>CM053787.1:475926193-478356193 GCA_028749045.1 Cupressus sempervirens
GTGAGTTTGATCTCATGGTTTTTTCTCCCACATTGGTGATCTTCCACATAATAATATGATATTTAAGTGTATAATGTTCATTTTTTTTATCTTTCATTATAATTAAGTTAGTTAAATTTAATTGATGTCTATTAAGTTTAAAAAAGGTTTAAGCATATGTACAAGACTAATTCACACACCCACCCCCCTCCATAGTTGTGTGGAGTGTCTAAGTGAGTTATCTCCTAATTATATTTAACTAATTTTATATCTTAACACATACTTTAATTCAAGGCTCTTGTTTCTCCTCTTAATCCTTCCTATTAGTACCCCTTAATTCATGTCTCCTAAAGAAAAAATCTAATTATTAATCCCCTCAATAAATAATCTTTCTATCCTCTTTGATCCCCTTAAGACATTCTCATATGTATCATTAAGCTATCTCCCCTTTAGAGCCATCCTCTTAGGACCCTCTCAATCCAAAAACTCTTAGCTCCCCTCCATTCATCATCTTATCTACTATTAAAACTATCTCTTAATTAAATATCTAACTAATTCCATCACTAATACATATTTTATGTTTCCTTCTAACACATCTCCTAGTTATAGCTAATGATTTTTGTTGATGGCTTCCATAACTAGATGATGTGGTAGAATACTACAACTTGAGCATTCAAATCAGGATGAAATAAAAAATAATTTCTATAATATGATAGGATCCAATCATCTCACTTTATTTAAATCTAAATTTTCTTGCATGATTTTTAAGTTGTGATAGCTTAAGTTTACATTCATTATTTTTCCAAGTCCCCTAAAGGAAGATTCACATGGTTGCATTTACTAATTATCATTATACAAATAATGCATTGAAAATTTTGTATTACATAGACACACATGGGTGTGTACACACACACACACACACAACGAGAGAGAGAGAGAGAGAGAGAGAGAGAGAGAGAGAGAGAGAGAGAGAGAGAGATGAGAGAGAGAGAAGAGAGAGAGAGAGAGAGAGAGAGAGAGAGAGAGAGAGAGAGAGAGAGAGAGAGAGATACAAACACACACACAAACACATATATGTATATATGTGTGTGTGTGTGTGTGTGTGTTTATGTATGTGTATCTATATGAATGTGTGAGTTTGTGTGTATGTGTGTGTACATGTAGATGTAGATGTAAAAATATTATTTTATATAGATAAAATATGAAGATGCACAATTAAATATTCTTAAATTTTAGCTAACCAAAATAATATTTTTTGATATTAGAATATTTAAGACTGCATACAATAAGTTCAGCTGAAAGTAATCAACAAAGAGTGCCTAACTTAAGAAATTACTTTAGTATCTAGACCTAGTATCACTATACATTTGATTACATATCAGGAAAGTATCCCATATAGCCAAAATGAGAGTATGTAAAGTATGAAGAAATCAAAGAAACTATACAAGTTTCAAAAATAATATCTAGATACTTGCTAATTTTCTCCATTTGGGCCCCATCCATCATTAGACTCTAGTGATTGTAGAAAAATTGTATCAAAGTTCATCATTCTAGCTTGCAAGCACATATTATCTAGGAACATCATCACTAAATTATTTGATCTCTTCACTGCCATTAGTAACAATAATAGAATGTTGAACATTATTGGAAATTCATAGCTCTTCCATCTTTTTCTCAAGTTGATTTAATTCAACAGGATCCAACATGTATTTGAACTAATCCAAATACTTGAAAGCCTTGACCTCTTCTTTGTGAATCAGTTAGCATACCATCTTGAAATAACATTATGAAATGTGCCATAGAAATTACCAAGGAAAGAGAAACTTGTGACATAATTAGAAAATGGGCGAGTTTACATATAAACCTAGTAAGCCTTCTATCTTTCTAGTGAAAGACCTCTTCAATTCTTGCCTCATTGAGGAACTAGAAGATCTCACAAGTACACACAAACCAAAACATACTAAGGTTAGAATCAAAGGCTTCAAAATATGTTGCAAAAAATTTACTCCAAGAAAGACATGGTTTTGAATTGCCCACAATGGGATTACCAAAAAAGATGGACTAGACCATGATGGTAAAATGACATTGGAAAAAGACATGTTCAAAAGATTCAAATGAATCACAATTTTAAAAATGTCTAGGAATAAGACCCAAGGAATCCATATTGGATCATAAAGCAAGTTTTTAAAGTAATAACAACCATCTAAAACATAACTTCTTTGGTTCAACTTTTGATTGCCAAATACACTAAAAAAAACACTAATTAGGAAATGGAGAGCAAATACCCCAACCCTAGATCAATCTTTGATATATATGTAGATCTAAAACAAGTATATCATATATTTTACTTGGAATTACTTCATTGATCAATGTCTCATCACCTCTCGACATTTGTTTAAAGAAACTATCTAAATTAATAACCTTTGAAAAGTTACAGTTACCAAGTGCCTTGATAATTAGTGTATAAGTTTTTTGTGAGTCTAAGGGATGCCAAACATGGCTCTAATTTCTTCCTAGGTTTCGAACCAATTATTAATCATTAAATCACTAATTAATGAGATATGAAGATCATTGCAATGTTTTGTTGAACAACTTTCTATAAATTCCAATGGTTTTCCATTTAGATAGAACCCCCACCAAACTGATCTATCTAAGACACTATAAGATGTAGAAGACCCAACATCAAATCTGTCTGGAAGGAATATCTTTTCATGGGTCCAAAACTTCCATACCTGGTAGAAAACACATTAGAGCCAAATTTATTGATTTTAAAATCTCCCAACAACTTGTCATGAAATGGAATATTCCTCCAACATTTTTGTTTAGAGATAGTGGAGCATTTTAACACTCATTTAGAAGCAAGAGAAATAAAATATTTCTCAAGATCCTTAAATCCCAAGCCTCCATATTGTTTGGATTTACAACACCAACTCCAATTCACACAATGTCTTTTTTTATTATCCATTCCATTAGACCATAAAGAGTCTCTCAAAACCTTTTCTCACTTATCTATTTGCTAATTTTCCATCAACCAAATAGAGGAAAAATATAGATGATGAGAGGACAACACCTTCTGAAAAACTTGAATGCTACCAACTAGATAGAGCTGGTGAGTTTTCCATTTAGTATATTTCTTGTAGATTTTATCAAATTCTCACTTCCAAATGTCTTTAGTTGAAGGGTTAATAGAAAGAGGGATACCAAGGTATTTGACAATCACATTTGGGCCTTTCCATTGTCAACCCATTGACTAAATCTAAGAAAGTGGGGAGTTAGACTAGCCTAGGGTATAATATTTATGTAGAGAAACTTCAGCATGTGAGGCTAAACAAAAAAATTCTAGTCTATCCAAGGCATTAGAGAAATTTATTTTTTTGAGTTCTAAGAACAAAGCTTTATCATCAGCAAACTGAGAAATCTGAGGGTATCTTCATTAGAAAGGAGAAGACCAATGGAAGGAGGACCAAGAGAGGGGTCTATAAGGATATAGAATAAGACATCAACTGATATCACAAAGAGGGAAGGGGCAATGGGGTGACCCTTTCTAATTGACCTCCCAAGAGGGATGGGATTGGTAAGATTCTCATTTACATCAATGACTATAGAAGAATCTTTAAATGACACCTCAAACCAACAACAAAATATTTAGGAAAATCAAATTCTTTGAGAATTCCAATAACAAATGGCTATTCTATTATGTAGTAGGTTTTTACAAAACTCAAGTAGGATCATTGCCACATTTTGTTTTCTCTTATTATCCTAATGCATTTCTTCCCAAATTGTTATTAAGTTCTCAAAAATGTATCTTCTCTTAATGAATAATGTTTGTGTGACTAAAATAAACCTATCAAGAATATCATCAATTATTTTGGCTAGCAACTTTGCAATGATCATATAAGAAATGCTTGAAACATTGTAATTGAACTCCAATTCTTAATTTGAGATTTATCGCCAAATTTTAGGATCAACTTAATCATTCCTTTATTAGTATTCCCTCCTAAAGATCCTCTATTGAAGGAGTCTTCATATAATCCCAAGAGGTCATTGGATATCCTATCTATATTGGATTTATAAAACTTAACAGGAAGTCCATCAATTCTTGGAGATTTGTTGTTGGACAAGGGGTTAATAGCCCATTTAATTTCTTCCAAAGTGATAGGTTTATTAAGTCTAATAAAATCTTCATATGTCAAATTTTAGGAATAAAATGAATACACTTATTAAGAGCCTCATGATTAACATAAGTCATTTTAGAAGAAAGAAGTTGAGAGTAGTAATAAAAAAAATTGATTTCATCATTTTTGGGTAAGAAGTATAATATTGATCATTGATATTAATAATCTTAATAAGCTCCCTCTTATTTTTAGCTTTAATGATATTAAATTTTTTTTAGATCCTCTATCTCCTTCAAGGGTGTAATTCAGTTTGGCTCTAGTCCTTTGTCCTTGGATCTTATAGTTTTGGATCTTCCTTAGTGAATTTTTGGTCTTAATCGACAATCTCTAACTCCATGTCATCAACCCTAACCTAGAGTTCCTTTTCCAAAGTATGTTAAGGTTAGCTTGAGCCCTTGTTTCTTCAATATTCATATATCTATTCTCCTTATTTCTCCAATTATTTTAAAGATTTTTTTCCATGATTCAACCAACTTTTCCCAAATTTCTCTAGGTGGAGTATTTAAACTAGTCATTAACTAGAGAGATTACATGTCTGCTGAAGTGCACCAAGTGTATTTGGATCCTTAAGAAAAGATAAATTTAACTTAAAGGATTTGCAAGTAGACATCCTAGGAGCTAGTTCCCCATCTTGAACAAAAATCTTAGCAAAAATAGGGGAATTATATGAGAGAGAAGTAGGATTAACAATAATAGGAGAGTGACCAGGTTTAGACTAAAAGAAAAAGAAGGTAGATTATACATAATTTTTGTCAAGTTGACAATAGACCTATGAGACCATTTTTTATTATCACACCAAGTTTACCAAATTTCTTGGAAGTCATCTTTCCTTCTTTCTATAAGGTCTACAACATTAAATATTCTCTTGAGTTTAATCCAAAAGAATAATTCATTACCTTTCCAACTAAAAGAGTTACCTCCTAATTTATCTTCTCTATATTCAACTATGTTGAAGTTACCAACAAAAATCCAATGGGTGTTAGGTAGATTGGTTGTTGTTCATTCCCATAATGCAACTCTATCTCTATAGTCATTAGGTGCATAGAAGTTACAAGTCCCAAAAGTCAGTCCATTCTTACTAGTCACAATCCAAAGAGCTCTATGACAAGGAGAGACCCCTCTATTCACAATAGAATTAGCCTAGTTAGGTCCAACTAGTATAGACATGCCCCTCTACCTCTTTCATGATAAGTATAGAAGGAAGTAGCTTGATCCCATAGCATTTTCAAAATGGTATGAGCCTGAAAGCCAACAACTTTAATCTCTTGAAGGCATAGGAAACCCTTTTGTTTAACTTTATTACACCATCTTCTTACAATTTATTTCCTACCAACCATCTCTAGTCCTCTAACATTCCAACTATGGATGTTGATCATGTTCATGATTTTTAGAGATGTTTTTACCATTATTATACAATTTGTTAAAACAATCAGAGATATATCCCTATTTATTATTAAAACCATTAGAACTAGTTAAGCTCTTATTATCATTACCTTTCCTTTTTTTACTTCATTTATAAGGAACTTCAATAAAAGGGGAACATTTCTTCTTATTGAGAGACAGATCTCCATCCATTTAGGATTTGAACCATCCAAATGCATAGTATTCCCAGTCAATGACTGGTTGGAAATCTTAACCATCTCTACCCTCTCAGCCAGAGTATTAAGGGCTAGTTGTTAGGCATTAAGTTTGGTAGGGGTTTCAACAAATGACACTAGCTCACCATTTTCTTTCTAAAAAATGATAGATTGTAATTGGTTGGGAATAATAGGGATGACCTTAGAGCTAGGAATGACATTATTGAGAGGAGGGATTGATTATGAATCATATGAGGGGTTGGCAACTATAACAAATTCTTCTTCAAGGGGAACAAAAACACCCTTATTACTACTAGACCCATGTGGCTTAATAGACACTTTATTAAATTCAGAGTTAATAGAGTGTGCTTCTATAAAAAAAAAGAACAATAGGAACTTTACTAACATTTCCCTTTGAAACATCAAGTTTAGTTGTTTGAGTTCTAATTAAATCCAAACAATCTTTCCTAGCATGCCCATTTCTTTTGCAATGAAAAAAAGTACCTAAATTAACAAGTC
This sequence comes from Cupressus sempervirens, assembly GCA_028749045.1. Taxonomy (NCBI): domain Eukaryota; kingdom Viridiplantae; phylum Streptophyta; class Pinopsida; order Cupressales; family Cupressaceae; genus Cupressus; species Cupressus sempervirens. The sequence continues at coordinate 475,932,444 of CM053787.1, forward strand.
AAGATATATTCCATGGAAAAACTTCAAAATCAATAGTGAGAGATATAACATCTAGAAATAAAACTCTTGGTTGAAGAGAAACCAAAGCCCTAGCATTTAAATGAGGAAGGGTAGATTTAGACTGTTCAATTTGTATGAATAAAGGGCCAAAATTCTAAATTCAAGTTTTTAATTTCAACCCAGTTAGGTGAAGCCCTAGCAAAGACCTCCTCTACATTTTCAATAGGAGACTGAGGGAAGGCTCAAAAGAGATATTTACCCACATTCCAAAATTTCTTATTAAGGATTCTTTCTTCCATATTGTGGGTTTTAACAAAAAGAACAAAAGACCTTTTTGAATCATTTTATAGAATGAAACATGAATTCCAAGTTCCTTTCCCCAAACATTAGCTATCCATTCAACAAAAAAATTATGGGAAGGTAAAAATTCCTTATCCAAACAAGTGAAAATAACTGCAACATTTTTTTAATCATGATTTATCTATCCTAATGACTCTTACCATATCCTCATTTAGTGAGAGAGAAAGCATCTTCAGTTCATGGGATGAAGACTTACCTTCCTCCCCTCCTCCAACCTCACCAGTCACTACATGTCCTCCACCTCTAAGTCCACTTCCATTGGTTGGGGGTCCATCATTTCAGCTTCCATCTATAGAGAATTTATAGATTTTCCTAGAAAACCAAGTAGAAAGTGGGCAAGAAGTTGTTAACTCTTTAGTAACAATGACCTTGTAAGATGGTTTGACACTCTCATCATTTTCCTTACTCTGTGAGACATCTTGAGCACTAGAACTGCTTATATTCCCATCCCTAGTCACCATTTTGACAGAGTAATCTCCTCCTCTGCTATCATTCATGATTTTGGCCATCAAGTCTCCCACAAGTGATCTAGGGTGGGAGACCAATGGTGGGATAAGGATTTACAAAGATGCATAAAGGAGACCCATGAGACACAAAAACACACCAAGGCATAAAGTTAGACAATAAAAAAATCCCAAAATTGAAAGAAATAAAACCAAGACCACAAACAAGACACATAGAAAGATGATATGGAGATATGCCAGGTTGCACAGTATGGGAGCCAAAGCACTTAGGTGTTTTGCTTCCGTACTTGGCTACAAAGCATTTTTTTCCTCGACCTATAATAAATGGTTTTGTGAAACACAAAGGTGGAAAATAATATTTTTTCACAAAATAAATTAAATAAATATAAAATTTTGCTATAAGAAGTCACCAAGGGCCATGTGCTCAATAAATTTGTAAGGGTACAATAAAAAAAAAGCATAGTAGTACACCCAAGGTTTGAAACTAAGTAATAAAAACAATCTCAAGGTCTCAAAATAATGAGAAAATTCCATCACTTGTGTTTGAGTCCCTTTAAGCTTAAAATGACCTAGAAGAAATTTGAGCTTTATGGCAACAACAACATCAACATCTATGACAACAACAAAAACACCATGATTTAATCAATGCACTATGTCATTATTGACCACACTTTTTTTTCTTATTCTTTTTATCTAATAAACTTTATTGATCATGTTGTGGCATTCACTCTATCAAAAAAATTGGTGTTCTCATTTTTCTTCACCACAATGATATGCTAATAAAATTATTGATAACAAATCTAAAGAGGTGGTTAAGGGCTTTGGATTCTTCCCATATAGGTTTTGTGGTCGATTCCATCTACCTTCCTTGATCCAATTGTGGTTGTGTTCAAGCTTGGTCCATCACCATTGGTAGATTATGGAGGGCACACCCTTTGCCATGATTTCAATCAAATGATGAATTTGTTCAAGTTGAAATCATCATGCTTGGTGGATTATGAGGGGCCTTGTCCTATCTAGACTTAAACTCTTGATGCTAGATTATTGGGCCCCTATTACATCTCACACATATGTATATGTATATATATGTGTGTATGAATTGAACTCAACATAATGATAATCTCTAAATTTTTGTGAAAAGACAATATATACACGCTTCAATAGACCTCTATATACATAATAATAATAGTAATCTCTGAATGATTTTCATCAAAAGACGATATAAAAGGGTCTAATCCATTTTCCTAATCCAGCTAACCACAACGTTTCCGAATAGCAACCACAAGGCTCACACTGCTAAACACCATTTGATTGCGAAATCCAAGCATGCAAGGAATGATAAAAGAACTATAATAAGGTGGTTCAGTTCTTGAGTAGTTCATGAATAACACTCATATGTATCCTCTGGAATGTGTAGACAGCATTTGGGAATCATGATTTTGTTCACAACATTTGTCTTTTAGGTTTGCAACAAAGGGACTGGGGAGTTCAGGATTTGTGACGAGAATAACCTTTTGAGTTGGTTAGCAAAGTGCCAAAATTAGAAAGGAAGATTTTTAAAAATCATTGCAGGCCTGTTTGTGGAGGTCAAATCAACGAATCTCGTGCATGCATATGCATTGTTTGGAATGAGAATGATGGAGGAGAATAAGAATGGCCCAGTCATTTCTTAACAAGGAAATGAAGAAGCATGCGCAGATGTGGGTGGGATATATTCTGCCTCTGCGCCTGCTGCACTAAACTGCATTCTTTAAATGATTGAGGATTTGAATAATAAAGTGATTCATGGAATGGAATATCTATGCCTCTATTCCCTTTCTCTTTGTCTTTGTCTTTTCTACCAGACAGTGCCCATGTAAGCCTGAGCTAAGCCCGGATGGCACCACTGCTCCTCCACTGGAAACGTCACATGACATCACATTACATTTTCCTTTTCCTTTTTCTTTTCTTCTTGCCCACACACATTACACAATATGTGAGCTTAGTTTCAGATATTTCCTGTGGAAGGAAATGCTCCACGTATGATTAACCATGATAACAATGGACATGAAAGGCCAAAGGATGAAGAGCACTGAATTTTCTGTGCAATAGAATAGAGAACGAAAGGTGGTGAGTCGTATCAGGAATAAGTAGCTTTTTTCACAGTAGAGAGAGAGAGATTGTTCTCATCGCGTGGTATCTGATGAGTCCTTGTACAAAAACACTTGGTATATGCCATGTCCACTCCTGTCTCCTCCCACTTTATGATGAAGTTAATCCATTGTTTTTTAAAACTTCTTTAGATTTAATAATTATTTGTTGTTGTGAAATTCGCATGTTTTCATGTAAACTTTCATCATCATCATGGTAATGAATATTCTAATCAATTATTTGTGTATCATTTTAGGAATGTTTCAATGGAACCACTTGAAAAGAATCTAACATGACATCTAGTGATTTAGTAGTTCTTTAAATTTTTTTTTTTTTAACATATCATATTTTTTTAATTAAATATATAGTAATGAATTTTGAGAATTCGAAATTAAAATATTTTATCGTATAATTCATATAAAACATAAGCCACAATAGAATGCACATATAATTATAGATCTAAGATGAAGTGCAAATCAAGATCCATCATTTCCAATATAAAGACAAATCGAATTTCAATGCTCTAACATATTCCTTAAGTCTAGATATAAACATATTTCTCCTTGTTTATTGCAATTGTATCTTATTGAAACATGTAATACTGATCTTCTTTTTGAAGTTGTTCTTTTACTACACCCTTTGGAAACTCATGATGTTTCAACCAAATTATTTCATTGTATGAATAATGTGGGTGGTGTTTACTTAGAAAATATTTATTCTAATGGCATATGTAGTTCTTGATTATTTCGATGACATAGGTAGTTGTTGATCACTCATGGAACCCTTGGTAATAATGTGGCATTGCCACATAAAGAACTCTAGATCTTTTATTTCAAAAAAAAAAAAAAAACAAAAGTTTCTAAAGACTATGGAAATAAAAAATAAAATAAAAATTAGCATGAGATGGCATATTAATTTCTCATGGCTATTATAACAAGGACAAGAAATTGAGTCCCCTTTAAGGAGAAGTTTCAACATTAGAAAAACAAGCTAATAACAATGGGTATTTGTTATTCTTTAAGATCCCAAAGCTAAAATTAAAAATAGGTATAGCATTAATTATTATTTAGGATCCCAATTAAAAAAGGTTCTCATTATTTACAAAAGGAATACCCGCTATGAAAATTAGGCATGCATTAACAAAAAATATTGATTTGAAAAAAAACCCTAACAATTAACATTTTGCAATAGATGGTAGGAAGACAAGAGTGATATCCAAAAAAGACTATACATACAAGTTCATGCCACCACCACTCTTTGTAACCTCTTCCTTCAAACATCATTATCCATCTACTTATCCAAGTACACCTTATTGCAATATTTACTTTCTTTTCTTCAAATTCTAAACTTGATGATGCACCTAATGATCCTATTGATGTTGTTACTCCTAATGCTCCTCCTCATGATGATCCACCTCATGATACTTCTCATAAGGTTTATATCAATATGTGTCATCCTAAAAGTTAGCATCCATATCTAGATACTTATTTTGCTCCATTTCAATTGATTTCCCAGCTCTCATATTGATTTCATGCTCTTCTAACACCCTATAGATCTAAATAAATCAATGTTATAATTCTTACATTGATTTGATTTTTTAAACTCAAGATAACTCATGAATTATAAGTGTGCTCCTTTATGTTATTCTAGTCCCATAAATCATTATCACCTAAGTCCCATATCACCATTTATGGCATTCATGTTATCTCCTAACCTCATAACTAGCAATACCCTAATTTCTTGTATCCTCATATTCCATGTAACTCAAGGTCTCAATCTAATCCATTATTGGAGGGTATAGAATGGCTTAGTCTTACTATACCCTAAAGATTGGGCACAGATTTGAATTAGGTTCCTATCAAGAAAAAATGTTCGAGGATTGGGACAAGTACTGCTAGCTTGGTTATTTTTTAACCTTTTAAATGTTGAATGAGCTATATAAACATCCTATCTCTCCTCACTCTAGTGTTTATTACTATTGTCAAGAATTCATGATAAAAAAAAAAAAAAATCAACTAGCATCCAAGACTTCACAAGTATTTATAGAATTCATGTTTTTCAATTGTCAAAGAATTCTCCCTCTTTATCAAGAATTGTGGAAAACTACAAAATCAATTTCACAAAGCTTATCTTTCATGTCTTTTGAGTTCTTGTAGAGTCTGATATATTGCATTAACACTTTTGATCACATCTAAAGCACCATTGCATCATCAAGGCATGATCTAATTCATGATTTATATCTAGATTTTGTTTCATATTTAGATAAGTGCACAAAGATGGGGGACCAAAAAGGAAATATAAGATGCTAATTTTTCTAAAATTGGGAAATTTTGAACTCCAAAATTTCAAGATGTGACAGGAATAATATTTCTAGTTCTTTAAATCTAGTTTCTAAACTAATAATATTTTTTAAACGATGGAGTTTAAGGCCTTCGAAAAGGGGAAACCAAAAAAGTAGTCCTATTTTCATGAAAAACACACACAAAATAACGTATGATATACTCCCCCTAAAATGTTTTTAAAAATGTATTTTTGAATTGCTCTAGTGATAATTCAGGTAATGTACCACACATTTTATCCCATATTATTTTGCTAGTTTTTAATTAATTAATTTATTTTTAATAAATTTTGTAAGTGGACACATCTTCAAAACATGAAACTAGTGTGCTCCCTAGAAATAATTGAAAACTAATAAAATTTAAAACTTTTATTTCTAAAATGTGTATAATGGAGTTGAATTTCTAAAAACCCAACTTTTTGGGAAATCCAATAAACATACCAAAATATAAGCCCAAAGTACTACTCATTGGTTTGTGATAGAAATTGGACATACACTCAAAAGAAATTAAAGATTCAAGATTAAGATAATTATAATTCAAAATAAATAAAAGGATTAAATAGCTAAAAAAGAGATCTACAATATCATGTCATCTAGTTTTAGCATTATTGAACCACAACTAAACTTGACAGGGAAAAAACAAAAAAAATGTGATTTTTTTGTATCTCTATTGGAAAACACATCTCGGACTATTTGAATCCTCCAAGCCTTAGGCTTGGTGAGTTCCAATGCATTTATAAGAATATGCATAGAATAGTGTACATGTGTTATAGTGCATGCATGCTATTTAAATGCAAATGTTTCTCTAAGGTTGCATTTTGTGTAATCTTAAAATGCAATGCATTCCATAGAGTGTATGATCTATAGGGAATATAAATTATAGTGCACATGTGTTATTTAACATTATAAAAATACTTAAAGGAAGTAGAGAGAAAGAGTGATTATGTGGGGGTGAGAGAGAGAGTGTGTGTGATAAGGGTAGGGTGGGGGAGAGAGAGAGAGAGAGAGAGAGAGAGAGAGAGAGAGAGAGAGAGAGAGAGAGAGAGAGAGAGGTGTCAAAGGGATATTTAAAGTGTAAGAAGGGTAGAGAGAGTAAAAGAGTGAGAAGGGAGACAAGGGAGAGTGAGAAGGATGGGGAGAGAGAGATGGGTGAGAAGTTGAGAGAGTGAGAGAGAGAGGTGGAGAGTAAGAAAGGGAAATATGGAAGGAGAGGTTAAAAACATGGTAGAGGAGGAGGGAGAGGGAGAGGTTGATGGGTCGACAAAGAGAGAGATAATTTGTAAAAAACACTATGACATTTGAGGTTTTTTTTGACAACAAATTATCACAATTTTGACAACCAAGCATCACAACCCCGATGAAAAGAGGCATTGAATATATTTTGTCACTTAGGTTTGATGAAAGTTGTATCCATCATAATTGTGACACCAAACTCTGTTGGAAATCCATTTTTGGATGGCCATACTATGCTACAAAATGACCATCACACAAATCTAAATAGACATCACTATCATGACACCATATCATCAAAAAACTTATGGAGAAGAAGTGGGCATTCACAATCGTTGGACTTGATCTTGCAACAACGTATCTAATGATGATGATGTATAACTAACATCAGGTCATAGGATATTTGTGATGGTACTCTATTTGTAAGAAATCGAGCAAAATGAAAACTAATAAAACAATCCAAGAGAGTTTAATGTGAAGAATATTACCATAAACCAAATGAGTTTCCCAATGGATCAACAAGAATGGAGACAAGAGATTTTGAAAGGGGAAAGCAAAGAAAACCCCTTGTGTAATATTAAGAATGTGGCAAAGAAGCCTAAGGAAAGAGAGAGGGGGAAGAAGTATTGTGGAGCAAATTAGCTCATTACAATAACATCAAGAAGATGTGTAGAAGAATGAGAGAGGCATCTCTTTTATAGAGATGAGAAAGGAGTTGCATGTGTAACTCCCATTTCTATGAATGCCACCATTCATAATAAGTGTATGCAAAGTGTCAATATCCTCTTAAGGAGGAATAAACTACTTTCCTTAATAAAGGAATTACAAAAAAGAGTTATCCTCACATGTGGACTAGAGGACAAGAAAAAAATATGTCCTTCACAGGTGTACTAAAGGATAAAATACATAAGGGATACCTTGGTTTATCCCATTTAATAAAAAAATACAACCAAGGAAAGATTACTACTTCTAACACTATTGACAATATTGTTAATTATACAACATTTTCATTAGATGTGTGTCTTAAGTGTGACACATAGGTGTTGAAATTGTGATACTTAGGTAGTTGCATTTTCTCTCATCGTCACAAGAACATGAGCCCCCATGAGAAAGGAAATATTTCACGTATTTATTGAATGTATTTCTCATATTTTGCCCTCTAGCTTATTTCCTAAATGTAGATGTACTAAATGTCTCACTTTCTTCTTCCATTCTTATATTTCCCTTGCTCAAGGAATACACATCTGATAAATACCTACTTGTTAGTACAGGTGAACTCAATGAAATGAGAGAGATAGATAGTAATGAGAGAGGTATTTTGCAAATGATAAAAGCCATTAATCTATATAGGGTGTATTGAGTTATACTTGGTGATCCATGAGACTGTGTGGGAATGCTTGTGAAAATGGTTCAGGTTGCTACATATGTAATTCAATTATCTTATTTTAGCTTTAAAACTCATGATAATTATACTCAAAATTACATAGTAGAAAAAATGAAGTACATAATCATTACATATTTTTTGTAATCCTTACCTATTATTTATGTTGTCTATAAAGGACTGTCAAGAGAAATTGAGTTAATGATGTTTGTAATCCATTACCTATTTCAATTGAGGGAGGTAGCATCACAAAAAGAAGAAACATGAAATCAGTGCCAACAATAAGCTTGAACATATCATATCTACCATAAGCATCACATATGAATTAAAAACATTAAAAGCTACATCACAAATTAATCAGATTAAGCATTAATTGCATAACTATACATTTATGTCAAGAAATCAATATAAAATAGTATAAGCTTGATTGCATAACTATACATTGCATTCATGTTATTGATCATCTTCATCCATCTCATCATGATGATCATCATCTTCAGTAGAATCATCATCATCATCATCATCATCATCATCATCATCGTGATCAACAGGTGCAACATCATTATCATCATCTTCATCTTTTTCTTCAATAAAATTTATATCAGGAAGATCATGATTGACTAACTCTTGATCATGACCATCATCTACATCATCTTCTCCTTCTTCTTCCCCAACATATTCTTCTTCCATCATATTGCACTTTATCAACCTTCTTCTAGGATCATGTCTAACAACAAATAACCCCCTCAATTTATATGGAACCTCTGAGTAAAATACCTACTCACATTGGCTTGGAAGAACATAGAGCTCATCCCCAACTGGCTCAAACAACCTTGTATTAATAATTGGAAATCTATTATCATGTTCAATAAAAAATCTATCAGGATCATTTTTATTAAGTTGTAGCCTATACCATTTGACAACGAAGAGAATTAATTTTCAATAATTAAAGTCACACTCAAGTATATCATCGAAGATGTCATAGTATAAATTTCCAAACTCTCAAGGATGTAAGTTTCTTTTGAAGAAATATTAGTGACCTGAAAGACCTCATTTATTCCATAACAACATGTTTTCTTTGTTTCATCCAACCTTTTGGTGCAAAAAATTATAAACATTGCATAACATAGCCTTGCAGTGTTTCACCTATAATAATATGTCAAACATGTTAAAATTATTGCATCATGAATTCATAAGCACATGGGTGATTAAAAATTTTCAATGTACTTGGAAATATCTTAAACCATTTGTAAATCTATTTCCCTTTGTGTAAAAATAAAATCTCTATTGCAGTGAGTTTCTTTAACCAATGAAGAAACACCTTCCCATGTTAATGTGCAACCAAAATATTGACATTGTTCAATCCATACCATCATCCAATCTTAATTTTTAGTAATATACAATTGTATTGCATCCCACTCTTGAGCAGCTGTAAAGAAAAAAGTATATGACTTACATCTAATTTTTTTAGAAGAGTAAGAAATAATTAACTACAATAACATCTTATAATTTATTACCTCTCAATTTCCTCAATCTACCTTTCCCCCAGAATTACTCCCCTTGGAATTTTATAGTGGGCTCATATCCCAAATACAATATATATGGGTCTTTGCTGGAAGATTAGGAAGATATTGAGTAATTTATATCATAGTCTAGTATACCATATATCCCTCCACCATAGAACCCCTAGGACATTCTCTTTGTTGAACCAAAGCCTTCAAAATTTGTAAGTCCTCTTAACCATCCACATTGAACTAGTTCATACATGTGCATATAATTCAATCTCCTCAACTTGGTGTATGACGTACTAGTGTTCTTGTGTATTGAGAAAAGTTTGAGGTGGACACTTTTACATTTTACACATCAGTTGAGGAATTCTTCTCTTCCAATATTTTATATCCTCTTTTTAAGGATTTCCTTAGATGATAACTACCTATAGGAGATTCAAGACACAAATATATATAAATACAAGAAAAATTATGAATATGAAAAATATATTCACCTAATTGAACATATATCATTACTTACCTCATGTATTTTTCCAAGATCATATATCACTTGTTTGATGTTATTATTGAAATTCTCAAGGAGAGATAGAGGTAGCACATACTCCAACAATTATAAACTGAAGATTTCATTCTTTTGTAACATAATACAATGAAAAGTACATACACTTTTACAAATATATTATAAGTAGAGAATAAAATGACTTACCTTGATGAAGGTATGCCAATCATGCTTTTTTAACCCTAGCCCAAAATCACCTTTCTTTGATATGAGATTTCTTATGTTTGTAGTAAATTTTGTGGGTATTCAAGTTTTTTGTATGACTTCTTTTATGGAATTACTTTGTTGCTCTATTAATAAAAAAAGATGGGCACTCATATTAATCCAATATCCATTTCTATTATATTGAATAAAAAAGTTTAGCACATGATGAGATTCATGAATGTCAGTACAAATTTTGACATTTTTTCTTTATCACACTTTCTATCCAATATTTTCCACAATGTCTCTATTGTATTCTTTCCAATATGCATTTTATTAAACAAAAGCGCAATTTGTAAGTCCTCATAATAGGGAACCTATTATAAGAGTAGAAAATGGGTAAATTTGCATAGTCAAAGAAACCACAAACTTTCAAATAAATGCAAACCAATCTAATCTACCATTGAAGCCAATGAAATGATGCATAAATAAACATGAAAAATACCACCTTCATATGATGCTCCAATGTCATCCTTTCTTCTCCATAGAGTTGATGTTGATGTAGCTCCAATTGACAAGATGCACCAACAATTGAAAGAAAGACGATGACATGAAAGCAAGAATACTTAGATCATGGTTAGCCAAAACAAGTGAACAATGGCTCAATTATAGGATTTTGAAGCCAAATGCAATAAATGGAAAGAAATAATGCAAAAGAGAAAGATGCCATAATCATGTGTAAAATTTTGAAATTTCTATGAAAAAGAAAAGAAATTAGAAAATTATGACACAATATGACAAATTATGACAATGTGTAAGAATTTTTCATAGAAATGTGTAAGAAAAATGGATAGAAAGATGTAAGAGGTGTAAGGTAAAAATTAGGAATGTGTGAGAGTGTGAAATTTTTAATTTTAAGAACTCACAATTCCCTCTAAAATAGTGATTAGAAATTAGGAATCAGGATTAGGAAATCAGGAAAAATGAAAAATGGAAAATAGGAAATTAGAATTAGAATTTAGGAAATTAGGAATAAGAATATAGGAAAATGGGAAATTATAATTATAATCTAGGAAATTAGGAATTCCCATAGTTAATGAAAATGGAATTAATTGATTAATATTAATTAATTAATTGAGAAAGGTTAGTAAAGAGGAATAATTAACAAGAGGGGATGAGATTAAATGATTAAGAGATAGGAATAGACTATGGGTTATCCAATCCTATAGCATAAATTAACAAATTGATTGGGCGAGATGATGAAATAAATGCAAGATAACCCTATTGAAGGACTGCGATGAAAATACCAATCAAATGTGATGATATTGGATGGACCAAAGCAATGATCAAATGACACTAGATGAATGACATGAAATTATGACTTGACAAGGAAAAAGGAAAAGGGTTCATGACATATGACATATTATAATTTTTCTAAGTGCCACAAGAATGACTTAAATTTATTGATAGGGTTGATCACAATAACATCAATAGATGCATTTAATTCTATTAAATTGATTAAATATGGACATGATTAGACACAGAAGGACTCAAGAATGTTGAGGATCAAATTGATGACAAATGATGATGTGCCAAGGACACATGATATGTATTAATGAATGTTGATAATGCACTATGGGATGTAACAATGCCTAAAGGATTGATGATGAAATGATGATATGCCAAGGATACATGACATATATTAATGAATGCTGATAAGGCACTACAGGACTTAACAATGCCTAAAAAAATGATGATGATAAAATGACATTGAAATAATTTTGAATTACTTATGATATGATCTGCATTTTGATTGAATGATGGTCAAGTTGCCCAAAAGATCAAAGTTAGTGAAATGAGAAAATGGGACAAGTTGGGATACGAAGGTGATGAAAGAGTAGACACAAACTATTTTTGAGTTTCTACATTTTACCCATCTTTGACAAAAACTATTTTTGAGATGATAAAAATAAATGCAAAATAACCCTATTGAAGGACTATGATGAAAATACAAATCAAATGTGATGTTATTGGATGGACCAAAGCAATGATCGAATGAGATAAATGACATTAGATGAACAAAATGAAATAATAACTTGTCAAGGACACATGACAAGGTTTTGTGATATATGACATTTAATAAACATTGTAAATGCTACAAGACTAATTGAAATTGATTATTATGGTTGATCACAATAATTGTTAGAATAAGTATATGACAAACAAGATATTTAGAGGAGGGTGAATTGGGATCTTAAACTATTGACTTCAAAAACCAATTCAATTAATTCTTATCCTAATCATCACATAAATTTATCAATAAAAATATATTGTGGAAACATAAATGAAATATATCACAATCTCAAAAAGTTCAACACATAACACAATGATTTGGTTACCCAGAAATACTTCAAGATGAAGGTAAAACTAGGGTGGGGATGATCCCCACAAATCTTCACTATTGCAACAATAAAGTTAACCAATTAAGGTTATAATATTTGATGATAAAATATGATCTACCTTATGAAAGGTCTACCCTGTTAAAAGTTTAAGAAACTATTAGGTCTCACTTTGTTAAAGGGTTTCACACTCACAATAAAGTAAGGGCTTTGTTAAGAGATTTACATAGGCTTGTTAGGACCACTCTATTAAGAGATTTACCCTATCTCAATTACAAAATAACTTATTCAGTACCTGACCCTCAATATTATCTTCAAGTTTATCTTGGTTCTCCTCTTTCCTATATCTCTAATTTAATTCTCCTAATCTAATAACTTTGTTCAATCCTTCACAACTCTAATTTCTATTTGTTTGATCTATCTCTAAAAATTCACTTTACTCCTTCACATGTGCATACATCCTTAAAAATTTCAATACACTTTCAATCTCCTATCGATTCAAGGGTTAAAATCCTCCTTAAATAAATGTTCTGTGAAGTTTTTAGATCTTGATCAATGACTTAAACTTCATCTTTTTCTATTTACATCCCTTTGTTTGATTAGTTGAATTGTATGCCTTGGGATCATTACCTTCTATAATGACATTTAATGGACATCTTGTATGGCTCTAAAAATATTAAATTTCATTGAAATGTCAGCCAAAATGATTTACATATGATTTTGTACCATTAAAAACACTCATATAAAAACTAAACTACTTGACATTTGAATGTACTAATGCTTGGTCATGTATAAACCTTCATGTTGTAACTCGGCTTCCATATGTCTATTTTCTTGGCTCTTGATAAATTTTCAATATGCTAGATCTTCATTATATTGCTCAATTTGTACTTCTTCTCAACTCACATATCTGCTTGGTCTCTATTGAATGCTTGAAACTCACTATCTTGCTCGACATAAGTGTTATATGCTCAGCTTTTTCTAGATAACTTAGTCATAGTGGTGATGTTGTAATCTTGCCTAGTAAATTAATTTCAAATGACTAATTGTTTGGACACTAATCAGAAAAATAGGCTTAGAGATCAACAAATAACATCAATAGACATAGTCAATGCTATTGAATTGATTGAATACGAACATGATTAGACATTGAAGGACTCAATAATGTTAAGGATCAAATTGATGATAGATGATGATATTCCAAGGACACATGACATGTATTAATGAATGTTGATAAGAAACTAAATGATATAAAAATGCTTAAAGGATCGATGATGAAAGGATGATATGCCAATGACACATGACATATATGTTGGAATTACAATAAAAAAGGTAAACTCTAAGAGTGGGGGTGAATCAATGCTTTAAACTTTAACCCATTAAACAATTAATCAATCTCATATATTCAATAAGTAAACTGAAATACCATGTAAAACATATACATCTAAAGTATATAAACAAGTAATAATTCACATATATATGACACAAGATATGATTACCTAGAAACCCTCCAATGAAAAGGTAAAAATGGGGTGGGGATGACACCCACAAATATTCACTATTGTATTTTTAAAGTGTATCCAATGAAGGTTACAATGTTTGATCATGAAACATGATCTACCTTGTGAAAGGTCTACTTTATCAAAAGCTTACAAAGACTATTAGGTCTTACCCTATTAGAAGTGTGCTTTATTAAAAGATTGTAACTCACAATTTAGTAAGCACCTTGTTAGAGGATTTCAATATAGTCTGTTAGGACTACTCTTGATTCACCAGTTAGAATGTCTCAACAATAATCCTTTGATTAGCACTCTGTTGCTTGATGTTAGATCACCTCTAAACTGATGTATTCTTGATGCTTCCTAATTATATGTCTCTTTATTGTTCACTATTTCCTTCCTCTATTCTCCTTTAATTGATTCTGCAATACAATTTAGATTATAATACCTTGGTCACCATGAATGCCCTATTTTCACATGAAAACTCTCCTTACTCATACTCTACACTCATAGAACATTTAGGGTTTTTCCTTAAGAAGACTTAGGTGACCTAGGGTTAGGTATGAATCAACAACTATGATTCATCCACATTTCCACTTAAACCTTCCCTTTATCTAATTGGATGCATGAAACACATAGGGATTCACATATAAGATTCATCCATATCAACAAAATATCATAAATCAATCCTTAAGTCTACCCAAAAATGGTTTACATAGTATTTTGTGCCAATACAAACAACTTTGTCAAAACTGTGTTACTTAGCATTTGAGTCCCTAGTGCTTGACACTAACTATGACTTCAATACTATCACTCGGCATCTCAATGACTTAGCATGCATTGTTTACTTGGCATGCTTTATCCTTTCATGTTGTGGTTGACATATGTTACTTTGTTTGACATGAACTAAGTAAATGACTTATGTATATAGACACTCACTTGTCAAAACTAATATGCGATTAACAATCTCCCCTTTTGACATGAGTGTCAAAAACACTTGGTCATACATTTATACTCTTATTCTTACAAGCATAAAATAGATGTCTATTTGGCTTCTATATAAAATTCCAAAATATCAAAATTTTGCAACATAACTTATACTTGAAAATTTCATAACTCCCCCAAAGTTGTTTGATCTATTTTGTATTGTACTCTATGTCAAAATCTATCTCCTACTAAGTAGATTTGCATTAACTAATACTCTTTCTTTGCTTTCTTTCTTTCTCTCTTGCTCTTACTCCCCCATTCTCTTACTCCCCCTTTTGACACTAATGTCAATGGGTTATACACTAATAGTGTATTTGTCCAATTATCACAAGCTACCTAAGACTTAATTTGGATGGCCATCTCAATAGGAAGGTGGACTAAGCCATCTAATGTAGAAAGATTGAGGTCTTTCTTCATAAGTGTTTCTACATAGCCTAGTTCCTTGTGTAAAATCTTCATATGAGGATTCAATATGGACTGAATGTTTATTAGTTTAACCCTTATGTTGGCTTCATCTACTTGTAATGATGCTAGCTAATTTTGGGATTGTAGAGGGGTCCTAAGGTGTTTCTCATTTTGAGTTGGAGACTTGGGCAATGTTGCACTAGATGACTACATTTGGCTCTCCAAACTTAGGATGTAATTCCTTATTTCTTGTGTGAAGAGTGTAGGATTACACAGTTTGGTGTATAGAGAGAAAATGTTCTCTAGTACCTTCTTCACACTTATCTATCTTAGTTGCCAATAAAACCTGTTTTAGTGCAATATCACTAGATATCTTCTCATTCACTTTGTTTTGGAACTTCCTTTCAGACCATTCTAGTAGTTTGACATTAGTACGTAGGTCTGTGTCACTAACTCTTTCCACTATATTGGTCAATTGTTCAATGATTGTCTTTGTTTCATCTAGATTAGGCAAACTAAATGCATCTAAGAAAATTTCTTTGATCTCAATCAAAGCTTGCTTCTATGTATGCTCCCTTCCAAGAAGTTCTTGATGTTTCTTCTTTTCTAGGGCCTCCTATAGTATGCCTATCTACTCAATTGTTATTGCTACATAATCAAAATATAGAAATAGAATCTCTTCATCTAGGCTTACATATCCATAAGTAATTACCTCTTGTGCCTTAGATGAGCTAGGATGATGGTGTAGCATCTGTGCTCAACCTCTAGAGAGTTTGACTAGAAGGAGTACTAGATTCTGGT
Source organism: Cupressus sempervirens (assembly GCA_028749045.1). Classification (NCBI taxonomy): domain Eukaryota; kingdom Viridiplantae; phylum Streptophyta; class Pinopsida; order Cupressales; family Cupressaceae; genus Cupressus; species Cupressus sempervirens. Next base: position 475,948,646 of record CM053787.1, read on the forward strand.
AATGTCACTAGTGCTTGAATTGCAAGTAGCTCCTTAGGCTTGAGTGTCAAACTAGTCTCTTCAAGCTTGTTCTTTTCTACCTCTTTGGTTTCAGTTGCACTTTGATCTTGTGCTAGAGGTGTAGGTACATCTACTTGACCTATTTGACCCTGAGTCCCATCATTAGCTAGTGTCTCAACCTTGTCTACTCCAACTATCTTAACCTTGTCTGTTTCAACTTCCTATACATTTTTTGAGACTAGAGTGCCTTCTATCAGTGTATTGACAGTGAAACTTGTTGTCTCCTTCCTTTGATAAACACAAATGGGTTGTGAAGGTTGTACACTTGTGACTTGAGGAGTGATTGTAAATATTTCTTGTGTTTTCACTTGCAGTTATAGTCTCTATCTTCTAAAGTTCATCTATACTCACCAGTATAGGGTTATCACATAATTTTTCTTGGAGTCTGGATTGGACAAGTATCTTTTTCAAATCTTCCTCTATCAGGCGATTGATATTTTGATTAGTAGTATCAAAAACTTCCTTTTTTATGATAGTTTCAATTCTTATATTGGTCACTTGTGGAGGGCTAATACTCGACATTAGTGTATCTCGTACATTCTATTCTTTTGTTACTCTTCCTTAGCTATTTCCTAATTATCAACATTTGTATCAGTGTCTCCCTCTACCATGCTTTGATTATTGTAATCTTCTTCATCATCTCTTACCTCAATATGTTCTTGGTCAGCTACTTTGGCTATGGCTTGTCCATATGTAATCTTCCATATTTGTTTGGACTTCAGTACAACATCCTCTATGTTGTTTTGTAATATGCTAAATGCCCTATATTTTGGCACAAATATAACAACATATTTCTTAATGGCTTTAGACATTTCTACCTTGCTAAGTTTTGACATAACTTGAGCAAGGGTTATCTCCCTAATTTGCTCCTTTTTGTCTAAACAATAGTGCCATTTATGCTCAACTCTATCATATAAACTCTTAGGTATGGAGTTGGAAGTTTCTAGAGGAGCCTTCTTAAATGTAGCCATTATGGCATATATTTCTTCTTCTACTTGATTTTTCTTAATTTTTCCAAGATTATCAAACTCAATGTGATAGAAACCTGACAAGTTAGTGTTGTTTCTAATGTTCTCAAATTAATTATCTAGGTCCGAGGAGGGACTGTGTCTCACCACTTGGAACTGGTTGTTGTCATTAGATTTAGTCTTCTCCTCATCAGTTTCATCCTACGCAACATATTTCCTCCTTGGTCTCTTCTATGCTCCACTTACCACTCTTTAGGCTTGGCTATCTCTTTAGCCTTCTATGCAATTACTCATGTGCTAGCACTTGTGGTAGGTATTGTTAGTTTGGGCTGACTAGGTTTTGCAACCTTCTTTATTTTTCTCATTGTTTGAGTGTTTTCCTTTCTCTTCTTCTTGTTAGTAGTAATAGGTGCTTCCTCAACTTCTTCTTCCTTGATACATTTTGTAGTTTCTACTTCCACCTCTTGTTGATCCTCCCCCTGACCTTGTGTCAGTGCCAATGGTTCTTGAGCCTATAAGTCTTCTTCTTCTTCTTCTTCCTCCTCCTCCTCTTCCTCTTCCTCTTCCTCAACTCCACCAATTTTTTGTTTTAGTTTCTTCACCAATTTGTTCTTCTTCTTTGTTATAGAGGCAGTCTTCAATTCCATGGTTATCTTTGATTTGGCCAAGTCATAATTACCAAAAGCTTGGGTTTATTTTTCCACTTCTTTAGCAAGTAATTTGTGACTATTGCAAAGGCCTCATCAACATTGATCTCATATCCTAATGGCCTTATAAATCTTACCCTGGGAATTGCTACTTGTACATAAGTGAAATTAGTATCAACTAGGAAGAAAACATCATCAAAATGTTCACTCACTAGTGAGACTGGTATCCTTAATCTCTTCTTCATAGATTTCTTAAAATCTTTGAAATAACTGGTCATTAATGACTCAAAGTTATTACCTAACTACTTGATACATTCTCCTATTTGAACTATAATTGATCTATTCACCTTCCAAGCAATGTTGCCAAATGTAGTAAATGTATTTTGCACATAGAAGAAAATACATACCAAAATATATCCAAATTTACATTGTGCACTCTTGTTTTTCCTTATAGCTCCTAAATTATCAATCAATTGTTGCAACTACAACTTGACAAGATCATAGGTATGATCTTTCTTCACAATTTTGTAGCCCATATCTATTGCAATGCAAGGTACACTGTTTAATATACTAGACTAAAAAAATTTGTGGGCTATTACCCTTACTACAAAAGCTATCAGTGTATTTGTGATAGTGTCAATAGTCATACCCCTTTTATTACATACAACCCCTATATTCTTTTCAATAACTTCCTTTGACTCACTTCTCATGGTCTTTGGCCAATCTAGGGTTGGATGCCCTATTACCTTATGAAATTTTTTCTTTGTGATTTTAACTGACCCATTTTCTAACAATATAGAGCTATTTCAAATTCTACTTAAGAAAATCTTGATCCACTTAGTTTTGAAGATGTTGGGGAAATCTAGGGCACAAGTTAACCCTTTCTTCTCTACAATTCTAAATTTTTCATTCAATGCTCCATTTTCCCATAGATTTACATATGCTTCTCTTATTTCCATGTCTCCTATGCTTCCTATCTTATATGTGTAACAATTCCTAACATCTTGAATCATCAATACTTGCGATGATATCATAGACAATGCACCGAAGGGATCCTACTTATACACTATATTTGGAATTGCCTTGAAAATAGGCTGTTTGATGTCATTACTAATTAACTAAACATTCAATACTTCTTTTCCCTCTACACCTTCCACTTTAGAAGAATTGGATGCGATTACATATATCAAGGGTTTGTAGAATTTAAAATTGTGTAGCTTGGTACCTAGTAAATACCTTATAAATCCTATTGAAATGGTATCAAACAACCGTTCAAATATTATACAAATGCATAGATCAAATTCTCCATATTTACTTTATCTTTTCATGTTCTTCTTCAAATTAAAATGATGTTAAATGTGCAGAAATTGATCAAATAGCCCTTAAAACACTATAATTAATGCAAAGTGCTTACACAATTGTAAGCTTGACATCAATTGATTTATGGCTCACTCAACATCCACATGTCTTTCCATATGCTTAGAAATCACTACGAGCTTGGCCTCAACTAAAAATTTTTGTTAGATCAACATCAACTAACATTTCTCTAAGCAACCATATGAAACTTTTCATGCTCAACAGTAACATGAAAAACTGACAAAACTTAAAGATTTTCCCTTAATTTCTAACACCACTTTGCATCTTTATTTATGCATATATAATCTTTTTAAAACTAAATCCTTGGAACTGATGTATGGTATATCTTTTAAATATCAGTCTCACATACCTCTTGATTCCTTAGTTTGATGAGGTGTGATCACCTAACCCATTGGGTGCAGTGATCTCATCTACACTTGATGTGCTACAATCTTCCTTTCTCTTCCATGTCTTGTTCATCTCATCTTTGACATTTACCTTTCCTTTTCCTTTGTTGAACTCACAACTTGGTGCCTTTGACCTTGTTGGACAATATCTACTAATGTGACTAGTCTTCAAACAAATAAAACATGTGGTTTGACTCAACCACCTTTTGTAATCACTTCTAAAGTGTGTTCTAATATAGTGCTCAAGAACATGTCCATAATCTTGACAATAGTGATAGCTATACCTTGTATTATAATCCCAGTTATAAGAGTTTCCATTGTTCTTTACCTTTGTTTTCTTGTTTGATGACCACTTGGGTTTGGATCTATTGGTGTTTTGAAATAACATGGTTTCAAATTACCTTGATGAGAATAAGATACATCTAGGGGTAGCTACTTCCCATCTTCAAAATAAAATTTCTTCTATCAATTTCACCAATCATATTAGCACTATGAATCAACTCATTTGGCGAAACTGAATCTACATCTTCACTTTCATAACACATAAAAACTAGATTCATTCTCTACAACTTACTCATCATGAAAGTTTTGATTAGCATGCTCAAAAATATCAAACTTGAACTAAAAATCATCTTCATCTAATGAATCATGCATGATATCAATCTTGAATATGAAAGCTTCATACTTAACTTGGGGAAAAAGATCACACATACCTTGAAATTTTGTATCTTTATGTATAACTAAAAGGTACTCAAATGAGGAATCAGATGTGTACTCACAAAAGTCATCAATGTCAGAATATGAAACTAATCCAAAGTCTTCAAATGAATCTTTGAAATAAGAAAATGGATTAGTCATCACATTAGAGTATTCATCATTAAACTCATTACATGGTGCATACTGATTTTCAATAACAACTTCATCAAACACCTTATTATCAACATCATGAGATGCAACATCATCATTTTCACTATCATATTTGGAAGAAGAACAATCTAATCTCTTATAGTAGTAAGACAATGTATCATCATTAAAATCATCCTCAACTAAATCTAAACATTCCATGTGCTCTTCAAAAAGTAGGTTGATAACTCCATGCAAAGCTCCTTTGTAAATGTTATAACAAGTGATGTGCTAATCAACATTAAACTCTTTACCATACAACAGATTTGTGAAAACCTTAAAACTATTTCCAATATCACTATCATGAACACTTTCAACATATGAAGAAGAGAAATCAAAATCATCACAAGAAGACACATCATCCACTCCATCAATGAAACATGTAGAATGTAAATTGATGTTACTTGCATTGTCTCCATTAAGGTGATTCAAATGTCTTGCAAACCAATCATTATTCATTTTATCAAAAGGTGTTGATGCATTAATCTCAAAATCATTCACATGTTGCTGATTACTACTACATTTAACCTTAAGACATTAATCTACACAACTAAGAAATTCATCATTATAAATGGTCTCTTTGTTCTCGTATTGTGTAGACAAATCTTCTTCACAACTTTCAATGTTAAGCTGATTTACATAACTCTGAAATGGAACTTCACTCTTAGATTTAGAAAAAGAACTCATACCTTTACTAGCATAAGAGTACTCACTTCCATCATTGCTTTCTTCTTCCCAATTTGCATCAGATTCATATGAAGATGAACATGTATTATCAATGTCCTCTTCTTGACTTGAGTAACAACTCTCATCATTATCTTCACATGATGCTTCTTCATAATATAGAAGATAATTTTTTTTACCTTCATTACTTGAAAGATCACTTCTAGCTTCCTTATCCTCATACTGAGATAAATACCTTTCAACTTCATGATCAATTATGTTTTCAACATAAAGAAAATCATCAATAAGAGAGGAAGCAAATGAATTTATATCTTGCATATCTAACTAGCCAGGTGAACTAACTCTATGATCTACTAATGTAATGCTACAAAAAAATGCATTCAATTCATCAAGAATGGAATCATCTCTTCTTTGCAACAAATAAACTTCTTCAAGTCACATGTTTTTTATTATGAATTTCCAACAAGATTATTTACAATAGTAGGGGTACCTATTTTCTGATCTAGAATCAAACACTCTTTATGAAATTGATTCTTCCTTTGAACCTCATCTTGTTGGAAAACACTTTTAGAGAAATTACTCTTGGTTAATCCATATGTTATGTTATTTTCAGTCTCTATTGCTATCATGAATGCCTGATGCAAATTCTTAAGTCTTTTATCTCTTTATAGATAACTCATCTTTTTATCACATGCATCATGATAAACCACTAAACACACTTGATCATCCAGCTTAAAACATTCAAGAATCTCATTTAAAACCTTTTCAAATCTAATATTAAATTTAGGAACTAATTCATTACTTCTGATTTGAATATTCAAGAACTTCTCAAAAGAATCAGAGATGCTTATTGTTTCCTCAAATTGCTTCATGAAGGTTGAAATTAATTCATCCCAAGATGAAATAGAGCAGGCCAATAGAAAGGAAAACCAATCTCTAGCATCACCTTCTAATGTTTGAAAGAATAAATTCATATGCACATCTTCATGAGCAATTTCAAAATTACCAATCAAATCATTGAACATCTGAACATGATGGCTGGCTAAATTTTTATGGTTTACATCAAACTTAGGCAAATACTTTCTAAGATCATACGACATAGTATTCGAGAAACCATCAATGCCATCAAAAACTAATGGCATGTATCTCTTGGTAGAAATAGATCTAGAATTCTTATACATGGGCTACATACTAGGTGAGAAGAAATTTTCCATTTCTAACAAACTTAATTACTTTTAGAATTTGTAACTTGCAATAGATCTGAAACTTTTCTACCAATTCACACTCTAGACATACTTTAGAATATAAAAACATTTTGCTTAATCAATACTTCACAAAGTATGCTAAGATATATCAAACCATTCTCCTATTTAGTGCTAAAAATACCACTTGATGGAGAATCTTTTGTGGAACTTACTTTCATGGAAAGGAAATCGCATGCAAGTGGAAAAATACCTTTATGTGTTGCTGCATGAAACCTCTGATCTGTTGATTTTCCATAGGTGCAAATTTCAATTCATCACACCACTAATAAAAAACATGTAGAGCTGCCATCCTCTTGAGGAGAACAAAATGAAATAATTATTGTGATTTATTTTAACATTCAAAATTCATATGATAGAAAATCAAACACAACACTTCAAAACTTATGAGTCAAGAACTCATATATTCTCTCTTCTTCCTTACACCTTATCGTAACTTTCAAATCTACATAACCAAGCTGAAAGCTCTTGAAAACATTTAATAGAACCAATTTTTACTAGTATAGAGCTCCTTTTGAGAGTCACCACTCACAATCATGAGAAAGATGTAAAACATGATTTACAAAATGACAAATCTGAACTAAACTTTCAACTTATGGGACTTGCAAAGCATCAAACACTTTGAAGAGAGAAAACACTTTTGAACAATTCTAACTTTGAATATATAGCAATACTTTGAAACAACATCTGGCTAAAATAATTGAAAATAAGACCTAGTAACAATACAATTTATTTTCAACCTTGAAAGATAAAACTATCCTAAACAAAGCATCATTGGGGCGCATGATTTTTGAGTAAGAAAACTAGAAAACACATTAGATAACTTACTACTACAACTTTTTTCATGCACTTCTCCTACTATATTGAATCTTATTTTTTCAAATTCTCAAGGTTTGTCTACTATTTAGATTCAATACAATCCCCAATAGAGTTGCCATTTTGTTGGTGTTTTGAAATAACACGGTTTCAAATTACCCCGATGAGAACAAGATACATCTAGGGGCAGCTACTTTCTAACTTCAACATAGAATTTTAGACATCAAGCCAACTATAAGTCTTGACCCTTCTTCTACTTTAGGCTCTGCAAAACCTAGGTAGATGGACCTATAGATTCTTTATATGGTACCATTTCTCAAAGCATACACTGAATCTAAACAAAGTAGATAAAACCCTTATTTCTCCTATACTTATGCAATAACAAAGATGTGCAATGGAAAATTGCAACTCTATGAAATCCACAAGCTAAGTGAGGGTAACAAATTTTATCTCTTCAACATTAAAGGGAAAAACATTTGATTAATGAAGTTGATTTCAACAAAAACCCCAAATATGCAACAGTAAGAACAAGTTGATCCTATAGTTGATCAGTGCCTTATCTATTGGGTAATTCCACAAATTAAACACATACATCTATGATATCAATGACGTATTCCATACATCCAAATATTAGATCTATCTTATCACTTTGTGAATTAGACATTGATGTTCATAAAGACCTCATTCTTATGAAGTATCCTTCTCAAATAACTAGCAACCTTGTCAAACACATCAAGCATTTACTTGGCCCTTTATTCCAACAATAAAACATATCAGACATACAACCTTAAAGGGATGCAAATGGGTCTCAGTTATTTTTCCTTAAATCACATAAGATTGTAGATTCAAGAGATAGGAGATGAGAATTAGAATGAAACCAAAGAGATTCCACTCATTTGTATTCGTTTCCTTGAAACTATACATTCAAATACATGAAATTAAAATGTAGAAATACCTAACAAATCATAACTTTCTATGTTATCTTAACTACTATTTTTCATACAAGAGAAAATATGCTAAAGAATGTGGTGTCACAATGATGAGAACACATCAAAATAAGAACACTGGCTTCAAAAATTTGAGAAGCCTGGCTTCAAAAATTTGAGAACACTCAAGATTGGAACACCATGTTATCACAATAGTGAGTCTTTTTTCTCCAAAAGTGGAACCAACCTACACAATGGATGAGAAAGAGAAAGATATAGAGGAAGAATGGAATCCCAGATCTAATTTGAAGATGACAAGTGTCCACTTGAATCTCCATCCAATGCTATTGTAAAACATCTCTCCTCTTTCTACCCCTTTGATCTAATTTAGTTTTCATTATTATTTTGTAACCAACTTGGAAATATCTCTTAAGAATGATGAAAACCCTTGTGTCACTAAAATATTTGGAATGCATCAAGAAATGCTAATAAAATCTAATTTAACTAGCTTAAAAGTGACCAAACTCGCCCACAACTACATTTTTACTACCTTTTATGCACATTCAGCTCATCACCCTACTAGAAATCAAAATTGAACTTTGATGCCTAAATGCAGTTGCAAACTAGAAATCTGAGAGAAAACCTCTTATAACCTAAATAGACGGATTTTTTGTGCAAAAAAAAACTCTAGAATAGGAAAGTTCATCTTCTCCCAGTTTTGGCAATATATAATACACCTATTTTTTTCTTATTGAAAATTCCTAGAGTCTAGTTTTGAAAATTATGCCTCTGCTATGGCCTTAGGTCTGCACTTTATCTTTTTAAATTTTTAAAATAGTCTAAAGTTTAAACTTTAGCATATGCCTGCTTTTGAAATTAAAATATATGTATAGGACTTTTTTGAGAAAATATTTTAAAAATTCATATGTTCAAACATTTTTATTTTCCCTTTACCTATGAATTTGAGTCAAACATATGACTTTTTTCACCACATGGTTGCATGCCATTGATCGAAATTTACCATGTCACCATTCACCAGGAGCCACATGTCACCCTCCAACTGGCTAACATGTCATTACCACATGTTAGTTCCTTATTCACCCTTGAACTACCAGTCGACTGCCACCTCATCATACTAACTTGACTGCTATGTCGTTGTTGATCGGGGCCCACTACCACGTGGTAGCCATTTGCTTCCTTGCTTTGCTTAAACTCCATGCATCTCTATAATGTGGGAATGTGCCTTGCTACCATGTGTATACTATGACACATGGAACCTCAGTTTGCATGCTAGGATGGGACATCCTCGCCACTTGTCACTTTCCAGTAGGTTCCTCAATGATCCACGTCTACACACTTATCATTTAAAATCATGGTGTCACCTCATCCAACTAGTTGTAGGGCCCACAAGAACACTTATCTTACTTTCAAAAGGGACTCATCTTCAAGACAAGTTTGTTTTGTGTAATGAGATATAAAAAATCTTGCAAAGCTTTCCTCATGGGCAATGTGGAATTAACTTTTTGGACTTTCCTTTTAAATCCATCAAACGCCATGCATGGGAACCATTTCAAAAGTTTCCTAGCTTCAGACATGTTGCAATAGGCATTTGTCCCAAATCCACACCTCCCACATGGAGCTCTACTCCTTTTTTCCTTTGCACATGGTCTTCTATTTTTCTCTTGGTGTGAGATGTTAGTGATGAATTCAATGCCTTCCTACGGTTTCTTTGCTACCCACTTCCAATTCTATTGCCACCTTTGATATTAGTCTTTCCCCCACCATCTTTGATGGTGCCTCTCTCTCTCTCTCTCCATACCACAGTGGTCTTCTCCTTGGTGTGGGGTGCTTCTTTCATACTATGGATATAATCAAGACAAACTAACACCTTCCCTACTTCTTGTATGTGTGCAACTCTTCTTAACTGCAACCTCCTTAGGCATGGAGTTCTCCTTCATAATATGAAGTTTTGAGCATGAAATGTGGTGGATCCTATATTAGAAAAATATTTTTCTTGAGCTATGAAAGATCCCATATAAATTGGGAATTGGATGAAGATAATAGGCTCCCCCACACTCGAGCTTCACTCCCCTTTGATATTCATACTTTCCTCCAAACACATTCAATTTAGGATACTTACGGAAGAAGCTATAAGATGTTTTCAATTAATTGGGAGTCTTATGCTATTTGATTGCAACCTAGTGTATTAAGTGAGGGATACCCCTATTATACATAATAAAAGGGTAGTTATTTGGCCACATAGTTGCATTGGGCTTTTATACATATTTGAGAAGGCAAGCCTGGTACATGGTTTGCCTAAATGAATCAAAGGTTTCTCCTCCTTGTTGTTGCATGCCTATTTTGTTTGATGAATTAAGTGGAAAATCTCTTTAAACTTTATTTAATTCCTAATTACACTCTACCTCTACATTTATGCATCATCCCAACACTTTCATCAGACATCATCGATCAACAATTTGAAGAAGCTAAAATCCTCAATGAGCACTTTGAATATTCCCTTCATCTGCTTGGTCTGAAGTCTCACTTTCTTCTCCAACAATGTCATGTCAAACAAATGACTTCTTGATGATCATTGGAATGGTAAATGCTTCTTTCTTGATGAATTTTTGCTGTAGTGGTAGTGATCTATGAAACCACATTTTATAGAGGCGTTTGACAATCGAGCCAATCCATTGGATCAAGATAGTTATAGTAGTTGATGAGACATCCTAGATTTGAGAGGCTTCATCTCATGATTCTAGTTCATAATCTTTGACTCAATATTTTGTATGAATGCAATGATAAGAAACCCAAACCAAGGCAAAACATAAGAGTATAGCCAAAATAGAAGCTTGTCTAGAAAAAACTAGACATCTTTGTTTTCATGTAGTAATAATATATGGAATAGAGATAGACATAAACTATTGTTCTTCCATATCTTTCTAGGGTTTCTAGATCATCATCCTCATGGGCATATTTTGCATAGTTGTTCCTCAATTTGCACATCACAATCATAAAGACTAAACCAGCAAGAAAAATAACCATCATGAAGGAGTTAAAGATTAAGAACCAATGGATCATTGCAATAGTCCACATTTGAACAACATGTTGGCATCGAGCAATCCTAGCTTCATGGGCTTATACCAAACATCCTACCTTGCTACCTTTTCATCTTTGAATGATGTGAAATGATATTGAAAAATCATAATGATTAGAATCACTATAACCCTTTCAATTTAGAAAACTTTAATCCTCAATGCACCTTACCATTTCGCTACTATTTAGTTGGGCCCTAAAGCGAGTTTGACTAAATAAAATTTTATTTTCAAACTAACATTCCAAACTAATTTGATGAACATCTGATTATGACTAAAAATCATCTGAACATTGATTCAATATTTAATCACTCATTTTCATCTCTTTCTGCAAATTGTAGACTTTATGCCAAGAGGTCCTTTGACCTGCTTTAAAAACTGACAAAAACACCTAATCGAGCTCTGAGATCAAACATACTAATTCTCTAGTCTATCTTCTTTTACCTTGTTGAATCTCATCTCATGAAAAATTCTCAATCAAAAGATATTGACTATCAAAGTTGCCCCCTTAGAACCGCCTTCAAGAAAACATGTCAGAAAACAACGAAATGAATTCTATTTTGGCTTTGAAAACAAGGCAAACTGACAATTGGGGAAACAAATATTAGAGCATTGGCTCACTATCATGTGGAAAACATAAATATATGATTTGGGCTCATGAAAAATAATAGGACACATTTGGAAAATGGTCAAAGTGGGTTGCTTAGAATTTACAGATTGGAAGCATTGGTAGAAAAGCATTTTTTGCAAATGGAATTGACTTGGGAAATTATGTAGACAGATTCAAAAAAACTTGCACACTAGCACACTTAAAGTATTTTAAGAGGAGAACATAGTGGTGCAATCCATTTGATCTCACCTATCACGAATTCAAAGATATGATATCATGAATAGGGGTACCGAACAATCTGCACTTTATGACACCGATAAAACTTTACAAATTACATTTGGAATCACATTCAAAAACTGATCAAATGGATTTTTCATAAGCTCAAAATTGAAATATAACATGTCTTTGACCTCTAGAATGAAATTCAAAAGGAATTTTCTCATTTTAGTCAACTAGGTCAAATTTATAATGAGTCAAACAGGGCCTCCCAAAATTCAAAGTAATTTGTATCAGCACAACAACACTAAATGACCAAATTTAAGGGATTCAAAACTTAGAAAAAACATATCAAAATAGCTTGAAATTTGAAACATAGGTTCTCTGATATGGAAACTAAAAATTTCCAAAGTGGTGAGTCATGAAATATTAGTGGGTGCAAGTTAATCAAATGCAAACATGACCTCCTATCACTATTTGACATTTGGGGAAAATGTAGATTTGGTCATTGCTCAAAACAAAACTTCACTAAATGACTCAGAATGAAAATTTATCTTCATGGGATGAGTGGTATAATGAATGCAATGTGTTAGAAATATTAAACACCTCTTAGGCCTCAAACATATAGCCAAGTACACATGCATCAAAAAGCACTTATAGGGCTTAATTTTTTGAATGGTACTCAAAATTAGGGCTTTAATTTTGAGTCCCAATAGGGTCTACACTCAAAGGCTCTATGTCCATACTTCTAACAATTTTAAAAACATCCTTCAAATCTTTGAGTGTGCATGGTCTTGGTTCTAGAGTCATGTACCTCATGATCTTGTTTGTTGCACTTATGGCAATGACCCATGCTCTTTTGCTTAACATTCTAATTTATAGGCTTGCCATAAATTAGTAGTATGTCCTTTCTTACCACAAAAATGAGAAGTAGGTTTGGATTTCTTAACTTTTTTACTTCTTTCTTTAGCACTTTTGGATGATTCTCCTTCTTCAATACTAGTGTATCCTAGTCTAGATGTATCATTGTTAGATCTAGGGGATCTCATCAATTATTCAAAGTACTTGATGGATTCATTAGGTTTATTGAAATTTCAAAAAAATCCTTTTCCCTTTTTAGATCATTTCTCAACTATTCATTCTACAACTTTAATTTTGTGATTTCAATATCTTTGGTATTCAGTTCATGATTTGCAATCATCATTTAACCCAAAGTTTCTAATTGCATGTTAGAAATCCTAGTTACCTTTGATGATCTATCCTCTAGTCTTCTAGTCAAAACTCTTTTGCCATCTTCAATCATGAATTTGTCTTCCATAGATTTCTTTTTCTATTTGATCACCTCACATAGTAGTATGGCTTGAGATTCTTGCTCTCTCTTAAGATTTCTGATCTCTTCAATTAGGGTTCTATTCTTTTCCATTAGATATGCAACTATTGTATTAAATTCATTGGAGTTTCTATTTGTAAATAGCTTAGTAGTGTCCATTTCTTGGTATTGTGTGTCATTCTTGTCAATAACAATTTTCTTTCTTCTTCTAAATGATTTCTTTAGATCTTCTCTTGCTTCATTCAACTAATGTAGATTGACTTGTATTTCATTCTCTTGATTCTTAGTAACTTTTCCTAACTTGTAGACTTCCATTTCCAAGATCTTTCCTCAAAGCTGCAAAGCCTTACTTTCAAAGAACTAGGCTCTAATACCAATTGCTATAATTACAAGAGGAAAGGTAAACTCTGAAAGGGGGAGCAAGAGGGGTGAATTAGTGCTTTAAAATTTAACCCATTAAAATAATCACCATACATCCATGTCATATATTCAGTAAGTAAACTAGAACACCATGTAAAACATATACATATAAAGTATAAAAAAATAAATAAACATTCACACATATATGACACAAGATATGATTATCTATAAACCCTCCAATGAGAAGGTAAAACTATGGTAGGGATGAAACCCACAAATTTTCACTACTACAATAATAAAGTATATCTAATGAAGGTTACAATGTTTGATCATGAAACATGATCTACCCTGTGAAAGATTTTTGCTATTAAAAGCTTACAAAGATTGTTAGGTCTTACCTTGTTAAAGGATTTGAACACCTTGTTAGAAGTGTACCTGATTAAAGGGCTTTAACTCACAATTAAGTAAGCACCTTGTTAGAGGATTTCAATAGAGCTTGTTAGGACTACTTTGTTAAGAGATTTGATTGATTCACTAGTTAGAATGTCTTAGCAATGATCTTGTGATTAACACTCTACTACTTGATGTTAGATCATCTCTAAACTAATATATTCTTGATCCTTCCTAATTAGATGTCTCTTTGCTATTCACTATTTCCTTCCTTTGTTCTCTTTTAACTAATTCTACAATGCAATTTGGATCATAATACCTTAGTCACCATTGAATATCTTGTTTTCACATGAAAAATCTCCTTCTTACTCACATTCTTTACTCATAGAACATTTAAGGTTTGGTCCTCCTTAAGAAGACTTAGGTGACCTAGGGACAAGTATGAATCAATGACAGTGATTCATCCATATTGCTACTTAAACCTTCCCCTTATTTGATTGGATGCATGAAAAACATAGAGATTCATATATAAGGTTCATCCTTATCAAAAAAAATCATAATCCAATCCTTAAGTTGGCCCAAAAATGGTTTACATAGTAGTTCATGCCAATACAAACAACTATGTCAAAACTATGTTACTCAGCATTTGAAGTCCCTGGTGCTTGACACTAATTATAACTTCAATAGTGTCACTTGATATTTGAATGACTTGGCATGCACTATTTAATTGGCATGCTCTATCCTTTTATGTAGTGCTTGAAATATGTTAGCTTGTTTGGCATGAACTAAGTAAATGACTCAAGTGTATAGACACTCACTTGTCAAAACCAATCTAAGATTAACAATATATTAATGAATGTTGAATAAGGCACTAAAGGATGTAACAATGCAAAAAGGATCAATGATGATAAGATGACATTGAAATGGTTTTGGATTTCTTCTAAGATGATTTACATTTTGATTGAATGATGATCAAGTTGGCCAAAAGATCAAAGTTATTGAAATGAGAAAATGGGACAAGTTGGAATGTGAAGGTGATGAAAGAGTAGGCACGAACCATTTTGAGTATCTAAATTTTTCCTCTCTTTGATACAATGTGATTATGAGTGTTGTGTCAAAGAGTAATAATGAAAAAGATCAATTCCCTAGTAAAATTGAAAGGAGGATGGGTGCCCCCTCAAAAAATTGGGCAAGAAATTGTCTCAAGGATTTTGAAAAGAAAAGATGATGAAGAGAAAGATTGATGGAAGAAATATTAGTAGAAGGAAATGAGACTAAGAAGAGTGATGAAAATTTTTTTCATAGGTGCACTTTATGTCATAATAGCTTTATTTTTATATGCAAAATGAAATGCAATGCATCCTATCATAGAAAACTAGAGAAAAAATGGAAGCCTTTTGCATAAACAAACACGATGTAAACAAATAATGACCTTATCCTCCTTGAGAAAAAGAGTTGTGCCCTAGACTATCAAATGATATTAAAAAAACAAAGACAAAAATAATCATGAACCATCCTGGTCACTCTCATAAATCAATTTATATCATTGAGTAGAATAGGAACATGATCAAAAGAAAAGAAAAGAAAAAGAAAACACTCACTAAACAACATGAGACAACAACCATTCTGATCTATTATTACATGCTTTAGTAAGTGTTGTTTAGGATTTCAAAGTTTTCTTATTTAATTGATGTTTTTGCAGGTTGATCATTGAATGTTGGTTCAAGTAGTTCAGTAATTTTTTTTATCAAAGCATGATTTCATTGCAATGTAATGTTTAAGTCTAAGTCTACATGTGCAACTATTTAGCAAAAGGAATGATTATTTACAACAGTTATGTACAAGGTATATTGCAAGTTTTTGGTGATTTTTCAATTTTCTTTTGGGTTTTCAATTTTTTTATTGTAGAGGTTTTTCAAGCCTTTTTGCAATTTTTAGATTTTTTTCAAGTTCGTATTTGATTTTTAGTATTTTTTTTTCAAGACATGTTATGATTTTTGGGTATTTTTCAAGATATTTTATGTTTTTTTTTTTGTGATTTTTTAAAAAGGATCAAATGTCTTTTTTTTTGGAATTTTTTTTTAGGATCATATGTGATTCTTTTGGATTTTTTTAGGTCTTTAAGTTATGTAGAAGAGAAAGAATTTCCCCCCATGTCTAGTAAGTCAAAGGTATTGTGGATGGATGAGGGGAAAATGTAAATGGAAAAAGGATAAAGTACAAAGGATAAAGGACTGTCCATAGAATATGAGGACATGTTTATACAAGCTCAAGGAATGGACATGATACTAATAGGCTATTGAAATTGTGGGTAAGGGTTGGCATGTAACACAAGGGGATGAACATGTTAAGAGGTTAAAAATATGTTGTACATTTTATGTGTCTTTGTTTTATTCAAGACCAAGATAAGGATTGTGATAGGAAAATGATAAGATATGGATAAGACAAGAAAGGTCAATAATGGACAAGGGAATATGAACTAGAGGTTATGATTGGATAAGAAAATATGGACTAAAAGGAATAGAAAAGCATAAAGTAGATAGGATAAGATGTGCTTTTAGGGGACCTGTATCCTTGTCAAGATCAAAGTTAGGAATAAGGAAAATGTTGAATGTTGATAGGATAAAGTACATGATGGATATATGATAATGGAGGAAATGACATGGAATAAAATGAGTAAAACCTACCCCCAAGCATGGAATGAAAGATGTTCATAGACTACATATGATGTCTGTTTGCTAGGTTTTCATCATGGTACTTGCCCAAAGTGCCTATTTGCCAAGTTTTTGCTATTGGGCAAAATGAATTCTCTTTATTTTTTTTTTTTTCATATTCCATTTTTTTGACATTTTGACTTTTTAAAAAGATAATGGACACATGACATGACATAGATGAAGGATTCAAGAATCTTATTCCTTGGATATTTTTTTTGAAAGGTATGCATAAATGGACCATGATTATAATAGTAGGCTCAAAGACATTGGTAGGGTAATGAAAATGGGGATGAAAGGGATTTAGGAAAGGGATTGGATAGGCTCAATGAAAGGATAGGAAAATATGTAGGAGGATGAGAGTGGAAGAAGGATTGATGCTTAGCATATGGAAAGGGATGTAAGAACAATATTGGCACACAACTTGAAGGGTGATGAAATGATAGATGAAAAGGTAATTTTTGATTTGGTAGAAAAAATGATGTGACTTTGGGACACAAGGACACAAAATGGATTTGGAATATGGAAGGATTTTTGATGAAGGGATAGTAATTTTGGATGCCAAATTTCATCTTTCTTTAGGGATTTATGCTTCAAGAAGCTTCTTGGGATCCACATATATTTTGACTTTTCATTATTTTGTGGGTCCTTAGACTATATTGATTGAAAAACAAATTTATGAACTCATGTTTCTTTTGACTTTTCTTTTTGATTATGGGCCTTTGTGACCCTTTTGATATTTCTAATTCTTTTTGGATCATATTTGTCTTTCTTGTCACATTTTGATCCTTGATTACATGTGGATTACTTGACTTATAGACCTTATGCTTGGATTCCAAATTACTTGGAATTGGAATGAAACTCATAGATGGATAGAAACTGTGTGGAGGACATGTTGATGGGTGGAAATTTTTCCAAGATGTATACCTTTGATGACTTGCATATGGAAAAGGGTAAGTGGATTGTGAACTAGTGGATGCAAGAATATATGGACCTAAGATGGATGAAAGGGATGAAGGAGGAGGCATATGTTTGGATCTAGATTTGAAAGGGATACCAAAACCTTGGGAATGAGCTTTATGAAATTTGCTTGATATGTAAGTGTTTGACATACTCAATTCTTCAATGTTGGACCCTTTGACTCGATAATGCTTTTGACTTGGGTGACACTTACCATTAGATGTGAGTCTATGTTTAGGTGTATATGGAATTGAAGAAATGATAGGACCATGAATTGGGCTAGACTCAATAGAACTAGGAGAACTCATTTGAAGTAGAAGGGGTTTATGAACATCTTTCATCAATGTGTTTAAACCATGTTGGGGTTTACAAGGAATAATGAGATCTTGCAATGGAATAGGAATATTGAAAGGATCATCTAGTTGGATAGGATCTTGTGGAGAATCTTGAGGGATAATAGGAAAATAACATGAATGGATGGTGGGATATTTTTGAGGATCTAGGGGTGAGCGGGCACTCTAATCTTGACTTGGAAATCAATCATTAGGAAATATGGTAGGGTGATCTTGATCTTTCTTAGAAAGTGAAAGGTCGAGGGAAAATGGATCATCTTGCAAAAGGGTTATTGTAAATCTTAAGGGAAATGAGTTCTTGGTCAAAGATTTAACAAGCTTGGATATTGTGCGGATCTTGATCTTGATTAATTTTAGGACACATTTTTATGTTTAGATCTTCCTCTTGACATGGGTTATGCATGTTTGAAAAGGGATAAATGTTTTGATATGATGGAATTGGACTTTGAGTTAAAATATTTGAAATAGGATTGCTTGGAGATGAGGGACATAATTCTATTGGCTCTAGGACTTGGGAATCATGAAACAAACTTAGATTGTGAATGGGACTAGGTTGAATTTTTTTATGGATAGCCCTTGGGAGGTTTCGTCATCAGAAGTGAAACTTGAGGGTGATGAGGGAAACTTCTCTTATGAGGTTTTGGGAGATGAAGAGTTGGAGGGAGACATGGATGTTTCTTAAAGGTAATTATTTTGAGGGGAAATAGGTGTTGCAAAAATGTGAATGTTTTGGGATAAGCCATTGCTAGACATGGGTGAATCATTATCATCATCTTTTTCAAATAAGTTATGATAGATTTTCTTAATAGTATAATATTTTGATTTTTTTTTCTTGGTTGATCATGTTGGTGATGTAGAATTGATAATGACATATTGCACAAGTTTCTTAGCTATAGTATGTTCCTCAAAAGGACTCTCATTGATCATGTTTGTTTGATGTAAATATCATGACATGTTTGAGTTGGTGTTTATTTGATAAAGGCTTATTGGATTTATTTGTGAGTTTGAGGACACAAAGTGTTGTTGATCAAATGTTGTTGAAGGCCAAATTGTTTGTTATTGAATTTTTGGGACCAAAGGTTGTGATATTTCTTGGGGGGATTGGATTAATCATATTTAAGGTCTTCATTTAGAAGTATTTTGTTGGGTTTTTCCTTTTCCTTTGTGATTTGTGCAAAGAGTTTTGGCATTTTTTATCTATCTATGAGATAATTTATGTGAGCTTCTAGAAAATTTTCTAATGGATAGTTATAAATTTTAGCAATGTTGTAGCCTTGTTTTATATTGGATTCCATTTTCTCTTGAACCTTTTTGGCTTCTTTATCCAATTTATTTTGTAATCTATCAATAAGGAGTATGTGAGATTTAGGTGATTGATCATAAATTTTTGAGGGCTTCATTTGTGTTTGATCAATAGAGGTAATTTCATTTGAAGTTTATGTCTTGTTGGAGTCCAAACCTTGTGTTGGATCAAAAGGGGTTTGTGAAGTGTCCATGATGTTTGAGTTGAATAATTGTTGTTGATATTTCATGCTTTGTATTAGATCCAAGAATGTTTTTGTGCGCATGGTTTGATAGTTTGTAGCCCTGTAGGAGTTTGTGACCTTGAAATGATAGGCATGATGTCTAAGGATGTATGAAAATGTACCTAAGTATGAGGGTGTATAGACAACGCACTTTTTTTTTCTATTTTTTGTTTTAAATTTTGAAATGAAAATGAAATAAAGGGTATGCAATATTATTTGGAATTTTGAGTTAAGGGATGCAAATGAAACTAAGGCATGCCAATACAATGGTTCCAAAAGTATGGAATAAAAAAAAAAGTGTTGATTGGTTTAGGGTATGTGAATGAAGTTATTTTTTAAGTTTTTGGAATATAGGAATGAAAATGCAAACTAAGGGTTCAAGTATGAAAAATGTCTAGATTTGGACTTGGATTTATGCAAAATGCAACTAAGAGATTATGAAAAATGTTTTCTTTTTGGATTTTTGATATTTTGGAAAAGGAAACAAAGGTTTAAGTATGCAAGTATGCAAAGGGTTGATGTTTTTTAGGACATGAAAGGTTAAAGTGAAATGTGTGGGGTATGAAAAGATTGACTTATGAAAAAAGATGTTGGGTTTGAAATGTATATGGGCTTGGAAAATGTTGGTGTTTGGAAAGTGCTCCTTGATTTTGGAGGCTTTTGATGTTTGGAAAATGTTTTGGATATGATATGAATTTTTTTGGATATTGATATGCAAATGAAAAATTACATTTTTTTAATATTTTTTGGGCTAAGTAAATGAAATACAAAGCAAGGTTTATGTAACTATGGTTTGAGAAAACTAGAATAATAAAAAATGAAGACAATGTTATACAACCTAAGGTTATGCAAGATGAGGACTATGAAAACTAAGGACATGCAAAAGGAGGTTTGAATTTTGAGGAAAATATTTGGAAAATACAAGAGTAAGAATCTAAACTTACAAGAATGAATATTAGATCTTGACCAAGAAAGAAAGGATAACATCAAAAGGACAATTTTGATAAAAATGACCAAGTCAAATCCATAATGACATTGGGGAAATTTAACTCAAAGAAAATGATAAAAGGAAAAATTATAAAATGACCAAGATCAAGATCCTTTACTCATCCAAATAAAGAGATACTCTAAGACTCATGTTTGTTTGGATTTTAAAGAAAAATTAAAGGTTCTAGGTTGAAAATGAGGGTTATGAGGGGATCACAATTAGGATGATGCAAGGATCTAGATGAAAAATTAAGATTATGATGGGATCAAAATGAGGACTATGTGGCTAAAAATATGGATTAGGATATGAAAAATGAGGAGGTTATGATAATGAAAAATGTAAGGTGGATATGCAAAATGAAAGCTAAGAGACATGCCATAATATCCTAAGGCAATAAGTTTGAGTTTCCATGTTTGCAATTGTTTCAGCTATTGACAAGTGCAAGAATGTTTCAAGGACCTTAATGTATTTTTTGTGAGATTGTAAAAGTTTTTTGTAATTATATTGATTAATGAAACTCTCATGCAAGAAACAAAAAACATAATGATTGTTGTTAAAAATGAACAAATGCACCACAACCTAGGCTGAAAGGATAGTATCCACTAAATTCTCATTTGAACCAAAGTTCAACTATGCTTATCTAGAGTAGACAACTTAGAATCTTGGTAGCACAAACTCTCCCTTATAGTGCACTCACTTATTAGACATACCAAGATCCACTTCCCAAGAGGAATCACTTCCCAAGGGACTATTATCTCTACTAAGGACAAAAAAAGTGTGAGATGTCTTCATAGGCATGGAAGATCCCTTGAGCCAATGGATAGAACAATTTTCACCAACATAATAAAGGTTTTTATTCTGGATACTCTATTCAATAGGTGGATGATAAACTCTTGTAGTAGGTCTTCTAACCTTAAGAACCAAGATTTGATGCACCTCTAAGGGTACTGGAGGAGAGCTATCACCCATCCACACTACTGAATGGGCATTACCCATAATTGAGCCTTTATAGTGGTTAGAGTGGAGACCTAGCTTTGGCTGATTAGCAATCTAAATTCATCCCTTGGCATACCCAATATCAATTATATTGGTCTAACACTAGTACGTTTGACCCTATTTTTCAACCAATATTGGTCAAAATTTTGACTTAGGTCAGTCAAAATTTGGACCAACCAATTGGTCGAAGTTTTTCTCATCACAAATTTGACCAACTTACTAGTTGGTTAAAGTTTTGACCAATCCATTGGTCAAAAACATTCCAAAGCCCTAGTTCAATTTCTACTAGGAATTGGTGAAAATTTTGACCAATCCGTGGTTGAAATCTACCAGGCATTGGTCAAAATTTCAACCAATGCTTGGTAGAAAACTTCTGGGCATTGGTTAACATTTCAACCAATGCTTGGTCAAAAACTTCTAGGAATTAGTTGAAAGTTTGACCAATGCTTGGTCAAAAACTTCCAAGCATTGGTCAAAATTTTGACCAATGCTTGGTAGGAAATTGCCAGGCATTGGTCAAAATTTCAAAAAATGCTTGGAAGGAAACTACTAGGCATTGGTCAAAATTTTGACCAATGCTTAGTCAAATTTTTATTTGAGACATTCTATAAAATAGTTCACATGCCTTGCATATGATTTGACATTTTGCATGCATCCTGCACTCTCTCATCCTGATGATGGATTACAGGGAGTGATCTGGAACAATGATGCTAAAAAACACACACAATCAAATATAAAATGAACTTGCATTACAAATGGATTGTGGGAATCTTATATTGTTAATTTTACATGCATTTCTACTAGGACAATCACAACATAAAAATATATAAATCTATTATATATATGTTCAAGTTGTTATTATCCTGGTAGACATGCATGCAAAATTAACAATATCAGATTTCCACAATCCATTTGTAATGCAAGTTCATTTTGGATTTGATTGTGCATATTTTTTAGCATCATCATTTTAGATCACTCTCTGTAATCCATCATCAACTAGATGAGAGAGTGCAGGATGCATGCAAAATGTCAAATCATAGGTAAGGAATGTGAACTATTTTATAGAATGCCTCAAAGAAGCTAAGAATATTGAAATACTTACAAGGGTGTGAGGCAGTTCATATTTGTTGATCATACAATAGGTTTAAGAACTTCTCCTCATTGATCAACTTGCACACAGACTGACAATCTTCATCTTTGTTGTGGGCTCCTATCCCCTATGTGAGTGCTGATGTAGAAGTTATAGTAGAAAAAAAAGAAGTGAAAGTGTGTTGAATAAGGTTTCTAATCTCAACTTGGTCAACATTTTTTATTTAAGGGCTATGGACTGGGCGATTCTTCAATGTCTGACAATTAGGTGTAGCATTGCATCCTCTTTAACTATTACATGTACAACCCTAGGAGGAAATAGGTTGTTGGCTACTTCTTCTGGCCTAGAAGGATATGGCTACAATAAAGACTAAGCTCAATCAAATATTCCCAAGTTCATAGTAGCTTCTACAATTTCAATTGATTAGTGTACGAATGCAAAAAATAATTGTTTACCAAATGTATGTACTAGTGGAGTCAATCTCAAGCACCAAAAGAAAACTATATGTATAATACATTCCATTCAAACTCATGACAACAACAAATATTTTGAGTTCATTTGAATATCCTTAGTTCAGTGTAGTAAGCTCAACAAAATGATTTAATTAAGCCAAAGTGAAACCCTTAGATAGGTTGCCATTTGTCTTATGTCACAACAAGTTCAGACCAAAAAAGATATGACATCCCATCATTCCCTTCAATCTTTGGAGACAAATCTATGAATCGAAGGAAGCTTAGTAGATGCCTTCATGAATCTCAATTGCTCAACAATGCGACAATGTTAAAGCTCTATTATTTGCTTCCATATTTCTCTTTATTGGTTGAAAATATTTGTACTTCAAGTGCATATATGTTTAAAAAGAATTAATCAGTGAATAAGGCAAAAAAAGATGTAAATGTATCCACTATGGGTCCCTCCTTGTTTGAAATTCTTTTTCATCATAAAAACTAAACATAATAGGAACAACAATAAACACACATATCCTCATTGTTTTTCTATTTCATATCAATTATAGATAGAAAAACCACTAGTGTATTCCCCATGTTTTAACCAAGCACAAATGAAAAGCCATCATCCATACAGAATACATAAGATTGTTTACAAATGCTAAAACCTATAATATAATTTAATTGGAATTATAACTACTTACTTGGTCATTAACATTGGACAAATCTAACAAATTCCTTAAATTCTCCATGAAATGAAATCTACTAGAGAATAGTGATGTAGAAGGTAACCAAGTACACAAAAATAAGGTTGGTTGCCCATATCAAGTAGAATTTAGTCTAAAATACCTTCATCTTCACTTAGATTTATTATTAATTGAGTGTAAGCCATTTGCTTTCAAATAATTTAAACTTCCCTCTAGTCATGTTATCAATTTCATAATTTAAGACAAGTTTCAATATCAAATTAGTTTTCAAAATATCAGCACATTGTTAATGAGAAAGTAATTAAGCATTGACCTGACTTTTGTGCTTCACCCATTACTATTGTCTTTTCCTTTTTATTAGCAATAATTTTAGGTTTTGTAGATGACTCCAACAAAGTCCTCTTCTTGCTAGTAGTCTCAACCTTTCATCAAGGAGGTCTTAAATGAGCTATAAGCTAGAAAAAAAAAAGAATAATACCTTCCCAAATGGAAACCTTCCAATCCATCATCATACCATGGGTGTCATTTGATTCACATCCTTGTCACTTTCATCTTCAAAAATTCTTCTAAATCACTATCACTTCTTCTTGCAAAACAATCAGATATTTGGTCACTTATGAAAACCTTGTACAGTCCAAAAAAATATAATCTCCATAAGATATTAATGTGAAAATAGTATAAGATGAGGAAAAATATTCATTTTTGCATTACTACAATCTTTCATTAGTTTTAAATAAAAATGAACCAACACAAAAAAAATAGAGACTCAACCAAATGACAACTAAACAAATTTACATGTACATAGTATGTTCCAACAAAAAAAAAAAAGAATAGCTAAAAGACTAAAAGTCATCAAAACACATTCAATACAATCATTTTCTAGGTAATAAAACTACATAAATATATAGAAGTGAAAATTTGGGTCAAACCTTACCTGAACACCAAATCATCCCTTTGCAATATCATCCTAAACACTGTCTGACTCATTAATCTATCCCCACAAGACCCTTCTATTCTTATGACTATCAAAAAATGTTTTGGATGCATAGAATTTTCCATAATCATATCTTAGTCCATATTTTTTGTCATAACTTGTATTGTCTAGAACATACCTATCAATTTCTATGAAGTAAGTCCCAATTGTATAATACTCAAATCTTGTTTCATCGAGGGATGTCTTTAAGACATGTTTGATCTTAGGCCCAATAACAAAAGTATCAAGACCATGTTTTCACAATGGACAAATAGGATAAAATTTAGGGATCCTTAGTGTTGCAATTCTTCTCCTACCAATGTATATTTATACAACCCCCATCTTGAAGATCTTTGTATAGTCGGATGAAATTGTTGAATTAATAGGAACACTTTCAATCTAGCTCATTCCTCAACATTTCGCATATGTTTTCTACTTTTTAACCCAGAGATTTTTGTAGTCCCAATTGAAGAACATGGTCATTGCCTAGATCTCTGTAGCCACTTTGGTGATCCACATTTTTCTCAGTTGGCTATTGATTTTTAAACTTGAAATGGGGTTGATTGGTTCTGCCATTACAATGAATTTGGCATGGTGGATTCCCACAGTTGGCCTCATTCTTTATTCCACATGTGGGGTTAGTTCACTGATATGGACAAGTCTATCTAAAGATACATTCTTTGACTTGAAGCCTTTCTCAAAGCTTTTTTCCGCATCCGATGTCATGCTTTGGTAAGTTTCCTATTCTAAGGATACAAAATTTGTACAATTTATGAATTGTTCAATTGTATTTTTGGGCTAAGATTGTCTGCAAATTTTTTTACTTTAAATGTTTCAGATCATACTCTATGATATAAATTTTTGACCATCCACATTTTGGATCATACTCCAAGATAGATAGAGTATGATCCAAAACATCGATGGTTAAAAACTTACATAAAATCTTAACATAGATATACAACTAAATAGTTTCCTATTCTGTTACACAATACATTTTAAATGTGGTTGGGTTTGATTATTCAGATGGTTATGCTTCTAATTTCTACCAAAATTCCATCTTGTGAATAGTTTAGAGACATGGTACCATAGAATTCTGGTCTTCTTAATAGGAAACTTGTCATATTCAAAAGTTGTGATTGATTCCCTTTCAATTTGGTATTAGAAAACAAAACCATTTTCTCTATATTATATATTTTGAAGAAATATAGGGAAGGGATTTATATAATGGCATAAAAATGTATGTTTCGAAACCTTGATATGCATTTTGTAGCATAAGCATCAATGGTTTGGAGATGATGATACCACTTGGTTTTCTTGCTGCCACTGGGTATGTACTAATCAATTAGAAAATATTTCCTATAATTAATGAAATGAAAAAAATGTAAAGGTTTTCAACACAACAAGAATATATAATACTGATATGATTGTTCATGTTTATCCCTAATGCTTATAGGTTTAGGTTTATTTAATGTCATATTCTTGAATTCTACTACATATTTTAGAATTTGAATACAACTACTTTACTATTTTGAAGACATGCCCATCTTTCTCCAAGGATAGGAAGTATCATCCAATTCTCATCCCATTCATTTTTAGATAATAAAATCTCATTGTCATTCAAATTCTCCCATGATTTTGAAACTACATTAATTTTCATAAAATTCTCATTTTAGCATTATTATGGACAAGTCAGCCATTTCAATACCCTCTTTCTTGTTATGTTGGACTCTTTGAATCACTTGCATGCTTATCTTAGTTTTGTATTGTCTTTGGTAGTTTTGGTTCCACACAAGGACATGAAATATGATGATTATTTAAAATAATAACTAAATGCCTAGCTCTAAAGATTTTAACCAAAAGACCCTCTCCACCTTCTTCTTGTTATATCCAAATTCTAACATTGCCCACTTTTCCAATGGCGACTTCTTGTTATAACTAATTCAATCTTAGATTATACTTCTTCCATTTTGGTTTGGCTTAAACAAAATATTCAAGCTTTGATTTGTTAAGATGATCTAAAATCATGTTAATAGACGAACATTATTGAAAAACTACTATATTTTTAAATGAACTATCTAAACATTTTAAAACTTAAAATGTATTATATAAGTCTAGCCACCTCCACTCTTGGAATCAAAAAGTAACTATCATCTCTGTCCTTTGTATGATCCAATTCATATGTTATGTAGTCAGAAATTCTACTAAAAATGAGTTAATATCATATGCATTATGTCTTATATTCTGGTGTGTATTGATTGTTATATAAATATATATGCTTGTGAATGTAGTGGGAGGGTAGCCAACGAGCTGGGGGCTAGAAATGGCAAAGGAGCCAAATTTGCAATTATTGTTTCTACAATTACTTCAACCATGATAGGCCTTGTTTTTTGTTCCCTCATACTTGTACTTCACTAGGAATTTGGTCTAATTTTCATAAATAGTACCATAATTATAGATATAGTTTCTAAACTGTTAGTCTTGCTAGCCTTTACTATGCTCCTCAATGGTATTTAACTAGTCCTATTAGGTAAACAAATTTTCTATTTTATGTGTGTAAGTCCTATTTTTGTTCAAAATTGACTTACTTTTTCCAAATGATAGTGCTATAAACATGGTATGTCAAAAGAAAGATAAAATTTGTAATCACCAATAAGAGTTATAAGAATTCTTCTTCCTTATGAATTTGAAACAGGGGTAGTAGTGGGTTCAAGGTGGCAATCCTATGTTGCTTACATCAATATTGGATCTTACTATGTGATTGGTGTGTTGTTTGGTGTATTACTTTGTTGGGTGTTTAAAAAGGGGGTTTTAGTGAGTTCAACTTCTATAAAATGAAATTTTTAATAACTTCCAACAAGACCCAATGAACAAACACTCCCACATTCCTATCTTCTTAGAGGAATGGAGAGGGTGTTTCTTTTGGTCCAGTGAACAAAATCTTTGGTTGTGTAAAGGAGGGCCTTTCCGTTAAGATGTTGATCTTCCTTGTTTCCCACAAAAATTCTCCACCTTCCATCTTTTCCAAGCCATCTAGTAATCCTATTTTATAGGGCATATGTGAGCTACCAAGATTTGAAAACAACACTTGAGTGACTTGCAAATGTATTTTGGTTGCCTCCATGGAATGATTCTAGGATCTGGTAAAAAGTTTGATAGGAAAACCTTATATTTTTTCATTTGAGTTGATTGGTGTGAAGCTTGAAAACATCTTAATGAAATGATATACAAATAGTAATTTCTTAGTATTTGAAAAATCTAATCCTACATAAACTCGTAGGCTTGCCAAAAAGGGTAAGAATGTGTATAGAGCAACATGCCTTCCCTCATCATCAAATTGTAAAGGTGTGAATTTATGTGCTTCCTTGAAGTGTTCTTCTTTTATATCTATACTATGATTTCCATATTCTTAAAAAATGAAATTGTTCCTAAATTTATGTTTTGAGTGAAACCTATGAATATAGCTATAACTATTCGATGTAACAGATTATTCAAATAATCTTTCATTATCAATTTTACTTGAATCTTGATTAGAGGAAATGTGGTGACCCCCAATTATTCAAATAATTTTTCATTATCAAATTTACCTGAATCTTGAGTAGAGTAATCCTATTTTATAAGCCATTACTTCGACAGACAAATGACCATTCTAAAATTGATAGTTAACTAAAAGGTCTTTCCCTATAACCTTGGCTGACGTCCCCTTCTCTTTCCTTTTAGTTTATTGATCTACAATTAACAAATTATTTTGGTCTCTTTAGCTCTTTATTATAATTATTGATAAATGATGGAAAATGATGTAGAATATAAGAAATTAGATTTTTTGTTACCCAAATGAAAAATATAAAACAACCCAATTACAAATTAGGACTGATAATCATGCCCATTTCCCCCCAAAAAAATTTCTAAAGTTAGACATAATATAGTGTACCTAAATAGTGCAATATGATATTTTAGGTTGGATTGCTTGTGGTTTCCTTTCAGATCACTCTTAAAAGTAATTACCATGGAGAATGTGTCAAAATTTATGTAGTAGGAAATTGTAGAACTCATTTATTTTCCTTCCATGACTAATCCTTCTCACTACCTTGCACAAAGAGGATTCCACATACAAGCATCACTTTCATGAGAATTTTACATGTAGGGTTAAAAGTTTTTCCTTCTTAGTATAATTTACTATAATAAAGAAATGCATCAGTCATTAACGACTGACCATTGAAATGCTACCAAGAATATCTTCGTAACAAGCTAAACTACGAAATTGCAAAAGAATTTGAGGAACTAAAAGAAAAGTAGAAATTTCTAATCATTTTAACCAACCAAAAAATAATGAATAGCTAAAAGAGTAACATATCAATTGTCTTCATGTTGCAAGATAAATTTCCAACTTTGCATGCTCTCATATGTTTGTGGGCAATCTTAACCCTATATCAAAATAATGGACCATTTTACGGATTTCAATCCAACTACATCTAGGTAGCTCATTTATTTCTCTATCTTTTATCAATCCTCTTGCCTTTTGAAAATTACTAGATCTCCCATTTTTTCACAAAGACATAATGTGCTCTATGATTTGGATATAGGATTAATATAGGGATGATATTGGAAAAGGTTACAGAGTCACACTTTGTACCTGATAGTTGTACTTTTTAAGAAGCTCCAAATCCCTTTAAAAAAAACCCACTATGTGAATATCCTGCAATGATGCCCTATTCATTTGGTTAACACTTGTGATTTCTCTAGCTGAAATGAAATTTGTTGTCTTCATCTTAATAGGGTTTTAATTAAATATTGCCAGGTAAATCAGAATTTGTAATTGAAACTTGGCCTTATTCATGCAATGCTTCAATGCCATGGAAAATAGAAAGGTTGTGTTCACATACTGAAGGTCTTGTTGCTTTATCACCTTGTTAATGTTACTCAATCCATTCTTCTTGCTCACTATTTCATATTTTAGATTGCATAGCTAACATAACTAGAAAGAAATATTAGTGAAGCTACCAATCCTTCATCTAAGAGAAAAACAAATTATTAAAACAATGCAAGTGGAGTGGATATTTAATATATGGCATAGAAAGAAAAAATAAAAGGTATTCAACAAAGCATTGAACTACAAGTCTTTCCTAAAAGGTAAGGTTTAAAACAACAATATCACAAGCAATTGCTTCAACTTATGCTATAAAGCCTTTCTGAAATTATAAGCATGCACACATGCATATGAGTTCTCCATGGCCAAGTACTCCAAAAGACTTATTGGGATTCCAAGTAAAAACTCATACATTTTTGGATATTTCTATGGCTCAGTTTATGATGCTAGTTTGAGATGGAATGCTTCTCATTCACAAAGAAGATGTCAAAGGTATCCTCTATCTAAATCAATACAAAGATATGGTGGATCCTGCTAAACTAAATTAACTAGATAAGATGATGAAAGATCTAAATATTTCCAATGACACTCAAAACTTTTCCCTTCATAAGAATGAACATGAAGATTTCGTGGGCCCTAATGATAATGCACCATAGGAATATGTCCTAGCAGGCTAGAATAATGAACTATTTGCTACAGACTTTTTGGAATCTTTGAAAAGTAATGATTGTTGGGGCCCTCATGAAGGATGTTAGTCACTTCTTTATCAAGTTTGATACTATCAAGTTTTGATGTGCTCTGATGATTATACTGCTAGTCTTAACTCCTTGTGCTATATATACTTCCAATTTGTTTCTATGGGATAAGTTCTTGATATGTAATAAGATGTATTCCTTTATTGTATCTAGTTCCCAAAGCAACTTCTAGAATTTTGATACTTTTCTACTAAATATATCCAACTAAATTAATTGTATCTAGTGATTAAACTATTCTAATAAAAAAAATAAAAGGCAGTAACTAAAACATGGAACTACAAGTCCTTCCTAAAAGGCAAGGTTTAAAAAAATAAAATCACAAGCAGTTACTACAACTTATGCTATAAAGTGATTCTAAAATTATAAACATGTATATATGCATATGAGTTCTCCCTAGCCAAGTATTCTTTAGATTCACTGGGAACAAAATGTAAGAAGAAAATTGGAATATTACAATGCAACAAATCAAATTTGAAAATGAAAAATATTTAAGAAATTGCTATGAGGACAAGTTCATGTATTGGTTATAAACAAATTAGTAAATAGTTAAGGTAACCTTTGCAAAGGAAGAGAAAAATAAACTGCTTTCCCAAATGCAAGCTAAAAGGCCTTTCTAGTAAGTGGCAACCAATCCTTGGCCTATATGACCAAATGTTGTATTAGCTCAGGATCCTTAATGTTATTGCATCATTTTCCAATATTGAATTCATAAAAATATAGAAGACAAGGTAAGGGGCAGTCCATACAATACCAAAACAAAGACTTGGCACAAGGCCTTTGTAGTTGAGTTCATACATTAGTAAGACATTAGTAGGGATAGAATTGAGGATGGTAAATATATCATTCATTTCAAAAGGTCCATCTCTAGGCATGTGATGATACTGCAAAACCAAGTGAATGTTTGATTAGAACAGAGTAAGTAAACCTTTTTTTTTTGTTACAGTGGAATTTTAGGGTTGAAGATCATTTTTTCATCCACTTTAGCTCAAACTACAATAGCATTAGTTTCATACATTGTGGATATTCTAGATAGCACCATGCCAAAAATTTTAGTGAACCTAGTGAGCCCAATGCTCCATTCCAACTTGTATAGACAAAAATGAACTTAGCAGAAATCATGTCAAAGCCAATCACTATCGTGGGAAGAGACTTTAGGATTCATATTAGATAATCTTGTTGGAAAATGGGGTCATATTTGAATCAAAAGTTAAGTGGTGGAGTTTTCATATTTTTATTCAATAAAAATTAAGGTATATAGGACTAGGAATGAGAAAACTAGTCTTTGTTTGAAGCCTTGAAAGCATTTTGCCTAATTTTCCATATTTGGCATAGTCGAGGGCTAGTGTCCCTAAAGCCTTAATTTGACCCAAGTTTGCTAAGAGCCCTAGAGAGTGGGTAAGACCTTAGAGAAGTGGAGTCCACTTGGAGAGACAAAGGTTAGCATTGGGTAAAGGCTGGTAATCTTGCTTGGCATCTTGCAATGGGTTGGGTGTTACTAGGAACTTAAGAAGATTTCAGTGGATTAAGGTTGTAGAATTTGCATTAGTTGAGGTGAGATGTTAGCACATATTTTGGGCACCTTACAAGTTACACTACCTCAACTTGGTGATGCAAGCAATTGGCATCCAAATAAAGTGGGTGAAAGAAATAATGTGCATTATTCAAGCACAAAATTCTTTTCTTTGGAGTTTTATGATTTTAGGACATGTAGATGATGAATTGATCAGGCTTTAGACCCTTCCAAATAAATGGTAGAAAATATGACTTATTGGGATGAGAAGATGAGAGGTAGATGGATTTGGGTTTTGTGATTCCTTGGTATGTTAGTTTGAGCTTCATTTGGTTTCAAGAATACTATAATATTCTCTACTTAACAAGGCCAACCATGTGAAGGTGGAAGCTCATCTAGCCTCACCCCCCTCTCCCTAACATCAATCTAAATTACCCATTATCATCTAATTACATACTTCATTCATTCATTTATGAACTATAACATTCAATCAATACAATCACATAAGATTCATTAATATGATATAAAATTCATTAATACACAATACTAATCAAGACTTCATTAACACATAACAATATTCATTAGCATAAAATAAAAATCAATATTAATATGCATCATTCATAGATAATTACTTAAAACAAAGTTCTTTCATTATCCAACAAGGTTTATCAAAAAGCATTTTTAAAACATCATATCTTCTTTTTGTTTTTGTTAGCTCTCGTAAGAAAAATGCTCATAGGAGCATCCATATCTTCCTCATTCTCCTCCTCTTTTGGCACATGTAATGTCAAATTACAATGGCTCCTTCTCTTTGGTGGAGCAGGAGGCTGCTACACTAAAGAGGGCTCTATTACAAGAACAAGTAACAAGATTAATTGGCATACTCCTTTTCTTTTTCTAACTATTACAAGTATGTAATTAAGTACTAGTACAACATAACATGCATTTTTCTTACCTGACAATGCCATATCATGTACATTAATATTTTGATTCGCTGCCACATCAGCATGTTGAACACTTAGAACATGCTCCACTCCTTCACCATGATGTTCAACATGCTCTAAAATATTCAAAAAAAGGATACACATCAAATTGGAATTGAAGATTTTAAATTGTATTCATAACTGCATAATTAATTTCCAATAGAAAATTAATACCTCCACCACTATAATGCACGTGATGGCCATCGTTACGAGCAGGTTCTGTGATAGGAAATGAAGGCTACAGTAAAATGTTATGCACATTGCTATGTGGCCAATTTATGTTCAAAACTAACACCAAAAAAGAATCTTCTCAACTATTCAATTTCATTTAATTTTCATTTGACCAATTTACCTATGAGATATCATTTGGTGCACTAGATTCTTGGGCAAGTCTTTCAGATTCTTTTGGTAGGCATGCAGCCACGACTTTATAGCCTTCCTTTAAGGCAATTTTTCTATCTTCATCTGTGAGCTCCACATTGAATTCGATGCCCTGTATTTTTTGCTTAATATCGTCAGTTTTCCATGTATGGTTTCATTAAAAAAAATTGTTTGCAACATTATATAAAAAAATAAATATTAAATTTCATTGCTCCTACTTACAAGTTGAGACTCAAGATTCATATAGCCACCAGAGCCAAGTTTGTGTTGGCCAACCTTTTGTAGTCTCACTTTTGTAGCCATAGATGTGTCCTACAATGTATGTACAATTTCAAGCATCTTAGATTATATATTTACAAATATAACTAATTATTGCATGATTACAATGTACTTGATACTATCATTACATAACTTTTTTTTTTTCCTTGTACTGCTTCATTTACTCTATTTTCACATAGCCTTTTCTCCTTTGCATCTTCTATCATTTCATTCCACTCCATCGATGAAATCATATGATGGTCATACTTTGGGTTCTCCTTAAAACCCCTTCTTTGATCCCTCATAGTCTTTATATGCTTTGGTGCTCTTTTGAGAAGTAGGCCAGTGTCAAAAATGTTTTTTCCAAATTTCTCCTCAAAAGATGTAATTAGCTAATTTTTTAATTCCATAGCTTGCAACTTCCACCTTTAAAAAAAAATTAGATTCTTAGATCAGTAACTTTAATATAGTACAATAAATGGAAGAAAGAATAAATTATGTAGCAATGATATGAAACTACATACCTTTTACGTATGGTGGGTCCAAATCGTCTTAATGTCATATCAAAAAGATGATCAAAGAAAACATTATTACCTACAAAAAAATAAAGAGATTATCAATCCAAAATAAGTAATGTAAAAGTAAACTGAATTTAAACTTTAAATAATAACAATTTTAAAGCACTTGGAAGCTTTTGTTCTTTTAACAAAAACACGGTTTTCTTGTTCAACAACAATGTCCCTACATATGAACCAGTACTAATCACACAGACTACTCTAGGAAATGGATCAGCTTTAGTAGTACTGCTCTCTGTTGCTCTATTAATTGAAGGTCTATCTATTAGTCCACAAAATAGGATTGTAGTAAGATCTATTTGGCATAACATTTATCACTAGTTACATCCATTGATGAATTAGGGCAAACATTTATAGACCATACTATTCTTTTACTACAATTCCTCATGACGAGTTTGAAGATTTCAAATATTTTACTTCATTGACATCTAATGACCCTTAAAGTGGAATGGAATGACATGGTTTTGTAGCTAAAATGAAATCTTAAAAGATTAAATGCATGGTTTTGTAGCTAAACAACATGTGAAAAACACATTCTAACTAAAATTTTCTCCATAATGTATCAATAAAATCATCGAATGTTTATCTACTCTCTATCAGGATCACATATTTATCTATGGGGAGAACTACAAAAATGTGTCCCAAAGGTGATATAATGCAATTCTAAGATTGATTAGTTCAATCTGGTAAAATCAATGAACCTTTTGGTCAAGACTACGTAACTATTTTATCTTAGAAACCCATTTAATCCTTCCAAGAAAACACATACACAAACATTGATGCAGAAGGATCAAAATATGAAGTTTATTAAATGTAAATGAAACATCATGACAATTAAAACACACACCAAATGAAATGAAAGACAAAGAGACACCACTAGTCACACTTTCTTCATTGGTAAATGCATACATAAAAATATATGAAAGTATTGCCACCAATCACAATATTGAAATTGTTGCCATATGAATTGTTTTACTTCAAACTAGAGTGCAGATCTATCAAATGAGACCTTAAATAAAAAGCTCAAAAAAATACTAGAATACATCTCTTCCCAGACATATGCATTTTAGAGTTTGTAAATCTTGTAAGCCAACATATACACCTAAATGATTACAACAGTTTTGTTAGTCATCTTGTATCTAAATAATGACAATTTGGATGAAGTGTAAGTGATCACAAGAGTTTTCTTTCCCAATAAAAGCTACAAATATCTAAAACCCACCACACTCTTTGGCATGATTTATGATTGATGAAAAAGAAAACTTCACCCAAACTTGTACAAAAGCTATAGAGATGTATCAATATAAACACTTTAGGCATCATAAATACTTTTATCAAAATTACAATCTCTCCTAGCAAACAAATAAGCAAAAACCAAGATCCAATAAATAAAGAAGTTGATAATTAGCTTTAAGAATGAAGATGAATCACTTAATAGAGCCTTTCTCAAGAAATTAGAGCTGCTAAAATGTACTACCCTACATAAATGGTAAGCACAAAATAAATTCATAGTAACCAGTTTTATTAAAAAACTGCTGCTAGCTAAACCACTATTGATGATTGAACAAAAAAATAAAATTGGCTAGAAAGAACCTACATAATATATATTAGAGATGACTTGAGAAAATACCAAAAACAATTCTTCAAGCTACTAAGAGCTATCATATCAATAAAGGAAAAAGATGAAGATAAACTCATAAAAATTTGGAAACTTTGGTTCAGTGACTTCCCTTCCACATAGAAGAAATAGAACAATAAAGATAGTTATCTCATACTGATAATTGTTTTACAAGATTAAAAAAATACTAAAATAGACTATCAAGTCATCAATGAAAGTGTTCATATTAACACCAAAACAAATGTATTATACCCACAACTTACATACGCAATACCAAAGATCATATATTAGAAGTATAAGCTCGAGACAAAGATAAAAAAATAGAATAACAACATCTTGAAGATTTAAAGGTCAATTAGGGCATTCTTTTTCAGCCTTTAAAGAAAACATAAGTAAGAACTTACATTCGATCACACATACCAGAGTACTAATCACTAGATTTTGTACTCTAGTACATATGATAGTTACATTAGTACAAAATCCACAAAACAAAAAAAATGCATGATTAGCACATTACAAAATATAGAAAAACAAGGTTTTACCCATTCTAATGGGCATAGATGAGGATGTTTGCATTGTCCTTGTTGCCGACTATGCACTTGTTGCCGACTATGCACAAGGCAATATTGGACTATCAACCAAAGGAGGTGTCCACACTTCATCATGAGTTGAAGAATACAATATTGTTAGAAAAGACATTTGTAATGGATAAAGATCAAATGGGATACTCGCTAGAAGTGTCCACAAAACAAAGGTAAGTGTTATAATGTTGATGAAACAAAGTGTACTTACACACAGGTTATGCGCTACAACCCTCACCATGTTCACCATGTGATGTCACAAATGTCACATATTTCTATACAATAACACATAAAATTAGGGATCATAATCCACAAGATACTATAAAATATTAACATCTATTGAACTTCTATTATTACTTTAGTCAAATTACTACTTGCCTTCAAAGATTGGACCCTACAGTCCAATTCTTTTCTCAGTGCCTCTTTCTCCTTGCTTGTGTCACCCTTGATGATAATGTTAAAAATTTCATTAGTATATCTTTATTTTAGTTTTTGGGCCATGAAAATAGGGTTAGCACTAAGGGAAATGTCATGTAGAAACGTTGCCTGTATTTCAGATTGATTTGATTAGCTGTCATTCTAGCTTTTTCCTATCATTTGTGACATCAAATATCAGTAAAATTTTATCAAAATAACTCCAAAGACATAAAGAAAAGAACATAATAATACAAAATTTGTTTCTATATTAACATTAAAAATTACAATAATAAATATTTACCTCTGCTGAAGGTGTGTGAGATGGTGCATCCATGTCACCCTATGAAAAATATTTATAAGTCTTAGAAATTAGTAGCGAAATTAAAGTAATAGACTTACAAAAGAAATATTAATAATAAATTATATTGTATATGTAAATCATTTTTCTTAAGTTAGCCAAAAATTTGGTATAACTAATGTGTTTATCTAAAAAATAATTTTACATGTTCTACTTAATGTTTATATCTGCACATATGGTTTGGAAAGAAAAATTTGGTCATACATGACCCCATCATAGTTGACATTGACCCTACTAGGACATTTCATTGATCATCATGATCTTCATCCATGTCATCATTATCATCATCATCATCACCATCATTGTACTTGTCACTTTGATCATCATCGTCACCACCACCATCTTCATCGCCATCATCATCATCTTCATCACCATCATCATCATGAACATTATTGCCATGATCATCATCATGAAAAAAATCATCACCATCTTCTTCTTCTTCATCACTGGGTAACTATCATTCCTGATAATCATTTACTTCATCTTGTGCTTCTTCAATATCTTCTTCTTCCATCAAATTGTAATTTACCAGCCTTCCTCTTCGGTCATGTCTAACAACAAATGACCAACCTGGTTTGTGTGCAACACCAGAGTAAAACACTTTCTTGCATTGGCTTGGAAGAACATAGGGCTCATCTATGACTAGCTCAAATCACCTTGTATTAATCATAGTAAATCCACTATCACGTTCAATAATAGTCCTATCAGGATCATTTCAATTTAGCCATAGCATGAACCATTTGATGAGAAATAGAACAATTTTGAATGAATTAAAGTCACACTCAAGTTTATCATAAAAAATGCCATAATATTGATTTTTAGATTGTTGAGGATGTATGTTAGTTCTAGACGAAATATTGGTGACCACAAAGACAACACTTATCTTGGAATCACACATTTTCTTCATTTCGTCTAAACTTTTTTGTGCCAAATTTATAGCCATGGTAGTACACCACTTTGTCTTGTTTGACCTATAATTATTCAAACATGTCAAGATTATTTGCATCAATCTATGAGTTGATATTAAACTTATGTCTTATGATTAGTAATCTTATGCGTACCTTTGTATCTCTTAAGCCATATCCTAGATTGAGTACTATTCTAGATTAAGTACTATTGGTGTAACATTGGGATCTCCATTATGATGAGGTTCTTTAACTAATGATGCAACACCATCCCATGTTAATGAGAGACCATTTTCTTGAGACTATTCAATCCATACTGTCATCCAATCCAGATTGTTTGGAATATCCA
Source organism: Cupressus sempervirens (assembly GCA_028749045.1). Taxonomy (NCBI): domain Eukaryota; kingdom Viridiplantae; phylum Streptophyta; class Pinopsida; order Cupressales; family Cupressaceae; genus Cupressus; species Cupressus sempervirens. Next base: position 475,986,980 of record CM053787.1, read on the forward strand.
AATGTAGTGCATCGCACTCATGACAAATTATAAAGAAGATAATTACACTAGTTAGAAACAACTTATATATATTAATGATGGATAAGAATTATTAAACTACAAAAAATAAATTATAATTACCTCTCACTCTCCTCAATCTACCTTTCCTTGTCAGGTACTCCCTTTCGAATTTGTTATTAGAGTTGGGATCCCAAATGCGATCTACATAGATATTTGTTGCAAACTTTGGAAGATATTCACTAATGTACACCATGGTCTGGTATACCATATATCCCTCTACCATAGAACCCTCAAGATGTGCTCTTTTTTGAACCAAGCCCTTCATAAATTTCAAGTGCCTCTCAACCATCCACATTGACCTAGTTTGTACAGATCCACACAATTCAATCTCCTCAACTTGACATATGAGGTAGTGTTCTTGAGTATTGAAAAAGGTTGGAGGTAAATACTTTTGCATTTCACACAAGCTGTGGAATTTTTCTCTTCCTATATTTTATATCTTTTCTATCAATTTCTTTAGATGATAACCACCTAAAAAAATATTCAACACACAAAAATACATAAATGAGATTCCAAATAAATTATACAATAAATTTTAGATAAAAAGCTACAAATCTAAGAAAAAACACTTCTAACCTCGTGTATTTTCCAAGGTCATATATAACTTTTTTAATACTATTGTTAAATTGGTGTGGAAGGGATAGAGGTAGGACATACTACAATCATTTAAAAATGATCATTTCAATATATTATTAAATAATGCAATAGGTAGTACATTCAATTTTACAAATACACTGTAAATAGAGAATATGACTTACCTTGACAAAGGTATGCTAATCATGTGTTTTCAACCTTGGCACAAAATCACCTTTCTTTGATATAAGAGTTCTTATATTTGCAACAAATCCTATTGAAATTTTTTCTTTTTTTATAACTTCTTTTAAGGCATCACTTTTTGCTCCGTTAATAACCAAGGAATGGCACTTGTATTTATGCGGTCTCCATTAATATTTGATTCAATGAAATCTTTTAGTGCATGATTGGATTCATGAATGTCAGTACAAATTTTGGCAATTTTTTATCTATAACACCTTTCATCTAACATTTTTCATAGTGTCTCTATTACTTTCTTTCCAATATGCATAGCATCAAACAAATGCATGATTGAAAAATTTTTGCAGTATGGTAACCAACTAAATTGAGTAGGATAAATTTTCATTCCTCTAGAAAGTTGATCATTGATGCCTCAATGACCTTCATGAGAATCAATTACATCATTAGTAAATATAAGACAATATCAAAATACAAATTTTAAACTTCGAATGACAAATTGAACAATACCTCAATGATTTAGTCGATCGTATTTCAACTTCCATAGATGAGGTGTAATTCTTCATCACCTTGATGATGTCTCTTCTTTCCCATTGAAAAGATGTTTTTTGACAATTTGATACCATAATTATTATGGAGAAAGTGCCTAAACTCATCAAACACCTACTTTTCTAAACTTCTTGAATGATGAGATTTCATCTTTAGACCACAAACTAGATGTATGAATTTTCCCTTAGTCTGAAGACCTAAAAGATCATCTACAATTATCATGTGCAACTTAAGCATATGATAGTAATGTGTAATCACTATAAAAAACCAACAATATGTGATCTTAATAATATAACATACCACAAAAATGAGTTAGCCCAGGGGCATCATGTATTGTCCATACAAGCATCACATAGAATTAAAATTGTTGGTGTCCTATCAGTCTAGAGATGTCATATATAATGATGCCATTCCATAAATTCAACAACTCATCAATTAGGGGCTCAATATACATGTTCATATGTTTAACTTGGTACTTACCTAGTAATTGAATGAACATAAACATTACATAATTATTATGACCATTTTCATGCACTATTTATAAATTAATTTAGATAACCATAAAATGAAAAAATAACCGGCACAATCATTGACAATATTATGTTCTCCCTCTTTATGGACATTGAAGGAGGAATTTTATTGTTAATAACAAAAATAGGCCACACTAAGTAAATAGATCTCATATCTCTATGTGGATTGACACTGTCTGCTACCAATGAAAGCTTCAGGTTATGACGTTCTTCTTTAAAGTGTGACCATGTTTCTTCTATCTCTTTAAATGTAGAATCATTAATAGGCATTTATATAATGTCATCTTGACTTCTATTACATGCATGGTAATCCATAAATTGTGCCAAGCTAGTGCACCTGAATAATCATTGAAGATGTGGAATAATGATAATGTATTGAAGAACCTTGTGAGGCACCTTTTTTGTTATTTTATTTGATCGATATCTACTAATATGAAAATCAGGGCATTTTGTTGCAAATTCATGTTGTTATGATATATACTGTGATCATTGGGACATGCATGTATTGTTTGATACTTCATTCTAATCTAATTCATAATGGTAGATAATCCTCACAAAATGAGACAAAATTTTTGATGGTGGTAACAAAAACTAACCTATCAACCTACAACAACAAATATGCATTATTAATATAATGAATAGTAATTGTATGCTAACATTGAAGATGAAAAAAATGGCATACCTTAGCATACATGACATTGCTACTTTGGATATACCATGCATAACCTTTAAGTTCACCAACAACATTATAGCTGAGAGTAGAGTTGTTTGGGAGACTTCATATAAGGGCTTGTGTGCCTTCTCAAGTAAAGGTATATCATGACCATCTTCATCATCATTATTAGATTCACTAGTACCATCATTATGAGATTCTTCATCACCTGCCCCAATACCATCTTCTTCAATCATGTCCTCTGACACATTATTATCTTCTTCCATAGGAGTGTTATCCTTAGCTTGGATATTCACACCTCCATGTTCCTCTAGTAGGAAATCCACATTCAACAATGGATAAAAATTGTGGGCCCCTTCAACATGACCATGTTGCCTACAATGACTTTGGACTATTATGATTATAATTCTTTGAATCTTTAAGCCCTTACACTTTTTGCAAGGACAATAAAATTTATTAGGTTTTCTTTGGAACTAAGATAACATTGTAGCTATTGTCTCATTATTTTGTTTTGGGTTCATATTGTTAGGCATGGTCTTTCTTCATAGGAAAATATATCTACAAATAAATTGGAAATGTTGTAGTTAATGTTTATATCTACACATATAAAAATTGTTGATTAATGTTTTCATATGTAACTAAAATGATCATATAATTTCTAGAAGGCCTAGATGTTTGCAAAATGTGGAGTTATAGACAAAGTATCTTAATTATTTGAAAAATGCTTCAAAGAGATGTCACAAGGTAAAAATTACTTAGGTGCTATCAACAACATTCCTTGACTAATCCTAATAGCAATGACTAATGTGATTAATGCATCAACTAATGAAGATGACTAAAAGATTGAAACATATTAATGTATAGCAATGTTTTTCTTGAGGAAATATATGCTCTTCAATAAGATATAAAAGGAAATATGAATTAGATGTGATCTATGTGTGCTCCAGGCAAATGGACATTATCTTTTGAAAATCATTCAATAGGGGCATCATATTTTCGTCAATTTATTAAGAGGTTTGTATAGTTTGAGACTAGAGTAAGAGACAGTTATCATTGTTGCTAAAGATTATTATCCTAAGGACTATAGACTAAGTGTAATAAAAAATTTCATTGTCTATGATTTTACCAATCTCAAGAGGCTAGCTAGGAATATGAACTGCTCTAGGAACATTTTCTAGGCAGGCTTTTGGAATGAGACAATTCAATATGCTTGGAATTTACATACAACAATCTATTGTGATATAGTGTCATCTAAAACATTACCATTGTAAAATCAAACCTAGAAAAAAATAATTCATTGCTATGAATTGTGGAAATCTAATATCGCTAAATGAGAAATCTATTTAAAAATAGAATGCCAATGTGAAAGCAATCCCAGTGAATATATATTTGTCAATGCTAACAATCAGCTGTAAGCATGAGATTTCCAATTGAAACTAAACTATAAACATGATACTCCAAATAAAATGTGCAATTGTGTGATGAAAAATATGTGCAATTATAATTGAAGTATCATCTAGTGGTTCTATCTTGCAATTGTAAACATGATTCACCAAAATATTTTGGGCGTGAGAGCCTCAAACATAAATTCTATCATGGAAATGGTTCTATCTTGCAACCATAAACATAACAAGAGTTTCACCTAATAGCTTTATCTCACAACTAGACACATGATACTCCAAAACATTTTGGGAGTTCAAATGCATACATTCTATCTTACAAAAATCTTAGCTGGTATGACAAGGGCCATGATCTAACTAATCTAGGTGAGTCCTTTAGTAGTTTCCTTTTCAAATAGCCATGAGCCTTAATGGCATGCATCTTCATAACACATGGATCCTATAGTTCACTACTAGTTAGAACATTTATTTCATTGGTTTTCATCAAATGATTTGGTTGCAAAGAGGTGTACAATCCTACAATTCATATAATCAAGAATGCCCATGGCATGCATTAACTCTTACTATATGTATTGTAATACTTGTTTTAAGGCTCTTTATCTTAGGAACCACACTTCTCTTTGATGGATTTGCTAAGAAAGATAAAAAAATTTACACAAGATTTGTTGGAGAAATGTACCATCAAATAGAAAGACACGTGAACTTTGAGAAACAAAAATTTGTATCAAATAGCTAACAGAAATCTAAAATTTGTATCAATACCATGCAATTTTGAGAAACAAAGGTAGAAGATGCTATGTATATGCAATTTTCTACCATAGTAAATGTAGAGAGGAGGTGACAAAGGAATTCTGAGACCTAGATTTTTTGATCCCTAATATTGTTGTAGTAAATATTCTCACATTCCTAGAATTCCAAAACTAATAGGAAAATATCAAAATTTTCTCCAATATCCTTATTCTCAATGATCGTTCTGTAGAAGATTTAAAATATCGCTTTGCATACAGAATAAAAGCTAAGTTCTTCTAGACCACAAATGTTGGTTTCATATATGATTTGAACAAAGACTATATAAAAAATGTGTTAAGAAAGAGACTAAAAAGCTAGACAAGTAGAAGCCAGTGCATAAATATAGGTTTGGCATATAGAAAACATTGAACTTATAATTGGATCAACATGACTATGTACACAAGTCCAAACCTTCACCTATCCTATAGTTTAACAAATCTCCAAAAATGAAGAGACAAGTAAATTGATTCATAGAGCTAACACATCTACCTAAAAGGATATTTTTATTGGTAAAGCTATTTAGAATCTAGAAAATATTATCCAAATCTTAATTGTGAATAGAAAGGAATTTTTACAAGAACTTGCCTATTTTGATCCCTAGATTCTTGGCTCGGAACACACAATGATAAACATGTGGTACATGGACAGGAAAAATAATATAGGTCACAACTAGAAAAGAGTTTAGAGATGGTAAAGTTGATACTAAAGTCAACCAAACAACAAATAATGTAAAATCATAATGGAATAGTGGACAATGGGTAATGCACGGTATACAAAAAGGGAGATTGGAAAACGTAGAAGACAATGACCAAAAAGGGAATTCAAGACTAGTGAATAGAAAAATAAAATTTCTTATAATAGTGATGAGTGGCACTACAAGATTAACCAGAAAAATTTGTTTGCAACTAGCTATTACTTCCATTTCTATTTCATGAAGGTAAATATTTATAGCTCTTGTGTTTTCTAATTTGGTATGGTCTGCACAGGTCTGAAGCTACGAGGTTCTCAACTAACACAGTAGTTCACATTAAGGATTCCACTTTCCACCTTTACAAGGTACACAAATTGATCTTGGCCTTGTTATATTTTTCATATTCTATATCAATTATGAATGCATTTCAACTTTTGTACATGTTTGCATGTAGTTACCTTTGGCATCCATGAGTGGATACTTGAATCAAAAGCTAAAGGAAGCCAATGAAATACATTTGAATTCTTCTCTAGGTAGGGTTGAGAATTTTGAGCTCATAGTAGCCCATTGCTATGGTTGTATGATACACATGGAACCATTCATGATCTTAGCAATTAGGTGTGCATCAAAGTTTTTTGAAATGATGGAGAACTCTCTAGAGGAAATCTTTGCAAAGGAAGTGACCAATATTTCAAAGATACAATACTGAAGAACTAGGACCATGCCATTAAATCCCTTCGATGCTATGAGAAGCTTAATCCCATAGCCCAAGGGCTCAAGATAGTTAGCACTTTTATTGAAGCAATATCACTCTTAACTTGCTCTACAATTGAAAAATAAGCTCCTGTAGTATTTCCATTAGCACCCACGAAGATCACATTTGGGGGTAGCCACATGGAGAATCTAATTAATGACCTAATAACCCTTCCTTTGGACTATTTTAGGACTATTTTAGGCATATAATAGAGTCAATTAGAAGGAAAGGCATTAATGAGAAATTTATCTATAGAGCACTATTTTTGTACACTAATAGGTGGGTGCTCTTGTTGTTTAAGGAAGCTATATGGGAAATAAGTCCTTCATAGATTACATTTCCACATTGGTTCTTTGAGATGAGAGAAAATTTGTTAAAAATAATTCAATGGAGATCTATAACTCTAACAAATACACATAAAATGAAATTTGAATAGAGCTTTATAGTCCTTTGATGATTTGAGTTGATTTACATCTAGATTCATTTTCCTAGATTCTAATCAATCCTTTATCATTACAAACGTATATTTGATAGGGTGGACTTTCAAGGTTTAAACATGACAAAGGAAAAAAGTAGTGAGATGAAAGTGGAGGTGGAATGTGTGGTTAAGCTACTCCCTATGGACAAAGATATCATACCTATTACCTTCCTATTTGGGTTCCTTCACTATTCCATTGCATGGAGTGCAGACAAAGAGTGTACTTTTAAGCTTGAAAACATAATTTCAAGCCAGTTAGATTAGGCTATGACAATAGATTTCTTATTTCTATTGAAGAATGATGATGATGTAATTGACGATTTGGGTATTTTGGAGGTAGAGAGCATGCAACATATAGTTGCCATGTTCATGTCTCAACAAAGTGATGTGGAGGAAGAGTTTGATTACACCCTTTTTAGTGAAGGGAATGCCAATTCTCACAACTCCACTAGGAACAATCCATTTGTATGTAATGTGGCCAAAGTGTGGGATGAGTATCTCATAGAAATTTCTACCTATTCCAATGTTTCACCTACCATTTTCCTTGATTTGGTTGAAACTATGCCATCCTCTTGTTATCCATGATCAGCTCTACAAAGCTATTGACTTATAACTTAAGGTAAGGTTTACTACACTTTCTTTAATTTGATACTTTAGTTTTACATAATGTTCTTTGATGAAGCTAGATAATGATTAACCATTGTAGCTAGTCATGGTCTCTATGTAATTCTTGACTATAATTAACATCAAATGATGTTGTGTGAATGCTAGTACACTAGTGACCAAAGAATTCTATAGTATTGTAACATCCTACTAGGGAACACAGTTGTAGTTGTTTTATCCTTTCTTATCATATGGAGATTTATTGCTATATTTAGTGGATATAATCTTGTATTTGTACATTGGGTTGCCTAGTAGGACATTTCAAGTATACTCTGAACATAGAAATATAGATATATATGGTAATCTCATTTAAAACTATATTTTGGCTATTGTCCATTATCCTTGCTACATATCAATGTTCCATGCTCCATGGTTTGTTTTCTACCCATACTAGGGAGCTCCTGGATCATAGCCTCCAACATATTTTCTAACACAAGGAAAATTTGTTATCTTGAAATCTAATTTCCAGTACCTTGTGAATGATATATCAATTCACCATACTCTCTATTTGTATTTTCATGACTTTTACTCTATCTCACCTATTCATTGATTTTACTCCTAGCTCTATAGTAAATGGATTTTTTCTATGGGAAGATACTATGGAAGGTGCCACTTGTATCAAATGTCTTGATTTTGAAAAGCAATCAAACTCATAGAGAAGGAAATCCATAACTAAAGTATTATCTTGTTTTAGAGAAGACGACGGACTATTAAAGACAATGTCACTATTCATGTAACCTAGTCACATTAAATATAAGAATATCTAAGGGAATTCATAAATTATGATCATCTAATAAATAGGTAGGTTAAAAGTAAAACTATTGTAGTGCATATCATCCAATTTAGTATTTGAAAAAGTAGATTGTAACTATTAGGTCATTGATCATTGATGGCATTGCCCAAATGTTTGATAATCATATGAAAAGCCTCTTTGCAAATGTATTGCAGTGAAAGGGGAAATCATAAAATATTTTTGTCTAAAGCAACAAAATAATGTGCTTGATTATAAAGGCGATTGAACTTGATGAATGCCTGCTAATTTACCATAATGTTATTTCAAGTGCAATCATTGAGATTCATATGTAGTTTCAAGAAATTATGAATAGACAAGAGTCATCTACATTTAGGTCAACAAAGAAGAGTTTTTTACATGCTTGCATATTTTAATATTTTACTTATATTTATATAAATGATTTGCATGTAGTTCTTGAAAGAAGGTTCTATGTGTATGAACTAGTGGTTTCAATATATTGCCTTTGATGATGGAAACTATATGTCGCATGTAGTCCTTGCATTACTTGGCTTGGATATCCTCTATGGAGAAACCCACTAGAAACTATAGGATTTACAAAAAAAATGAAGTAATAGAAACAAAATCTAATGCATATATGTTCCTCCCTTGTAATATCTAAGTTGATATATATATTATATATACCACTAAAGAGCATGATCTTCTTAATCTATCCATAGAGGAAAAATCTGAGTAATATATCTAGGTTTGATTCCTTTATGCAGATGCATTCATAGATATCAAAGACTGAGATGACAAACATATGCAAAATGCTTAACTGCCAAAGGCTGTTGGAATAAGTTTTCTTTAAGCCATAAGTAAATGAGTGGTCCTGACCTATTCCTAAAATACATGTAACCTCATAAAATTCCATACAATTGAGTAACATCATAAAATTCCACATAGCATAGTAACATCATAAATCTTACAAGGCCTTATGATAGAATGTGAGCTTCCTTCTCAAAGTTATTGTAATGAGATTAAACAATATTTATACTCATAAAATTAGAAATTTAGAAATCAATATTTCAAATGTAATATAATTATGCTATGGGATGTGTGTGCACCTATGCAATAATTTGATACTATTAACAATCAAGAAAATGACAACAAACAAAATCGACATAAAAATAATTCTCCTACTACTCGCACCTTTTTACTAGCTTCCTCCTAGCCTCCTTATTTTCTATCTTGGCAGTTCCTTGGCTTCGCCCTTGCAATCACCATTTAAACATGTTAAAATCATTCAAATAAATATTAAAAAGAGTAGAAATTATTTAAATTTCAAATTTTACAAGGAAACTCACATTTATTATAATTTTCTAGTTAATATGAGTTGGAATGAGAAAGCACACTTTTAGAGGTAATAATGATGAATTCAATCTAAAATACAAACAAAAATAATTTTCAAACTTTGCAATAAAAGAATTTATTTATTTTCAAAAAGCTACATGCATATAGATTATATCATTACAAAATGATGTAGAGTTGATAGGTAAACATCAGAAATGAAAAAATTCCAAGCCCTAGAGAGAAAGGTTGTCTCAAATTATTCTCATGATTGAATTAAGAAAGGTATAGCTCAAGGTGACATTGACATAGGATTGTCAATCCATTGAAAATTCCTTAGGCACTTTGAACAAAAAAGCCAACTTAATGACCTACTAATATGCAAGCTTTGTGAAGAGTTGACTTGATATGGTTCCCAATGAGAGGTGCATAGGTTGTGGTCAAGTGTAATACTAGTTTTTAAATGTCATACACAACTAGTTGAGAGAATAAACCAAAGCTAATAATATTAATGAGTAGGTTCAAAATGAAAGCTTGATAAAAAGTCACCTTGGGAAAATGAGGGCTGTAAGCCGTAGACAAGGAAAAAAACTAAAAATACCAATTTAATGTCATCAAGAGAAATCACATCTAAATCTATTAAAAATGAAAAATGAATGAGTATTGTGTAATCTTACATATATGATCACGGAGCTTTAGAACCTTGAAAAAATTTGGACCAAAATGGCATAGCAAGAGCCAAGTACAAAGTAGTTTCTCTATTAGAGTACATGAACAAACCAAAGAAGCTAATAAAGTTTTTTAGGGTGCATCAAATTGAGATACCTAGGAGAAATTAGTAGCAACCAGCTCTTCCAATGCTAGGGCAGTGTCAAAAAAATTCAATGGATTAAATTAGGAATCTGTCATGCCCAAAAAAAACATGAAGGCAAAAACACACACAAATATTTTTTTTTTGAATTAATCATTTATCATGCCCTAGGTTTGAAATGATTGATAATAGTTTTAGTACAGGTTCTTTACTTTACGTCTTAAGGTTATAAACATGAGAGTGATTACATTGATAAGACTTTGAGACTTTTGTTACTAGATTGATATCAATCTTAAGTTATGCCATTTAAGAATTAAACATATCAAAAGATCTTAATAGTGTAAGGTACTCTTAACTTTTGACTAAAAGATAAAGGAAACAATCCAACATTTCCTATTGGTTTTAACATATGCTAACGTAATGAAACAGATGATAGTTTCAAGATGAGTTTGCTAAAACCTTAAATTTTTAAAATTTAAAAAACAATATAAAAAAAAGGAACTAACTAAACTAATCATGCTAAAATAAAATAACTTAAAGATTTAAACTAATTAACTAATTACATTCAGAGTTTTATCAACAAAAAAAAACAAACAATTTTAATAGACTTAAAAATTAATCTAAAAATCTAATTACATTTATAAAGTAACTAGATTAACTAAATACTAACTAGCTAATCTAATACTAAATTATATTCTAAATTCTAACTATAATAAAAAAAAAACAATTAAATCATACCCTACTAACTAAGCCTACCTATTGACTAGCATCTAACCACTAACCCTCATGTCCTAAGACCTAACCTACACCCTAGCCTCTAACATCCACTTGACCACAAGTCAAGTGGATGTGACCACTCCCTACTCCTCTCCCTAGGCCCCACGCAATCCCAAACTTGCACATCCAAGAGGAGGTACGCAGGGGGAACTAAGGACTAAGGATTAAGACAAGCAAGCAAAAAAAAACTTACTAACAACAAAATTGACCCCACACTCAAACCAACGTCCAAATGAAATGTCATATCATGACATAACACTCTCTCCACTCCACTTGCCACGTAGCCCGAGGTAGTGAAAACGTAGCCCAAGAGGGGCACGTGAACAGAGGTGGCAAGGAAGGGTTAAGGACATGAAGGTGGCCATTCAAATTTTCCCTTCACAACATTAATGCCACATTTCCCACAACTGGCCGCTAGGAATGGAGGAGGATGGGGATGGGACAAGGTGGCAGGGTGACATCACCCACCCATCCCATCCACTATGACATGAGACAGACACAAAAAGACCTCTTTAAGGCAAGCTTAAACTGATGTGCAAGGCCAAGGAGGGCAATAAAAACATAAAGTTTTATAGGTGAAGAAAAGATATTCAGAATATTAAAGTTATAAAGGCTTAATAACTTATGCAATGTATTAGATATCATTTATATATATATATATATATATATTGTTTTATTACTAATTTTAAACACTAATAGATTCTTAGAATATTCTCTATTGCAAACCAAGGATTATCACATTCTCTCATACAAACTCCAGCATCCTATAGGTGGATTATTTGATAATTTGTCTACTCTCTCTCTCTCTTTCTCTTGGAACTCAATGTATATTGTTCTTTTGCAATTATATTACCACAGTAGATGTTGCATTCTCTTATAAATTTCTAGTTTATCATCTCCATGAACCTCAAATGGCCATGCATTTCAATTAAACCACATTACATGAAATAACCATCTACGTATTCATTTAACTATCTAATAAAACTGATGGATCAACAAAATGACTAAACTAGTCTTAAGGCAATTGAGAAAATAAGAGATCAAAATGATAATGCTCCATTCCTTTTGAAAGGAGTATCAAAATACACAAAGTTATTTCTCTATCATGTTTCAATTTTTAGCTTGGATCTCTTGACATAATTCTTTCTACATGTTCTTGCAAATTTATTTTCAACACAATCAACCATGAACTAAATCATTTCAAACTTGATAAAGACACCATACATTTACATGGATTAGCAACATCTCTCTCTCTACCATCCATATGAATAGAGGCGTCACCATACATCACAATTTGAATCATGTAAAATTGAACATCATTGTTGCATCTTATCTTTGATACACATTCATATGACAACATAGGATATGAAAATTTTAAGAGAAGTAAATTTACTCAATCACTTATTTTATTATCACCCTGATTCAAGGCTCACCCGGGAAAGAATCAAGAAGAAAACCTGGCTTTTTTGCCATGTATAATAAGGTTTAAAAAAAATACAATTTACAATAGGATCTCAATCCCAATTTTCAATAATTTTATCAAATTTTCTTCATGATCAAATCAAGGAATATGTAATGTGTTTCTGAATCTCTTTTCAAGAACCATGGAGGAAACCAATAACTAATCGGGTGACAACCAAGCAGAACCAAAAGAACATCAAGCATGCATAATCATACAGGGTTTACACAATAAGATTCACAGTGAACAAGACTAGGGAGAGGTGGATTCTTCCAACTGGAGAAGTCAAGCACAACACCAATTCAGATGCCCAATCGGGGCCAACAACCAAAAACTTTCGTTCTTCCATTTAAACTTGCCATACTCATACCAGGCTTGTGCTGACGGGTAGGGGCCCATAACACCCTACCCTTTATCCCTCTTCTCATCCTGAGAAGAGACTCTACACAGGTTGGAGTCCAACTAAACAGACCTCTCCCAAAATTGGTCACTTCTGCCCTCTCCTAGGGTGAGTAATACCAAAACACCCATGCAAGGAAACTCAAAATTTCAAACATAAACAAGAAAGGAAAACAACCAAAATAAAAAGGTTTACAAAACTTCCCAACATGCCCACAACCATACAACAGTAAAACAATAACAAGGTAATAAGAACATGAAACCAATCATAAAAACTGAATAAGGGAAAATGGGATTTTCCTACCTTCACAAAGAGGTAATGGCAATGAACCAATTTGAGTAGAGTATCCCTCCTTCCTTCAAGCTTCAAGAAATCCTCTCTAAAAATAGAGATTGGGTAACCAAACCACTAGACAAAGGAAGGCCTCTAATAAGCCTCCAACTCAACCACCCAAAAAGAGCAATAACTATCTCCACCCACTTAGCCACTCTAGAAACTCCTAACACAACCTACACCATGGTTAAACCCTAAAAAGGAGGTGGGGTAAGACAACTCATGACAACCACTTGCAATTTTCGTACAAAGGCAAAAAAGGACTTTTTGAGTGCCCTCAAAAGTCAAAGCTAGGGGCTTAGGGGTTGGAAAAGACCCCTAACCCATACCCACACCCATAGGTTAGAAAAAAAACATGTTTTAAAGCCTTAGGGAAGAGGTTAGAGTCAAAATAAAAATCTAGAAATAAAATAGGTCCATCTAACAACTATAACTAGCAAATTAAGTACATAAACATTTTACGAGTGTCAAGCGACACTGAAAGAACACAATTACAAACAATAGGGTTTCCAAATTTTAGCATATGGAGATCAGTTTTGTTCCTCCGTAGGGTTCCTCGGCTAAATATCTGCACACTCATTGCACCCATCAGTAGTCCCGTAAAATCACATGTATATAAACGTATATGTATCAGAATTTTTTTTTTTCATAATTTAAAACATACATCAATAAAGTTTCTTCATCCTTTATAATTCTTAACCATTTGAAATATCTTAAATCACATCTCAATCCTACATCTACTGATTTCATCAACATACATATACATGAACATTAAATGACAATCATCAAATATATCTTGAAATAACATCACACAACATGAAATAATAAAATATATGCCAAGCATCGGATAATGTCTCGACATCTCGAGTCGTGAATAAAAAAATAAGGGTAATGTATCACTATGCCACGATGGGTCGAGGCGAGGCCTCACAGAATCTATCAACCACGAGAGGACAATGAAGAACAGTGAGTTCAAATGTTTCACAAGAACTTGTAATTATATGATAATATTTTTTTGCTACAGAAATGTGGGATATCTTTTATGTGAATCTTGCATTAAATTAACAACAAAAATGGCAAAAAAATGTCATAAGTTTTATTAAATAAAGTGTTGATACTATGTTAGAAAAATTATGAGTCCATCATAAAGCTACAAATTTCAAGGGATTAAATTAGGAATCTATCAACCACAAGAGGACAGTGAAGAATAGTGAGATCAAATGTTTAACAAAAACTTGTAATTGTATGATAAGAAATTTTTTGCAAGGGTAATGTAATTATGTTTGACAAGAACTTGTAGCTATATGATAAGAATTGAGAATTGATGTTTGACAAGAACTTGTAATTATATGATAGTATCAAACTTGAGAATTGATGTTTGACAAGAACTTGTAATTATATGATAAGAATTGATATTCCAAACAAATGTCTACTTCTTCATTAGCTAATCATATTCTTGTGGACTAGTTTCAAAGAACATCAATGCAAATCTTGATTTTTGAGTTACTGAAGATATCCTCTGCTCATCAAGAAATCCTAGAATAGTCACTTCTCATAGCTAATGTGCCCAAAGATATTGACACTAAGTGATTCTAAACTATGGTGAATCATCTAACTATACCTTACTACCTATCCTTCTCTAAGGAGGATGAAAAATTCATCAATCATCCCCATAAATTTTCCCTTCACATTGACACTAAGTGATTCTAAACTATGGTGAATCATCTAACTATACCTTACTACCTATCCTTCTCTAAGGAGGATGAAAAATTCATCAATCATCCCCATAAATTTTCCCTTCACATTGAAGTACTCATCCATAAACACCATTTCAAGTGCATTTTGATAGATGGAGGTGCAATTTTAAACATGTGTACTTATAACTTGATGCAAAAACTTAGTTTTTCTGGGCATGTGATTGATCCAAGATGTTAAATCACAATCAAGGACTATAATAAAGAGGAGTTATCTTCCACAATTTTCATAATACAATAACCTATTAGAGTGGGACCCATCAAGAGGAACATGGTCTATTACTTTGACTCTCATCTAGAATATAATGTCTTGCTAGGAAAACCAAGGGTTTATGAGATGTAGGTAGTTCCATCAACATATCATCAATACATAAAGTTTACTTATGATTGAGTTGAGTTTACTATTCATGGTGATACCACATGTTCTTGCAATGATCTTCAATAGACAACTGACACATTGGTACCAAACAACAGAGAATCTAAAAAATCCAAGGATACATTAGCAAAGTATGATTATAAACTTAAGCTACTAAGCACATGCATCAGTGAGTATAGACTAAACTTTGTAACATCTCTCCCCATCTCACCTAAGTCATATGGGAAGAAATATGAGGTTATGAAATATACTTCATCAATAATAACCATCCATTCATTCATACAATCCTTTGTTCCTCTTACTAAAGAGAATGAAGATAGAGCCATTTGTGCTTGGATCTATAGGGGAGAAGATGAAGGGAAAAAGATAAGAAAACTAAGACAACCCCTAAGAAGTATGGAAAAGGATTTTAATTCTTTCAAAAGATGGACTATTTTTGACATAAACACATCAATGATCATAAAGATTACATTATGGAACCTTTAAGTGCTTCTAAAGGCCAAAAAAAAAAACAAAAAACTAGCATTGGTCTCACTACAACTAGATTTAAAATTGTACATAATCATGTCCAATCTTGAAGTGCACTCTTTAATGTAGCTACAAAATTCATTTCTTGGCCATAACTATATAATAAAGAAGCCTATATTTGATAGACAACTTAATGTAGTTTTTCCTTAGATATGGAATTTTGAGCATGTCTACATCAATGCTCATAGTTGAGTATATTCTTCTTTGAGTGTGATTTTCCATTCATGCATCACATCAGAATATCATTGATGAGGGGCAATGATATCACTTCCTTTGTAAGACAATCAATCACTCCTTCAAATCCAACGGGAAATTGATGTATCTTGTAGCATCTGAACATGAATAAAATTTTCACTTCCTCAGTTGTGGTAGGTATTTATTTCATTTTTTCATGAATAATACAAAGAGAGGAGATACAATAACAATACTTTTATGAGTGAAATCACAAATTGAATGTAGGAGATTTCCTAAAATTTCAAAGAAGTTTAGTGTCAAAATGATGTCAAGTCTACAAATAATTATATGTGAAAGAAAATATGTTCAATCTCTAGTTGAATGTTCAATTCTCTAATTAGGAAGGCAATTTTATTGAATAAAGTGTTTATACTATGTTAGAAAAATTATGAGTCCATCATAAAGCTACAAATTTCAAGGGATTAAATTAGGAATCTATCAACCACAAGAGGACAATGGAGAATAGTGAGATCAAATGTTTGACAAGAACTTATAATTATATGATAAGAATTTTTTTGGTAGGGTAGTGCAGGATATCTTTTATGTGAATCTTGCATTAAATTAACAACAACAATAGCAAAAAAATGTGATAAGTACAAAAGAAGCCATAAGTCAGGGAAACCATAAACCCTAGAGACAGAGAAAGGTTGTCAGATTGCAAACCATACTATTAAAATACCTAGAGAATGCATATAGTATGTTGAGGATGCCCTTAATCTTCTGGGCTACTCACTGTATAGTCTCCTTAGCTTCCACAATTATAGTTTTTTTAAAAACACTCAACTCGTGACCTTTGTAATCTATCAAGTAGCTACCAAAATAAAAAGGTTTGTCTAGCCATAAGCTACAACATCATATCCATTTGTCTATCCATTCTCCTATTATGCTCCTGTTGCATCCACTACCCCTCCTGTAATATATTTAGTATCCTGAACATTACACTTTCTTGATTTGGATTGGTATACATTTTGTCAAACTCTTTTTGCTTTATCTCACTATTCCAAATTCCCTATAAAAACTCCACAAAATGGTAGGACTAATAGCTCTGATACCACTGTAATGGAAAAACCTCTTCTTGGTGAGTTAGGGTCACTTGGAGGTGGTTTTGGATCTAATTGGATAAATTTGTAAGATTTGCATTTTTTGCTTTGTCATTGTCATGAAGATAGTGCTTGGAGACTACCAAAATGCCATGAGAATTTCTGTTTTACAATGAGGTGGTAGTTGAAATACCTCTTGTATTTATTTGTTTAAACTATCTATACTTTTGTATATATTAGGGATGATGCTGGGTTTTCTTCTCTGATTCTTTCCCGGTTGACCTCGTTGAATCAGATTTTATAAAATAATAAAAAAATATAGTGGCTTGCCACTTTTGCTAAAAAAAAAAACAATTTAAGGTGAACTTAGCACATAGCTCCCTTGCATGTGGAGAGAACATGTAAAGAAGCCAACTATTAATACCATTTGTGTTGACAAGAACCTAGAGGCCCTCTGTAAAAGAGCTAGTGGTTTTGATCATCCTATAGGAATAGAGGGCCCAAGATGTTAGTATGCAGAAAAAGTCTAAAATAATCCCAAGATTGAGGCCTCTTCCTCAATTCCCACCTCTTCTCCTACTTTGATATTGTTAAAGTGTTTAGTTGATCATGCTACGAGTAAAATTCAATCACATTCACCAATTCTTGTGCTTGTGCAGCTCCCACACACACTCTATGTTAAACATAATAATGAAATAAGCTGAAACCCTTTTTCATTTTAACATGTTAAGCTTGTGTTGGTCAAAATTTCAACCAACATGAGCATGGATTTAAAAAAAAAAGATATTTTTCCTTCCATATTCCAACTAGTATAAAACATTTTAATAGATGGTAAAAAAATTTGGTCTAAAAATGTGGTCAAATGTACTAGTGTAAGATAGGCCTCTCTAAAATAATAGTATAGATTTCTGTTACACCATAGATCCACAAAGACAAGGGGAGAGGATACATCCATATGATCCTTTGGGATTTTTGTAACACTATTAAATGTGAAACAAAATGGAAAGGCTTATTTTAGAGCATCAAAACCAGGCATTTGGTAATCTACTAAAAACCACACACAATGTTTTGCTAACACACAAGGTCTTTGTCATATGTCCTACATAAAATGCATTAGTAGTTTTTAGTATTTATCTTTTTCAAACAAAAATGGATGTCTCCTCCTTCCTACATAAAAAATACAAAAATTAGTCTCTAAAAGATTAAAATTAGTTTCTAAAAGAAAGCTCAAATCTATTCGAACAAAAAATATAAAAACTAATCTAAAGTTAATGTAAAATAAAAAAATCTAAAATCTAACTAAAAACTAATTTAAAATAGTAAATAAAAAAAATCTAATTTAACTAAATTAATGAGATTTTAATTACAAATTGAACAAACTAAATTAGAGAAAGTGAAACTCAAACTAATCTAAAACTAAATCTAAACTAATCTAAAATTATATCTAACCAAACCATAATATAAGATCCTAGAATTTGCTTTGCTAGGGTTTGTATGGCTTTTATCTGAGCCCTTGTTGGTTTTCTGCCTAACATATTGCATTTACTATGGGACTAGTTTTTATTTATAATGTCCTTGACCTTCTCTAGCTTAGTAGTTCATGCTGGAGCTGGAGTTTCTATTGTTGGAGAGAATGGTTCTACAGAACAAGTGACCATGCAAATTATCCCTAAGGTGTTTCATGAGGTAATTCCCCTCCTAATATTATTTTGAATGTCAAGGAGTTTGATAGTGCATGCACTTGGTTAGAACAACAAACCCTCATTGGATATTTTGTGGGTTGCACTCCTTTTGAAAGCATGCTACAAGAATGGGTTTCCAAGGCTTGGACACCTCAGGGTGTTTGCCTTGAAGGTGTTCAAAGCCTTACAAAAGGCTTTTTCCTTTTCAACTTTGGTAACTCTGGCTAAACTGAACATGTGTTTTTTCAAGGTCCCTAGACTATTAGGTTCTCCCTCTTGGTTTTTCAATGATGGTCATGTGATTTTTTTGTTTTTGATGATAGAAAGCTTAAGGTTCTTTCTTGGGTAGAGTTCCCTAGATCACCTATCCCATACTAGTCATTCTTGATAGCTATTGTGCAAACTATTAGCAAGGTTGTTTGCCTTCAACCAATCAATTTTTTCAATGCTCACCCCCAGTGTAAGGTTTGTATTGAGGTCAACCTTTCTAGAGACCTCAAAGACTCCATGGATATCTAGATTAGTGGTATCACCTTCACTCAGAAGGTACTTTACCTAAACCTTCTAAATACCTATTATTAGTACCAATCCACTGAACACAAGATTAGGAGTTATCCTTTGTTGGACCACAACCCTCCACCATTTTTAGTTCCCAAGCTAGCTACACTTGCTAAGAAAGATGAATGGACTAGGGTGGTGAAAAAGGAAAGGGTTTAGCTATGGTTAAGGTGAGCTCTATGCTTGTGGATAATAGTAGACCTAGCTCAAGCCTAGTTCAACTAGAGCCTTTAGTCCCTTTGCTTCCTCTACCTCCTATTTCAAACTATGGAGTTAAGGGGATAGAGGGAGTTTATACTCCTAATCCTCATCCTTTATGGACTCAAGTGCCACAAGCAGCATTGATGATTGCTTAGCAAATCCTCCATCAGTCTCATAACCCAAATGACTATGATGAGTATTTTGATAATGAGGATAAGATTCAGAGGGTCATTTCTCTTGATGACTCCTCACTTGATGCTCTCACTTTTTCTCACAATACTTTCTCCTCTCTTGGATATGAGGATGACATGCAAGCTAGTTTACCATGAATTTCTTCTCATAGAATGTGTGGGGGCTGATAGACCTCCCTAGAAATTATTCTATCTGTGAAAATAAGCATTGGCTTGGTAATCTTGATGTGTTTTTTCTTCAAGAAGTAAAAGTTGCTAGATTTATCCTTACCTCACCTTGTAAGGTTATTTAGTTAGACAATAACATATTTAATTCTTAGCATGAGGCTGGTTCAGGTGGGGTAGTTACTCTTCTTTCCCCTCATTTACTTTCTTCTATTATTTCACATGGATCTGACCCTCTGCACATGTTGGTTTGGATTTTATTATCTTTTTCGAATCATTCTTTTGGTTTTGTCAACATTTATGCCCCTAATGATGCTACCAAGCATTCCCACCTATGGTACTAGTTGGAAGATCATTTGCCACCTATGACTTGGGTTTTTTATTAGGACTTCAATATAATTGTGTTGGCCATTAACAAGGAAGGGCTTTTTCCTTTTTGATGGGAAACTAGCAAAAGAGAGGTTTGGTTCTACATGCATAACAAGCTAGGTCTTTTTAAACCCAATTCTATCCACCACCATCCTAATTGGGTTTGGCATACATGGTCCAACTTTTGAATTGGATCTAATAGAGTATTAAAGAGACTTGACAAGGCTATGATTTCTGTACAATCCTTTTTTTCATTTTCTCACAAGTATACCCTACCCATCACACCTCTACTAGATGTGATGATGTTAGATCATTCCCCAATTATATTTTCTATCACTTGGAAAATAGTTCAACCTTCATCCTTGTAAAACTCAATACTTCTTTGTTGTCCCATCCACTAACTATTATCCACATTTTTTGAGTCTAGAATCTTGAGCTTGAACCCCACATTCAAGTTGGGTGGATTCAATGATGGAATGATGCCATCCTCTATACTATAAGGTTTATTTTCATTTACAATAGAAATTTTGTTAAGTACCAATAAAGATCTTATGAAGCCACAACTAAAGATTTTCATAAGGCCTCAGAAGCCCTTGCCATGAATCTATTTGATAGAGATCTCTAGGTTTATCTTGCCAATCTGCAACACCAAAAGCAAGTTGTAGATAGTTATGCTACTCAAGGAGCTTAGATCAAAGCCTATCTCCATTGGTTGGAGGTCAGAAATCAGGCCTCTAAAGAATTTTTTAATTTTGTGTGGGCTCATGATTTCACAATTCGCATCAAATGCATCTGAGAAGACCAATAGGTTCTTATTGACCTAGTTGACATTCTTTAGGCTTTTGTGCACCAGTATGAGTAGGTTTTTATGGCTTAGGGGTCTTTCGAGGCACATCACCAAGATTTACAAGCTTTCCTTGCTATCACTCCTAATAGGCTTGCTCCTGAGCATATGCCTTTTGCAAGAAAAAGTTAACACTTATGGACTTGAAGGAAGATCTTATTTCTATGGATAATGACAAGTCCCTTGGTTGTGATGGCTTTCCTTGTGAGTTTGACAAAATCCTATGGGATGATATTAGCCCTGACATGCTTTAGGTGTATCATGAACCTTACAATTCTAACTGCCTCAAAAATATTATGAACAAGGGTAATATTAAATTCACATCTAAAGTTGGTGATCCTGAGGAAATCTACAATTAGAGGCCCATCACTTTGTTGAATGTCTCCTACAGGATAATGGTGAAAGCCCTCTCTCTTAAAATTTGGCACTTGCTCCCTCAAAGTGTTCACCCTGAACAAATTGGTTTCATCAAGTCCTGTTATATTTTGGATAACATCATTGCTATTTGGAAAAGAATGGAATGGGCTTGGAAATCCAAGCAGTAGGCTTTATTTCTCAAGATTGATTTTGCCAAAGCTTATGATAGGATTGAGTGGCCTTTCGTCCTAGCCATGCTTCAAGCTCATGGATTTGGGCCAATCTTTTTGTAGTTTGTACAGATGCTTTTTAGTGATACCTCTACCTACATCACCATTAATGGAGGCAATCTGTAGCTTTTGGACTCTTTAGATCTATCTGTTAAGGTTTCCCTCTTGCTCCTTTCCTCTATGTCTTGGTAGATGAGGGTTTTGGCTATCTTCTTCCCAGTGCTATTTCTCAAGGTCTAGTTCATGGTATTTCTCTTCCTAAGTCATCCACATAGCTTGTCAATGGGCAATTTGCACATGATTCTTTCCTAGCTTTGGTGGAAGATGAAGAAAATATTGCCATGTTTGGACACTTTTTGTCATGGCTCTAGATCCACCATTCCATAGCATAAACCATCTGTTATAGATAATCTTTCTTGCTAGGACCTCCATGGTTGCACTAGTATGGGTGGAAATGGGTTCAACATGGAATTTAAAAAAAAAAATAGGCATTCTATTTACTTTTCAAGCCTCCCCTATGGAGCTATGAAATGTTGTTCTTGCTTAGATTGAGAAGAAGCTAGAATATTGGATTGCTAAGCCACTTTCCCTTGTAGGAAAGTTTCAAATCTTCTCTAAGGTGCTTTCTGCTATGCATGTCTACTGCCCTTCCTATTGGGCCCCTTCTAAAGCTTCATACCTCAATCTTGAGTTTCTCCTCTGGGACTTTCTTTGGGCCTTCGATGATGTGCATCATGACTTTCATAGAGTTTCCTAGAAGGGGATTGGCTTTCAGACCCTCCTTGTGACTACTGAACCTATTTAGATTTAGGGCACTTTTTTTGTTAAGAGTATTTGGAAAGTGTGGTAAGCTCTCAAACCTTGGCTTTATTGGGAAGGTAATGGATTTAGAGATGGTCTCTCAATGAACCAACAAAACCTTTGGTGGTCTCCCTTGTTTGTTGCTCAAGGTGAAACTTTAGCCAAGATACAAGGAGCCAACTCTTTGCATTTGATTTGTAGGGGTATCAAAACTCCCAAGGACTTATTTTCCTAGGTATTATGAGCATCCACTCATGGGAGGACTTGTAGGTGCAATTCAAGCTTATCCATGCTAATTGATAGATAGTTGATTTTCTAGTTTATCTAGTGCCTCCGATTTTGTTACACAAGCTTAGTATTTACTCATCTCACCCATGGTGGAAAGATTGGAAGTGGTATCCTATCACTCCTATGACTAGTTACAAGCCCAAGCTAGGGTATCAATGGATGGTGTCCCATCTTCCAATGGTTAATACTCTCAATCAGTGCTAGCATCTGCACTCTTATCATAAGACTTGGAGTAATAGATTTGCCACTATTTGGCACTCCATTATAGAGCCAAAGATTGCTTACTTTTCTTAGTGCCTCCTCTTATAGGGCTTTCCTTTGGGCCCTTGGCTCTAGCATTTGGGCATCCCAGATCCTAGATGCCCTTTTTTGTGGCCAGTCCAAGAGCTTCTTGCACATTTTTTAGTTTTTTAGAAGAGCCTAGAAGTATTGGCTCTAGATTCATAATTTCTTTAAGCCTTTTCATCTAGAGGATTTCACTTGGCTTATGGTTGTTCTGGGAGATCTACCCAGGATTCCTTTTAGATATGCCTAGATCTAGCATGTTTTAAAAATAGAGATTTTGTTTACTATTTGGAAGGACTACAATGTTGTTTTATTCACTCACAACTTTCTTCATATTCATGTTGCTATGTACTTTAAAGAACATATCTATAATAATGTTATGATGTAGATTCAAGTACAAACTAACAAAGTTGTAGTGGAGGTGGCTCACCTGTAAGAGTTATTAGCTCACTAGGGAAATGCACCCTGTATGGTTGCCCGTGTGCCTTTGAATGCTTTATTCAATGGCTAGAATCCTTGTGGTTGCCAGCAAGGCTAAAGAAAATCTACATGCTGCTCCATGCTACTCAATATTAGCCCTGTTGCCACTTTCCCTATGGTTTTGGTGGATGTCATTGCTCAGCCTTGCCTTCATGGAGGTTGGACTTGGGCTAGTCCCTGGTGGCTCCTCCTATTGTACCTGATGTGGGTTGGGTGTCTACACAACATGACCCCAAATGGGCTTTCTCTTGGTTGGATTTAGCTATTTCTCCACCCAAATAAGAGGGAGATAAAGATGCTACTACTGATGGTTGGGCTCCCCCTAAGCCAACCAATGAACCAAAGGAATTTTGGGGTTATGTTGATAAAGACCCACCCTTGGTTGAAACTTCTCTTGTAGCCTGAGGGCTTTCTATTTTATCCTTATACTTACACACACACACACACACACACACACACACATATTATGAATAGGTGTTAATCTGGCCTTGTTCCATTTGAACTCGTGGGGTGATCTTGTATTCCCCAACTCCTTTTTTGTGAATATGTATCTTTTATATCATAATCAATGGAAAAAGTCTTTTCATAAAAAAAATCCTAACCAAAAGAAAATAACTTTTAAAGAAAGAATACAACCCTTATGGAGTCTCTTTATAAAATAGAAAACTAATATCTATGCCTAATTTGGTCAATGTTAATGTTTTAAAGTTAGTTTATGCAAAAGGGAGAACAAATGCTATTTCAAAAAAAAAGTGCAGATTTTAAAAAACTTTAGAGAATAAATTGGTAGACAAACACATAGTGCTAAGTTTGATATTTTATGTTCTAAAGTAAAACAAATTGACTAATGAAGATACAAATAAATAATGTCCAACACATATTGAATGCATACATAATTTCTATATATGATTTTTTATTTTTTTTGGCTAGATTTCAATTGCTCTTATCATATATTAAATCATTTTCAGCATATACAAGATATGAAGGAAAAGATTAACATGTATTATGACATAACATATTTTCCAATTGAAGGTATGTGTAGCCAAAAAGCTTACAAAATATGAATTAAAATATTATGAATTCATGATTGAAACCATATTATCAAACCTATAATCATTCACAAAACCACATTAGTAATAGTGTGATTCACATCGGGTTCACCAAATGTAAGACTAGAAAAAAGGTAAATTTGCATAATGGAAGCAACCACAAAATTTCAAATAAATGTGAACCAATATAATCTATCTTTAAAGCCAATGAAATGAAAGTACATAAATAAACATGAAAACCATGAAAAATACCCCCTTCACATGATGCTCCAATGCTATCCTTTCTTCTCCATAGATTTGATGTTGATGTTGCTCCAATTGACAAGATGCACCTACAACTGAAAGAAAGATGATGACATGTATTATGAAAGCAAGATGATATGATAGAGAGAATAATTGAATCATGGTTAGCCAAAAAAAGTGCACAATGGCTCAATTTATAGGATTTTGAAGCCAAATGCAAGAAATGGAAAGAAAGAATGCAAAATAGAAAGATGTCATAATCATGTGTAAAGTTTGGAAATTTCTATGAAAAAAGAAAAGAAATTAGAAAATTATGACAATGTGTAAGAATTGTGCATATAAATTGTTGGAAATGATTGAAATAATCATAAGAAAAGCTGTTGGAATAATATATGGAACTGGTAGAGAATGTCCTGAATCATTGTTTTGTCATTGATGTCAAACTTGCTACTTGTAGGAATGACAATTGCTTCAGTTATCCAAATACTATCAATTAGTTAATTGTCAAGGAGGAGACAATCAATAAGATGTTACCAGAACACCTAGAGAAAGGTTGAAGTTATGATGTTGTAATGAAGTAAAAGGATCAGCTAAGCCATTGATGAAGAAGTGTATTTGATGACATACTATAAGATACAAAGAATGGGCACACTAGAACATATCAAAGATTTAAGGCTTTAGCTAAGTCTTTTGTAAAGCTCAACCAAGTTCATTAGAGAGAAGGAGCTAAGCAAGATCAGATGCCAAGTAAACTTCAAATGCCGAGTAAACTTCAGATGTCGAGTAAACTTTAGATGCTGAGTAAACTTCAGATGCTGAGCAAGTTCAGATGCTAAGTGACAAAGAGTTTATCAAGTGCCGAGCAGAATCAAGTACCGAGCAGAACCAAGTGCCGAGCAGGTATAGGTGCCGAGTAACACAGAGGTGCCGAGCACTAGTAACTCAATAATGCTGAGTTGTTGCATTATTTTGGAAATCGAAGATTCACCAAATCTAAGCTGACAAGGTTGTTATCTAAAAAATTGTGAATTAAAAGGAAGATAAGAATGATGAGCTGGTGGCACAGAACACCATGTAGAACATTTTTAAGGTACAACTGGAAAAGTTTCTAGAAGAGAACAAGATATGGGGTAGATACATTGTATCCTACCTAATCCATCTTGAAACCCTAAAATGGAGAAGGAGAATTGAGTGGCAAAGGAAAATCAGTTTTCTATTTAAGAAGACATAAGTTAATGGAAAGAGAGAGAGAGAGAGAGAGAGAGAGAGAGAGAGAGAGAGAGAGAGAGAGAGAGAGAGAGAGAGAGAGAGAGAGAAGTGGTCAAGCATAAAAGCATGAAGTACTAAAGAAGGTGCTAAGGAGAAGAAAGCATAGGAACTTTGTTTGGATAGACAACCACAAGGATGATTGCATCGGTAGAATGAGTAAGAAGACTCAAGGAGATGAAGCTTGAGAGGAAGACAAGTAGACAAAGCTGGAGTGATTGAAGCCAAGCATAAGGATTGAACTAAAAATGTGATCTGAAATCTACAAAGTATGTTGCAAGTTATATCAGATCAAAAGACCATTATCGTTACTTTCTAGCAATTGTAACAGTAAGTTTAAATCCTATGGACTTAGGTTGGTTTAATAGCCATAAGATAAATCCTTTAACAGGGTGACATTCCAAGTGAATGTTCTAAAGACCTTTAACCAGGCCCATTCCTAACAGTTTGGTGAAATCCTCTAACAAGGTCACATTTAATAGCGTGTTGTAAGCCTTTAACAGGGTAGGCTTTTAACAGGGCATCACTTCAAAAGAGTGAGAATCAAGTAGCATGTTACTGGTGGTTTTTCCCAAATTGGGTTTCCACGTAAATCATTGTGTCATGTGTTGATCTTGCATGTTTTATCTTTGCATGTTGATTTACTGTAACTTGCTTATATGATTGATAAAAGTGTATGGATTCATTAAAAGTAGTAAAAAGGGATTAATAGGAAATTTGGACCTTGAATAACTGATTCACCCCCCCTCTTATTTATTTTAAATAATTCTAACATAAATGTGTAAGAAAAATGCATAGAAAGATGTAAGAGGTGTAAGAAAAAAATTAGGAATGTGTAAGAATTTAAAATTTTGAATTGTAAAAACTCACATTTCCTTCTAAAATGGTAATTAGGAATTAGGAAAAGTAGAAAATTGAAAATGGTAAATTAGAATTAGAATTTAGGAAATTAGGAAATCCCATAGTTCATAAAAGTGGAATCAATTAATTAATAAAGATTCATTAATTAAGAAATGTTAGTAAAGAGGAATAATCAATGTGAGGGGATGAAATTAAATGATTAAGAGATAGGAATAGACTATGGATTATCCAATCCTATAGGAGCAATTAACAAATTTATTGGGCAAGATGATGAAATAAATGCGAGATAACCCTATTGAAGGATCATGATGAAAATGCAAATCAAATGTTATGATATTGGATGTACCAAAGCAATGATTGAATGAAATAAATGACACTAGATGAATGACATGAAATAATGACAGTTCAAGGACACATGACAAGAATTGATGACATATGATATTTAATAAACATTGTAAATGCCACAAGACTGATTGAAATTGATTGATAGTTTTTATCACAATAACATCAACGGACATAGTCAATGCTATTAAATTAATTGAATACAAACATGATTAATTAGACACTGAAGGACTCAAGAATGTCGAGGATCAAATTGTTGATAAATGATGATATACCAAGGACACATGACATGTATTAATGAATGTTGATAAGCACCAAAAAACATAACAATTCCTAAAGGATTGATGATGAAATGATGATATGCCAAGGACACATGACATATATTAATGAATGTTGATAAGGTATTGAAGGACATAACAATGCCTAAAGGATTGATGATGATAAGGTGACATTGAAATGGTTTTGAATTGCTTCTAAGATAATGTGCATTTTGATTGAATGATGACCAAGTTGGCCAAAAGATCAAAGTTAGTGAAATGTGAAAATGGGACAAGTTGGGATGTGATAGTGATGAAAGAGTAGGTGCAAACCATTTTTTGATTGTTTATAGCTACTAAGTTTTTTGGGATAAAATTTTAATCCCTTTCGAAGGTACTCATTAATTCTTTGACAACCTTTAAGAGCATCAATTACATCATTAGCAAATAAAAGACAATATCAAAATATAAATTTCAAACAAAAACCATCAGGTGGGCTGATATTACCTCAACAATTTATTCTATTGTATTCCAAATTCCATAGGTGAGGTGTCATCATTTGTGGCTTTGATGTTGTCTCTTCTTTCCCATTGAATAGATTTTTTTTAGTAGTTTGATACTTATGACTTATGTGGAGGAATTTCCTATACTCATCAAACATCTATTTTCCTAAACTTTTTGAATGATGAGATTTTCTCTTTGGACCACAATTTTTTCCCTTTGTTTGAAGACCTATAGGATAATGATACAATTGGACTAAATATGTTAATTTAATTAATTAGAATAATCATGTGTAACTTGAACTCATCATAACATACCAAAAAAATGTGTTAGCCCTAGGGCATCATGTATGTTCCATACAAGTGTTGCATGGAATTGAAATTATCTTTGTCATATTGGTCTAGAGATTTCATACATAGTGACACCCTTCCATTACTCCACAAACTTATCAATAAGAGAATCAATATGTACATTCATATAATTAACTTGGTACTTACCTAGTTCAATAAATAACAAAAACATTACATGTAGATAACTATAAACTAATGAAATACCCAAAACAATCATTTCCAACATAATGTTCTCCCTCTTTATTTACATCCATGGAGGAAGGTTATTTTTGATAACAAAAGCAGGCCACATCGAGTAAATAGATATCATCTCTCCAAATGGATTGACACTGTCGTCTACCAATGAAAGCCTTAGATTTTGAGTTTCTATTTTAAACTAAGGCTACTTTCCCTCTATGTCCATAAATTTTAAACCATTAGCAAGAATTTGAATAATGTCATCTCAAATTCTATTGCATACACAATAATCCATAAATTATGCCAAGGACTAGTACACTTTGACCCATTTTTTGATGAAAACTAGTTGAATTTTCTACCAAGTTTGGTCAAACTTTTGACAAAAGGTTGCATCAGTATTTTTCTTATTGAAATTTTGACCATTTTGGAAAATTCCAAAACTTTGATGCTCATTTTCATCGAAAGTGGCCTACATAATTAGGTGGCTTGGTCATGAAATTTTTTACACATGTTTAACTTGAATGCCATACCCACAACAACATGGTGGTCAAAATGTTCATCACAATTTTGACAACCACCTATCTAAATTTTGACACATGTTTAATTTGGATGCCATACCCACAATGACATGGTGGTTTGCATGTTTGTCACAATTTTGATGACTACTTATCTAAATTTTGACATGTGTTTGACCAGGATGTCATGCCCACGATGACATGGTGGTCAACATGTTCATCAAAATTTCAATGAACCTACATTATTCAGAAAAAAAACAAGGATTGGGTTAACACACTTTTGGAGGGGTTTACATGTTGTGTTAACCATTTTTCGCTATTTTAAAGTCATCTTTTGGCATTTTTGCTATTTTGGAAAGTAAGATTTATGCCAATTCACTATTTCAGAAAGTTTCATTCCTAGGCTTAAATAAATAGAAAAATTGATATTGTGACAAATCTATATTATTAAAAAAAAATATAAACCAGCATTGGATTAACATTCTTTTGTAGGCGTTAACATTTCATGTTAACTATTTTTTGCTATTTGACAAAGTCATCTTTTTTCCTTTTCACTATTTTGGAAAGTAACTTTTATGCCCTTTCAAAAATGACAAAATTTGATATTTTGGAAAGTTTCATTCCTAGGCTTTGTGAAATAGAAAAATTGATATTGTGATGAATGGGTTTGTGCCACGTGGTGGTGGGAAAAGAATTTGTGTTATCCCATTTTCTCCATTTTGATTAGTTACTTAGGGTAAAAGAAATACCAACACCATGGAAGGAAAAGAGGAAGTAGGGTTGCCAACAAGGATGACCAATTTAGAGATAGTAAAGCACCTTAGAGAGAAAAAATAAAAGAAGATGAAAAAAGAGACAAGGAAAGGTAGTTGATGAGGTGAGAGATGGAAAAGCTTAGGGAAGAGCTTCGTAAGACAAGTGGGGAAAACTCAAAATAAGTTAGACAACAGAGTGATGAAGAACCCCTTGAGTAGGAGGAAGAAGAATGGCCTTTAGATCAAAGAATAATTGTGATGACTCTAAAATCTATGAAGAGGAGAACCATGGATGTTGAGCTTGACTTGCCTACATACAATGGGAAGATGGACCCAAATGCTACAATGGATTAGGTAGATCCCCTAAGAAAATTATCTAATTATGAAGACATCCCTAAAAATTAGAGGGTGAAGACTATTAAGTCAAAGCTCAAAGGCTTTTCACTCACATGGAAAAACTTTACTTAGGATGACAAGGTGAAGAATATCAAAAAAATCTATGACCTTTTATTAATATATTATTTTACTTTTTTGTTAAGTAAAGTGCTTAGAAGCTTTATAAAAATAGATTGGCATGAAATAGAAGAGTCCAGTCATTCACATGGAAGAAAATGGTGACCCTCTGTAGGGAAACTTATGTCCCTAAAGATTATGAATCCCAACTTCATAAAAAGAGGATGAGTCAAAGACAAAAGGAGATCCAAGCTTGTTGGACCTAAATGTGGAAAGCTAGCTAGATATATGCAAGGACTAAGAATTTCCATTCAAGATGAACTTAGTCTAACAAAACCTACCATGATAAATCAATGCTATCAATTGGCACTCAAAGTTGAAGAAAAGTTCAAAAGAAGAAATGAAAAAAGTGGTAGAGGTAAAGGAAATAATGATAGAAGAAAAGGAAACTATGGAGGAATAGGAACACAAATCAATAGACCATAAGAAGAATTCAAAAGAGATAACACCCAAGGTGAAAGTAGCTCAAGAGGTGGATACAGAGGAAGAAAAGGTAATGGTACAGTTGGAAATGTAGGAAGAAATAATGGGTAGATTAGATGCTACAATTGCAATAAGATGGATCATTACACCAAAACGTGTCTAGATAAAGAAAAGAAGATCAAACAAGGTGAAAGAAGAACCAATCTTATGCAAGAGGATAATTTTGATAGTATAAGAGACTAAACAAGAGAAGAAGGGACTTGCATCATGCTAAAGATAACCTTGATTCAAGCATCAATTCTAGTGAAGCCTCCTCAAAGAAAGACACTCTTTAGAACCAAAACTACTTGTTAGAAACAAAGAACATAAGAAGATTACATACAATTACATGGATAATATGCATGTTTGAACCATATATATTACTTTATGTGATACAACATTTTTATGAGTTAGTCCTATTGTCATAGTTGTGTTCTTGACGACAAGATCTCCACATTTAATTCTTTAATGCATCAAATTAGATTAGTCAAAAAAGATCAAAATTACTTTCCAACAAAATATGTTAAAGATTATCATTGCCTCAAGTATTTCATTTTCTATTTCCTATTTAATATTGTATAGTTTAAGCTCTTTTTCATTGGGTTTGATTTTATGTTTATGCCATATAACATTAGCTCACATGGGTGAATGAAGGATAAAATTTCCTAATACTACAATTTAAATCAATCATTCATGAAAAAAAAATTCTTTCTCAATTCAAAATCTAATTAACTCCATACTTTGCATAATTATGCAATGGATTGAACACCCCAATTTACTTTCATGGCTACAATCATGGTTAACTTGAATAATCTCAGAGTTTAGTTTCCCAGTTAAATATATACAAAAAATTTGGTGCAAGATGTACATTTGCAAGTTTAATTTGTCTTCACAACTATGAAGCCTCAACTCCTAAGAAATCATCCTGACTCCTAAGAAAATGATAAATAAATTAACTTTATCAGTGCCATTACTTCTTCCAATATTCCCTATTGCTAAAAAAATTGATAAGTTGACATAGGTCAAGAACTATTTATAAAACTTTTAATATTCCCTATTTCTTTTGGCCTTCCATCAATATACATAGTGAGCCTTTTAGTTTGATCATTTTCTTTATATTGTATATAATTTTTTCATAATGCATACCTACACATACTTTTTTATATTGCACAATCTGCATCCAATTATTGTAATTGTAACAAGGTCCTACATACTTCATCAATTCGAAAACTTTATTATAAGTCTCCTTTATGTCATCCATGGAAAATAATCTCAAATGATTTAATAAAGATGGAGTTATGTGATATATCCTTTCATTAATAGAAAAAATAGTGTTAACTAGAGGTAGTTCCTTGGGTACCCATTCTTTCTGACGATGTGTGTACCTTAAGGAAACCTTATTGTCACCTTTGGTCTCATTATCATAAGAACATGACCCCCCCTCATCAAGGAAAAATTACATTTTTTTATCAAATTTTCTTCTAATCTTTTGGCCTCCACTTGATCTCCATATTTTAGACCTTCTAGATGTGTCACTTTTATCTTCTATTCCCTCATTTTTCTTACTCGAGGAAGATATATCAGACAAATGCCTATTTGGTAATCCCTGCAATCCAAAAAATGAAAGACAATAGGATCTATATATTTTTTTGACTAAAGAGAAGGCAACCAAATAATAAATTTGATATTTGACTAAAGTTGATGTGGACAGTGAAAAGAAGACACACAAATAATAAATTATATCTATAGGGTCTATTGAATTATAAATGTCAATCCATGTCATTATGCATGATCCTACTCAAAGGCATTAAATTTCCTACATATGTAAATCATTTATCTAAAGTTAACCAAAAATTACACCATATGTATGCTACAAGTTACATAGAAGAAAAAAATTACATGATGAATTCATCAAAATCATTGTATATTTTTTAATTTTTTACATCTAATTTATGTGTGGTAGCTATGAAAAATTATATTGCATAGCATTCATGAAAATCATTGTACATTTTTTAATGTGACTACATATTAGAGTTCAACAAATAATAAATTAATTATAAAAATATACAAGTTAAACAAATTTCTATGAATAAATCAATACCTCATATGTGACATTGATCATAACTTGACATACATTTCATTGATCATCTTGATCATCTATGTCATCATCATGACTATCACCATCATCACCATCATTGTACTTGTCACCTTGATTATCATCATTGTCATCATCATCATCATGACCAACACCACCATCGTTTTCATCACTACCATCATCTTCATCACCATTATCATGACCATCATCTCCTTGATCATCACCATGATCATCATCGTCATCACCACCACCACCATCAACATCATTAGAATCATCATCATTTTCTTCATCTTCTTCTTCTTCATCATTGTGTAATAGTCATTCATGAACATCATTTACTTCATCTTCTGATTCTTTGGTCTCTTCTTCTTCCATCACATTATACTTTACTGATCTTCATCTTGAATCATGTCTAACAATAAATGACTAACCCAGTTTATGTGGAATTCCAAAGTAAAACACTTGCTCACATTGGCTTTGAAGAACATATGGGTCATCTCCAACTAGCTCAAATGACCTCATATTAATAATTGTAAATCTACTATCATATTCAATAATAATCCTATCAGGATCATTATGATTCAACTGAAGCCTATACCATTTGACAAAAAATTAAACTAATTTGAATGAATTAAATTCACAATCAAGTATATCATGTAAAATACCATAGTTTCCATTTTCATATTGTTGAGGATGTATGTCATTTCTAGATGAAATATTAGTGACACTGAAGATTGTACTTATCCTAAAATCACAAGTTTTCTTTGTGTCATCTAATTTTTTCATGCAAAATTTATGGCCATGAATCCATATTATCATCCAATCAATATTATTTGTAATACACAAATGTAGTGTATCCCACTCATGAGCAACTATAAAGAAAATAAATAGACCACTTAGAAACAACTTATATTGAAGATTTATAAGAATTAATAAACTACAATAATATCTTATAATTACCTTCCACTTTCCTCATTACCTTTCCCTATAAAGTACTCCCTTTTGAATTTGTTAATAAAGTTGGGATCCCAAATGTGATCTACATGGTTATTTGTTGCATACTATGGAAGATATTCACTAATGTACACCATGATCTAGTATACCATATATTTCTCCACCATAGAACCCTCAGGATATTCTCTTTGTCAAACCAAGCCCTTCATAAACTTTAAAGTCCACATTGATCTAGTTTGTACAAGTCCACATAATTAAATCTCCTCAATTTAATGTATGAGGCCGTGTTCTTGAGCATTGAAAAAATTTGAAGGTACACACTTTTGCATTTCACACGAGCTAAGAAATTTTCTTTTCCAATATATATATATATATATATATATATATATATATATATATGATAACCACCTAAAAGAGATTCAACAAGAAAGAACATATAAACAAGATTTTAAAAAAATAAACATTAAATTAAATAAAAAATAAAGCAAGTCATAAATATAATATATGTACAATACATCTAAGAAATAATACTTCTAACTTCATTTATTTTCTAAGATCACATATAACTTGTTTAAAATTATTGTCAAACTAGTGTGGGAGGGATAAAGGTAAGAAACATTGAAATAATTAAAAATAATAATTTTCAATATATTATAAAATAATACAATAAAAAATACATGCAATTTTATTAATATATTATAAATAGAGAACATCACTTACCTTGATAAAGGTATGTCAATCATATGTTTCAACCCTATCCCAAAATCACCTTTCTTTGATGCAAGATTGCTTATATTTGCAACAAATCCTATAGAAAATTTTGTTTTTTTATGACTTCTTTCAATCCATCATGTTCATGCTTCATTAATAACCAAGGAAGGACACTAGTATTTATGTGTTCTCCATTGCTATTTGATTCAATGAAATTTTTCAGTACATGATTGCATTCATGAATACCATTACAAGTTTTGGAAATTATTTCTTTTTCATGCCTTTCATCCAATAATTTTCATAGTATCTCTATTACATTCTTTCCAATATGCATAGCATCAAACAAATGCATGATTGGGAGATCATTGTAGTACAACAACCTACCTAATTGACTAGGATGACTTTTTATTTCTCTAAAAAGTTGGTCATTCATGCCTTGAAAACCTTCACAAGCATCAATTACATCATTACTAAATAAAAGACAATATCAAAATATAAATTTTAAACAAAAATCATTAGATAGAATGACATTACCTCAGTGATTTAGTCTATTGTATTCTAACTTCCATAGACAAGGTGTCATTCTTTGTGGCCTTGATGTTGTCTCTTCTTTCCTATTAAAAATATGTTTTTTAGTAATTCTATACCTATGACTATTGTGGAGAAAGTTCCTAAACTCATAAAACACTTACTTTTATAAACTACTTGAATGACAAGATTTCATCTTTGGACCATAAATTGGACAAGCAAATTTTCTCTTTGTCTGAAGACCTAAAAGATCATGTATAATTATATTATGCACAATTATCATTTGCAACTTAAACATAAAATAATAATATGTATGCACTAGTACAACATACCAAAAATATGTGATCTTAACAAATAACATACTACAAAAATGAATTAGCTTAGGGGTATCATATATTGTCCATACAAGCACTACATGAAAATGAATTTGTCTATGTCCTATTGGTCTAGAGATGTCATACATAGTGACCCCATTTCATAACTTCAATAACTCATCAATAAGGGGTTCAATATATACTTTCATATCTTTAGCTTGGTACTTACCTAGTTGAATGAATAGAAAAATTAAATAATTATTATGACCATTTTGGTGTGGTGTTTATAAATTAATTTAGATAACTATTAAATGAAAAATTACTTGGTACAACCATTGAAAATATTATGTGCTCCCTCTTTATGGACATCCAAGGAGGAATGTTATTTTTAATTAAAAAATATGTCACACTAAGCAAAAAAATCTCATATCTCCAAATGGATTGACACTGTCTGCTACCAATGAAAGATTGAGATTATGAGGTTCTTCTTTAAATGTGGCCAATTTTTTCTATATTTTTAAATACAAAAACATTTGTAAAAATTCTCATAATTTCATCTTGACTTTTATTGCATGCATGGTAATCCATAAATTGTGCCAAGCTAGTGCACCTAAATAATTTTCCAAGATGTGGAATAATGAGAATGCACCAAAGAACCTTGTGAGGCACCTTTTTTGTTATTTGATATGAATGATACCTATAGGGCATTGTTTTAAAAAATTATTTTATTTATGATATAGAATGTGATCATTGGGACATGTATGTACTATATGATACTTCATTCTAATTTGATTCATAATAGTAGATAATTCTCAGTATGAATGAGGTAGAATGTTTGATGGTGGTAACAAAAAATCAACTATCAACCTACAACAAAAAATGCCATTTTTTAATATAATGAATAGTAATGGTATGATAACATTAAAGATGAAAAAAGTAGCATACTAGCATACGTGACATTTCTACATTGGATAAACCATTAATAGCCTTCAAGTTCACCAACAACACTATAGAAAAGAGAAGAGTTGTTTGGGAGCCTTGGTATAGGGATTCATATGCCTTATCAAGTATAGGTGTATTGAGACCATCTTGATCATCATTATCACATGCACTAGTACCATCATCATGATCATCTTTATTAGCTATGCCAATACCATCTTCTTCAATCATGTCCTTTGGTACATTATCAACTATGCTAATACCATTGTCTTTAGTTGTGTTCTCTATCACATGATCATCTTCTTCCATGAGAGCATTACCCTTAGCTTGAATATTGAAACCACCATGTTCCTCTAGTTGAAAATCCACAGTCACTAATCAAAAAAAATCATGCCCCATTTCAATGTGACCATGTTGCATACAATGACTCTAGGCTATTGTGATTAGAATCCTTCGATTCCTTAAGCACTTACACTTTTTGCAAGGACAACTACATTTATCAACTTTTCTTCAAAACTAAGACCACAATCTAGAAATTTTCTCATTATTTTTTTCTAGGTTTATATTTCCAAGTGTGCTCTTTCTTCACATGACAATATTTAGGGTATAAATATACAAAAAGTAAATATACAATCATTAGTAGTATCTTGTATATAAATTTAAGTACATATGTAAGAAATGGATTCATACATCTATAAGAAAAACATCACCATAGATATTATTTTTTGTATATCATTATCATTAAAGGAGGGAGAGGGTGTAATTTCCCCTAGTAGTATACAAATTTGAATAGAATTGAATACACTTCAAGAAATATACAAACTATAACATATTTTTTTCATTTAATACACTTCAAGAAATATACATAGGGATATATTTATTTGAAGATGTCAAAATATCCAATTTCCATGGTGGTAACCACATCATACTAGTGCACCAAGAAATTCTACCATGGTGAAGGAAGTGCTCAAAACCCATGATAACATCAATTGATTTTTGAGGAAAATAGGATGAAGGGAAATAGCATGAACTTGGGTGAGTTAATGATCCACACTAGTCTCATCATGCTAGGTAATCTTATGTTTAGTACAAAGGCTTTCAATCCAAATAATCCCAATGCTATGGAGTTCACCAACGCTATTACTTCATGGGTGAAGCTTGTTGAAAAACTTAGTTTGGCTAATTTTTTCTATGGTTTGGATTTCTCATTTAGAAAGATCTTATTATTTTTTAGATTTGTGCATAAGCAATCAATTTGCAAGTAGAATAAGAGAAGGATGAAACTGATATAGAGAAGGTTTTTTTGGACTTGTTTCTTGATATGTGAGGCCATGATCTTAGTCTAAGTAAAAATGAATATCATGGATATACAAGTAATAAATGGCTTAATCAAGCTATTTGATGGCCTTGATAGTTATGGCATGACTTTCTTTACCTTTCATCAAATCTCTCTTAAACCTTCCATTTAGAGGAATTTTCTATCTTTGAGGTTATCTTATTTTATTAGGTAATCTAAACATTTTGGAAGATCAACATTATGTGAAAAGTGAAATTGTGTAAAGCATTATAAAAATAGGAGCAATAGATAAAGGAATCTAATAGAGGTTAATATCCACAAAAGAAGATATACCATAATAGTTCATTCTTTCAAATTGGGTGTAACCTTTAACTATCAATGAAGTTTTTACTTCTCCAATATGTCATTTGTTGTTAATTACTTTTTGAATGTGAATATAGAACCAAGTGACTTCCCTTAGATAGTACAACTACATCCTTTATCTCACATATTTTTAAGGTCTTCACTTCTTCTCTCATGGCCTATAACCAATTCAAACATTCTTTTAGAAATAGATTTTCATTAACACACCTAGGTGCATTACTAGAACATGATAATGCAAATGCTTAGTATAAATCAGGTGGCTTATACTTTACAATAGGTCCTTTTTGTCTAGTGAAAGGAGAGGCTCATGTTGTCTCTCACTTAAATAGTTAAAATCATGTCTAACCCTTCTTCCCCCACATAGCCTAGTTGTTTTGAATATGCTTTTTTCTTGCTTTATTTGTAGCTTCAAAATGCACAATCTTCTTTGATTATGTCAAGGTTGTTGAATGTTTGAAAATACTCCAAGCCTTGAAATTAAGCTCTTTTTATTTTTTAACGTTAACCTAAGCTTCACTACCAAATATGCATCTTGTTGGCTAGAGCTAAAGTGGGAAATGCTTTTACTAGATGTCATGTAGTGTTGGAAGCCCAACTCAAAAGGATTGATTTAGCTTAGCACTACTCATATTCTTCCTATTTTGTTGATGAAGGTTGTGTTCATCTATTTTTCCACTCCATTTGTTAAAGTGTATGTAAAGTTTCCTCCTCCATAAAAATTCTTTCATGTATGTAGTAATCATCAAACACCCTTGTACATTCACACCCCATTATTATATCTTAAAAGTTTTATTTTCTTGCTTGTCTTTCTGCTAATGCCATATGTTCTTTAGACTTAATGAATACAATAGGTCTATGTATTAGAAAATGAATAATGATGATTTTAAAAAATCATCAATAAATTCAACATTATAGGTAGATTTACCAATGGAAGGGACATTCACTTCATCAATTACATCAATGTAAATCACTTCTAGTGCTTTATTTTCTTTGAAACTAGTATATTTAATATCGATTCTATGTCATTTACCAAACAAAATGCTATAGAAGTTAAATTCAACTGTATAACTAAAGTATTATCTTCCCTCTATTTTCTAATCAGGGGTTTAAGACATTTTTTTACAAACTTGACCATTGTGATTGTGTCACTAAATAGAAAGAAAATAAGGTTTTCCTTCTCTTAACCCTATTTTCAATGTGATGATCCAAATTGATTAAACACAAGAAAGTGATCAATGCAAAAATGGATCATCTGATGGAGAATAGGGAGAGGGGGGTCCTATGATCTTTCTATTTTGAGGAGTACGTGCTTAAATCTTTAAATAGATTAAAAATATGCTAACCTTGAATTTGGAAAATTTTATTTTTTGGAAAATTTACAATTTGTTCTATACTAGAAATGTCAACATGGAAAAAACCCAAAAATATTTTGTCTTGTTGAAGGGAGGTCCACCTTGACCTTGATAATAAGGCACAATCTTAACCTAGGGCATAATTATACCCCAGAAAGTTGACCTTGACCTACACTACTCTAACAAAATTTGTGTTCATGGATATTGCAAGTTTGATGAAAAGGGTATTTGAATCCCCTCTTCAATTTGTTGGTCCACACCTATATCTATTAAAAAAAAAAGTTTTTTTGTTTTCTTGGATGGGGGGTTTCCCTTAGTCAAACCCCAATTTGGAATTATTGTTGAAATTGCGATATAAATAAACAAAGTACATGGAAAAATTCATGTTGCTTAAATTGAAATCCTTGTGGAGGAGTCAAATCCCTGAATCCACAAGTATGGATGCTCCAAATGTATGTAGAAATGTATGTAGGATGTCTCAAATCAATTGCATTAGATCTTCAACACCAATCTCAAATGTATCTTTTCATAGAAGAAGGATTGAATTAATGTGAATCTACTAACTCCTAGAGAAGATTAACATAGGAGTATTAAATCTCATTTAACCTTAACCCCTAGGAATAGACCTAGATTAAATGTAATGTAAGAGTCTACGATTATGAAACCTGAAATAGCTGATCCAAAAGTAGGAAAAAGAAACTTTATGAAGCCTAATGTCCCAAAACTCCCAAAATTTGAAAAATGAACATGGGGTTAGGGACAAGGTCGACCCTACCCTTGGTTAGGGTTGAGGTCATCCTTGACCTAGGCCAGGGTCATGGTTAACCTTGACTCACTAGATCATCCTTGACCCAGAAGTAAAAATCCTCAATTTCATAGAGTAGGTTGTCAAAAATAGGTGAGAGAGAGAGAGAGAGAGAGAGAGAGAGAGAGAGAGAGAGAGAGAGAGAGAGAGAGAGAGAGAGAGAGAGAGAGAAGAAAAATAGGGGGGAAATAGATAGATCTATGGAAAGACCCATTCAAGGCACTTGACATGACCCTAGACCACTTACTCACAGGACTAAACACTATTAACATGGAAGTGCTTCCATTTTAAGATAAATTTAGCCCCCACTTTAGTAAGAGTATAGACTCAATGCAAACTCTTGGTAAAGTAAATCACAATGAAAAGATAATCTTATTAAAATCAAAGAGACAAAGAGATCCTCATGTCCTCAAAGACTTAAGTCTTTGTCAACTCTAAGATCATAATAACAGAGACATCTCTAGAAAAAGAGAAAAAGAAAAAGAGTTCAATTATCTTGCCCAATGAGTACTTATTTCCTATTGTGAACCATACAAGGAAATTTTTCAACTAGAAAGATGGAATTGAAATGCCTAGTGAATGTGGCTACTCACTAGTCAACCCTTTAAGGATCCACTCTTAAGAATATTATATTCTATAAGAGTAAAACCAAAAAGTAAAAAGAGATCCAATCTTAAGGACACATTCAACCTTAAGAGATAAAAAATATATTTGAAATTGGAGGGATCAAGAGATCCTAAAATATAAATACATGCTTTAATATTAGTCACTAATCCAAAAAGGGAGAAAAAGTATCTTGAAAAAATAATATATATTTATTGAAAAGTATGTGTGTGTAATAAGTGAGTAGAGTGTATGGCCCTACATTAAAGTCATTGCTAATACAAGTTAACAGGAGCAATGGCTTTGATAGAAACATAAACAACTCTATCGATTATGTTTTCGCTACAAAATGCCCCCAAACAAAGAGAAATCATGGGAAATAGTACATAAACATACAAAGACTACCATGAAGGATTACCCAATCAAGCATGCTACCTACTCTCTTCATCTCATTGTATATCATTTAGGGAAGGTGAGTAACTCACAAGAGGGACTATATCCAACATAGTAGGAATGATAGCTAGTTCTAAACAAGGATCCTCTTGAGAATCACTATGTTCGATACTAGGTGTAATTATTACTTGTGAGGAGAGAATATTAGGTAAATCAATGTCAATGTCAGTAGTTTCATAGTCATCATTAACATCATCAAGAGTATCTTCTTCATCTAGATTAATCAAAATAGGATCTAAGATATGAATAGAATCATCAAAATCATTCATCTTAACATCATTATTAGCAATAACTTCTTCTAACACATCATGCATAGTTATATCCAAAGAAGGTAAAAAAAATTTAAGAATAAAATTATGAGCTTTAGCTTGAGCATGATTCTTTTTATGATGTTTATTAGCAAATTGATTACATTTTGTCTTACTTTGATTGTCTTGAGAACTAGGAGGAATAATTACAAGATCCTTCATAGTTTCTATAGGAGGATTAATAGGATTATCAATAGATTGACAAGTAACATGAGGAGCTTGATTAAAAAATATATAATCCATAGATAAAGGAGGTATGGAAGGTGTAGGAAAAAAACCATGGTTAAGATCCATAGGAGGTAAACTTAACTCAACAATCTTACAATGCTTATAGACTTGATATGAATGGAAAAGATGATCAAGTTGAAAAGGACATGAATTAGGTAATGAAGGCCAAATGAAATCAATGGTAGCAAAATTCTTGGGCCTAGAGGTATGATATAAATTATGATTAACTATCTTCACTTCATCATCATAAAAAAACTTAAGACATTTATGAATAGGTGACACAACAACATGCATGAAATTTAACCATGGTAAACCAAGCTAACTTGAAATTGATTAGAAGTAGGAACAACAAAAAAATGGTGTTCACAAGTTTTCCACAATGTTGAATTGGTAAAATCAATAGAACCAAATGATAGATAAAGAAAATCGTTAAAAGTTTGAATCCACACATCCAAATTTATCATAAAAATCATGTTGCAAAATTTTCATAAAAAGATTTTCTTCTGTAATAATATTGATAAAGGAAGTAGGATCAACAAGACAAACATGAGTAGGTATCTTGGCAATCTTAGCATAAATATAAAGGGGAGCATCAAGAGCTTTAATAGTATTAGAATCATCAAAGGTAATCAAAAGTTCTTGATGTCATTTTTTCTTAGGCTATTGTCAAGGTTTAGTTCGAGGCTTCAATTTAGGCTTAGGTTTCAATTGAGGTGAAGGTGAAACTTGAGATTGAAGTGAAAGTTGAGACCAAGGTGGAGATATAGATTGAAACACATGCTCCACTTGATTAACCAAATGATTAAGATCATCCATCTTTGAATCATACACAATATCCATTGAAGATAACTAAGCAATGGTATTAGTATCATGTGTAGGTCAAGGATTCATATAGATTTGTAAATTTTGATTAGGAGAAGAAACAAACTTATTCCCACTACCATTAAAATTATCAATAGATAAACCATTTTGCTGATGATATTGACAAAAAGGTTTTGGATCAAAAGATTTAGTTGCCATTGTAGTAGGTAAAAGAGATCGAACCAAAGGTAAAGTAATTATATTATTAGTCAACAACCTATTCGTAATTGTAATCACCTAAAAATGGTCAT
The DNA here is from genome assembly GCA_028749045.1 of Cupressus sempervirens. Classification (NCBI taxonomy): domain Eukaryota; kingdom Viridiplantae; phylum Streptophyta; class Pinopsida; order Cupressales; family Cupressaceae; genus Cupressus; species Cupressus sempervirens. Next base: position 476,029,934 of record CM053787.1, read on the forward strand.
CTAGACTATTAGCCCCCTTTTCAACATTTTGGCTAAATTAATTTAATCATTTACCTAGGCCAAATTGCTAATAATCAATTTATTTGATTATAACCTATATTTTGACTATGCTATCCTAAGTTCATTATTTGATTAAAAGAACATATCCCCTTTTAATTAAATAAAAGACCCCATTCTTCTAACCCACTTAAAGTGCACACGTAAAGTCCTTTTTCTATTTTGCAATTAAAAGAAAAGGCTTTGTGACTTTTGTCTTATGTGACAAGTCAACTTAAATTCTATTGGTTGATTTGTGTGTGCACATGGATCACTCTTATTTTCGAATTCCACCGTTGATCATCCACCATCTTCATCTTGATCTCCACCGTCCATACATCTTTAAAAGGGAGAGAGCTTTCCCCCTCAATTCTCATCTTTTGAACATTGTTATGCTGCAGGTTTTCTAACAGGTTTCTTTGGAGCTTTGTGGAGAACTTCTATTTCTTGTCTATATTCTCTCATCCATGGCATCATGGCATTTTAGCTTAGCTTAGCTTTTATTTTACATGTAGCTTAATCTCACATAGCTTAATATTTGGATTGTAACACTCTCATACATGTTTTAGCATAGCTGCATTTGGCATTCTCATCCTAGCTTAATCTTCATTTGCATTGCATTCTTGAGGAACTCCTTGGGACATTTGCATTCTTGCATCTTGTCTTTGGAACCTCCCATTGCATGGTTTACTAGCAAGAAGAGTATCTCTAAGGCTCATCTGAGAGCCCTTGAACTTGAAATACACTCTCTTGCACTCCGTGGATAGGGAGCTCTAAGTCGACATTCAAACATTCCAACTCATGGAATCGTTTGGATAGAATGGTTTAGAGTGGGACACTTTCAAGTGTACAATAATAGAATTTAAAGATTTAGAGAGAGAAGTAAATGTATGATTCAATCAAAAAGCAATGGTTGGAGAGGTGGCATTATGAGATGTAACAACAACTTAATTAGCAACTAAATTTTTTTGTTTATTTATCTTGACATTGTTATTTAATTTTGAACTTTATTTGGATTAAGAGAAACATCACTTTTATCAACAAGAACAAGAGCTATTAGAATGGTGCTCTCAAACTGACTCACTTGTAATTGATAATAAAAAAATGTTGCATTAAGTTGTTGAAAAGAGGTAAATTTAGTAAGAAAAATATTATCTCTAATATCCTTTTGCAAATTTGATATAAACATACATTGAATATCAATATCAAGAAGAGGATAGGAAATCTAAGCATGGAAATGCTTAAATCTACCAATAAATTTAGTCAAATTTTCTTTAGAATTTTGTTTACAATGCATCAAATAGTCAAAGACACTTGCGAGCCAATTTTGTTTTGAAATTGTTGAATAAAAGCTTTAGCAAGTTGAGGAAATGAAGTAATAGAATGAGTCAAGGAACAAAACCATTGTAAAGCCCTATCATGAAAAGTTTGAGCAAGTAACTTAGCTAAAATCCTATGATCATGAGCATAATCACTACAAAGGATTTGAAATGTTTTAACATGATAAGTAGGGTCTCTGTTACCATTATAATTCTCAAGATGAAGCATATTGGCTTGTTGAATAATGTGAGTACAAATGATATCTTGAGACAATGGACTTCCCATGTCACAGGTAGGGATGCTAAACTTCTTTTGAGTCAAGGGTGCAAGTTGTTGTTGTAAAGAGGACATAGTTTGGGAAAACTAATAATTGTATAATCATGAGAAGAAATAGGAGGAATAGCAATATTAGATACACTAGGTAAACTATAGGAAGCTTTAGGAATAGAAGACACAATTGGAGGAACACTAGGAACTCTCGTTGGCATAGGAGTAGAATAAGTAAAAGGAATAATATGATAAGAGGCTTGTGATATAGGAAGTGACATAGGAGGAACACTCATAGGGATAGAGTGAACCGTCATAGTCACCAAAGGATTATAAGAAGGAAAAATAGAAAGAGGAATAGAAGAAGGTTCTACACTAGTGACATGAGGAAACAACCCTAAATCTTGAGCTTCTTGAACTAAAGGTTTAATATTGGAATGCTTAAGGTGAGTAATACCACTCAAGAGATTAACATCTTGGTCACTATCATGAAGACCTTTCTTAAAAGCCTCAATAGCTTGAAAGGAATCTTGATTATGGTTTTCTTGAAGAAGCCAATTACCCATTTTATCAAGTTTGTTTGAAAGTTTTTGGACTTGTTTAGGAGGAAATCTAAAAGAATTATCCTCATCATGAGATGAGTGAGAAGATTTTTTCTCCATAAGAGGATTAGAATTAGGAAGTATCAAAGTGTCATTCAGAATCCTAAGGATGGGCTAAGAAAACTCAGGCTCAAAGGTACCCATAAGTCTACGAATATGTCTAACCCTAAGATTAGAAGTAGGACTAGAAGTAATAAAGCTCATTAAACAATGCAATGGAAATCAGCTAAACTAAGAAAACATAAAGCATAAATATTGTTGGCGCTCAAAATTGTAGCCCTGATTTTGAGCACCATTGAAAAATTTAAGCCCTATAAATGCTTTCTGATGCCTATTTACCCGATTGTCCATTTGATGCCCAAGAGGTTTTTAATGCTTCTAGCACCTTCCATTCAGTATATCTAAGCATTTCATGAAGTTAAACTATGATTCTGAGCCATTCTGTGAAGTCTCATTTTGCGCAAATTCCATTTCTGCATTTTCACCCAAGTGTTAAACAACGATAGGAACCCATGTTTGTAACTCAATATCTCACACGTAGAAATGTTTTGAGATTTTCCACTTTGGGAATATCTAGTGTCCATACTTGAGAACCTATGTTTCAGATTTAAAGTCATTTTGAGTCCGTTTGACTAGGTTTTGAATCCCTCAAAGTTGGTTAGTTACTATTTTCATGTTGATGCACATTGCACATAATTCTAGGAAGCCCTGTTTGACTAGTTATAACTTTTGACCAATTGACCAAAATGATGAATTTCCTTTTGCGTTGCATTGTAGATGTCAAAGACTTGTTGTTTTTTAAGTTTCAACTCATGATGAATCCATTTTATCAATTTTCAAACATGATTCCAAATGCATTTCTATCTTTTTACTGGTGTTAGCATTTGCAGATTTGTTGGAACACCTATTCGTGATGTCATAATTCAAAATTTGTGATAGGTGAGATTGAATGAATTGTACCATTGTGTTTTCCTCTAAAAATACTTTAAGCGTGTCATATTGTAAGTCATGACGAATCCATTTGCACACTTTTCCAGGTCAATTCCATTTGAAAAAAAGTGATTTTCTGTCATTATTTCTAGTCAGCAATTTTGAGTAGCTCACTTTGACCACTTGCCATTTGTGCCCAGTTATTTTTCATGAGCCCAAAATGTAAATTTATACTCTCCTCATGATAGAGAACCAATGCCCCAATTTTTGTCTTCCCAAGTGTCAGTTTACCCAATTTTCAAAGCCAAATCCGAATGCAATTTTATTATTTTCTAACTTGTTTTCATGTAGGCAGTTCTGAGAGAGCAACTTCAACAGTTAATATCTTTTGATCCTGAATTTGTCATAAGACAAGATTTGACAGGGTGAAAGTACGTAGAACAAAGATTCAATGTGCTAGTTTTCAAAGCCCGATACTTTGGTTTGATCAATTTTAAGGCCAATCAACTGACCTCCTGGCATGAAAGTGACAATTTGCAAATAAATGATAAAGTGATTTTTAATTGATCGTTTACTGCTCAAATTTGAGTTTAATCATTTCAAGATGATCAATAGATCAATTCATCATTTCAGTTGTCCAGAAATTAATTTTTTTTTAGCCGGACCCACTTTGAGCCCAACTATTTTGATCAGATTTGATAGACATGTGAGGATTATGATAAAAGTATGGCCAATCAATTATGAGAAAGTCAATGCATAAGTAACCTCTAGTTATTTGAAGGAATGAATAAGGAAAGTGAAGGAAGGACATTATATGCTGAGAGATGCATATGCTAATTGAAGATAAAGGAAAATAGAGAGTTGAAAGTTCCTTACTCTAAAGGTATTGAGAAAGACATTGATCAGAGGCTAGATTTACAAACTTTAAGTAAACACATTATTCTTGACCATAGAATGAGTTTAACAAGCAACTCTTAATGGAATGATATTTCCTACCTTTGGTCTCTTGCTTCCAAGTGTTATCAAGATCTTCTATGAACCCCACCATAAGCTTGACAAAGATTCTAAATTCTGGGCACTTATCTTTGTAGCTTTGGTAGTTACATGCCTCATTGTAGCACCTACATAGTTTTATTTCTTTTCCATTGCTGGTGGTAGGCTGGTGCAATGTATTTGATCATTGACTTTTGCCAAAGTAATTCACCAGGAAATTGGATGGTTTGATGATAGTGAAAATTCAAGTGGTGCAATAAGTGCGAGATTATCAACAGATGCTGTAGCTATCTGTAGCCTGTTGGGAGATGCATTATCACTTGTTCAAAATATAGCAACCATTGTTGGTGGGATTTTCATATCTTTTACAACTAACTGGCAACTAGCACTTTTGATACTGGCTATAATACCTCTTCTAGGTCTTCAAGGTTTCATGCAAATGAGATTTATGTACAGCCCCATGCTAAGATAGCAGAGAAGCTAAAAGCTACTAGAAAAAGGGAAGCTCCACATGCATTTAAGAAACAAAGCTGATCCCAAAGACAAGGTAGAGGTAAGCCGTAGTTGAAGAGGAAAACAAAGCCAAGATAGGCAACGATGAAGTTTGAAGAGAAAGTTGTCTTGCAACAAGGGAAAAATAAAAATAGAGCATCCTTGTTCACGCCAAATAAAAATTCCATTGAAGAGGGAAGCCGCCTTGTGAAGAGACAGATCCATGCGTGAGCAGGGTAGGAAGATAACCTTCAGCACAATGAGGAGATTAGAAAAAAGGTAAGCCATAGTTGGAAGCCAGTAGCAATAAAAAGACGCCATCTACAAACTAAGAATCACACAGGAAAATAAGGAGAGTCTCCTCCTATGCATGAACAAAAGGAGGCAAGGTGCCAAATAAAGGGGTTGCACATGCTAGTGAAAGGCAGCATCAGTAAAAAAAAACCATGTAAAAGGAAGGATGCAAGTTTTTAAGGTCAAGTCGTAGGTTAAAGTACAAGACACCACAGAAGCCGCAGGGCATATATAACAAAGGACCAAGTTTATGCAATAGATAAAGACAACTAAAGCTACTAAAGGAGAGTAGCTCCATGCATAAGTGATAAGAATGAATCCATGCATTTCATCTGGAAAAATGCAGTCCAAGAATAGGGACAACAACATTGTATATTAAAATAGCAAGGCACAAGGTAGCATGTCGTGGTTCATAGGAGTTCATAAAGAAGCTTCAATACCTACATAACACGGTGTGGGTGTGAGAATTTCATGAATCCATGCTCTATATCCAGTCAGAACTCATGGTCAAAGGTTGAGTGTTATGAGATTGTATCCCACATTTAGAGCACGAAAGTTCTTCTTGTTGTTAAATATAACAACACACAATAGCTATTGTGTATTAAAGACACATAGTTTTTGGAAGTTGCATGCATGTGTGGGGCTAGTCTAAATGTAAAGATAGCTAGCAGGTTGCCCAAGAAATTTTTTTAGACAAACATGCCCGCGCGCTAATGTGGTGAGATGTACCTAATGTCGACATGTAGCCAGATCTGACAATGGGCGCACGCTCGCAAAAAGAAGATGCTCATTGGATAGGTAATGCGAGAATGTGGGATGTCACCACATGGAAGTAGGTCTTGTGTGTGGTGAGGTGGTGCTTGATAGCAAGTCTAGGCAAGAAGCACTCAGATCGTGACACGTGTCATGATCCAACGGCCAGTGCACGCTCACATTCCAGAGATGCTCATGGGTTAAAACATGTGAGAGTGCAGGAAGGAAACACGTGGCATGGGGTCTAGCCAGATGGTGACATGGCAGTGATGTGTGAGTTGACTGGATAGGGGTCAACCAATCACAAAGTGCCACATGGCACCTAGTTAAATGAAGGTTGACCCTAGATTTGAAGGGTAGGGGAAATTTTGAAAATTATAAAAAATAATATTATACTATTTCCTCAAATAAAGTGCACGTCAAATCATTTTAAATCAAAATGCCTCTTTCTAAAGTTCAAACATTGGAATATTTTTAAATTTTAGAAAATTTAAAATTGCAAGCTTGAACCTTCTACCAAGGGAGTGATTTTCAAATCAAATTTCTCAGGGTTTTCGAGAGGCTAAGTATGCAATATTATGTATCGCTGAAATCGAGAGAATCTGAATTTTTTGATTCTGAGGTTAGTTTTTTGCACAGAATGCCATTGGTTCAAGCTACAGGAGGTTTTCTTCCAAATTCCTATGTTGCAACCGAATTCAGGTATCAAAGTTCAAAACTGATTTTTGGTAAGATAATGACCTGAATATGGGCAAAAGGTAGTGAAAATATAGTTTGGGTAAAATTCTAATCAAATTCACTCAGTGAAACTCAATTTCACTAGGATCTTCATGAAGCTTTTAGATATTTTTGATAACTTAAGAGTTTTCATCATTTCATCAAAGATATTTTCAAATCAGTTACAATGTAATGATGAAAACAAATCAGATGAGATAGGTAGAGAGAGGAAAGAGGTTTTGCAATTGAACAAGATGAAATTTCATGTGGATAAATGTCAATTTCATAATAGATTCTAGAATTAATCTTCTCCTATATCTTTCTATCTTTCATTCTTGGTAGGGGTTGGCAGTTTGCTCTGGGTAATACCAACAAGGTTCCAGTGTTTTACTATTGAAACCAAGGATTGTAGATGGTTTTTCTTCCTATCTATTGAGTTGTACTCTACTAGTGAAGGCCACACATCCATCTCTTGTGTAGATTTTTAGTTCATTCTGATGGGCTTTTTTCTGAGATAAATGGAGATTGATGTAGGATTATGTGAATTATTTAGAATTTTATTTAGTATTACCAGTTCATGTATTTAGTCTTTCCATGGATGAATATAAAAAGGGATTTACAAGAATTATCTAAGTTTCCTTATTCTGTCTCCTAATTCTTCATATGTCATTAACTTTGTGATTAAATGGATAAGGTTCATTTGATTTAAGGTAGCTTGGATGAGTTGTGTATCAGATCTATTGTTTCTTCTGACTCAAGGAGTTAGGTAAATGCTTTAGTGTTCTGATAGGGTTTCTAGATGTATGAAGGAGATTTTCATAAGAATGGGATTTGGGGATTTCAATTGATAAACTTGATTGTAATGCAAACAAGTTAGGTCATCCTACTGGTAATGACTCTATGTTTCAATGGATAAGGTACTGATCACTAAATCAGATGCAAGCTAATATGAATTTCATCTACACAAAATATTTTATTCAAATAAATTTAGTTTTTCATGTCTTGTAGTGGGCTGAAAGGAATTAACCCTCACTCAACTTATGGATTTCATAGATTGCCATTTGCTACTATAGATCTCATGTGTTATTACATGAGTTATTAGGAGATTTAAGGGGTTTTCATCTGCAGTAAATAGGTTCAGATTTATGTTTTAAATGCACTAGTACCATATCTCAGAACCTCAAGGTTAACTCGCCTAGGTCATGTAGAGCCTGAAGTGAAGAAGGAGTTATGCCTTATAGTTGGCCCAAGACTACAGTCAATTGTATTCGTCATAGGAATTTGCTAGCCTTAGATGCATTTGTCTAGTTTCTTGGTCATTTTCAAAATTGTTAAATCATGAGCCAACAAATATCATTGTATTTTGAAAGAAATTTTGTAATTTTGTTGTATTTTAAAATTTTAAAATGCAGAAGCATAAACTAAATCTAATCTTAATGCAAGAAAAGACCTAATAAATATAAAATGAAATATAACCCCACTAATCACAATAGTGCATCTAATTCCACAAAATAAAAAGAGGGTAAACATGTTAGGTTCACCAAAATGAATAGAAAGAAAATAAGTTTTTCTTTATCTTAACCCTATATTCAATGTGATGATCCAAATTAATTAAGCAAAAGAAAGTGAATAATGCAAAAATGGATCATGTGATAGAGAATAGGGAGAGAGGGGGTCTTATGATATTTCTATTTTGAGGAGTATGTGATTAGATCTTGAAATAGATAAAAGACAAATACTAACCTTGAATATAGAAAATGTTGTTTTCTAATTTCTATATGTAGTTTCTAGAAAATCTGCAACCCATTCATTCCAAACTAGAAATGTCAAGATGGAGAAAACCCAAAAATATTTTATCTTTTGAAGGGAGGTTGACCTTGACCCTGATAATGGGGCACAATCTTACCCTAGGGCACAATTGTACCCTAGAAAGTTGACCTTGACCTACATTACTTTGATGAATTTTTTTGTTCATGGATCTTGCAAGTTCGATGAAAAGGGTATCAAAATCTACTCTTCAATTTGTTGTTCCACACAATTATCTACATGAAAAATGGTTTTTTATTTGGATGGGGGGTTCGCCTTAGTCAAACCCAAGTTTGGAATTCAACTTAAAATTGAATTGAAATTGCAATATAAATAAACAAAGTAAATGAAATAATTCACCTTACTTATATTGAAATCCTTGTGAAGGATTTGAATCCTTGAAACCACAAGTACGAATGTTGCAAATGTATGTAGAAATATATGTGGGATATCTCAAATTAATGGCATTATATCTTCAACACCAAACTTGAATGTATCTTTGCATAGAAGATGGCTTGAATGAATGTGGATGGAGAAATTTTCAACGAGAGGGCTCCATAGAGATTGAATCCTTCAATGGCTAACAATGGATCTACTTGATGAATTAGATGCTTGAACACTTGAATGCTTAAATACTTGATAGACTGTAGAACTTCACTTCATGTAGGTGGATGCACTTATGAATATGGATAGTGGATATGTGTGGATGATAAAATGAGGGAATAAAGCTTCCTTATATAGAGATAAAGGGCACTAACTCCTAGAGAAGGCTGACATAGGAGTGTTAAGTCCCATTTAACCTTAACCCCTAGGAATAGACCTATAATAAATGTAATTTAAGAGTCTACTATTCCAAAACCCAAAATAGTTGACCCAAAAGTGGGAAAAAGAAACTTTTTGAAGCCCAATATCCAAAAACTCTTGGAAATTGAAAAATGAACTTGGGATCAAGGGTGAGGTTGACCTTGCCCTAGGTTAGGGTTAAGGTCATCTTTGACCTAGGCTATGGTTGAGGTTGACATTGACTCACTAGGTCATCCTTGACCCAAAATTTGAAATCCTTAGTTTCATAGAGTAGATTGTTAGAAATAGGCTAGAAATAGTGAGAGAGAAGCATAATAGGAGGAAAACAATTAGATCAATGAAAAGACCCATTCAAGTAGCTTGACATGACCCCATACCACTTACTTACAGGGATAAAAACTCTTAACATGAAAGTGTTTCCTTTTAAGGTGATACAATCACAACTTTCATGAAGTTGAGTTTTTAGTACTAATGCAAAATTACAATAAGTTGATGCATCCAATGTGAATAGGGTTACCCATAGGAAGTTTTTAAAGTATTCTTATAAGTCCCTTTGAATATATTTTATATGACTTATTCTAAGACAACCACTCTTTTTCATGTTGGTTGGATATTTCTAAGCTTTCTAATTGCAAACATTAGGTAGGAAACTTCCAAAGAACACTCTAATGATGCTAGAATCACTTTGATTGAATATTTATGCTATATGAATAATCTCCTACATATGTAAAATAGTTTATGAGACTTGGTTTCAATCCAACTCTAGTTAGGTATGGCCCTTGATAAGTTGTCACCCACTGTAAAATGTATAATAAGTGGAGGAAACACAAAAATAGTCTCCCTCCCTCCCTAGATTACAATGTCCTAATTTCTATCTTACAATAGGCATGAGAGAAAATAAGAAAGATGATATTACTCCTTCAAATATAGTGTCCCTTTCACTCAATATAGTAGATTTCAAAGTGGCCCTCTTATAAGTAATTTAGGGTGTGTGGGCACGCTTACCTCGAGTGATTTAGAAGACTTGCATTGACTACCCCAAAAAATAAAGTGTATCAAGGGTGAGGAAGGTGATAACCCTATCCAACCATTGATTATAAGTGGATATCAATATCTAACGCTGTATATGAAATGACATTCATAGTTTCCAGGCAAAAGTCCTATCCTAAGGTGGTATGGAAGACTTAGATCCACCTAAAGATTGTAGGGTAGTTTTGGTGCATTGGGAGGCTATTAATATGTTAAGGCATTCATTGAATAACCATATCCATTTAGCTACATTCCTTTCACCCATTGAAGATCCAATTCTAGATCTCCCTCCTCCATTCTAACATCCAAATGTGTGTTTCACAAGGCCACAAAAGAGAAGAAACAAAAAATTGCATCATGTATGATTATAAATACATGAAATCACCAGGGTCAATTTTGATTACATACCTTTGTTGTGCTTAACCCTTTCTCCCACCGACACATAGCTAAGATTGAATGAAATGAACCGAGATTCAATTTTTATTTTTTATGTGTATATTCTATGTTGGTCAAAAATTTGACATTAAACTTTACAAAGGTCAAAATTTTGACCTTTTTGGGACATATAGAAACAAAATTAAAATCATAAGCCAAAATAACCTTTGGTGAAAAATCAAGGGCAAATGTACTAGTGAGAGTACTGCACTTGAATAATCACTACAATTGTAGAATAATGGGGATGTTATGAAAAACCTTGCGAGGTACATTCTTTATTACTTGATTAAGTTGATATCTACTCATATCACATTTAGGGAATTTTTTTTCATATTCATACTCTTTATGGTAAATAAGATTATCATTAGGACAACCATATGATGCTTGATACTCTATTTCAATGTCTTTCATAATGGCACATAATTATCAGTATGAGCAAGGAAGAATCTTTGATAGTGGTAATTGATATCATTTACCAATCTACAGCAAAAAGTATAAGTTGTTAATATAAACAATATTAATGGTACATGCTTATCCCTTTGTTGACAATAATGACTTATCTATGGGACAAACCTTAGCATATGTGACATTGTTACATTGGATAAACCATTCATAACCTTCCAATTTATGAATAACAATACAAAGAGAGAATTTTTTTTGGGAGCCTTCATAAAGGGTCATTTTTGTGATCTAAAATAGAGGTATATGATGAATGACATCAATTTCATCATGGTAATAATCATCATTAGTTGCATCAGTACCAAATGTGTCATGGATCAATGTATTTGTATCATCATCTTCAAATGTGTTTTTTGGTGTGTGATGGTCAACTTCCATGGGATCATGATATTTAGCTTCAATATTCACACATCCATGTTCCTCTACTTCTAAAACCTTATTCCCTAGGATGTGGTCACCCATTTCATGTATTTCCCTAGTAAGATCGACCTAGTTAAAAATATTGAACATAAACAAACCATGATCATGATCTCATGATCAAGTGATTTCATATGTCTATTAATTATTTAAAATAATATAACAAACAAATTACAATGTATCTTAGGTTTTTTCATGAGGATTCTTCTAGCTTTTAAGCCCTTATATACCTTTTGTAGGTAAAATAACATTTTCCATCTCCTTCTCTTTGAAATTATGCCCCAATGTAGCAATTTTTTCCTAGTTTGATCTAATTCACTTCCATTATTTGACATGATCTTTTTTTGTAAGCATATCTTATGCGTGTACCCTTATTCAATTGATTATACTTTCTATATCTATCATTGATAACCATTTCACCATACACATTAACATTAGAGTGAAAACCTTGAAAATGACCAATGATTTTTATGATGCACTAAGTTTAAGTTTGACATCTACTAAGATGAAAATTATTTAAAATTATCCCTTTTCTAATCTCAAAATGTGTGCATATTTAGCTTTAACTAAACTGGTATAATTTCATATAATATTAAGTCTATGGTGGTTTGTGGTTACCTGAAGCCATTTATAGATTGATTCATTGATAATCCAAAATAAATTGAGAGGTTTCTAGTTATTTTAACTATTTGTATGTAAGATTCATGGTCAACTAAAACCACTTGTACATGCAGATTTGAGATATGTGGCCTAATCCTAACAAGAACAAGATAGACAATCTGAAAAAGTGAGTAATATAAAAAATATGAAATACGATTGGTATTGGAGTAGTGGGAACCAAGAGAAATCCTTATGTCTTTGAATCATATCTCATCATTCTCTTCATAAAGTATATAATAATTTTACATAACTCTCCCTATAATTTTCCATAGTAAACCCAAAATATAAAAAATAGAATGAAACTATAAATTTAAGAATTCCATTTTTTATTTTCCAAAGTCTATTTGTATAAAGAATAGCAAAAATTTCCATTGAATGGAATGTGTTAGTCAATGAGCTAGAATTGTGTCATAATTAACCATAACTACAAATACTACTAGAGTTGTTCGAGTTGTACTGATAAATTATGAGTTGTGCCTAGTGAATCTAACTATTGAAACCATTATATATGAGTGTGGATATGAGAATGATATAACATGCTATGAGTTGTACTTGTTGAATCTAACTATTAGATCCCTTGTTTGGTGACTTTTCTAATGTGTTTTGGACAATAAAGATGCAAACCTTTCTATTGTCCCTTGGTGTTGATGTGGGGTTTTGTTGATTATATGACTTAGAATTCTAATGTAAAAGAGAGATATTTAGAATTTTCTTAAAAATTAATAGTCTTTCCTCTCAATAGTTGTAGTGAACGAATGAGATAACATACCTCAAGAAGAGTACAATAACTTCTAATGCAAGTTCTTTATAAATTGCTTTGGGGTTGTCCTACATAAAAAATAAAAAATAGTTGTCATAAAATAATAAACATTGCAACATTCAATATTAAATCAATTCAAAGGATAGTGTTAACTAGTTAATTGGTACAAACAATTTCTAACATTATTATAATACACATTAGAGGGTGAGAAATTGGGACATATAATATGTTACAAAACTCATAAGGTCTTAATGAAGGTAGCAGGTGTGCTAGGTAGTGAGACCCTTCCTTCTCTACTGAGAAAGATCACTACATAGACATAGATTGCAAGGGCATATCAAGAGATAGAATATATATTCACTCTTGAATCCCAAATGAATGAGTGAATTGATGTATTGATAGCTTAGATTGATGCAATTTTTAAATGATCATATGAAATGAAATGGGCATGTCATGAGTAGAAAGAAACTAGAATTGCCTAATTCATGTGTAGATAATATTATAGGCAAGGTCTCAATGAAAGCAGTAGGTGTGCTATACCAAGCGATGTTTAGCCAAAGTGATGATTAACCAAGGTAAAATACCTATATTACACCAACATTATAGAAATCCCATAGCATATGAAATTAAAAGTTGCCTATATGCCCACTACTTTATATGAAAGTACTATTGTAGTGTCTTAAGGAGAGGAATATAAAGGATAACCATATTTAACACTACATACATATTATTTACTAAGGATAATAAAGATGTACACTTCCACCATCTCTATCTAAATGGATTCTTGATGAAAAAATATGATTTATATCTCTTAGATTGTGAGTTTATGTTCTTGAAAGGAGATGTTTTTTGAGATATCCTTGTGAGGAAGATTATATTTAGAATAGTGAAAAACACAAGTCCTTAATGCTTCACCTCTAAAGGAAATGTCATTGAAGTGAATAGGTGGGTTATCACTAGGATCAACATCCAAACAAAAATAGATATGAATCAAATTCAAACAATAAAATACATTGATCAAATCCAAACAACAAAAGACATGTATCAAATCCAAATATAAAAAGACATGAATCAAATTCTAAAAGTATTAACTAGTCATGTTGATATAATCATAAAGTACATTAACCAACAATGCTTTGATTACATTTTCTTATATTTTGAATGGTTGTTGGTTTATCACTAAATTTTGTGTTGCAATATTTCTCACTAAATTATGTCCCCAATGTTGGAATAATTTAGAATAACTAATATGAGGGGTGAGTTAGTTATCCAAGGTCCAAATGTATAGATAAAACTTTTTAGTACTTAACAAATATTTATGCATGCATTAATCATCCAATATCTCAAACCTTAGTATATTACTATCCTAGGTCAAATGTACTCTATCGAAATATAATCATGAAATACCACAAATTTAATCACACAATTCGACAAAAGGATTTAACATGGAAACCCAATTTGGGAAAAAGAAATAGTAACATGCTACCAATTTTTACTCTTCTAAAGCGAGCCCTGTGAGGAGCCAACCCTGTTAAATGTTACAATGCACACTATTAAATGTGACCTTGATTAAATGGTTTCAATCACCCTATTATGAGTGATCCTTGTTAGAGAACTTTGGAACATTTCTTTAGAATGTCACCTTGTTAAAGGATTTACTTATGACTGTTAGGTCAACCTTAACCCAAAGGATTTATCTAGAATGATACAATTGCTAGAAAGTAACAATAGAACTTGATCTGATAATAAAACAACTCACTTGTCGATTATAGACCTCTCATTCAGCTCTCTATTCTTCTTTTCATTCATTCCCCTTTTTCTTTGATTTCTTGTTCACCCTTCAATACTTCACCTCCTTAAACCTTCATTCTTAGTATGCCAATTGAAAGTTCATTCCTTCATCCCCCATATGAAGAAACACCTTCAAACTTCCTTATCTATCTTTGGTTTGCACTCTAACATTTTTCTTCTGGCTTATTATCTCCTTATATAGAGAATTTTGATCTTTTTTTGATTCATGAAAATCATCCATCTTAGGGTTAGGTTAGATTCATTGAATCCTCCCTCTTTTCCATTTTGTTCCCTCTAGAAACATCTCTTACAATCCTCTTCAATTTTTTCTTAAAATAGTTTATTTTGAATTTTGTGCCATTGGCTCATTATACTTATCTTCAAAATGCTTCACACAATTCAAGAAATCAACTTTGTTGTCTCAGAATTGTCAAATCTTTGATTAAACTCATTTTACTATCACTTAGAAATAACATGTTCTTTGCTTGGAAATAACTATCTTTTGATGCTCAATTAGCACAAGGTTTCTCAGCATACACTAAGTCTTTACTTAGTCATTACTACAATTTCTTTAACAGTTGGCATATACTAACTTTTACTAGTTTTCAAAAATGTCCCTCTTTGGCATTGATTCAAAACCAATACCAACAATAATACCAAAAAGAAACTTAATTTCTTTTAATGAAATCTCTCCCTATATCAGTATCTTTCCTTCTTATTTATTGGCTATAGTCTCTCTTCTTCTTCAAATAATCTTAGTGTAAACTCTTCCTCTTTAAATTGCTCTTTGACAACAATCTTTCTTCCTCTTTCTGATCTTCTCTCTTTTCTAGAAATAATCTCCCTCTTTCTTGTTAATTTTATATTTCTCCCTATATATTCTCTCTCTCTTTGACAAGAATGAAAAATAATTTTCATCTTCTAATGTAGATATCAATAATTTAGGTTTTCCTTCTGTTACCTTGCATGTGACTATACATCTTTATTTTTAACTCCTTCCTTACTTTAGGAACTACCTAAAGTAAGGTCCACTGCATCAAGTTGTAAAGTATGCCATTCAACTCAGTTCATGTAGGGCACTATTAGTACTTCTAAAGTAGCTTTGGATAGGGGTATCACCCCTATCTTACCTCTAAGATATTTTTGTGCATACTTAGGTAAAGCTTTTGTGAATATATTAGCTATTTATTCTTTTGTATTCACATATTCCATTCTCACTTCGTTTTCTTAAACCAAATTTCTCAAATAATGATATTTGATTGCAATGTGCTTTGTCTTTGTGTGCATCACAAGATTCTTAGATATGTTTATAGCACTTGCATTTTCATAGTATATTACCAAAAGTTTTGTGATTTCTTCCTTTATTACTTTGAGTAAATGTTTGATCCATACCATATTTGTGCAATTCACTCCAGTAGCCACATATTTAGCATTAGTAGTAGATTGTGAAATACATTTATGTTTTTTTCTAGTCAAAGAAACTATTATTTTTCCTATGAAAAATGCTCCACCACTTGTACTTTTCCTATCATCAATGTTTCTAGCCCAATAAGCATCTATATAGACTCTCAATTCAAACATTTCATTCTTCTTGTAGTATAGACCATAGTAAATAGTATCTTTTAAGTATCTCATAATTCCTTTAATAGTCATTAAGTGATTATCCTTAGGACTTGTAGAAAATATTGCAACTATCCTAATAGCTAGTGCAGAATCAAGTCCACTACGAACTACATATTGCAATTTTTTAATCATAGACCTGTACAATGTTTGATTTACTTCAGTAGAATCACCAATTTTGGATAGTTTATGTCCTATTACCATGAGAGTACTAACTAGTCTTGAATCCTCCATACCAAAAGTATTCAAGATTTCCTCTACATACTAGGAATGAGTAATGTAAATACCATATTTCATGTGATATACTTGTAATCCAAAAAAGAACTTTATTTCTTCAAATATAGACATCTCAAATTCTTTCATCATTTCATTTGAAAATGTCTTGCATAATTCATTTTTTCCTCCAAATATGATATCATTAACAAATATTTCAGCTATTAAAATTCCTTTGCCTCCTTCTATCTTCAAGTATAAATCATTATTATCATTAGTCTTCTCAAAACCAATCTTCACAAGATAATTGTGCAATATTTCATACCATGCTCTAGGAGCTTTCTTTAAACCATATAAATATTTGTACAATCCACATATCATGTTTTTATTTTTTGGATCAACAAATCCTTCAAGTTGTTCAATGTAGACCACCTCTTCTAGTATACCATTAAAAAATGATGACTTAAGATCCATTTGATAAACTTTGAATCCTTTATAAGAAGAATAAGAAAAAAAATTTCTTACTCCTTCCAATCTTGCAATGGGTTCAAATGTCTCTCCATAGTTAATTCCCTCTTCTTGTGAATAACATTTTCAGACTAACCTTGCCTTATTCCTTGTTACTTTACCGTTCTCATCTAATTTTTTTCTATATACCCATTTTGTTCCAATAACATTCTTATCCTCTAGTCTTTGTACTAGTGCCCATGTTTTTTTCTTCTCAATTTGATCAATTCTTCTTTCATGGCTTGAATCTAGTCTTCATTCTCTAATGCATCCTTCACTAATTTAGGTTCATGTATGCTTAAAAAACATGTCTCATTTCTTAATCTATTCCTTTTCATTGGTCCATCCTCTTTTTCTCTAATGATTTGTTATACAAGATGGTGTCTTCTAACATATTTTGATAATTTTGGCTATATTCTTCTTTCTTCAACAATAGGTCATTCATGAAGTTCAATCTCAAGTTCATTGTGTACTATTGATATAAGATTATTTTGAAGTGAAGACCATGTAATGCAAAAATCATTATTTTTTCAATGATGTCAAACCTACTACATGCTGGTGAGAGAAATCTTTTTTTAGTCTAAAAGCTATTATTTAGTTGATTGATGAAGAGGATTTGAAAAGAGGAGATAATAATAGCACCTAGAGAAAGGTTGAGTTATTTGTAATGTAAAAGAAGCACTAACACCAAGTAAGACATTGATACTATAGTGAATTATTTATCTATTTAAAGTCTAAAATAAAATATTACTCAAGTTAAGACTGAAAGAAGATCCAATAAGAAATGTTTCTACCAAGCCTTGTCGAGATGTCAGTACAAGTCAAGCATAAATTAGTGGAAGCCGAGTGAAAAAAAAAGAGGTACCAAGAAAAAATGGAAAATAGTGCTAGTGATTGTTAGTATATGCTAAGTAGAGTTTAGTTGGTATCGAGCATCAGTAAACTTTAGTGTTTGCTGAGTGAACTAGTGTTGGCCAAGTGACAGAATACTATAGCTATCAAGTGACAACAAATAGTGTTAAATCAAAGATTTCATGAATCTAAACCAACTATTTTGTTTTCTTAAATTATGTGAAGCATGTGGAAGATAACTATGATGAGCTAGTAGCATAGAATTCAAGGTAAACAATAATGAATTCAAAGAAGATTGTCATGCCCCTAACAGTTCTACATCTGTTACCTCAGACTCTGAGATTAGTTTAATTTACTGGATGGTTTGGTTCTTGTCTTGAAACATTGATTTTGTAGAAACTATTTTGTTTTCGACATCATTATGTTGTTTTATTTATGCACTATGAGAAGTTAGACGTTTCTAAGATCTAATTCTCAGAATAAATGTTGACATTTCAGATTCAGAAATCCTGCAATAAAGAAATGGTTCTCAGATAAGGAAATTCAGTTTTGTTTTAAATTTCATTTGGATCGGTTTCAGTTTCATAACTCATGGTCTTTTCAGACTTATGATTAATGTGGCATTAAAATTTTAACAGCACCAAGAATCTTTTATTTGCTAGTTTTCTTTTAGTGTATATATATATATATATATATATATATATAAACTTATATATTTATAACGTTATATAAATGTGTATATATATAAATATAAGTGCATAAAGTATTAAATAATTATATATATATATATATATATATAAGTTTATATTTATATATATATATATATATATATATATATATATATATATATATATATATATATATATATATATATATATATGTATATGTAATTGTTCGTATATTTGTGTGCTTGTGTTTATATTTATACAAGTTATAATTATATGTATATGTATATACATATTGATATGCTATAATCTTAATATAAATTAGGATTAATATTGATATTAATATTAATATTAATATTATCATTAATATAAATATTAATGTTAACATTAATACCTAATATTATGTTAAACTAAGTTAGTACCTAAGCTAACCTAGTGCATTCGACTAAGACCTAACCTATGCTTTTACTGGCATGACCGCTAGCCTAACTTAAATCTAGCCTTGTTTTGGACTTGGCTTATGGTGACAATGTTATGGGAATTTATGGTGGGCAGTTTCATCAATTTTCAAATTGGTACTGCATTTGCATTTGTTGGAAAGCTGAGAGAATAAGTTGTTAGAGATAAGCCCATAGTTATGAGCATTGATTTCCATGGTTAGTTGGTCATTTTGGCTTGGAGTTAGTTGGATTTTGAGTTCAATCCACCATTGATGAACTCTAGTTGGGGTATCATGGAAACTCTGTTGAACGAGTTTCTCTGCGCTTATTATGGGGATTCTGGTGACCATGAGGATGATTTTTGATTCTCACTCCAACTCTATAAATCTTCACAAATTCATATTCCTCATTCTTCTATTCTTTTCATGGTTGCATTTTATCTATTTTAGTGTTTGAAAGGGTTTCATTGGTATCTCTGTGCCAAGGCATGGAGAGTTGGAGGCTTGGGATGCGAGTTGGTAGTTGAGGGCTCTCCAAGTAGTTTCTCCTTGATTATCTTTCCGCATTTGCATAGGCAGGGGGCTTTTCTTTAACTCAATCTTATTCCTTTTGTATTTTTTCATTTATATATGGTGAATATTGAATATGCAGTGGCTTTTTGGAAAATTCGACACCCAACTCTGTGAGTATGCCGAATTTGGTGTGTTCATCACCAAACTCGGTATAAACCCAGAATCGGGTGTGAATATTTAAATACCATGTTCTTTGTGTTTGCAATGATTTTTAATGATTATATAGGAGATGTTAACGATACTATACGTTGGACAAAGCAGAGAAAAAAAAAGGGGGGGTTTTATGTTTCTTACAAAACATATCTATGGGTTTCGGTCTATCAAGACAATCGCATTCTTTATGGTACCGAATGCTTAATGATTGTTATAAATAAAAAGCCATTAGATCAGAGGATGGTCTTTTAGTCGAACAATGGATTTTAAGAATGTTATAATTTTGTTTTGGTATTGGTATTAGAAATTTTTTAGAAAACAAAGTTGTTATACATGATGGTTTTTGATTATTTTAAAACCATAGCTCAGTATGATCCATGGCGATTGTTAACTTACATCAAATCTTAAATAGTGAATGCAAACATGTAGGCTATAACGATTTTATGAGATTTGGTAAATTTTAGACTTAGCCATTTTATTGTCTACAGTTACTATTTTTTATAGGAAATCCATATTTCATTGATTTTGGTACAAGAATATTGAGTGTGATAACAGTCAACATTAAAATTCTTTTTCATCGACTTTTTGACAAACAGTTACTATAAATAGTAGTAAAAAAGTTTTAGTTATCAGTAAGTTATTAGTATCATTCAATGAAAAAGATTATATATATAACTATTTTAACTCTAACTTTAGATTAATAAGGCTTTATATATATATATATATATATATATATATATATATATATAGAAAGATATTGCCATGTATATATATGTATATATATGTATAAAAGTATATGTATCAGTATGTATGTATTTCCTTATGAATAGATTGTTAGAATTAAAATATGTGTTTACATTCATAAGGTTAATGTGGCTACTTGTTTCCATAAATGGGAATTGCTTGATTCTAGTATTCAAATTTTAGTAAAATTCTTTCTTTGCTAAATAGTTTAAATGTTAAGAATATAGTAAATGTGTTTTTTAATGGTTTGATTACTTATGAAAAAATTAAAATAAATAAAGCTATATTTGATACTTTGAAATATGGATTGCTTTTGGAAAATTACAATTATGGTTTTGTTTGGTAATCTGATTAGTGATTACATTGGGAAAATTGGAAATCTAGCGTTAACTGATATTTTTTGGTTGCTAATTCAATTGTTATATTGAAGCAATATAAATAATTTATTAGTTGAAATTGAATAATTAAAACTTCAAATTTTCTTCTGTTTTGTAAAACTAGAATTATGTGTGCATTAGATTATGCAAGTGTGATCCTTTAGATTGGGTGGTTGTCATAAAGTGAGTAACTTGTGGTGATAGAATTATTTTGCCGGACGCCCTCTGACACTATTCTAGATCCTTATGGGAAATTTTATGACAGTTATTTAATCAAGTGGTAATATCTAAAATTCATGGGTTGGGTTTCATATAACAAGATAAGAACATTATGGATTCACCTGACATATTGAATCCTATGAATGGATGTACGTAGATTCTTATGTTGACACCCATGAAACTATTGGATAATTACCTTGGCATACTCTATGCAAGTTTATTTTTGTGTATCTATTTGTAAGAAATTATGTACTTGCTATAAATCTAGTTGTGAAAAGAAAAATAGAACTTTGTAATAATCCTTTATTTGGATACATTTATTTCATGTTGTTATATTATCTAACATGCAGGTTTACTGAAGAACTCATCAGCTTATTTAGTGTTACCAAGCCATGTTTGTGTTTTTTGGTTGTGTTTGTTTTGATTTTAGGTCTGATATAGGATTTGTATATGGACTTAACAGTAGGAACTACTGCCTAATCATTGAAGGCTAATTGTAGTTTGATTAATGGTTACAAATAACTCAAGATTTGAATGATGATCAGTGTCAACCTAAAAGTTTTTGTATTATTGATTGTATTTAAGATAAGGGTATATTTATATACTCAGATGTGATGTTCATAAATGATATAATGTTGTTGTAGTTCATTTCAGTACAAGGTTGTCAAAGCTTTTTTGTAATGGTAATATGATATGAAGTTTTAAAAAAAAATTGTATGGGTTTTATCCTTGTATCTTTGTATGGTATTTTTTTTTGACCGTGTCTTTTCTTTTGGTTATGATTAGGGTGTTACATTTGGTATCAGAGCCCAATTTAAACACTCGGGACTCGATATTTTGAAATAGGGTTTCATTATGCTTCCTAGGATGATTTTAATTATTTTTCTTTTTAATAGGAATTTTAGTATGCCTCCTATTACAGGAGGAACATGGGGATGAGGTATCCCTAATGCTAAGGCCGATGTAGGCAGAGGCAAAGGAAGTCATAAAGGCTGCGGTCGTGGCCGAGGTAGAGGTCAGGCTCGTCAAGAGATGCTTGATGATGAAATTCCTCATGTTGAAGAGAAAGGGGGATTTCAAGCTGAAATTCTTCAGCAAATTCTTGAACGATTGGATGGGATTGAAGCTAGGAATAATATTCTTGGGGGAGCAAATGCTCAAAATTTGCAGATTCCCAATGCCAATCAAGCTATAGTAGAAAATCCTGTTATCAGGACTCAACTTAAAGACCTATCTAAGCTTAAAGGTCCATATTTTAATGGAACAAAAGCTGGTAATGAAGCAAAAGCTTGGCTTATAAACATTGAAAGATGTTTTATTCTACATGATTATCACACTAATGTGAAAGTTCGTTGGACTACAATGTAGTTAAGGTCTTTTGCATCGATATGGTGGAAAATGGAATTAGAACACCTTGGAGTTCATATTTCTCAAGTCACTTAGGAATTGTTCTTAGAAAGATTTTAGGAAAGGTTCATGTCTGAGTATTGGCAACAATCTAGGTCTGAGGAATTCTTTAACATTTCACAAGGTAATTCTTTAGTGGAAATGTATGAAAGATAGTTCTTTCAGTTAAAGAAGTATTCTGGTTGGAATAAAGGTGATAGACCTTTGGTGCAACATTTTATCAGAGGATTAAATCCTAGAATTGGTGAGGAAGTGAGAACTTTCAAACCAAAAACTGTTAAGGAAGCTACTGATCAGGCTAAACTTACTGAAATGAAATCTGGTTATTCTATCAAAAGCACTGCTAAACCACCAGTTCCTAGAAACTATGAGAGTCAAAAACCTTTCAAGGATGATTTTAAGGCAGCACCTAGTAGCTTTGTTAGTAAATCTTAGAAGAGAAAATTTACTAAATTTGCCAAATCAAACAAGAGTTTTAAGGTCCCTGATTTACCTAAATCTTTTAAGCCTGCTAAAAGCATGAAGCATAGTTTTGCACCGCCACAAGCAACTTCCTTATAGGATAAGAGCACCAAAAGAGGAGCAGAATGTTGGCATTGTGGGAAATTGGGTCATTTACAATGGAATTGTCCTCTTCGAGGAAATAATCAGGGTAGCTCTAAAGCATTAGGTTCTAAAGCTACTATTGGTGATTCAGGAAGTAACCACCGTATATTTGCTACTGTGGACCATAATCAAGCAGAACATCAAAACACGGTGATTGAGAACAAAGGTAATTTTCAAGTAATGAAAATTTCCATTTTATTTGACTCAAGTGCCACTAATTCTTTCATTTCTGCCAATTTGGCTAATCTTTGTGATATTCCTGTGAGAAAGGTTGAGTTGGTATGGCAAGTTGAGTTAGCTTCTAGGTCTAAGGTAGAAGCTGGATTGTTTGTTGTAGGTTATGAATTACAACTTAAGGCTTTTACCACTATAGTTAACCTTAGAGTTATTCCCTAGGAACCTACAACATTTTTTTAGGAATGGACTGGTTTGAATAGCATCAGGCTATTATTGATTGTTATAAAAAGGTTATTATATGCATTGACAATAATGGAGCAAAAAAATTCATAATAGGGGTTAAGAGGCCTATCTTTATTAGGTCTTTATCTGCCAAACAACTCCTTAGGCGTATGCGAAAAGGCTACAAACTGTTCGCTATTTCAATTAGTGATTTTTCTAAACCTATGGCAAATCAAACCAATTTAGACCATCCTTTGCTGAAGGAATTTTATGATGTTTTTGTAACGAAGATTCCAGGTATTCCTCCCAAGAGAGAAATAGACTTTAGGATTGATCTTATTCCAGGAACTAAACCAATCTCTAAAACTCCTTACTGCATGATAGCACAAGAATTGGTGGAACTTAAGGTTCAACTTGAAGAACTTCTTGAGAAGGGACTAATTATACCTAGTGTCTCTCCTTGGGGTGCACCTGTTATCTTCGTTAAGAAGAAAGATGGATCACTTAGATTGTGTATTGATTACAGATAGTTAAATAAAGTTACTATCAAAAATAGGTATTCACTACCTAGAGTTGATGATTTATTCGATCAAGTGAAGGGTGCTAAAGTATTTTCTAAAATTGATCTTAAATCTAGTTACCATCAGCTAAGAATTCAAGAAGCTAATATCCATAAAACAACATTTCGTACTAGGTATGGGCATTACAAATTCACTGTTGTACCTTTTGGTTTAACAAATGCGCCATCAGTTTTTATGAGTCTAATGTAGGGAGGTTTTAGAACTTTCCTAGATAGATTTGTGGTTGTCTTTTTGGATGATATTCTAGTTTTTTCTAACTCCTTGGAGGAGCATGAACAGCATTTGAAACAAGTTTTTAATGTCTCCAAAAGAATAAGCTATATGCTAATCCTAAAAAGTGTGAATTTTTCAAAACAAATATAAGTTATCTTGGACACATTATAACAAGTGATGGTATAGTTGTTGATACAACTAAAATTAGAGCAATTGTAGAGTGGCCTACACCTACAAATGTGTTTGAAGTAAGAATTTTTATGGGTTTAGCCATGTGCGAGAACCTAAGGAAGACAAGGAGTCTAGCGTGTTGCTTCATTTAGTGGCTGAGTAGAAGTGACTAAAATTGGAATGCAAAGAAATAATTCTTAAGAGTATGAATATTTGAAGGGTGAAAAAATTATTAGAGCTAAAGTGTATGAATGCCAAGAAAAATGGAGGACTAAAACAAAGATCTATAATCTACAAGTGAGTTATAATTTGTTACCAGATCAAGCCTTATTGTTACTTTCTAATCATTGTATTAGTCTAGGAAAAATCCTTTGGATTAAGGCTGACCTAAGAGTCATTTGTAAATCCTCTAACTGGGTAACAATCTAATGGAATGGTCTAAAGTACTCTTACAAGGCACACTCCTAATAGGGTGATTGAAGTCCTTTTAAATGATCACATTTAATAATGTGTATTGTAACCTTTAAAAAGGTTGGCCTTTCATAGGGCATCACTTCATAAGAGTGAAAATTTATAGCATGTTACGAGTGGTTTTTCTCAAATTGGGTTTCCATGTAAAATCCTTGTGTCAAATTATGTGAATGATTTTATGTTGTTTCATGTTTACATTTTTGCAAACTTATTTTGACGTAGGATAGTAACCTACAAAGCTTAATCATTGTATGATCTAATGGATGCATGCATGCCAAGGTTTTATGAATATGGGTCTACTAAGAATTGAAAGGTTTTATTTGTACATCTAGACCTTGGATAACTTATTCCACAACCCCCCCCCCCCCCCCCCCCAGGCTCTTAGTTATTCTAAAGAATTCAAAACAATTGGTATTAGAGTCATAGTTCTTAAAAGGACTAGTTTGAAGGTACTGGAAGCAAAATATCAAGATGTCCAAAAGAAAGGTTCCTAAGCTCAAAAAGGAAAATTTCCCTAAATGGAAAAATCTAATGAAGATACACCTAGGAGGCCTTGGAGAACATGCACAATCTACCATCACCACTGAGCATGTTGACCCTGTTGGAACCCTGATTGTTGAGGATCTAAAAAAGAAGAAAGAAAAAAATTAGGTAATGTTGGAGATTTCATCTACCCTAAGTTATTCTGAGTTTGATGACATCAAGGATTGTGATAATACAAAGAAGATGTGGGATTCTCTTCACACTATTTATGGAGGAAATAAAAATGTTTTGAGAGCCAAATTTGAAAGTCTAAGAGGTAAGTTTGATGACATGAGGATGGAATAAAATATGTTGATGATATTAGATGACCTAATGGTATCATTGATGATAATATTGTATTAAGAAAAGTATTTAGGACATAGCTTCCCATCTATGATATTAGATTTTATTCCATACAATAACTAAGATGTATACCTGGTACTAATCTATCTCTTGAAGGTTTGGTAGGTAGGTTCACTTCCTTTGAACTCTCTAATTATGATAACTTCAAATATAAGAATGTTGAATATACTTTCAAAGCTAAACTATCATTAAAGGAACCTAAAGAGAAGAAGAAAAATTTCAAATGTATTTCTAGTGACACTGATACATATGAGGAGGATGTAGAACATCTTGAAGCATTGTTGGCAAGGAAATTTCATAGAGGGAAAGGAAAATTCAAAGGTAAGTTACCTATCATGTATTTTAATTGCAATGAGGTTGATCATATTGCTGATAGATGTCCATAGAAGAAAAAGAATAGAAGCGGAGACAAATATAGAAGAAAAAGAGATAAGGACAAAAAAGATTACAAAGATAAACACAAGAAGTCTTGTTACATTGCTAACAAAGAAACCAAAGATGGATCTAACAACCATGACGATGAAGTGGTGTATGTTGCAATGAAGGATGACACTAATGAGGATGAGGCAACTACACTAGTGTCCTATGTGAACAAGAGCGATAGATGGATCATTGATAGTGGGTGTTCACATGACATGAATGGTCATAATAGCAAGTTCATTACCCTTGATTATTATGGTGGAAATATTGTAAGGTTTGGTAATGATGCACTATGTTTGATAAAAGGAAAAGGATCAATAAAACTCATAGAGAATATCATGTGTAACAATGCTTATTATGTAGAAGGACTTAACTATAACTTGTTGAGTGTGTTATCATAGAATAGTTTAGGTTGCAAAATTGAGTTTGAGAACAAGATAGAAAAGATCTATCACACTGATGAAAAACTAATTGGGAAAGGTGATAAGAGTAGAGGTAATCTATTTTATCTTGATATGAATGAAGCTACTTATCTTGTTGTAGAATTTGATGATGTGTGGCTATGGCACAAGAGATTATATCATGTTAACTTTGATAACTTAGTTAATATCAATAACATTAAAAGAATTAGAGGTTTGCATAAATTAAATATATCTAACAATATGATATGCAAACAATGTCAATTGGGGAAGATGAAAAAATCTAGTTTTAAAAGTAAGACTCACACCTCTAAAAAAATTCTAGAAATTGTTCATACTCATTTGTGTGGACCAATAGATATGCAAAGCTACAAAGGTGAAAAGTACATTATCCTATTTGTTGATGATTATTCTAGGATGATGACATATATGTTTCTAAAATAGAAATCTAATGCTTTTCAAATGTTTAAGTGGTACTTAGCTAGAGTTGAAAAGGAGATAGGAAAAATCTTGAAATGTCTAAGATCTAAAAAAGTTAGATAATTTACATCAAATGAGTTTGAGATGTTCTATAATGATAGAGGAATCAAAAGAAAGACTTATGCACTTAGGACCCATCCATAAAATGGAATTGTTGAAAGGAGGAATGGGTGTATAATGGATTGTGCTAAGACACTCGAGATGGAGAAGAATGTTTCTTTAAAATACTAGAGAGAGATTGTAAGTACAACTATCTATACCTTGACCCATGTGCAAGTCAAGAAAGGTACTTATTCAAAAACTTTGAATTATGGTATCAATACTCACCCAATGTAAAATATTTTAAGCTATTTGAAACTAAGTTCTACATTCTTAAGAATTTTAGGAATCATAAATTAGATGCTAAAAGTGAAGAAGGTATATTCCTTGGATATTCCACAAGAATTAAACCTTATAAGTGTTTAAATACTAACACTAACAAAGTTGTGGAAAGTGCAAATGTGAAGTTTGATTAATATATAGAGGTACATGAAGTTTAACCTATGAAATGAATCTAAAGAGAACAAATTATTTTTATACTTTTATGAAAGTATGCCTACTAATGATGATGTTGTAAACCAAGTTGTAAATCAAAAGCAAGTTTCTATGATTGTCGAGTCACATACAATGAATGTTGAGTTGCATTTAGGAATTGAGTTACAATCAAGAACTAAGTTGTAGATAGAAGTAGATGCACATTTCATTATAAGATACTTATTGATTTTGAAGTTGACAAAACTATTGAGGAAAGAAGAGCATAACCAAGATTCTCAAAGTATGTCAAAAGACATCACCTTGTTGCACAAATCATTAGAGATAAAGATGCTAGTCCAATGATAAGAAATAGGCTAAGAGGTGATACATGTTTATTTAGCATGCATGAGCTTAAATAGTGAAAGATGTATTAGAAAATGAGGACTAGAATAAAGCTATGAAAGAAGATATTGAGAAGATTGAAAAAAATAAGACATGGACTCTAGTTTCTAGACTAGAGGACAAGAATGTCATTTGAACCAAGTGGGTGTATAGAAACAAGTTAGATGAAAGTAGATAAGTCACAAGGAATAAGGAAAGATTATCTTGCAAGGGGTATGCACAAGAAGAAGGAATACACTATGGAGAAACATTTGCCCCTACTGGAAGATTAGAAGGAATAAGAACTCTTCTTTCTTACTTTGTACACAAAG
The DNA here is from genome assembly GCA_028749045.1 of Cupressus sempervirens. Lineage (NCBI taxonomy): Eukaryota > Viridiplantae > Streptophyta > Pinopsida > Cupressales > Cupressaceae > Cupressus > Cupressus sempervirens. The sequence continues at coordinate 476,058,139 of CM053787.1, forward strand.
GTTTCAATGTTTATCAAATAGATGTAAAGTTAGCATTTCTAAATGAAATATTAGAAGAAGAGGTTTACATTGAACAAACATAAGGACTTGTTCATTCTAAAAACAAGAAAATGGTATGTAGAATACACAAATTTTTATATGGTTTAAGGCAAGTTCAAAGAGCATGGTATGAAAGGCTTCATAATTATCGTGTGAAGATTGGTTTTGAGAAGGTTGATGATAACAACAATTTGTACTTGAAGATAGAAGGAGGTAAAGGTATTTTACTAGCTGAAATTTTTGTTGATGATACCATATTTTGAGATCAAGATGAATTATGTAAGGCATTTGCAAATGAGATGAAGAAAGAATTTAAGATGTCTATGTTTGGAGAGATCAAGTTCTTTGTTGGTTTGCAAGTATATTAGATGAAATATGGTATATAAATCACTCAGTCTAAGTATGTGAAGGAAATATTTAAAACTTTTGGATTGGAAGATTCAAAACTAGTTAGCACACCTATGGTGATAGGACACAATTGTCAAAGAATGATGATTCTATGGATGTGAATCAAACATTGTATAGGTCTATGATTGGAAAATTGTAATATATAGTACAACAAAGGCTTGATATTGCATTATCTATTGATAGTTTTACAAGATTCTCTGCAAATCATAAGGAGAATCATTTGATGGTTGTTAAGAGAATTATGAGATATCTAGAAGGAATAGAAGGATATGGTCTATACTACAAGAAAAATAAAAAAATTTAGTCAAGAGCCTACATAGATATTGATTGGGCTGGAAACATTGATGAAAAAAAGAGAACAGGTGGTGGAGCATTTTTCTTAGGAAAGAGATTGGTCACCTAGACCAACAAGAAATAAAATTGCATATCTCAATCTACTGCTAAAGTTAAATATGTGGCTGATGTAGTAAATTGTACAAATATGGTATGGATCAAATAGCTACTCAAAGGTATGAAGGAGGAAATCACTAAACCTATAGTAATTTATTGTTATAATACAAGTGCTATAAATATATCAAAGAACCATGTGATGCATACAAAGACTAAGCACATTGTAATCAAGTATCATTATTTGAGAGAGTTAGTTCAAGACAAAGAAGTGAGAATTTAATATGTGAATACAAAAGAATAGGTAGATGATATATTCAAAAAATATTTACCTAAGGACGCTCATAAGTATCTAAGAGGTAAAGTAGGGGTGATAACCCTATCCAAAGCTACTAAGAAGCATGAGTAGTGGCCTACATCAACCGAGCTAAATGTTGTACCTTACAACTTGATGCAATGGATATTACTTTCGAAGCTGCCTAAAGTAATAAAGGAGTTGAATTAGGAGATTTAAAGTTACACTAAAGGTGATAGAGGGAGAACCTAGAATAGATTATATCTACATATAGAGATGACAAGTCTTTGCTATTTTTTTTTAAAGAGGGAGATATAAATATTGACAGATAAATACTCAAATATCAAAAAGAGGGAGAGATACTATAATAAGGGAGATATAAGAAAGATGGAGCTATAAAAGAACTTGACAAAGCTCACATTACCTATATAGAATAAGGACATATACTACACTGATAAAGGGACAAATTTCAAAGTTTTGTTTTTGGTATTTTTTTGTCATCAATGCCAATGAGAAAGATTGTTGAGTGTAAGATTATTTTGAAATGAAGAACCTATAATGGAATATTCATGATTTTGTCAATGATGTAAAAATTACAACATGCTAGTAAGATAATTGTTTTTTTGTCTGAAAGCTATCATTTAGTTGATTGATGAAGATAATTTGAAAAGAGGAGATAACAACAACACCTAGAGAATGGTTGAGTTATTTACTATGTAAAAGAAGCACTAAGACCAAGTAAGACATTGATACTATAGTGAATTTTTAATCTTCTTAAATTCTAAAATGAAAGATTACTCAAGTTAAGACTGGAAGAAGATCAAGTAAGAAATGTGTCTATCAAGCCTGTTGGGTATTTTTTTTGCAAGAGGTTAACGACAAGAATCCATAGTGTAATTCCTCTTTTGAAAAGAAAATTTATTTACGGATCCACTCCAAGGTTAAGTATTTGTCTTGTGACATACCAAAATCTGCTTAGTAGAAGATAAATGTGAGTGTTCACAAGGAGGCCTTTGCTAGTTCTAAAACTCTTTTATCTCAAAATCAAAGTAAATCTGTCCGTTGTCTCAAAATATGACACCAAAAGAACAATATTTTTTGTATTTTCTATTTTTCAATGAATGCAACTCTAACAATGTAGTTGCTATGAGGTCCTATTCTAACAAGGGGTTACCAAAGAAAATAATGAAACTGAAAACAAAATAACGTGAAATCAAATGACTTTGAAATTGAAACTCCTAAACAAACATAAGCTATAGGACACAACACACTGCAAGTTAAACCTCGATGAGAATATTTAACAAATTAAATGATGTTTCACTCTTGATCAAATCGTAAGGCCACGAAAAGTGTGCTCATGCGAGACAAAAAGCTATGTAGACACAATTGGGTGATCTCTTCTCAAGCTCATTATGTCAGCAGAATTCATATATCTATAGCAAACACTAGAACTAAAAGATCACACATCTAGAAATAATGCAATAAACCTTTGGCTCAATCACAATCTCATGAATAAAATCCACAAAATAATGACACATTTAGGCAAGAATAACTACACTCCAAATGCTAGCACAAAAAGAATAACTTTATTGCATAAACGATGGTCCTTCTTACATTTTACAATGGGGTATTTATAAGAAATGGTCTCCTCAATTTGTATTGAGAGTGAGATATATCTTGATGCAATAAAATGCTTTTAAAACATTTAAACAAACTAAATATATACAAACTGACAATCTAACTCATGCTTAGAGGGACTCCATCCATATTTTACTCATTATTTGGATGTATGAGCCCTTTACATGTCAAAAACAATGAAAGCATGAGAGAGAGAGAGAGAGAGTAAGAAGCTAGAAGTGCATGGAGGCGTAAAAAATGGAAACTGGTCCTTCACTAGGCATGTGTCAGAGTTAACTTGCCATTAGAATGTGCTCTCGATGCATGGAAAGTGCTATTTTTGGAACTGGCAATCAACTATTGGTGCACCTCTGAATTGTAGAGCTGTGGAGCTCAAGAATGAGGATCTGCAGACTTGCGTAGCTGTGTAGCTCAAAAATGTGGAGCTGTGTACTTGCGAAGCTATGCGCCTCGATAGCTCAAATCACCAAAAAGTGAAAGTTGTTAATTTTGAAAATGGTTTTTGGGTTTTTCTCAAATGGGGTTTTAGATCACTTCTTGTATATATTCTTTGTCTTTTTTTGATGATTTATACCTTCTTTATAGCCAATCACTTTCATAAACTTGAATTCCTTCTACTTCTTCAATCTAAAATCCTAAGGCACCTGTGTTGAATCTTGCCATTAATAGCTGCATAAGATGAGGAACCTGTTCCACTTCATGTGTCCAACCTCTATATCTTCAACCTTTGTCTTCTCTCCAACTACCCTATCCTTCTTGACAAGAAACCAAGTGATCCAATTGATCAAATTTTTGAAACTTTTTCATATTTTTTCATAAATTTTTGTAGGCATTTTAAAATGGGTTTTTTGGAGATCTTCTACTCAAAATTTTAAGTTGAAACTTTCATCGGTCCTTAAAATTGGGCAACTGAAGGCTCATTGTTTTAGGGACTGAAATTAGAACTTTAGTTCTTCTTTCCAATAGTGTAAGAAATTCTAAATTCTCGGCTCCAAGTCAAAAGTTATGACCTCAAAAAGTTAAGGATACCTTTTTTACCTACAAAAAGAAGAAAACATTAGTCTGTAGAGATGAAAAATACTTAATTTAAGGCAAACCTTAATGACACTAGAACAAAAACCCCAAAAACTAGATACTCAAACTAAACTGGAGGTGAATGGGTGGCATGGCGCACACACAGAGTGCATAGGTGAGTGTCTGGCATGTTATGGTGCATGCAACCCTTTCTAGTGCATTATGACACTTTGGTGAGCATGGTCCTTGGGAGTGCACGGGGGGCATTTGGGCATGCATGGGGCCTTTGTGGTGTCGTGGTGTGGCCCTTGGTGGTGTGCATGCACTTTGGGTATGCATTGCCTTTGGTGGCATGCTCGACCCTTTGTGGTGTTGTGTGTGGCGCTTAGGCGCATGCTACCCTTGGTGGTGCACACAACCCTTTATGGTGCCATGTGTGGTACTCAGGGGCATGCTGCTTTAGGTGGCATGTGTGGTGATGATTTTTATTTATTTATTTATTTATTTTTAATAACTTTTTGATTTTTCAAAAAAAAAAAAGGCTTTTTTAACTATAAAATTCTAACTTCTAACCAAATTTTCTTCTCACAACTCCTAGACTATGAGTCTGGGAGTCAAAAAAAATAGGGGTCCCCCATTCCTAGTGAGGAATGGGGCGTCTGTTGTGGACACCACAAAAAATAGCCCTACAAAAAGGAAGAAATGACCAAGACATTTCTTCATCAGCAAACATTCCCTCGATGTGTGTCAAACACCAACCAAACTCTAATCATCCCGAGCATCTTTTAGATGACTTTACAATCAAAATCTTAGAATTTGAAACCTTCAAGCTCAATGTGTGCATTTTTTATTCATTCCATTTGACGTGTTAGGATGCATTTAATCAAATTTTTTTGACAACTCAAAATAATCTTCCACTCCTCCCAGCTCATTCATTTGGAATCTCCACAAAGGCTCTTTATCAATCATTTGCTTGACTAGATGAGAGAATTAGTTTGAGGGCTCTTAGTGGGATTTCACATTCTTTTAATTTTTGGTTTTTTTAATAATTTTTCCATGTCATTCAACATGTTACTTTTGATGAAACAATACTTTTGAATACAAGACACTTTGTTTTGCAACGTATGTTTAGCCATTTCATATCTTTAGAATCCTTCAGACTTAACAGTGTCTTTTCTTTCTTTCTTTCTTTCTTTTTTTTCTTTCTTTTTTTTAATTCTGTATCCTGATTACACTTAGACTATGTATTCAGAACATCAATGTCATTTCTTGGATTCGATCTCTTATGAACATCCCTTGTGTTCCTCTTTTAGAACTTTTTGGGAAACTCTCGTGCCAAACAATGATCTTAGCAACCTTTTGAGGAGACTCCTCCTATTTGAACCAGTCAAAGTTTGGATCATATCTTCGTTATTTTTTACTTCAATTCAACTGCACCTAAAACAATCAAATTTTTAAATTTGTAAAGTGTTGAGAACTTGTTGGTCTAGGCGTCTGATTTCTAGACTGAAAGTCCCCTATTTCCATAAGAAATGTCGATTGCCCAGTTGGTATAAGACACACAGTCATCCAAATGTTTTGACAAAGAAATACCTCTTCCTAAAACTAGAACCAAAGAGTGGTTAGTGAAATCTTAAGAGAAAATCTCAAGTACACCTTTCCCCCCAGGACTGATAGAACTTTATAATAAACACACGACTGAAAGGAAACATGCAACACCTAACTGGAAAGACTAAAAAGACTAAGAAAAAAAAAAGAAAAAGAAAAACTTATCTACAAAAAACCTTGAATAATAAGAATGTTGGCTAGTTTTCAGTAGATTTCTCGTTACGTGCAATAGTAATGAACCACCTCATATAGTTCTCAAAAATGTTGACTTGTCTTTGTACTCAGAAAAATAAAGTTTGGACAATCTTGGTTCAAATTTGGGGCACAAATCAATCTACAAACAAATTCTCTTACCTTTAGCATCATATTCAAATTGAAAATCATCAAACTGAGAGGGATAATGGAAAGATATCACCAGATCTAGCAAGTACCCCACCATAGGGGTACACTCACACATCATAATTTCTCCTTTTGGTGGTCTTATTTCATGGTAATACAATCAGTAGTAATACATCAACCACTAATCTTGGTAGTGAAATCTTTGGATAAGCAAATGGTAGAATGTGCAAGGAGATATATAAGAGTTATATCTTGTAGCATAGTGTAGCCAAGACATGCATGTAGGGTCACCTCTAAATCTTTGAATACTCTTGCAATCCTACAAGAACTACCATCCAACTAAATAATCCCATTAGTCAAAGGCTCATATTTTATGCCTAGATTATCATAAATCCTCTTAGGCATGATAGAGGTGCAAGCACCAAAGTCTATAATGCAATTATGAACTATTTTCTCTGCTATGACTAAAGAAATATAAAAAGGAGGTGACTTCATTTTCTTACTTTCCTTCCTTTTCGGGCTATATATGAGTGGCTAAATTTGAAGATTCACCTTGTGCTGATACAGAAATAGTCCTAGGCTCTTCCCTCCTCTTGCAACTCTATCCATTACTCTAATCTTAGACTAGTTTGGTTGCCCCTCTTGCTACCCTTAGGTCTACGACATACATGGTTGCATTGCAATTATTTCTTTGACCTCCATTACCAAAATCTTATTTACCAAAGATGGGATAAGAAGAATTCCCCTACACATGAATGCGATACCCAACATTGGAATAATTTGCATGGCATGGTTCTCTTGAAGTTGTTGGTATATCTTGTATAGTTAAGGCTTGATGAAATGAACTCTGATCATTAGATGGACAACCATAATTGTATCCTTGTTATTCTTGAGCTAGATTGTTCTGATGAACAATTGCCCTTGACTGGTCTAGAGCTACATAAGACATACCTATTGGAAATATGTCCAATCAATTAGATAAGGTAAGTTATGGTTTCCATTTATGGAAACATATTTGTTTTGTAGATTAGCCTCATTCAATTGTAGAAGAAAACTGTCTAAGTATTAGACAGTGTTATAGCAGTAGGATAGTTTTGATGATAATAGAATATTCCCTTGGAATATTCTCTTATGTAGTTGACAAAATATGCATGACATCATAATGATGAGGTATACTAGTGCGCATGTCTGTACAATCAACCGATTTTGAGTTATGAAGGAATTAGTGATGCAGTGATGACATAGTGCAAAATAGAGCATATCAACACAATGTGTTTAACAATTTGATTTATTATTTTGAGCTATAATTTCTTGTTGAGCCAACTCTAATAATTTTTTATGAGCTGACTAAGGAAGAATTTACAAAAATTCTTTCTATAAGTAAAGAGCTTTATTTGTGAAGTTATATGAAGAAGTGTGTGTGAAAATGTGTGGATGATGATTTAGTAATAAGTGAATATGACATCAATATGATCTTGTGAAATGTGAGTAACAATTGAATGTGATACTTTGCTATATGATGTGAAGATATGATGCATATTAATATGTCCATAGTCACTCATGTGTGAAGAAACATCAATCAGAAGATTTGTGAAGTATAGAAAATAACTCAGTATTGTATGTATACCTATTTCTTGAAGAACTTATTGTATAGTTGCATGTTAGTGTAGTGGGCTCTTCTTGCACACATTTTCATATGATCCACCAAATCCTAATAGGGTTGAGGCTTCTAACAAGGCCTAGTCTCCTAATAGGGACTTGAGACACTATACATGCTACATAGACTCCTAATAGGGTCAATATTGTTAACTAGATTCTTTATATAGTGAATCATTTAGTGGGTTCCATCCCCACTAGGGTTTTCCCTTGGCTAGGGTTTCCCTAGTTAACAAAATATGGTGTGATGATATCTCTTTGTGTATGGTTGTTTACACTATTTAGCGTTATTTTTTTAGTTTCCTATGCACATAATAAAGTAATTAATAATATTTAGTTGTGGGTAAAAGATTCAGAATATTGATTCACACCACCCCCCACTCCCCCCCCCCCCCAACTCTCAGTATTATATTTCTAACAATTGGTATCAAAGCTTGGTTATTTAGAAGAGGCTTAACAACTTGAATAAGATCCCTGTGGATATGGAACAATTGAAGAAAAATCTTGAAGAAGCACTTGAATAAATCGATCTTCTTACTGATGAAAGAGATGGCCTTAAAGACAGATACAAGGATGCAAAATCCTACATTGGTGAATTGAAGGACAAAATAGATGACCTAAAAAAGAAAGGACCTACTAATCAAACCAATGATGATGACATTGAAGATCTAAAGAAATAAAATGAGATCCTAAAACATGAGTTAAAGATAGTTGAACTTAAGCCAAGTCTTATGAAATAAAAGGTGAAAATGTAGAACTGAGATCCCAGTTAAGCAAGGTAACATCAGAACTAGAATCTATGAAGTTAGAACATGTAGAATTAGAGAAATACAAAACCATTGTGAAAGATAAATTGGTACAAACCATATAGTAACTTGAGAAATTATATACCAGCAGTGATAAGATTGAAGAACAAATATGTGCACAAAGACCTAGTTATGATAAGACTAGACTTGGATTCTTTCTTGGTGAATCCACCAAGAAACCTATTGAAACAAAAGAACCTATTACTCCTAAAGTCAATAAGGACCCAAGCAAGATAATGATACATCTAAAGATAAAGTGAACATTTCTCACTCTGAGAAAGTCAAAGAATCTGATCAAGATATGAATAACAAAGGAAAATAATCTTTTGCTTGGTGTGATGAACCTAAAGACACTGAAGTCAATTGCAAAGGTAAGTCTTTCAAACCTATTTCAAAATTTTACTATCATAATTTTCATGGATATGGTCTTTATACAATATATTGTAAGAAACCTGAATTTGATAATGATAATACAAATAGTAGGATGCATAGGAGCACTAACCATGCAGGAAATAGAAAAAGATCTCATGGCAATGAAAGTGGAGAAAGAAGACAAATTATTTACTACAAAAGCAACAATCTAGGACACATTGCAAGGAATTGTAGAACACCTGATGACAAGCTGAATGAATAGAAAAGAGATGTAGCTATATGTCGGTTATGTAAAAACTTTGGACACATAGAAAGGTTTTGCAAAATGGACAGAAGAGACCTAAACAAGAATTATAATTAATGAAGAAATAATAGAAAGAATGAAGTGAGAATAGAAAAATGAATTGAAAGAATCATTTGTGAAGGAAAAGGAACTAGAAAGTTCTCATACAACTCTAAGAGATGTACTTGAGAAGACAATGAAGTCACTTATTATCTATGACTCTTCTCACCAGAATTGAGCAGTTTCAATGGAACAAAGTATCAATTGTTGATAACTAATGCTAGAGGAAGTATCAAGGGTTGCGCAGTTGATAGTATCTAGTAGACATTGAGAGAAGTCTATAGTGTAGTGCACATTTCTTGATATGATTAGGATAAGGATATATGAAAGGATCACACTCTCTATTGCACAAAGATAGTATACTAAACTAGTGTCAGATATGCATTTATTGCATAGTAAGATTGTGAAACATTTAAAGGATGCAAATTGACTTGCATACTTAATTTGCTTATGCAAAGTTTGTGTGCAATATTGAAGCAAGATTTGGAGAATTTAAGAAGCCTACAAGTATGTGAAGTCATTGGAAACCCTAGTACACAAAATTGATGTATTTTCTAAATTATGGAGTATAATCCTTCAAGAATGGAAAGGCAAGAAGTTTACAAAGTAAGCAATAGGCCTAGGTATAATTTCAAGAAACACCCATTTGTTTCTTTACTCGATGATCCCATTGGAGGATTTTCATGAGTTTTGAAAAATGTTCTTCACATAGAAGATATCAGAGGTTATATCCACTGTAAGATTGAAAGCATAGGTGATTCAAAGATTCACAAGGACTTGAGAAGATGTGCAACAATGATTTATCATTGAAATCTGAACATAGAATTTTGGAATGTCTTAACCTAGTTAAGCTTATGTTCTACACATATTTTGATAATAATGAATGGACAAGGATAATTCTTAGTAGAGTACTAATGATTTTCTATGGCTAGGAGATGCTATCATTTTCATTGACAATGACCTAATTCACAAGGTCACAAGTTTGAGCAATCAAGATAGTAACCTAGTAAACATCAAAAATGTGTGCAAACTTGTTGAGGAAAATCTCAACACATATTTCAATGGGAGGAACATGAAAGTAAACTCAATTTAAGATGATGGAGTGAGACTCATTTACAAAATTTTGGGATATAAATCTAGTCATGGATCTAGAATAGATTCAATCCCTACGGGATTTCTTCATGTAGCTTACTTGGTAGTAAGAGTTGAAGAAGTTAACATGTGCGATATTGTCAGAACACAATTATTAGATAACATATCAAGAATCAAGAAATCAAGTAGTGCAACTTTTAGATTTAAATACCTACTAAATCACATATTTTGCTATGCTACTAAGAAGTTTCCTAGTATCATAGTTTGGAATGAAAATGAGTGCACAATGCAACAGATCACTCGAGCTTATAGGTCAAGACCTAAAGTAGTCAAAGATAGTGACTTAGACAGAATAATGAAGTCTTTTCAAATAGAAATGAAGAAAAGGTATAGAATAGTTCCAACACTAATAGAGAAGTATAAGGATGAATTATGTTTTATGGTTGATATAGATTTCACATGTATGGAGGCAGTAGTTCCTCAGGTGAAATTCATTGAACCTATGGGATATGAGATGAGTGAGGATTTGATTGAAGGATATGTATAGATAATCCTTCATTCTAAAGTTGATTCTAACTATCCTAGATGGGGAACATATACTGAGAAAATAAGAGAAGTGAAAACTAGTCAAGTAATAAAGGACTCCAAGAAAAAGGTGGAGAAAGTTATTGATTCTATCTTGAAAGAATCTGGAATGACAAGGAAAGAATTTGATGAGGTAAAGGGAAAAGCTATGGAAATGAAGGCCAATGGAAAAACTCAGCTTTTAAACCCTACACCCATTGCAATGGTAGAACCTACTAAAGAGGTCATAGTTGCCCAAACAAGTGCACAGACTCCTTTTGTGTCTTATGCAATAGTTGCACAATAGCAACCTCCAAGCAAACTAATAAAGACAAAAGAAACATCTACTACAAGAAATTCTACAAGGATCATAACTCCTCCTAAAAAGAGAGTGAAGTAGACTATTAGTGGCCCAAGAAAAAGGAGAAAAACTCAACAAATTAGCTCATCTAAATCTAAGGAAGAGACTGGTGATAGACTAGTTAAAGTAGTTGATCAAGAAGCTAAGACATCAATAGGGCACAAAGCATGGAAGCCAAAAGTTGAAACCCTAAACATGAAAATCATTAATAATAACAATTTTGTCTAGTTAAATAAATACTAACTTGTATAATAACATAGTTAGGAGACAACTAGAAAATGTTGTAGTTAGGAACATGATTCTAAAAGATAAGAGATTTGATAGTATAAAATGATAGATACCCAAAGATTTGTATAATAGATTTCTAAATAGGAAGAGTAGAGTTATAGAAGAGGATAAACAAATAAGAATTAACATGGTGAGAAAGTTATGTTTTGTAAATAGTGAAGAAGATATAAAAGAAATTTTGAAAGGTATAGCATCGTTACTAAGACATAAGAAAAGATTTATTCTCCTCATGGGAGGAAATTATGAGGAATTCAATAAAGAAACTCAAGAGGCTATAGTTTCATTCATGTCCACTATGCCTAAGGTAAGTGCATAGACAAAGGAGGCAAGCCAGATGGCTAGAGATAGTGCGCAGATGCCTAGAGATAGTGTATAAATATAAGAGGCAAGACAGATGCCTAAAATAAGTGCATAGATAGAAGAAGCCAGCTAGACACCTGATGAGAGTGAGAAGATAAAGGAAGATAGTCGTACAACTTGTAGTCCTCCACACAATTTTAAACTAGCAACTACACCAAGCTCTTCTCCATGCATCACCATTGGCAGTGACTCTATGAAATTAGACAACACCAAAGTGATAGTTGATAAAATAGAGGATCCATTCAAGGATTTTGGTACCAACATTGTTGGCAATATTGTGGACTATAGTAGCTCTAATGAAGAAGAGGATCAGGAGACTACACAAAAGATAGAGACTAGCACTAAAGTAGGTATCTCAAGTGTGCCATTGATAGTAGTAGTAGCAATCAGAATTTCCACTCCTTCTACCCAAACAATAGCAATAGTAGTAGCTCTAGCTCAATTTGATTAAGAAGATGAAGTGAAGAATCTTATATCTTCCTTGAGTAAATTCCTTGAGAAGAAATCAACCAAGTAAATTGAGAAGACTTTGACCATAGTTTTGGATAAGATGGAAAAAGGTAGTAACTCTTGTTGAAATCCTAGTAGATATTCAATACTATACAAAAATTTTGTGGAAGGTTTTTGATGATGAGTTCACTACACTCATGAATGTGGCAACCATGTAAGCACAAACTGAGCACGATGGTAAACTTCTAAACACTATGTGCATTAACATGAGAAATGATATAAAAACTTTGAATATATGTATTAAACCACTAAGGTAGTGCATAGAGGAAGGAAAATAGGCATATGCTAAGTGCAACTTAGCATACATTCATTTGAAAGAATATGATAATCAGATCAAGGAGAAAGTAACTGAGCTTCAAACAGTCATTGACAACTTTTTGAAGCAAAATCAGAAAGTAGACATAATTGAGCATACAATATAGCTACTTCATGAAAATATAAGGGAAATACAAGCAGAAAAGGAGAAAATTCTAAAGAGATTCACTCTTTTGAGTGTACACTTATTCCCTTAGATAACATTACTAGAAAATCAATTGGAAGAATGTTTGTCTGCAAAATCTTCATATGATAAGTTTGTTGCTACAAACTTGAATGTAATAAAATTGGTAGCATATGCTTTATGTGCACTTATTAGTGCATCTAATGCACTGAAGGATAGTTGGAAGAAACACTTTGAGTAGTTAAAGACCAATTTCAATGATTATTTTTCCAAGTTTTGAGATGCAGCTACCAAATTTTGACAGTCTTTTGATACCTTTGTTATTGATTTCAAAGGGGGAGATATATGGAAAATTGTATTATAAGAAATTGTAATATGTAAGGGGGAGCAATAAATTATAATAAGAAGCAATAAGGGATGTAGTCTTTCATAACATAAATACAAATGTTTTTTTTAACGTTCTTATGTTATGGCTATTTGTTTTGATTGGCATGATAACATGTTTGGGACTTTGCCAATTTTCCCAAAATGTTGCCATCAATGCCAAAGGGGGAGATTGTTGGCAATATGTCCAATCAATTATATAAGGTAAGTTATAGTTATCATTTATGGCAACGTATTTTTTTTGTAGATTAGCCTCATTCAGTTGTAAAATAAAATTATCTATGCATTAGACAATGTTACAGTAGAAGGACAATTTTGACAATAGTAGAATATTCTCTTGTACAATTGACCAGAGATGCATGGCATCATAATGATGATGTATACCTGTGTGCATGTCTGTACAATCAATTGAGTTCAAGTTATGAAGGAATTAGTGATGTAGTGATGACATAATGTAGAATAGAGCATATCAACAAAATGTGTTTAACAATTTGATTTATTGTTTTGAGCTATAATTTTTTGTTGAGCTAACTCTAATAATGTTTTATGAGCTGACTAAGGAATAATTTACCAAAATTCATTGTATAAGTAAAGAACTTTATTTGTGAAATTAAATGAAGAATTGTGTGTGTGAAAAAAAGTGGATGATGTTTTAGCAATCAGTAAATGCAAAGTCAATATGATCTTGTGAAATGCAAGTAACAAGTGAATGTGATACTTTGCTATATGATGCAAAGATATGATGTAGATTAATATGTGTACACTCGCTCTTATGTGAAGAATCATTAATCAAAGGATTTTTGAAGTACAACAAATAACTCAATATTGTATGTATACTTGTTTCTTGAAGAACTTATTGTATAGTTGCATGTTAGGGTAGTGGGCTCTTCTTGCACATATTTGTATATGATCCACCAACTCCTAATAGGGTTGAAGCAACTCCTAACAAGGTTGAGGCTTCTAACAAGGCCTAGTCTCCTAACAGGGACTGAAGACACTAAACATGCTACATAGACTCCTATTAGTGTTAATATCCTTAACCATATTCTTTATATAGTGAATCATTTAGTGGGTTTCGTCCCCATTGGGATTTTCCCTTGGCCAGGGTTACCCTATTTAACAAAATATGGTGTTATGATCTCTCTTTGTATATGGTTGTTTACACTATTTAGCATTATTATTTTAGTTTATTATGCACATAATAAAGTAATTAATAATATTTAGTTATGGGTAAAAAGATTGAGAATACTGATTCAGCCCCCCCTCTCAATATTATCTATTTCTAACAATACCATTAAAAGATTTATTTTGTTCCCATGGGGTCAATCCTTGATGTCTTGGCCCATATGACTAAAAGGGTTTAGGGGACCTAATAATCTAGGATTTTTTTCCTTTGAAGATTGTTACCTCATTTCCAAGGTTTTGAATCAATGATCGATGCTGACCAATAACCTACTGAATAGATTGTATTTCTAATCTTTGATCTTGGAATCTCTTACTCATGTCAGAACAATGGTCTTGACTCTTAAAGTATTTTATCTATATTCTACACAAACATTTTTACTATGACCTCAATACTATCTATCTCATTGGAGAATGTAGAGGCTTGAGGGGCTAGAGCAAGGGGTTGTGGTGTGAAAGACGTGGTAATAAAGGCTAATATTAGTTGTTGATTTTGCATATCAGGAAAGAATGGTGTAGGAGTTCTTGGAGCTAACTTTCCTACTTGTATCTTAATTTACTCTACCCTTATGGAAATCTCATAAGTATTTGGTAAAGTTTCCCCTCACATGGATTATAGAGTGGTAGAAATAGCATAGTTGAATGCTCTGAGGTAATACAAGAATGCATTACCAAGGGTAGGCTTCACTATAGTGGGTATTATATCCCATGTTTTTTGGAATCTATAGTTGAAATCTATCATGAATTCATGGGGGGATTCTTTTTATAGTTTTTAATTATTTTAAAAGTGATAGGTTATGACTTTTATCCTCAAAATGTATTCATAGCCCGGATCCTAACTCATCCCAATCAGTACTAGAGTTATGAAGCAACCCTCTATACCATTGTAGTGAATTTCCTTTCAAGAATGAGGCTAACTATAACATCATCTTTAGATATTCCATGTATATTACACACATTTTCAATTTCTTGGATGTGTTCTAAGGGGGAAATAGAAGTTTTATTAGTAAAGTCAGGTACACTTTTAAGGGTTGATATTGGTATATCATGTCTTTGTGCTAGCAAGAGAGGACTTCCACCATTAAAGGTGGAAAATGTATGAGCTCTAGCCATATAAACAAGTAGCCTATTAATATGAGTAGATGGTATTCTAGGTTAAAGTCTAACAATAGGAATAGAGATGGATCTTGTAGGTGTATGGATTTCTTTTGTACTCCTAGCTAGTGATAGAGACACTCTAGTCTTCTTTCTTCTAGGATTTGAAAATGAAAGCTTAGAATACTGAAAATTACCTCTAGAAGATGCCCTTGTGTGAGCTTTTGGCATGAATCACAATAACTATGGTCTAAAACTAGATGTGAATGATGTAGATTCACCAAGTGCTTTATGGAAATGAGCATCTTGAAGGCCTAGAATACTGAGAGTAGCATTATCTTCTAAGCATTAACTTGGTATTCTTCTCTTTTAACACCAATGAACTTAAAATCTTATTTTAATGATAGTCCCAATAGGCATGCCAAAAAATATTGTCACAAAGTTTTGTACCCTTGTTGAAATTTTTTACCTAAGGACAACCTTGTGAAATGTGGAAACAACTTCCAAACTATGGGACTTGAACTATGAGGTTGAATCTCCGAAGTAGGCTGACTTCATTTGCTATTAGGATGCACCTAACTACACTTGGAGAGGAAAAGGGAGAAGGAATGCATGAAAGTAAATCTACCTATTCTAACCTAAGGGGTGATGCACCAAAATAAAATGTTTGATCCCATCTCTTCCCATTCATGCATAGTTAACTATTATGACATTCAAAGATATACAAATTCAGACTTGCTTAACCTAACAATCACATGCAAATCAAAAAACCAAAATAAATGACACAAGGAAGAAAAGAGTTCCCTTATATATCATTCATAGGTCAAAAGAGATATAATCTTGCAAATTTTAGATAGCCACAAAACATTGAAGAGAGGAAAATGGATCTTGTATAGTACATCAATGGCTAAAAGAGGTAAGGTAGAATATCATGAATAGCTCAGAGGCAAAGGGAATTTACACTAAACTTGTAGAGTAATGTCAGAGAAATAGAGAAGACTTGACGCTAACAAAGATTAAAAAATTGACCTTCATAGTTTAGGCATAACTTAGATAGCTTCCACCCTAAGGCAAAGCACAACTACCACCATTAATATTACAGAGGACAATCATACAAATGTGGAGAAGATTTGATCTTGGTACACATCCAAATATAATGAAATCCAATATTTTGCACAAAAATAGAGCCCTAAGAAGACAAAAATGATGTCATTAATGCCTTTGACAAGTAGATGGATAACCAAGTGGTAATGGAGTGTCCCTTTACATTTTTGGTAGCCTTGAATTGATCTGGGAGTGGTTGGGACTGATAAAGAAGATCAGATTGTGTAAGAAAACCATCACTTCTCCAGTTCTTTATTGAACAAATCATTAAATTCAGTAGGTCAACTGAGTTCTATAACCAAAAAGAGCCATGTAGACCAATATTATTTTATCTTTCTACCACCTCACAAAGTCTTCAAGTTTGACCACTCGATCATGGTCACAACTTTGTCACCTTTCTACTTCATAAACTGTTTACTCATGCAAAACTATGAACTCAGTTAGACTAACTAATAGTCATTGCTTCACAACTTAGCATTAACATTTTCTTCTAACTAGGGTGACCAAGTGATTAATGGAATAGCTTGGATTGTAGCTTCACAACTTTATCTCTAATTAACATCAAATGTTTACAACCATGTGATCAAACCATGCACTAAATTATTATCGCTTAATCACCACCCTAACTTAGGGTTATCTTTAACTCATACCAACCTAATGAACAAGGTGTTTCATAGCCTTGCTATACTAACCATAGTTTAAGCTTCACCCCCTATGACCAAGCGATCACTATATACTTCACCGTATGCTAATCATCATCCATCTAGTTGTAGCCTAAAAATGTATAACATAAGATGCCCAAGACCCTACAAATAAAAAAATGAACCACCATTTCTTACTAAACTTGATTGGGCCCACTAGGACACATCTATACAAGGTGCTTCTTACAATGTCTAATTTCTTATCATCTTCAAAATGTGGACAAGTGATGATCATTGGTCCTACAAGATCGATGATCAAAAAATACCTTTGTTATTATTGCACATGCCCTTAAAGATTTTGGGCCCACTGAACACTCTGCATCCACCTCAACATCCACATAAACTTCTAAAAAATTAGTACAAAGAAACTAACACATGTTTTCCGCCTGGTAGCTACCTGGGATTCCTTTTCAACCTTGGTGGTGCACATAGAAGAACAAACCCACATGGCCACATGTAAAAAGCTTGCTTCCCTACATTGTTTAAAATCCTCACAACTTGTAAAAAGAGGGTAAGTCCCAACTGTAGATCTTACTACATCCGATGATAGGAATAGGAACTAACCCAACACTTGCACAATCAATATCTTCACCCAAGGGTATAGCACCAAACTACCAATGTGCACTAACATGTCTCTAGGATGGTCTGAAAAGTTCCTTTTGTAGCCCACAATGGGGAATGACATCATGAAGTCCACATGTCAAGACCTTGCTTTGTTGTATGAATTAACTATCTTGCTATTCTGCAAAGTGATAAAGTGACAACCATAGATCTTAATCCATCCAACAGTCTCAACAATGCAACCAACTGTGTTGAAACCTGACCAATGAGAACATTGTCTTTTACTAGTTTGTCTAACACCCTATCTACCTCATCTACAACCAAAAATGAAATATTACCCACTTTCCACATATCATGCCATTGATATGTCACATGAATTAAAATTTGTACAATTTTACAAAGCCACAAAGCAATAGTCGTAGATCCTAGAAGATTTGATGGCCCCAAAACATGTGATCCACTAAGTGTTTATGTTAGCACCTCAGCAAACTAGAAGGCCACCCATATGCCAACTCATCTTATATCCTATTTGCAAAGTTACTTTGGTGGTACACTAAAGTGGTTGGACCCACAATTTCAGGTGCTAGCAAGGTGCTTGCTCACATTGTTTAAAGATCGTTCATTTTGGAAATGCAGGAAAGCACCTACCATTGATCTCATAAGATGAGGTGATGGACCAAATTGGGGCTTGTAGAAATATTAAAACATGAAAATTAACCTTAGGACTTAGGGTATTATGCATATAACCAAGGTTTCAAAATATATTTTTTGTGTGCCCTAACATTTGAATATTCAAATGTATGAATGTTAACTGGGTTATAATTAAAATCCTTCAATTTAGCAGGAAGGCAAAAATAGCTAATAGTAACTTGGAATTCCTTTCCTATAAATTGATCTTGGCATCAGAATGTACCTTGACTTCTAATTGTATACTTGATTGTTGAATGCAACTCGACATCCATTGTATGTAACTTGACAATCACTAATTCTTAGTTGTAGCTTGGTTCACAGTATCATCAACATTAGTAGACATGCCTTCATAGTAGTACATAAAGGTTTTTTAATTTTTAGGTTCCTTCGTTTGTTCATCTTTATGTATTTTTTTATATTCATATTTTTTACATTCGCACTTTCCTCAACTTTGTTAGTGTTAATATTTAAACACTTATAAGCTTTACTTCTTGTGGAATATCCCAGGAATAAACCTTCTTCACTTTTTGCATCATTTTTACCATTTCTATTGTCCTTAAGAGTATAAAACTTCCTTCCAAGTATCTTAAAATATTTCACATTGGGTGAGTATTCGTACCATAAATCAAAAGGTGTGAAATTTGTACATTTCTTGACTTGTACTCGGTTCAAGGTATAGACAACTGTATTGAAAACTTTTTTCTAGTGTTCCAAAGTAACATTCTTCTCCATTATTAGTGTTCTAGCACAATTCATCATAGATTTGTTCCTCCTTTCAGATATCCCATTTTGTGGAGGGGTCCTATGTGCAAAAGTTTGTCTATTGATTCCTCAATCATTGAAGAAATCATTGAATTCATTAGATGTAAACTATCCACCTTTGTCAAATCTAAGACATTTCAAGATTTTACCAGTTTCCTTTTCAACTTTTGTAGATACCACTTCAATATTTGAAAAGCATTAGTTTTTTCTGACAAAAACAACAATATCATCATTCTAGAGTAATTATCAACAAATTGAATAAAATACTTTTCACCTTTGTAGCTTTGCATATCAATTGGTCCACATAGTTCAATATCAACTAATTCAAAAATTTCTTTTGAGGTATGAGTTTTACTCTTAAAACTAGACTTTTTCATCTTTCCTAACTGACATTGTTTGCAAATTACATTATCAAATTTCTTTAGTTTTGGAAAACCTCTGGCTCTTTTCATCTTATTGATATTAACCAAGTTGTCAAAATTTACATGACATAATATTCTCTGACATAGAAACAAATCATTAAATTGCACAACAAGATAGGTTTCTTCAATCATGTCAAGATAAAACATATTAACTCTAGTTTGATCACAATTTCCAATGAGTTCTCCATCAACATCATAGATCTTAGCCTTTTTGTGTTCAAATTCAACTTTTTATCCTAAATTATTCAATTGTGACACACTTAGCAAATTATAGTTAAGTCCTTCCACATAATAAACATTGTCACACATAATCTTGTTGGTCAATCTTATTGATCCTTTACCTTTAAATGGATAGGATGCATCATTACCTAAGCTAACACTAGTTCCATTATAATGCCCAAGGGTAATGAACTTACTTTTGTTACCAATCATGTGATGAGAACATCCACTATCAATGACCCATCTAGCATGTTGGTTATATATGATACTAATGTAGTTGCCTCATCTTCATATGAATCATGTTTCATAGTAACACAGACAACTTCATCATGATGATCATTTGATTCATGATTAGATTCCTTTTGATCAATGTAATGAGCTTTCTTTCCCTTGTCTTTATAGCCTTTATTACTCTCATCTTTTCTACTTCTAGATTTTTCTTCATTTCTTTTGTTTGTCTTCATAGAACATCTTGTTGCAATGTGACCAACTTTAGTACAATTAAAAAAATATTATGGGTAACTTACCTTTGTATTTTATTTTTCCTTTGTGAAATCTCCTAGCCAACAAGTGTTCCTCTTCTTCTAGATCTTCATCATCTATTTCACTATTGCTAGCAACATGCTTGACTTTTTTCTTTTCTGTAGGATCTTTGAGTGTCAGTTTACCTTTGGAAGCATAATCAATATTCTTAGATTTGAAATGATCAAAATTTGAATGTTCAAAAGTAGTGAGTCTACCAACCAACCCTTCAAAATCACTACCAAGAGTACACCTCAATTCTTGTATAGCAAAGATTCTAATAGCATAAATAGGTAAAAAGGTTCTTAATACTTTTTTGATCACAATCTCATCTTCAATAATACCATTTTATCCTCTGATTGCATTTACAACATCTTTGATTCTTGCACAATACTAGACTATAGTTTCACCTTCTTGCATTCTCATTTCATCAAATTTTCATCTTAGAATTTCTACTTGGGTTCTCAACACATTCTTGTCTCCTCCATAGATCTTCTATAGGGCATCCCACATTTCTTTAAAAGTAGTACATGTTTTGATGTCTTCAAACTCTAAATAGCTTATGGTAGATGCAATGTCCAACATTTCCTAATTGTGTTCTTTTTTTTCTTTTTTTTCCCCAATTGTTTAGTAGTCATGGCTCCAAGTACTTCAACTTGTTCAGTGGTGATAGTTAACTATGCATAATCTCCAAGTCCTCCTAGATGGAGCTTCATCAAACATTGTGATGTAGGAAAGCTTTCTTTGTTTAACTTGGGCACCTCCTTTCTATACATTTTGATCTTTAGCTTCAAGTACCTTCAAAAAATTTCCTTCACAAGCACCAAAGGCTCTAATACCAATTGTTGGAATAAATTAGAATAACTAAGTGGGGGGGTGAATTAGTTATCCAAGGTCTAAATGTATAGATCAAAAATTTAGTACTTAACAAATATATGTGCATGCATTGATCAACCAATACTATAAACCTTAGTATATTACTCTCCTAGGTCAAATGAACTTTGTAGAAATGTAAACATGAAATACCACAAATTCAATCACAAAATTTGACACAAGGATTTAATGTGGAAACCCAATTTGGGAAAAACAACCAGTAGCATGCTACCAGTTTTCACTATTTTGAAGTGAGCCCTATGAGAATCCAACCCTAATAAAATTTATAATGCACACTATTAAATGTGACCTTAATTCGAGGATTTTAATCACCCTGTTAGGAGTGAGCCTTGTTAAAGGAATTTAGAACATTCTATTAGAATTTAACTCTATTAAATGATTTAATTATGACTATTAGGTTAACCTTAATCCAAAAGATTTATCTAGATTGATACAATTGCTAGAAAGTAATAATAGGACTTGATCTAACAATAAAAAAAAATCACTTGCAGATTATAGATCTCTCATTTAGCTCCCCATTGTGCTTTGTGTTCATTCCCCTCCATCTTTGATTTTTTGTTCACCCTTCAAGCCTTCACCTCCTTAAGCCTTCATGCTTAGTATTCCAACTATAGGTTCATTCTTTCAGCTCCTATATGAAGCAACATCTCCAAACTTCCTTGTCTATCTCTAGTTGACACTTTAACATTTTGCTTCTAGCCTCTTATCTCCTTATATAGACAATTTGAATCTTTTTTCACTTCATCACAATCATGCATCTTAGGGTTAGGTTAGATTCATAGAATCCTCCCCATTTCCATTGTGTTCCCTCTAGAAACTTCTCTTACAATCCTCTTTAAATTCATCTCCAAATGGTTTATCTTGAATTTTGTGCTAGCAACTCATCATACTTATCTTCAACACACATCACACAATTTCAAAATCAACTTTTTTGGATCAAATTTGTTAAATCTTTGATCAAAATCATTTTACTATCACTCAAAAATAACTATCTTTTGATGCTCAGTCAACACTAGGTTACTCAACATACACTAGCTTTTCTCAATCATTACTACCATTTCTCTGATGCTCAACACATACTAAGTTTTACTAGTGCTTGGCAATACTAAACTTCCTTTTCTTGGAACCTATTGAATTTTGCTTCACTCGGCCACAACTAACTTTATGCTCAACCCAAACTAAATTGATCAACTTCCACTATTTTCTTTGTTAGGCTTGATAGACACATTTCTTTGCTTAGTCTTGTTCTTTTCTTTTCTCAACTATCCTTTCATTGTATCCTTAAATAGATAAACAATACACTATATCATCAATATCTTACTTGGTGTTTGTGCTCCTTTTATACACCATATAACTCAACCTTTCTCTAGGTACTCTTGTTATCCTTTCTTTTTAACTCCTCTTCATCAATCAATCAAATGATAGCATTTAGACAAATGTTAGCAATTATCTTACCAACAAGTAGCAGGTTTGACATCAGTGAATAAATAATTATTATACTTGTTACAGTGGATTGATTTTTCATTGTTGTAACTTGTAATAGCACTTGTGGATATTTTATATGTTTTCCAAGTTACTATACAAATGAATATATATGTGATCAAAGGGGCATGTCTCTTGAAGAGTCGTGTCTCTTTAATAGATTAACTTACATTAGTTATAGTTATAACACAAGTAAGATATACCCTCAATATATTATACTAGTTATATAAAAAGATATATATATATATATATATACTCTTAGCATAAGTTAATTATTCCATATATAATATTTTCATATATTATTTATATATCTCATATATATAATATAATTTATTCAAAAAAATTATAACATTAATACTCACTCTTTATGATGAAGGATAAAGCACATAGATATTACATCATAGGTAATATTTCAAGAATAATACACATAGGAAATCTTTGATTAGAAGATTTCTAGGATATGGTATCATATAAGTTTTGGCCTATCAGAATATCAAAACATGATATTTACCAATTTATATTTGATATCATATTAGGTAACATGAGGATTGGCCTATCAGAACATCAATCAAATGACATTGACAAAGTACTTAGGGAAATGGCCTATTAGAATGTCAACTAAATGATATTCACCGAGTACTCAATGTGGTAATGGCCTATCAGAATATCGAGGCAATATATTCACCATGTACCTAAAATATATCTATACAAACAACTTGTAGATAATCAAATTAATGACATCTAACACCTAGTTGTTGACTTATAAGATAAAGCCTTTCATGATTTATTTCAACACTTACAAAAAATGTACATCATCATACAAGTTATTTTAATGTCATCACCATTAAATAAATTTTCCAAATACAAGTGATAATCATTTAGAACTCATTACTTCCTTATGATGTACACAGTGGATGAGATCGTACATGTATGCCATCAAAAGTTCACATGAAGTCACTATGAATACTATCATGTGGTGTTGTCAAAACATCCACAATAAAACATATAAGAGATTAAGGTTTTCACCTCAAACTTGTCTCTCATAGTCAAAAATGTAATACATAGGATTTCACTTGGAAATTCTTCTTCATGAAGAAACACTAACATTTTGATCTTTTTTTCAAGCTTATGAATAAAGTGTCAAAACTCCCTCTAAGTCTAATATCAACTTTTTTGACCTCTTAGTACAAGGTTCTCTCAATGAAGTGACAAACTCCCTCCAAATCTATTATCATCCTTCTAACTTCCTGGCAACAATTCATGTCATGATTCCCTAGTTCAATAAGTATCTTGATAGTGTAAGGCCTTCCATCTTAGATACATGAAAGTTTATCCCATGAATCATAGTCCTTTAACTACTCTAGTTTCTAATCACTGGAGACTCCATCTTGACATGGTCTATTCCCTCTAAATCAATATGATAAATATCATCAAAAGTTTAACTAAAGCATATCTTCTATCTACTCACTCTCTTTGTCCAAGGTTGTCTCTATAGAATTGTTAAACTCTCTCTTGATACAAAAGGATACTCATAATCTAAATAAAAAAGGATATCTTACTTCAAGAGCCTCATGATCATCAATCCTCTTTGTCCAAGTATATCTTGCTTCAAGAGCTTTGTGAACATCATATGACTATGCACCCTAGATCAAAACTTCTTTGGAACTACTATCATAAAATTGAGTCCTACAAAATATTAGGTAGCATGCCTAATTTACCTATTTTTCTTTTCATGGAACATCCCTACACATCTTTATGGTGCCTCTTCTTTGATATCTCCCCTCTGAGCATAGTTCAAATGGGAATGGAACATTATTTATTATTTTCCCCACAATGTAAAATTCACTCTAATATCACTAAAAAAATTTGCATCACATTAAATATGAAAAGCCTCTCTCTCTCTCTCTCTCTCTCTCTCTCTCTCTCTCTCTCTCTCTCTCTCTCTCTCTCTCTCTATTTAAAGAATCATCCAATAATTATCTTAAGATTCACATTAACATCCTTCCTAATGTATCAGTAGTGAGAATATCAATTCCTACATTGTAACAAAGTCTAGATTGAATGCATTCCTAGCAAGCTCTTTGTTAGAATCAAGTCTTTAATCTTAAGTACATCAAATAATTTTATTATTATGTAATGCATATGTCAGAAGCTGAGACTAGTATATACATGGCACTCATTATAGGTTATCAAAATCCAAATCAACTAATGATGGATGGACAATCTTTAGATCTCCTTATACAATATTCAGTAGCCACTCCCAACACCTCAGTATCATAGGTCTTTCCCAGTCAACATGCAACAGTGACTGCTATGAGACCTGTGCACACTTTACTAGTAGATCCTAACACTATATCAATTGTGTTACATATGTTTCTTTCACTTGTTAATTTTAGATCAAATTTGTGTAAAAAACTTGATTTATGTTCACTTGATAATAGGTATGTACTACTACTATGAGTGAAAACTATTCCTTTTATTAACACTTCATATAATCTCTACTAGTAATCACAGACTTGAAAATTGTAGAGATGTATGTCTTTTTTTTTAATATCTAATATTGGAAATACAATTTTGAATCCTATTATGTATACTAATGCATTGCCACATTAGTGAGCCAATTCAAAAATCCTAGAGTCTTCTTTATTGCCCAAGAATATTATTGGGATTCCTTTAATAAGCCTGATCATTATAGAATTGTACTAGCTGAAAAACTTATCTCCACATCTTATTCTTGTCACAAGTTATCCCATGATATTATCTTTGGTTTCCAGAGTGAACTAACAACTTCAATACATATTGAAGTCACAGTGGGTGTGACTCAAAGTCTGACCCATTCATATCTTCTCCATATATGGTAGGTGAGTTAATCTAAGGTGGTTATAATATTCAATAACAATATGGATATAATAGACTAGGTATATTATATTATATCCATCTTTGATCTTCCCCAAGTGTGGGTTCAAAAAAATTATTTCTTTGATTACATGAATGGATGGATGAGTATGTTATAAATGAATATTGTAGTCCTTGATTGTCCCAACTAGATATGTGTAAATTCCTCTATATTTATGACTGTATACTCCTCTTTGTTGATAAGACCAAAAAAATGTCAATTCATTCTACTAGCCTAATTTTCACCATTCCAAGGAGACTATTCTTTTTGAATTTCACTTACTAATTATTCCTATTAAATAGATGGTCCAAAGGGTGGGTGACAACATGCATATATAAATTCTCAATTCTTAATGACTACTTATCAATTCTAATTAATGTTGATGGTTCTCGTATAAGCTTCCAACAACTTCTAAGTATTTTGACATAGTGTCCTAAATTCAATATGGTAATTCCTGTGAAGCTTTACTTACCCAAATGGCTCTCTATACACACATCACTCTAGCCTTCTATCATGTTTCTTCCACATTGACCCACAATACTAATAGTTGGGTTTTCTCAAATTTTTTTGCAATAATATAATCACAAAATACTTTTGATCCAATATGAGCTACTCAGCTCCATATGCTATAATGCCTTGGATATCTTTAGCATGAGTATTGGATGTTGCAAGGATAGCAATCATAATTAAAATCTCCACATAAATACATTATTTCCAAATATTTAAACTTTCTGATGAGGATTATTTATCACTTAGCTCCATATGCTATAATGCCTTCAATATATTGTTTCCATTCATTCATCTGCAAGATAAAATAGTACTAATGTTTTTAGCAAATTGGCCTAGAAGATTGAACAAGTTTGATACTATGTTAAAGTACACTAATTTTTCATTTTTGTAACTTTTAGTAGCACTTGTGGATATTTTATGTGTTTTCCAAGTTACTATACCAATGAATATATATGTGATCAAAGGGGCATGTGTGTTTAATATATTAACTTACATTTGTTATAGTTATAACACAAGTAAAATATAGCCTCAATATATTATAATAGTTTTCTAACAAGATACACACACACTCTCTCTCTCTCTCTCTTAACATAAGTTAATTATTCCATAGATAATATTTTTCATATATTATTTTTATATCTCATGTATATAATATAATTTATCTGAAAAAATTATAATATTAACAATTCTCATGATAGGTTTCAACAATATCCTTCATTTCTATACTTCAACAACCTTCTTTTCTGACATCCAAAAGGTGTAATTCTCCCAATAGGAACTGATTTATATGCTTGTAATTTTAATTGGTGATGCTATTATACTTTCTATTCATGTAATCATGGTGTTTCCTATGATTTAAATTTTTCATCTTGCAACGAGCATACCAAATGTAGATGCATGATCAAATAGATCCAAATAGGGATATAAAAGAAAAGAAAAGATCCTCATGATGCCTCAACTAATCAATAGAATTGCATTCTTATACCTTTTTTTTGAAAAAAAATGTTTAATAATAGAAATCAAGAAGATTGATGAAACCTATAATGGAACAATCATTATTTTTTCACTGATGTCAAACCTTCTACATGCTATCAAGATAATTGTTATTTGGTCTGAATGCTATCATTTGATTGATTGATGAAGAGAATTTGAAAAGAAAGGATAACAAGAGTACCTAAAAAAATGTTGAGTTATATGATGTATAAAAGGAGCATTAAGACCAAGTAAGACTTTGATGATATAGTGTATTATTTATCTACTTAAGGCTACACCAAAAGAATACTTGAGCAAAGACAAGTAGAAGGCTAAGAAAATAAATGTGTCTAGCAAGCCTAACCAAGAAAATAATGGAAGTCAAGAAAGTTAGTGTTGTAGGACCAAAAAATGGTTTAATATCTAGTATACTATGAGAAATCACAAAACTCAATAAACATATGCTAAAATCCTTCTAATCTACCATAAAAGCCAACTAAAACAAAGAAGGCAACATATGTAAAACTCCCTCTTTTAGTTGTAGCTCATATGTTCATTCTTCTCCATTGTATGTAGCTCCAGTTTCCTATAGTGCACACAATTGAAAGTAAAAGTCTATCAATGAGATGAGGCCATTGGGAATACTAGAAAAGTGATTTCAAGCCTAATGGATTCTAAAAATGAAGACTCTAAGAATGTGGCCCTTAAGGATGTTGATGTTGAAGATAAATGTTGAAGACCAAAAAAGAGAGCAAGAAGGCTCAATTTATAGCCAACATGCAAGAGGAGAGAATTACATGAGAGGATAGAAACTTGTCAATGCAAATGTGCAACTTGGCATGATATTCCTTAGAATATCCATGATGCATATGAAAAAAGATGCCAAATGTGAGATTCTGTGACACATGAAAGTCAACATGGCTAAAAGTAGAGGAGAATATATAATGTTCATATAACACCTCAAAGAAACTTATAAGGTTCTATGATTCATGAGAGTCAACATGGATAAAAGTGGAGGAGAATCTATGATGTGCATATGACACCTCAAAGCCACTTATAGCCAAAAATCTATGACAATGGAGGCTTATTATAGACATGCATAAGGAATAAAATATATTGAATATGACATATTTTTGCCAAATTTAGGGATAATACCAATGGGGCATCATGGCCATGTGTCAAGACTAGGTGGAATATTTGAATTAAAATTTCATATATCCACACAAATGAAAATTAGTAAAATAGAAATTAGAGGTGGAAAATAGAACTTAGGAAATTGAGAATTCCCATTGTTTGAGAAGATGAATCAATTAATTGAGAACATTTGGCTCGCAAGAATAATTAGTGATGCATGATGAAAATAATTGGACTAACATAGGATTAGATCATGGGTTAATTAATCCTATAGTGTAAGTTAGTAAGTGATTGGCCAATTTGATTAGATAAATGTGATATATCCTTTGATGACATCTAACAATTATGAATATTGACTAGGACAACGATGGGTAGATCAAAGCCATGATCAAATCGAACAGATTGATTAAAATTGATAACATGCCAAGGATACATGACATGGATTAAGAACATGTGACATTTAATGAACATTATAAATGTCACAAGATTCAAATTGATTGATAAGGTTGTTCATAATAAAATTGATAGACATTGTCAATGTTATTAAATTGGTTGGATAATGCCATGATCTAACACTGAGGGAATTGACAATGTCAATGATTGGATGATTAGATGATAAGAATGATAGTTTGGACCTAGCATTGAGGGACATGATAGTGCTAAGGTCAAATTTGATAGGTTTCATAAGATTTGATAGGTTTCCTAGGCATTGAAAGACATGACAATGACTAGGGTTTAACAAATGATGATTGATTTGAGATGTCTATCATGTTTTAGGTTAATTATGGTAGATTTGGGGTGATTCAAAGTTGATTAGGGATGATTTTGAGTTGATTTAGGGTGATTCTAGGTTGATTTGGATATTTTTTGATAAAATGGGAATTATTTTCAAAATGATCTACAATTGATTTGAAAGGGGATACGAATAATGAAGGATATTGTCAAAATATGCTCGAATGATAATCAAGTTGGCCAAAAGAATGAAATTAGTTAAATGAGAAAATAGGATGAATTAGTGCGAAAAAGTGATTAAATTGTAGATGCAAACAATTTTTTAGCATCTACAATGTAGGATGGGTAGAAAGTTGAAGTTGAGCAAAGGAAGTTCACTATATTTTGAGAAAAGAGAAATATAGTAGGAGCCAAGTGAAATAATTTTAGTGTGTGTTGAGCACCAGTTAAACTTAATGTATGTCAAGAAACCTAGTGTTGACTGAGCATTAGAAGATAATTATTGGTAAGAAAACACCATGTTATTGCCAAGTATTAGTAAAATGACTTTGATTGAAGATTTGACAAATCAAAGCTAACAAAGTTGATTTCTTGAATTGTGTGAAGTGTGTGGATGATAATATGATGACCTAGTGGAGTAGAATTTAAGATAAACCATTTTGAGATGAATTTGAAGAAGATCGTAAGGGAAGTTTCTAGAAGGGAACTAAATAGAAAAGAGGGTAGATTCAATGAATCCAACCTAACCCTAAGATGGAATATTGTGGTTAAGTAGAAAAAGATCTAAATTCTCTATATCATGAGATAATAGGCCAGAAGCAAAGTGTCATAGTGCGAACTAGAGATAGAAAAGAATTATTATAGTGTTGCTTCATTTGGTGGTTGAAGGTGTTGGTTTGATTTTTTACATAATAAATTTTCTTAAAATCATGGTGTAAAAATAAAATGTGAGTCCTTTTATTTGATCCTAGGGTTTTAGGTTTTGATCTTGTATTTTTTATACCTTTTAAAATTTGTGTAAAACCCTAGGTCTTGCCCTTTTAAATTTATCTTGGCATGAAATCTTTTAAAAAGGAATGAATATTCTTTTCCCACCTACTTTGAGGTCATTGTTGAGTCCTTTTTGAAAAGGTCTTGTCCCACCATTGGATTTTGTTTGGATCCATAGATGTCGTGTGCTCGTTATAAAAAGTTATGAGGCTATTTACTATAGTGATGTAGTGACCATCGAAAGACTATGTTATGGTACTAAAAAATGAGGTCTGGTACCAAAGAAGTGTATCAATTTGAAAACATTATGGTCATGTGCTCTGTCCCAGGGTTGTCAATATCAAAAAGGATGCATGTGGAGCAATTCGCAAGTGGTGTCACTGGGGCCCAAGTTTTTCTAGCAAGTTGTTATGTCACAATCAAAAAATCTATGCACCTTGCTAGTAGCAACATAGTGAGTGCTTGGAAAATAAAGAAAGTGGCAA
Organism: Cupressus sempervirens; assembly: GCA_028749045.1. Taxonomy (NCBI): domain Eukaryota; kingdom Viridiplantae; phylum Streptophyta; class Pinopsida; order Cupressales; family Cupressaceae; genus Cupressus; species Cupressus sempervirens. Next base: position 476,088,395 of record CM053787.1, read on the forward strand.
CCTTTTAAAGTTGATGTGATCGCAAAATTCCCATGCATTTTCATAAATGTGCAAGACCACCTTTTCTGACAGTAGTATTAATGGGTGAATTTTCAATCAATGTGTCATATGTTCTCTATCACCAAAATTCTGAATCTACCAGAGGTCGCTATGTCATGACCAAGAAAGTCATCAGTTTTTTGGTAGCAACACAGTGAGTTCTCAAATATTGCAAAAGATGGTGTTCTTTTAAAATGAGCAGAGATTTTGAGGATCCCAAGGAAGATATCTTGTAAACTATGCCTTTATTTTTGTGATAGACATGTCATTCATGGTTATTCTATTTTATTTTTTTCCTAGCATTGATTTTTGATTGGCCACCAAAAGTCGCTATGTTTCCACTGAAAAGTTAGTGACTTTCACTGATAGTGAGGTAGTGACTAGTGAAAAAGTTATGATGTAATAAAAATTTTAAAAGGTGGGCCCCAAATGAGTGATTTATTAGAAATGAGCTATGCAGATCAGATGACATGGTGGCATCCTACTAAGCATTTATATGCCAAAAGTTTTGAATCCACCAGAGGTTGCTATGTCACTACCAAAAAGTTAATGACTTTTTCCGGTAGTGATGTAGCGACCTGCCTAAAAAATAAGAAACATGGCAAAGTCAAGGAGGTGTGATGTCACTAGGGATTAAAATAATATATATGCACCAGCATGTTAAGCCAGCCTAGCATCATCAATAACCTAGACCCACATCCCATGCATAAAACATATAAGGGATTCTGATTATCAAATCAAGCTTGGATCAAAGTGGAAAAATTTGCACTTTTTATGTATAGCAAGGTAGCAACTAAGGGACCCACCATATCTTCAAAGATGCATGTAGTTGCCACGCCCTCATATCAACTTCAAATCTATGACCATCACTATCTTGCTATGAAGATTTGCATGAAGTTTATGTATAGTGAGATAGTGACTAAGGGACCCACCATATTTCTCTTAAGAGTTGTATGAAATGTCTTCCACATGATTAAAGTAGAATCAATGGTTATCGCTATCTTACTATGGCAAGATAGTCAAAAGTTATGTATAGCGAGGTAGTGACTTGATGACACGTGTCTCCAGTCATCAATGGGCCCAGACTGAAATGCCAACATTGAAGGAAAGGTATAGATGGAAGCATTTCATTGGCTTGACTACTAGTGTGTTAAGAAGAAAGGTGACTCAACCCAGTTTTCATCCCTGGATCATAGGATTTTTCAAAGATCAATAGTGCAAATTTAAAAGGAAATGTGATGCCACTCTATTTTTCTATTTAATGCATTTATGATGAATGAAAGCTTCAAATGTGAGAAAAATAGAGTATAATAGAGGATATTTCATCATTTCCAATCTCATGCAAACAAAGCTTTCACATTTTTTGAGCACAAGAGTCTACTGATGATATTGTGTTAAGCCTAGAAAAGATGTGAAGCAATTCCTCATCTATTCGTGAGCTATTGCAAAGGTTCAGAGAAGAACAAGTTTGGAAAATCAAGTAAGTACTCATATTATAACCTTTGTAGCATTCTAGTTCTTGTGAACTACAGTCAAGATGTCTCCCAAGAAAGCATTTTTTGGGCAAGTAAATTATATGGATAGGAATGTTCATGACGATTTGCTAGAATTACTCCTAGAGTCCACCACTAAACCTGCACAAGTTAAGAAGTAAATTTCCTTAAACCCTAGGCTTAAGATTACTGATGGCCTATATGACAAAGGAAACTAGGTTAGGGATGCAACAACTATGCAAACTAGTCTTGTTTTGTTCAAAAAATGGTTTTCAGAGAGGAATTTGTTTGCCTCGCATGCTAATGTCTAGAATTTTGATTTGGGAAAACTAGTAGTTCCAAGTGTTTTCATGGATTATGATTTTCTTGAAGCCATTGCCAAGAATTATGACCAAGCTATTAGGGTGGTGAGAAGAATAATGGTGTGCCTTTGATCTGAATTTGTCCTAAGGAAATTAGAGAGGTTTTTCACCTAAAGCCATTGACAGATTATAATATGCCAATTAATCTGCTAGAACTAGAAAATGAATACAAGGCAAAGAACGATGTGATTAGGGGAGGTGTACTGAGGTCACATATTGGAATAATAGGTACCTTTCTAGTAATCAGTGCAGCCTCTAGGAAACCTTTTAAAATGAGCCTTTTCACTTCCAGGGCTATAGAGATATACAAGACCCTGTGTCATGTTTTTGGTGAAGATGAACAAGATTTCATGCCCTTTGGCCTTATGTAAATGATGGTTCAAATCACTTCTTTTGGTGTAGATGTTATTTTTTATTTTGCTTCCTATTTGGCTGAAGAACTTCATACTGGTTAGGTTGGAATTGTAAAAGGGAAAGTAGAGAAAACTTTTGGTCATTATTCTTTGTTGATGCATATGTTCTTATTCAAGGGAGTAACATATTTTGGTAAAGAGATGGAGTTGAAAAGAGAGGAGGATGGGGAAGCATTGCTGGTCTAGTTGTGGAGTGTAGATATGAGTTGGGATGTAGATAAGGCTAGTTTTGTCAGATTTGATAGGTATTTTGCCTCCAAGTTGAGATGCCTCATATTGAGTGATAATCCCAGAATCCCCAAGGCACTAATGAATCTTATTAGGCCTATGGATAAACCCCATGATTTGAAAGTTTCACACAATTGGGGAGATATTATTCCTTACTCTGTTTCTACTATTTTTAGAGTTTATGGTTTTAAGGGGAGTCCTCATGTGTTACCCTAAAAAGTACCTTTAAAGGTAGGAATGGTTGAAGTTTTGTGGCAATTAGGAGGAGTGGAGGAGATGTTTCTATTGAAAAGGTCACTGGGGTCAATTTTTCCTACTTGTACTATGGCACACCATTTTGTGATTACCAAAGGGGTTGGCTCTTTTTGCATCAAATTTTGGATCAGTACAAAATGGTTGTTTCCCATCCCTATTTTTGTGATACTAAGGGGTTCTTTAATTGAACCTTGAGACATAGGATTAAATTGGGATAGGTCAAACATGACTCATACTATCCAAAGGACATTATAAGGAATGAGTTCTCATTGTAGGAACAAGAAACCAAAAAGGAAAAGTGGAGAGTTTATACTCGGGTTTTAGAATTCATTCATTGTTTTGATCAAAAATATAGTCCTCTAGATAATGCTAATACAAAGGCTGACAAAGTAAATAAACTCATGAATACCTTCCCTAAAATAATGGAAGCTATGAATGAAAAGAAATATTTGTTTATTGATTCATACCTAGATAAGGCTAGAGAGGTCATGAGGAAGCTAGCTTTCACTCCCAATATAGGAGCGGGTCAAATAGTTGTTCAAAAGAGACTAGGTTATGTTGTAGTTCAAAATAAAAGGGCTCTTGTAGATAAGGGCAAGAAAATAATGGGATCCACCAATGTAATCCAAGAGGAGAGACCTAATGAACCTTCTCCCAAGAGGTAGAAGGTAATGAAGGAAAAGAGTCCTCAAGTTGAGGAATATTCATCCACTCAATCCCCTTTGAGGATTGGAGAAGAAAAGGTCACTGGTGAGAAAGTTGAGTAGATGGGATCATAGGGAGGTATTTTTATTACCTAAGTAGAGTTAGATGAAGGTAACAGTCAAGAACCTCCTCCACCAAGTTTGGATTTAACAGTAGCTGACTATAGAGGTAGGGAATTGGACCATGTGTTAGAATAGACAAGTCATCAATTTTTGGCTGATGACAATTTGGTAAAGTCTAGGGCTTTGATGGAGGGAAAATATGAATAATTTTGAAGAAAGATGCAAAAGGTTGAAAATAGAGCATCCAAAAATGGATGAAGCCTCCATCCGTAACTAAATAAAAGAAGAAATGATAAAATAATTTCAAGATATAAGCCTTGAGGAGGGAAGGAAAATAGTGAGGGCATTGAACATTTTATTGTTACCAAATTGGGACATTGTTGATGCCTTAGTTTTCAATTCTATTTCAAATGAATTAAATTTGCAAGATCAAAGTAAAAAAGACTCCCAAGGCATTGCATTTGTGAAGATCAGGTTGCATTGGTCAATTGGTCATTAAGAAGAGGATCTAGAGCCACATCATCACAGCCAGATGAGTATGGATTGATGGGAAACATAATTATAAGGAGAGTTGCTGATACCTCTCATGTGTAGGAAGCACATTGGAATGTGGATTCATCCTAATTTGTTTTGGCTACTACTAAGAAGGAAGAATAGGCCATGTTTAAACTGCAAAGTAAATATGAAACAATTCTTGAGGCCTATAATAAGGAGGTAAAAAATAGAATTGATCTTGAGAACAAGCTAATGGGGAGGTCCATAAGGCCTAGAATAACATACCCTCATCCTCTAGTGGAACCTTTCAAATCCAGCCCCCTTGTAGAAATACTAGACACACCCCAAAGGCCAGAATATTATACAACTGGAGATTTTGAAGAAGAAAAAAGCAAGCTGTGGGCCTTACATGTGGAGTTAAATATACAATATGAAGATAAATTAAGAAAAAATTGCATCTACCTTGCAAAAAAAAATTGAGTGGCTATTCTTTTATGATTAGTTAGAAAGGGTAATAAATATTTGGGAAGAATTGAAAGTGAAAGATGAGGCTTTAAAGCCTATTATGAATAAGTGGGGGAAGAAGAGGAGATGAAAGGAGGTGACATTTTTGTGCTATAGGTCATCCCATGACCAAATTGAAAGGGTTTACGACATTGTCACTAATCTGCCAAATTTTGATAACAAGAGAGTTTGTTTGCAAAGAATAATAGTGGGCTACTTGAGTAAGTATAAGAGCCAAAAAAAATATTTATTTCCACATGCTATAGACATAAAGAATAAATTGAAAAGAAAAGATGAGTGGACCAAACAATTAGATGATTTTTTCTATTTAAGGATGAATAAAATCATAAATGAAAAAGGACATGCCTAGTGGGCCACTTCAACTAAAGAGTTGGTAAAGGTTTAGTTATTCTTTGATTCTTTGAAACATAATTTTTTAACTCTTGATAATGAGGCTGAATATGTGCTCAAAAGATAGAATGATATTTTGCAATTCAATTTGCTAGATGATACAATGTTTGACACATGGATGGTAGATATTGCTTCTGATAAGCAATTTGAGGAAGTTGGAATAGATGAAGATGAGATACAAGATGATGAGGTGTAGATTATTGACACCTTAGCACTAGATCTAAAAAATGAAGAAGGTGAAGGTCACCAATTAGCTCTAGTTGCAGGTATAGAAGCCTAGGATGTGGACATGACAGAGGAGCAATCGAGGATAAAAGTAATGTTGTCCATCCAAGATGAAAATAGTGAAAATCCAAGGGTAAAAATTTTAGAAACACCACATAACTCATCATTATCCAGCCTCGTGGCAACATATTCAGAAGAATCAGAATAGTGGTGGCAAATCAAAAGAGCTACTAACTTGTTATAATGTAACAAAAATGGACACTTGTCAAATTTTCCATGCTTGAAGCTTGTTGTATCTCAAATATATAAGTGAGACCCCAGGGCTAGAAAAAGGGTCTAAATTCTTATGTATTTTTTGGGAATGTCGAGAAATGGTATAGTCGGTCCAGTTGTGTGTAGCTATTTTTGAGTTTACTCCTAGTTATGTACTTTTCTGATGTAAAATAGAAAATGATAGTATCAACATGAATTCATGGGTTCTTCATTGAGTCTCTATTGGTTCTTGTATTAATCAGTAAAATGATAATACAAAAGGGTAATTACACTAGATCTATGTCACTATTTTTTGTCTCCATTTCATGAGTTTATTAATTTTGAGATCATTTGAATAAGGTTCATTTGGTTGAATGTAGTCTAGATGGGTTGTATATTAGTTTATTGTTGCTTTTAATTCAAGGGATTATGTAAATGCTTCAATAGATCAGTAGAATTCTTGAGTTTATGAAAAGGATATTTCATAAGAATGGAAATAGGTGATTATAATTGATAAATTCAATTAGAATTTAATTGAACAAGATCTCTTGCTAATAGTTGACTCTTTGCCCCTATGGATAAAGTGCTGGCCATATAAATCAGAGCTATTAGAGAGTAAATTTTGTTGTTATATATCCAAACATTTCAAATCTAAAATCATTCTTGTTCCATTTTGTTTAGAGTTATAATGTTGGTCAGCACTCATTTATATTTTACTTCTGGATATTAGGTAGCTACTATTCCTAGAAGTAATTGTAAACTTAAGGAGAATTAGGACCAAATCTACTTAAGAGGGATATATATGAATTAGAGAATATCAACAAATGGATAAATCACATATGTGACAGGGGCAAAGGATAAGAATCAGAATGAAACTAAATTAAGTCTCATGCAGCAATATCCTGGTGAATTATCCCTTAGGTATACTCACCTTGGTTTTGTAGAGCCTAAAGAGTAGGAAACCATCCTTTTTTTTGTTGAATTTGGGTCCAAATGGTTTACTTATGTAATTGTTAATGGGAATTGGCTAATCCTTAGGTTATATGAGTGTTATCATTTTGGTATTGAACATTTTGTTGATTCAATAGTTTTAAACACCAACAGAAGGAATGAACCTGCTATTGGCATACTAAGAAAGAAGGCTTAAAGAGGTGAAGGATGGAAGGGTAAACAAGAAATTAGAGATGAAGGGGATTGAATGCCAAGTAGTATGAAGGGCTAAACAAGAGACCTGTAATTTACAAGTGAGTTGTTCTGTTATCAGATCAAGTCCTATTTTTACTTTCAAATAATTGAATTAGTTTGGATAAATCCTTTGGATTAAGGTTGAACTAATAGTCATGAGTAAATCCTTTAACAATTTGACATTATATTGGAATGTTCTAAAGTCCTCTAGCAAGGCTCACTCTTAACAGGGTGATTATATGTCACATTTAATAGTGTACACTATAACCTTTAACAGGGTTGTCTCCTCATAGAGCTTACTTCAAAAGAGTGAAAATTGCTAGAAAGTTACTGGTGGTTTTTCCCAAATTGGGTTTACATAGTAATATAGTATGGTTTGAGATATTGGATGATTAATGCATGCGTATTTATTTGTTAAGTACTAAAAAGTTTTATCTATACATTTGGACCTTGGATAACCAATTTACCCCCCTCCCCCCTCTCAATTATTCCAAAGAATTCCAACAATTAGTATTAGAGTATTTAGTACTTGTGAAGGAAAATTTTTGAAGGTAGTTGAAGCTAAAGATCAAGATGTACAGAAAGGAGGTGCCCAAGTTAAACAAGGAAAAAATTCCTCCATGGAAAAGTTTTATCAAGTTGCATCTATGAGGACTTAAGATTATGCATGGTAATATGTTGTAGTAGTTGGAGCCTGAACTGGTGAATAACTAAAATATAAGAAAGAGTACAACCTAGAAATCTTGGAGATTGCATCTTTCCTAATGTATTTAGAGTTTGAAGACATCAAAACATGTACCAATTCTAAAAAAACATAGGATGCCCTATAGAAGATCTATGGAGGAGACAAGAATGTGCTGAGAGCCAAAGTTAAAAGTCTAAGAGGAAAATTTGATGAAATGAGAATGCAAGAAGGTGACACTATAGTCCAATATTGTGTAAGAATAAAAGATTTTATAAATGTAATCAAAGGAAAAAATGGAGTTATTGAAGATGAGACTATGATCAACAAATTATTAAGAACCATGTTTCCTATCTATGCTATTAGAGTCTCTACTATACAAGAACTAAGGAGTACTCCTAGTAGTGATCTAATCCTTTAAGGACTAGTTGGTAGACTTGCTACATTTGAACTTTCAAATTTTGATAATTTCAAGTCTAAGAATATTGATTCTTCTTTCAAAGCTAAGATGACACTCAAAGAATCTAAAGGAAACAAAAAGGTCAAGGATGTTTTTAGTCACAATGACACAAATGATAAAGATCTAGAAGAAATGGAAGCATTGTTGGCTAGTAGATTTCATAGAGGCAAAGGAAAATACAAAGGTAAATTATCCATCATATGTTTTAATTGTAATGAAGTTTTTATATTGCAACATGGTGTCTTGAGAAGAAAAATAACAAAAATGAAGAAAAATTTAGAGGTAGAAAAGATGAGAGTAAAAAAGGTTATAAAGACAAGGGAAAGAAAGCTTGTTACATTGCCGAAGAAGAATCTAATGATGAAGTTGTGTATGTTTCTATGAAATATGAGGAAACTATATTGGTATCTTATGTAACCAAAGGTGAAAGATGGATCATTAATAGTGGATATTCTCATCACATGAATAGTGACAAAATTAAGTTTATTACCCTTGAGCATTACAATAGGTATAATGTTAGATATTGTAATGATGCACCCTATCCTATGAAAGGTAAAGGATCAATAAGATTGATAAACAAGATCATGTGTGAAAATGCTTATTATGTGGAAGGACTTAACTATAATCTATTGAGTTTGTCACAATTGAATAGTTAAGGATACAAAGTTGAATTAAAACACAAGAAAGCTAAGATCTATGATGCTAATGGAGAACTCATTGGGAGTGGAGATCAGACTAGAGGTAATCTATTTTATCTTGACATGAATGAATATGCTTGTATTATTATGAAATTTGATGATGTGTAGCTATGACACAAAAGATTATATCCTATAGATTTTGACAACTTGGTTAGAATTAGTAAGATGAAAAGAGTTAGAGGCTTGCCAAAATTGAAGAAACCTAATAATGTGATTTGTAAACAATATCAGTTAGGAAAGATGATAATTCTTGTTTTAAGAGTAAGATTCATACTTTAAAAGAAGTTTTGGAATTAGTTCATACTAATCTATGTGGACCAATTGATGTGCAAAGCTACAAAGGTGACAAGTATTTTATTCTATTTGTTGATGATTACTCAAGAATGATGAAAGTTATGTTTTTGAGAGAAAAATGTGATGCTTTTCAAATGTTTAAGTGGTTTCTGGCTAAATTTGAAAAGGAAACTGGTAAAATCTTGAAATTTCTGAGATCTAATAGAGGTAGATATTTTACATCAAATGAATTCAATAACTTCTTCAATGATAGAGGAATCAAAAGAAAAACTTCTGCACCTAGGACCCCTCTACAAAATGGGTTAGCTAAAAGGAGGAAAAAATATATAATGGATTGTGCTAGAATAGTGATGATGGAGAAGAATTTTTCTTTAAAATACTAGAGAGAAGTTGTTAGTACAGTTTTCTATACCTTGAACCAAGTACAAGTCAAGAAAAGTACAAGTTTCACACCTTATGAATTATGGTATGGATACTCACCTAATGTCAATATTTTAAGGTAATTGGAAGAAAGTGTTACATTCATAAGGATAACAAAAATGGTAAATGTGATGAAAAAATTAAAGAAGGTATATTCCTAGATTATTCCACAAGAAGCAAAGTTTATAAGTGTTTAAATATGAACACTAACAAAATTGTGGAAAGTGCAAATGTAAAATTTGGTGAATATATAGAAATACATGAAGATGAACAAAAGAAGGGGCCTGAGAATTACAAAATCTTTATGTACTACTATGAAGGCATGTTTGTTAATGCTGATGATATTATAGCTAGTAATTAACAAGAATTAGTGACTATCAAGTCACATACAATGGATGTCGAGTTCTATTCAAGAGCCAAGCTTTAATCAGAAGTTGAGGTACATTCTGATGCTGAGATTAGTTTACATAAAAGGAGTGTTAAGTATTATGACAAAGAAGTACATAGTGAACCTAAGATTAAACTTCATCAATGACCTACAATTATTACAAGAATAAAAGAGACAAGATTATAAAAATATGTTAGAAGACATCATCTTATTGAACAAATCATTGAAGAAAAAGAGGTTGGACCAATGATAGGGTATGATTAAGGCATGAGACATGTTTTTAAGGCATGCATGAACCTAAATCAGTGAAGGATGCATTAGAGAATGAATATTGGAGTTAAGCCATGAAAGAAAAAATTGATTAGATTGAGAAGAACAAAACATGGACACTAGTACCAAGACTAGAGGATGAGAATGTTATTGGAACCAAGTGGTTGTATAGAAATAAATTGGATGAGAATAATTAATTAACATAGAATAAGGAAAGGTTAGTTTACAAAGGTTATGCACAAGAAGAGGGAATTGACTATGGAGAGACATTTTCCCTAGTTGCAAGATTAGAAGGAATAATAACTTTTCTTTCTTATTCTATCTATAAAAGAAACAAAGTTTATCAAATGGATGTTAAGTTGACATTTTTGAATGGTATATTGGAAGATGAGGTTTACATTGAACAACCTAAAGGGTTTTTGGATCCAAACAATAAGAACATGGTGTGTAGATTGCACAAAGATTTATATGATTTAAAGCAACCTCCTAGAGCATGGTATGAAAGATTGCACACCTATCTTGTGAAGATTTGTTTTGAGAAGTCTAATGAAAACAAAAATCTATACTTGAAGACAGAAGGAGGTAAAGGAGTTCTACTAGCTGAAATATTTGTTGTTGATATCATATTTGGAGGAAAATATGCATTGTGTAAGACATTTACAAATGAAATGATGAAATAATTTGAGATTTTTATGTTTGGAGAAATAAATTTCTTTGTTGAATTACAAGTTTATCAGAGGAAATATGGTATTTACATTACTCAGTCTAAGCATGTTAAGGAAATCTTGAATAATTTTGGTATGGAAGATTCAAGACTAGTTAGTACTCCCATGGTGATAGGACATCAGCTATCCAAAACCAATGATTCTATTGAAGTAAATCAAACATTGTATAGGTCTATGATTGGATATTTTTTAATATATAGTTCATAGTAGGCCTAACATTGCACTAGCTATTGGGATTGTTGCAAGATTTTTTGCAAATTCAAAGGGGAATCACTTAATGGTTGTTAAAAGGATTATGAGATACTTGAAAGGTATAGAAGACTATGCTCTATAATACAAGAAAAATGAAAATTTTGAATTGAGAGCCCATACAAATTTTGATTGGGCTATAAACATTGATGACTATAAAAAGTACAAGTTGTGGAGCATTTTTCTTAGGAAAAAGATTGGTGTTGAGCAAAAATTTAGTATGTACCAAGAACTAGCATAAACTTAGTGGATGTCAAGCAACCTAGTGTCGGTCAAGCATTAGAAGACAATGTTACCTAAGAAAATAGAGTGTTATTGCCAAGTGCTAGTAAAATGAGTTAGATCAAAGATTTGATGAATATGAGATGGCAAAGTTGATTTCTTCAATTGTGTGAAGTGTGTGGAAGATAACTATGATGAGATGGTGGTACAAAATTCAAGATAAACTATTTTTAGGCAAATTCAAAAGAGGATTGTAGAGAAGTTTTCTAGAAGGGATTTGATGAAGGGTGCTCCCCTTAATACCATAAACACATAATAGAAACAAAGAAACAACACCAAATGTGATAACAAAATATGTACCTCTTACTTAATGAAGGGTGCTCCCCTTAATACCATAAGCCCATAAAAGAAAGAAAGAAACAACAAAAAATGCGAGAAAAAAATATGGACTTATTATTATTGTTGCAAATGCTAAATTAAAAAATTCATAAGTACAATATGCTAACCCACATGGGTGCCTTCATTATAGTAGTCTACAAGACTAAGCTATGAACTACCACACAAAGTTGTTCTAAACAATGGTTGGGCCTTTCTTAAATAGGTAATTTTATGTCATCTAGGAAGGTTCTAGACATTAAAAATTAATACATAGGGCCAATAGATCCTAAAAAAACATATAGAGTCACCAAATACATCTTTGACAATTATTTTAGAAATTTTGGGTAGCCTGAGCTCTCAAACCATTGCTTTAATTGGCTATTATAACCACTTTTCAGAAATGCTAGCTCCTGCTCTATAGGCTTGGAATGATGCAGGCAACTTTCCATCGAGTTTGTAGACCTCATATGGGAACTCTAAGCTCTCCAATGGTGAGTCTAAAGATTTTTCTCCTAAATTTTCCATTGAAAATATGCAATAACTTCTTTGATATTTAAGCTTGAGCAATGAGATTTTTATAGTAGGCTTATAACTCTAAAATGAACCTTCATGTATAAAATGAGCACATTCTGATATCGTATAAAAAATTTACTAAAAATAGCGAATTCCCAGAAATAACAACCCCCTCTATCTACTAGTTCTTATTAAAATAGAAAAGACTAAAAATAAAAATATTTTTTTGGGCAATGCAAGATTGCTCTTACACCTAGGATGTTCCTACATCAGGAATAAAATGGAAAGATGGGTAGATTTATTGAATCTTACCTAACCCTAGAATGGATGATTAATGTTAAGATTCAAAAGATCTAAGTTCTCTATTTATAAAAATAACATGCTAGAAGAAATTTTTGTCATGTGCGAGACCTTAAGGAAGACAAAAAGTCTAAGGTGTTGCTTCATATGGTGGAAAAATAGAAGAGTCTATAGTTGGCATACAAAGCAAGAAAGCTTTGTGTGATGAAGACTTGCAGGGTGAACATGTTGTTAGAGACAAAGAGGATGAATTCCAAGCAAAATGGAGGAGTGAATGTGAGATATGTAATCTACAAGTGAGTTGTTATTATTATCAGATCAAGTCCTAATGTTACTTTCTAACAATTATATTAGTCTAGCTAAATCCCTTGGACTAAGGTTTATGTAAGGGTCATTACTAAATCCTTTAATATGGTGACATTATAATGGAATGTTCTAAAGTCCTCTAGTAAAGCTCACTCCTAATAGGGTGATTGAAATCCTTTAACTTGCTCACATTTAACACTATGTATTGTAACCTTTAATAGGGTTTGATCCTCACAAGACTCACATTAGAAGAGTGAAAAATTGGTAGCATGTTACTGGTGGTTTTTCACAAATTGGGTTTTCACATAAAATCCTTGTGTCAAAATGTGTCATTGATTTTTTGGTATTGCATGTTTACATTTCTACGAAGTTATTTTGACATAGGACAATAATATGCAAATGTTTAAGATATTGAATGGTCAATGAATTTTTAAGAATAAGTTGTAGTACTAGAAAAAAATATGTTTACATTTGGACCTTGGATAACTCATTCAACCCCCCTCTCAGTTATTCTAAATTATTCCAACAATTGGTATCAGAGCACCAAGTGCTTAAGAGAAAAGTTTGAAGGTACTTAAAGCTAAAGATCAAGATGTAAAAAAAGGAGGTTCCCAAATTAAATAAGGAAAAATTTCATGAATGGAAAAGTTTGATGAAGTTGCATCTAGGAGGTCTTCAAGATTATGCACAATCAACTATCACCACTAAGCATGTTGATCTGACTAGAGCCCCAACAATTGAACAATTGAAATAGAAGAAGGAGCACAATTAAGAAATGTTGGAGATCACATCTACCCTAAGCTACTTAGATTTTGATGACATAAAAGGATGTGATTATGCTAGGAAGATGTGGAATGCCCTATAGAAGATCTATGGAGGAGACAAGAATGTGCCAAGAACCAAAGCTAAAAGTCTACGAGGAAGATTTGATGAAATGAGAATGTAAGATGGTGATACTATAGTCTAGTATTGTGCAAGAATCAAAGATATTATTAATGCAATTTGAAGATCTGATGGACAAATTGAAGATGAGACTGTGATCAGCAAAGCATTGAGAACCATGTTGCCTATCTATGCTATTAGAGTCTCTTCTGTACAAGAATTTAGGTGTACCCTTGGTAGTAGACTAAACTTGAAGGACTGGTTGGTAGACTCACTTCTTTTGAACTTTCAAATTTTGATAATTTTAAATCTAAAAATGTTGAATCTACTTTTAAAGCTAAGCTCACACTTAAAGAACCTAAATATAAGAAAAATAAAAAGGTCAAACTTGTTGCTAGTGATAGTGATATAGATGATGAAGAACTTGAAGAACTGGAAGCATCGTTGGCTAGGAAATTTCATAGAGGCAAAGGAAAATACAAAGGTAAGTTACCCATTACATTCTTTAATTGTTATGAGGTTGGTCATATTGTAGCAAGATGTCCTAATAAGTCAAACAACAAGAATGAAGACAAATTCAGAAGTAGAAAATATGATAGTAACAAAGGCTACAAGGAAAAAGTAAAGAAGGCTTGCTAAATTGCTAAAGAAGAATCTAATGATGAATATAATGATCATGATGATGAAGTTGTCTATGTTTCTATAAATGATGATTCTAATTAAGATGAGGCAACTACTTTGATATCTTATGTGAACAAAAGTGATAGATGGATCATTGATAGTGGATGTTCACATCACAACACTCGAGAAAAAAATAAGTTCATTACCCTTGAGTATTACAATGGAAATATTGTTAGATTTGGTAATGATGCACCTTGTTTGATTAAAGGAAAGGGATCAATAATATTGATAGGTATGATCATGTGTGACAATGCTTACTATGTGGAAGGCCTTTAATATGTTGAGTGTGTCACAATTGAATAGTTTGGGCTGGAAAGTTGAATTTGATAACATAAAGGCTAAGATCTATGACACTAATGGAAAACTAATTAGAAGTATAGATTAGATTGGAGTTTATCTATTTTATCTTGATATGAATGAGGCTACTTGTGTTGTTGTACAATTTTATGATGTGTGGCATTGGCACAAGAGTTTATGTCATGTAAATTTTGACAATTTAGTCGGTATTAGTAAGATGAAAAGAGTCAAAAGTTTTCCAAAACTAAAGAAACCTGATAATGTGATTTGCAAACAATATCAGTTAGGCAAGATGAAAAAGTCTAGTTTTAAAAGTAAGAACCATTTTTCAAAATAAATTTTAGAACAAGTTCATACTGATTTATATGGACCAATTGATGTGCAAATCTACAAAGGTGACAAGCACATTATCCTATTTGTTGATGATTACTCAAGAATGATGATAGTAATGTTGTTAAAAGAAAAATTTGATGCTTTTCAAATGTTTAAGTGGTATCTAACAAGATTTGAAAAGAAAGCAAGTAGGATCTTGAAATTTTTGAGATTTGGCAGAGGTGGAGAGTTTACTTCAAATGAGTTTGAAAACTTCTATAATGATAGAGTAATCAAGAGACAAACTTCTGCACCTAGAACCCCTCCACAAAATGAGATTTCTAGAAGGAGGAATATATCTATAATGGATTGTTCTAGAATACTGATGATGAAGAAAGATGTTTATTTGAAATACTAGAGAGAAGCTATTAGTATAGCTATCTAAACCTTGAACCAAGTACAAGTGAAGAAAGGTACAAATTCCACACCTTTTGAATTATGGTATGGGTACTCACCCAATGTCTAATATTTTAAGGTATTCAAGAGCAAGTGTTACATTCTTAAGGACAGTAGAAATGATAAACTTGATGCAAAAAGTGAAGAAGGTGCACTCTTAGGATATTCCACAAGAAGTAAAGCTTATAAGTGTTTAAATACTAACACTAACAAAGTTTTGGAAAGTGCAAATGTAAAGTTTAATGAATATCTAGAAGTGCATGAAGATGAACCAAACAAGGAACCTAAAAATTATAGCACCATTATGTACTACTATGAATACATGTTTGGTGATGCTGATAATTCTACAAACCAATTTGTTAATAAATAAGAAGTAGTAATTGTTGAGTCACATACAATGGATGCCAAGCTACAATTAGGAGCCAGGTTGCAATTAGAAGCTGAGGTATATTCTTATACTAAGATCGATTTACATGAAAGAATTGTTGATTTACCTAATAGAGAAGTGTAAGTGAATCTAAAATTGAAAAACCCAATGTAAAAAGGAGAGCAAAACCATGGTTGTCAAAGTATGTCAGAAGACATCACCCTTCTAAACAAATGATTGGAGATAAAGAAGACAGATGAATGAAAAGGAATAGGTTGAGAAATGACATATGTTTCTTAATAATGCAAGATCCTAAGTCAATAAAGGATGCATTATAAAATGAAGACTAGAGTAAAGCCATGAAAGAAAAGATTGATCATATTGAGAAGAACAAAACATGGATTCTAGTACGCAAACTAGAGAACAAGAATTTAATTGGAAACAAGTGGGTGTATAGAAACAAACTAGATGAGAATGGTGAAGTTATAAGGAATACAACAAGATTAGTTTGCAAAGGATATACACAAGACGGAATTGATTAGAGAGAGACATTTTCCCCATTTGCAAGATTGGAGGGAGTAAGAACTCTACTTGCTTACTCTACATACAAAGGATTTAAATTTTATCAAATGATGTTAAGTCAACATTTCTAAATGGGATACTAGAAGAGGAGATTTACATAGAAAAACCTAAAGGATTTGTTGACCCAAATAACAAGAACATGGTGTGTATATTTCGCAAAGATTTATATGGTTCAAAGTAAGCTCCTAGAGCATGGTATGAAAGGCTTCACAACTATCTTGTGAAGATTGGTTTTGAGAAGACTAATGGCAACAAAAATCTATACTTAAAGTAGGAAGGAGGTAAAGAATTTTACTAGTTGAAATATTTGTTGAGGATATCATATTTGGAGGACAAAATGAATTGTGTAAGGCATTTTCAAATGAACGGAAGAAAGAGTTTGAGATTTTTATATCTGCCAAGCCTAACCAAAAAAGTAGTGGAAGTTGAAAAAAGTCAATGCAACATGAGCAGAAACTAGTTGAAGCCAAGCAGTAAGTTTAGTATGAGCTAAGCAAGAGAAATATAGTTGGTGTCGAGCATAAAGTTAGCATGTGCCAATCACTAGTATGGAATTAGTGGATGTCGAGTGACCTTGTGTTGGTTGAGCATTAGAAGAAAGTGTTTGCCAAGAAAAAAAATGTTATTTTCAAGTGCCAATAAAATGAGTTAGATCAAAGATTTAACAAATCTAAGCTGAAAAAGGTGATTTCTTGAATTGTGTGAAGCACCTAGAAGATAACTATGTTAATATAGTGGCATAAAATTCAATATAAACCATTTTGAGGAAAATTCAAAAGAGTATTATAGAGAAAGTTTCTAGAAGGGAATTAAATGGAAAGATGAGTAGATTCATTGAATCTTATCTAACCCTAGGATGGATGATTGTGGTTAACTAGAAAAAGATCTAAGTTCTCTATTTATAGAGATAACAAGCTAGAAGAAATTTTTGTCATGTTTGAGAAGTTAAGGAAGACAAGAAGTCTAGGGTGTTGCTCCATATGGTGGCGAAATAGAAGAGTATGTAGTTGGCATACAAAGAAAGAAGGCTTAAAGTGATGAAGGCTTGAAGGGTGAAGAGGTTGTTAGAGACGAAGAGGATGGATGCCAAGTAGAATAGAGGAATGAATGTGAGATCTATAATCTACAAATGAGTTTTTATTGTTTTTAGTCAAGTCCTATTACTTTCTAACAATTATATCAGTTAGGATAAATCCTTTGGACTAAGGTTGACCTAACTATCATTAGTAAATTCTTTGATAGGGTGACATTCTAATGGAATGTTCTAAAGTCCTCTAAAAAGGCTCACTCCTAATAGGGTGCTTGAAATCCTTTAATCGGGTCACATTTAATAGTGTAGTGTACCATTTAATAGGGTTGGCTCCTCATAGGGCTCATTTTAGAAGAGTGAAAATTGGGTAGCATGTTACTACTAGTTTTCCCAAATTGGATTTTCATGTAAAATCCTTGTGTTAAAATGTGTGATTTATTTTGTAGTATTCCATGTTTAAATTTTTGCAAAATTATTTTGACATAGGAAAACAATATACATATATTTAAGATATTGATTGGTCAATGCATGCATAAGAATAAGTTGCAGTACTGATAAGTTTTATTTATACATTTGGACCTTGGATAACTTATTCACCCTCCATATCAATTATTCTAAAGTATTCCAACATACCCATATCCAAAGCTACTTATAAAGCAAGACTACTGCCCTACATCAACTGAGTTGACTGGCATATTTTACAAATTGATGTAGTTGATATTACTTTAGGAACTACCTAAAGTAAGGAAGGAGCTGAAACATAAGATTTACAATCACATGCAAGGTGATAGAGGGAGAACCTAAATTACTAATATCTACATGAGAAGATTTCAAGTCTTTAGCATTGTTATCAAAGAGGGAGAATATACAGGGTGAAATTAGGGAGAGTTTACGACAAGTATGAGGGAGAGTTAGTACTAGAAAAGAGAGAGATTAGAAAGAGGAAGAGTTACACTAAATATCTAAGAAAGAAGAGAGATTGTAGCCTAAACATAAGAAGGTCGAATACTAATAGGGGGAGAGATTTTCAATATAAGGTATTAAGTTTCTTTTTCGTATTTTTGTTTGTATTGGTTCACCATCAATGCCAAAGAGGGAGATTGTTGAAGTATAGAAATGAGGAAGATTGATGAAACCTATCATGGAACAATCATTATTTTGTCACTGATGTCAAACCTACTACTTGTTGGTGAGACAATTTCTATTTTTTTTTTAATATTATCATTTTATTCATTAATAAAGGGAATTTGAAAAGAAAGGATAATAAGAGTACCTAGATAAAGTCAAGTTATATAGTGTATAAAAGGAGCACAAAGACCAAGTAAGACTTTGATAAAATAGTGTATTGTTTATCTACTTAAGGGTACAACAAAAAGATACTTGAGAAAAGACAAGAAGAAGTCTAAGAAAAGAAATGCATTTGCCAAGCCTAACCAAGCAAATAGTGGAAACTGAACAAATCAGTGTAGGCCAGGTAGAAAGTTAGTTGGATTTGAGAAAAAGAAATTCAAAATGTGTCAAGAAAAGAGAAATCTAGTATGAGTTGAGTGAAATAAGTTTAGTGTGTGTTGAGCACTAGCTAAACTTAGTGTATATTGAGAAAGCTAGTGTTGACCAGGCATCAAAAGATAGTTATTGCTAAACAAACAACATGTTATTGCCAAGTGCAAGGAAAATAAGTTTGATCAAATATTTGACAAATTCGAGCCAAAAAAGTTGATTTCTTGAATTGTGTGAAGTGTGTGGAAGATAAGTATGATGAGCTTGTGGCATATAATTTAAGACAAACCATTTTTATATGAATCGGAAGAGGGATTTAAGGGAAGTTTCTAGAAGGGAACTAAATGAAAAAGAGGGTAGATTTAATGAATCTGACCTAACCATAAGATGGATGATTGTTGTTAAGTGAAAAAAGATATAAATTCTCTATATAAGGAGCTAATAGGCTAGAATCAAAGTGTCATAGTGTGAACTAGAGATAAACAAGGAGTCTTGCGATGTTTCTTCATTTAATGGCCAAATGAGTGAACCTATAGTTGGCATACTAAGGAAGAAGGCTTGAAGGGTGAACAAAAAGTTAGAGATGAAGGAGATTTAATGCAAAGAATTATGGAGGACTAAATAAGATATTTGTAATTTACAAGTGAGTTTTTTTTTAATTAAAATAAAGTTCTACTATTACTTTCTAACAATTGTATCTATCTGGATAAATCCTTTGGATTAAGGTTGACCTAACAATCATGAGTAAATCATTTAATAGGGTGACATTCTTATGGAATGTTCTAAATTCCTCTAACAAGATTCACTCCTAATAGAGTGATTGAAATCCTTTAATCAAGGTCACATTTAATAGTGTGCATTGTACTCTTTAAAGGGGTAGGCTCCGCACATAACTCAATTTAGAAGAGTGAAAATTGGTAGCATGTTACAAGTAGTTTTTCCCAAGTTGAGTTTTCATATAGAATCTTGTGTAAAATTGTGTAAATTATTTTATGTTATTTCATGTTTACATTTTTGCAAAGTTCATTTTACATAGGATAGTAATATACTATGGTTTGAGATATTGGATAATCAATGCGTGCACATGTATTTGTTAAGTATTGAAAAGTCTTATCTATACATTTGGACCTTAGATAAATAATTCACCCCCACACACCCCCCTCCCCCCACTCTCATTTATTCTAAAGAATTGCTATTGGAAATAAAATAGGGAAAGTAAACTCTATGGGGTGAGGGAGGGGGTGAATCAATCCTTCAAAACTTTAACTATAAAATCATTCACCACAAATCCATCTCACGATTTTCATGTAAACTAAAATAGCTAGCTAAACATATTCATCCATAGCATAAAATAAAATGGCATTTAACACATGTATGATGCAAGATATTTTGCTACCTAAAACCCCTCCAATGAGAAGGTAAAATTGGGGTGGGGCTAACAGCCACAAATCTTCACTACTATAGTAATAAAGTGTATCTAATGAAGGGTACAATATTTGATCATAAACTATGACCTACCCTATGAAAGGTTTTCCGTATTAAAGTCTTACAAGATTGTTAGATCTTACCCTATTAAAATATTTCAACCACCCTATTAGAAGTGTGCCTGATTAAAGGCTTAAAACTTACAATGAAGCAAGGACCTTGTTAAAGTATTTACAATAGTTTGTTAAGACTACTCTATTAATATATTTAACTGATTCACTTTCTAGAATCTCTTAGCAATGATCTTATGGTTAGTAGTCTACTAATATATAACATATCACCTCTTTACTAATGTGAACTTGATCCTCTCTAATCAGATGTATCACTTCTATCCTCTAACTCCCTTCCTCTGTTCTCCTCTAATTGATTCTATAATGTATCTCAATTCACAACTCCTTAGCCACCATGAATGCTCTAGTTGTATGTACAAACTTCTCTCTTCTTACATTCCACCCTTAAAAAATTTAGGGTTTTTCCTCCTTATGAAGACTTAGGTTACTTAGGGTTACGTATGGATCAGCAATTGTGATTCACCCATTTTGTTGCTTAAAACATCCCTTCAACTAATTGGTTGCATGTACTACATAGGGATCTACAATATAGATTTTTCCTTATCATTTAGAATCACAAAAAAATCCTTAAGTTGACTAAAAAGTGGTTTACATAGAAGTTTGTGCTATCAAATAACTATTTCCAAAACTAATTACTCAATACTTGAAGTGTTTGATGCTCGTCATTCACTATATCTTAAATGCCATAACTCGGCCTCTGAATGATTCAACATCTATTGATCACTTGACATCTAAATGACACAACATATACTATTTGCTCAACACTTGAGTGACTTAGCACTTACTAGTTACTCAACACAAATTGTATAACTAACAACTTACACTTAGCATACACTACTTGTTTGGCATGAACTAAGAAAATGACTTAAGTATATTTTTATTCATATGTCAAAAGCAATCTAAGATTCACAATCTCCCCCTTTGACATGAGTGAAAAACACTTGGTCATGCATGAATAACCTTAGCCCTTGAGAATAACTCAAACAATCTCCATTTTAGTACTTGGCTTACATACAAAATTTCAAAACTTTAAAATTTTGCAAAACTTGTGACTTGTCAGTCATACCTCAAAATTCTATAACTCTCCCTAAGTTGATTGTTCTATTATAATTCTAAAATTAAATACTCCTACTAAGTAGATCAAATTTTTTAAATTTTCTCTATAATCTCCCTTTATGTTTGGTCTTCCCCAAAACTTATGGTCACCTTTTTCATTCTCTCCCTTTATTCATTCTCTCCCCCTTTCTTCATTATCCAATCTCATTCTCCCCATTTTGACACTTATGTCATGGGTGGTACATGTATTGTGTGTTTATCCAAGAATGGTTTATGGAAAAGTTATTAGACACTACCTCTAGAGATTTGACCTAAATGTCTAACTTGGGAGCAAGGGTGACTAAGCCTTCATGAGTAGAAAGATGGGGATCTTTCTTCATCAATGTTTTTGCATAGGCTAGTCCCTTGTGTAACGCTTCCATGTGAGGGGTTAACATGGACTAGATGTTGATTAGTGTAGCCTAAATACTTGTATCTTGATCTTGTAAAGCTTATAACTAACCTTGTGATGATAGAAAATTTTAGAAATGAGATTGACCTTGACCAGGAGATTGTTGTAGAATGTTACTTGTTTTCTTCAAATCTCCCTCTAGATGGTCAATATGCCTCTGCACTTCTTGTGTGAATAGGATAAAAACACATAGCTTGGTGTAAAGAGAGAAAATATTCTCCAATATCTTCTTTACACCTCAATTTTGGTTGTTAACTCAACCTAGTGTAGTGCAATAGCACTTGATGTCTATTCATTCACCTTTTTTTGAAATTTATTTTCAAACCTCTCAAATAATTTAACATTAGTATCTAGGTCTTCATCATTGATATTTTCCACAATATATTCCAACTTCTCAATGATTGTCTTGGCTTCATCAAGTGCAAGGAGGTTGAATACATCAAAAAATATGTCCTTGATGTCATAAAGTGCTTGTTTGTGCATGTGCTCCCTTTTGAGTAGTGCTTGGTGTTTCTTCCTTGCCAGAGCATCTTACAATATGCTCATTTGATCTATTTTGATTGACATAAGATCAAAATTTGGTAACTTAATCACCTTACCTGAGTTGATATCAACATAGGATGTGACCTCATCAACCTTATATTTTCTAGGACTAGGCCTTGATGCTTACAATGGTGTGGCTTCTATACTTGGCCTATGAAGTTCTTGGCTAGGATTAGGATTATTAGCATTTGGTAAGGTAACCAGTGTCTTTATTGCTATCACTTCCTCTAGTTTCATAGTCCAGACTAAATCTTTAGTCCTATCCTTCTCCTTTATTGTAGTTTTTTCTCCACCTTGTGCTTGTGGTGTAGGTGTAGGACTAGCTTCCTCACCTATTTGGGCTGGTGTCCTTTCTTTTTCAATTATTGTAATTGTGGGTACTAAAAAATTTTGTGCCCTTGTGCTAATATGTGAGGAAATTGTTTCCTTCCTTTGATATACTACAATAGAAATTGTAGGTTGCATCTCTATATATTTAGGGGGGGCAATGGATAATGCTTGTGTTTTCTCCCACATAGATGTCAATTCTACCTTCTCAATCTAATCCACACTCACCAAAATAGGATGAATGCATAGTTTTTCCTTGGTGGTGGAGTCAATCAATATCTTTTTTATATCCTCCTCTAGTAGGACATTTATGTTTTGAACATTACCATCAAAGACATCCTTAATCTTTACTATATCTATTTGTGGACTAGCACTCGACATTTATACTTCTTGTACACTTTGGTCTTGTTATTTCTCTTCCTTAGTTGTTGCCTATGTAGTACCTTCCCCATGTACTTCCTTTATAGATTCATAATTTGTTACTTCAACTACCTCTTGTTTTTATTTGTCTACACCTACTTCCATAGGTGCTTGCTCAATAGCATTTTGTATTGTTAGCCCATAGATCACCTTCCATATTTGTGTGTTGTACTGAACAATAGCTTCAATTTTTTTTTGTAAAATATTAAAATCTTGGTACTTTGGAGAAAATCTTCCCTTAAACTTGTTAATAGCTTTTGTCATCTCATATTTTTCTCTCTAATATTTTTCTTTATTGTGAGGTTATATTTCTACCTTTGCTCAACTCTATCATATAGGCTCTTGGGTAAAGAGTTGGCAATCTCAATTGGAGTCATCTTAAAACTTGTCATCATGTCATATATAGACTCTTCTACTTCATCCATTTCTAATTTCACAAGTTTATCAAACTCAACATGTGTAAATCTACTTAAATCAACATTATTCTTGATATTTTCACACAAGTTTTCCAAATTAGAAGAGGGGCTATGACTTACCATTTTAAATTGGCTATTGTCATCTAACTTGATCCTCTCCTCATATGATTCAATTGGGGAAATATAATTCCTTCTTTGTTTCTGCTCAGGTTCATCTTCTTTTGTAGCTCTGCTAGCTCTCTTGCCTTTAGGCTTTTGAACTTTTAGAATCTTTTTTGTAGTAGCTCTTACACTAGCCCTAGTAATAGGAACTATAAGATTTTATTGTGAAGGTTTCACAACCTTTTTGGGTTTGCTAGTTTTTGGCTTCTTTTCTTTCCTCTTCTTCTCTTCTATGGAAATAGGTGCTTCATTGGCTTCTTCTCCTTGGTCTTCACCTTGACCCTATCTAAGAACTAGTGGTGCTTGGGAAGATGTATCTTCATCATCTTTATTATCATCTTCATCTTTGTAAGGCCCTTTCCCTAGTACCTTATTATAAACCTCAATAAAATGAATATGGTTAGATCCAAGAGGAATAAAGGAGCTGAGGTGTTATATGTTGCCTCTTGTAAAATATAGACTATTACCATACATATTATGATATAATGGTGGTAAGAAATTTTTTGAATCTAAGTATGCCTTGATTGAGATATCAATAAAGAGCTTGAGATCTTATTGGGATTGATATACATTTTTGTCTTTTTGTGTTAAGTATCATATTCAAAATTAAACTAGGTCGATAAACTAAGATCTATGGAATAAAGGCTTGAAATGTCATAACCTAGGAACTATGTTGATGGGTTCATGATATTGTATGGGCAATTAGGATAATTGAATTTTGGAAAGATAAATCATCATGCACCCTTGTGAACATTTCTAATAGTCACAAATGAAAACTATTGTCAAAATTGGATAAGGGTCTACATAGTAGAATTTAGTATGATGTAATATAATAAGCTAATTATTGTGCAAGTAGTATTAGGTGGATATGTTGATATTAACAAGGGTAGATTTTATGGCCCAATAAAATATACTAGATTTATTCTATGATTGATTTTGAAAACTATATGACTATGCACTTACCCTGACTTTCTAACATAAATTGGTACACCTTATAATGTAATTATCTCATAATGATAACAAGATACTATAACAAATCAAACTACATTTAATCGAATCAAAGGATGCTAGTTTTGGTGTTTACATTTAGGAGATTTTGATCTAAGACATGTATTCAAAACTAATTTTTATGTTGGCTAAATTAATGGTATGGATTCAACATTTCACCACCATGATAGAAAATGGAATATAATGTGATTTAGAATATTAAATTGATCATGATAGGGAAAGATTAATGTTGATATGAAAATATTGACATCTTAGTGTTTTGAATGCTTTTCATATGAAAATGATTAGAAAAAGAAAGGTTAATTATGGAAATTTGAATATGTTGATTTTGAAATGTTAAAATGGTCATGTATTTATACACATGCATCTTAAATGATTTTTTTTTCATTGGTCTACTAATGTTTGAGTTTAGTGTGCAGGCAATTGAACCATGGAATTTTGTTGGGGAAACAAGGTCTAGACTCATGTGAACATGGTTAGACAAGGTGAATCTTTGGGATTTTCAAAAGCCTTGTTGTGATGTGTTTCATTTCATAAATGTAAGCTTGCATGTGTGTGGTAAATAGGGAGATTTCATTGTGATGTGTAATGTATTTTAATGTGTCACTTGACACTTGTAATTGTTTATGTGTTGATGACATGTCACCTAGGGTTTTGGTCATGGTTATACTTAACCTTAAACTAATTACCTTTCATAAGATAAAGGAAAACCACTTGGAGAAAGGATAGGATGGGTCACCATCAAGGGGAAATTTCGAATTTAAACCTGACAAGGACTTTAGTGTGTCAATAGGTGGTCCCAAAGTGCCTTTTTTGTAAAAATAGGCTACCCATATGTTACCATAACATGTTAGGGGTCTAAATTTGACCATTTTAGTGCTTAGCTAGCCTAGGGGGCCCCTTAACCAATCCATTCTTCCACCAATTCGAAAATTGAGTTGCCACATGAGTTCATCCCCATCTTCCCACTTAGTCAATAGTAATAAATTTGGTAGGCACAAAGTTGTAAGAGACAATAGCTTGATGATTTTTCCAAAAGAGATAGTGGGTGTCTTTTTTAGTGGACTTGGACAAACTAGTGAAGTGTTTGCCCACTCTCTAAGTTTAGAGATAGATAGGGTTTTTGAAATGGAGTCTAAGGATAAGAGAGCTCTTCATCAACTATCATTTCCTTTAGCTTGGACCAAGGTTGGTGCTTAAACCATGACCATGCTTTGCATTTGTATAATGATGTTGAAAGTATATATTGTTGTTGTTAATTCATGTATTTTCATTTTGAATGCTTGTATTGTGTTGTTATGGTGGGATTTTGATTTGTGTTACATGTATTTTTCTTGGTTTCCTTCTTGAACTTCTTGTTTTTTTTGGGGTGTGAATTGTAAATGGGTACAAAAGATTCACTCACCTTGGGAGGGAAGAGATGCCTTGGGTGAAGGGGTTAGTTGGGCTCAACATTGAAGTCAAGAGATTTTCCTCTTGAAGAGGGTTTTGTTGTTCATGGAGTATGGGCTCCATTGAAGCCATATGCCTTGTTTGTTATTATGGGAGATATAAGTGTATTAATGTGATGAGAAGGATGTATTTTGATAGCCTTGAAGAGGTATTATGCAATTGGAAATGTACATGTGTATATGGATATGGAATTCTCCTCTTTGGAAAGCCCATATTCACCAATTGGTTCATTATTCCAATGGTGAATCATTGTGTTAAACCTTGGAGGGTTGTAAATGTCTTGTGATATTGTGTTTGCATGTATTGTGAAATATTTGAGTGGAGATCTATTTGAGCCTTATTTCCCCTACTCTATGGGTGGCTTCTTAGAAGCCTATGATGGAAGGTGAGCCTCCATGTTTCTTGTGTAAATATTTTTGCAAGTTTTGTGCTCTTTGGATCCATGAAATAATTAGGGTTTCTTCCTTGCATTAATGAAGAAAAAGGATTAAATCTTCTTTTGTGCCTTGAACATTGTATTTGCAAAGTCAAAATCTCCATTTTTATTTTCCTTGTATTGTATTGTGTAAGAAGTTCATCATGTCATGTACACTATTGTGTAGTATGGAGTTATGAAAAGAATGAAGAACTATGGTTATTTTTAGGGTATTTATTTTGTAAGATTTAATGTCATGCATTTAGTACATTTAATTGGAAGAATGGCTTTAGTACCATAAGGGAAATAAATGAAATATAAAAAGAGATTCATTGTAATAGTCATTCTATTGATATTTAGGGAATGTATATGTATTTCTATATTCTATCCATTTGAGTAAAGAAATAATTCAAGGAAATGATTTCAATAGATTGATCATGTAAATAGATTTTACTATGCATCAAAAATATTATTTAAGTTCCATTAATGATAGGAATGGTGAATCCAATAGTTATCAAGACTATGTTCTATTGTATTCCTCAATATAATGATGTGATAATCAAATGATTTTAATAACTACACTAAACCCATCACATCATTGTTGATTAAAAGAAGAAGTAAATAGATAAATCCCATAAGAAAAGAAATGTGTACATGTGCATTTTACTCTCTGGAATTTGTATGAGAGTAGCTAAAAATAAGAATACAATCATAGTTGTTACTAATATATCTATAATAATACTTAAAAATGTGTCTTGAGATTTCAAAGAAGAACCACCAATAAAATATTACATTGACCAAAGATCCTATATGAAAAGAAATACAAATTTCCATTATGGTTGATTTGACATTAGGGGATAACATTAGACATGAAAAATTATAAAAATATATAATTATATAAAGTAATTAAGAAAGCAAGGTCAAATCATGTCAAGAGGGGACAAGACTAAAATATATCAAAAATTTAAAGTAACCACCACTCAAAAAGTGCAATCAGTGTTGGGGTTAGCCTATCACATATAAAAGGGTCTCTAGGCAAATATTATATTGGAGGGAAAGATAGCTTCCATACTTAAGCCACCATCCTCCTCCACATAGGCTCAAGAGTAGGCACATGGAAAACTAAGGGTGGGATGATAAGGTTAGGATAGTGGGGTGATTAGGTCATTAAAGTTAGTGGTAGGGATTTATTAATAATATGGTTGCATGAGGGTTTAGAATTAGATATAGATAGAAAAAAAAACAAAAAATGAAAAAGATATAAAGTTGGGTTTTAGGAAATTCAAAAAGAGATACATACAATATAGAGTTGTTAGGGTTTAGTTAAAAGATCAAGTGTTTATATTTTAGAATTATTTTGTTATGTGGTTAATGTTAGTAATGTTTATTAAGAGGTTGTCATGGGTTAATTGATAATAGCTAGATAATGATGGATTCAATCATATAATTGTAGATAAATTGATAACAGTATTAATTTAGTTAGAAATTGTAGTAGTATGGTTGCCAAAAAGTAGTAAATGGTAGATTTTAAGTTACTAGTTTTGTTAGCATAGTTTTATTTTAGTTTAAAAGTATATTAGATGATTATATATATACCTACTATATATTGGATGATTATATGTAGTTTTAAGCAAGAGTATATATAAATTATATTATATATTTGTAGTTATTAGTTAGTAGTAGATAAATGGCTCAGTCCTTGTAGTGGTTCTATATGGATGATTGACATAGGGAAGAAAAATCTGTTAGGATTAAGATGTCTCAACCTTGGATAATTCCTATTCTTATTATTTGTTTTGTAAATGTATTTTTCAAAAATAATGTAATTAAGTGCGAGTGTACATGTCAAGTTGGTATGTTGATGTGTCACTCCACTTGCATGTGTCAACATCTTGAATAGTGTGTAAGGAGATCATGACTGAAATGGTTATGAAAATTTTTTATGATGTGTAAGAGATATCTTTGGAAGATATGATGATTAGTGATGATTTGAAGACATGTGGAAATTGATCATTGAGTACTATATACTCGAGTCTCCATCTAGTGTGTAGGGTTTAGGGTATCACCCCAAAAAAAAAATTGGGTTCCTACTTTTCTAGAATGGTAAAACCCTAATACGGTCCCTCTTTGGAAGTTACCCTAAAATGGAAAGCACATGATATAAGTGACTTTAGGGTTGCAAATAAGTGAGAGAGAAATTGTATTTTTGGTAGTGTTTTTTTGTGACTAGATTTTTCTTATATATCCTAAAAGAACTTCCATTGCAAGTGTGTTGTAACCTTTGTGTTGAAGATAATACATTGTGCAGGTTTTGGAAGGGTGGGGTTGTTTTACCAAAAGGTTTTTCCCAACTACCATATCTTTGTGTTTTTGTTTTCTTTCTCTATCTATTTTCTGTATTCATGGCTTACTGCAATATTGTTGTTTACATATTATCAAATCTGAAATTGAAATGATTTAAATAGAATTTGTACAATACTTTCCTTAAGGGATTGGTGTAGGAAGCTATTTCTACACCTAAGTTTCCTTACAAATGGTATTAGAGCTTGATCAACTTTTGATCCTAGTTGTTGGGTAGGTGGGATTTTTGAGCTAATCTCAAGTTGAGTGGGATTTTTTTTTGTGCAGAGCATTTTGAATCTTATTTATAGATTGAGATGGCTAGTTCATCATACAGAAAAATAGAGGTGGAAAAATTTAATGGCAACAATTTTGAGTTATGGAAACTCAAGATGGAAGACTTTCTTGAAGATCATGATCTATGGGAGGCAACTTCAATTGATGTGAGACTTGCAAAAATATCTCAAGAAGATTGGGATCTCAAGGGCCAAAAAGCTAAGGGTCTCATTATGCTCTATCTAGTTGATTTAGTTCTCCTGAATATTCTTGATGAGAAGACTACAAATAGTTTGTGGAAACAGCTTGGGTCTGTGTATCAGGGCAAATCTTTGGTGAACAATTTTTTCTTGAGGAACAATTTATACGATATAAGAATGGATGAAGGAGGATCTTTTATAGATCATCTAAATGCTTTTAGTTTACTGATTGCATAGTTGACATCATCTGGGGTCAAGATAAAGGAGGAGGATCGATGTATGACCCTATTATGTTCTTCTTGGATTCATGGGAGCATCTTATGATGGCTCTTGGAAGTACTTTAGTCACTTTTAGAATGGATGATGTGGTGTCTTCACTATTATATGAGGAGACGCAGAGAACGTCTTCATATTTGGCTAAGGAAGCTCTTTCTATTTGTGGTAGATCCAATGATAGAGGGAAGAAAAATGATAAGTATGGAAAGGGTAGATCCAAATCCCATGGAAAATCAAAGACTCTAGAAAGTCCAAGGCAAAATGCTAGAATTTTGATAAGACTAGACACTTTCATAAATATTATAAAGAGCCAAAGAAGAAGACCAAGGCATCAAATTCAAGTTCAAAAAAATCTCAAGAAGATGGTGATGCTTTCATTGCAGCCTTGGTAGTGCATGCATCTGATGATGTGTGGTTGATAGACTTAGGTGCTTCTTTCTAGATGACCTCTTATTGAAGTTGGTTCTCAAAGTATGAATTTTTTAATGGTGGAAAGGTGTACTTGGGTGATTATTCTCACCTAAAGATAGTTAGATGAGGATGGGTCACTATCAAATTCCCTAATGGACGAGTAAAGGGGATCAACATGGTAATGCACATCCATGGTTTGGCACAAAATCTATTATCTGTAAGTATGTTGAATGATGGAGGTGTGTAAGTTTCTTTTCCTAAAGATGGATGTAAGATGATGAGAGGAGCTATGGTGCTTGCTAAGGGTACTAGGAGAGGTACTTTGTTTTAGCTTGATGCATGCATTTCTCAATGCAATTGTTCTTCTATTTCAAAGAAGAGAGAAGCTATCACTTCATCCTCCACCATTTGAATGAGCAATAAAAAAGACTATAGTTATTGGCTTTGATGGAAGTGCAGCATGTGTACCTAAGGGTAAAAACACATTGGAAGGAAAGCTTCTTGCAGAATAGACAATGTTTTGGCATATGAGATTTGGCCACATTGGTAAGAAGGGTCTTAGAACCATTAAAAAAAAGAACCTCATTGAGAGTTAAATGATTGTAATCTTAAGTTTGACTTCTATGAACATTGTTTCTATAGTAAACAAAATCGTATTCAATTTTACTCTAGTTCTCACAAATCTTCTAATGTTTTGAATCTCATTCATTCTGATGTATTTGGTCCTGTAAAAGTTCCTTCAATCTCAAAGTCTATATTTTTTGTATCTTTCATAGGTGATTACAGTAAAAGGACATGAATTTTTTTCTTAAAATGTAAGACACAAGTCTATAGTGAATTCAAGGAATTTAAATCTCTTGTAGAGAATCAAACTGGTAAGAAGATTAAGTGTGTGAGAACTAACAATGGTGGTGATCTTTTCTTAGTAGAGTTTGAATATTTCTATAAAGAATTAGGTATGAAAGGCATAAGACAACTCCTTATACCCTAAAACAAAATGGAGTTGCAAAAAGAATGAATAGGACACTGATGGAGAAGGCTAGAAGTAT
The DNA here is from genome assembly GCA_028749045.1 of Cupressus sempervirens. Lineage (NCBI taxonomy): Eukaryota > Viridiplantae > Streptophyta > Pinopsida > Cupressales > Cupressaceae > Cupressus > Cupressus sempervirens. The sequence continues at coordinate 476,119,394 of CM053787.1, forward strand.
GCTTAGTGGAGCTGGTCTTGAACAAAGGTTTTGGGCTGAAGCTATGGCCATTGCTTGCTATCTAGTTAACAAATCTCCTACATAAACCCTTTTTGGTAAGACACCCATGGAGATGTGGTCTAGTAAGAAGCTTTCAATTAGACATCTTCATTTTTTTGGTTTTGAAGCTTATGCACATGTTCCAAATGAGAAAATATCTAAGTTGGAAAATAAAGTTGTCAAATGTATTTTCATTGAATAAGATGTTGGTGTAAAAGGATACAAGCTTTGGGACCCTATGACCATTAAGGTATTGTATAGCATGAATTTTATTTTTAGAGAGCTAATATCTTCTCCTATTGTGCTAGAATTCGATGAAAAAGAAAAGAAGGAAGATATTGTTTAGTTGCCTCCTATGCAATGCCCTACCTGGAGATCCTTGGAAACAAGGATGAAATACAAGCAAGATAAAAAAAATTAAATGTTGGATCTAATGATGAGGAGAACTCTAGTAGCTTTGATAGATTAGAAGAAGAGGAATAAAAACCTCAACCTTAGCCCTTGAGGAGATCCACAAGAGTAAGAAAGCAACTAAAAAGTTTTGGTTATTCTATATTAGATTCCAGCTGTGCTTTTTCTTTGATTGCTAACATTGATGAGCCTAGATCTATGAAAGGGATTTGGATATGGAAGATGAAGGTTCCTAGATTGAGATCATGGATGATGAGATGGATTCATTGGATAAAAAAGAAACTTGGGAACTTGTACCTTTTCCTAAAGGATAGAAACCTATTGGTAGGAAATGGGTCTTCAAGAAGAAATTTTGTGCAGATGATAGTATTGAAAGGTACAAAGATAGATTGGTTGCAAAGAGGTACTCACGGGTAGAGGGAATAGATTATGGTGAAATATTCTTTCTCATTAAAAAGTTCACATCTGTTAGATTACTTTTATCTCTTGTTGAATCATAAATTTAGAGATAGAACAAATGGATGTGAAGATAGTTTTCCTTCATGATGATTTGGAGGAAGAGATCTATATGTCACAACCTAAGCACTACATTGTTAAAGGTAAAGAAGATTTGGTTTGTAGATTAAAGAAGTCTTTGTATGGTTTGAAATAATCTCATAGGATGTGGTACCTTAAATTTGATGCCTTTGTGTTGTCAGTTGGATTTGTAAGATTGAAATCAGATCATTGTCTTTATTTTAGAGTTGAAAATGATTGCCTTCTTATTGTTGCATTATATGTTGATAATATGTTGTTGTTTGGGGAGGGGAAGGGTATGATTTTGGATTTTAAATCTCATTTGTCAAAATAATTTGAGATGAAAGACCTTGAGGCAGAAAGGTACATCTTGGGTATGGAAATCAGTAGAGATAGGTCTAATATAAAACTTTGGTTGAGTCAGAGTAAGTATGTGAAGTCTATGTTGGACAAGTTTAGCATGGTAGATTGTAGACCATTGTGCGTTCTTGGTTCTATGGGAACAAATTTATTTATAGGTGATTGTGCAAAATCTCCTAGTGAGGTGGAGGACATGAGTACCTTATTCTAGTGCAATTAGCAATCTTATGTATGCTACAGTCTATGCTAGACCAGAAATTACCCAAGCAGTGTGAGTTTTGAGCTAGTTTATGGCTAATCTTGGATAGGTACATTGCGATGTAGTTAAGAAAGTATTTAGATATTTGAGGAGTACATCAAATTACTCTATTTTTTATCATGGTAACTCTTCTACAGCTTTGCATTCAATTTGTATTCATGGGTTTGTAGATTTAGATTGGGTAGGTGATATTAACAGTAGGATATCCACTGGTGCTTATGTTTTTAGTATGGTTGGTGGTGCCATTAGTTGGATGAGTAAGTGACAACTTGTGGTTGCTTTGTCCACTATAGAAGCTAAGTATATGGCATCTACTCATGTTTGTAAGAAAACCATTTGACTTAGGATATTGTGTTTTGATATTGGTGTTGATGTAGGACAAATTATTATTTGGTGCAATAGTCAGAATGTTATTTTCCTTGCAAACAATCCAACTTTTCATGCTATAATGAAGCACATTGATGTGTAGTTTCACTTTGTGAGAGATATGGTGGAAGATGGAAAGGAAAATTTGGAGAGGGTAGATACTATAAAGAATGTTGCAAATGCATTGACAAAACTAGTGGGCATAGAGAAGTTTAGATGGTGTTTGGAGTCTATGGGCCTTTCAACCTATAGCGGCTAGTTCTTGTTATGTTCCTATTGCTCTTACAAGGTGTTCAACAAGTGGGAGAATGTTAGGAATAAGGTGTCTCAACCTTGGATAATTCCTATTTTTATTATTTGTTGTGTAAATGTATTTTTTGAAAATAATGTAATTAAGTGTGAATGTACATGTCTAGTTGGCATGTTGATGTGTCACTCCACTTGCATATGTCAGCATCTTGAATGGTGTGTAAGGAGATCATGATTGAAACTGTTATGATGAATTCTTATGATGTGTAAGATTTATCTTTGGAAGATATGATGATGGGTGAAGATGTGAAGACATGTGGCAATTGATCATTAAGTACTGTACACCTGAGTCTCCATGTAGTGCATGGGGTTTGGGGCATCACCCCCAAAAAAATTTGGCTTGCTACTTTTTTGGAGAATGGTAATACCCTAATACAATTCCTCTTTGGAAGTTTCCCTAAAATGGAAAGCACATGATATAAGAGACTTTAGGGTTGCAAATAAGTGAGAGAGAAAGTGTATTGTTGGTAGTGTTTTGTTGTGACTAGATTTGTCTTCTGTGTCCTAAAAGAACTTGCATTGCAAGTGTGTTGTAACCTTTGTGTTGAAGATAATACATTGTGTAGGTTATGGGGGGGTGGGGTTGTTTTGCTAAAAGGTTTTTTCCCACTGGCATATCTTTCTGTTTGTGTTTTCTTTCTCTATCTATTGTATGTATTCATGATTGGCTGCAATATTTTTGTTTACATAATATCAAATCTAAAATTTTAAGGATTTAAATAGAATTTGCACAATACTTTTTATAAGGGATTAGTGAAGGAAGTTGTTTTCACACCTAAGTTTCCTTATAGGTTGTAGAACTTGCATGATACTAATATTTTATCATCTCTATTGGCCATGATCATAATTTTGGAAATGAAGAACGTGTACTAAGTAAAAACTATGTATAGATCAAGTAACTAAATTTGAAGGCATGTAACAGATTGGTAGTGGTTGTAACAATCTAGATAATAGTTAAGGTGTAAAACATAGTTAGAGACTACTAAGTCAATTAGTAGTAAGTAGATAGTAGGTTATTATGAACTACTAGAATTGAGTACAAGGTGAAAGTATATGTGTAGACATGAATTGTTAATTAGATAGTATGCAAGAGAGGGTCAATAACTATTATAAATTAACATTTTGTCAAGTTGTGGATTCAATACACAACTAAGGTTAGGATGTTATTCTCTAGGTATATAAAATAATTAGATGATTATTGTAATGGATAGTTATGTCAGAGTATTTCATAACTACTCATGATTGAAATATTGAGATAAGATTATGGAGTCTTGTTGTCACCCACTATGTGAATGCATATCAACTACACATAGTTATATATGTACAAAAAAGGTTCTCTTTATATATAGATTGAGAACCCTAATAGTATTTTATAACTAAAGTATTCGATGAAAAAAAAAATTTGTGTTTTGTTATGTAAATTTTGGGCATGACATTCTTCATCTCCTTTTGCCTTTTCACCAAATTGTTCTTAGTGTTTCTTCACAATCTATCAACATAGATGTTGTCTTCAAATCCATTTTTATCTTTGACTTTGCTACATCATAATTTCCAAATGCAATAGCATCCTTGTCTACGTTCTCTACTAGTAAAGTAGTGATGGTTGTAGATGCCTCATCAACATCAATCTCATAAGGAAATGGTCTGAATAATGTCACCTTGGAACAACAGCTTGTACATATGTGAAATCAACATCAACTATTAAAAAAACATCATTTAAATGCTTCTCTAGTAGTGATACTAGAACCCTATGTCTTTGTTTCATTGACTTGTTAAAGTCTTCAAAATAGCTAGTCATTATAGACTCAAAATTATCTCCAATTTTCTCTACAAATTCACTAATTTACACTACAACTGACTTGTTAGTCTTCCAAGCTACTTTCCCAAATATGGGAAAAATTTTCTACACATAGAAAAATATACAAAAAGGGATTGAACTGAATTTAAATTGTGCACTTTTTGTCTTTCTTATGGCTCCCAATTTTTCTGATAATTGTTGGAGTTATAACTTGACAAGGTCATAAGAATGGTCTTTCTTTACTATCTTGTAACCCAAATTCATAGCCATACATGGTACACTATTCAACCTATTGGATTGAATTAATTTATGTGAAATAACTCTCACTATAAATGCAATTAGGGGATCATTAATTGTGTCCATGGTCATTCCTCTCTTGTTCCATAATGCCCATGTATTCCTTTTAATTGTCTCTTTTGCATCACTCTTTACAGTCTTTGGTCTGTCCAAGGTTGGATAGCCTTTCACTCTATTAATAATCCTCTTTTTTTATTTTGATAGGGCCATCCTCCAACCATATAGATTTTTCATGTATTCCACAAAGCACAATCTTAATCCACTCTATCTTGAATATGTTCAAAAAATCTAGGGAATAGGTTAACCCTTTTCTCTCTTCAACCTTTTATTCCTCCTTCAATACTCCATTTTCACATAATTTTCCATATAAATCTCTTATTTCCATGTCTCCAATGCTTCTAACCTTATAAGTGTAGCAACACCTTACATCTTGTGTCATTAAAACTTGTCATGGTATCATAGATAACACACCAGATGGGTCTCCTTTATATGCAATGTTAGGAATTTCCCAGAAATGTGGTTGTTTGATCTCATTACATATCAAATGAATATTCAAAACTTTCTTTCCTTCCTTAACCACAACAGTAGAAGATATAGACCAAGGATAACTTTAGTGGCTAATATTTACCAATTGGCTAATCTTACTCATTAGGAACCTCAAATTTGGCAAATTTTTTTGGTACTTTTGGGGTGAGCATGCCACCTACACTTTACAAAAATTGGATCCCATGCTTAGGTCAATTGCCAATAGTTATACATAAGCATTTGTATTTTAGTGATAACTTCTCCAATGGAATCTAATTTTTCCATGTGATAAATTAAACATGTTTGCCTACAATTTCCAAGGTTTATCTTAATCGATGGTCATATTCGCCAATTTTTTGTAAATATTTTTGCTAGATTATAAGTTAATTATGTAGATTTTTCATGCATCTCTATTCTAGAGACTTTTCGTAATTTTTTTTATCCTTTCCCATTTTGCCTCAAAATAGGTTTGATTGGGGGTATGTGTCTTTATTTTTGGGACTTTCTTTAAAACTTGGTATTCTCTTAAAAGTTTGGATTGAAATAGGATTTAGGCCAATGATTTAGGATCATCTAACAACTATAAATAATAGGATTTTTGTCTCCAAACCATCAATCAATAATTTGGAGAGGATTTGTAATAATAAAAGTGGGTTGAATTTAACCTTCAAGTTTGATAATTAATTAGGTTCCATATAATAATAATAAAATGATAGTTTTTAGGTATGTAGAGTTCTATCTATAGTTTTCATTAATAATGAAAGATTCACTAGGTTTTTATAAAAATGTTATATGATTGAAAAAAATTGCTAATAAAATAAAATATTGTCCTACTAAAAAAATGGCTCATATAAATTAATTTTTTCCCATGCACTAGTGTTCAATTTGCCAAAAATTTAGACTTTTTCCCAAAGGTTGGTTTCTTAAAGTTATCCCTAAGCTAGATGCCATAACAACTAACTACGGTTTGCATAAATTCAAATAACATAGCTCGACACATGATAAATAATTTGAAAATTTTGATGAATGGTGTTGAGTAACAGTTCAATTTAGTTGCAAACACTTAAATCAATTTCTTCAATTCACCTTTAGAGATTTATGCTCTCTTTAATCTCGAATAATTACAAATAAGTCAAAAATCAATCATATAGCCCTTGAAACTTTGCAATAAATGCTTAATGCTTACACATTTGTAAGCTTGATTCCAATAGAAAATTTGACTCACTTGGCTTCTATTTTATTCCTAATAAGCTTAGAAGCCATAATGATCTCAGCCAATGCTATCACCTTTGATAGCTCAAAAACCATTAATTTTTTACTTGGCAGCAATAGTGAAACATTTCATGCTTGATAGTAACATGAGAACTTATAGATTTCTTCTAAGTTCTAACCAATACTTTACATCTTACTTCATGCTTATGTGATCTTTCTAGAACTATAACCTTAGAACTAATGTATAATTGAACTTTAAAATATCAGTCCCATGCATAAATCTTTGTTACCTAATTGGGGGTGGTATGATCACTTGATCCACTAGATGAAGTGATCCCATCTGAACTTGATGTGTTACAATCTTCCTTCTTCTTCCATGTCTTGTTCATCTACACTTTGAGTTCTTCAACATCAACCTTTCCTTTTCTTTTATTGAATTCACTGCTAGGTGCCTTTGACCTTGTTGGACAATTTTTGCTAATGTGGCCTATCTTCAAACAACTAAAATATGTAGTTTGACTCAACCATCTACTATAGTCGCTTCTAAAATGTGTTATTATAAAAAAAATTAGAAACATTTCTATACTTTTGAAAATAGTGACAACTATACCTTGTATGTTAATCCCAATTGTATGATCAGTCAGTATGGTTTACCTTGGTTTTCTTATTTAATGACAAGCTAGGCTTTGATCTAAACTCATATGCTCTATGTCCATACTTCTTATATTTGTAGTAGTAACCTTCAAATATTTGTGTGCTTGATGTCTTAATCTTTTATTAGTGTGCTCAATGTCCTTGATTGTTATATTTGTGATAGTTACCCATGAATTTCTTCTTAGGGTTCTGATTTGCATTGTTTCTACTACAAACATTTATTGTATGGTTCCACCATTATGACACGTGGCTTTGTAGTTATTACCTTTGTTTCTTCTTTCTTCTCTTCTTTTAGATGATCCTCCTTCTTAAATACTGGTATAACCCAATCTAGTTGTATCATTGTTAGATCTAGGAGATCTCATCAATTGCTCAAAATACTTATCAAAATACTTAATGGCTTCACTAGGTTTTATAAAACTTTCAACAAATTATTTTTCTCTTTTCAAATAATTTCTTAGTTGTTCATTCTGTAACTTCAGTGTTGTGATCTCAATATCCTTTCCATTCAATTCTTGATTGGAAATCATCATTTGATTTAGTGTTTCTTATTGTATGTGAGCAATCATATTCACCTCTAATGTCTTTTCTTCCAATTTTTTGGTCAGTATCCTTCTATTGTCTTCAATCATGTCTTTGTCATATTCAACTTTCATTTTTTTCTTGACACCTCACATAGTAATACTAATGTGACTTCTTCTTCTATCTTAAGATTTTTAACCTCTTCAGTTAGGGCACCATTCTTTTCCATCAGATTTTCAACTATTGCATCAAATTCACTTGATTTTCCAACTACAAAAAATTTAGTAGTGTCAATCTCTTGGTAATGTGTGTCATTCTCTTCAATAGCTATCGCTTTCCTTCTCTTCAATGAGAACTTCAACTCATCTCTTGCTTCATTCAAATAATGTAAGAAAAGTTGGATTTCAATCACCTAATTATCAATAACCTCTCCCAACTTTTAGACTTTCATCCTTAAGATCTTTGCTCAAATTTGCACAGCTTTTGTTTCCAAAGAACCAAGGCTTTGATACCAATTGTTGGAAATATAATAGGGAAATTAAACTCTAAGGGAGGGGATTGAATCATTCCTTCAAAATGTTAACCATAAAATCATTCACCACACATCCATCTCACAATTTCTATGTAAACTTAAATAGCTAGCTAAAAATATTCATCCATAGCATGAGAGAAGATAACATTCTATACATGTATGACACAAGATATTTAATTACCCAAAAACCCTCCAATGAGAAGGTAAAACTGGGGTGGGGATGACACCCACAAATCTTCATTACTGTAATAATAAATTGTATCCAATAAAAGCTATAATGTTTGATCATAAACTATGAACTACCCTATGAAAGGTCTACCATGTTAAAGGCTTACAAGATTGTTAGATCTTACCCTATTAAAGGATTTCAACACCCTATCAAAAGTTTACCTGATTAAAGGACTTAAAACTTACAATGAAGTAAGAACCTTGTTAAAGGATTTACAACAACCTATTAGGACTACTCTATTAAGAGATTCAATTGATTCACCTACTAGAATGTCTCAGAAATTATCATGTGGTTAGTACTTTGCTACTAGATAATAGATCACCTCTTTACTGGTGTGAACTTGATCCTCTCTAATTAGATGTATCACTTCTATCCTCTAACTCCTTTCCTCTATTCTCCTTTAACTAATTCTATAATGTATCTCAATCCACAACTCCTTAGCCACCATGAATGCCCTATTTGCACATGGAAACATCTCTTTTTTCACAATCCACACTTACAAATTTTAGGATTTGTCCTCCTTATGAAGATTTAGGTGACTTAAGGTTAGGTATGAATCAATGATTGTGATTCACCCATTTTTTCTTAAAACATCCCTTTAACTAATTGGTTGCAGGTAATGCATAGAGATCTGCAATATAGATTCATCCTTATCATTTAAAATCACAAAAAAAATTATTAATTCATCTCAAAAATAGTTACATAGAAGTTTGTGCCACTACAAACAACTATGTCTAAAATTGTTTACTCGACACCTAAAGTGTTTGATACTCAACATCCACTATATCTTCAATGTTGTAATTCAACCTTTGAATGACTCAACATATACTATATGCTCAACACTTGGGTGACTCAAAACTTACTAGTTACTTGGCACATACTGTATATTTGACAACTTACACTTGACATACACTACTTTTTTGACATGAACTAAGCAAATGTCTTAAGTGCATTGTCTCTCATATGTCAAAACTAATCTGAGATTAACAATTCCAATAGTTGTGTTGATAAAGTGTATTGGAAAAGACATACCTCATACCTCTTCATACTTAGTATCCTTCATAACAAATACTAAACTTATCTCTTCATTTATCAATGAATTTTGTAATACAATTTTAAATTTTTAAGTTAAAATTTTGTTAAGGGTTCCAAGATGAAGGTTAAAATTTTATAAGTAGGCCCTTTGGCTTTGGATTCTATTCCAAATTCATTTGTCAAAGTGGTTAGATTAAGAAGATAAATTGTAGCAAGTATAAGAGTAGGTTTGATTCAAGAATATTACAAATAATTTTTATAACAAGCTTCTTGGTCATGTTTTGTTTGCAAAACAAGAAACAATAATACATACTTCTCTACCCCTTTCCCTTGAAACTCAATAGAACAATGGTCAAGCCAATAAATTGGAATTTTTTTTGTGTATAAAAGTGTCACACTTCTATAAATAATTATTCTTGAGAGAACCCATGAAAGAGGGAGCTTCAAGTGTTGGCTTATAGCTCTCTATCTATGACATGCAAAGGCTATGAGATGGTGGCTCTCAAATGAACCAAACTATGCAACCCTTGTAAGGTGCACCATAGAATGAGAGATTCAAAGAGTAGAGGCAAGAGTGCCCATATCCAATAATCTAGAACAAAATAAAATGAAAATGCAAGCTATTTTAAATGAAATGCATGCTAAAAAAGAGAACTAAGCTAAAGCATAAATAAAACTAAGATATGTCATAATGTAAGTAGAATGAGAGCTAAGCTAAAATACAAGAATGCAATAATGCTCCAAGTCTCCAAAATCACCAAGAAAACCTATAGCATAACAATAGCATGAGGGAAAAAGATTTTTTGAATGAGGAGAGAGCCCTCCCTTTTAAAGAAAAATGGATGATAGAGATTAAGAGGCAAAAGAGGAATAATCAAGGGAGGAGAATACATCTTGAGTGATACATGTGCACAAGCATCTCAAAAAATCAAAATTAATGTTTGACTTTTGATATAGTTTGAAATGTATGGAGGAGAATTAAAGTTATTTTAAAAATAGAAGATTCCTCTTACATAGAAAACTGTGCATTCATGTGTAGAAAAAAATGCCCTTTTTATTTCTAAAATAGGAACAATGCTTTATGTGTGCACACTTAGGATAAGAGATGAGTGGGGAATTTTATTTAATTAAAAGGGGAAATATTTTTTTAATTAAATATGAACTTGAGATAAAGTGTTCATACCATAGGTTATAATCGAACAAATAGATTTTTAAGGATTTGATCAATAATAACCATTAGATAAATTATGAAAAAATGATAGAAAGGGGGCTCATAGTCTAGATGACTATTTTTAGTTTGATTACATTTGCCCCTCTTTGACTAATGTATAATTAGTGTGGGAACACATTATGTCAAAGAATGAAGAAGCTAAGATGATAGAGAGATTTGATTATGAAGAACAGAGCAAAGAGAGATCACAAATCCTAAATGCATAGTCTATCAGTAGCAATACTAAACACTAGGATAGATATGATATTAGAACTCAAGAAGAGTACTAAAACAAGTAAAGAAGATAGATCAAGAGAAAATAGATAGTTTTAGCAAAAAGAAATTTGCAACAGTGATAGAATATTCATGCCCCTCAAGATTGAAATCAAAATGAGATAGAGGAGATGCAAAAATATGCTAGATTTGATTAATTTAGAGTAAAAAAAAGGTCATGATGATAGATAAGAGATTAAGACAAAAGAGTGACCACCAAATAATGAAGATATGCCCCGGCTTGACTAACTTTGACCAAGAAACATAAAGCATAAGAATTAGGTCAAAGAAAGAAGAAAGATGAAATAAGATGAAATAGAAATGAAAGCAAAGATTAGAAGAGAGTAGAAATGATGAAGAAATGAAGAAATGATGATTTCCCCAACAAGATTCAAAGATTAAGGTTCAATAGGTTAGCCAATTATATAGAAGAAAAAATAAATTTTTGACTAGCAAGATGAACCCATATCTAGATTTTGATCTCAAAAATGTATCCAGGATGTCGAGATTAGCAAAGATAGGTCAAAAGAATAGATGAGATGGTAAGATAGAAAAGAAGAGAGAAATGGGAAAGAAGAGATAAGATAAGATCGAGAAGAGGTAAGAGAAGGATGAATGTAGTTAGCTAACACATCTATGGAAGATAAAGAAGAGAGCTCTCTCAAAATGCAAAACTAAGCTAGAATGAACCCTAGAGTGTAAGCTAGTATGAAAAGGTGCAATTGCAAGGGTTACATAAGTAGGTCCTAGTTTCTATCATCAAGCCTTATTAGGGACATCATAACATCATACAATCATCACTAGCATAAACTATGAGGATATGAATATGATCTATATCAAATATGAATGTGGGAGTCCAACCTATGCATCAAAGATATATAGGTCAAGGTGACTATGCAGTTATATTCCCTAAGTTTAGTATAGCAAGATTACACCTATATCAAGGAATAAGTACAAGGATAACCCACAAGTGTAGTCTTGCAAAATCAGACAAGGATGATATGTCGTAGGTCCAAAGTGTCAAGTAGAAGAAGCATGAATGTTCTAAATACCTTTAGACAAACAAAATATACCCACAATTAGAAAGCAAGAAAACATGCTCCATGCCCCTAGTCTTCTAGTCCATGACATCCTTGAAAGACTATTAGGGAGGGAACATATAGCAAAGAAATTGTCATAGACAAAACACAGAGTAGATAAAGTTAATCATAGCTCATTCATTTAAGTGTTTAAGTGCATGTCTATAAGTTAGTTGGCCATTTCTTGAAGACTTGATTCTAATAAACTATTTGAAAAGTGTTGAGAAACACTTGATGTCAAGTTGGGGGAGTAGTGTTGAGAAACACTATTTTGTGAGTTGCCAAATAAACCCTAATGTACAAGGAAACCTCAAAGAGGTTAAGTAGTTGTGCCCTTGAGACAAGGACAAGAAAAAATTCCAAGATAGGAAATGTGTTGCAGAGTGTGTGATTGAGACCAGTAGAGATAGGTGCAAGGGTCTCAAGTAGTGCATGTTTATAGGATTTCACCACTTGGCAGATTTTTTTAGGACTTTTTTCAATTTTTCTTGTATTTTTTAATTTTTTAATTTTTTGGTGATAAATCAAAGTGCCTATTGCTAGGTTTTCACTAAGATGATCATTTTTTCAAGCCTTTTTTTTATTTTTAGATTTTTTTTAGCATCATATATGAATTTTTAGATTTTTTTAAAATGATTTAGAGATTACTAATTCTCAAGCAAGATCACATCATTTTCTCCCAATATCTAGCAAGGTATAGGACATGATGGAGCAATAGGCCAGTGGATAAGAAGAGATGGATAAGAAAGGAGTATGAAGCAAGTGAAAGTGATCCTCAGGGACTGACTCCTCAAGAGTATCCAAGCTAGGGATAGAGGTGAAATAGTTAGATGAAGTATGTTTTGGATAAGAAATGGAAGTAATGAGCAAGATAGCATGTAGGATAAGTAGTGAAGTTAACAAGTGAGATAACATGAAGCATTTAGTCCAAAAGAGTAACCATGACAAAAGACGTATGAGAACCATATTTTATTTATTGTGATCAAGACCAAGGGGTCAATTAGATAGGATAGCAATGGGATAGAGCAATATGAATAAAGCTCAAGATGGAGGCTATGAGTGAATTAGAAAGTAAAATAGAGAATGTCATGGATAAGATAGCCAATATGTAAAGATAGCTCAACATTGTCAAGATCAAAGAGAGAATAGGGGATAGATGGATGATGGAAGAATTATGCATGATGCTTGTTTACTAGGCTTTCATCATGGTACTTATCCAAGGTGCAACAAGAAGTAGTTTTCACCATAGGATGAATTTATTTGTCTTTACTTTTGCTACCAAGGTGCCACAAGAAGTGGTTTTCACCAAGGCACATTTTTTTCATTTTTTCATTTTGTTTCAATTTTTATTTTTTCCTTTTTTATTTTTTTTTTGAATTTTTAGAAAGAGCTCAAGTTGTTTGAATGTAGATAGTGTTTCTACAGGAAAGATAAGTCATGATAAGCCAAGACCATAGAAAGGTGTGCTCAAAGATGTTTATAGGGTGATGAAAGAGAAATGGTAGTAGGAAGAGTATATGGAGGATAAGAGTTCATGTATAGAAAGTGTAAGCTTTAGAGAATTTCATGAAGGTGGCTGAAATATTGGACAAGATCAACATTAACACACACCTTGAAGGGTGTTGGAATGATGGAGGAATCATGGATGAAATAGCTTGAGGTTAGATGTATGAGGTAGTAGAAGAGATTTGGAAAAAAGTGGAGTGGAAGGATTTGGAATATTTTTAGGAAGATTTTTGGAAGAAGATGGAATGGAAACCTTTGAAAGCTTGAATGTCAACTTTGAAGTATTTTCAATATTCAAGTATTTCAAAAGAGACTTGGGAATCCATATAGCTAGAGAGATTCCTTTGGATACTTTAGAGCATATTTCTTCAATAATGGGCTTAGGAACCCATATTTTATTTTATTTAGCTCTCTTAATAGTGGACCTTTGTGGTCTTTTTTGTGCATTTTCCTTCTTTGCATTCACATGTTGTTTAGATGGGAAATAGTGATCTCCATTTTTCAATGGATTCTTATGTTTATTCTCATTTCCAAAGGTCTTGGGATTTATGGATGAATAAGGCTGATATGAGTGGTTTAGATGGATAGATGGGTGAAAAGTCATCAAGGCTGAGTGTTCTTGTTGAACTTGAAGTATGATGGGAGAGCTAGGAGTGGAAAATATAGGATATGAAGGAATGCAAGGTCCCAATATAGATGGAAGGTTTGAAGGCTTTAGCTTTAATGGATAAGGATCAAGGATAGACTTTGGATATGCAAATGGATAGTGGAAAGGGATATCAACATATTTAGAGTGAGCAACATGGTCAAATCCATCAATAGACTCATGAGTAGCTTTGATGGGAACAACATTTTTAATAGGAGCACTTGAAGCTTGAGCACAATTTTGAAGTGGATATGGAGAAGTAGAACATGAGGGGATACTTTGATCTTGAAAAGTAGCTTTGGATAGCATAGGAAGAGAACTTTTCTCATATTTTTTAGTAACCTAAAGGAAGATAGTAGAAGTGGTGTCTTCATCATACTTAGGAGGTGGATAAGTTATAGGATATGGAGGGCAAAATTTTTGAAAGAGATGAAAGGGTGCTTGATCTTGATCTTTCTTGACATTTATAGCTTTTTCTTTTTGAGAGTCCTCTTGACATGGAAACACTTCTAAAGAAAAGGGAGAATTAAGAAGGAGTGGAGTAGTACTTGGATCTTTAGTCTTAGTAGCATCGAAAAGGTTTTCAGCCACGTGAAGGTTAGCTTGAATATCTTTTAGAGGTAGCCCTTGAGGATAGGCATAGTATATATAAATGAAAAGAATTAGGTTCTTTATTTGATAGAGGCATGTTGGAAAGATTTGAAGTAATTGGAGGTGCATGAGTGTTGGAAGAAGTATAAAGGAAACCATCACTAGACATAGGTTCATTAATATGTTCTTTCTCAAGAAAAGTATCCTCATCACATGAGTCATTAGAGGTATCAATAATCCCATTATCAATAAGATCTTTTATTTTATGTTTCATCTCAATCCAATCTGAAGTAATATCCTCATTATGTCGATGATAAGCACAATAGATACCCAAGAATGGGTTTCCATATGAGATAGACTTAGGTAATGTGATGAGCTTGGTGCCAAGAAGTGTTTGCAAAGTGTCATCATAAGAATCTTCCAAGGGAGAAAAAGTTCTATCAAAATTATGTCTAGAGTCCTTTTTTTGCTTCTCAAGTGAATGGTATGGATCCATGTCTTCATCATTGTCTTGGTCAAAGATAGGTTCATCATGGTAGCTTGGAATAGGCTCAAACGAGGTACCACTTTCTTTCTCTCTAAGGAGGTCTTTAGATCTAGAAGATGAAGACATATGATGTCTTGGAGTAGAATATGTAGACCTTGAAGAAGATGAATGATGTTTATGTAAAGGTCTTAAGGGAGATTCATTTAAGAATGAAATCTTATCCTCTAATATTTTCTCAAGTTTAGACTTCATTTCTATCATATGCTTAGAAAAATGAAGATAAGAAAGATCATTTGTCTCTTCTAGTTCTTTGTATTGAGTGTATCTAATGTCCCTTTCATACACTTTGGTTCAGCTGATTAGCTAAGATCATCTAAAGTGAGACTTTCCCTAGACCCCTAAAAGCTCCACCTTCCCACCCGTGTCATTAATAAACAACACCCACTTACATCGACAATCTATATTTTCCTGATGGGTGGCTAACCAATCCATACCCAATACAATACCATACCATCCTAGAGGTAGGATGTGAAGATCTACTATGGTGGTGAAGGTACCCAAGTCCAAAACACAACCACTAACTAAGGAGTCCACAACCTCTTTGGATCATGTTTCTAACTCAACTTTCTACCTATCAACCTAATGTGTTTCCACTAGCCCATATTGCTAAAATAGAGATGGTGAAATAAAAAAATCTAAAGCACTTGAGTCAAATAATACTGAAGATGAAATACCAAACAATGTACATGTAGCCTTGACTACAGTACCCTGGTGCTCAGCGTAATAGTTATCAACCACTGCAAAATCTCAGTGGTTCCTACCTACATCTCCCATGGTAGGCTCTGACATGGCCACACCTTTTGTAAGTCTTGAAGATTTCTTTGAAGGACACTGCACTGATCTATGGCCAAGATGACCACAAGAGAAACGTGCTCCTCTAAAATTGGCACTAAAGCCATGTCCATGCTAGGGAACATTAGAGTAGGGTGCACTCCCTTTTCTAGAACCCTTCTGACTATTTTGAGGTGGGAAACTCTACTAATACTACTGGCCTCAGCTCTATTTTAGTCATTGTTGATCCCCATGATGATAACCACCTTGTGAGGGTGTTGACTAGGTTTGGCCCTTTCTTGAGGATTGCATCTAAAGGTTTTGCACATTCTACCCTAAAAGTCATGAACTTTGATTCTAAGAGCTTGATTTACCACTAAAACCCCTAGCCACATTTCTCTCAACAATCCTTTCCTTCTCCATGGAAAGTGTAAGCATTCTCAGCTGGTGAACATAGACATACCAATGATAGAGTCCCTAAGGCGGCTATCAAAATGTTATGTGAGGAGTACCTCACCATGATGGTAACTTAACCCAAGAACCACTTCTCATATTGATTCACCAATATATTTCCCTATTTGACCTCATGAAATTCATTGGTACAAGCCTCCTAGTATTATGGAGAAAGGAATTTTTCTCTAAATCTCTCCTCAAAGATCTCACAAGTGAGATCTGCCACATTAATGCAAAGCTTCTTACTCTCCATATCCCAGCATATAGATCCATGGTCTCTTAACTATGTGATAGCATAATGGGCCTTCATGTTGCTTCCATAAGGTAGTAAAGAGAAGCAACACCCCATATCCAATAAGCAAGTCTCATCCTTGAGTCCCATCCCTTAGCCATCAAAAAGTGGTGGTTTAGACCTTTAGAGTTCTTGCGTCATCTCCACCTGGGTGAAATCATCATCATCCCAAACACCTCTCCATTAGTACTCTCTACCATTATGTGGTGTAAAATAATATTCACACTCATGGCCACATTCCTCTTCTTCTCTATGATCTAAAATATAGGAATCTCCATGATGAGATCCCTCTTCTTGGATCCCAATGGTTTTCCTCAGCATGAGGTTCCAATCAAGCAATAATCACTTATAGCTAAGGCATCAATGCTCCCATGTGACCATGATCATTGTTACCCTATTTATCCCTACCATCCTAACATTCCTCATCATGGTGTTCTTCCTCATTATTATTCCATTAGTTATTACCCCTGAGTTCCAAGTCTATGTGCAAGAGGCATCACTAAGGAAGAAACAAGATAAGGGTCAGATTATACATAAAATTCATAAGAGTCACAAGAATAAGAGAAAATAAGATAACAATGCACACAAAGAAAGCAATATCATAATGGGAGCATAAAATAGAGATCCCGATGTTGCAACATGGACTTAAATAAAACATATAATGCCTCACCTATAGATCCTTGGAACAAGGATAAATAAAGCCAATAAAGGTTTTTTTTTTTTTAAGCATGGAATAAAACATCATCAACATGCTACAAATCATAAGATCACAACAAAAGACTTAATGAACCATTTCAGGCTTCCAAAAAATCTCAAAGTGACACTAAAACCCAAAATGACAAAGCTACCAAGGTTACCAAACACATTCAAAATTGAGAGACCTCAAATTCAAAAATTCAAACACTAGAATTTGAGAACTCCATAAAGGGTAGCCAAGTCAACTCTCAAAAAGTTCCGGTCTAGTCCCTACTAGTCACCTAGGCAATTTTTCTCGTAGACCCATGCAAAACTTCAGAGTATAGTCATGTGATATTTCTCACAATAGCCAAGGAAATACTTTTAAATAGTCATATGAAACCTGTCCATTATCATACAACATTTCTCACCACTACCATGCCATACATTCAGGGGTGGCACAATAGAGTTGGCTAAAGTCATGCAATACTCTTCTAGTATCATAAGATAGAACTCAACACTATTGTGCAATACTCTCTAGTATTGTACAACATTTCTCCCTAAGGTGTGTGATACTTCATCAATATCTTCCAATGTTGAAGCACTTTCACCTAGGAATACAAGGAAACATTTCAAAATACAATCAAAAGGAAGAGAAACACTAGAACCTCCACACTGGGGAGTATTGGATCTACAAAATTGAGGCTTTGACACTCAAAAGCATGAAACGCCAAACAGAAACACAACTAACCATCTAATCCATAACATTGTATAAAACCCATGTGGAAAGAAACATTGTAATGAACATAAACAAATGAACTCCTGTGCAATTTTTCCCAACTGTAATAGCATCATGAGACCTCAAAGGCCCTAGCCATCCCCTACACATAACATTCAAAAATGCCAACTAGATAGTCAGAGTTTCCTTATGAGGGCATTACTTCTACAACATAATAACATCATAAGAAGATAAAGATATAACGTTCTAATCCAACAAAGCATAGATACATCAACTAATAGAAAATCACATTATCTAACCATATGCTAACATCATAATAAAGGAATGCATCAATAAAAATAACATCATCTAAACATGATATCTAAGTATTCTAGTTAAATCATAAATCACAAGGAAAATACTCTTGAAACCCAAATAAATCAAGTGAGACATCAAGAATTAGTTACAACTAGAAATAGACTATCTTTGTACACTGATCCCTAGTAGTGGTATAGGTAGCTACACCTCCCAACCATGTGAAACCTGTAGGTCCACTTCCACCATATTGATGAAGATAATGATCCAATCACAAACACATGTAAAGAAAACATACACGGCTAACACTCATGCTAGACAATAAAGAGGACTAAAACTAAGATCATGAGACAATGCAATTACAGCAAGTCTTGGTTAGATGCTTTATGGGTCAACTATGTAGGGACTATAGTGGAGAGTAATATTCTTGGTACTCCCAAGCTAAATCTAGTGAGCAAATGCTCTCAGGGTACTCCCATGGAGGCCATCACTAACTATTCTCGAAGTCAAACTGTAAGACACTCACCCTTAGAACAAACCATACAGGCATCACATTTTAATTATCTAAGTTTTATTACCAAATTTATTTCTTTAGTTGTTAGTTACTTAGAAACTACTTCATGCCAACCTAGGAAATGGACACCAAGGTTGCAAAAGAAGCCCCTCCATTGTCTACCCTACATAACCATGCTCATAACACAATGAGTACCTATAGGCAATGCATAATCTCAACCCAACCCCAATGAACATAATTCTATCAAAATCACCTAGGAGTTTGAGTTTTGTAAGACCTGATGTAGTGCCTACCCTCATTCACATCTTTTCTGGACATATTGTTGCTATTATTATCAGACTATGATGGACTAGTTTTATGTTGATGGATTAGTGGTATTGTTTTGACACTATCAGACATTATGTTATGGATTCAGAGGTTATGTGATGAGATCATTTAGACTTTACATTTCATGCATACATGATGATCATTATATTATTTTCAGCTATTGTTGATGATTAGTTGATGGTTATTATCTCATGTGTTTTATTATGGATACTTACCCCATACTTGCATGTGTATGGTGTGTGTGTTTTCTTATTGTATGGCATTTCTGATGTGGTTAAGGAAGGGAGTCGTAGTCACCTGCTTAGTCAGTATCTACACGATGCACCACTTCCTGCCATTGTTTGTTTAGCTTAGCATTATATATATTGTATGTACATGCATGGTTTTTTCTGTAGGTTACAGGTACCGGGTATCGACTTCCCTGAATTACCAGGATGAGCATACCCTATTATACTATCTCAATGATAAGAGAAGGGAGATAAATTCTCAAGTCCAAATCCCAAACCTTTAAGCCAATTGTCCTAGTGAGGTAGGACAAGTATCTGGATATTTTACCCACCGAATGTGTCGGATGACATGATTTGTGATTTTTAACCCTTTAGACTGATTTTGAGTGATTTGCTCTATGATGGGTTTTCATATTTTATTCTTGGAGGTCTATGGTGAATTTTCTATTAATTAAGTCTTAATAAATAGATTTAATTAATAAATTAATTATTTGAGAAAATTAATATAAAATATCATGTTATTTGATATTTTGATTATAATTAATTAAATGAGAATTAATTGAGGAAAAAGAATTAAATAAAAGAAAATTAGAAATTAAAATTAATAATAATAATAAAATAATTATAATAAATAATAAATAAATAATAATAATAAAAGTTATAAAAATTAAAATGAAATTTATAAAGATTAAAATGGAAGTTATAAATATTTAAATAGAAATTATATAAAAAGTGAATTGGAGTTATAAGCTTGCATGGGAGTTAACGCACTTTTCTATTTCTCAAGTGTCAACAACACGGGGGTTAGTGCATCAATTAAGCACATGGTGTCTACAACCCTATGGCTCATCTTGAAGGTTGGAAAAGACCCATGCTTAGTTGGTGACACCTTCCAGCTGTTTCTAGAAGCATTCTAGATGTTTCCTGAAAGCTCTTTATATTCAAGCATTCCTAGAAGCTTAGACATAGCGATTGGAGTGCAAATTGGAGCATTGGAGGACTTGAGAACTTTGAAGAAGGGAGGAGCTTGCTTTGCGAGTTTCTGAGGAAGAGTGAATTAGCATTAGAATTCAGGTAGATTCTTGTGATTTTACTTATGCTATTTCCAAATTGTGCATGCCATGTCTTCTTCGTGTCTTCCATATGTCTTCTGAAGAATTTCATAATTTATTGTGCATTCTCAATATGGGTAGATTAATCTATTTGAAAATTTTTATATGCATGGATCTAAAAAGAACACGGGGCTAGGGTTGAGATTCATAGTCAAACCCATTAGATTAATTATTGGAAATTTTGGGAGATCAAAGGTTTATGGGGGAATTCTGAAAAATTGAAGTTGTATTGATATATTGTCAATTTTCTTATACTTACATATATATATACAACTATATATATGTATATATGCTCATATATTGTGATATTATTAATTTTGCATATATTTGTATATATATACATACATACATACATACATACATGTATATATATATATATATATATATATATATATATATATATATATATATATATATATATATATATATATATATATATATATATATATATATATATATATATATATATATATATATATATATATATATATATATATATATATATATATATATACATACATACATACATACATACATACATATATATATATACATACACACACACACACACACACACACACACACACACACACATATATATATATACATACATATGTATATATAATATATATTTGTTAAAAAACCACATAACATACCCATGGGCGAAAACATTTTAAGAAACGTTTTAAACCAAATCGCAAATGGAAATCGCATTAGCAATTTTTTAAAAAAATAATAAACATTATAAACATTGAGTCGGGGGGGGACGAGACCCGCACCCCCCACTGCGGTCACAGTGTACCGCTGTTGCAGGCCCTGCTATCGTAGGGTCCTGCGTACCGGCAGTCATATTATATAAATGTGTGTTGTTTTTAAAAAAATGTTGCCATATTCGATTTTAATTTTGGCATTAATCAAATTTGATTAATTCGATTTTGTTAAATGATAAAATAATTTATATATTCATATATGTATTTATATGTATATATTTTAATAAAATATATATATAAGTATGTATATAATATGTAAATATGATTATTTGTTTTATAATTGTAAATTGATAATTGATTTATATCAAAGGCTCATGATTTAAATTAATTGTTTTATTAAATATATTAAATATTGATTTGGTGGGGAATGTTTGGATTAAAATTATAATTAAAGAATGGATTTGTATTCATTCTAAATAAATGTTCTTTCAAATTCTTTCTCTAAACTTGGAAACATAAACTGAGACTTTTGCATTTAAATTCAAATTGTAAATTTAGCAAAACCAAAATATGTGTTTACATTGTGTATTCTTTATGATATTTTTTTGGGTTTTGGGTTGACTAGTGTTGACCAATTATAGGACGTCTACCAGAGGCTTGGGAGTTATGCGATTGTGATGTCATGATGATGTTTTAATCTCGATCTTTATAAACCCAACCATGGTTATGTGATGGAATGCTCTATGTATTGGATGTGATTACTGATTGTTATAGTTGAGATTCTTATGTATGAGACACTTGGCTTAACCATTATTTTTGGTCATCGATCAGTTATCCTTGGTTATTTTCTAGTCACCATGATGGGACTGTGATGTGGATTTATTCTTGATGATGTCATGATGTGACATGTTTGACTCAACCATTTTTAGAGTCTTCGATCAGTTTGATTGAGATATATTTTGGTTATTGAGAACCATTGGATACTTTGATTATCAGTGATACTTTAGTTGCCAATAGAGAGTTGTTGTGTTCATGATTTTCTATGGATGTTAGCTCATGGAGATTTGATGCTTTTATGCATATTTGATGATTTGATTATGGATTATCTTTTGTGATTTTGAGATTTATGATTCCATGAGCATTAGGGTAGGATATCTGCGTGTACTGACTAGAAGTGGCTTGCAATGGGGGTCGGGGCCCTAAGAGGCTGCCAGGGTAACTCATTGTAAGCTGGATTAATAAGTGATAACATTCACACCTAATACTAACTAAATGAACCTAAAAAGATAAGTGTTTTGTTCTTGCCCATGCCTTGAGTGCTTGTACAGGCTAGGATGGGAGTAGTGAGATGCATGGTTGCGACCTTGCATTCTGTAGTATGCCTCGTCAGTATGAGAGGATACTAGTGGCCACATGAAATCAGTATGGACCTATGGAGTTTAGCTAATTGCCAGGGTAACTTGTACGTGATAATTGCAATGACACTTTCCCGCTTGCATAGTAGGTTCCTAGATGTCATTGTGTGCCTCTAGGATTAGATGTTAGATTTTGTATTTGGAACCTTTGAGTTAGTATACTTTTAGGATTCTTGGACTTATGGAGATTTGTGTATGTGTTATGGATAGCCTATTTGGGACTTGATATTATCTCCTCAGCATGGTGGGAGTGGACCACTTAGGTACCACGTGGTCGGGTGGTAGTGTATTTTCCACTCTTATCATTTTGAGTTTCATTGAGACATCGTGGCTGTTGCCCCCTTCATGATGGTGGATATGTATCCTTTTTCATTGATGATTAGCATATGTTAGATGATGTTATCTTATGCTTTTATTTGCATGTTAGATTACTTTCTACATATGATGTTGTATATGTTAGGAGTGGCATTCCTACTATGTTAATACCGATGATCTCTTCGATGATTTGGAATGTTATGCACGGAGGGATGGCTAGGATCCACGATGGTCTAATGATGCTATTAACAGTTAGGAGGAACCGTGCACTTAGTTTGTTATGTTTGATCTTTATGATGGATGTATATGTCTTCTATGATGATGTATCATGTGTATCATGTGATTATCTTTACTTTGATGTATCATGGATTAGAATACGAAGATGTACCTTATTCTATGTATGTATATTCTTTTGAGCTTGTCATACCCTGTGACATGTACAGTGGATGATTGAGTATTTGAAATGTAATGTATAAACATTGGACTTATCATTATTATTTCATGTATGATAGATGTTTCTAGATGTATTCCAATGTTAAGGTTTCTTTAAGAATGTATTATGTTATGTATGTTATGTTTAATTTCAGATGGACATTGCTATTGCTTCCGTTATTGTGCATAAGTTATATGTGGTGTTTACTTTCATGAAAAAAAAAATGCTACTAAACTTAGTGAAATTCTAGGTTAATTCTTTGGATCCCTTGGTGGGGCATTACACCTGACAAATAAATGCACACATGTTCATGTGTGGACACATCAACTCCTTTAAGATCATAAAAACAAGGGTTGGATGAGAACATAAGCAAACAACACTCAACTAAATAAAAGATCGAGAGTATGGATATGGCATGCATCCCAATACAATGTAAAAATTTCATAGTGGTCAGATTGACATCCTATAGATAATCTACATCCATGACCAACACCGTGCCAATAAAACACAAGAAAACTAGGCAGTGAGCAAATCACGGCAAAAACCTCAAAAAGCAATGTTGATGAAAATCAATGAAAATAAAACCCATTCAAACTAAGGATGAATGAGCCACAAAAATCTAACAAAAATTGGGTTCAAACACTGTATGCAAAAATGGCCATCATAATGGTGTGAAACCCCAAACCCCCATACCAAAAGTTAGGAAAATGCTCATACTCATCCAATAGGGAAGAGCTAGCAATAAAAAATAGAGGGGAATAGTAGTTCTCAACATCCTAATAAATAGCTCCCAAAATGGAAACATAAATGGAGCTGAAATAGAAAAATAGGAGAGTCCTACCTGATAGCCAAAACGGAAAAAATAGGATTCTGCATAATAAAATAAAAATCACATAGAAGTTGCCAAAAATCATGGCAATCCAAGGTCTCCCCAAGCTGGATCCAATGAGATTGATCTTGTGATGATCCCATGCCTATAGCTCCTATAGAAAATAGAAACACAATCCTATAGAAGAGAGTTTTGAAATTGCTCTCAAATTTCTTATTTTGGAAAGTGAGAAGTGAGGAATAAATTTTTTTTTGGATACTTATTCACTTTTTGAGTGAATAATGGAATAAGGAAAACAATCAGGTCACCTAGTTAGACCCTCATTCAACCCAAATGAAAATAGGTTATTCAATGTAATTGGAATTTATCTACAGAAAAGCTACTAGGAATTAAATCAAATTAAATAAAGCTTGACATTCCCTTAAACCAAAACCAAATAATTCCTTAATAACTTTCACAATAAATGTGAACCTCTAAATGCATAGACACACTCATGGGTCTAATCACATAATGCAAATGAGTCTATATTATTAAATCACCAAAGATTTAATTTAAATAATTTAAATAGGATATTTCAACCATACAAGGATGACATTGGTTAAATATGAACATTTGAATCACTAACAACATGTGTCACTGCCAGGGACATAAATCCTGCATACTAAAACACATGATCAAGAGAAATTACATATAATAACATAGCTAAAGTAATAAATAACATTAAATAACTTAATTTAACTATTTATTTAATTATATTGAAATAATCCATTTACATCACTCACTTTCGCATAATGCATCACAAATAAAAAAATGAAGTAAATAACCATAGCATCAAATCCAATATATAAACATAATTAGAGGATATGTCCAAATATAGGATAACCAAGTATCACCATAAAACATATTGTCATCTCAAAAAGGGCATCATCATGTATATATCATCAACTAAACAATATAGTATCTAACATTTATGATACTAGAAATTAAAGTATAAAATTTGACCATAAGGTCATCTCAAATGTAAAAATAACATGAGTAACAAGTATCTCTTGGATCAAAATATCACAAAGTAAAGACTACAAACACAACAGGCACTACATTTATGGATATGGATCTAATTAGTACCAAAAAAAAAATTGTACATCTAGACCTTAGATAACTGATTCACCCCCCTCTTAGTTATTTTAAAGAATTACTACACTTTCTTCTACATTGAAAAATATCACCATAAAAATGTAGATCACAAGGGTACAATAGGAGACAAATTATATATATGTGCTCTTGGACATTGATCACAAGGGCATGGAAAGTGAAAAATATATATTCACTTTAGAATCATAGGAAAAAATAAAAATCACTAGGGCATGATAAGAGATTCAATAAAAATAATAATAAATCACCCACCTTGTTTACATACTTGCCTTATGAATTCTCTTCATTCTCATGCTCTAATATGTGGATGAAATATTTCATGATGTGATTTGAATGGTTTATGCCTTCTTTCTTTAACTTGTGAACTGACATCATCACAATGTTGACAAATCCATTGCAATATCAATGGTATCAGGGATACTTTTTTTTTAAATGCACAATTGATATTGAAATATCATTGCTTTCACAAACTAGCTTTGTGATTGGCCTCTAATTTTGTGGTGTAATGAAAACTTTGAAAATAGTTTGTATTAAAAATTTGTAATAATTTGTGAAAAAATTTATAATAATGTTATTGTGTGTTAATTTAGGCTTGAATGCATTGTGTGACCTAGTGAATTTAGAAGATTAATTTCCATCTAGTCTATGCCTAGTGAAATTTTTGTTTCCTAATGGGTTGTAGGTGGTTCTAGTACCTGTTAGGTCCTATTATAACCTATTAGACACATTAGGACACCTTGGGACACATTACAACCCTATAGGACATCTTAAGACCCATTAAGACTCCTCATAACACATTAGTAAATTGAATAGATGTCGCTAAAATAATATGTTCATCGAGAATATAAGAATATACCTTGAAACATGGAGTATTATATCATGCAACACCTTAATAGTTTCATTGCTAACATAATTTATAACTAGATTCTCCATATTCAATCTTATTCTTGATTAGTGTAATATCTTCTCTTCAACTGAATATTTTTTAAGATCAACATGAGTTCTAATGTGTCTTAATGATTCCTAATGTATCATAATGTTCTGTAATGGGTTTCAAGGGGACCTAGAACTAGTTAGGAACCATTATCAACCCTTGTCATACATTAGGACCACTTAGAACCTATTAGTGTGTCCTATAATAGTTAATGTAGATTTTAAGGGGTGTTAATGGGTGATATTATATCCTAATGAGTCCCAATATGTAATGTAGGAGTATCCTAGGTGTAAGGGAAATATCGCATCACCCAACAATATTTATGTTTTCTCTTTTCAATAAGGGTTATTTTAGTGTAGAGTTACTATTTATGAAAGCTTACTATTTTTAGCAAGTTGGTCATTCAAGCTCCAAAATGTTCTAATTTCTTTTGTGGGGATTTATTTTAGATATATTGGCCTACCAATAAAGTTTCATTGGAATATCAACTGTATTTGAGTTGCTATTGATAATATTTGGTACAAACATTTGAACTCATTTTTGAAGCTTGGATGCTCTAAAAGGGGTCTAACCCTCCTTGATTGGAGCTTTTTTCTACAAGATGAGTGTTGTAGATCATGAGATGTCACTTATGAAAGAGGTAATCATAGTTAATCAAAGCAATGGTTGATGAGTTATAGCCTCTAGAAGTTGTGTTTCCTAAAACTATAAAATAGAAATTATTTGGGTTGACTCTTATATAATAAAATATGTAAAAAATAATAATTTAGGGTTGGTCATCCTTAGTATCTTAGGTTAAAATTCTAGAACTTTCTTAGGTGGTTGAAAGTTGCCTCTATAAAGAAGGCCTCTAGGTTGACTAAGGTTATTCTAGGTTATTTGTGGTGAATTGTCTTGCATATTGTTGTAAATAAAATTCCCATGTGGCTTTTCATGTAGCATTTATGAAATTTATAATTCTATACTTTTGGAGATAATAAAAAGATAAATTTATCTTATCATAACTTGTTTGTATTTCTCTATTTTGGTTGTGATTGTGTGGTTAAGGAGAGAACCCTTCATCAATATGTCATAAGGGATAATAATGAGTCTTAGGTGGTCCTAGAACCCCTTATGACCCATTACAACCCATTAGGATACATTAGGATCCATTAGAACACCTTAGGACCCATTAGGACTCATTAACACACATTAGTATAGTGAATAGATGTAACTACAATGTCATGTTTATTAAGAATAATCCTTGCACCATGGAGTAATACAAAGGAAGAATTTGTATATAAATAAAATAATTGTTATTTAATGAGGTTCTTTTTATTCTTCCCAAAAAATATGATGTCAAAATTCCCTTACAATTATTATTTCTTATTTTTTAGACTAAGAGTGGAATCTGGATATCAAAGAAGAAGATGAATGGAAGAATACCTTCAAAACAAAGGATGGGTTGAATGATTGGTTTGTCATGCCTTTTAGGATAACCAATGCACTGAACACATCCATGTTTCTTAGGAATGAGGTGCTAGAAGAATCAGTGGGAATGTTTTTCATTGCTTTCCTAGATGATGCTTTGATCTTCAATGTGACTGTGGAGTAGAATTCATAGGGTTTTTGATAATTTTAGGGAAGAGAAAGTATTTATTGAATTGAAGAAGCAAAATTTTGTGAAGGAATTATTATATCTAGGAATTTTAGTTTTAGAAAAAGGTCTTAAAATGGACCCACAAAAGGTGAAGGTTATCCTTGAATGGCCTATGCTAAGGAGCACTAGAGAGGTAAGATATTTTCATGGTTTGGCTAGCTTTTATAGAAATTTTATTAGGCATTTTAGTAATGTCTATGGATCCTTTACTAAAAAATTGAGAAGGGATAGGAAGGAGTTTAAGTGGACCACAAAAGAAAATAAGAGTTTAATTTTTATTTTTATTTTTAAGTTATAGAACAACCTATTTTAGCACTTCCACATTTTAATAAGGTGTTTCAAGAGGATTGTGATGCTAGTGGTATTACAATAGTAATTTTTTTGAGCCAAGGTGAAATTATTTCTTACTTCAATGAGATCTTAAATAATGCTAAGAGAAAATAGTAATTTAAGCTTTAGTTCAAGCATTTGAAATAGGTTAAAGTTTTATAGATTTACACATTTGTTCTGAAACACAAGTGAAGCAAGTCTAGCAAGGTTGCATATTCTCTTAGGAGGAGGCAAATTTTGTTGACATAGATGAAGGTTAAGATTGTTGGATTCAGGAAACTAAAGATTTTGTTTCCAGAAGATCTTGATTTTTCTCAAGCTTAGAGAGTTTGTACAAAACCTATTACTCTAGATAGAAACATGTTGTTGGATTTCATCAACCAAGATGGTATTCTATTCAGAGAAAGTTAGTTATAAATTAAAAGGAGTTTTGTGAGAGATAATCTCATCAAGAAAAAGTATAGTTCAAGGTTGGTTGGACTTTTTGGTCATGATAAAATCATTGCTCAAGTTAGTTAGAATTGTTATTGGCTATAGTTGTAGAATTTGTCAAATGGAAAAAGGAGCAAAGTAGAATACAAGGTTATATTAGTCAATTACCTATACTAGAGAATCCATTAGAGAATATTAATATGAATTTTTTTCTTGGTTCACCAAGGAAGTTCATGTGGTAGAACTATTTTCAAAGAAATGGTGAGACTACATGTTCTACTAAAGAGCATAGTCTGAAATTAAGAAACCAAGTTTTTTGGGTACTTGTTAAGCATCATTGTAACATGTGATGGCAATAAGATGAATCCTTTCAATTATTTCTCTTGAAAATTCAATCAATTACCAAATCCAAGTTTCTAGGAGGCTATTTTTCATCCACCTAGATAACTCAGTTAAAGATAAATGTTTATGTTCACAAGTAGGCCTTTGTTGGTTCTAAAAATAAAACCTATAATTATGCAAAAACTAGAAATTTTTTGTGGAACATAATATTTTATATTTTCTGGTTTTTAACTGAATGAAAATTTTAATGTGTAACTAATATGAATTCCTACTCGGAGAAATTTTGTAAATAAATTGAAAAAGGAGATAGACTAATGAGAACTATAATAAAAGTTCATAAAAAAATTCCTAAATGAACATTAGCCACAACAACAATGCATCTACAAATTAAACCTTTGAAGGAGATGGAAGAAAACTAACAAAATCTAGAGTAGTGTAACCATTAATTCATTGATTTAGTCATCAATAGAAAATTTCAAAGACTATAATGTAGGAGCATTGTGGGTTGCCTTGTAATCTTGCACTTTTGTTCATTCTACCAGTTGCTATAGAGTTCTTAATGGATGCCTAGCATTTAGTTGATGCCAAGTGATTCTTTGGTTGCTGAGTGATTCCTTTGGTTGCTAAGTTCCCTTAGATGTTGAGCCATTCCTTTCGTTGCCTAGCATTGCAGGATGTCAAGTCTATAGTTGATGCCAAGTGATTCCTGTGGATGCAAAGCTTGTGTGGTTGTCGAATGTTTGTTTAGATGCTGAGTGCCATAGTTTTGTGAAGCTATCATTTACCAAGTTATTTGTGTCTAGTTCTCATTTGGACCAACCTTGCTTGTATTTAATTTATGTAATTAATAATGGTTGTGAGTCAACTTGTGGCTTTTCTATGTTCTAAAATCTTCTGTAGGTTGTTTTGGCAAATATTTAAGGAAGTCTAGGGTTGAGTTTTAGAGGTAGAGAGTAGAAATTAGAGGATTAAAAGAAAAAAGGTCTAGAATGTGAACTTGAAGTTGGTTTGTGAATCTAGAATTTATATTTTGTAATTGGCCATAACCCAGAAGGCCTTATAGCTAGGCATGTATGTGGATCATCTGATGAATCAATAAAAGTATCTCATTTCCTCTCTATGGTGTTGTTCTCTTTGTGTTTTTTTTTTCATTGTGTTAACTCTGGATTTTTTTTCATTGCTAGGTGTGCCTTTGGCCCTAGTTAATCACTTTTCCTGCCTTGCATCAAGTAGTTCAAGATTAGACATTACTTTGATAAAGTTTTGTGTGATATTATGCCTATGGATTATTGTCATTTTTTTTGGGTAGACCTTAACAATATGATAGATATTCTATACATGATGGAAGATTGAATCAATAAAATCTTTGGGTGAATGGGAAGAAGCAAATATTGCTACCTATGATTGAAAGTCTAGATGAGGTTAGTTGTACTAAAATAAAATTTTGCATGGTTAATGGAAAGCAATTTGAAAAGGAAGTAAAGAAGAATCAAGTTTTTTTTTCTATAATTCCTAGAGGACTGAGTGTTGGTTGTAATGAGTGAGAAACAGAAGCTGGTAATGACCAAATGAAAATAGATAGTGGTAATTGAGTACCAAAATAAATTGAAAAATTATTCAATGAGTATAACGATATTTTTGCTAAGGATATTCATGATAGTTTATTGCCAGTAAGAAGTATAATTCATTATATGGATTTGATTCCTAGAGCTAGTTTTCTGAACAAAGAAACATATAGATTAACACCTCCAAAGAATGAAGAACTTAACAAAAAAGTGCATGAATTATTGGAGAAAGGATCGATCAAATAAATTTTGAATCCATGTTCTATACCTACTATATTGGCACCTAAGAAGAATGGAGAATGGAGAATGTGTACTAATTTCAAAGCCTTTACCAAGATTACAGTGAAATATAGGTTTTCTATGCTGAGGATGGATGCCATAATGGATTGTTTGATTGGAGCAAATAATTTTACCAAGATTTATTTGAAGAGTGGTTATGATCATCATATTAGAATTAGTGAAGGTGATGAATGGAAGACAACTTTCAAGACAAAAGATGGTTTATATGAATGGTTGATTATGCCTTTTGGCTTGACTAATGCACCTAGTACTTTCATGAGGTTGATGAATGAAGTTTTGAAAAGATTCTTAGGTAACTTTGTGATTGTTTATTTGGATGATATTCTAATTTTTAGTAAGACCAAGGAAGAACATCTTGAGCATATTAGACAAGTATTGTAGACGTTGAAAGAGGAGAAGTTGATGATCAATTTGAAGAAATGTTCTTTTATACAAAAGGAGATTATGTATTTCAGATTTGTGATTTCAATTGATGGTTTGAAGATGGATCCTAAGAAGGTTAGAGAAATTTTGGAATGGCCTGCACCAAAGAATGTGGGTGAGGTAAAATCATTTCATGGTTTGGCTAGTTTCTACAAAAAGTTTATAAGAAATTTCAGTTCTATTTGTAATGCTATGACTAAGACAATGAGAGGAGATAAAAAGGTATTCAAGTTTACACATGGAGCTGATAAGAGTTTTGAGACTTTGAAACAAAAGGTTGTTGAGTTACTTGTATTGGATTTTCCTAAGTTCAACAAGGTATTTCAAGTTGAATGTGATGAGAGTGGTAGTGCAATAGGAGCTATATTGAGTCAAGGAAAACTTATTGCTTTATTCAATGAGAAGTTGAATGATGCTAAATGGAAGTATTTTGTATATGATCAAGAGTATTATGCTATTGTTCAAGCCTTGAAGAAGTGGAGACATTATTTGATTCCTAAGAAATTTTTGTTGTATATTGATCATAAAGTTTTACAATACATGAGAAGTTAACATAAATTCAGTTAGATACATATGAAGTAGGTTGAGTACTTGTAGAGTTTAGGTTGAGTACTTGTAGAGTTTTACATTTGTGATTAAGCATAAGAGTGGAGTTGCTAATAGAGTTATTGATGTATTGAGTAGAAGATGTTCTTTATTGATGAAAATGAAGGTTGAAGTTATTGGTTTTGATGACTTGAACAAGTTGTATGATATTGATCCTAATTTTTCTAAGGCATGGAGAGAGTGTAGAGCACCAAATCTGACAGATCATATAAGTAAGTATGATGAATATTTCATTCAAGCAAGCATGTTGTTCAAGGGAATTTAGTTGTGTATCCCTAAAAGTTCTGAGAGTCAATTTGATCAAGGAAAAGCATAGTGGTGGATTGGTTGGGCATTATGAAATTGATAAGACATCGAGTTTGTTGAAAGATAAGTACTATTGGCCATAAATTTATAAGAATGTTCAAAAACTTGTAAAGAGTTGTGGAGTTTATCAAGTTTCAAAAGGATTAAGTCAAAATATTGGTTTGTATACACCTATTGTTGTTCCTGAGAAATATTGGAGTGATATCAATATGAATTTTATTCTTGGATTGCCTAAAATTGTGAAGGGGTGTGATTCTATATTTGTTGTAGTGGATAGATTTTCTAAAATGGCTCATTTTATACTATGTAAGAAGACATCAAATGTTGAGCATGTCAGTGAATTTTTCTTCAAAGAGATTGTGAGATTGCATGGATTACCAAGAAGCATTATTTCTGATAGAGACAATTAGTTTGTTGGTTATTTTTGGAAGACTTTGTGGAAGAAGATGGGTACTAAGTTAAAGTTTACTTTTGCATTTCATCCATAAAAAGATGGACATATAGCGGTTGTGAATAGAAACTTGGGTAATTTTCTAAGATATTTAGTTGGGAATAAGCTAAGTAATTGGGAAATGGTATTGGGACAAGCTGAATTTTCATATAATAATTCTATGAATAGGAGTACAAGGAAGACACTTTTTGAGATTGTTACTAGAATGAAGCCTAGAGAAGTATCAAATTTGAGGGATCTTGCTAGTGAGAAAAAGAGAAGTGCTATAGGAGAAGAATTTGTTGATTTTATGGTATCTTTGCATAAGGAAGTGAAGTTGAGGTTAGAAAAAAGTAATCAGAAGTATAAGGAGAATGTTGATAAGTCTAGAAGACATTATAATTTTCAAGTTGGTGATGAGGTGATGGTTCATTTGAAGAAAGGAATATTTCTTGTTAGAACATATAGTAAACTGAAGATGAAGAAATTTGGACCTTGTAAGATCTTGAAGAAGTTTGACAGTGGAAATGTTTTTGAAGTTGAGTTTCCCGAGGACATGGATATATCCCCTATATTCAATGTTGCTGATTTATATAAGTATCATGAGTTAGATGATGAAGTTTTTGTACCAAATGATTATCCTAAGAAGCATGTTGAAGTAGTTGAACAAATATTGGATTAGAGAGTTAGTAAGAGTACAAGAGGAAGAGATTACTATGAATATTTGGTAAAGTGGAAGAAGAGACCAATTGAAGATCCTACATGGATTCATCAAATTGAGTTGGATTCAGCTTAGGTTGTGACATCTCAATGATTTAGGAGAATCATTTCTTCTTATCCTAGTTATCTGATGTAGGAGCATCCTAGGTTTCCTTGTAATCCTAGATTTTTGTTCATTATGCTAGTTGCTACCAAGTTCTTAGTGGATGCCGAGCATTTAGTTGATGCCAAGTGATTCTTTGGTTGTTGAGTGATTCCTTTGGTTGTTGAGTTCCTTTAGATGTCAACTCATTCCTTCAGTTTTTGAGCATTGAAGGATGTCAAGTCTATATTTGATGCCAAGTGAATCCTGTAGATGCCTAGCTCATGTGGTTGTTGACTATTTTTTCATATGTTGAGTGCTAGATTTTTGTGAAGCTTTCATCTGCCAAGTTATCTATGTCTAGTTCCTATTTGGGCCAACTTTTCTTGTATTCAATTTATGTAGTTAATAATGGTTATGAGCTAACATGTGGCTTTTCTACATTATAGAATCTTTTGTAGGTCATTTTGGCAAGTATTAAAGGAAGTCTAGGGTTGAGTTTTAGAGGTAGAGGGTAGAACTTAGAGGATTGAAAGAACAGAGGTCTAGAATGAGAACTTGAAGTTGGTTTATGAATTTGGAAGCTATATTTTGTAATTGTTCATAACCCAGAAGGCCTTGCAATTGGGCATGTATGTGGATCATCTGATGAATCAATAAAAGTATCATGTTTCCTCTCTATGGTGTTGTTCTCTTTGTGTGTTTTTTTTCATCGTGTTAACTCTACAAGGTTGGTTTGGATTGTTGGGTGCACCTTTGGCCCTGGTGATTCTCTTTTTCTATCTTGTGTCAGACTGTAGGATGTTTTTCAATTCATCAAATCTTGTAGCTAGTAATAATGTGCATGTACATGAGACAAATTTGTATGAACATAATATAGAACTTTTGTTGTTTGATTTATCACTATAGAGGTTTTATGTGGTTATTCATGAAAAATCCAAAAACACTAATGATCACAAAAGCATTCAGCACAACACAAAAAATAGCTCCATCATTATTCATAAAATAAATAATAAAAATGTGCATTGAAGAAAGAATAACCACATACAAAAAGAACATTAATTTCATATACTTTATTGTATAAAATACCAGTCCTAATACAATGCACAATAC
Source organism: Cupressus sempervirens (assembly GCA_028749045.1). Taxonomy (NCBI): domain Eukaryota; kingdom Viridiplantae; phylum Streptophyta; class Pinopsida; order Cupressales; family Cupressaceae; genus Cupressus; species Cupressus sempervirens. The sequence goes on from CM053787.1 coordinate 476,153,790, forward strand.
TTGTATTTATAAGGAACACTCTTCAAACAAGTACTTTTCAGAGGTAGGGTTTTTCCCATGAAAAAGGTCTAAAAAATAATGCAATCCACTCTAATTATATGCAAAACTTGGTCCTAATATGAAGCTAAGGAGGTATGCACTTTTATTTTTCATAATTTTCATTTGCATAGACCTTTACATAGCATAAAAACTCTAAAATAAGAAGAAGAGAAGAAGAATAAGTTGCTTCAATAAACTAAACTTTAAAGTCACTCTCCAAAAGCTTCTAAAAATATAATCTTCCATCACTTTAGTGGGATCATGTAGTTAACTCTTGTCAAACTCAGAAAATAAAAAATCTCACTTAGAAACCTTTTAAATTAAATACATGAAGTGGAACCATGCAGATTCATGATGGAGCCTAGAATTGTCAGAAGTTGACATAGCTTTTGATGGATTTGTGGACCTACAAAGTTGTAGAGTTGCATACTGACAATTTATACATTTATAGATTGACCTTCAAAATTATGCACCTATGCACAAACCTTCAAACTTGTGTACCTATACACTTGCATGCTTGTAGAGCTGATTAGACCAAAACTATAAAAAACTCTTCTAAGCCCAAATTTAAAAAAATAAAGATCTAGGCTTTTCTCCTTATTATTTTAGAATGACGCTTGCATACTCTAAAGATGAAATTGAGACCAAGGATATACACTTTGAAGATAGTGAAAATGAGGAATAGATATGATTTATTACAATTAAGGATAAAAGTTCTATTAAAGAAGAAAAAGAAAATAGATTGGATTTAGACAATAGATGTTCAAATCATATGACAAGTGACAAAGTTAGGTTTGTGGAGTTGAAAAGGTATGATTGAGATGTTGATATATTTGGTGACATTATACCTTGCATGATAAATAGAAAATTTTCAATATCACTTGATGCAAAGACTAACTCAAATGATGTTTTATTTATTGATTGATTGAAATGTAATTTTCTAAGTGTTGGACAACTTGTAGAAAAGTGTTTTCATTCACAATTCATTGATAAAAAATGATCAATAAAAGATAAATAAAGGAATAAGATTGCAAATGCTATTAAGAAAAGAGGTAATGTATTCTAGTTAAATCCTTCTGAGATGGGTCGCTTTGTTGCAAAAGTTGTTGATAGTTGGTTATGGGATAAAAGATTTTTTCATATAAACTTTTATAATATAGTGAAGGTTAGTAATTCCAATGTGTTTAGGGATTTACCTACGATTATAAAACCTTATAACATGATCTGTAAAGAATGTGTTATAGAAAAATAGAATAGGAGTGCATTTCAGAGAAAAGTATTTACTACTAAAGACAAGTTGGAGATTGTACAAAAAAATTGTGTGAACTACAAAGACAAGAACATTTTATGGTGAGATGTATTTTATTATTTTCATTGATGATTACATTAGAATGGTGTGGGTTAGTTTCTTAAGAGAGAAATCTAAAGCATTTGATAAGTTTAAGATCTTTATGGAAAAAGTTAAGAATGAATAAGGATTTAAGATAAAATGTTTGAGGTCTAATAGAGGAGGAGAATTCACATTTAATAAATTCAATGAATATTATAAGGATAATGGAATTAAAATAAAAAATTCATCCCCTAAAACACCACAAAAAAATATTCTAGCAGAAAGAAGAAACAAAATAAATTGTGAGATAGCAGGAGTGATATTACTTGAAGGTAAAGTAACACATATACATTGGAGAGAAGTATAAAATACTATAGTACATACCATGAACATAGTAAATATTAGATAGGGAATAGGAAAACTACCTTATGAAATTTAGTTTGATCAAAAACCTACAAATAAATACTTTTGAATTTCTAGAAGCAAATGTTATATTTAGAGAGATGATCAAATAAGAATATTTTAACCTAGATATGATGAAGGTATATTTCTTGGACATTCTACTAAAATTGAGGCTTTAAAATGCTATAAATTAAGGATAAAAAAGATTTTTGAAAGCACAAATATAATAATCAATAAAATATTTCTAGTACAAGAAATTGTTTTTTGATTATGATTCAAATGACGATACAAATGAAGTGAGCACAAGTCAAAGACCAATAAAAAATTGAATGTAGAATAGAAACTATTTGTTGAAGTTGAGAATGTAATTCATGTTTAGATTGAAGAACCTACATAATAAAAGAGAACACCAAGGTATGTTTTTTTGAACCATCTTGATGATTAAATAATTCATAATGCAAGTAGTGGAGTAATGACAAGAGGAAGAATGGGATATGATATTTGTTTGATTTCAAAAGTTGAGTCTAAGAATACTAATGAAGCATGCAAAGATGAATCATGGATTAAAGATATGAAGGAAGAGCTTGAACATATTGAGAGAAACAATACATTGGAATTGATTTTTAGGCCTAATAAAAAAAAATGCTATAGAAACTAAGTAGGTATTTAAAAATAAAATGAATGAGAAACAATAATTTGTAAGAAACAAGGCAATACTAGTATGTAAAGGTTATTCATAACAAGAAAGAATTGATTTTGAAGAAACTGTTTTCCCTATAGAAAGACTAAAAGAAGTTGGATTACTTTTGACACATACAACTACTAATAAACTCAAAATATGCCAAATCATATTTCTTGAATGGGGAATTAGGGGAAGAAGGATACATTGAGTAGAAAAATGGGTTTCCTTTGATGAAAAAAGAAGACATGGTATGCAAACTAAAAAATCCCTTTTAAGATTGAAGAGAGCTCCAAGAGCTTGGTATGCAAGGTTAGATAAACACTTATAAATTTGGGATTTAAAAAGGTAAATGAATAAATTAATATGTATCTAAGAGTTAATTAAGATGGATTGTTGATCATTGAAGTATTTTTGGATGACATTATTTTTGGAGGAAATGATGAGGTATGTAACAAATTTTTTGATGAAATGAAAGGTAAATTTGAAATTTTTATGATATGAGAGATGTAATACTTTCTTGGATTGCAAATAAGTAAAACCAAAGATGGTATGTTTATACCTAAAACTATGTATCTTAAAGAGATGATAGTAAGATTAGGTATGGAAAATTGCAAACCAATTGGAATGCCTATGGTTACAAGTTGTAAATTGACTACTAATGATGATTCTCCTAGCACTATTTAGACAAGATATACTATGAATTATGGTTTATAATATTTAACTTACTAGACTTGACATAGCAAGTGGAGTTGGTAATGTGACAATATTTCATGCAAAACCTAAAGAATCACACCTAGCAACAATTAAAAGAATTATCGAATATTTGAAAGGAACTTTGGAATTCAATTTATCATATGATAGAACCAATTATTTTACATTATATGATTGTAATTATTGGTCATGTTTTTACCTTGTGCTTTCTTGAATATATTTTCTATGAATGTCCCTAGTTCTTATTTGCAAATTAGGGCTTGGTCTTATCAAAATTGGTTATATGTGTGCCCTAAGCATGCCCTTTAGGTCATATGTTTCACTTTTTAAATCAAGCAGGAAAATCATTTTGAAATAAAGTATTTATTAGGAACCTTTTAAAGATTTTTATTTTTTTCTTCATAGTCTCCCGAAATATTCCTTATCGTCAGATCTTTTTAAGGTCTATGATAATTGTGTTGTTGTTATAAAAATTTGCATGAAGTTTACTACACATGACATAACGATCAAGGGAGTTCTACACATGGGATCTAGTAATATATGCTTGATCATCCATGCCATTAGATCTTTCTAGGATCAATGATGGTTGCTATGTTGCCACTAGAAAATGTTGATTTTTTGTTGATAGTGACATGGTGACCTCCTACAAAAGTAAAACATAGTGGGACCAAACCTAAAGATGGGCACTAGGATTTTGGTCTTTCATAAATGAGCTTCATCAGCATGATGGAATGTTAGAAGTGTTAGGTGTAATAAATAAAGTATCATAATGAAAACATGCTTATTTTATGATGCCAAAATTATTTGAAATAAATGGTGGTTTCTATGTTGCCACTATAAATTGTGAGAACTTCGCCAGTAGAGAAATGGTGACCTCTTATGAAATAAAAAGGCAGTGGGACCTAATTTCAAAAGGTGGCACCATAAAAACCACTTGTCATAAAATCCATCCCAGTCTATCAATATGATATCATGTCATATGCCACATGGGTTTGCACTCAATAAAGGATACATGTTGATTGGAGCAATCAGATCTTTCCCAGATTGACGATGGTCACCATATCGCTATGGAAAATTTCTCAATTTTTAGTGCATGCAAGATGGAAACCAAAGGAAATTTAGAAGGATCGACCAAAATCATAATAAAATGCTTGTAAAATGTACATTGTCAGATCAAAGATGCATCAATGATGGTCACTATGTTGCATGCAAGAGTTACTTGATGTTTATGCATAGCGACATAGCGAGAGTGTGACACATGTCCACAAGCACTAGTGAGTCTAGAATAAGTTTCCAGAAATGGAAGGAAAGGCTTATATGGAGAAATTTTATTGGGTTGACTACTAAGATGGCTGATTGAAACTAAGTCATCAACAATCTTGTCCCTAGATCATCAAATTTTTTGAAATCAATGACTCGTTTTCAAATTTAGAAGGTGATGCCACCCTCTATTCCTTACAATTCATTTATGAGATTTAAAGCTCCTCGTATGAAGTAGAACCAAGAATATATTGCAATATTTCACTAAGTTATTCTTTACACAAATGAATTTCATGATTTTAGAGAGTTAAGAGCCATTGAAGAATTGTTCCTTGTGTGATTAAAGTGTGAAAGAATTTCCAATATCCACAATGTGTTGCAGAATGTAGTGAAAGAGTAACAAACAACCAAGTATCTAAATCCATTAGACAATAAAGAATTATGGCATTCTACATCACTAGTAAACATGCTTCCAAAGAAAGTTTTCTCAACAAAAGCTAGATTATGTGAGTAGAAATATACACGATGACTTTGTTGAACTATTGCTTGAGTCTATGAATGAGTCTACTCAAATGAGAAATTATTTTCTATGAACCCTAGGCTAAAGATTGTGGATGACCTATATGATAGAGGGAATTAGATTAGGGATGCTACTACTACTAAAATAGGGCTCCATCTTTTTAAGAAGTGGTTTTTAGAAAGAAAATTATTTTCTCCCCATGGAATCATTTGGAATTTTGATTTCAAAAAATTAGTTTTCCTTGGTGTTTTTATGGATTCTGACCTGCTCATGGTCATCACCCAAAATTATGACCTAGCAAACAAGATAGCAAGAATAATAGATGGGGAATGTCTAGTAAGAATAAATGCTGAAGAAATTTGAGAAGTTTTTGGTTCAAGACCATTTTTAGATTATCATGTAACCATTGACCTGCTAGGACTAGAGAAAGAATACTTGTCTAAGAGGGATAAGGTCAGGTAGGGTGCACAGAGGGCACACTTGGGTTTAATTGGAAATTTTTCATTGGTCACAGCATCTACTAAAGAGCCCTTTAAAAAGGAATTTTTCACTTCTAGGGCCATAGAAATATATAGGACTCTATATAGGGTTTTTGGTGAGGATGAGCCAAATTTTGTGCCAATAAAATTTATGTATATGTTGACTGAGATCTCTTCTTTTGGTGTCAATATTATTTTTGATTTTGCATCTTATGTAGTAGAAGAGATCCACATAAGATTAGTTGGAATTGCAAAAGGCAAGGTGGAAAAGACTTTTGGCCATTATTCACTATTAATGCACATGTTCCTATTTAAAGGGGTTACATATTTTGAAAAGGAGATGGTCCTAAAATAAAAATATGAAGAAGAGGCTCTGCCAATCAAGTTGTGGAGTGTAGACATGACCTAGGATGCAGAGGAGGCTAGTTTAGTTAGATTTGATAGGTATGTTGCATCTAGATTGAGAAGCCTCTTATTAAGAAACAATCCTACAGTCCCCAAGGCATTGATGGATTGTATCAGACCTATGGATAATCCTTCTGATTTGAAAGTGTTCCACAATTGAGCATATATCATGCCATACCCTATTTCAATAGTTTTTAAGGTTTATGGTTTCCAAGGGACTCCCCATGTACTACCCTACCAGGTGCCTTTGAAGGTAGGGATAGCTAAGATGCTATGGTAGATAAGGGCATTGGAGGAAGTGCAATTGGCTAATAAAAATAGCGGCTCAATTTTCCCAATTTGTACTATGGCCCACCATTTTTCATAATCACAAAGGGTGGTTGGTTATTCTTGTATAAATTCCTAGACCAACACAAGATAGTTATGTATCATCCCCATTTTTGTGACACTGAGGGATTTCTTGATGTGTTCAAACAAAGGGCTAAAGTTGGTTAAAAAAATCATGAACCCTACTTTCTTGAAGATATAATAAGAAATGAGTTCTCTTTGCAAGAGCAAGAGATCAAGAAAGAAAAATGAAGAGTTTATTCTAGACTTTTGGAATTCATTCATTGTTTTGATAATAATTACAAGCCTCTAGCTGATGCAAAACAAAGGCAAATAGGTTAAATACACTAATGACCCCTTTTCCTAAAATTATGGAGGTCATGAATGAAAAGAAATGATTCTTTATCAATTATTTTCTAGAAAAATAAAAAGAGGTCATGAGGAGATTACATTTTACTGCTACAGTAGGATCAGAGCAGTTGATTATTCAAAATAGACTTGGCTATAGTGTGATCCAAAATAAAAGGGCCATTGTAGATAAAGGAAAATAGATAATGGGATCCACCAATGTTATTCTTGAGGAAAGACCTGATGAGCCCTCACCCAAGAGGAAAAAAATATCAAAGGAACAAACACCTCAAATTAAGGAATATTCACCCACTCAATCTCCATTACAAATAGGAGATAAACAACTCAATAGAGAGTAAGTAGAGTGGTTGGGATCCCAAGGGGGAGTGTTCATTACTCAAGCAGAATTAGAAGAGGGAAATCCTCAAGAAACTCCAGTGCCAAGACTTGAATTATCTATGGAAAATTACAAAGGAAGGGAGTTGGACCTTGTGATAGAGCATGCTTGTCATGAATTCATCTCTGATAATTTTATTAAGTCCAGAGCCTTTTACCAAATTTCTTGGAGAAAAAACATTGGAATGTTTGAGGAAAGATGTAGCAAATTGAAAATAGAGAATCTAGAGATGGAAGAGGTAGATGTGCAAAACCAGGTTAAAGAAGAGATGATGTAGGAATTCAAGAGCTTGACCACTAAAGAAGGAACACAAATGATAAAGGCATCTGGGGTATTATTGCTACCCAATTGGGATATTCTAGATGTTATGGTTTTTTATTCTACTATAGATAAAATGAGTGTAGAGGAAAAGGGGAAGAAAGAAATGAAAGTGCTAAATTTAGTGAGGACCATGCTACATTGATCATTTGGTCAATAAGAAAAGGATCCAAGATTGGATTTTCCCAGCATAATGATATTGGCCTAATAGACAACCTGATTCTAAAGAGAGTTAAAGAAACTACCACTACAGAGGCAGTAGAGGTAGATGTTTGATCAGCCAACCTTACCTTAGCCACAACCCAAAGAGACAAGAGAGAAAGACTAGAGCTACAATAAAAGTATGAGAAAGTCTTGGTTGCATACAATAAAGAAGTTTAAAAGAGGATATAACTAGAGAATAAACTGATGGGACAATCCACCAGGCCAAGAATCATATATCCTCACCCAACAATGGAGCCTTTTGAATCCGGTCCTCTTATTGAAATCCTAGACACAACACAAAGGCCATAGTATTATACTTCAGAAGACTTTGAAAAAGAAAAGAGTAAATCATGGGTATTGCATGTAGAATTAGAAGTTCAATATAGGATAGGTTGAGGGGAGCTATCATGTATTTAGTAAATAAAATTGATTGGTCATCCTTTTATGACTAGCTAATGAAGGTATTAAATACATGGGAAGAGCTTAAAGCAGGTGATGATGCTCTTAAGCCAATTGTCATAACAAATGGATTAGAATAAATAACGATGTTACTCTTTTGTGTTTTTTTGTTATTTTTTCATCTCATGAGTATATAGAGAAAAGTTATGATTTAAGTAATGACATGTTAGATTTTGATAATAAAAGAGTTGCATTGCAATGGAGAATCATAAGCTATCTTGACAAGTATAAGAGTGTCAATTTTGAACTATTTCCACATGCTATAGACAAAAAGGATAAGATAAAAAATAAAGATGAATGGGCCCAAGAAATAAATGATTTACTATGCCTACAAATGAATAAGGTAATAAATGAAAAAGGAAATGCATGGTGGGAAGCCATGACTGAAGAAGTTGTGAAGGTTTAGTTATTCTTTGATTCTTTAAGAGAAGATTATTTTGAGATTGAAAAAATTAGACAGTATGTGATGAAAAAATATAATTATATTCTACATTTTGATTAGCCAAATGACACACTTTTTGACAAGTGGATGGAAAATTTAGTTCATGCAAAGAAGTTAGAATATGCCAAAATTGATGATGAAGAGATGGAACAACATGAAGGATAGATAATTGACACATCAATAAAAGAAGAAGAGGACAAGGAAAAGAAGCTAATTGTAGTTACCAGAGTGGAGCCTCAAAATGATGACTTGGCAATAGAGCAACCAATGGATATTTTCAATCTGTCAATTTAAGAGGGCACAGATAGAATACCTCAAGTCCAACTCAGCCTGCAATTACCAAAGCAAGGCCCCCCACATGCCAAATTAGTGGTCACACACCTTGAGGGTGAAAAAAAATAGCAAGATCAATCATGGCATACTTTTGGAAAAAGGTGTAATAGAAAGTGGTCCCACAAAAGAATATTATGATGTAAATTTTTTCTTGTTGCACAATTTTTTGTCTTTTATGACAGTAACATTATAGATATTTTTTTGTCTTAAGGACAACTTTTAGTTTCTCTATGCCTAAATCTTGTTGCATCTCATACTATGTAAGTGAGATTCCAAGGCTAGAGAAACGGTCTGAGTCATTTTAGTTTTTACTAATTGTTGTTTGGTCTAGTCTTGATGCAAACTTTGTGATATATTTTCTCTACAAGTATTTGAGAATACATTGATGTTACAAGATCTTGATGTCTTATCTTGAGTCATTTTGAGTTCTATCACAATTTTTATACAATTTTCAAAGGAAATTAATATAAAGATGAGTTATCCCCATATCTTTTCTTCCTAAATCTTGTCTCCAATTTTATTACTTGGTTATATTGAAATTACATAAGCAAAGCTTGTCTAATTGAATGCAGTTATGTTAAGTTGTATATCATTTTCACTATTGCTTTTAATTCAGTGAATTAGGTAAATGCTTCAATGAAGTTGATAGGATTTTCATGGTAGTAGGAAGGATGTGTATAAGAATGAGTTTTAGTGAGAATTGTTAATAATATTGATTGTAATGCAGTCAATTAGGTCTAGAAATTGGATAGACTCTGAATCCTAATGGATGAGACATTGATCTATTAGTTTAGTCTATAGATGGAGAAAACATGAATAAGAATCAACCTTAAAATAAAATAAAATCAATTTTACTTTAATGTTTGACGAATATCAAATTTGGTCAGCACTTGTTTATATTTAACCTCTGAGTTTTAGTTAGCTGGTATTGTCCAAAATTACTTTAGAATTTAAGAAGAATTGTGACCAAACTACTATAAGGGATGTGTATTTTTATAAAATGTCATGGAATGAGTGAAACATGTATGTAGTATCAAATTGAAAATCTTTTATCCCTCAGCTACACCTGCCTTGGTTTTGCAAACCCAAAAGAGTAGAAAATTTTGTATGATTTTGTTGAAGTTGGGTCTAGAACTAAAGAACAAATAACTATTTATGGGAAATAGCTAATCCTTAGGTTATTATGATCTTTATTATCTTGGTATTATGTATTTTGTTGCTTAATAGTGTAAAAATACCAATAGTAATGATATAGATTAGGAAGAAGGTGCAGTTTTCCTTGGAGGAATATTAGCTTCATGGTTAGGAAGCATGATTTTATATCACAATCTAATACAAAAGTGGAATATGTAGGAGTAGTAAATAATTATAATTAAGTGATGTGGATGAAAGAAATGTTGAAATTTTTCACTATAACATTATTTGAACCTATCATCATGCATTTTAATAGTACAAGTATAATTAACAATGTAAATGAATCAATTTTTACATTCAAAGACTAAATATATTGCTATTAAGTATCATTTTTTAAAGAGAAAGTCACGATGAAGGAAATTAGATTGGAATATGTAAGTGAAAAAAAGAAGATAGAATATATCTTTATGAAAGCTTTTTATAAGGAAACCTTTGAGTACCTTAGAAGCATGCTTAGTGTGATGGCCCCACCTTGCAAAGAGTGATTGATGCATGGATGCATCGGTACAATGCATTCAGAGCACATTCATCATCTAGAAATGATTCTTGGCATTGCCCCTTAGGGGGAGTTCTAGAGATCTTATATAATGATTTTTGTATAATAGTGTTGGATATGTGCAGGATCATGGTGGGCCAAACTATACCCTTAAGTGGCAATCTAAAATCAGTAAATCAAGTTTATATTAACTTGACATGCAATTTTGAGCTAGTTATGAAAATCATATTAAAAAGTTGTATGAATAGAATCTGTAGGAAATTGAATGTTGTTTCTAAGCTACTAGGTCTTATCTAAAAATTATTTAATTTGAATGGTTAAAAATTTGTATTTTAATTCTATATAAAAAATTATGACTAAGTTATCAAGTAGGTGTACGTCTAACCACCTTAATCTCAATCACATAATAATAGTTTTTTATTAGATTCTAAATATAAGTAGATTCATGCCTTGATGTAAAGTGTATTTTTGGGTATTTTATTTCTCAAAAAATAATTAATTATGAATTTTCTACTACAATATTTTTAGATTAAAAAAGGCTCATGTCTGACCACCTTAACTAATTCAAAAAATTACCAAATTTAAACTTATTTTTTTTATTGTAGTAGGAAAAACATAGAATGTGACACATCTTTCATATTTAAAAAATAACAATCATGGATTGAAAGTCATAGCCATTTTTCAATTAGTATGTAAATCAACACTTTATAAATATCTTTATTTAAAAATAACTAATAATTACTTATCAAACTCATATTTTGACAGCAATTATACTCCTGGAAAGCTAAGAACATCCTCAAGAAACCCTTTTCATTTTAAAAAATTTGGTTATATTAAATGTTGTCAAGTACCTCCTTGAAGTCTAGAAGTCAACTAAATGGGGAGAAATCAAATGTTTTGAGTTGACCAAGGAGGCATGGTAATTACCAAAAGTAATCAAATACTTGATATATTGGGCATCTAATATCTCTTGGCTAAATATGTAAATGAGTCAAATTGAAAATGGGGGGTGGGGATTGAAAGTTGAGGAAGGGTCCTCATTATCCCATCCATGATACATGTGAGGTGATTTAACTATTACAAATGGTATTTTTATTTGTGTGCTATAATATATTTATATTATACTTTATTATACTAAATTATAATATATAACATAATATTTTAATATAATATATTTCATTATACTATTTTATATTACATCATATTTTATTCTAATATAAAATAAATTATATTAAATTATACAATACAACATAAGTCCTAAGGGTCTTAGGGACATATTATAATTGATCATATGTGTTGAAAAGGATCATAGCTTAATCTATCACCATTTTCAAAACATTTGATGACAACATATGTCCCTAGGGACCTAGTACCCATAGGGACATATTCTAATTGATTGTATGTGTCAAATGAGGTCATAGGCGAAAGGAATCATAGGTTAACCTACAACCTCTTTTCACACATATGATCAATTAAAATATGTCCCTAGGGGTCCTAGGACCGTTATGAACATATGTTTTCATAAATGTGTCAAAAGGAATAATAGGTTAACCTATGACCCCTTTTGACCCATACAATTAGTTAGAATATGTCCCTAGGGGCTCTAGGAATTCTAGGGACACATTATTAGCATGAATGTTGATGATACTACATTGGGAGAGTATCCTAACCATTAGAAAGTATTGATATGTTGCATTCATGACTATGTTAGTCATTGATGTCATCATAGCAATGTTTTTGTGGAGACTAGAAGAAGAGCAATTAGAGATATTATGTTGCATAGTAATTGAGTAAGGGTTAAGCAATGGGAAGTTGAGGACATGGTCCCTGAGAGTGTCCTAATGATATGGTTAAGAGGATGAATTTAGAGTCAAAGATCAATAACAATTGTGTTTGATTTACTATAAGCAATGTAGAAACAAAGCATATGTTTGGCAATTTATGATGTTTGTATTGTATCTTTTAGCCAAGATATAATGAGGTGATGTGCAGTTAGCAAGTGATACAGGGCAAGCAGGTGATGATGTAGTGAGTGTGAAAAATTTGGAATGACACATGTAAATTTTTGTAAAAAATGTGAGCCGATAGTGCTATTGTAATTGTAATTAATTATATATCTTATCTTAATTAATTGGGAAAGCCTTAAGGCTAACTCAAGGAATTATTATGAAGATATGGTATAAAGGAAAGATGTTGTCCTTGATTTTAATGTGTGTTCAATTATTGATCATTTTTGAGGTGTGAATTACAAAAAGGATGAAAGTGTTGATTGAATGTGTGTAAGTGATCCAAGGGATTATTGGATGTGCAGTTCATGATTTGGTTACAAGATCAGAAGGAGTAGAAGTTTGGTTGATAGGACAAAGATAGGGATAGATAAAGAAAGTAAAATTTAGTTCTAGTATTCTATAAGTAATAATATAGAGATCATTTGGACTTCATTAGTCTTTCCCTTGAAGCTTCTTGGGTAGTGGGCATAGTTGTCTTCCACAACTCTTAATAGGGTTGGCACAACTCCTAACTGGTTTGGAATCTCCTAACAAGGATTCAAAGTCTTTAATAGGGACTCATATGTACTAAATATTATAATAGACTCCTAACAGGGTCTATCCTCTAACAAGGAATATTTATATTAGTACATCATCTTGTGGGTACCATCTCCATTAGGGTTTTCCCTCTGATCAAAGTTTTTCCTAGTTAACATATCTAGTGTTATTGTGTATGAGTATCTTAATTTTTAGTTTCATTTTACTTTACTCATATGGTTAAGATTTTTTAAAGTTATTATTTGTGATATATTCATCCCCCCCGCCCCCCCCCTAGTTATATCATTGGATTGTATATTCTAAAAATTGGTATCAATGCATTAGGTCCTTGAAGGATAAGCTTAATAGATTTGGAAGATTGATGGTGACTCTTTTAAGAAAGGATAGTCCTAGATCTTATGGGGCCAACTATGATAGTTAGAAGGAGAATATGAAGATTCATCTATTGTGCATAGGTTTGGGATATTGGATCTTGACAAAGGGAATGAAGAAAATAGTTGAAGAATCAAAGATAGAAGATTGCAATAAGAAAGAAAGAGATTTGTTCAGGTGTAACATGAGAGCAAGAGAAGCTCTATTATTAGCCCTTCTAGAGAATGAATACAATTAGGTAAAGTCACTTGAAACATCTCATGAAATTTGGAAAGCATTAGAATCTACTTTTGAAGGTGATGATGATGATAAAAGAATGAGGTTACAAAGTTGGATATGTGCATGTCAAGATGCTAAGATGATGGAAGATGAATCTATAAGAAGTTATATTGGTAGAATATTAGAAATGGCTATAGAAATTCAATCTCATGGTGGAAAAAAAGATGATTATGAAGTCATATAGAAGACTTCAAAAAATTTATCACCACCTTTCAAGTGAATTACATAGATGATATAGCTAGTGATGCCATGCACTAAGGATTTCACCAAGAAAACTTTAATTGGTAGATTAGAATCAACAAAAGAAAATCTAAGACAATCTAGTGAACTTGCAAGAGTTGAAAAAGCCTATAGTGCCCTAAACATTTGACCTTATTTAACAAGGAGTACAAGCACCCATGGAGATTTTTCTAGAAGCAATAGAGCTGATGAGGACAAGAAGATAGAGGAAGGAATGGCCCTTGAGAACACAAAAAGATGGTGAGAAAATCTTTAAATGTTGGACTTGTAATGAATATGGTCATTATGCATCTAAATATCATAAGATAGAGAAAAATTATACAAGAAAGTTTAATCCTAGAAGAGACAAAGATAGAAATTGTTTATATGTAAATGAGGATGAAGAATCTCATGAAAAGGTTCAAAGTGAAAGTGATGATGAATTAGAATTTGTGGCTATCAAGGAAGATGATCTTAACAGAGAAATTAGAGAAGAAAGACCTCTAGTTACCTAAGTGGAAAAGAAATCTAATTGGATAATTGATAGTGGTTATTCACATCACATGACTAGAGATATGAATAATTTTGTTAAGTTCAAGAATCATGATGGAGGAATTGTTAGAGTTGGTAACAATGAAACCTATCATATTAAAAAAGGATTGGATCCACTGCTCTTGATGATAAAACTAACACTGGTGATGTTTATTTTGTTGATGGATTGAGGCATAACTTGTTGAGTGTTGGACAGTTGGTGGATAAAGGTTATCAGTTACATTTTACTAAAAAGACCTACAACATCAAAGACAAAGATGCAAAGATGATTGGAACTAACACTAGATCTAGAGGTAATGTATTTTATTTGAATCCTACTGAGATGACATGTTCGGTAGAAAAAGTTGATAATAGTTGTTTATGGCATAGATTATTTTTTCATATAAAATTTTATTATATTGTGAAGGTTAGTAGTACATTTGTAGTGAATGATCTACCTAAGATTGTGAAGCCTACTAATTTTGTCTATAAGGAATCACCCTCTTTAGAAGATAATTGGAAGTAAGGACAAAGGAGTAATGATGACAAGGTACAGACTAAATGAGGAGATATGTTTCATATCTCAAGTTGAACCAAAGGGTATAGATGAAGCAGTCAAGGATAATCACTAGAAACAAGAAATGAAGGAAGAATTGGATCAAATAGCTAAGAATGACACATGGGAATTATTTCCTGGACCAAAGGAGAAGAATGTGATAGGAACCAAAAGTGTTTTCAATAATAAGATGAAAGAGCAAGGAGAAATTGTGAGAAATAAGGCCAGACTTGTTTGTAAAGGTTAATCACCACAAGAAGGCATTTATTATGAGGAAACATATGCACCTATAGCAAAAATGGAAGTAGTAAGGATGTTTCTAGCTTATGCAACAAACAATAAATTCAAGTTTTATCAGATGGATGTCAACTCTAAATTTCTGAAAGGAGAACTAGAAGAAGAAGTCTATATTGAGTAGGCTGAAGGATTTCCTTTATCAAAAGACAAAGACATGGTATGTAGATTGAAGAAAGCTCTTTATGGTCTAAAGCAAGCACCAAGAACATGGTATGCAAGGTTGGATAGTTACTTGGCAAAGCTTGAATTTGCAAAAGGTATGGTAGATAGTAACTTGTATCTAAAAGAAATTGAAGATGGTTTATTGATCATTATAATATTTGTTAATGATATCATTTCTAGAGGCAATGATGAAGCTAGTGATAAATTTGCTCAAGATATGAAGAATGAATTTGAAATGAGCATGATAGGAGAAATGAAGTTTTTCCTAAGATTGTAGATTACACAAAATAATTATGGTATATTCATCTCACAAACTAAGTACCTAAAAGACTTGTTGAAAAATTTTGTTTTGGAAAGTTGTAAACTTATTGGTACACCCATGATAACTAGTCATAAGTTATCTAGCAAAGATGAGATAGTTGTAGTAAAAGAGAAGTATAGATCAATGATTAGAGGTTTGTGGTATTTCAATCACACAAGACTAGATATAGCAAATGCAGTTGGGATAGTAGCTAGATTTCAAGTTGATCCTCAAGAATATCATTTTGTAGTAGTAAAGAGAATATTCAAATATTTGAAAGGAACATCTAGCTATGGCATTTGGTATGACAGATTGAGTGATTTCACTTTATGTGCATATACTAATGTAGATTGGGTAGGAAATATGGATAACAAAAAGGGTGCCAGTGGTGGAGCATGCTTTCTTGGAGGAAGATTGGTTTCTTTCCTAAGCAAGAAATAAGATTGTATTTCCCAGAGTATAGCTGAGGTAGAGTATGTTGTAGTGGTAAATAATTGTAATCAAGTTATATGGATGAAGAAAATATTGAAGGATATTAGGATTGACTTTGAAGTACCTATTATCATTTACTCTAATAATACAAGTATAGTGAGTATATCTAAGAATCTTTTATTGAATTCTAAGACTAAACACATATCAATTAAGTATCATGTGCTGAGAGAGGAAGCAACAAAAAAGGAGAGCATATTAGAGTATGTAAGTTCCAAAGATAAAATTGCAAATATCTTTACAAATTCTTTTCCTAAAGATACTTTTGAGTACTTAAAGAGGTATGCTTGGGGTGATGCCTTTGACTACTTCTAACTAGTTGATGCAGAGAGTGTATTAGTCCAATAGCACAAAGCACTATTATTTGACTGAACTATATGATGATACTTCCTATATGGTATGTACTAAGTCATTGAGGACTCTTAGTATTTGACTTTTGGAAATGAACAGTGTCTTTGGACACTTGAGCTAGTTTTTTATTTAAGTACCTAAATTGCAATTGGCATTTAAAACTTGGTGTTGTGATTGACACCTTTGACATTGATGTCAATGGAGGACAGTTAGGAATGAAAAATATCTCCTAGGTCATAGAGTAGAGTGTACATGAGAAGTATTCCTAAGAAATTGGGGAGAGATATATTTTTGGAGAGATTTAGAAATATTCATGTAAATATCTAGGAATATGCACCTGATGAAGAAGATTTGAGAAATGAGAAAAGTATGTAGCAGCAGAAGTTTACCTAGTTTTCTTAGAACTTAGATTGTTTTTCATCTATGTTTCCATCAATGCCAAAAGGGGAGATTTTTTGCATGAATACTGATGATACTACATTTCGGAAGGATCCTAAGCATTGGAAAGTATTGATATGTTGCACTCATGACTGTGTTTGTCATTGATGTCAACATAGCAATGTTTCTATATAGACTAGAAGAATATCAGTTAGAGATCTTATGTTGCATAGTAACTGAGTAAGGGTTAAGTGATTCTCACTTGAGTACATGTTCTTGAGAGTTTCCTAATCATGTAGTTAAGAGTATGAAGTCATAATCAAAGATGTATGACAATTATGTTTGATTTACTATGAGTAGCATAGAAATAGAGCATTTGTTTGACAATTTTTGATGTTTGCATTGTATCTTTTAGCCAATATATAATGATGTGATGTATAGTCAACCAATTCCAAAGGATAGTCAAGTGATGACATCAGTGAGTGCACAAGACCTGGAGTTGTACGCATAAATTTTTTTATAGACTATGAGTTGATAGTGCTATTGTAATTGTAATTAATTATATATCTTATTTTAATTAATTGGGAAATCCTTAAGGTTGACTCAAGGAATTATTATGAAGATATGGTATAAAGGAAAGATGTTTTCCTTAACTATAATGTGTGTTGAAGTATTGATATTGTTATTGAAGTGTGAATTGTGAAAAGGTGTAGAGTCTAATCTTTTAACTTATGACCCCTTTCAACACATAAAATCAATTAGATTAGCTTCCTAGGTGCCCTAGGACTCCTAGGGCATATGTTGTCATGGAATTTTTTGAAAGGGATCATAGGTTAACCTATGACCCCTTTCAACACATATAATCAGTTAGAGTATGTTATTAGAGGTCCTAGGACCCCTAGGGACATATGTTGTCATGAAATGTGGAAAAAAAGATAATAGGTTAAGTTATGACCCCTTTTGACACCTACAATGAATTAGAATATGTCCCTAGGGGTCCTAGGACCCCTAGGGAAAATTTTGTCATCAAATTTGTCATAAGGGGTCATTAGTTAACCCATGACCCTTTCAACTAATACAATAGATTGTCGCTAGGGGTCCTGGGACCTCTAGAGACATATATTATCATCAACTATATCCAAAGGGATCATAAGTTAACCTATGAACCCTTTCAACACATAGGATCAATTAGAATATGTCTATAGGGGATCCTAAGACCCTTAGGGACATATATCATCATCAAATGTGTCGAAAGGGTCATAGGTTATGCTATGACCCCTTTCAACCCATACGATCAATTAGAACATGTCTCTAGGGGTCTTAGGACCCTTAGGGACATATGTTGTCATTAAATTTGTTGAAAGGGGTTATCTATTAACCTATGACCCCTTGTGACACATACAATCAATTAGAATATGTCCCTAGTGTTGGAAATATAAGAGAGTAACTAAGGGGGAGGGGTGAATAAGTTGCTATAGAAATAAATCCCAAATCCCTTAGATGTTAAAAAAAACAATAAACTCTAAAAACTAAACTCTACTAATGTCAGCAAACATACAAAGATTTTCTAACTTGATAATTAATTAACATGAAAATATTAGGGTGTTATATGTGATTACTTGTTACTTTAACTTAGTTGCAAACATAGAAAAGAAATGAACACATTTGACACCAAGATTTAACATGGAAACCCAATTTGAGAAAAATTGTCAATTGCAACTAGTTACTGTTTTCACTCTTCTAAAGTGAGCCCTATTAGGAGCCAACCCTAGTAAAGGTTACAAAACACACTATTAGGTGTGTTCCTATTAGAGGATTTAATCACCCTATTAGGAGTGGCCTTGTTAGAGGTCTTTAGACAATTCAATAGAACTACCACCTTGTTAGAGGATTTACAAATAACTATTAAGCCAACTTTGTTAAGAGAGTTTGATCACTACTACAATGGTTAGAGAGTATCAATGACATTACCTAATTTGGATGCAACTAAATTGATGATTATAGATCTCAATTTTGGCTTATACTTATCCTTTTTGATCGAATATATCTTTAATGCTCCATAAGGATATTCTGCTTATTCTTCTAATTCACTTCTTCTTAGCATTATCAAATCTTTCACATTCTTACACAGACTTCTAAATCTCAAATTGACCTTTTATTTTTATCTTTCATATTTTCAAGTCAACTCAAATATAACTTAGAATAATTAATATTCTTCTTCTCAATCGGCTAGAACCATCAGATAAATAAATTGAACTTAATATGCCAAAATAAGAAATTCCTTTGTTAGCCAACCATGCTTGATAGACACTAACTTAGAAATGATTTTCCTATGTTAACCAACCAAAACTTAGTAAACACTATATACTAGAAAAGTTCCTTTGGTAACCAAGTGATCTCAATTAACATTGGTTCCATCCAATGTTTCCTTCATCAACTAAGTGAGCTTGATTAACGCTCATCTTCCATAGACTTTTCTTTGATGCCTAACTGAACTTGGTAGACATTGCCTTTTGAACTTGGTAACTCTGGATTGCTCAGTAGCCACAAAAAATTGTCTTCAATTCCCAAGTGAGATCAGCATATATTGACTGATAATGATATGATATCTTTTGTAACATCAAAGACAATACACAATTAATCAATTGTATTCAATACCTAGGGTTCCTAGGAATCCTAGAGACATATGTTGTCATAAAATATGTCAAAATGGGTCATAGGTTAATCTATGACCCCTTTTAAGAAATGAAATCAATTAGAATATGTCCCTAGGGGTCTTAGGGACATATGTTATCATCAAATGTGTCAAAAGGGACCATTGATTATCTATGACCCCTTTTAACACAAATTATTAGTTAGAATATGTCCATAGGGGTCCTAGGACTCCTAGGGATATATGTTGTCATAAAATGTGTCAAAAGGGGTTATAGGTTAAGCTATGACCCCATTCAACATATATAATTAATTAGAATATCTACCTAGTGGTCCTAGGACCCCTAGGGACATATGTTGTCATGAATTTTTCTGAAAGGGGTCATAGGTTAACCTATGACCCCTTTCAGAAAAATTCATGACAACATATGTCCCTAGGGGTCCTAGGACCCCCAAGGACATATGTTGTCATGAAATACATCAAAATGGATCATAGGTTAAGCTATGACCCCTTTCAAAATATATAATCAATTAGAATATGTCCCTAGGGGTTTTAGGACCCCTAGGGACATATTGTATCATCAAATATGTCAAAAGTGGTCATTGGTTAACCTATGACCCCTTTTGACCCATATGATAGATTAGTATATATCGCTAGGGGTCCTAAAACCCCTAGGGACATATGTTGTCATCACATGTGTTAAAAGGGGTCATAGGTTAAACTATGACCCTTTTTGATAGATGCAGTCAATCAAAATATGTCCTTAAGGGTCTTAGCACCCCTAGGGACATGTTTTGTCATCAAATGTGTGGAAAGGGGTCATAGGTTAAGTTATGACCCCTTTTGACACATTTGATGATAACATGTCCCTAGGGGTCTTAGGATACCTAGGTACATATGTTATCATTAAATGTGTCAAAAGGGGTTATAGGTTAATCTATGACCCCTTTTGACACATAGGATTAATTAGAATATGTTTATCTTCCTAGAGGTCCCAGCACCCTTAGGGACATATATGTTTCATCAAATGTGTCATAAGGGTCATAGGTTAAGCTATGACCCCTTTTGATCCATACAATCAATTATAATATGTCTCTAGGGGTCCTAAGACCCCTAGGGACATATGTTTTCATCAAATGTGTTGAAACAAGTCATAGGTTAATTTATGACCCCTTTTGACATGTACATCACTTAAAATATTATAGAATATAATTCATAATATATTATAGTATCATATAATATAATATAATACAACATATTTTAATATAATATAACATATTGTAATATAATATAATATAATATATTATAATGTAATATAACATATTATAATATAATATAGTATAATAAAGTATAATAGGAATACATTATAAAAAAAAAACAAAAATACCATTTTTAATAGTTAAAAGACCTCACATGTTTTATGGAGAGGATAATGGGACCCTTCCTCAACATTCAATCACAACCCTCCAATTTTCTATTTGATGCCTTTATATATTTAGGCAGGAGATAATCGATTATCTAATATATCAGACACTCAATATTTTACCAGTGAGTTTTTTTCTTAATGTTACTATGCTCCCCTTACCCAAGACATGTAAAATTCCAAACGCATTTTCATGGGGTTTTAGAGTTTTGTAGTGAAAAGACAAAAATTGGGGTCAATAGTTTCAGAATGTGATCAAATTAGTTGATTAGGTGTCCTAGAATTGTTGACACTATGGGGAGTAGTAGTAGACAAAGGTCTAAACAAAAGAGGAAGGTGCCACACTATTGCATTTGTCATTGATTTTCAACAATAATTTTTGAACAAAGGCCATTTTGACTTGTGATTTTGAAAAAAATATTGTTTGTCTCAAAAAGGTTGAAATTTTAACATTACATGAGTTTTTTGTCAAAATTTTGATTAAAAAAAGATATAAACCAAAAATAATAATTTTGAAACTCATTTTATTCTCTCATAGTGGTGGGTGGGAGAAAGGGTAAGTGCAATGTCATCAACCATAGAGATGTGTAATCTAAATGCACCCCTAGTTATCAAGATTTACGCATTTAGGATTATGGAGTGAATAAATATTTTAAAGCATAGGTTTCTCACCCCTGAACATGTGACATACATCCTAGTATGATAATGTACTAGATTATAGATATCAAAAAAATTAATGATGTATATGCTCTGTCTATGGTAGTTTGAATTGCGCATACAAATAGTGATGCTTTGATGAATTAGAACCTAGTGGGAGCTTTCAAGATTTTCTATGATTAAGACCATGACATAGAAAATGTTGACACCAATAAATCTCTTCCTTGTGTACTCATGACCACAATAGGTGGACATGAATTAGTTTTCAAAATGCTCCAAATAAGTATTGATCCTCAATAATAAAGTCATAAGGGATTTCTCCAAATCC
Organism: Cupressus sempervirens; assembly: GCA_028749045.1. Classification (NCBI taxonomy): domain Eukaryota; kingdom Viridiplantae; phylum Streptophyta; class Pinopsida; order Cupressales; family Cupressaceae; genus Cupressus; species Cupressus sempervirens. Next base: position 476,175,678 of record CM053787.1, read on the forward strand.
TTGGTCCTGTAATTCTGACAATGGTTTGAAAGCTTATAGGGGATTAGAAATGGTAAGGATGTGAGTTAGAATCTAGGTATTTTTTGAAGAATAGTACACCATTTTGCCAAAGAGATGGCTTGATTTTGAATTTAAGACTATGTAAACCAATGTATCCCTTGTCTTCAAGAGTGCAAGGTTTTTCCCAAGCAGCCCAAGGGAATTTTTTTTTTTCTTTGGTGCCTTCTAACAAAAATATCCCAGTTAGCTTATTTATAATTCTAATGGTATTTGACAAAACTTTAAGGGAATACATCATGATTAGATATAGAGGAAGAGTAGCTAAAACAAAATGTCATTAGAAACTTGCCTACCAATGATACCCATTGTCTTTCCAGTGACCTAAGTTTATCTTAGAAATAACTAATGAGGTCATTCAAAAGAGAAGCCTTCCTAGTGCCCAAAAAAAGGGGTAATAACAAGATATTTTGCTAGGAAACTTTTCAATTTTGAATTCCATGATATTAATAATATGACCCTGAATAATAGGAGAAATATTGAAGTGTAAAAATTTAGATTTGTTTTCATTATTAAGATGACCTAAGGTAGCTAAGCATGAATAGAGAAATCCCTCAATTGTTTAAGTTTTGATTAGAGTTTCATTTTTGAAAAGAATAGTTTCATTGGTAACTAGTTGATTAATTATTTGATTGGGTTTGTTGGCCACCAACATTCCTTTCCTTATTTTGATTCTTCCTCTTTCACTTATGGTTTTGTCCAAAGTGTCCACCATAATAACAAACAAAAGAGAAGAGAGGAGATGGCCTCGTCTTAATCCTCTAGTAGATTCATTTAAACCAAATGGCCTCCACCAATTATCTAGATTAGAAATTCATTTGAAGATCTATTCCTAGCATTCAAGATAGAAACCAAATCACTCCAAAACCTTCATGAAGAATATCTTGTTTACTCTATCATAGACCTTGGTAATGAAAAATTTTATTAATGTGTATTTTGATTTATAGGTCATTATTGAATAAATTACTTCATATCTTATAACATTACCTACCAAGATGACTTTGTCAAGGCTAAAACTACCATATATATCCAAAATGAGAAAAGGATGGGTAACCTTCAAATTATTCACCGCTACATAAGAAAAAAGTGAAATTACAAAGGCACAAAGAATATCTTAGTGAAATTACTCCTTCATACCTTCAATAGACATTTTCCTTCACTATATCCCTATATTTTTATTGACAAAAGAGAGAAGGGAAATTATTTTGACCAAGGTCATATCTAAGAGCATTTCAAATAAAGCTAATTTTTTAATCTTATGAGAAAGGTGTCATCAATTATGAACTTTGAATTGTAGTTAACAATAAGGATATGTTAAGCATTATATTTTGATCCCTTAACACACAAGAATCTCCACATCTTACAAACTCTTCAAAAACTCCAAGAGCTTCTACCCTAATTTCTGAATGATTTGTTAAATCTCTTCTATCCTTAGAAGAAATATAAGAAATTTGACTGAAAAATATATAATTTTTGGTTGAATTATAGAAACTCTGGCATTTTTGTCTCTATATGTTAGCCATAGTTCACTTTTTTTTTCAGTGAAAGATCTCTTTCCACAGAATAATTTTAGACATTTTGATAAGAAAGGATTAATTAATCCCAGAGAAGAGATGATTGATCCATTATTGAAGAAAGAATTGTTTAATTTAATGAAACTAATTCCATTTTATTTTGAAGGAGTAAATTCTTTTGACTTGGAGTAAAGTGAGGCAAGAAATGGAGAACCCCATCCCCAAGGGAAAATTCAATGATAATGCCCTAGTGAGGTTTGAGCCTTGATGGAAAAAATTAATCACCTTAACCATCTCACTATGCCAATATTGGTAAAAGTAATTCCAATCTCAATCTTATTAACTTAGAAAATTATTTTTGTAGTTAACATCCCAATTTTAGAGCCAAACTTTAAATGAATAAGTTTCTAAGAAAGTTTGAACATTTTTGTACCTTTGAGGGTAGTTGGATCTGACCACCAAGAATTTATTTAGTCCAAAAAGTTTGGATCATGGAACCACATTTTTTTAATATAAATGCGCTCTTCTATAGAGGGAGAGTCATTGTTGACATTAAGTGAAATTAGAAGATGTTCTCATTCCAAAAGTAATGAGTTGTTACTCTTCACTTCCCACTTTCGATTCATCCAACTATGAGAGATGAGAAAGGTATCTAAGTGTTTAGAAAAGTTGCTAGAATCAAAATTTTTTTATTTAAATTATAGTGGCCCTTCTTTAGAATCACATCAACCAATGGTCATGTTCCCCCCATAGGGGCCATCATAGAATGTCGTACTTCTAGCCCCATTACATGATCAAACTTTGTCTTCTTGTCTCTAGATACAACCTCCTTAAATAATAATTGATTATTGACTAGAATAGAACCATATTTAGCCAAATAGAACTCTTATAGTTCTTTATACCTTCTAGAAAATATTGATAATACTAGCTTATATAGTTTAGGTAACTTGATTTATTGAAATTGTTAGGAACAATCTTTTATGAATAGTAGTAGCTCCCAAGCCTATATGGAGTAAGTATTCATGAGCTATATGTTTGAAACTAAAATTGAGATGATTATTATGTTGTTATTGATATCAAAACATTATTGGTAAGATAGTTGTTATCAGATTAGAGTGTCATATCAAGATGATTGATGAAGAGGATTTGAGTAGAAGGAAATTGCAAAAGGACCTATAGGAAAGGTTGAGTTATGAGAAACTACAATGGGCATTTAATTAGTTAAATTTTGGTAAGATAATATAATTGTTTAATCACAAACTAAGTGGAGAAGACAATTGTACTTAAGCCTAGAAGAAGTGATCAAAGAATGACCAAATGCATAGGCTTGACCAACCAAAAAAGTAGAACACCAAGGAACTTAAATTTTAAGTCGAGTGATTCTAGAGTTGATTGAGCAATAGTATAAGCTAAGAAAAATATAGTGTCAACCAAGTATCATTATTGACCAAGCATTATTTTATGTGTCAAATAGAATAGTTTTTAGTGATTGAGTAATCCAGTGATGATCAAGTGTTAGAACATAGTATTGGCCGAGGGAAAACATTTGATAGATTATGAGGAAATCATGATTTCCAGCCAATAGATTTTATTTCTTGGAAAATGGAAAGAGTGTTGAAGATAAGGATGGATGATCTCAAACATCTAATGCAAGGAAAGGGTTAGGTGAGTGATCAATGGATTAATTTAAAAGAGAAGTTTCTAGAAAGGAAGGAAATGAATGAGAAGGTGGACAAATTTATTGTATGTGTTGAATCTAATAAAAATCCTAAGATCTAGGGTGATTTTTAAGAGGAAAAATGTCATAATTACCTATTTAAGGAGGTATAAGGGATAAAATTGAAGAGGGTAGCAGAGTTAGTGAATACCATAACAAGGTTGGAGTAGTTGTTGATGCTATTAATATGAAAACTTGAGCAAGAGGCTGAGAAGAATTGTGAAGAGGTGAAGTATGATTCCTTGAAGGGGTGCCAAGAAGATCAAAGATAGAGATGACAATGGAGGCCAGTTCATGGATCAATATATGAACTTAATTGTGATTTGTATTTGCAACATGAGTATTATTTGTCAAATCAACATCATGTTCATTTCTAGCTATTATATCAGTATTGAAAATTTAATCAAGGTTGACCTAATGATCATATATTAATCCTTCAATCAAGGGTCCATTCTAATGGAATATTCTTAAGCCCTCTAACAAGGTCACTCCTAACAAGGTGATTAAATCCTTTACCAAGGACACATTTAACAATACATTTTGTAACTTTTAATAGGGTTGGCTACTAATAGATCTCACTTTAGAAGAGTGAATTATTGGTGAAATGTTACTAGTGGTTTTTACCAAATTGGGTTTCCACATTAAATCCTAGTGTCATACTTTTGTGGATGTTATCTAAGATGTTTTACTATTATTGTTTTACATTCTACAAGTTTGTTAATATTTAGGACAATGGACTACAATTTTATGTTACTAATTATTTTATATAGAACCCAATATAGGAAATGTTTAGATCTAAATTATTTGAAGTGATTAAAAGTTCAATTGGTACATCTACACCTGAGGATATCATATTCACCCCCCTCTCATTTATTCTAAATAATTATAACAATTGGTATCATAGCATTGGTGCTTGTAGAGAATTTTTTTAAGGTACTTGAAGCTAAAGATCAAGGTGTACAAAAAGGAGGTACCAAAGTTAAACAAAGAGAAATTCCCTACATGGAAGGGTTTGATGAAGTTGCATATGGTAGGAATCGGAGATGGAGAAATACACTATGTGGAACATGCATATGTAATTATAACAAGTCCTTTGACAACTCAATAGATGAAAGAGAAGCAAGAACATAACCAGGCTATGTTGGAGATTACATCATCCCTAAGCTATGTTGCGTTTGATGACATAAAAGAATGTACTACTATGAAGAAAATGTGGGATACATTGCAGACTATCTATGGAGGAGACAAAAATGTTTTGAGAGAAAAATCAAAAAATTTAAGAGTTAAGTTTGATGAAATGAGAATGGTAGAAGGAGAAAATATTGTTCAATAGTGTAGAAGGATAAAAAAGGCAGTGAATGCCATAACTACATCAAATGGAAATATTGATGATGAAAGTGTGATTAGTAAAGTACTAAGAACCTAACTTCCTATTTATGCTATTAGAGTTTCTGCAATAGAGAAAATGAGATGTACCCCTAAGATAATCTAAAATTGAAAGGTGTAGTTGGTAGGCTTACTGCTTTTGAATTGTCAATTTTTTATAATTTTACCCCTACTACTATTGAATCTACTTTCAAATCTCAATTGGTCATTAGTAAGAAAGGAAAAGGAAAATGTGTGAATAGTGATAGTGGTGTCATTGATAATGATCTTGATGAGTTTGAAGCACTGATGGCTAGGAGACTTCCAAGAGGCAAAGGAAAATACAAAGGTAAACTTCATATAATTTGTTTTTCATGTAACAGAGTTTGTCATATTGTTGCAAGATGTCTTGACAAAGAAGACAAGGATGAAAGAAGGAAAGAAAGTACAAAGGGAGAAGAGATGATAGAGATAATAGAAGAAATAAGAACTAAAAAGAAAAAGATAATAAATATAGTAATGATGAAGAAGGTGTCTATATTGCTATGAAAGAAGATTTTGATGAAGATGAGAAAACTACATTAATTCATGTGTGAGTAAAGGTAATAAATAGATAATTGATAGTGGTTTCTCACATCACATGATTGGTGATAAAAGCAAGTTTGAAACCATGGAACCATACAAAGGTAGTTGTGTTAAGTTTGGTAATGATGCACCATGTCTTGTAAAAGGTAAAGGATCAATACAATTGACTGATAAGATCAAGTGTGATAATGTTTATTAGGTTAAAGGACTTATCTATGAGTTTTTGAGTGTTTAACAGTTGAACAAATTAGGGTATAGAGTTGAAATTCATCATAGAAAGGTCAAGATATTTGATGCTACTATTGAACAGATTGGAAGTGGAGATTAGACAAGAGGTAACTTGTTTTATCTAGGTTTATCTAATGAGACATACTTGTTTGCACAAAATTAAGATAAATGATTATGTCATAAGAGGTCATGTCATGTGAGCTTTGATAATTTAGTAAGCATTAGCAAGATGAAAAGAGTAAGAGGATTACCAAGATTGAAGAAACCTAATAATATTATGTGTAAACAAGGTCAACTAGGGAAAATGATAAAGTCTAGTTTTAAGAGAAAAACCTACACATATAATGATATTTTGGAATTGGTTCACACTGACCTTTGTGGACCTATTGGAGTACAAAGTTATTGTGGAGACAAATATTTCATTTTATTTGTTGATAATATTCTAGAATGATGACTATAATGTTTCTTAAAGAAAAATTTGATGCTTTTTAGTTGTTTAAGTGGTATTTGGTTCAGAGTTGAAAAGAAAATAGGTAAGAGTCTGAAGTGCTTGAGATCTGATAGAGGAGGATATTTATCTCTAATGAATTCAACATATTATGTAATAATAGAGGAATCAAGAGGTGGATGTCAGCACCTAGGACTCCTCCCCAAAATACAATAGCTAAAAAAAGAAAAAATCAATCATGGATTGTGCTAGAATACTAGTGATGGAGAAGAACGTGTCATAAAAATACTAGAGAGAAGTTATAAGTACAATAATCTATGCTTTGAATAGATTAAAAGTGAAGAAAGGTAAAAATGTTACACCCTTTGAGTTATGGTATGGGTGTGCACCTAATGTGAAGTATTTTAAAGTCTTTGGAAGAAAATGTTATATTTATTAAAGGACAATAGAAATAGAAAATTTGATGCTCAAAGTAATGAAGGCATATTCCTAGGATATTCAACTAAGAGAAAAGCTTATAAGTGTTTGAACTCTAACACTAACAAAGTTGTGGAAAGTGAAAATGTGAAAATTGATGAATATGTAGAAAGAAATGAAGTTGAATGTGAGAAAGAACCTAAGAATAAAAAACATTCATATATATCAATGAAGGTGTTCCATGCACCTTATGTGAAATAGAAAATAAAGCTATCAAGAAAAAACAAATTGTGAATGTCAAGATGTAGTAATAGGATGTTGTGCAACACACTGTAGGTATTAAGCATAAGTAGAATGATGTCAAGATACATGAAGAAGATGTCAAACATCAGGAAGACAATGTCAAGAAAGAAGAACTGGATCCAAAGATACAAAATGAAGTTGAAATAAATTTTCAAGATGAACCTAAATAAATCATTGGACATAAAGTGTATGGAGTTATGATAAGGAAAATACTTAGAAGTGATGCATGCTTACTTTGTGACTTTGATTCTAAATGAGTAAAAGATGCCTTGGAGAATGAAGATTGGATTCAAGCAATCAATGAAGAAATTGAAAAAATAGAGAAGAAAAAAACCTAGTCACTAGTACCTACACCTAAGGACAAAAATGTTATTGGAACAAAGTGAGTATTTAGGAATAAGATGAATGAAAAAGGAGAAATCACAAGGAACAAGGCTAGATTGGTATGCAAAGGATATGCACAAGTTGAAGGTATAGTTGCAATATTGGAAGGAGTCAAAATGCTACTTGCATATTCTTCTTACAAAGGATTTAAAGTGTACCAAAAGGATGTCAAATCTACATTTTTGAATGCAATACTAGAAGAAGTTTGCATTGAATATACATAAGGATTTTTTTATCCCATCAAGAAGAATATGGTATGTAAACTATACAAAGAACTATATAGATTGAAATGAGGCCCTAGAGTGTGGAATGAAAAGCTGCACAATTATTTGGTAAAGATTGGATTAGCAAGAATGAATGATAACAATAATATCTACTTGAAGATTGAAGGTGGTAAAGGGATACTATTAGTTGAAATATTTTTTGATGATATCATATTTGGAGGACAAGACGCATTATGCAAATAATTTGTATATGCAATGTATAAGGGATTTCAAATGTCTATATTTGGTGAGATCAAATTCTTTGTTAGTTTACAAGTATATTAGATGAATCAAGGTATCTACATTACTCAATCAAAAATACATCAAAGAGATACTAAAAACTTTTGGGGTGGAAGACTCAAGACCAATCAACACACCTATGGTTACTAGACATAAGCTATCTAAGAATGATGATTCTATTGGTGTGAACTAGATATTGTAAAGTACAATGATTGGAAAACTAAAATATGTTATTCACAATAGACCTGATATTTCATGGAAGTTGGGATTGTTGTAAGATTTTTTTAAAATCCTAAGGAGAATCATATGATGGAAGTGAAAAGGATACTAAGATATCTAAAAGGAACAAAAGACTATGGCTTTTATTACTAGAAGAATAACAAGTTTGAACTAAAAGTTTACACTAATGTGGATTAGGTAGTCAATTTTAATGATAGAAAGTGTACAAGTGGTGGAGATTTCTTTATAGGAAAGAGAATAGTCTCATGGACAAGAAAGAAATAGAAATATATTTCACAATCAACAAAAGAAGCTGAATATGTAGCAACAATAGAAAAATGTTCAAATATTGTGTGGATCAAGCAATTATTGAAAGGAATGAAGGAAGAAATCATTTATATTTTTTTTATCTAGTGTGACCAAAAAATTTATATAAATATATCAAAGAACCCTATAATGCACACAAAGACTAGGCATATTACTATCAAGTATCATTACTTGAGAGAGTTGGTTCAAGACATAGAAGCAAGATTGGAATATGTGAACACCAAGGAGAAAATAGATAATATTTTCACTAAGGCTTTACCAAAGGATATCAATGAGTATCTAATACATAAATTAGGGTTAATTTCCCTAGCTAAGGCTACTTAAGCCGAGATGGAGCCCTACATCAAATGAGTTGATTAGAATATTATACAACGTGATGTTGAAAGTCATACTTTAAGAGCTTCCCAAAATAGTGAAGAAAGAAGAATAAAATGTTGTATCAGTCATAAGAATATATGATATATGGTATATAAGAAGTACTAACATGAAGATATCTACATGAAAAAGATGTATAAGAAAGATGAAGTGTCTTTGTCATTTTTGTCAAAGGGAGATTATGAAGCAGTTACTCATGTAGTAATAATAAAGATGAAGAGAAACCATGCATGAAAGAGGGAAATGGTATTCAATTACCATATGTAGAAAATAAATGTTTTAAAGAGGGAGAATATATACAAGGTTTTTCTAGCAATATAAAAGGAAGCTCATTGATTTCATGATTTGATATGATAGAGGGCATCTATGTATTGCATATTAGAGCTACATGGATGAGAATTAGAATAAAACTAAAAAAGAGAGATTGATGGACACTAAAATGAATATCATAATGAAACTAAAGATATTAATAAAAATTTGATACTGAAAATAGAGAGAGATGGTTAAATAAATTACATATTTTGGACTACATGGTAACTAGAGGTATTTTCATCAATTCCAAAGAGGGAGATTGTTGGAAATTATAATTGGGATAATTATTGTTGTCATTGATGTCAAAACCTTATTGGTAAGATATTTTTTATTTGAGTAGAGTTCCATATCAAGATGATTTATAAATAAGATTTTAGAAGGACATGAAAAAAGGACCTAGAAGAAAAGTTAAGTTATGAGAAACTACAATGGTCACTTTATTAGTTAGACTTTGACAAGATAATATGATTGTTTGATCATTACCTAAGTGGAGAAGAGAGTTTTACTAAATCCTAGAAGAAGTGATCAAAAAATGACCAATGGCATAGGCTTGACCAAGAAAAAGAGTGGAAGATTAAGGAACTAGTGATGCTAGAGTTGATTAGTGATACTATAAGTCAAGCAAAATATAGTATCGACTAAGCATTAGTATTGATTGAGCATCAATATATGTGTCAAAAAAAATAATTTAGTATTGAATGAGTAATCTAGTGATGACCACGTGTCAAAATAGTGTTGGCCAAGGGACAACATTTGATAAATTATGAGGAAATCATGATTTCTATCCGATACATTTGATTTCTTGGAATATGGAAAGTATGTTGAAGATAAGGATGGATGACCTAGAGAATCTAATGTAAGGAAAGGGTTAGGTGAGTGATCAATGGCTTTATTTAAAAGATAATTTTCTAGAAAACAAGGGGATGAATGAGAGGTTGGACAAATTCATTGTATATGTTGAATATGATTGAAACCCTAAGATCTATGGTGATATTTTAAGTGTAAAAAGATTAGAATTACCTATTTAAGGAGGTACAAGGGCTAAACTTGAAGAGGTTAGCAAAGAATATAAGAGATAGAGATCATAGAGGTGAAGAGGTGAAGTATTATTTTTTGAAGAGGTGTCAAGAATATCAAAGATAGAGATCATAATGGAGGCAAGACTATGGATCAACATATGAACCAAATTGTGATCTATATTTGCAAAGTGAGTTACATTTTTTAGATCAACCTATTGTTACTTTCTAACCATATTATTAGTATTGAAATCCTTTAATCAAGGTTGACTTAATGGTCATATATTAATCCTTCAATCAAGGTTACATTCTAATGGAATATTTTTAATCCCTCTAACAAGATCATTCCTAACAGGGTGATTAAATCTTTTAACAAGGTCACATTTAACAATGTGTTTTGTAACCTTTAACAGGGTTGGCTTCTAATAGAGATCACTTAAGAAGAGTGAAAATTTAGTGACATGATACTAGTAGTTTTCCCCAAATTGGGTTTCCATGTTAAATCCTAGTGTCATACTTGTGTGGATTTTATATAAGATGTTTTACAATTAATGTTTTATATTCTGCAAGTTTGTTACTATTAGGATAGTGGACTACAAGTTTATGTTACTAATTATTTTCTATAGAGATTGAGATGTTTAGCTCTAAATTATTTGAAGTGATTGAAAGTTCAATTAGTACATATGGACCTGAGGATAATTGGTTCACCCACTATCAATTATTCTAAATTGTTTTAACACTATATTGGAATGATTTCCATTTAATCATATAATATATACATCCATTTCAAGCGAGTGCAAAACACAAAGAGAAAAAATATACCAACGATCAAATCATTTATATTCTCCACCAATTGTATTGTAAATTTTCAAGCTTTGATATGTTTATAGTGCTTACAAGCTACCACAAAAATTAAACAAGACTTTTTTCACTAGATGATATGATCCTTGTGATTGGAGGAGAAAATATGATGCACGTATCTTATTTTTAAATTCATTCCATGCCCAAAGTATTAGACTGCTAGATTCTTCTACACACATTTTGGAACCTTATAAACAAATTTGGACCTTATGATATGAAAAAATTAATTATATCTATTGAACTATACTTAACTATGGTTATTTCACTAGTTAGGATATTTAGTTCATGATATAGCACTAGTCTATATTTATGAAGTTAACTTCTCACTAAATAAAAAATGCCTAATTAACTTTACAAAAATTCAAATACTTGTGCATTTTTTAGGGCTTGATGAGCTCATTTTCTTTTTATAGTGCTAACACTTCTAATGCAAATACAACTTTGATTCTTTACTCTTCCTCTTCTAGTGCCAAGAAAGACCATGCCTAAAAATATGAATCTTGAACAAAATAAGGATATAATTGCTAGATTGTGGTCTCAATTCAAAAGAAAAGATGGTGGAAAATATTATTGTCCCTACAAAAATTGTAAGGGCTTAAAGAATCAAAGACTTCTAATCACAACTGTTAAGATACATTGTAGGCAACATGGTCACATTGAAGGGGGAACTAATTTTTGTCCATTAATGAATATGGATTTTCAACTAGGGGAAAATGGAATTAGAAGGTAATGCTCCCATGGAAGAAGTTGATCCTAATGTAGAGAACACAATTGAAGATGTTGGTATCGGTGCAATCGATCCATGTGCTAGAGAGCATGATTAAAGAAGATGGTACTAGAACAGATGATCAATATGATGAAGATGATGATACTAGTGCACATGATGATGATGATGAAGATAACCTTGATATACATATAATTGAAAAGGCATACAAGTCCATGTACCAAGGCTTCCAATTAACTCTTCTATTCATTATATAGTTGTTAGTGAACTTCAAGGTTATGAATGGTATATCCAATGTAGCAATCTCATGTATGCTAAGGTATATTGTCATTTTTTTTCATCTTCTATGTTAGTGCACCATTAGTGTTCTCTATATTAATTTTTAAAAATTCCATTGGTTCATAGGTGAGTGTTTTTTACCACAATTAAATATCCTATCTCGCTTATACTGAGAGTTATCTACTATTATGAAAGATATTGGAATATAGTATCTAAAAATACATGCATATCCATATGATCATATTATATATTGTAAAAAATGTGAATTTGCAATAAAATGCCCTAATTTTTATATTAGTATATATCAATTAGATTGAACTATAAAAATTTGTTTTGTAAGGTTCTTTGGTACATTCTCATTTTTCCACATCTGTAATGATTATTTAGGTGCACTAGCTTGGCACAATTTATGGATTACCATGCGCACAATAAAATTCAAGATGACATTATGTGAATGCTTGTAGACAATTCTACATATAAGTGCATAGAAGATATGTGACCACTCTTTAAAGAATAACCTTGTAATCTCAAGCTTTCATTGGTAGTGGGCAGTGTTAATCCATTTGGAGAGATGAGATCTATTTACTCAATCTCTCATATTTTTGTTATTAAATATAACATTCCTCCTTGGATGTTTGTAAAGAGGAAGCACATAATTTTGGAAATGATAGTACTAGGTTTTTTTTTCATTTAATATTCATATAAATTAATTTATAAACATTGCATCAAAATGGTCATAATAATTATGTAATATTTATATTCATTCAACTATGTTAAGTACCAAGTGAAAGATATGAATGTATATATTGATCCCCTTATTGATGAGTTGTTGGAGTTATGGAATGAGCTTATTATGTATTTTATCTCTACACCAATAGGACAAAGACAACTTCGATTTTGTGTAATGCTTGTATGGATAATGCATGATGCCTCTAGGCTAACACATTTATGCAGTATGTAAACTTGTTAAAGCCTAGTTTTGGTATGTTATGGTGCTAACACATTTTCATTGTATGTTTAAGTTGTGTATGATAATTGTAAATATCAAAATTAACATATGTCATCCATTTATACATGATCTTGTAGATCTTTAGACAAAGGGAAATTTCACATGTCCATTTTGTGGTCCAAAGATGAAATCTCATCATTCAAAAGGTTTAGGAAAGTAGGTATTCAATGAGAATAGGCACTTCCCCCACAATAATCATAAGTATAGAATTACCAAAAATATCTTTTCAATGGAAAATAAGAGACAACATCAAATCAACAAAGAATGATACCTCACCTATGGAAGTTGGAAATACAATAGAATAAATCATCAAAGAAGTATCATTCCATCTGATGTCTTTTGTTTGAAATTTATATTTGGATATTGTCTTTTTTTAACTAATGATGTAATTGATTTTTGTGAAAGTCATCAAGGAATTGATGAGCAACTTCCAAAATGACTAAAAAACTATCCTTGACAATTTAGTGAGTTTCCATACTATCAACACCTTTAGTCATACATATATTTGATGTTATGCATATTGGAAACAATATAATAGAGACACTATGAAAAATATTGGATGGAAGGCATGACAAAAAAAAATGGTCAAATTTTGTAATTACATTCATGAATCCAATCATGCATTGAATTTTTTCATTTAATCAAATAGAAATGGAGACTAGATTAATATGAGTGTCCTTCCTTGGTCATTAACACATCAGAAAAGTGATGCCATAAAATAAGCCATACAAAAAACTAAATTTCCCATAGGATTATCTACAAACATAAATATTCTCATATCAAGGAAAGGTGATTTAGAGTTAGGTTTGAAAATGCATGATGGCATACCTTCATCAAGGTAAGTCTTTTTATTCTCTATTTACAATATATTTGTAAAAATCCATGTACTTTTCATTGTATTCTTTTATAATATATTGAAAATATCATTTTATAACTATTGTAGTATGTTCTACCTCTATCTCCCCCACACAACTTTGAAACAATGCCAAATAAGTTATATATGATCTTGGGAAATACATGAGGTTAGAAGTGCTATATCTTAGGTTTTTTGTAAATATATTATATTTGCATGTCGCTTTACCTTTTTTGTAATTTTTTGTTTAATTTTTTTGTAAGGCCTTGTTTACATGTTTTTGCATGTTGAATATCTTCTAGGTGGTTGTCATCTATATATATATATATATTGGAAGAGAAAATTTCTCAGCTTATGTGTGAAATAAAAGAGTGCCTTCCTTCAACTTTTTTTAGTGCACAAGAACACTACCTCATACATCAAGTTGAGGAGATTAATTTCTATGGACATGTACCAACTAGGTCAATGTGAATGGTTGAGACTCACTTTAAATTTTTGAAGGGCTTGGTTTGACAAAGAGAACATCTTGAGGGTTCTATAGTTTAAGGATATATGTTATACTAAACCATCATGGATATTAGTGAATATCTTTCCAAGTTTGCAACAAAAATTCCTTTAGATCGCATTTGGGATCCTAAATCCATTAATAGATTCAAAGGGAGTATTTGATGGGGAAAGGTAGATTGAGGAAAGTGAGAGGTAATTATAAGATGTTATTTTAGTTAATTAATTTGTATCAATGTTCAAAAGTGGTCTATTTATTTTATATAGTTATTCATGAGTGTAATGCACTTCATTTGTATATTGAAAAAAATCTTGATTGGATGATGCTATGGATCAAACAATCTCAACAAAATGATCACTCATTAACATGGGAATTTTTTGCTAAATTGGTTAAAGAAGCTCATTGTAATGGAGATTTTAATGTTATGTCAATGGTAATTGATGTAGCAAATGGTTTAAGAGGTAGAAAGATATGTATAAGTTTATTTATAATAACCCATATATTTAGTATCAACTCATAGATGGATGCAAATAATTTTGATATGTTTGAAAAATCACAAGTCAAGCACCACAAAGTTATGTACTACTATGGTCATAAATTTTGCATAAAAAAGTTGGACAAAAAGAAGAAAACTTGTGATTTAGAGATAATTGTAGTCTTTGAGGTCACTAACATTTTATCTAGAAATGTTATGCATTCTCAACAATATGAAAATTAATACTAAGTCATTTTAGATGAATTACTTGAGTGTGTCTTTAATTCCTTCAAATTAGTTCTATTCATCATGAAATGGTACATGCTATGACTAAATCAAAATTATCCTAGTAGAACTATTATTGAACATGATAATAGATTTAAAATTAGTACTACAAGGCCATTTGAGCCAATTGGAAATGAGTCCTGCGTTCCTCCAAGCTAATATGAGCAAGTATTTTAATTTGGTGTTCCACATAAATTGGGTTGGTCATTTTTTGTTAGACATGATCTAAGAGAAAGATCTGTAAAGTATAATGTGATTGAAGAAGAAGACACCAAAGAAGTAGAAGACAAAGTAAATGATGATCACAAATGATAGTTATTCAATGAAGAAGTAGAAGAAGATGTTGATGATGATTTTGGTGATGATGTGATCATGGTGATGATGATAGCAGTTGTGGTGGTGGTGATGGTGATGATGATGATGATGATGCTAATGATGATGATGATGATGGTCCTGGTGATGATGATGATGGTAATGGTGATGATGAGATGGATGAAAAGGATTATCAATGACATGACAATGGAAATGTATGTGGTTTGATCAATGAAATGTAAGAGGTATTGATATATTCATATAAAAAAATTTATCTTATTATATGTTTCTATGATTGATTTATTTTATGTTCAAGTCTAATACATGGTATAATTAATTCATTGTGTTCAATTCTAATGATAACAACATAGGTGATTTATGATATACATGTTATAAATATATGTTACTATGCTCAATTATTGGTGATGAGTACTTACAATTCTTTTTTGTGCATGATTGTCACCCTTTGTGGATTTAGGGAAAGAACTACAGACATCGTACCCCTTTTGTTGAGGATCTTCCATAACTAGAACACATAAAGTAGAGGTATTGAATTAAGAAATATACAATGATTATGATGTATGCATATTGTTCATCCTATGTTCTATGTAACATGAAGCATACGTATCATGTAATTTGTAACTAACTGAAGATAAATAATTTACATATGCAAGAAATTTAGCCCCTTTGACAAGGATCATACATAGTGACACGAATCAATAGGCATAAGCTTATTATTTTCTTTCTTTCTTTTTACCTTCAACATCAACTTTAGGCTGACTTCATCAAAATTACATTCATTTAGAAAAATATATTGTTCCTTCAACTATATCTCTCATGTTATGGGTTGTGGGTACCACCAAATAGGTATTTGTCAGATTTCTCTTCCTCGAGTGAGGGAAATGTGGGAATAGAAGATGATAGTGAGACATGTAATAGGTCTACAATAGGTAGACCAACTAGAGGTTAAAATATTAGAATAAAATTTAATAAATAAATGCAATTTTTCCTTTCTCAAGGAGGTTCATTTTCTTATGATGATGAGATAAAAGGAAACATCAGGGTTCTTTTGAGATGCATACATCTATTAGAAACAATAGTCCACCAAGATAACTAGGGGGGGTGTCTCATGAATCAGTTATCCAATAATTAAAATTTTTATCTTCTTTAAACAAACTTAACCATTCAACCAAAGTAAATAGAAACCATAAAAATATGCATATAGACAATTGCACTAGATATGTTGACTATGGAAACCCTTGATCAAAGGGAAAACCCTGGTGGGAATGATGCCCACAAGATGATGTACAAATATAAATATTCCTCATTAGAGGATGGACCCTATTAGGAGTCTATTACAATATTTAGTATAATGATTCCCTATTAGGAGACTTTTAATCCCTGTTAGAAGTTGTGCCAACCCTATTAGGAGTTGTGGTGTAATGTATACAAGATGAACCCATTGCCCAAATAGGAAATTTCAACTACAAGAAGGGCTCACTACTCAAACACGTAACTTACTATTATTTTCTTCTTTCCTATGTCCTATCAACTAGACCAATATTGTTAAACCTTGTAGACCAAGTCACAAACCTTGGATCCAAATACCAAACCTTGGATCACTCAGCAAAACCTCAGCAATGAAGTTTCCTTTACTGCTGCACTACTTTGCTCAACTTTGCATTTTGTACTCTGTACTACTTATCATGAATTCATATTACATTGATTCAATATGATGATAAAGGAAAATGTCTTTCCTTTATACTAAGTCCATAAAACAATTCCTCGAGTCAATTATTAGACCTTCTCAATTAATTATTATAGGATCACATTAAGAACATTTTACACTTAGAGATAACCTTAATCTTCTACCTTGCAACTTGAATAACTTTTTTTACACACAATATTATGATGAGAAAGCTTAGCCACATCATCCTCAACATGTCTTCTCAATTTCCTCAACCTTGATCCTCAATATATCAACTTTGCTAAGAGATATAAAAAGTTTACCAGAACATGCCTCTGTAAACTCTATCTCAGAATAGACATCACCAAAACTTACATAACTACTTCTAGACTTATCCTTTCTACTTGCAACATTAACTACATATGCTAGATACTCAAAAGTATCTCCCATAACCTTGGGTGGTTATCATGCTAAACTAGCCATCTATACTGACTTGATCTTTTTGTTATTCTTCTGTTAGATACCACAAAAGACATCAAACATGCTATGTTGACATCAATGATGAACTCAGTCATGAATATAACATATCATCATCAAATCAATCTTACAACAATTTTCCAACAATCTTTCCCTTTGGCATTGATGGCAACATAGATGAAAAACATCTAGTTCCAATAATACCAACAAAAGACTATTCATCTTCATATCCTCTTTATAAATCATACTGCCCCATTGATATACCTCAATACCAAACTATTATTTCATATATTATGCTTATGTCGAACATCTTCCTCATCATGTTGCCAATCTTTTAGCATATTTTTTTTTTGTAAATAATTTTCCCCTATTTAGTATAATTTTTTTAATGCCAAACTTCTCCTCCATTGATATCAATGTCAAAGGTTTCCATAACCAATATCTTTGCACCAAAATCTACAACAATTTATACTTATTCAACTTGAGTGGCAAATGACACTATTCACAACAATATCAACAAGAGTCCTAGATCACTCTGTCCATCAAAAATACTCCCCCATATAGGAAGAATCAACATCTAGTCTAGACAAACAATAGTGCTTTGTTAACCCAGACTAATGGATTCTTACATATTCTACTCTAATGTAGGAAGAAGCATAACCCCAAGCATACCTCACAAATACTCAAAAGTATTTTTGGAAAGAGGATTAGTGAATATAAATACAATCTATTTTTTTATGCTCACTTACTCCAATCTGATTTCTTTTTTTGCAAAACTTTCCCTCGACATATGATACTTAATAGAAATGTTCTTAGTTTTCAAATGAAACACTAGATTCTTAGACATATCCACCATTCTTGTGTTGTCACAATGTATAACAACAAGTTCACTAATTTCTATCCTTGTATCCTTCAGCATTTTCTCCATCCAAATGACTTGATTGCAATTATTTGTTTTTATAACATACTCTACTTTTTCTATACTTTGAGATGTATAATCATGCTTCTTGCTTAAACAAGAAACTAATCTTCCTCCAAGAAAGAAAGCTCTTCCACTAGTGCTCCTTTTGCTATCCATATTGCCTGCCCAATCTACATCAATATAAACACTTAGAGTAAAATCATTAGATCTGTCATACCATAATCCAAATTCTAAAGTTCCTTTCAGATATCTAAATATCCTTTTCACTACTACAAAATTTGCTTCTCTAGGATCCCCTTGGAATCTTGTAACAATTCCAACTACATTTTCTATATCCAACCTTGTGTGAGTTAGATATTACAATTGTTTAATCATAGATTTGTACTTCTTCTGTTCAATAGTAGGTGTCTCATCCTTTGTAGATAACTTGTGTCCAATTACCATGAGTATTCCAATGGGTTTATATGTTTCCAAACCAAACCATTTTAGTAAATCCTTCAAGTACTTGGTCTAAGAAATAAATATTCCTTCTTTGTTCTATACTATTTGCAATCCTAGTAAGTATTTCATCTCTCCTATCATACTCATTTCAAATTCTTTCTTCATTTCTTCTGCAAACTTCTTGCTTTCTTCATCATTTCCTCCAAATATAATGTCATCAACAAATATTACCAAAATAATTAAACCATCATCAGTTTCTTTCCAATATAGATTACTATCTGCCATACCTTTGATATATCCAAGCTTTGTCAAATGCTTGTCCAACCTTGCATACCACATTCTAGGTGCTTGCTTTAATCCATACAATACTTTCCTCAATCTGCATACTATGTCCTTATCATTTGTCAAAGGACATCCTTTAGGTTGCTCAACATTTACCTCCTCTTCAAGTTCTCCATTCAGAAATGCTAACTTGACATCCATCTGATATACTTTGAATTTTTTCTATTCTACATAGGATAAGAATAATCTTACTACTTCTATTCTAGCCATTAGAGCATAAGTCTCATCATAATCTATTCCTTCTTGTTGTGAGTAACCTATTGGTGTTTTAAAACTACTAAACAACAAAAGGTTCAATACCAAATTGATATTACTCACACAACCTAAGGATTAGCCAATTCCTATTAACAATTACATGTGCAAACCATTAGGACCCAACTTCAACAAAACCAAGGATGGTTTTCTACTCTTTACACTCTACAAAATGAAGGTGGGTATACCCAGGAGATGATTTAAGGCTGAATGCTACTATATGAGAATTATTTTAGTTTCATTTTAATTCTCATCTCATATCCTCAAACACATGCATGATTTTGACATTTTAGATAAAAACACATCCCATATAGTAGATTTGGTCAAAATTCTTCTATAGATTTGCAAGTATTCCTAGCAATAGTGGCTAACTAAGGCTAAAACATTCCATGCAAACAAGTGTTGACCATCTTTCAAAATCCACAGGAAAGTAAAATAAAGCTGATTGTGATTTTATATTCGAAACTTCTTTATGGTATACCTATCTGCAGACTAAATTAACAAGATGAGTGTCTATTCCATTGGGACTCACAGTGCACTACAATTTTATGGATCTGATTTGTTGCGTTACAAAAAATATTATCAGCAATTCTTACTGAGGTTCATTCTTATAGACATCCTTTCTACTACCATGATGATCCCATAAAATTCATCAAAGCATTTACATAATTCATTGAATTAATAGCAGTAATGAGTTGACATACAATCTAAATGAATTGCATTCCATTGAGAAAGCTTTATTCACACAATCT
Organism: Cupressus sempervirens; assembly: GCA_028749045.1. Lineage (NCBI taxonomy): Eukaryota > Viridiplantae > Streptophyta > Pinopsida > Cupressales > Cupressaceae > Cupressus > Cupressus sempervirens. The sequence goes on from CM053787.1 coordinate 476,195,624, forward strand.
CAGAATAACTGATATGGGGAAAGCTCAAAATTTGTATTAATTTTCCTTGAAAATTGTATAAAATTGTAGCAAACTCAAAATGACCTTAGAAAGAAACACAAAGATCATTCCATATTAATGTATTCTCAAAAAAAATTGCAGAGAGGATACATCATAAAGTATGTTCAAAGACTGGACCGAAAACAACCTAAGTGTAACACTAAAAAGCATTAGAAGTTGGACCACTCTCTAGCACTATAATCTCACTTATATAAATGTGAGATGCAACAAGATTCAAGTGTAGAGAACTGACAGGTGTCCTTTTACAAAGATATTTACATTTTTCATAACAGAAAAAGACAAAATTTCAAGTAACAAGAATGTAACATCATATTATTCTCTTGGTAGGCCCCTATTTCTATTACATCCTCACATGTTGGGAATCCTATGATTGGTTTTTATTAATTTTGAGTCCTCAATATACGTAGCTAATAGACTTTCCAGTGATGTGTTATGCTCTGATTCATGCAATTTCACTTCCACTCTAGCATTTTCACTCATATCATCATGTGTCACCAAGGTGATAGTTACTCTTGATTATGTGTTTGTTGCATCATCTAACTAATCCATTGCATCTTTAGTGTGATATGACTGCCCTTCTTCTTTTTGAGGTTCTAATAGAAGTGGATTGATGATTTTTCATTCATCTTCATGTATTTCATCATCATCACTTTCAACTTCTTCTAGTTGCTCACCAAAAGCAATATCCACCATCCACTTGTCATAGAGTGCATCATCTGGCCAATCAAAATGCAAAATATCCTATTGTTTCTTGATAACATATTCTACTTCCCTATCAATATCAATAAATTCTTGTTTCAAAGAATCAAAAAATATCTGAGCTTTCACTATTTCCTCTATTGTGGTAGCCCACCATGCATGCCATGTTTCATTGATAATTTTATTCATGCTTAGACAAAATAAATCATCAAGTTCCTTAGCCCATTCCTCTTTGTTTTTCAACTTATTCCTTCTATCTAGGGCATGAAGAAATAAACTAAATGTTTAGCTCTTATATTTGTTCAAATAGCCAAATATTATTCTCTGTAAATGAATTGTCTTATTATCAAAATCAGGAAGATCGGAAACAATATCAAAAGTATTTTCAATTTGATCATATGAGACTTTTATGATAGAATAACATAAAAATTTCATTTCTTTCCTCCTTCTTACCCATTTATTCACAATAGGCTTCAAAGCCTCATCACTTGCTTTCAATTCTTCCCAGATGCATATCACTCTAGCCAATTGATCATAAACTAATGGCCATTCAATTTTATCCCCCAAATATGTGAGAGCCTTTCTCAATTTATCTTCATATTGTACATTCAATTATACATGTAAGGCCCACAACTTGCTTTTTTCTTCTTCAAAGTCTACAATAGTGTAATATTGTGGCCTCTATGGGGTATCTAGCATCTCTATAAGAGGAGTGGATTTAAAAAGCTCCACTAGGAGATGGGGATATGTTATTCTTGCTCTTGTAGACCTCCCTATTAATTTATTTTCAAGTTCAATCCTCTTTTGAACTTCCTTATTGTAAGCTTCCAAGACACTTTCATATTTACTCTGCAATTCAAACATGTGCCTTTCTTCCTTTTTAGCAGTGGCCAAAATAAATTTAGATGAATCTACATTTCAGTGTATAGCCTGCACATGAGAGGTATCAGCCACTCTCCTCACAATGATATTTCCTGTTAATCCTGAGTCATCTGGCTATGATGAAACAATTCTAGATCCCCTTCTCAATGACCACATAACTAAAATAGCTTGATCTTCACTATATGCAGTCCCTACAAACTCCTTTTTACTAGGGTCTTGTAATTCCAACTTATTTGAAATAGAATTAAAAATTAATGCATCAGTTATATCCCAATTGGGTAACAATAAAATATTTGAAGCCTTTACCATTTGCCTCCCCTCTTCAGTGGTTATGTTTTGGAACTCTTGAGTCAATGGTTCCTTTATTTGATTTTGTAGAGCTACCTCTTCTAGTTCAGCATGCTCTATCCTTAACTTGTTGCATCTTTCTTCAAATTTACTCATGTTAGTTCTCCATGCAAATTGGTAGAAAGCCCTAGATTTGACAAAATTGTTATCTAATAAAGATTGTTGATTTTCTTGTTCTAACACAAGGTCTAATTCCCTTCCTCTATAATCTACAACTGTCAACTCAAAGCTTGGCACAAGAGGCTCCTAGGGGTTTCCTTCATCTATTTTTGATTGTGTAACAAAAACTTCCCCTTGGGATCCCAATTGTTTAATTTTCTCTTTAGTGAGTTATTCTTCTTCAATTATCATAGGGGTTTGTGAAGATGAGTATTCCTCAACATGAGGATCCTTCTCCCTTATTTTTTTTCTCCTTTTAAGGGAGGGCTCAGGAAGCCTCTCTTCCAAGACATCACTAGTGGACTCAATTATTTTTTTTCCTTTGTCCACAGTGGTCCTTTAATTCTGAATAACAGTATACCCTAGCCTTTTCTGGACAATTAATTGACCTACCCCTATATTGTGAGTAAAACCCAATCTTCTCATTACTTCCCTAGCCTCATCTAGGTAAAATCTAATAAAGAATTGCTTCTTTTCATTCATTGTATCCATTATTTCAGAAAAGGTATTCATAAGTTTATTTATCTTATATGCATTTTTAACAGCATTTTTCAAAGGACTATAATCTACATCAAGACAATGAATGAAATCCAAAACTTTAGAGAAGACTCTCCACTTTTTCTTTCTAGTCTCCTACTCTTGCAAGGAGTATTCATTCCTTATTATGTCTTCAGGAAAATAGAATTCATGCTCAATTTTACCAAGCTTAATTCTATGTCTTAGAGCCAAATGATAAAATCCCTCAGAATCACAAAAATGAGGGTGAGAAATAGCCATCTTATAAGGATCCAAAATCTTGTTCAAAGAAAGCCAACCCCCTTTTGTGATTACAAAATGATGGGCCACTATACATGTAGGAAAAATTGACCCCCTTCTGCTCTTTAACAAAAAGGTTTCCTCCAATCCTCCCAACTACCACAAAAATTTAGCTACTCTTACCTTTAAGGGCACTTGGTAAGGTAGTACATGAGGGCTTCCTTTAAAACCATAAATTCTAAATACAATAGAAATAGAGTATGGGATGACATCTCCCCAATTGTGTGAAACTTTCAAACCACTAGGATTGTCCATAGATCTAATGATATTCATTAGTTCCCTCGAGATACTAGGATTGTCACTCAATATGAGACATCTCAGCTTGGAGGCAAAATACTTATCAAACCTAACAAAGCTAGCCATCTTTGCATCCTAGGTCATATCTACACTCCATAATTGGACTAGCAATGCTTCTCCATTCTCTTGTTTGTTTAACTCTTTTTCTTTACCAAAATATGTTGCTCCATTAAACAAAAACATGTGCATCAACAAAGAATAATGGCCAAAAAAAATTTCCACTTTGCCCTTAGCAATCCCAATTAGTCCATTGTGAATTTCCTTAGCTAAGTAGGAAGAAAAATAAAAAATTATGTCCATGCCAAAAGATGAAATTTGGGTAACCGTATACATAAAATCCACAGGCATAAACTCCTCTTCATCTTTCCCAAAAACTCTACACAGGGTCCTATATATCTCAACAACCCTGGTATTGACATATACCCTTTTGAAAGGTTCCCTGGAGGCTACTGTTATCACTGGTAGAGTTCCAATTTTACCTATGTGTGCCTTCAATGTGCCTTGCCTAATGGCATCCTTCTTGGACATGTACTCCTTTTCTAACCCTTTCAAATCAATGGGCACATGATAATCAATGAGAGGCCCTAAACCAAAAACTTCCCTAATTTCATCTAGACTGACTATAATTAGGACCTCACCATTAGTTCTTCTCACTACTCTAATGGCTTGGTCATAGTTCTTTACCACAGCTTCAAGAAGATCATAATCCATAAAAACACTAGGAACCACCAATTTTCCTAAATCAAAATTCCAAATATTAGCATTTGGGGCAAAAATATTCCTCTCTGAAAACCATTTCTTAAACAAATTTGGACTAGTTTGAGAGGTACTAGCATCCTGAACCCAATTGCCCTTGTCATATAATCCATCTGCTATTCTCAACCTAGGGTTTAATGAAGTAAGCTTTTTAACTTGTATAGTTTCAATAGTGGAGTTAGGGAGCAACTCAAGCAAATCATCATGGACAGTCCTATCCAAATAATTCTCTTGACAAGAAAATACCTTCTTTGGAGGCATTTTTTATTATAATTTGCAAAAACTAAGACACTACAGATATTATAGTGTAAGTACTTAATTGATTCTTTGCTTGTTTCTCTCTATACTTTGCAATGTCTTCATGAACAATGGAAATTTTCTTCATGCCCTTGTAAAGCTTGATGTAGTCTTCTTAGTAATGGCTTCTACTCTAAAAATTTGAAATCTTTGTTCATGTGAGAAGGAATTGATTAAATCTTCTATATTATACTCTTTTTCTTCCACACGTGAAGCTTTCATTCCTCATAAATGCATAGAGTGGCACCACCTTCTTCGTTCAAATTCACACCATTGATTTTTGAAAAATCCTATGATCCAAGGATGTGAGTAAAGCTGACTCATGTTCTACTTGACATGTTAGTAGTCAATCCAATGAGATTTAGCCATGTGTACATCTCCTTCATTGTTGGCATTTCAATCTGGACCCACTGATGATTGAGGACATGTGTCATTGAGTCACTACCTCACTATACATAAAGAGTGAGCACCTTGCTATAGCAAGGTACTGATGATCATTGATTCTACATTGATCATGTGGAGGACATTTGATGCATTACTTAAGAGAAATATGGTGGGCCCCTAGTTGCTATGTCACTATACATATCATTTGAACAACTTATCATAATGAGATAGCAATAGTTGTAGATTTGAAATTGATTTGAGGGTGAGGAAACTACATGACATGCATAAGATGTGGTGGGTCCCTTAGTCACTATGTTGCATAGAGTAAAAAGTGCACATCTTTTCATAGCAAGGTGGTGACAATCATTGATTCAAGCTTGATCAAATGATCAGAATCTTTCATATGATTTATGAATGGGGCATGGGTCTAGGTAATTGATGACATGAGAAAATCTTGTATAGCTGGCATATAAATCCATATTTTAATCCTAGCTACATTGCCATGTTCCTTAGGTCCCACCATGTGTTCATTTTCTAGCTAGGTGCTATGTTGCTAACAGCGAGGCATAAAATTTCTTGACAATGACATAGCAACCTCCAGTGTCCTCATTTTTCTCTGGTGCACAATACATATCCAACTATGTGCCACCATATCCAAAGGTTGTGTGACTCATATCTGACAAAGCAAATGTCATGGGGCCCACCTTATCGAACTATTGTTGCACTATAATTTTTAGCTAGGTGTTATGTTTCTAATGACAAGGCTCGTTCATTTTCTAATCATGACATAGTGACCTTTGGTGCCTCTTAAATATATGGTACTAGAAAGATAAAATACACATCAAATCATAATGACTCTAATTAATGCTTCTGATAAAATAATAAAACCGCATGTCCACCATGCAACTTGGGAAGTTTATGGTCACCAGAAAACTTAAAAGTGACTATCATCTATATTTTCTATGAAGGCACCATGTTTCTAATGGTGAGGTGCAAAATTTTCTGATAGTGACATGGCAACCAATCAGAAAAAATAAAAATTTGCTGATGCCTTTTGTACTTCACTGTTCTGATCCCTTTTCCAGTTCTGACAGGTCTAACATGAAAAAAGTGACCAAATACTTCTGATGCAATACAATCTCTAATCATCACACCTCCATTTTATGACACTTCCCTTCAATTTTGTGGTGGTTGCTATGTCATGTAGGGTAAAACACTTGCATCTTTTCATAGCGATATAGCAACTACCATAGATCTTACAAGGATTGGATGGTGAGAAACATAAAAGAAAAAAGCCACATGGGGGTGTGAAAATTTTGAAATAGATACAAAATATTCACAAATTTTTTTAAAGTTTTCATGCCCAAAAATTTTAAAAGGAAAGAGACCTAGGGTTTAACAAATGTTTTCAAAGGCTAACAAATATGGAGGACCAAAGACTAGAAACCCTATTCACCATTAATGGATTCAATTTTGATTTTTTTTACCTAGATTGGGGAAAATTTATCTTGCAAAAAATTAGACCAACATAACCCTTACATACCAATCTTGCTTTTTTTCTTACAACTTCTCCTTGCTTATTCATCTTGTTCCTGAATACCCATTTGGTTCCTATCACATAGCTCTTGCAGCTTTTGTAATAGACTTATTCCTTCTCTCTACAACACCATTCTATTTAGGAGTTCTTAGAGCTAATAGTTGCCTTTTAATTCCATTTTCCTCACAAAAAATGTTAAACCATTTGAAGTGAATTCTCCACCTCTAGACCAAATTCATTCTCAACTCTATTCTTGAAGATCTTAAACTTGTCAAATGCCTTAGATTTCTCTTTAAGAAATGTAACCCACATCATTCTAGAAAAATCATCAACTAGAATCATAGTATACCTTTCACCATAGAATCCTCTAGTCTTTGTAGGACTACTATGATCTATATGTACAATCTCCAGCTTTGCTACAGTGGTAAACTTCTTGTTGGGAAAAGAAGTTTTGTTATGTTTTGTCAAAACACACTCCTTGCAAAAAGTGTTAGAATTGGAGTAGAGAACGCAATTTCATTATAAGGTCATAATTGCACAGATCGAGAAAGTTCAAATTGGCATAACATAAAGCCTATTAGACCAAAAGCACCATAAAGAGTAACGAAAGTCCATAGACCACCTAATTGACACCAGTTAGTAAAATCTCCTTGTGCTTCAGGACCCCATAATAGTAGCAAAGAATGTGCCAAACTATTAGCAGACATAGAAACTACAACAGTTAAAAAATTACAACCTTCCAAATAGGAACTGGCCAACCTATGAGTATACCATGAAGTCACAAAAGTTGTGCCCATGAACCATCCACCCAGTGCAAAATAAGCACAAGGAAAAAGCATTAGGCTTCACAATCTTTGGCGAATCTCTAACAAACACTTTACTAGTCCTCACAATACGACAATGTTTATATGACAAAATATCTTATGCCATAACCAACTATCATCTACCTTTGCAACCAAACATGGTATTTCAGTAGGAATCAACTAAAATACATTACTTCTATATTTGGTTCTTGTTCCAATTACCTTTCCACCTTTATCTTTGATCATGCATCTCTTTTCTATGAATTGCAGCTAATATCCTTTGTCTACTAGTTTTCCAACACTCAAAAGATTTTTCATTAAACCATCAACAAAGTGTACATCCCTATTATTAGTTTTACCATCAAGATTTATAGATCCAATACCTTTAACTTGGCATATTGCATTGTTTCCAACTCTAACAATTCCTCCATCTTGACCTTTGAAGTCAACAATTTTTTTTATATCACTAGTCATATGATGTGAACAACCATTGTTAGTTATCTACTTAGATTTCTTCTCAATCTATGATACCAAAGCTACCTTATCTTGAATGTCTTCTTTGATTTTCATAAATCCAATTTCATCATCACTAGCACTTAATGCTTGTTCATCAGAATCATAATCTTCATTTGCATACAAACAATCTCTATCTTCTCTAGGCTTATGATTTCCCTTATACTTTTTCTCCCTTTTAGGACACTTAGATGCATAATGACCATATTCATCACAAGTCCAACATTTAAAGATTTTCTTACCTCCTTTTTCTCTTCTTACCAAAATGACTACTACTTCATCAATCTTTATGTCTCCTTCAAATCTATTGATACTAGCAAAATCTCCTCTAGCACTTCTACTCCTTGATAAGTTAGGTCAAATACTCAAGGAACTAAAAGATATCCCTATTCTAGTCAACTCTCTAGACTACTTAAGTTCATTTTCAATTGCTTCAATTCTTCCAAGCAATGTCTCCTTAGTGAAATATTTGGTACAAGATATCAACAATTGTATCATCTAAATTGCTGACTTGAATGGTGGTGTAAGATTCTTCAACATCTTCCATATAACTTCATCATCATCTTTGGTTCCTCCTTGAGCTTTAATACCTACAGTAATTCTTGATATCTTGCCTATATATGTTCTTATAGATTCATCTTCCATCATCTTAGCATCTTGAAATGCACAAATCCAATTTTTTAGCCTCAACTTCTTAGAGTGTTCATCACCTTCAAAACTATTTTCCAAAGCTTTTCAAATCAAATTTGACGTAGCGAGTGATTTTACCTTAGTGTACTCAATTTTAGGAAATGCAGTAAATAGTGCTTGTCTAGCTCTCATGTCACACAAGAAAAGATTTCTTTCTATCTCAGCAACTTTTCAAATCCTTTTCTTCAATGATTTTCTTCATTGATTTTGTCAAGATCCAATATCTCGGACCCATGCACAACAAATGTGTCTTCATCTTTTCCTTCTACCTATCATAGTTTGTTCCATCAAACTTTGGACTATCTTTCCTGAACATGTTTGCCATGGATCTCCCAAATTTGTTTAAAAAATTCTTCAAGGACCTAATTCTCTAATACCAATTGTTAGAAACAATAGTTCGCCAAGATAACTAAGAGGGGGGGTGAATCAGTTATCCAAAAATTAAAACATTTATCTTCTTTAAACAAATGTAAGCATTCAACCAAAGTAAACAACAACCATGCAAAGATGCACATAGACAATTACACCAGATATATTCACTAGGAAAACCCTTGATTAGAGAGAAAACCCAAATGGGAATGATGCCCATAAGATGATGTACTAATATAAATATTCCTTGTTAGAGGATGGACCCTATTAGGATTCTATTACAATATTTAGTACAATGAGTCCCTATTAGGAGACTTTGAATCCCTACTAGGAAATTTTAACCTTATTAGGAGTTGTGCTAACCCTATTAGGAGTTGTGGTGTAATGTATGCAAGATGAACCCACTACCCAACATGCAATTTCAACTACAAGAAGAGGTCATTGCTCAAACAAGTAATTTATTGTTATTTTCTTCTTTCCTCTATCCTTTCCTCTATCTTATCAACTAGAACAATCACTATCAAACCTTGTAGACTAGGTCACAAATCTTGGATCCAAATACCAAACCTCGGATCACTTAGCAAAACCTCAGCAATGAAGTTCCCTTCACTTTCACACTACTCTACTCAACTTCATATTCTGCACTCTCTACTACTTATCATCAATTCATATTACATTCATTCAATACCATGATAAAGAAAAATGCCCTTCCTTTATACTAAGTCCATAAAATAATTCTTTGCGTCAGTTGTTAGACCTTCTTAATTAATTATTATAGGACCACATTAAGAAAACATTACACTTAGTGATAACCTTAATCTTCTTCATTGCAACTTGAATAATTTTTTGTACACACAATATTATGATGAGAAAACATAGCCACATAATCTTTAACATGTCTTCTCCATTTCTCAACCTCAATTCTCAAGATATGAACTCTGCTAAGAGATATAACAAGTTTACAAAAACATGCCTCTCTAAACGCTATCTTTGGAAATAGACATCATCAAAACTTACATAACTACTTCTAGACTTATCCTTTCTACTTATAACATTAATTGCATATGTCAGATAACTAGAAGTATCTCCCTTAATAGTGGGTGGGCATCATCCTCAACTAGTTGATGGTACCAACTTGGTATTTTTGTTATTCTTCTATCAAATACCACAAAAGACATCAAACATGCTATGTTGACATCAATGAAAAACTCAATCATGAATGTAGCATATCATCATCAAACCAATCTTCCAACAATTTTCCAACATCTTTAGAAATAATGGCTACCCAAGGAATTACCTCCAATTAACATTATTATTTTTGTTAGTGAGAGGATCTATCACATAGCTTCATTATCATTACATGGTTTGGGCATATTTTCCATGGATGACATAAAAATTAGTTACAAAAAAGTTGTCAAATTGATGGAGTATGTAGGTTCATGTTATAATTACAATAATTAGATGTAGATAGTTCAATATATAAAAAAATTATGTGTAGTTATGCACTTGTTATAAATAGATAATAATGAGAGGGGAGTGAATTAGTATTTTACAAACTTTTTTCCACAACTGAATATTATTATTTACTTTATAACTTGCATATGAAAGAACCAACAATATTGAATAGTAAATAAAACCATACACATAGAGAACTCATAACACCATTATTTTTTAACTAGGGAAACCCTAGCCAAGGGAAAACCCCAGTGAGGATGATACCCACAGCTTTATCCACTAAATAAAAGAATCTTGTTAAGGATATTGACCCTATTAGAAGTCTATTAAATAGATATAATTTCCTAATTCCTTGTTAGTAGACAAGGACCTATTAAAAGCCTCAACCCTATTAGAGTTGCTTCAACCGTATTAGGAGTTGGTGAAACAATTACAATATATACAAGAAGAGATCATTGCGCTAACATGCAATATACAAATAAGTTTCTTCATAAGTATAAATATACATACAATATTGTTTCACTATTACACTTTGTGAATCCTCTAATAATACACCAAATCTCACATCATACAAAGATCGCATATCATATAAACTTCCTTCATAATAGTTTGCATCACATATTTGCTATGCATTACTTGTGCAACATATGATCTTTACTTATACCTTGCAAACTATCAAATATCTTGATTAGTTGGCCTTAGAGCTTCTACATGCCTAGCTAATTAATAAAAATGACTCAAGATTAACATATAGGATGTTGGACCATCATGGATAAGTAATTATATTTTCACCAAAAAAAATCCTTAAGTCATACAATCAATTATATTGTCATGATCTATTGTGTTCTATTAATTACTAGTACTAGTAATTCCTGTGTAACTATCATCATATAGTCCATATAGATTTGCACATAGAAATATGTCATCATGAATCTATCATCTATCAATCCTTGACTGCACATGAGCTAACTCAAACTTTGACATATATACATATTGAATCTCTCTGTACTACTACAAACTACTCAATACTTAGATAATTTATATTAAAATATATATGTTGTCATTAATGAAAATACTTCCTCATCTATCTAGCCATATTTCCACTAATCTCCCCCTTTGGCATTGATGGAAACATTTGGGAAAGTTGGCAAAGTCCCAAAATTATATCATACAAAACAACAATAAATACAATAACTAATTACTCAAAATTAGCATTCAAAACTTGAACATTTTATTTATGTCTTGATGAATCATTACATTCCTTATCACTCCTCTTATAATAATTTCCTATATACATGGGTAAGCTCACCCTTAAATTTATGTATAGATGTATATATGTATGTATGTATGTACGTATGTATGTATGTATATCCCTTTGCATTTACATCTTCTCCCACCTTGACACCAATGACAATGGTGTCATGTTATGTACAAAACAAAATTATGTTACCATTATCTATTCAACTTGAAATTTTGGATATACAATCTGCAAAATGGAGTCTTAGATTTCCAAGTTCCTTCCTCCAATTGGCTTTGATTGTATATGATATACTGATAAGTTCTAATAATGCATATGATGAAATTTCAACTGTACTCAAGTCTGAATAGGAAAAAATTTCATAGGATGTCTTAGCTGCAAGACACTCCTCCAATTGCCTCTGCAAAATACTAACTTAAGGAGATAAATATTCTTTAATGATAGATAATCTCTTTATTATCTTCTCCTTTTCAGATTCATTGCCTCTGATAGCATTGTGAAATTTCTCAATTTATGCTTCAATGTCTTTAATGCTGACATTAAGTTGTAGAAATTTGATAGCGAGTGTTTGAAGCTCACTCATTCTTCCTTTGATCTAGTTATCAAATTTTTATATTTAATTGTATGACATTTCACATTGTCTATACAATTTATTTGCTTCATATATTCTCTTCCTTGGCTCTTTAAGGTAAAAATTCAAATTTTGCAAGTCATTTTTTATATTTGTGCATACTATGTCAAACCATGATGCATCATGCTTAATCTAAGCTTGCACTAAAGTAATATCAGACAAAGTGGTGAACTCTACATCAAAATATCTTATCATTTCCTTATCCTTATTTCAAACTTCATGTTATGTAATAGTGGTCTATACTATCATGGTCTATACTATCATTTGCATTCTATCTAGAACTTTTGTCAAATTTCTCTTTAAAGTTTTAACAAACTTGTTCTTCTCCAACAATTTTCTCAAAGAAGTCATTTGACCCTTTTGGTCATCATAATCATTAGATACTGCTAGAAATGTAGTCACTATTATTGTTGGGCTAGCTATTGGTGTAACTACTTGTGTAAAAGTAATTACTGGTGCAACATAGGGTATGTTAGCTTCATGTTGAAGGTCTACCCTCCTATATTATATCTCTACATGTCTCAGATTGGGCAAGAATTTTGATTCTTGCATTATAATCTTCTATTTCTATTATAGTTCAGTGATCTTCATTTCTTCCTCATTCCTTATCTCTTCTTTATTTCTTTCCTCTTTCTCTATCTTCTTATTTTATTTTCCTATTTTCTCTTCATCCACATCATTCTCTTAATTTGAACTAGAGTATGTTGTAATATTGCAAATAATGTTGGTCCTATATTCTACAAAAGGATTTTCTTTATCATCTACTATTATGTGAGTTCTATCCACTTGCAAGGATTCAATCCCAGTAACTATATGTGGAGGTGAGTCAATTCTCTAAATTTCCTCAACCTCTTCTTTAGCCTTAATAGGTGTACTGGCATCAACATATTTTAGGCTTGTTTTCTCTAACTATGCACTCTCATTAGTGGCTTTAGGCTTAGAAGTCATAAAACTGACTATGGGTCCCTCAGTTTCCTTATTTACCTCTTCATAATTCCCTCCCATAAGAAGAATTCCTCTTCTCTTACTCCTCACTATAACATTTTCTAACCGTCTTCTATCCATGCTACTTTACAAACTATAATATTTATTTAATTGAATAAAATTGTCATTCTTAATAATCTACATATTCAAATTTTCCTTTCCAAGCTTTCTTACCAAATGGTTTTCTTCCTTCACCAACTACTTGTTCCATGACTTTATTCTTAGTTTCTTCCTCGGACTCATCAAACTCACTGATCTATAGTGTTTTCCTTCTCTTACCCAAACCACTAGTGGTTTTCTTGGTTCTCTTTCTAGGGGATGGTGTAGGTTTTTTCTCTACCTCCACCAATCTTTTATATTTTCTCCACATAGATGCAATACTTATCACATCTTCATCAAGATTCTTTTTCTATCTAGACTACTTCTTGATATGTTGCACTTGTACAACTATGGTATAGGGTGTAGTACGTATCTGTGAAGTAGATTCTACTACTATCAATTTCTTTCAAGGTGTTGATATGGCAATAGGAGTAGCTACCAATACCTCTCTTTGATTGTTGGCCCTCATTTCCAAGGCTATACCATTGATCTCATCAAATTATTGCCTTGTCATTCCTGATTCCTTAAGAATGGATTCTATCCTTTTCTCAACATTCTTCTTAATTTCCTTGCTATGAAGTTCAGAGAAAACTTCCTTCATCTTTTCTTCATAAGTTCCCTATCTAGGAAATTTAGTATCCCTTTCAAATTGAAGTATAATCTTTGCATAACCATCAATAAGTTCTTCACTCATTTCATATCCCATAGGTTCTAAGAACTTAACTCTTGGTTCCACTTCCTCTATACAAGTTATGTTAGACTCTACCATAAAATACATTTCATCCTTGTATTTCTCTACCATAGTAGGAGGAATTATGTATCTCTTCTTCATTTTTAATTGAAAGTATTTCATCATTTTGTCAGTGTCCTTATCTCTGACATCTTCACATTTGGCCCTATAACTCTGGGTGATCATCTTCATGGTGTACTCATCACTATTCCAACATGTCATATTAGAAAATTTCATGGTTACATGGAAAATAACGGGTTAGTAAAGATTGAAATCTAAAAACTACATTCGTAGATTTCTTTAGCTTTGCAATGTTATCCAACAATTGCACTCTGACAATCTCACACATGTTCACCATTTTCATTTCAACAATCATCACAAATGTTGCATGTAAAAATCTTCCTAGCATAGAATTTACCTTGAACTATGATTAAACTTGTATCTCATAATCTTGTTCAACACTATAACTCCAGTATCCTTAATTAGATCAACCTTCATATTTCTTCCATCAAATTTGGTCTTTATATTTGCTTCAACAATCTTCTTGATATTTTTTCATTTATTGGATTAAATCCTTCATTTCTTAGTCCAATGACCTTATGAATTAGGTCATTTTCAAAAAAAAATAGGTGTATCACATACCCAAAATATCTCTTCATTTACTCTTCTCAAGATAATCCTACTCCATTCATTATTATCAAATTTTGTATAAAACATATACTTGATCATATTTAACTCATTCAAGTATGTGCACTCAAGTTTCAAGGTTAGGTTTCCGTTACACATAATACCTAAATCCTTATGAATGTTTTCATCTCCAATACTCTCAAATCTATAGTGAATGTAGCTTCTAACATCTTCTACATGAAGTATGTTCGGAGGGATTTGGAAGAATTCTCCCAAAGGATGATCAATTAAATAAATGAATGGTTACTTCTTAAACTTATACCTTGGCCCCTCACTAATATCACATACAGACTAACTTGCCATTATTCTAACTGACTATGCTGAAAATTCCAACTGAAAGCTTCATAAAATACCTTGATTATCATGTATTAGGGCTTCTTCAACTTCACACTTCAAACGCTTTAGTTTTCTTATTAATTCATTGTCAAATCACTCACAATTGCTCCAAATTATTCACACAAACAAATGGTATGAAAATCTAGTTTTCTATCCTTAAATCATTTCAAATTTAATTTTGCATTAACTATGTATCTACTTTATCTTCACGATCTAGATTACTAGTAAGATTGATTTCTTCCATATGGCTTACTGCAATCATAAAAAAATCTTGTGTACTTAACCATATCTTCCTCACTATGTATTCTACCTTTTTTTTACTATGCAACTTCTTATTCTCTCTCTAACTTCATTCTTGATCAAAATATGCTTTGCTTCTACTGAAAATGCTTAATTCAAATAGGATGAGTCACAAACAATTTCTAACATTAATCCTCCATTAGATGCATTAAAGTACTACTCTTCTAAAACTATATAAGAACTTTCTAGATTATTAGCTTTCATAGATTCTTCCTTGAATTCATCAGCATGCTCTTTTAGTGCTTCCTTCTAATTCTTATCATTGCTATTATTATTTCTTCTGTCATTTCTATTATTATTCCATTTTTAGTTAGGATTCTTGTTGAAACTTCATCTATCCATTATGAAAAAATTTCTTGTCCATCCAAATTTATTGCATAACAGATATACAAGCACATTCCTTTTTTGATTGATTCCATTCTGACTATTAGGTGCTCTGCAATTCCTTGCAATATATCCAAGATTGTTACATTTGTAATATACAATCTGGTTCATTTCTTCATTAGGTCTTCCACCATCATTGGATCTACTTTATGATATCCCTCTTTCATTACCTATAGGGTTAGTGTTCCTAAACATTCTACTATTTCCATTACTATAATCAAAATTAGGTTTCTTAAAATCTACTGCTTTATGACCATAACCATGACAATTATAACAATAGAAATTAGTAATAGGTTTAAAAATTACTTATCTATGTAATATCTCTTCATATGACCAACTTCATTTCATTTAAAATATTTGCCTCTGAATTCATACCTAACTTCCTTAGGTAACTTTTTTTTCTTAGGTTCATCACGTTTCTCAAAAAAATTGATTTGCTTTATTTCCTTAGGTTTGTCATGTTTCTTAGACAAGTCAACTTGCTCAATTTATTTAGATACTTCTATGGATATGCTTTCTTCTATCCTACTATAATCATTGTATTTAGGCTTAGGGATCTCAACAACTGGATGTGGTTTTTTCCTAACTTCAATTTTCTTGGCTAACTTTTCTCCAATAAGATATCTAAGGTATGTATTATCATAAGAAGATCTTTGGTAAAATAGTTGCTCATAAATTTTCTCACTACTATAATAAATCTTCTCTAATTATTTTTTAGCTTGTGTCAATTATTCTTTCACAATAGTATTGTACTTTTCTAATTTTGCATGTTCTTCCTTAATAGAATCTAGTTCAAATGTTACTTGAGACAACTAGGATCTTAGGCCTGCATTTGCAAATTTCAAATCTAGTTCAATACAGTCATGCTTCTTTAGACTTAAGTTCAACAATTTTCAACTCATGCTTCAATGTCTCATTTTCCTTCTTGAGAGTTCCTACTTCATCATTGTCACTAATTCACTCTTTTGATTCCTTCCTATATCTTAGATCATCAATCTTATCTTCTAGTTTGCCAATGTAAAAATTTTCATCTTCATACCTAGCTTTTAGGTTATCTCTTTCTTTAGTAAGAAGATCAATTCTTTAAAGAGCTTCTTCAAGATTTCTCTTTAACTTTTCCATATCCATAGGGATCTTAATTAAGTTTTTAAGCCTCTTCTAAGTAACTAGGCTCTAATACCAATTGTTGAAATAGATAATACTAAGAGAGGGGTGAATTAGTATTCTACAAACTTTTTCCCACAACTAAGTATTGTTAACTTTATAACTTGCATATAAAAGTAAACCAAAAATGCTCAACAATAAATAAAACCATACACATAGAGAAATCATAACACCATTATTTGTTAACTAGGGAAACCCTGGCCAAGGGAAACCCCAGTGGGGGTGATACCCACAAGATGATCCATTAAAAAAAAGAATCTTGTTAAGGATATTGACCTTGTTAGGAGTCTATCAAATATATATAGTTTCCTCAAGTCCCTATTAGAGGACTAGACCCTCTTAGGAGTTTCTTCAACCCTATTAGGAATTTGTAGAACAATTACAATGTATACAAGAAGAGCCCACTACCCTAACATGCAATATACAAATAATTTTCTTCATAGGTAGAGATATACATAAAATATTGTCTCACTACTACACTTTGTGAATCCTCTGATCATACACCAGATCTTGCATCATACAAATTTTTTACATCTTATAAACTTTCTTCACAATATTTCACATTGCATATTTGCTATGCATTAGTTGTGCAAGATATGACCTTTACTTGTACCTTGCAAACTATCAAAACTCTTGATTAGTTGGTCTTAAAGCTTCCATATGCTTGGATAATTAATAAAAATGACTTGGGGTTAACATCTAGGATTTCATTCCATCATGGCTTAGTAATTATTTTTACCAAAATAATTCTTTACATCATACAATCATTTATACTATCATTCTATGTTGTGTTCTATTAGTTACATGTACTGGTAATTCCTTTGTAACTATCATCATACTATCAGTACATATATGTGCATTGGCATACATCATCATGACTCTATCATCTACCATTCCTTGATTTCACATGAGCTAACTTGAACTATATCATCTGTACATACATAATCTCTCTTTGTGTTGCTACAAACTGTCCAATACTTAGATATTTTATATCTCTGATTTCACAATAGAAGACCAAATTATGTATGTTTCCATAAATGAAAACATTTCCTTATATATCCAGCCATATTTCTAGCATCATTGTTAGTAATTAACTACAAGGAAAGAAAAGGATCAAATTAAAAGACTTTCTATGTATATTGATGGAAGGCCAGAAGAAACAAGGAAAATTGCAAGTTTTATAAATAGTACGCGTCTTGGGTCAACTAATGAGAAATGCAATTTCATTTTTGAGGTTCATGAGGGAAATCATGTTTGTGTATGTGAAATAAAATCAATAAGTGTAGGGGAAGAGTTGTTAATAGATTACAATTTGAATTGCATAGATATAAAGAAAGTTACTATTATGAGACTGGTAAGTACCATATATAACATTTAAACCAATTACGTGCAATTAATAACTCCAATATACAATGTACCATTTTATTAAGAATATATTTTTCTAAGTCATCTATTGATTTCATTACATTGATGTTTTTATAGTTAATCTTTGTCACAAGGTGATATGGATCCATCAAATGACAGAGGCAAGGATGTTTCTCCCACCCATTCTTCAATGAAGGTAAACCCTTGTGTAAAAATTACTGTAACTTTAATTGTAGAAAATTTTATATTATTATATTATTTTCAATAGATTTTGGCCTTATTTTGATTGCTTTACTAATATTCTTGTCATAATTTGATGCTTAGGGAAATAGAAAAGCACCAGTAACACAAAAGAAATTAGTTACTAATATGGAGGCAATAATATTATGCAATGATGACATCACATATACTACTGACCCCATAAGAATGTGTAGAAATAGTTTTAAAAAACCAATTTGCAAATTCTTGTGATTGTGATGGATCCAAATCCAACTAAGTAGATAGACGCAATAAAAATTGAATTGTTACATAGAGTGCATTGTCTGGAAGTAAGAAACAATGAATCTATAGCTATAAAAATAGTTCAAAAAAGGTTGATGTTTTATACTAATTGTAAGAATTTTCCTTAGGGAAAAATTCACCCAAGAACTAAGAACTCAAACACAAGAACAACTGTAGACAAGAAAGGAGTATGATCAGAATAACAATTTATTCAATTCAATATGCATTAAAGTACACTAGGAGTGCCTGTATATAAAGGCCTCTGAGATGCATCTAGAATGCCTCAGAATCAACATCATGATAAGTCTTACAACCAAGCACATGTGCACTAGATATGGGTTATCCTCCATTAAGCACAAAAATAAGTGTGATAACGAGAGGATAAGCCTACAATGGTGTAACACACAAATTAGTGTTGTAGACAACATATGCCGAAATAGAGTTGCGTGCTTCTGTGTTGTCAACATGACAACTCAAGAAGGTATGCAAACTCCTAAGTGTCTCACAAAATAAAATAATAAATAATGCATTAACCTAAGTAAACTTTAAGTAATTGTAAATAGTAAATAGGTATTTACACCAACACTCCCCCTTAAGTGCAACTTAGGGGAATGCCCTTAAGCTTATGATAACTAGGATGAAATGCAAGATGGGTCCTAGCTACTAGGCCATGTTAGGTACCCATGTACATAATGAAATGCAATCTCTCATAAATTGGAGAAACAGGGAAAACCTCATGGGAAAAACCCTCCCCCAAAAAGAGAGATAAATAGGGATGCATGGATGGATGGAATAATCAAGACCCCCTATTATGAAATACATCTAGTACATACAAAACTAAAGAAGGAGAGAGAAAAAACTTCATAAGAGGAAAAATTCCTCCCCATAAGAAAGAAGAGGAAGAGAGATAAGGTAGTCCCCCCCCCCACCGCAAAATGAAGAATGCCAACCAGTGAGTACTGCTCCAATGAAGAAGTTGGTCTGTGAATGTTGGATGATGTTCCTCCCCTTTGGAAGAAACAAGGGTAAATGTACAATCCTAAAGATGTATGGTGGCCCTAAAAACTACTCAAGTATACCTATGCTAATACTAATGGTCACCCCTTCCAACTGTGCTAAATAGAATGAATGCAGATCTGGCAACGATGTTTGTTGAACCTATTCCAATTAACCATCTATCTCCTCAACTGATAAAGAGACCTCTAAAAATTGCTATACATAAGGATCCATAATCACACCAACTTGTAAAGATTGATCATGTAGAAAATGGACATGAGGGTTAGAGTGAGCCCTTGCAACAATTTTAGAAGGATCTTCTCCATCAAAGAGAAGATGTAAATCATCAAGATTGTCTCCCAAGTCTATGGTGTGTGACTCCATAAACAAACCTACAATGTTTTCCATGCAGTCATCAACTAGAACTAGAGCTAGAAGACAACATGCACCCCACTGTGCTAGACCTTTCACTATGGTAATATATGCATGTAGACTAGACTGATGTCATGACCTCTCACTACAACTATCAATAGAACGCCATGTGTCTGAACCTATTGAAGCACTATCCCTAGTGTCAATATCAATATCCATAGTATATGATGTGCAAAGAGGAGTAGAGGATAAGTTGGGTAAACTTTCCTCAAAGTGTATATCCTTCTCCATAAATATCTTGTGTGTCTCTGGATCAATAAGTCTATAAGCCTTCATATTGTCTTCATATCCAATGAAAGTACATGGCCTAGGTGCTAGTGCCATGCATACCTTGGAACATAGGTTTGCCCATGTTGGATAAATAAAGACTCTAAGGTGACTCACAACTAGTTTTCTACCACACCATGCCTCAAAAGGAGTCTTACCATCTAGGTCATTATGAGGAGACATGTTAAGTATGTGATTAGTACTACTAATGGCTTCAACTTCAAGTGTAGGATCAAGAGCCTTAGCCTTTATCATGCAACTTGCCATGGATTTGAGAGTCCTAATCCTCAATGTTGCAACATCTATCTTGTGCAAATTGAATGCTAGTGGGTTTTGAAGATCAATTCCCTCAAGTCTACAAAAGTCTCTACGTCTTCTATCCACATAGTTGTTCTCATTGTCGACCCATAGAACCTTGATGGCTTTCCTTGATTTGTGTTAAACATGAGTCTTGAAGGCTTGAAGCTTATGAACCACTTCATTCTTGTGATGAAGGAAGTAGACCCATGTGAATTGTGAAAATTCATCAACAAAAGTAAGGATGTAGCGACCTTAGTTGACTGAAGTCATTGCAAGAGGACCTGCTAAAACCATGTGAACCAACTGGAGAACAATTGGTGTTCATAAAGACTTCTCTTTATCATTATTCTCCTTGATATGTATATCCATTAAACATGATGAACACTCACCCTTAGAAAAGTTGATGTTAGGTAGACCTTTGACCATGTGTTTTGAGAAAAGTTGCTGAAGATAGTGGAAGGCAAGATGACCAAACTATCCATAAGTTTATTTGTGAATTAGAGTGAGTCAAAAACACTTGAGAAGGAGACTTAGGAAAAAATTTGGAGAATGAATAAATCCTCTTTTCATCATTGACTTTCCCCACTACAACCGATAAATCATCTCTAAGATTGTGCACCATCACTGAATTTGGAAGGAACTCGACTTGGTGACCATCTCCAAGGTGAGTGATTTGGTAAACTAAGTGGAGATTAGAGCTAAGGTTTGGAACATAGAGAAAATCTTTGAATTCCCCATTGTCCATTTCCACATGTCCATTCCCTTCAACTTCCATTTTAGTATCATCTCCCATGAAGATGTGCAGTACCTATGACTACTTCAATGAAGAGAAGTCTCCCTTTGAAGAACCCATATGATAGGAGGCACCTGAGTCAAGTATCCATTCCAAAGAACAACTTGTATTTTCCATAAGTGCTTGTCCTTTTCCCTTTGAAGAGGTTGGAGTTGAATCCTTGGAAGTACCTAGCTCTTGAATTTTGTTCTTCCTAAGTAGGTTTTCCAACTCATTGATTATTTTAGTCTTGCAATGATGCTCATCATGATTTAGCTTTTTGCAATATCCACAAAGAGGTTTTTCCTTCTTGTCATTAATACTTCCCTTCTTGTTGGAAGAAGAATTGTGTTGCTATGAGGAGTATTTTTGTGTCTTAAACTATGATTTTTACTTCCACTACTTCTTCTTGTTGTTGCTTTTCCCTCCTTGAGTTGACTAGTTCTCATCACTAGCCACCAATTATTTGGTCTTTGATGTCATGAGAAGTCCTAAATCCATCAAGTGAGATTGTTCAACAATCAACATCTCTAAAAATGCATCAAATGTAGGCTTCTGGTAAGCAATTCCCATGGTCAACCTGTGAGTATTGAAACTCAAAACAAATAAAGCATACTCTAAAGGTAGCCTCTTTAGGATGTGATGAATCAACTTGTCATCCTTCATGGGATTTCCACAATCTTTAAGTAGTGCCCTATACTCATTGGTTTTGTTGATGTAATCTTGAATTGTGTCAAAGTTCTTTGGATCCAAGAGAAGTAGATCACCCTCAATCTAAAATCCCTTTTCCTTATCCACCTTACCATACAATGATTCAAGTTTGTCCCAAGTTGATTTAGATTCTATACAACTAGTAATGTGAAAGAAGAGATCTCTATGTACACAACTCCTAATAATTCCTAAAGCCTATTAGTCTTTTCTTTTTCTATTCAATGAGTTCTTTACCATCAGTATATTTGGTAATTTTACCATCAATATAAAGACTCTAACCTTTTTCCATTAATCTATTCCATGCAATATCTTTCCATGTAGAATAAATGTGTGAAGTGAGAGGTGGACATTTAAATGAACCCATAATTCAAAAAATGAAAAGAGCATAAAAGAGAGACATAAGAACATAGTACACACCCCCTCCCCCCCTTTTCACTTAATCAAAAGACACCCCCCCCCCCCAACCCCCCCCAAAAAAGAAGAAGATGTTTTTGGTACTTTATAAGTAGTGTGTGTACAATGGGCCACTTGTCAAAATGAATAAAGTGGACTTTCTAATTTTTCTTTTTATAATTTCCTTTTGAGGCCCAATTCTATCACTAAGCACTATAGCTCAAATGTACAACAATTCTAAAAAATAATCAGAGCTTTACAATGCAAAAAAAGCTCTAATTTTGAAAGTGAGATTTTTGTCCACACAACCCTATAATCTAACTACAAATCTGGAAAGTAGACAAAAAATAACACACTTTCAAAAAAAATAGAACTTGAAAAGGTTACTAGATGAGCCTCTATGGAGCATTTGCAGTCACAAAATGTAGGATTAACTAGGTATAGTTACCAAAAAATGCAATTTCTAAAAAATCCTTGCACCAAAACCTAAAAAGAACACTAGGAAATTCTACCCAATTTCAAAAAAAATTGCATATAAATTAGACTATGGATGATCGAGTTATGGGCTCGCAAAGTCAGGCTGCTAAATCAAAAAGAAATCTAGAGAGGGGTCTAGCAAGAAAACTAGGTGCTTAAATTTGATGATCAAATGGCCATTTTAGTAGTTGAAAAATAACTAGGAATGATAGTCAGATGACTGTCAAATTTAACCTAGTGAAATGATGATGTCAGTGAAAAATAGTGGCGTAGTGAAATGTTAGGGTGACTGGACTGTCCATATGGTATGGACTATACATGTGGCATTATATAGATGATGTGGCAAAAAGTGCTAATATGGCTTGTCCAAGCTAGTGTCCTGATGTGTCTGTGTCAAGAGAACACATCGTAGATTATAAGTGGGTTGCATGGCAATATGCTTTCATTGACGTGACTATCCCTAGCACTATCCACATGGCAAGATGTGTGGATTGTAGACATGTCAAGGTAGGATGTGGTAGTCACTGAGGTGTATCCCACGTGGTGAGCATTGAATGGTCTGTGTGGAGGTAAGGACATGGTGCAGGATTAAATAACAATGCTGAAATCAAAGTTTGCAATTGCTAGAAATGGAAATAGTAGACTCAGGCTAGAATCTTCTTTGATGATGCTAGAAAAGGAGTAAGCATGTGTTTCTTAATAAAAGTTGGTGTGGGTACAAACTCTTTAATCCCACATTGGTGGGGTGTAAAGAGTTTGTGTTGTTTAAAAATAAGAACCCTGATTATAATACAATGAATGCTGCCAGAGTTATGTGGAGTAGTCAGATTGCTTATTATCCACCAAATTTAGTAAAATTTGTTGGATATGTTGACCAGTCTAGTGAATTTTTTTCCATGCCTGGATTATGTACAATCCAATCTTGCTCACCAGAGAATATATAGAAACCACCATTTTTGAGTGGAGATACCCTATAAAAACAAAATATTTTACTATCCATCAAATTAATAGCAAAGGAATATTCCTCTACATAGGGCCAGCATCTAATAGCCTAGTACTTGCAAAAAAAAATCTCTCCTACCTACCTAGAGGGAAAAATTTTTTGAAAAAAATACAGTAAAAAATGTAGAGAATTAAATTATAGACCTGAAAAATTAATCAAATAGATTTGCAAATGACCATACCAAAATTGCAAATCAAGGCCTTCATGTGCCAATTTGCAAAAAAAAAAACTTGCCTCATGGTCAACTTTGGGCTAAGGTAGCCAAATTTATAGTCGATCTTAACTGAATTAGCATTCTAGATGCAATGGCAAGGTCAGATCTAGCTCTAGACGCTTGCAACTTTTGAAGTACTCTAGATTTGAGCTATTGTGTTGAAGTAATAATGGTCTCGAATGACTATGTGAAGAGAAAATCTCCCAAGTTTGATACCATGTAAAAATTTGCCTTAGGAAAAAATTCATCGAAGAACTAAGAACTCAAACAAAAGCACAACTATACACTTGAAAGGAGTATGATCAAAATAACAATATATTCAAGTCAATATGCATTAAAGTACACTAGGAGTGCCTATATATAAAGGCCTCTAAGATGCATCTAGAATACCTTGGAATCAACATCATGATAAGTCATACAACTAGGCGCAAGGCCACCATATATGGGTTATCCTCTATTAAGCATGAAAGTAAGTGTGATGATGAGAGGATAAGCCTACAATAGTGTAACACGCAAATTAGTGTTGTAGACAACATGTGCTGAAATAGAGTTGCATACTTCTATGTTGTCAACATGACAACTCAAAAAGGTGTGCAAACTCCTAAGTGTCTTACAAAATAAAATAATAAAATAATGTAAAATAATAAAAATAATGCATTAACCTAAGTAAACTTAAGTCGGTGTAAATAGTAAATACATATTTACACCAACACTAATTTATGGATCATGAACTAAAATATGTATGTGTTCATAGAGGACTTTTTGACACCTCACCAAGTTGTTGGACATTATGAGGGTACTAGCACAGTTCCTTCAAGTATGTGATTTCTATTTTCAACCATCACAAGAGACATCATCAAAATCACCATATACAATGCTTCTCTATTTTATTCCATTAATAGTAGAAATTGAACCATTATTTTCTTCATGATTATTATTGACAATTTTATAAGAAAGGTAAAGTATATTACTATTGTTTGAGTCATGTTTTTACCTCCTCCAAGTGTATCATATTTTTGTAATATATATTTTTATAAAATAATTCAATGTATATATGATTATATTTTAGGTCATGATGAAATGCATGCACCTCTTTTGACAAGGCCAACCACCACTCTAAGATTGTCGACTGGACGATTGGCAACAAGGAACATGTAAACATCCATGTATGCTTCGACATGAGTTGGTAAATCCTTGTTTTTCTATATTTTATATTTGTTGATTATGATTTGATTTTTACTTTCTTGGATTCATTTAATCATATCCATTAATTAGCTTTGTGCAATGAAAAATACACCTTCTCATGATAGAACAAAGAAGTACTTGTGATAATTTACCATCATTTCCTAGATCAGCTTGTATTAATAGTACTAGATTGTTTGAGGCATCAATGTTGTTGGATGAGAAACATATGACTCCCTTAAAAGTTCCTAAGCTTTCAAGTACTTAAAAAAATATTATTTAGAGTGTAATTCTAGTTTACTTATTCATAACTCATTTTGGACCAATGATCTAATGATGTTTTTGTAGGAAACTATGTTTTTAATGAAAGTCTTTATGAAATTATATTGAAGCTATGCAGGCCCCCATTATGTAAAAGGCATGTAGCTTCATATAATTGGTAGAATATTTTTCCTTTCATCCATTTATTATACTATATTCAAGGTATGTAGCTTGAGATAAAAAAAATTATCTAACAATTTTATTTTTTATTAAAAGGTGGAATAACTAAGCTCCCAAATTAAAAAACCAGCTCATTAAATCTTTAGAGGATCTCTTTGGTCAAAATATTTTTGATAGAGCCAAAAAAATTTAGAAATCTTGCAAACATCCAAAGTGTGTGAGGAACCAATATAGAAGGGCTCTAACGGAAAACCCAATGTATGAGCATCCTCCTATGGTTCTAGAGATTGAGTGGAATGAAATCATTGAAGATGCAAAAGATAAAAGGCTCAAATATAAAGGAATTCAACCACCAAACAAAAAAAAGGTATGTGATAGAACTAATGTAATTGTGTGCTAATTAGTGATCTTTATATTTATATAATCTAACATATTTCAAACTTTCTATATATAGGCTACAAGACACATCAAAGACTACACAAGCTAGAAAAGATAAGGTTGGCCAACACTATCTCGGCTCTAGTGGATAAATGAAAGTTCACACATGACTTCTAAATGGAAAAAAATAAAATTTTGAATCAATATTTTATATAAAATTACAAATAATTTTTTTAATCAAAAAATATATTCAATATTGATGATATTAAGTTAAAAAATGCAAGTCTTTGAATTTAATCTAGTTCCCACAAAAGAGGATAAACAAATTGCCTACAAGCAAGGCTAGTATAAAGTCGTGGTTGCACACCACTAAATAGATTCTAGTGGCCAAAGAGAAGATCTCAATGTACTAGTTCACATAGAGGTAAATAGGCCTAACGAATAATAACTCAAATTGAATACTTGAGAAATAATCTATTTGATGTTAATTTTCAACATAAATTGAGTATTTTTATTTTATAAAGAAAACAATGATAACATTGTGCATGACATTTTACTACAGCCTTCTAATCTTGGCACAGATCCTACACATGATGAAGGATATGATGAGAATCATAGTGGTGGAGGTATTTAGTTTCTATTGAAAATTAATTATGTGATTATTAATCAAATTTAACTCCTTAAATTACAATTGGTGTAACCTTTTTGTGAATATTTTAGACCATGAATAACATCATGGTGATAGAGTGGAGTGTGATGTTAGTGTTGAGCATGTTAAGGTTGGGGTTGAACAAAATGTGATTGTCAAGTAAATAAAAATCCCTATTATGTTCTTTTGATTAAGAAATAATTGTAACATTAATAAAAAAATGTTTTGAATTAAACCCATTTAGTTGTTATTGCAATGAAACCCCATTTGGCATAGTAGCCTTGTGCACCAAAAAAAGACAAGGAAGTATCATGTTATAAGATGAGAACCACAAGAGGAGGAGAATGTTAAATTTAGTCATGATATTCTTATTAGAATTTCCCTTCAAAAATCAAAGTAAAAACCAAAAAAAAATGATGGTTATAAACCTTGTTTGATGATGTAAGAACATTATCTTAATGACTATGTTGATGAATTATTGATGAATGTTGCTTATTAATGAGTTTTATGTCATCTTATTGAATGGTATGTGATTATGATGATTGATGTGCTCATGAACTATTGATGAATTTTATGTATTAATGAATTTTATGCCATGTTGATAAATTTTATGTGATTATAATGATTGATGTGATAATGAATTATTTATGAATGTTGTGTATTAATGAATTTTATGTCATGTTAATGAATATTATGTGATTATAATACTTGAATTTTATAGTTTACAAATATATGAATGAATGCATGCAATATGTAATTAGATGTTAATGGGGAATTTTGAGTGATTATAGGGGGGCAAGTGAGCTTCCACCTTCATGTGGTTGTCCTTGTTAAGTAGAGAATATTAAAGTGTTCTCAAAACCAAGTGAAGCTTAAACTCAACCAATCAGCACCTACCCAAAGAGATGTTATTGTTATACTTATTAATCAATCTCCTCACCCTTGAGAAGAGTAGTTGTATATCCCTATAACCCCACCTTGAGTTATTTAACAGATATTGTTGTAGTTTATATGGACTTATTGCCTTTTTTTGAGATATTTCATAATTGTCCACCTTCACCTTATAAAATAACCCAATAATCGGGTCTCAATTATTTGATAATGGGGTTAGAATATAATCTCTAACATCTATAGAACCATTCAATATATTTTATTGGGTTACATAGGTCCAACACCTTGAATTCTCTAGTTAATTCTTTGCACTTTTTAATAGCATATCCATAGCTTGATCATCTATCTGTTTCATGGTTGCTGCAAAATATTTCCCATGTGCACTTATTCTATTCACTTCATAAAAATACCTTGACTCTATTAGTCCCCTATGATGGAAACTATATTGATATTTGAAAAGATTCTTCCCTATACTACTATTCATGGATTCATTATAAGGAAATTCTGCTAAACGGGTCACTACATCCCAACTCTATTCATGTTAATTTGTGAGATGCCATATTTGATTTCCCAAAAATATCTTAACCACCTATATTTTTCCATCTATTTGGGATGATATGATGAGGTGTAAGTCAATTGTGTTTCATTTTTCATCATTGAGCATCGCTTCCTTCTACAAAATTATCATAAGCTTTTTTACATGCACTAGATCCAAATGCTTAATATGTTCCTCCTTCATCTTGCTAAACACTAAAATTTTATTGAGGTAAACTACAATTAACTTACTATGATTGAAAATTATCTGAGAAGGTAGTCACTTAGCATTTTGTTTCATGAGGCTGATATCCCTCAAGGATCTTACATATGGAATGGGATACTAAAGGCTATGACTTTGGCTAAGTCCAAGGTGAAATGGAAAGTTGGAAAAGGCAAGAATATCTTATTTTGGAAGGATGACTATGTTGGAAATGTTTTAGAATAATTGAGAGGGGGGGGTGAATCAGTTATCCAAGGTTTAAATGCCCTAATAATACTTTTTCACTAATTATAGTGAGCCCACTAAACTATTCATGCATCCAAGCTTAAAACAACCATCTTAGCAAGTTACAACAAATCAACATGTAGGAATAAAACATGTAAGATCAACACGTGACACAGTGATTTATGTGGAAACCCAATTTGGGAAAAACCACCAGTAAAATGCTACTCAATTTTCACTCTTCTAAATTGATTCCCTATTAAAGGCTTACAACACACTGTTAAATGTGACCTTGTTAGAGGATTTCACCACACTATTACGAATGGGACTAGTCAAAGGACTTTGGAACATTCACTTGGAATGTCACCCTATTAAAGGATTTACAACATGGCTATTAAACCAACCTAAGTCCATAAGATTTATACTAACTGTTACAATTTCTAGAGAGTAACGATAAGGACTTTTGATCTGATACAACTCACAACATATCTTGCAAATTTTAGATCATACTTTAGTTTAATCCTTTGCTTGGCTTCAATCACTGTTGTTCTAACAGTTTGTCTTCCTCTCAACCTTCATCTCCTTGAGTCTTCTTTCTCATCATACCAATGCAATCATCTCTATGGTCACTTATCAAAATAGAGTTTCTATGCTCTCTTCCTCCTTAGTACCTTCTTTAGCACTTCATGCTTTCATACTTCACCAACAATTTTCTTCATGACCTTATGACTCCTTAAATAGAAATTTGGAATAATTTTCCTGCTCAATTCTCCCTCTCCAACTTTAGGGTTTTAATAGATTAGGTAGGATACAATGTATCTATCCCATATCTCATTTTTATCTAGAAACTTTGTCTAGAATCCAGTTGTATTCACCCAAAAATGTTTTACATAGAGTTCTGTGCCACCAGCTCATCATTCTTATCTTCTATCTAGTTCACAAAATTCTAGATAACAACCATGTCAGCTCAGATCTGGCGAATCTTCAACTTTTCAAATAATGTAGCAGCTCAGCACTTATTGACTTTCTGATGCTTGGCACATGAACATAACTTGACACTTGATCTTTACTCAGCACTTGATCTTCACTCGGCACTTGATCTTCACTTGGCTCCTATTGAAAATTTGCTCGGCTTGAACTAGCTTTCTCAACTCCTTCTAATGAATTCAATCAAGCTTTGCAGACAGTCATATTACAACTTCTTCTTCTATAGTTTCTAAGTGTAGCCAACCTCTTCATCTTCAAGTATATTATCAATACATCACTTTATCATTGTCTTAACTAATCTTTGCACTTCATTACAAAACCATAACTCAACCTTTCCCTTAGGTGCTTTTGTTACATCTTATTGATTCTTCATCAATCAATTAAGTGATAGTGCTTGGATCTTATAAGCAATTGTCATTCCAGCAAATAGTAGGTTTGACATCAGTGACAAAATAATGATTGAACACATTCTATAGCAACAGTATCTTTCATACAATGATCTTTTTCAATTAGATTACAACAATCTCTCTCTTTGGCATTGATAGCAAACCAAATGGATCAACCAAACCAAAACTGACTGATCAACCAAGTTAACAAAATTCTAACTAGGCTAAAATAGTAAGTCAAATGCCAAAAAGAAAACTTGTTGACTTTTGTATCTCCCTTTGATCTTATTCCTTTTGATCTATCTTTTGATTGAATCTCCTAAGCTACTCCTTCTAAGATCTCTCATCTTGATTTCTTTCTTTGCTTCTACTCCTCCCTTTCATATCTCCTGTCCTTTTTGCTTCATGATCTGATTAGTTTCTACCATTTCTCTATTTTAGGGATTTGACCAATTGTAGCTATTTCTCCCTCTTTCTACATCTCCCTCTTTTCTAGATTTGATCAATTTATGCTATTTCTCCCTCTTTGA
This sequence comes from Cupressus sempervirens, assembly GCA_028749045.1. Classification (NCBI taxonomy): domain Eukaryota; kingdom Viridiplantae; phylum Streptophyta; class Pinopsida; order Cupressales; family Cupressaceae; genus Cupressus; species Cupressus sempervirens. The sequence continues at coordinate 476,226,116 of CM053787.1, forward strand.
CAATAATGCCAAAGACACATTATTTCAGCATCTTATCATGCAACTGTAGCATTTACAAGAACTTTCAATATCTCCCTTTGTCACCTTGCTTGTGACTTGTTTGGAATATTAGCACTTTGATTACTTCAAGCTAAAACTAAAGTAAGTACCCTCTACATTAACTTATATCATCTAAACAATCAACTCATTTGATGCAGGGCAGTCTTACTATTACTTAAGCAGCCTTGGTTAGGGGTATCACCCCTAACTTACCTCTAAGATATTGAAATGCATCTTCAGGTAATGGTTTTGTGAAGATGTCAGTAGTTTTTTCTTTTGTATTTATATATTCCATCTTCACTTGCTTGTCTTCCACCAATTCTCTTACATAGTGATACTTGATTGCAATATGCTTTGATTTGGCATACAACATAGGGTTCTTTGATATGTTGATAACACTTGTGTTATCACAATAATGTATCACAGGTTTAGTTATTTATTCCTTCATTCCTTTCAACACATGCTTGATCCACACAATATTGGTACAATTTATAGCAGCAGCAATATACCTAGCTTTTTTTGTGGACTATGATGTACAACATTGCCTTTTACTAGTCCAAGTGACTAATCTTTTTCCTAAGAAAAGTGCTCCTCCACTGGTGCTTTTTCTATCATCTATGTTACCTCCCCAATCTGCATCAATGTAGGCCTTCAAATCAAATTTTTTAGTCCTCTTGTAGTCCAAACCAAAATGATCTTGTACCTTTTAGATACCTCATTATTCTCTTGATAGCCATTAGATGATTTTGTCTTGGGTTTGCAGAAAATCTTGCCACTATTCCAATAGATAAAGCAATATCTGGTCTACTATATACAACATATTGTAGCTTTTCAATCATGGATCTATACACTATCTGGTTTACTTCAGTTGAATCATCATTCTTAAATAACTTATGTCCTATCGCCATTGGTGTACTCACTAGTTTTGATTCATCTAAACCAAATTTTTTCAATATTTCCTTGATATATTTTGATTGTGTTACAAATATACCATGTTTTAATTGATGTACTTGCAATCCAACAAAAATTTGATCTCTCCAAACATTGACATCTCAAATTCATGTTTCATCTGATCAGCGAAATCTTTGCATATAGCACCTTTTCCTCCAAATATTATATCATCAACAAAGATCTAAGATATCAAAACATCTTTACCTTTCTCTTCCTTGATATACAGATTGTTGTTGTCAACTATTTTCTCAAATCCTATCTTGACAAGATATTTGTGAAGTCTCTCATACTAGGCTCTAGGTGCTTGTTTCAAACCATAGAGTGCTTTATGTAGTTTACAAACCATATCCATGTTGTTCTGATCAAAAAATCCCTTCGATTGTTCAATATAGACATCCTCTTCCAATATACCATTCAAAAAAGTAGACTTCACATCCATCTGATAGACTTTAAAACCTTTATATGTAGCATATGCAAGTAAAGTTTTTAATCCTTCTAGTCTAGCAACAGGGGAAAATGTTTTCCCATAGTCTAATCCTTCTTCTTGAGCATAACCCTTGCATACTAGTCTGACTTTGTTTCTAGTAATCTCACCATTCTCATCTAGCTTTTTTATGAATACCCACTTGCTGCCAATCACATTCTTGTCAGCTGGTTTGGGAACTAAACTCCAAGTTTTGTTCTTCTTTATTTGATCAATCTCTTCTTCCATAGCTTTATACCAGTCACCATCTTATAATGCATCATACATTGTCTTAGGTTCAAATTTTCTTAATAGACATGATTCATTTCTTAGTCTATTCTTTGTCATTGGTCTTGCATCTTTGTCACCAATTATCTGTTTAGCAGGGTGATGTCTCTTTGAACATATTTGGATAATCTTGGTTCTATCCTTGTTTCCATGGTTAATCTTTCAGATTCAAGGTCACTATGCACATCGCTATTAGGTAGTTCTACATCTCTTTAATGTGTACTGATTTCAGAGTTTGAATGTGCATTTTCTTCATTCTACAACTCAGCTTCTGAATACAGCTCAACATTCACTGGTTGTGACTTGGATGAAACTAAAATTTGTTGTTGAATCCCAATTTGATTAATAGAATTCTTGTCAATAGTCATTCCTTCATAAGAATACACAAAGGTTTTGTATTCATCTAATCTCTTTGGTTCTTCAACTTGGACTTTTGTATGTTCATCAAAGTTTACATTTGCACTTTTCACAATTTTGTTAGTGTTAGTATTTAAACACTTATATACTTTACTTCTAGTGGAGTAACCAAGGAATATGCCTTCATCAATTTTTGCATCAAATTTTCCATTTCTAGTATCTTTAAGGATAAAGCATTTACAACCAAATACTTTGAAATGCTTTACATTGGGTGAGTGACCATACCATAATTCAAAAGGTGTTGCATTTGTACCTTTCTTAGGAGCTGATGTTTATCTCTTGATTCCTTTGTCATTGCAAAATATCTCAAATTCATTTGATGTGAATTCTCCACCTCTGTTTGATCTCAGGCATTTCAAACTCTTTCATGTTTCCTTTTCAACTCTAGCCACATACCACTCAAACATTTGAAAAGCATCAGATTTTTTCCTTAAGAGCATAACAGTCATCATCCTAGAATAGTCATCAACAAACAGCATTATATATTTATCTCCTTTGTAGCTTTGCACTTCTATTGGACCACATAAATTAGTATGGACTAACTCAAGGACTTCTTTAGATGTATAGTTTTTACTCTTGAAACTTGACTTAGTTATCTTTCCTAGCTGACATTGTTTGCACATGATGTTGTCAGGCTTCTTCAGTTTAGGTAAACCTCTGACTTTCTTCATTTTGCTGATATTGACTAGATTATCAAAGTTGACATTACATAGCATTCTATGCCATAACCACAAATCATCAAATTTTGCAACAAAACAAGAAGCATTTTCCATATCAAGATAAAAAATATTACTTCTTGGTTGATCTCCTTTTCCTATCAATTTACCATCAGTATAATAGATTTTTGCAATTTTGTTTCCAAATTCTACTTTGCACCCTACATTGCCTAATTGTGAGACACTTAGCAAATTATAGTTAGTCCTTCAACATAGTATTCATTATCACATGAAATTTTCTTTGTAAGCTTAATGGAGCCTTTTCTTTTGATTTGACATGGAGCATCATTTCCAAATCTAACACTATTTCCATCATACTAAGTAAAGTTAACAAACTTACTTTTGTCTCCTAGCATGTGATGTGAGCATCCACTATCTATGATCTATTTGTCATTCTTGTTCATACATGTTGCCAGTGCTATAGGCTCTTCTTCATTAGACTCGTCCTTCATGGCCACATAAACAACTTCATCATCATTATCATCAGAATCCTCTTCAGCAATATAGCACTTCTTGCCTTTGTCTTTGTAATCTCTCTTATCATCTTCTCTTCTACTTTTGTATTTGTTGCCTTCCTTGTAATCCTTTTTTTGTGTACACCTTGCAACAATATGTCCTACTTCATTGCAATTGAGACAAATAATAGGTAGCTTACCCTTGAATTTTCCTTTGCCTCTGTGAAATCTTCTAGCCAGTAATGCTTCCAATTGTTCCACATCTTCCTCATCTGTGCTACTATTGCTGGCTACATATTTCATCTTTCTTCCCTTCTTTGATTTCACCTGTTCAGTATCTTTCAGTGATAGCTTGGCCTTGAAAGTAGATTCAATATTCTTAGGTCTGTAGTTGTCAAAGTTAGATAACTCAAATGTAGTAAGTCTACCCATTATACCTTCAAAAATTAAATTGTTTCTTGGTACACATCTTAGCTCTTGTATATCTGATACTCTAATAGCATAGATAGGGAGCAAGGCTCTTAAGAACTTACTATTAATAGTATCATCATCTAATTGACCATTCAAACATCTTATTGCACTTACCACTTCCTTTATTCTAGAGGCATATTGAGCAGCATTCTCACATTCCTCCATTTTCATGTCATCAAACTTTCCTCTAAGGCTTTCTTTTTTTGCTCTTTGGATATTTTGATCTCCTCCATAAATGTTTGATAGGGCTTTCCACATCTTTAATGTAGTGTTACATCCTTTGATATCATCAAATTCAACATAGTTGATTGCAGAAGCAATCTCCAACATTGTCTGATTGTGTTCTTGTTTGTTCTTCAAATCTTTTGCAGTAAGAGTACCAGTTGGATCAACATGCTCAATAACAATTGAATTTTGGGCATAATCACCTATGAATCCAAGATGTAGCTTCATCAAACTTTTCCATGCAACAAACTTGTCTTTGTTGAGCTTGGGAACTTCTCTCTTAGGCATTTTGATATTTTCTACTTCTAGTTCCTTTAAACTAAATCAGCAGCAAGGCTCTGATACCAATTGTTGGAAATGTTTTAGAATAACTAAGAGGGGGGGTGAATCTTTTATCCAAGGTCTAAATGCCCTAATAATACTTTTTCACTAATTATAGTGAGCCCATTAAACTATTCATGCATCCAAGCTTTAAAAACCCATCTTAGCAAGTTATAGCAAATCAACATGCAGGAATAAAACATGCAAGATCAACACATGACATGGTGATTTACATGGAAACCCAATTTGGGAAAAACCACTAGTAACATGCTACTTAATTTTCACTCTTCTAAAGTGATGCCCTGTTAAATTGCTTACAACACACTATTAAATGTGACCTTGTTAAAGGATTTCACCACACTGTTAGGAATGGGCTTGGTCAAAGGACTTTGGAACATTCACTTGGAATGTCACCCTATTAAAGGATTTACAACATGGTTATTAAACCAACCTAAGTCCATAGGATTTATACTAACTATTATAATTTCTAGAGAGTAACAATAAGGGCTTTTGATCTGATACAACTCACAACATATCTTGCAGATTTCAGATCATACTTCAATTCAATCCTTTGCTTGGCTTCAATCACTGTGGCTCTGATAGCTTGTCTTCCTCTCAAGCTTCATCTCCTTGAGTCTTCTTTCTCATCATACCAATGCAATCATCTCTGTGGTCACCTATCAAAATAGATTTTATGTGCTCTCTTCCTCCTTAGCACCTTCTTCAACACTTCATGCTTTCATACTTGACCAACCATTTGCTTCGTGACCTTATGACTCCTTAAATAGAAATTTGGAATAATTTTCTCGCTCAATTCTCCCTCTCTAACTTTAGGGTTTCAATAGATTAGGTAGGATACAATGTATCTATCCCATATCTCATTTTTATCTAGAAACTTCATCTAGAATCCAGTTGTACTCACCCAAAAATGTTTTACATAGAGTTTTGTGCCACTACCTCATCATTCTTATCTTCTATCTAGTTCAAAAAATTCTAGATAACAACCATGTTGACTTAGATGTAGAAAATATTTGACTTTTCAAATAATGTAGTAGCTCGACACTTATTGACTTTCTGATGCTTAGCACATGAACATAACTTGGCACTTGATCTTTACTCGGCACTTGATCTTCACACGGCACTTGATCTTCACTCAACACTTGATCTTCACTTGGCACTTGATCTTAACTTGGATCCTATTGAAAATTTACTTAGCTTGAACTAGCTTTCTTATCTCCTTCTGATGAATTTAATCAAGCTTTGCAGACAGTCATATTACGACTTCTTCTTCTACAGTTTCTAAGTGTAGCCAACCTCTTCATCTTCAAGTATATTGTCACTACATCACTTTCTCATTATCTTAATTGATCTTTGCACTTCATTACAAAACCATAACTCAACCTTTCCTTTAGGTTCTTTTGTTTCATCTTATTAATTCTTCATCAATCAACTAAGTGATAGTACTTGGATCTTATAAGAAATTGCCATTCCAACAAATAGCAGGTTTGACATCAATGACAAAATAATGATTGAACACATTCTGTAGCAACAATATTTTTCATACAATGATCTTTTTCAATTATATTACAATAGATTGGACTAGTTAGGGACCTGTTATTAACCACCCTAATTATGGTAGATAGGCAAAGCCATGCATAAGAAGATATGGTTTGAAAGTCAATGACTATAGAATAGGTAATGGATGGTAGGACCTATCTTTGATATCCCTAGTTCTTAATTCTCCGATGATTAGCCTGAATGATATTTCCATAAATAATAAGGAGGATGAAGTCATTTGGAGAGGCAACTCAAATGGTCATTACTCTGTTGCCTCTAGATACTTTAAATTGTGGGATAGAATTGAGAAACCCATCTGGGCAAAGGCATGCATCCCTGGTCTCATCCCAAAAATTTATATATTTTTTGGCTTTTGCTCCAAGACAAAATCCTTACTCTAGACAATCTAGCTAAGCGAGGCTAGCCTATCCCCAACAAATGCAGTTTATGCAAACATGATTTGGAGATGGTCAATCATTCATTTATTCTTTGTCCATATTCCTCCAATGTTTAGAACCTCCTTACCAAGGACTATGGGGTTAGCTGGTACTCGCTGACCAACATTCAAGATTTCTTTAGAAAATGGAAGAGTTTACACAATGCTTTAATATCCCAATTAATTGGCTCCTGGTCCCTTTCACATTTTTGTTAGGGCATTTGAAAAGAGTGGAATAATTGAATCTTCAGAGACAAGGAATCCCCTGTGTTTGTCATTGCTGAGAAAATTGAAGGACTGATGATGGAGAATTTTTCCACCACTAAGAAAGGTAATATTGAAGGAGGGAGTAACAAAAAAAGGAAAATGGAAAGGGATACAAAAAGGCAGGAGGCTAGGTGGTCTTTTCCCACTGAAAATTGGTTCAAGGCCAACTTTGATGGGGTAACTAAAGGGAACCCATGTCCTATGGACAGTGGAGAAATCATCGTAAATAGCTATGGGGGAGGAATTGTGGCTTTTTCCTCCCACTCAAACATTAGACAAACCATTTTTCTAAAGCTAGTACTACCAATCACATTGTTAAGTTGGGCCTAGCTTCTGGGATTAAGAACCTATGGCTAGAGGGGGACTCATTAAATATTATTAATTGTCTCAATGGTTATGTTATACCCTCTTGGACCATTGTGAATATAATTGAGGAATTAAAGTCTAACCTGGGCAAGTTTAACAAGATCTATATCAGTCACATGTACAAGGAGGTCAATTTGGCTACTGACTAGTTTGCTAATGAAGCAATCGCCAATAATGCAGAGATGACATGGCATGTTGGTGACACCTTTCCAATGGCAATAAATAATTTATTATTGCAAGACCGCATCCAGGGAAGTACTAGAAAAATCCAAAATCAATGATGGAAAGATTTTCAAGATTGCACATAGGAGGGGGAGTTATTAAAAATCATGTGAAACTCTTTTCAAAACATAATGGCTTGTACATATGACACATTTTAAGGGTTATTTTGAATAATACTATTAATACTGGTATTTTTAAAAACATCCTAGAGTTTCATAGTTTGAAAGAGGCTAAGGTCTGCAAGAATTCTATGAGTAGGTGGGGGCTTTTACTAACAAAGTAAACCATGGTGGGAGAGAGAAATAGGAGGGAGCCTTCAGAAGAGGTGAGGAACTTGAAGGAGAAATTGAAGGTTTGGCACAAACTGGAAAAGGGAAAATTTTCTTGATTCCTGGAGAAGCTCCATGGTTTTGATGCAGGGATAACCAAGGTTAAGGTGGATTCCTAGAAGAATGGGAGAGTCAAAATTGATGGGATCTCCCACCATGTCAATGTAGATTTGATAGCCCGGGTTACCAAAATCCCTCTGGAAGGGACCAATTTTTTCAGAGATAAGAAAATGTCGACAAACACTATAAAAGTTTTTACAAAGGATGAAAAGGAGCTAAATAAGCTCATCAAGGTGGAGACATACTATAAGATGGAGTCAATCAAAAAGCTATGGAGTTATGTTCTCAGGATCATCATTGAGTATATTTCCCTAGACCCCAGATTTGATAGGATAGGAATGCATCATTTTGTCTTGCTTAATCACTCTAGGCATAAAACCAAAATCTCTTTTCCTTTTTACCTATTCACCTCCATGAGCAAGGGTATCAAGGGTTTCAAGAGGAAACCCACCACTAATCCAGCTCTTCATGAGGGATTACTCCTCTTGGTTTATGAGTATTTGAAGGCTCAAACTAGGGGAAAATCCCTTGGTGATGCTGGATGCACTTTTGAGGAAACTGGGAGCTCAAATTTCAAGGATGTGTAGAGCATAAAATTAGAAGAAGAGGAGTCTAAATCTAAAGGAAAAAGGAAACCCTCTACCTACATTCCCTATAGAAAGAGTTTGAGAAGATTACCCCTCATTCCCCCTAAGCCTAAGTCTCAAAAGGAGGAGGAGGATAATGATGATGACAAGGACACTAAATTAGAGGAAGAGGAGAAGGAAGAGGATGATGAGAAGGAGGAGAAGAAGGGAATTGATAGTGAAAAGGAGGAAGAGGATTCTATTGACATGTTGGGGAATCCTAAGAAAAGGAAAGAAAATGAGGCCTTTGACACCAAAGACCAGATCCTTGAGATTCTTGGCCCTAGCCCCACTTCCTCCCCGACTGTAGATATTCTGGGAAAAGAGAGTGGGGAGGTGATAACAAAAAATAGGAGGAGGTCTTGGAGGAATTTTAACTTGAACAAAGACAAATTGGGGATTGTCAGGGAGCCTTTGAATATTCAAGTGACAGAGGACATTGATGGAAAAACCCATTATGATGATCTCATTGATCCTGGTCTAGTTGTTATCTCAGACAATGCAAGGGAAACTGGGCTTAACCTTCTAAACAACACTAGGAATAGCATGATACACAATTTCAAGTCTATCAAATGGTTATTCTATGAAATTGAAGAACTCAAGGGGAGAAGAAGCTAGGAAGGTAACCAAAAAAGTGATAGTGACTAGGGACACAATGAAGAGGATAGAAGCTAGGATGGAAGCCAACAACATTTCACCATCCAGGATCACAAGGCTGACCAGGAGAACAAAATCACCAAGGTTGAGCAATGAGTCCAAAGGATGGAGTTCTTCCAATAGAACCTAGCAAATCAGGTGATCACCACCTTGAATACCCTGAACAGAAATATTAATAGCTTGGGTGAATAACTAATTAGTGTTGGATTTGGTGGGGAAATGTTGGAGAAGTCCAACCTAGATAATGGGCAAGCTAAGGATAATCTAAAAGATACCAAGGACTAGGTGGATGCTTATAACTATGACCAAGAGGATGAAAAAAATAGGAAGACCATAGAAGCTGCAGAATCCCTATAGGTTCTCAATAAAGAAAATTGATAGTTAGGTTGTTGCCTTATTCTTTCCTAGTGCAACTAGTTTTTTTGTTCTAGTCTAGCTATTTTTTGTTCCTGGTTGTGGGCCAGTTATTTTGGTTGGCTTTGTTAAGCAGTTTCATTTATGTTAGATTTTTCTAAATATATCTATTTTTCATATTTTGCAATACTTTTGGGTTTTAGGATCCTTGTAAAACCTATTTTACTTAATCAAAAACTACAATAAACTTACTAGTAAATTCAAGCAATTCCTCATTGCATTACTTAACTAAAATGGCTAACAAGCCACTTCTAGAGTCCTTCATTGGTATTGAAGGAATTTTTCCATTCATCCCCCTACCTTACTCTAATTTGATGGTAACTAGATTTAAAATTTATCTAGGATTAATAGAAAACAACCCCAAAATAGTCTAAAAGGTCTCTAGTGTTGGCATAGGGAACCTATACATAATTTTGATGTGTTGTTGTTGAAAACTTTTAAATTTTTAACTTCTTGGCTAATCTACTAGTTGCAAATTTCTAGGTGGCCTAAAAACCTCAAAGCCACTTCATCGATTCCATAAAATTTGTGCTTGACAACTAGTACAAGCATGATCCTTTTAAATTTTGAGCAAGCCTAGAAATTTCTAATATGAAGGCTATGTGAATGTTGAAGATAATAATAGATTGTGTGAGGTTTATCTAGATTAGGGCAGAGCTTAGATTTCATATTGGTTTCATTTTTTATGGATGAGTGAATGAATGATGCATAAGAATATTCAAGATTAAAACTTGCAAGTATTGATGGCCAAGGCCCATTTATTAGAGGTCATAAAACTTGCAACACACTTTGAAGAACACCTTTAGTCTAAGTAACTAGTGGATAATGGACCCATATCAAAGTGTCTCTAGTTGTTTCAAACTCTTCCATTAGCCTCTAATTTTTTAGATTGAAGTCACTCTTCAAAGTGCACTAGCAAGATATTTGAATCACTAAAGATTGATATGCAAAAGAGTTGTTGTATCTATAGGAAAAGGACTCTACATAACAGATTGGTTCTATACTTTACTAGAGCCACAAATATTATTTACACTGTTAGAGGTCATTTTGTTACATTATAAGTCCTTCTATACTTATTAGCCTTCCATTGTTTTCATTTTGTGGCTTAATCATATTTATTGTAAGATGCTAGTTATAAATGAAGGCCATAAAGTGTGTATGATTAGTACTAAGATTTCAAATCATTTTGTTTTTGAAGACTTGTTTATGTGACTAAGTGGTTCTAATGGAGACATTGAATACTTAATGTGTATGACCCTGTACAACCGTAAAGGTTTTTTGGGTGGAAAATCTGCATGATGGAGTACATCATTTACTTATTCCCCTTGTATGCTTTCAATATTTTGTATAATTAATCTAATGTATATGTTCAAAATATATTTTCCTTGGGGTTAGTCTACTTAGCAATTGTTTAATGTTTGAATTCTATTAATATGGTAATGTTATTAAAAAAACTAAAAGATTTGGATGGAATAAGTCTATACATTGAAATAATATACCAACAAACAGTCTAGGCACGAGAAAAAAGAGTTGTGTGGAAGCTTTTCCAATTAACATTCTTCCATCTTTTTACAATATTATACATTATTGCCTTTTAGTAAATTGTACTATTTATCAATTAATTGAAAGAGGAAAGAATCTAACACTAATTAAATTTGTACACATTTTCAAATTTGTCTCATTTTTTGGTTCTAACCATAATGCCTTAATTTTTTATTGGACATCATCTTAGCGATCAACACTTGGCTAACATTTCTGATAATTTAATTTAATGTCATTCATTTCCAATAGTATTGAAACACAAGGAATGTTTGGTTCACATGATAGTACATGCTAATCATAGTGATCCATTTATGTTGAAGTACAATTTAGTTTTATTGTACATATATCTAGTTACTTGAATTATGTTAAGTAATTTTAGGTACAATTTCCTAAAACTGATTGCCTTTGATTTGTTGGCATGGGAAAGGAACAAAATCATTGTGAAATGAAACTCATTTTTTTGATCTTCGATAGGGAGAACTTTATGGAAGCTGAATATCCTTTAGCATATTGGCAATTATTTCCATCTTGTAAACTACAATAAGGTAAATATTATGACAATTATTAAAGAAAAAGAACACATATAATTACATTTCTAGTAAATTTTGATGAAAATAATCATGAACAATAAATGTTATTAAAAAATTTAGCACCCATTATAAATTTTGATAATGAGTGATGGCACACAACTTAGCTACCATTTTTTCATATTTCCAATGACAAGGAACATACTTTGAAGAAAATAGCAATCCACAAAAAAAAAAAAAAAAAAAAGAGACCACATTTATCAGCACATAAAATGAAGATACCATACATAGCTTGAATTGATTATGGTCATCTCCTAGAAATAGAAACATTTTTATGGACTATACAACTTGATGCATAATCAAATTTTAAGTTTAATATTTTCTTTGAATCTCATGCTTTTAATGTGCATCCTCTATTTGCAGGCATTTGAGTACTTATTGGAGTGTCAGTTAATAGTTTTTATAGATAAGAGAGGGAAAAGTATTGCATTGGAATTTTGACCAGTCAAATTATTTATTTCTTCTCATAAACTTCATGAAGGATTGAAAATGAGTCCTTTCTATCTAGTACACTTCTATTTCTTTCTTTTCCTTCTAAATTAACTTTAAAATGGCATACAAAATTTATGTGTTTCCCTCTAACTTCAATCCATTTTTCTTACATATTAGGTTGTCTTATATCAATGGTTTGATCATGAGAAATTAAAATGAAATCTATCCATAGTTCAACATGCTTTACTTAGATGGTGCAAGTGCTACATAAGTTATTTGTTCATTGAGTTTTATTTGGATATCTTGTTTTGTGATGAGCTTAAAATACATTTATTTGACTAGAAATGATATTTGTTTATGTTTACTTAACTAAATGAAATTTAGTGCAGCCTTATCTTCTTCTTTTTGTGGCAATTTAGAGTATTATAGCCTATATGATTCTAACTAGATTAGAACCCGATTTCCTTTACCATGGACTATGAATTGAATTTGGAAGTTTTTTACAAAAAAAATTGACACACACCATGGGAAGCTAGTTAATTTTAATGGAAGTGAGCCTTTTAGAAGGCCATGATTTTTGGAAGGGTTTGAAGCTTTCCTAAGATTGAAAGTGACATGAATAGTAATTGTGAACTATGTCACCACTATTGTGGTGATGCTACAGTGGTTGTGAAAAATAACACTACAACACATGGTATATCTTGATCAAATCTAAATCTACTTGCCAATCCCAAATTCCCTTAATTATATTTTCATGTTATTACATTGTAATAATCTTGATTATAAATCTAAAATACATTTCTAGGACATTTGTTTGGGAATTGTTATCAGCTTGTTGAACACATTGTTATTTGATTTATATTAGTAAACTATCATTTTAAGGTCTAAAATATAAATAAAGTTTGTATGACAAGTGCTTTTGAAAATTCCACTTATTTAGAGGTGTTGATTTTTATTAGATAATCCATACATATGTAATTGGAAAAGGAAAAACAATTGTATCTTTATCCTATTTCATGTTTAGATGTTTAGAAGTCTTTGCGAAATGTTTTCTATTAAGCTATTTTAGGATGTAGCATAGGTGAAAGCAATCTAAAATTCATAATGGTAAGATGTCCCTCAGTATGACAAGTGTTTGAAGAAATTCTCAAGTAAAAATTTAGGAAATTGAATTTGGATTTTGCAAGGGACATTATAGTGGTTTCAAATCCATTATGTTTCCATCTCATTCATGATCAGTTAGTTGTCAAATGAGTTAAAGAGATATTAAATTTTATATTAGTAAATAAAGAAGACAACAATGTCAAAATCAACAACTTCTTGGAGTTGAGACATCTTTAAAGCCTCTAAGAGAAAAGGATATCAACAAAGTAGTTGAAACCATGTTAGAAGACCCTAGACTTTCCTTAGAGGTAAAGGATGAGAGAATGGAAAAGAAAATTGATGAAATGATTGACATGATGACATACTTGGTTGAAAAAAGGGATCATCAAGCAACCCAAAATCATCATCACTATATTGGAAATCTAATGGGAAAGTAAGATACTAAGAGGGAGGGGGTGAATCAAGATTTTCAAAACTTTAAACTTGAAAGAAGTATCAAATTTGATATCTTCACTACTAACCCTTATTTCAACAATCTCATAAACCAAAAGAACATTTACTATAATGCACAATCAAATCTAGTATCTATTAGTATAAATAACTCACAAACATGTAAAGTAACTCGTAACATATAAACAAAAAGATTTGGTTACATGAATACCCTCCAAGGTGAAGGTAAAACTATGGTGGGGATGACACCCACAAATCTTCACTACTACAACAATAAAGTTCATCTATTATTGCTACAAATTTGATCACTTTTAATGATCTACCCTATGAGGGGTCTACCATGTTAAGATCTTACAAGACTTTTCTAGTTTACCTTGATTCAAGGATTTAATTTTAGAACTCAAGAAATACTCTATTAAGAGACTTACAAAGATATATTAGGACCACTACTCTATTATGGGACTTAAACCCTAACTAAACTTATTATAATTTATTTGTGCATGATCCTTTGATATGCACTTATATGTTGATAAAAGAACCTTTTTCATTAACTAATCACCTCTATGATTTGATGTGTCTCTATCTCTATAGTTCACTACATTTCTCATTCACTCTATCTAATCCACCTTCAACCTTGCATGCATCTAATCCTTCACACTTCTCATGCATGCAACAACCTTAAAAATTAGGTCATCAACCCTCCTTAAATGTATGATTGAGTGAACCTTATAGATTCAAATCAATGATCTAGAATCAATCATTTTTCCATTTAGACCTTGCAATTTTTTGATTGGTGGATTCTCTTGCCTAGAGATTAATGATCCTCTTCTAAACATGTAATCACCTCCATGATCAACCTCCTTAATCTCTAAAACATGCTTCTAGATCAACAAAAATGGTTAACATTGAATTCAATTCTATTCCAAACAATGATGTAAAATTGTGTAATTTGGTACTTACGTCGCACTGGAGCTCAAGATAAATTATTTATGCATGTTGTCCCTTGGCCTCAACTATGCTTAGCATGAACTGTATAACTTGGCCTATATATACTCAACTTCTAATAAACTCTAACTAGCTCAACAAACATTGTTATCTCTTATTATCTTGGCAATCACATGAGTACTTATTGACCATTAGCATGCTTGGCACGAACTACTTCTTGGCACTTGACTTAGAGTATTTACAAGTCTTCAAGTCTTTTCTTGGACTATATAGGATTACTTAGCCATAGTAAGTGTTTGACACTAATAGACAACACGACTTAGGGATTAACGATCTTCTCCTTTGACACTAGTGGCAAAAACACTTTGTCATGATCAAAATATGTTCAATACAAAATTGAATGGTGTAGGAGCACCTAAATTAAAAGAGAACAATAAAGTTAAAAGTCCTTATATTAAATATTAAAATTTATTTATGAAATTTATTATGTGTTTAAGTCCATAAGTTGAAATGTAAAGGCTAGAGAAGCCATTTGTAATAAGTTGTCAAAATTGTGCATGGAGGTCTTAAAGTGGTCAAGAATGTCAAAATATGAAGGAGTGCCTTATGAAGGCTAAAATTGATGTAAAATGTCTATTTAATTCCATTTTAGGGTGATTAAAGTGTCCATGCAAATATTTGTCAATTTTAAAGTTAAACTTGCAAAACTTGTAATGCAAAAATGCATAAAGTGCATAAAATGTTGTCAAAAATGCATAATAGTTAAAAAAATGTAAGGAGATGGTTTAAAATGTGGTTTGAAGTTATAACCAACCAAAACCACTATAAAAATTGATTTATGGTCAAACCAATAGAGAATGGAAGAAAATAGTTACATTTGAAACAAATTTGGGGTGATTCTAAGTTGTTGTTTTGATTAGTGTTTCAGTTTTTATGGTGGTTCCAAGTATTGTACGGACATGAACAACCTAGAAACCATTTATAATCTATATATTTTGATGTTTTAGTGAATAATATTTATTTTGGATTTGGTTTTGGTTTATTTCATGGAAAAATGAATAAGTTATGAGCATTTTGGTAAAAGTTGTTAATTGCAAATTTGAGGATATCAACTTTAGTTAGATTGAAATGTTTGGTATGGCCACATTTGGATGAATAAGAGTATCTAATTATGCTTAGTAGAAATATATGTGAATTATATTTTTTTTCCCATTGGTTTGAGTCATTTTTATGAAAATGTGTGGAAGTTATGATAAGTTTGGTGAAAACTATCATTTAATGATATTCATTGAAGTTATAGTCAAAGATTTGTTCTTGTAGAATTATGTACAAATTGGAAAAATTAATGGCTTATAGATTTGAAAACTAAGATCATAAGTGGTCAATTGGAAATTGGTTTAGTTTCATTCAGATTGTTTGTGAGAAAGATATCAGATTTCCAAGGTAGGGCTTTGAGTTTTACTCTGGTTTTTAACAGTAAAATTGGGTCTCGTTACAAAGATCATAACATGTAATTGGGTTGTTAGATTGGGATCAGCTTTTGATATAGTTTATAAGGACTAATTCAAATTATTAATCTAAAGGGTTTGGAAAGAAAGTTTCTAGAAAAAACATTATGAACAATGGAATCTAAAATAGAAAACCAGGCTATGGGAATGGGAGAATGTTAAGCTTGGTTGTCTTTTACCTTATGAAATGCCTCTATGATGAATGTTTAAGGTTAGTGATATGTATATTTGAGTTTTTTTGAAAAAAGTTACTGCAATTTATATATTGTGCAACATCTTTATAGCATTTTATGTGTTTTTCACATTCTTGGCATGTGTACAAATTAGGTTTAGTATTTTGTGTGTTGGAAGTGGAAGTGGATATTGTCTTTCAATTCTATAAATAGTTTTTTTTTAGAGAATTTTGTGTGCTTAGATAAATTGTTTTGTAACTTAGCAGTTTGTTGTTTTGAATAGAGCTACTTGGATAAAATAGGGTCTTAGGGCTGCTTCCCTTTGTATGTATTGTATGGCCTTTTGGGATTTAGACCTAGACTCCATGTACTCAATGTACCATAATGGAGAGCATGTGGAAAGCAAAAATGTGGCTTTGGAGGTGATGCCCTAGGCAAGAAAATTATGTTTGATTAGGGATCACAGATTAGCAAATAAGCATTCGGAGTGGATTGGAAGTGCAGATAGTCCAATGCAAGCATGTAATGAGTAAGGAGATGGTGAGGGATAACCCCAATCCTGAGGAGAAGTCTTGATAAGGACTTTATATAGATTTTTGTATCATGCCTCTCATGTTTGCATTTTGTACCTTGTCTATTTTTATTTTGAGAGATACTTGATATTATTATTATCTATAACTTGTGATGACCTAAGGGTCAAATGTTATACTTTGATTCAGAACCATAGATGCTTTAATGCTATGTTGTTTAGTTTATCATATTTTCATGTTGATGCCTTTTGATATGACAATAGATATATGATGATATATGATTATCTGGTAAACATACTTTTTAATTATGTTATGTGATGAATTTCATGCTACAATGATTTACATCATTCTTGTCTCTCTATGGATTAATTGGGTATTTAATACATGTTGCTTTGACTATGATATTATATACAATTATACTTGATCATGTGTTTTGACATCCCTTGTAGTAGCACATGGAGTTAGTGATTTAGCTATTTATATTTTACCAATGTCATCCCCATATGGTCGATGTATCCTTATTTTAATTGTTTTAAATTATAACCTTTTGGTGATTAGTAAATTTGAACTCATTTGCATTATCTAATTAGACCTGTGAGCATATCTAGGATTTCTATGATTTTGGGTTTTCGGGCTTTATATCTTCTCAAATCTAATTTTTGGCAGCTTTTCCTTAAGTAAATTCTCATTAAGAGGAATAATTTTTTTTCATTTGGATTGATTTGGAGTCTAGCTAGTCTAACTGGCTACTTGCCCTAATTGACTATTCACTCAAAAAGTGAATAAATTTTGAAAAAGGGATTTTATTATTCACTTCACTTTTTGAAAATAGAAATTTGGAGAGCCTTTCTAAAATCCTCTTCTAAAGAATTTGATTTTTGTTCACCTTGGGAGCTTTGAGCATGGGATTTTCACAAGATCAGTCTCATTGGATCTAGCTCAAGGAGACCTTGCTTTGTATTGATTTTTGGTAGTATCAGTAGGTTATTTATTTTATCGTGCAAGTTTTAGATTCTGCCTCTTTCTTGTTAGGTAGGGCCTTCCCATTTTATTATTTTTTCTTGGTTTTAACTCCTATTTTTGGTAGTAGTTTGTTAGGAGGCTAAGAACTAGTGTTCCCCTCTATTTATATTTACTGGTTCTATCTGGTTGGTTGAGTATGAACATTTTTTCAATTTTTGGTATGGGGGTTTGGGGTTTTGCACCATTATGCTAGCCATTTTTTCATACTATGTCTGAACCCAAATATTATTGGATTTTCAAGGTTTTTGTACGCAAAGGTCAAATGGATTTTAATTTCAAAGTTTTCTAATTTTTGGGGTGTTTACCTCATTTTTTGTGCTACTCTATTTCTCAAGTTTTCTTGGCATGAGTTTGGTCATAGACCTAGATTATCAATTTTGATGTCAGTCAGACCTTTATTGCACTTTTATGTTGCATTGGGATGTGTGTCACATCTATCCTATCAAGTCTATTTTTGGTTGAGTGACTTTTTTCTTTGTGTTCTCATCCAATCCTTATGTTATGATCTTCATGATGGTGGTGTGCCACACACGAGTACATGTGTGTACATTTGTCAAGTGACTTGTGATGCCCGATCTTCTGTGGTACTTCTAGAAGTTATGATCAATGGGGTTAGGTTGGGAATTTGCATGCCTAAAGACACTCATCATTGGATGAGCATGGGTAGGGTAGGGTAGCATATGGAGGGGGCTTCTATCTCATAGCC
This sequence comes from Cupressus sempervirens, assembly GCA_028749045.1. Taxonomy (NCBI): domain Eukaryota; kingdom Viridiplantae; phylum Streptophyta; class Pinopsida; order Cupressales; family Cupressaceae; genus Cupressus; species Cupressus sempervirens. Next base: position 476,244,396 of record CM053787.1, read on the forward strand.
TAGTGATCATTGTGCCTAGAGGGTTGGAAAAAGAAGTTTTAATCAAGTGATAACTAAATAAAACACTAGGTGGTAATAAAACTTAAGATAATAATCTGTGCTTTCATTAAGAGTGTTGAATCTACACATTTCAAGCTTAGGCTTTTCGATGCCAAGCAACTCTCCATGATGTCAGCCCCTACTTAGTATCACATTCAATGTCTGAGTAGGACCTATAGTTTATGCATTGTCTCTATCTTGATTTTAGTCATCATACTGCCTAACATGTGTGTTAGCCATGGATGTTTGCTTATGTGTGTTTGTGGTTGGATCATTATCTCCATCAGCATAATAGGAATGGACCTATGGATTCCATGTGGTTGGGAGGTGTAGCTACCTATATCACTTGTAGGGACTAGTGTACAAAGACAATCTTTTGTCCTAGTGTGTTTATTGCTAGATGTTTTTCACTTAGTGCTTCAGGTTCTAGAGTATGCTTTTCTATGATTTTATGCTTTCATTGGAATACTTGTATATCATGGTTAGATGATGTTATTTGTGGACGCATTTCCTTATTATGATGATTAGCATATGATAGATGATGTTATCCATATTTGTAGGATTATCTTATGTTGTACTTCTAGCATGTTAGATTTCCTTATGCTTATGGTTATAGCATGTTTTAGTAGTGACGTCCTTATATAATAGTACCAATGATCTGATTGGTAGCTTGAGATGTTACACATGAGGCATAGCTAGGGCCCATGATGGTCTAATGATTCTATTATGGTTAAGAGGAACTGTGTACTTTATTTGGTTGTACTATTCATTATGATGTTATTTTTATTTATTGCGATGTTGTTTTAGTACATTGTGATGTTTCCTTTTGTACTCTCTCTTTACTTCTTTTTAGATGGTTAGATTTTGTTTCTATCTTTTAGTATTGTGTTTGAGTGTTTATGCCTCAAACTGTGGATTTGATACTCCTTGGTATCAAGGTTCTAAACTCTATTTTACCCTTTTGTTTGTCCTTAAGGGGTTTTCTTATTTTCTTGGGAAATTATGTGTCAACATGGGGCAATACAATAATATGTCACACGTCTATTAGAGTTTTTTCGTGTGATCCTCATATGTTGTATGTTGTGTGCATTCATACTCGTTCAGAAAAAAATTAACTTGGCTTATATTTATCCTTGTTCCAAGGATCTCTAAGCAAGGCATTACATCTAGTATTAGAGCCTATGTTGCAACATTGGGATCTCTATGTTATGCTTCCACTATGGTTTGGTTTTTCATTTTGTATCATTATATTATGGTTTCTTATTTGATATCTTGTTAGTTCATGGTTATAACTCTTATGCTTATGATCTGATTGTTCTAACATCATCTTGTTGTTCCCATAGTGATGCCTCCTGAATGTAGACCTGATGGTCATGGTACCCATAGTAGTAACCATGGAGAAGAGCACCAAGAAGAGGGACTTCAAGAAGGAGAGGGATAATAAGGTAATAACACTAATAAAAATAGCATGGGGCATTGATACCAGTGCTTTAGGAGATTCTTGCTCATTTGGGCCCTCATGTTGAGGAGCGCAATAGGATCATAATCAAGAAGAGGGATCGCATCATGGAGATTCCCATCATTATGAGCATAGAGAGGAATAATGTGAATGTGAATGTTCCCATAACCCACTAGGTGGTAAAGGGCATTTTCGAGGTTGTAGGGACTGCAACAATGAAGATTCCATCAGGCTAGATATCATGAATTCTTTCATCAATCCAAACTACTGTAATATGATGGTAAGGGAGGTGACCTCAAGGTAGAAACTTGGTTATTGGACATGGAGTGTTGCTTCACCATGTATCCATATGCAACAAATATGAGGGCTCATTGTGATATTATGTAGTTGAGGGAACACGCATCCATTTGGTGGAATATTGAGAGTCAAAAGCTCTAAATTAGTGCTGCAGATCTCACCTAGGAGATCTTCAAGGAGAGGTTCTATGAGAGATTATTGTCTCCTTAGTTTAGGGAGGCTCATGTTGATGAGCTCTATGAAATCTAGTAAGTGAACATGATGGTGGATCAATAACAAAATATAGTTCTTTGAGCTTAGGCAATATGCTTGCTACAATCATGATTATTTACTCTTGGCTCATCATTTTATTTGAGGCCTTAAGGATGCCCTCATTAGAGAAGTCTATATGCATTAGCCTAGGAATATTCTTCTTTTCATAAAGAAGGCATGTATTGTAGAGGAGAATTTGGCTAGAGGTTTCAACAATAGATCTTGTTCTTAGAACCAAAGTGCAAGGAATTCAAGGTAGGATACACAGTTCACTCAATCTTTTGGAAAGGGCCAAGGCCAATCAGAACCCTCTCAAGGTGGTTATCACCGTAAGAATAAGAAGAGGTTTTAGACAAAGGGTGGATAGGATTCTAGCACCTTAGGTAATAATGAAGATAACTAGAACTAAGGATAAAAATCTTAGTAGGATCATCCTCCTCAGAGTGCTCAACAGAATTTTAGTAGGGTAGTGCATCTTATTCTAGTGCTACCCAGGATGGTCATGAAATAGGTTCCAATTTTGGAGGAAACTATTATTCTTATGGCCAACCTAGCCATAAATCACTTGAGTGCTCCATCAAACCATCTTTAAGACCTGGTAAGGGCACAGTGAGATTTGAGCCTACTATAGGAGATGTGGGTAGGAATCACAGTCTTTGCAATGGTTGACAACCATCAAGTAGATCATTAGGGTATAGTAGTCAAGGCTATAGGTATGTTGCATGGTATTTCAACTTCATTTTTGTTTGAATTTGGTGCTTCAGATTCTTTCATATAACCATCTCTTGTTCAGTGATGTAGGCTAGTGGTAGTGTGTCATGTCAATAGGTAGCAAGTTGAGTTAGCCACAGGTTCCAAAGGTGTTGTTGACTCGTTGGTTGGGAGTTGTGTTTTCAATTTGGGAACCTTCACCATGACAATGGATCTATGAATTCTAACTCTGGTATCATATGACATTGTGTTGGGCATGGATTAGTTAGCTACCCATTAGGAAAATATTGATTACCATTGTAAGATGATATAGTGTGTTGATGACATAGATGGGCAAGTGTAACTTTTGGGAGTCTTGAGACCAATCTCACTTTGATTGATCTCAGCTAATTAGCTAAAGCAAAGTGTGTGGAAGGGTTATTTTTTCTTATCTTTTTTAGTGATCGTGAGAAAGCTGAGAGCCGTACGGTGACACTTGATGATTTACCACTCTTTCATGAGTATGTAAATGTTTTTCTTGATAAGATTCTAGGTATGCCACCATAGCATGATATTGATTTTTAGATTGATCTCATACTAAAAGTGGAGCTGATTTCATGAGCTCCTTACCACATGACTACTCAGGAGTTGAGTGAGCTTAGATTTTAGTTGGAGGAATTGTTGGTAAGGGCCATATTCATCCTAGTGTATCCCTGTGGGGTGCACCAGTCATCTTCATGAAGAAGGATGGTTATTTTTGGTTGTGCATCAACTATCACTAGTTGAATATGGTGATGGTGAAGAATCATTATCCTTTGTTGAGGATAGATGACTTGTTTGACTAGGTGATAGGAGCACAAGTGTTCTTGAAGATTGAGCTTAAGTTAGGATACCATCAACTTCATATCTAGGAGGCTAACATTGATTGAATAGGTTTTTGTACATGACATGGGCATTATCAGTTCATGGTTATACCTTTTGGGTTAACCAATGTGCCATCAATTTTTATGAGTTTAATGAATGGAGTATTTTTGCACTTACCTTGATCAATGTGTCATGGTGTTTTTGGATGAAATATTGATTTATTCAAAGACTATGGAGGAGCATGAACTCCATTTATGTCAGGTATTGTAGTGCTTGAGAGACCATCAATTGTATGGAAACTTGAGTAAATGTGGGTTCTTCCAGTCTGAGGTGAAGTATTTGGGACATATCATCACTGGTGATGGAATTATAGTGGATCAAGAGAAGATTAATGCTATCATAGATTGGCTAGTGCCTACTAATATCTCAGAAGTTCATAGTTTTATGGGATTGGTGGGTTACTACTATCATTTCATGAAGGATTTCTCACAAGTAACTCATCCCATCACTTCTCTTCAATAGAAAGGGGAGAAGTATATGTGGTTAGACTAGTGCGAGGCAATATTTAATGCTCTTAAGGAGTGTTTGACTAGTGTACCAGTCCTTGTAGTGCCTAATCCTATATGTAATTTCATGGTTTGCATAGATGGTTTGTTAAAAGGTGTGGGTGCAATTTTGATACAAGATGGTCGAGTGATTGCATATGAGTCTAGGAAACTCAAGGACCATGAGATTAGCTACCCCACTCATGATTTGGAACTCACAGCTATAGTGAATCCCCTTGTCCATTGGAGGCAATTTCTTTTGGGACATAGGTTTGAGTTGCATAGCAATCATAGGAGCTTGCAAAACCAAATGCACGATAGCATCGTTAGATGGGGTTCTTGTTTGAGTATGACTTTGATGTTCATTACATTAAAGGGAAGGAGAATATCATTGTGGATACCTTGAGTAGGAGGTGACATTAGGTATTAGTGATTTCATTAGGAGTGGATATTTGAGGCCATATCTTGGAGGCTTTTCCTAATGACACTTGGTATCAAGAGGTGAAGGTAGAGATCAAGTCTAGAAAAACCCTTGAAGGGAGATTTTCTAGATATTTTCTTGAGTCCAATGGACTACTGCAACACATAGGGTGTATCAATGTACCCATGACAAGTGTTCTTCATACCTTGGTTTCATTAGAAGCACATTGCACATCGTATTTCTCACATCCTGGTATCAAGAAGATGCATGTTGACCTCAAATAGCTATACTTCTGGGTAGGTATGAGATGTGACATTGTTGATTTTATTGCTATATGCCTTGAGTGCTAGAGAGTGAAGGTAGAGCATTAGCATCCAATGGTCTTTTACAACCACATACCATTCTAGAGTGGAAGTGGGATATGATATCTATTGATTTTATCATAGGGTTGCCTATGTCATCATAGAGATATTATTGTATCATGGTGACACTAAACAAGTTGTCCAAGGTAGCACATTTCTCACCCATGAGATCATCATATATAGCTTCTTTAGTAGTGCATGTTTTCTTGGAGGATATTTTTCATTTGCATGGGATTCCTTGTTAGACTATTTTAGATAGAGATCTAGTGTTTACTTCTGCACTATGGACATCTCTCCAGCATGCTTTGCGAATGTATCTCAATTTCAATTTGGCTTATCACCTAGAGATTGATGGTTAGACTAAGAGAGTGAATCAAGTTCTATAGGATATGCTTCACATGTATGTTATGAATAAGTAGATGAAGTGGGAGGACTATTTGTACCTTGTTAAATTTGCATACAACAATAGGTATCACAATTTTCTTGGCATGTCATCTTTTCAAGCCTTGTACAATAGACCATGACCTACCCCTTTGAGTTGGGATTGCTTAGAGGACTGACTTTTTTATGTCCAAAGATGCTTCAAGACATGGAGCAATAAATTTTTCACATTAGGGAGCATTTAGTTACTACTTAGGATAGGTAGAAGAAGTATGCATATGCCTATAGTTTGGATCATCACTTATATGTTGGTGAGAAGGTGTTTTTGAGAATGTGTCTGAGGAATAGCCCCATCCATTATAGGAAAGTCTCTAAGTTGGCACCACATTTTTTCAGACCATTTGAGATCCTTGAGAGGAATGGTCCTATTGCTTATCGACTAGCATTACCACCTAGTTTATCATGCATCCACGATGTCTTTCATGTTTCTATTTTGAGGCAGTATATTCTGGATGTGACCCATGTTCTTGATTAGGATGCTTTGTAGGTAGTAGATGGGTAGCTTACTTTGGAGTCCATTTGTGTCCTACAATATCGGCGGCTGACCTTATGAGGTTAGGACATATGGTAGGTAAGGTTCCAATGGGACCCAAGTGATGAGACCTCTACAACTTGCAAGGATGCTACACGACTGAGAGGATTGTACCCTTATCTTTTTACTGGCTTCCAAGAGTAAGCCTATGCTAGTGGGGGCGAATGTAGAGCCTCTCGTATTTGCATTATGTACTTTGTCTATTTTTTATTCAAGAGATACTTGATAATATTATTATTTGTACCTTGTGATGACCTAAGGGTCAAATATTATATTTTGATTCAAAACCATAGAAGCTTTACCACTATACTATTTATTTTATCTTATTTTCATGTTGATATCATTTTGAGATGATAGTAGATCTATGATGATATCTAATTTTCTAGTATCTGGACATACTTTATGATTATGTTATGTGATGGATTTTATGCTATTGTGATTTATGTCATTCTTGTCTCTTTATGCTTTATGCAAATGTGAGTGATTTAAATGGATTAATTAGGTATTTAATACATGTTGCTTCAGCTATGATATTATATGCAATTGCACTTGATCATTTATTTTAGTATGAAGGAATTGCATCCCTAGTAGTGGCACATGGAGTTAGTGATTGAACTATATATATTTTACCAATGTCGTCCCTATATGGTTGATGTATCCTTATTTTAATTGTTTTAAATTGAAACCTTTTAGTGATTAGTAAATCCAAACTCATCTACATTATGTGATTAGACCAGTGAGCATGTCTGTACATTTAGAGGTTAGCATTATCACCAAAGTTGTTTAGTGATTTTTGTGATTTTGGGTTTTTGGGCTTTAAAACTTCTTGAGTTTAATTTTTGGCAGCTTTTCTTTAGGTGAATTTCCATTACAAGGAATAACCCATTTTCATTTGAGTTGATTCAAAGTCTAGCTAGTCTAACTGGTGACTTGCCGTAATCGACTATTCACTCAAAAAGTGAATAAGTATTGAAAAAATACATTTTATTATTCACTTCTCACTTTTTGAAAATAAAAATTTGGAGAGCTTTTCTAAAATCCTCTTTTGAAGGATTTGATTTTTGTTCATTCTAGGAGCTATGAGCATGGAATTTTCATGAGATAAATCGTGTTGGATCTAGCTCTCGGAGACCTTGCTTTGTTGTGATTTTTTATAGTATCGGTAAGTTATTTATTTTATCGTGTGAGTTTCAAATTCTAACCCTTTTTTGTTAGGTAGGGCCTTCCTATTTTATTATTTCTACTTCATTTCAGCTCCTATTTTTGGTAGTAGTTTGTTAGAAGCCTAAGAACTAGTGTTCCCTCCATTTTTGTTTATTGGTTCTACCTTATTGGTCGGGTATGAACATTTCTCATTTTTTCGAATGGGGGTTTGGGGTTTCACATCATTATGCTAGTTATTTTTTCATATGGTGTCCAAACCCAAATATTATTATTTTTTAGGGTTTTTGTACCCAAAGGTCAAATGGGTTTTAATTTTGAAGTTTTCCAATTTTTGGGCTTTTTACCTCATTTTGCATACCACCCTATTTCCTTAGGTTTTCTTGGCATGAGTTTGTTCATGGACCTATATTATTTTTTTGGATGTTGGTCAAACCTTTATTGCACTTTTATGTTGCATTGGGATGTGGATTACATCTGTCCTCTCAAATCTATTTTCACTTGAGTGACTTTCTGCTCTGCATTCCCATCCAATCCTTGTGTTATGATCATCATGATGGTGGTGTGCCACGCATCAGTACATGTGCACAAATTTTTTGGGTGACTTGCAAGGCCTAATCTTCTGTGGTACTTCTAGAAGTTATGATCATTAAGTTTGGGTTGGAAATTTGCATGCCTATGGGCACTCATCATTGGATGAGCATGGGTAGGGTAGGGTAGCATATGGAGGGGGCTTACATCTCATAGCCTAGTGAAAATTGTGCCTAGATGGATGGCAAAAGAAGTTTTAATCAAGTGATAACTAAATAAAACTTTGGGTGGTAATAAAACTTAAGATAATAATCTATGTTGGAGCCTTTCCATTGAGGGAGTTAAAATTTCATGTTCTAAGCTTCATTTTTTTTATGCCAAGTAACTCTCCATGATATCAACCCCTACTTAGTAGCCCACTAAATGTCTGACTAGGACCTATAGTTTATGCATTGTTTTGTTCTTTGTTTTAGTCATCATTCTACCTAGTGTGTGTGTTAGTCATGGATGTTTGTATGTGTGTTTGTGTTTGTGGTTGGAGCATTATCTCCATCAACAGGGTGAGAGTGGACATATGGATACCAAGTGGTTGGGAGGCATAGTTACCCATACCACTGCTAGGTACTGGTGTATAGAGATAGTCTATTGTCATAGTGTGATCATTGTTGGATGTTTTTCACTTGTTGCTTCAGATTTTGAAGTTTACTTGTGATTTATGCTTTCTTTGAATGCTTGTATATCATGGTTAGATGATGTTATTTGTGGATACATTTCCTTATTATGATGATTAGCATATGATAGATGATGTTATGCGTATTTGTAGGATTATCTTATGCTTTACTTCTAGCATGTTAGATTTCCTTATGCTTACAATTGTAGCATATTTTAGTAGTGATGTCCTTATATGATAGTATCTGTAAGGCCCACACTAGTACCCTATTATAGATCTTGATGAAATAAATATGATTAAGAGTTAATTAGGTTATGATTGACATTTTTGTTACTAATAATGATTTATGAGATCCTATTAGAGACTAAAGCGGATTTTGCTCATTATAAGTGTAATACACATTCAATAACATTAGATTGAATAGATAAGATCACATGAAAATGAAACTCTATATGTTCAAGCTAAGGACTCAATCAAGGGATTTATAGAATGATTCACTAGCCAAATTAGGAAAGATGAATTAACATTTTCTCTTGTAAAGAATAACAATGGATGTAGATTATAACAACAATAAAACATAAATGGTTGCATTGGTAGATTGTTTTTAAATCATGACAACATAATTTTGGAACATTCTAATGGCTTGAGGGATTAAGCCTAGAACACACACACCCTCCTAATGTAATAAAGGGGTATTGCTAGGAATGTTGTGATGTTTCACTTTACTGAAAAGATACTACTTACTTGTTTCCATATTAGTGATCTCCACTTAAGACATATACTAGGATCCATTTATTTGTTTTAATGATGTAATAGATATGACCTCAATGTTTCATGGTTACAATAGACAAGTATTGTAATAGTGTTAGAATGATAATTTCATTATGTTAAGAAAGATAAATGTTGATACACATATTTTGATATTGCAATGTTTTGAATATTTTATGGAAATGATTAGATGAAAGTTAATTATATATGTTAATACAAATAATGTGATATTGGATCATTCTACACTTATCTGTATGTATTTCTATAATATTTCATTGGGCTACTGATGTTTAAGTTGAGTGTGTAGGAAATTTGAACCATGGAAATTATTCAAGGAAACAAGGTTCAAACCTATGTGAACATGGTAAAGCCAAGGTGAATCTTTGGAAGATTCAAAACCTCATTGTATTGTGTTCATTTTGCAATGTGATTGTGCATGGGTGTTATAAGTTTAAAGATCATGATAAATTAGAGACATTTCATTTTGATGTGTAAAGTGTTTTAATATGTGTGTGTCATTTGACACTTGTGCTATCTATGTGTAAATGGCATGTCATATAAGGTTTTTGGGCATGAAGTCACTTAACCTGAATTTAATCCCCATTATGAAATTTAGTTAACCCACCTTGGAGAGTGTTAGGATGAGTCACCTTCATGATGGAGTTCAAATTAAAACTTGATAGGAACTTTAGAGAGCCTAAATTGGTTCCCAAGTGTTATTTTGGTGAAAATAAGTCACCCACATGGTAGTAGTATAGGTTGGGGGTATAGATACACCCATAAGTTGGTCTAGGGGACTTAGGAGACCCTCTAAACTAGTCATTTTCAAGCCAATTCGAAAATCAGAGTGTCACATGACTTCTTTCCTCATCCCACCACTTGGTTAAGTTCCTATTGGTAGAAAGGTACAAGGTTGTAAGAGTGGTAGGTGGGGATGGAAGTGGAGGTCTTTTTAGGGAGCTTGTGACAAACTTAGTGGTTGTTTACCCACTCTCTAATTGTAGAGACAGATAGGGTTTTGGAGGAGAAAATATGGGAGCTAAGGGAGGGAAGCTCTTCATCACCACTTCATAACCATTAGCTTGGAAGGAGGTTAGTTCTTCATGCCATGAATTTTCTTATCTCTTGGAAGTTGAATAATGGAGATTGCAAGAGTGTTCTTGTAAATTTTATGTGTTGCATGTGGTGTATGTAGTAGTTATTGTGTATGTAAATGAGCATGTTGGATTTACTTGCATTTGATCTTGTTTCTTGAATTTGTTGTGGTGGATTGAATGTTTTGTTGGGTGTGAAGGCATCACTCACCCTTGGGAGGGAAGAGAAGCCTTGGGGTGAAGTGGTTAGTTAGGCTTTATATTGGAGTTGAGAAATCTTTCTCTTGGAGAGAGGATAGATTTCATGGAGTATGGAGGATAGTTAGGCTTTACATTGGAGTTGAGAAATCTTTCTCTTGGAGAGAGGATAGATTTCATGGAGTATGGGCTCCATTTAAAGCCATTTGCATTTCTATTGTTCTATGGGGAGGTATAAGTGAGAATTTGTGAAAGGAGAAAGTATGGATAATATTGTTGAGGCATGTGAATATTGATAGCCTTGGATGGTATGTGTTTCTTGGAAGCCTTGTTGGGCATATTGCAATTGCAAGATTTGTTAATACATAAGGATATGGCATTCTCCTCTTTGGAGATCCCACCTTCACCCAATGATTATGATTCTATTTGTGAATCATTGTGTAAACCTTGGTTGGGTTTATGATTGTGTTGTAAAGATTTTGGATTCATGTTAGTTCTTTTCTTGTGACCTTTCTTGAATGTATCTCGGTTGAGCCTTGTTTTCCTAGCTCGGTGGGTGGCCTCCTTAAGGCCTGGGTTGGGAGGTGAGCCTCCATGGTTCCAAGTTTCTATGCATGTGTAGGTTTTTGTGAAGATGGACTACTTGAGCATATTACGGTATATTCTTGGCAATTCTAGAAATCAAGTGTGTGTGGAGATGCAAACCCTCCCTATCATTACAAATATATTGAGATGTCAAGTACCCATGGTTATTTTCATTGTGATGATAAGAGACATGATTTATCACTATCTATTGTTGAAAATGTGTAAAGAAAAGTTGAGAGATTATGTTCAGTTACTTGCAAGATATATGCATTGTAAGTTTTTATGTTTAGTGATTAGATGTATTGTGGTAGATCATGGAAATGAAACACTTCTTATAATCCCATTTGTATAAAGTTGTCATAGTGTTTACATTACCTTTTGACATAGATGATTTAATTCAATATATAAATTGTTGTATTGTAGATATGTAGATGTTATGCATTCAATATGATGAGAGGAAGTTACTGTATTCTATTAGTTCATTGTTCATGAATATTCATTTATCCATTTGAGTTCTAGCTCTAATATTACCCAAGATTAAATAACATATTTACTTCATCAACTCCTTTCTCTAAAATTTTCAAGATAGAAGTAGGAGAGAATTTAACCATAGCATAATCTATGTAGCCAAAAATTATATGAGGAAGAAAATAACACAAGTTGTAGATGCATAAATCTTCTCTAGAAAATGTATGGGGGAAACAAAGTAAGTCTTCCCTAAAATACAAAGCATTAAAATAATGTGCAGAATATATCCAAGATTTAGTACACTGGATATTATTAAAAGCATAACATCCATTCTAGGAAAAAAAATTTACACATCAAATCACCAATATAATAGCATTTCAAATGGAGATACAAATGAAGACTTTCATGTCCCCATCAAGATGAATCAAAATAAAACTATATAAAATAGAATAAACAAATTAATAAACAAAACAAAAAAATTAAATTTGGTAATAAGGGCCTAAAGTAGGCACATATTCCTCTCCCACTTTTCCTTAGGTGCATCAAAGATAGACATAGGTTGTCATGTTCTGAAAAAAGTTAGGGAGTACCTTCTTAGGCACCTTGCATATACCTTGGGAAAAGAGGGACGTAGGTAAAAGAGTTTAGTAGGGATAAAGAGGGAGTAAAGAGGTAGAGTTAGATAGAAGTTGCTTAGGGTAGTAATAATAATGTTAAGGATTATATATATATATATATATATATATATATATATAGTTTCATACTTATGTTTAGAAAGAAATATAATTATTAACAAGAATAGTTTGTTTAGCTAGGAAATGATGGTTGTTTATTTAATCATTTCTTTTAATGTTAAAAGAGAGGAGTTTGTTAAGATAGTAAGAGGAAGGTGTAGAGTTGTATAATTGTAATATTAAATATTGAGAAATCTAAATTGTAAATAGTATTTGAATTTTGATTTTGAGTTATTAAATGTGAAAATTAAATAAAAAATAGATTAGGATTTAATTAAGCCAAATAAGTATGTTGTTTTTGTGTTATCATTTTAAGTTGATATGGGTTAAGAAAAATTAAGTACAAGTTAGAGATTGATTAGGTAGTATTAGAAAATTTAAAGTGTTGCTAATGTTAAGGGATAAATTAATCTTTGTAGGGGTATTAGTAATGTAACAAGAAATTAAGGCTGATAAGAGGCAACGGTGTGTCTAATTAGGTGTAGATTAGTAAGGTCGATCCCACCAATTTCTTTTAAGATGATGTAACTTTCAAAGTCGGTGGAAGGTGTGAAATGAATTTATTCTATATTTTAAATTGGATTTTATAATTTCATAAATTTAATAAATATTTATCAGTTAAGGTCCTTAATGGAAATAATAAGAGTAGATAAGGTTAAGAGGAACTAGTTCTATTAGGAAGTGCTCATATTCTAAGATTGACATAAAAAGAAAAATTGTAATATGTAGTTAAGGAGAGTATTTAGGAGATGTTTAATAATTTATTTATATATTTAATTAATTAGAGGATAACTAATTCAAGTTATTGTGGTTATAGGTTGGAGGATTAGTAAAACTATTAAGTGTTCTGCTAAGAAGTTGATCAATGAATATCGTGTTTAATCTTAGAAATTTAGTAGTAGTGGGTAGTATGAAATTGGTTGATAGGTACTTAACATTGATAATTCTAGTAGAGGTAATAGTTAGTAAAAAGTATATCATGATACTTGCATAAAGGCTAAACACTAGTCATGTCTAGTCACTACTATCTTGGAACATTATTTATGTTCTTTGTATTGAGATGTTTAGGTTAGGAGATTAATATGTATAGACATAATGTTACATATCATCTAATGTAAAATATAAATATGCCAAGGATTCATGCTCACGCTTATGTATTAAAACACGTTGCTAATATACTTTATAAAGAATTAAAATGTCTAACTAGATATATACTCTCTTAAGTCATAGATTCTAAGTCATCTACATTATTTCACTACTAGAACAATTGTGTACAATCATAGTAGATTATGGATACAAACCTTTGTTTAACAAACATTGGAGAAAAAATGATTGACCTACAATTGCCTAGTTGAAGTTAGGGAAAAATTAGTTAGTGAAACTTTGACAACTAAATGAACTTATCATCTCTAGGAATAGATTCAAAAAGAAACATATGAGATTCATCCCACATCCTAGTCGTAACTAATGAAGGAATTAATTTTTTTGGTGATATATTGGTAAAGTTCCCTACATCTCAGTTTGTATTACAGATGGTTGTGAATCATGGAAGATAGATGACCAGTGGCAGGTGTATATGAGCAATGTTAGTATGCTAATAGAAACCAAATTTAAATAAAGCTTCTACAAACTAAACAAAATTCATAAACTTCAAGATACACTAAGATGAGCTCTCAATTGAGAATATAAGCCATTAATGGACTCTCTCAATAAGAAGCTCTCTTGTTGAGTAGCTTTGTCTAAATAGATAGGATGTATGCTCAAGCTTTATGCTTCAAAAAGGGCTTCAAATGGAGTTGGAATTTGGGTGTGAGTGTATGGTTTTGATGTAAAATAGCTTCTTAAAATGGCATTATGACTTTACTTCATGGATTGTGTTGTTTTGCAAAGGGGAAGGATCCAATTTATAGGCAAGAGGCTTGAGGGTTTGAGGGCTAAGATGCAAGGATGGGGAAAAGCTCATGGAGGGCTCAGATTGCATGAGAGGAGAGCACATGGATTGTGCTTCCTTACAGCCAATCAAGGAGTGACACATGTCATAGGGTGAGAGGATGGAGGAAAGGGGAAGGATGAGTCAACAAAGGAGGCTCAAGGGATAAAATCTTCATAAAGACCTTCATAATGGCTTGTAAGAGCAATAAAAGGGCTTGGAAGAGTCATTTATGGCCTAGTGGGCTTCATAAAGTTTTATGGTTGGGATATTTTGAGGGAGATGAGAGGAATTTCGACTTGGGCTTGATTAGGAAGGTTTTAAGCTTGCTCAAGCTTGTGCAAATGATTAGAGGATGGATTAGGATGGTTTAGGATTAGCTTAGGGATAGGCAAGTGGATGCCATTTAATGAGGGTGGGTGAAGGAGGAGATATTTGTTAACTTTGGCTTGGGTTAGTAAGTCTTAACCCATGTTTAGAGAATGTGACAAGGTTAGGAGGGGATTAGGATTAGGTTTAAAGACATCTTTTAGAAGAGTCTAGACTTTGGATGAGGATAAAGACTTTCTAGAATAGTCTAGAACTTCCTAGGATGAGGATGAAGACTTTCTAGAAGAGTCTAGAACTTCTTAGGATGAGGATAAATTAGATTTTTAGGAAATAAATAAAGTTTTATTTATTTCAAGGGTTTGGGTTGAGGAGATATTTATTAAAACTTTTTTAATAAACGTGAGGATTAATATTTAATCTTAATTAAATATTTTGAGTTGGGATTAGGGGTAGGAAATGATGGGATTAGCCTTTAATCAAAATTAAAGAAGGATTAGAAGATTTTGGAAGAGGTTAGTGATCTTAAGGAAATTGGCCAAGTTTTGGGCAAAAAATAAATTTTTTATTTATTTTGGGTTTTTCGGTCAATTTATTAATTAAATAATTAATAAATAAGGAAATAATGTTTAAATAAGATTTAAACATTTTTGGGAGGGATTCCTTAATTAAATATTTTAATTAAGATAAAGGGATTTAATGGCATAAAAATAAATTAATTAATTAATAAATGATGATGTCATCAAGAATTTTTTAGAAAATAAAAATACTTTATTTTCTAAAGGTTTTTAGGTGTCTACAGTAGGTATGTCTTAAAGTCATTATTTGCACACTAGGTCGTAACAATTATACCTCTAAGATAACCTTAACCTAATTTTAGTATAAACCTTCTAATTGATCATCATCTCAGATGAATGATCAACATCTCAGATGAACCCTAATGTTTAATTTTTAAAATAAAAATTTTGGTTGTGTTTTTCCTTATAAGTTTTGGGCATGATAGTATCAAATATCTAATCAGTAGCTTGGGATGTTACACATGGGAAATGGTTAGGGCCCACAATGGTCTAATGATGTCATTATGGTTGAAAGGAACCACGTACTTAGTTTGGTTGTACTATTCATTGTGATGTTATTTCTATTTATTGCAATGTTTCTTTAGTACACTACAATGTTTCCTTCTATAATTTCTCTTTACTACTTGTTAGATGGTTAGATGTTGTTTTCGTCTTTTAGTATAGTGTTCAAGTGTTTACACCTCGAATTGTGCATCTGGTACTCCCCACTGTGGAGGTTCTAAACTTTGTTTTACCATTTTTGTTTGTCCTTAAGATTTTTTCTTATTTTCTTGGGTGAATATGTATTAACATGGGGTGATATAATAATGTGTCGCACACCCATTAGAGTTCTATCATGCAATATTAGAAAGTATCACACCCCTTAGGAAGAAATATTGTGCCATACTAGAAAGTATCACATCCCCATTAAAGAAGTATCGTATGATATTGGTAAAGTTTCACACACCATTGAGAGAAGTGTCACCTAAACCCTGAAAGTGTCACACCCCTTCTTGAGAAAGATCACATGATACTAGAAAGTATCACCCAGTGCTGATTTAAAGTATCACCTGGTAATTACAAAAACCTATCTAGGCAAATAGTGACCACTTTTTCAGTAAGACCCAAACTTTTCAAGAAGTGTTTAAGGTACCCTGCTAGGTTTTCTTCAATCCTTTGGTGTCACATGTTGAATTCAAAATGTTATGGGTTCAATTCAGTTTTGTGTCTTCCATTGTTTGTCATTTTGGTCAGTAGTGGTGTTTGGGGATTCGTTAGTGTTAGGATGTTTGCTTAGTCTTTTTTTATGATATTTTTTATCATCATATGTTGTATGTTGTGTGCATTCATACTTGTTCAAAAAAATTTATCTTGGCTTATATTTATCCTTGTTCTAAGGATCTTCGGGTGGGACATTATATTTCGAACCAAAAAGCACCAAAACCCTTGAAACCCTCAAAGATTAAAAATGTGTGTATGCTATATGGACAAGTTGGGGACTTAAGAATTAAAAAACTTTCAAGTGCTCTAAAAAGGGTATCTAGAAAGGTGATTTTTTTTGGCCATTGTTAAGGGTTTTCGCAAAATATCTTAGTTTTAGTGTGTTTGGAGGGTTAATCCTTGTAGCCTTTTTCCAAGCACTTGAGTGCAAATTGGCTTGTGGAATACAACTCGATTAGGTTTTTGTCCTTATTTTGAGCTTAGCATCTTAATTAATGATTTGATATATACCTAGGTATCCATATCATCATTTGAGGAATCGAATCAGTGTTGGGGTTATTTGTGTGTTTGAGGAAGTTATGAGCAAACTTGTACTAACTAGTTGATGTGCACCAATTGAAGGAAGAGGATCTATTGGCTAGGATCCTTAGAGACAATAGGGTATGTAGAAGCACTATATTTGAAAACTAGGCTTAATAAATGGTCAGTTGGAAATTGGTTTGGTTTCATTTGGATTTTTTATGAGAAAGATGTCAGATTTCCAAGCAAGGTTTTGAGTTTTACTTCTAGTTTTTAATAGTAAAATTGGGTCTTGATATTGAGATCATAACTTGTAATTGGGTTGTTGGATTATGCTAATATTTAGATATAATTTATAAGAACTAATTTTAAATAATTACTTCAAAGTGTTTGGTAAGAAAATTTTTTGGGACAAACATTATGAATAATGGAATCTAGAATAGAAACTAGGCTATGGGAATGGGAGAATGTTAAGCTTGGTCATGTTTTACCTCATGAAATGCCTCTATGTTGAATGTTTAAGGTTAGTGAAATGTAGATTTGTGCTATTTGAAATCCTATTTACATCATTAAAATTCAAGTACTCCCCTTGAGAAAGTAATCCATATGTTACTCAGTATCCATTACACATGTACCAACTTTGTCACTTGGTATATACATGCAAAATGTAAAAAAATTCAAAATTGTTTTCTATTTCTCTAGAAAAATGTCCTTTATTCATCTGATCCCTTTGTTATTCATCTAATTATGTCCATTCTTTATTCATTTGATGATTAAGTCCAATATCTCCCTTATTTTTGTCAATCATAGATGTTAGGGTAGAGTAATAGCAATGCAATACTTATCTAAAAATGATTTGTGAATCTAAACTATCATGGCTAGAGCACAATCCTAACTTGTCTAAATTGACTCCAAAACTTGAATCTCGATTTCTAGCATAGCAACTAGATTGGCCAAACTATCAGCTATAGAGAGATTTGGATCTCTTTGTACTACCTCCTTTTTTGATTGAAGCTCTCTCTACACAACCTCCAAGTGAGCTATCAACATTGTTTGAATAGAGATAATCTTAGCCATTATTCTTCCATCATTAGCCATCAAATTGGCTAGCCTTGATTGGAAAAATTTTAATCTATTAAAATGAAATGAGCTTGAAGTTACGTCTATGCTCAACATAATCCTGAAAAACTATAAATCCACTTATTGTTTCTCTATCAACTCTTGATTTTCCTTTGTAAAGAATGAAACATCACATAACCTTTTGTACAAAGAATGAATATTCTTGACAACTTCTTCTACATTATTTACAAGGTTTGTAAGATGAATTTTCCTTAATGTAATTTTAGTGGGTACTTTTTTTTATAAATTTCTTCTTATATTTCCTTGTTGTCCACTACATTAGCTTCTCATTTAAGTCAACATATAAATTATTAACCTTCTCCATAATATAAACTAACTAAGAAATTATAGGGGCTTTCTCATTAAGGTTTTCCACATCAAAATCTTTAAGGAAAATGTTCTTAATCTCATGTAACACTTTTTTTAATTTGTTCCTTCTGAGCTTGCCTTACCTCGTCTTCCTTGTCAAAAAGTCTTGCAAGGTTATCATCTACTCATATGTCAAGTTATTAGTGTCCAATTTGGAATCATAATAACTTCAAAAATTTACAACTCATGTCAAACAAATTTGCACAAATTACTGGTTAATCCAATGGCATGCACTATAATCTTTTCAGAATCCTTCACTTTGTAAACTCAATAACCTAGTATGTTGAAATGAACCTCAAAATCAACTATAGAACTTCAAATAGTCAAATTGAACTTCCATTAAATTTTCCTTATGATCAATAGGTGTACACAAGGTGCATGATGGATGTTGAGGCTTACTCAATAAAAATTGATACACACACCTTTGACTTCACTCAATTAGTATCGAGACTCAGTTCATACTGACATAAAAAACTCACACTCGATCTCTACCAAATTTTCAACCTGGTACTTTAATTCATAATTAGTTCAAACATTAATATCTATCCTAATGCATATTTTCTTATGTTGATATGGACTTCAATACATCTTATGTTAGGAACTAGTGTAGGATTTAACAACTTGAAAATAGCTCCATAGATACCCATTTTATTGGTTTGTGGTATTGAAATCACCTAATCCATTAGATTGGGTGACTTCATCATTACTTGTAATAGTGTTTCTCCCTTCCTCCTTATTTCTCCAAGTTTGATTCATTTGGTTTCTCATTGTTCAACTCCAACTATTATTTTACCTCTGTCCTGCTCAATACTAGATTTTGGTAGATGGTTCCTACAATTTTTTCTCAAACGACCAATCATATGATAGTGATAACATAGTACACCACCAATAATCCAACTTGTGAATTTACCTCTAAAATGTGTTCTAACATAATTAGCTGCAATATTTCCATACTCACCACATAGCTAACAATTGTACCATGTATTGTAATCCAAATTGATTGTATTACCTTGCTTAGGTGTCTTGCCTTGTCCTTTAGGTGTCCAATTTTTCTTTTCCTTAGATCTATAATCTTGTGACTTATGACCATACTTCTAACATGTATGACAATAACCTTCAAATCTAGAAGTGGTTGGTGCTTTGTTGACCTTTGATCTACATTCATGTGCTCAATGACCTTATTTGTTGCCCATAAAGAAATAACTATTGAATTTAGGTTTAGAGTTTGACTTACCAAACTTTCTTTAGAAAATATTTACTATATCGCATGGTTCACATAAGACAATTATAGCATGTAGGATTCTTTTTCTTTGGCTTTGTATTCACATTCCTTTATTCTCCATTCATTAATTATGCACCTTGCTTGACACTTGATAGGAACTCAAATAGCCTAGTCGAGAGGTATCATTAGGTTTCCTAGGTGCATTCATATGTTCATTCAAACACTGCATAACCTTTTTAGGTTTGTTTAACCTTTCCATGAAATCCCTTTCAACTTTCACTTCATTCTTCAATATTTCATTTTCAGATTTCAAACTTATAGTCTCAAGATCCTTTCTAGCCAACTCACAATTCACACTCAGTAACTAATTTACCATGTCAAACTAATTGTGTGTTAGGGTTCCTACCTTAGTGATCTTTCCATCCAACCTTGTAGTCAACTATGTTTTTTTTTTCCTCTGCCAAAACTTTGTCATCCTTGGCCTTTCTCTTTTTCTCCATAGCTTTACATAGCATTACTAATATTAGTCCATTATCTCTCTTTAATTTTTTTACCTCTTCATTCACATTATTATTTCTCTATAATAAATATGATATTGTTGCATCAGTATCACTAGATCTACCTTCATTTAATATGTCCTCAATACTTTATTCCTTGTATTGTGTGTAATTTTTCTTAAGTATCATTTCCTTCCTTCAATTTAAGAACTTCCTCAGTTCCTCTTTTGCAACCTTGACCTATTCTATGGAAATTTGTAAATCAAGCTTTTTTTTCTCAATAATCTTTCTGAGTTATAGGCTTCCATCTCTAAGATCTTGTCTCTCAAGTAGTTAAACTTATGATAAGAGAGCCAATTGCTCTAATACCAATTATTTGAAATCTAATGGGAAAGTAAGATACTAAGAGGGGGGTGAATTAGGATCTTCAAAAGTTTAAAGTTCAAACAAGTATCAAATCTTATATTTTCACCACTAACCCTTATCTCAACAATATTATAAATTAAATGAATATTTATTGTAATGCATAATCAGATCTAGTATCTAATAGAATGAATAACTCACAAACATGTAAACTAACTCATAACACATATACATAAAGATTTGGTTATGCCAAAAACCTCCAAGGTGAAGGTAAAACCATGTGGGGATGATGCGTACAAATCTTCCCTATTATAGCAATAAAGTTTTCCTATTAGGGTTACAAATTTTATCACTCTTGATGATCTACCATGTGGGGAGTTTGTTACAAAGTAAAGTCCACAAATATAACTTGTGGGGGGGGGGGGGGGGGGGGGGGGTTTGTTGTGTTGTATCAATTATGTGACTATTATAACATTTATCAACCTTATTAATCCTTAACCATATAAGAAATATAATCACCAATCATAACAAGATACTAAAACACAATAACACCATATATGTTAACTAGGGATAACCTTGATCAGAGGGAAAATCTTAGTGGGGATGGTACCCACAGAATGATGTACTAATATAAATGTTCCTTGTTAGAGGACAGGACCTATTAGGAGTCAATAAATACATTCAATACATATCAGTCTATGTTAGGAGACTTTGAATCCCTATTAGGATACTCCAACCCTATTAGGTGTTGTGTCAACCCTATTAGGAGTTGTAGAAGAAAGATGGACCCACTGTCCATACAACTTCATGGGTAAGATCACTGAACTCATTGTCTAATTGATCTTTGTATTATTCCTTATAGAATAATAGAATAAAATGTACTTTTACTTCCTCTTCCTCTATCCTATCAACTATATTTTTTCTCCTTCTAATCTCAATGCCAAATCACCAACTTTGCATCCAATAATATCTTGGATCACTTACTCAAATTTACCAAATACTCTTCTCTTATTCACACTATCTCAATTACTATTACATACTTATAGTCAAAGAAAATACCTTCCTTTATATCATTTCCTCAAAATAATTCCTTGAGTTGGCCTTGAGGCCTTACCAATTAATTATAATAGGACCACATTAAGATAATTAATTATTTTACAATTATACAATACTGTCAGCTCATAGTCTTTACAACTTATCACACATATGACTCCAAACCTTACACACTTACTATTGTGATTATCAGACTGTCTATTCTTACTATTCAATTTTGCATAACATGATTCTATCTTTGTAAAGAGATACAAATAAAACATCAAAAAAAAATATTTAGGAACTCTATCTTCTTAGTGCTCTTTGTAAATCAAGCATATCTTTTGCATATCGTTAAATACTTCATGCACACTTAACCTTGTCATCATGGCATAGTGTAGAACACATCATTAACCGTGCTTGACCTTATTTACAATAAACCATCCATATGACTTTAATCTATTTCTACTACTCTGTTAGTCTTCACAAAAGTAGTGTTATATTGACATAAATAACAAACATAGTCATGAATACAATGTTTCAATCATGCTAGTAATCTCTTACATTCTTTATCAAGGCTTAGCATACTCCCCCAAATGAATACCATTAGCATTCATGCTAACAAACTCACCCTTTGGCATTGGCGGCAACATAGATTAAAAACATCTAAGTTCCAAGAATGGCAAAACAACACTCTATTACTATCATTGTTCTCTTCTTTTCAAATCCTCTTCATCAATCTAATCTAAAACTTACTAGAAGACTTCTTTGTCTACATTTCTTTCTTTAGGATCAGCATATTTTTTCAAACTCTAATTCTTAGGAACAACTCTCAACTTCTCCCTCATTCAATAGATCCCTCCCTTGAATCCTTATACATAGGAGATCTCAATCTCTGCCCCATACATGGCACTAATTTATGCAATCTATCCCCATATTACTAATGAGATGTGTTTCATGAAATCTCTCCCCCATTAGCATCAATGAAAAAGGCTTCATTATGGAAATCATTTGCTCCAAGTCTTCAACTAGATCAAGTTTCCTCTAAACCAACTAACAAGAGTCCTTGATGACTCTACTCATCTTAGATACTCCCTCATACAAGAAGCATGAACATTCAGTATAGTCAAACAATAGTGTTCTATACCACTGGATTGATGCAATCTTCGCATCATCTACTCCAAAGTAGGCAGGGGTATAACCCCAAGCATACCTCACAAGTACTCAAACATATCTTTAGGAAAAGGCTTCGTAAAGATATCTACAATCTGACCTTTTGTACAAATTTATTTTTCTAAAACTTTATCTCTCAAAACATGATACTTAATAGATATATGCTTAGTCTTAGAATGCCATATAGCATTCTTAGACATACTGTACTTATGTTATCACAATGTATGATAATAGGCTCTAAAAACCATATCCCAATATACTTCAACATCTACTTCATCCACATGATTTGATTACAAATATTTGTTGCAGCCACATACTCTACTTCTATTGTACTTTGTGAAATACAATCTTGTTTCTTAATCATCCAAGAAACCAATCTTTCTCCAAGGAAAAATTCTCCACCACTAGTTCTCTTTTTGTCATCCATACTACCTAACCAATTTGCATCAATATAAGAACATAAAGTGAAATCTCCTAGTCTATCATACCAAAGTCTACAATCAAGTGTACCCTTCAAATATCTGGATATCCTTTTTACTGCTACATAATGAGATTCCTTGGGATCAACTTGAAATATTTCTACTATCCTAACTTCATTTATATATCTAGTCTTATGTGAGTCAGATATTGAAAACTTCCAATCATTGATCTATACTTCTTCTTCTAAAGTGTAGGTGTCTCATCTTTTCTAGATAGCTTGTGACCAGTTACCATAGGTGTACCAATAGGATTATAACTCTCCAATCCAAATATTTTCAACAAGTCTTTCAAATACATAGCTTGTGATATGAAAATACTATCACTATTTTGCACAATCTGTAAACATAAGAAAAACTTCATCTCACCAATCATACTCATCTTAAATTCATTCTTCATCTCTTCAACATGCTTATCACTTGCTTCATCATTACCTCCAATGATTATGTCATCAAAAAATATTACAATGATCAACAAACTATTTTCAATTTCTTTGGCCAAATACTTATCCAACCTTGCATGCCAGATTCAAGGTGCTTGCTTCAGATAATACAATGATTTCTTCAATTTTTATATGATATCTTTTTCTTCTTTCAAAGGAAATACTTTTTCAAACTTCTCAATGTAAATCTCTTCTTCAAGTTCTTCATTTAGGAAGGCTAACTTAACATCCATCTGACACACTTTAAATTTTGTATTTTTTTCATAAGACAAGAACATTCTTACTACTTCCATTCTATCTATAGGAGCATATTTTTCTTCATAATCTATGCCTTCTTACCATGAATATCCTATGCATACTAATCTAGATTTGTTCCGCACAACTTCACCTTGTTCATTCATCTTGTTTCTAAATACCCATTTAGTTCCTATAACATTCTTGTCTTTAGGTTTAGGAATCAATTCCCATGTCTCATTTTTCACAATCTGATCTAGTTCTTCCTTCATTTCTTGAATCCAATGATTATCCTTGCATGCCTCATTTGTGCTCTTAGGTTCAACTTAAGAAATCAAACATTATTCCTCATTTACTTTATTTTTTGTCAACACTCTGTTGTCTTTGATTCCAATAATATTCTTTGAGGGGTAATAATTATTTACGTAATTCTTGTTTGGTGTTGGATTTTTTATCTCAAATCTAATCTCTTCTCTTGGTTCAGTTCTTTGTTCTCCTTTTTTCTCAATAATTTGTACAGCATTCTGCAAGTCACTGTTAGTCTCAAAGAAAACTTCAATATTATCTCTAACAGATCTAGGATTATCTTCTTGCTCATCAAAATCATAATCCATCATCCTTTCTTTAACTCCAAACTTTTCGTCCACTTTCACATTTGCACACTCAACAATTGTCTTAGTTCTAGGATTAAAACATCTGTAAGCTTTGTGTTTCAATGAATAACCAAGAAATAGACCTTCATTTCTTCTTGGATAAAACTTACCAATATCATCATATCTCTATATGTAACACTTACTTCCAAATATTCAAAAATGCTTCACTGAGGGTGTATGACCAAACCATAATTCATAAGGAGTCTTGTTTGTACCTTTTCTAATTTGTACTCTATTCATGGTGTACACTATTGGTTTTTTTACACTATTAAAAAAATACTTAATACCAATATAATAAAGATCACAACAACCTAAGGATTATCTAATTCCCATAAACAATTATGTGTGCTTTAGATCTGGACCCAACTTCAACAAAATCAGACAAATTTTCTACTTTTTTGGCTCTGCAAAACCAAGGCGAGTGCACCTGAGGGATGAAAGATTTACAATCTAATATTTCTTACATATTTCACTCATTCCTTGACATTTTTACAATAATACACATCCCTAATAGAAGATTGGTGACAATTCTTCTTAGATCTACAAGTAATGTTGGGCAATAACAGCCTTCTAAGACTTAGAAATTATATTTAAACAAGTGCTAACTAGCTTTAACATTCTTCAAACATTAAAGTAAAATTTATTTTGAGTTTAAGCTTGATTCTTATTCATGGTTTCTTCATATGTAGACTAAGCTAATTGATAATTTCCTCATCTATTGGGATATAGATTCTATCCAATTTCTAGACCTAATTGACTACATTATAATCAATGTTATTAGCAATTCTCACTTAAAATCATTCTTACACATATCCTCTCTACTACCATGGAGATCCTATCTTATTCATTGAAACATTTACCTAATTCATTTAATTAAAACAATACATAAAGTGATATACAACTTAGCCTAATTGCATTCAATTGAACAAGCTTTGCTCATGTAATTTCAAGATAAATAGGTAATAAAAATGGAGATAAGATTCAGGAAGAAAAGATATGGGGACAATTCATCTTTTGTATTAATTTCCTTTAAAAGTTGTATAACAATTGTAAGAGAACTCAAAATGACACAAGATAAGACATCAAGATCCTATAACATCAATGTATTATTAGATACTTGTAGAGAAAACATATCATAAAGTTTGCATCTAGACTAGACCGAACAAGACTTAGTAAAACTAAAATTATACAATGACTCAGACCCCTTCTCTAGCCTTAGAATCTTAGTTATATAGTGTGAGATACAACAAGCTTCAAGCTTAGAGAGTACTTCAATAGCTATCCATAAGACAGAAAGATAATTACGTTGTTATTATCACAAAAGACAAAATTTTGTGCAACAGAAAAACCTTACATTTAAAAATTATTTTAGTGGGACCAACTTCTACTACACTTTAAAATGTTGCAAATTTC
Source organism: Cupressus sempervirens (assembly GCA_028749045.1). Classification (NCBI taxonomy): domain Eukaryota; kingdom Viridiplantae; phylum Streptophyta; class Pinopsida; order Cupressales; family Cupressaceae; genus Cupressus; species Cupressus sempervirens. The sequence goes on from CM053787.1 coordinate 476,270,055, forward strand.
ATGATTGGCTTTGTTGCTATTGTAACTACTTGTAAGATGTAGCCAATAAGTTTGTTTGTGATGTATCTAGCCTTGATTTCTACAGACTTACTTCAAGTCAAGGCTCTCCATTTACATCATCATGTACTATTAAAACAATAGTTATATCTAATTCCTTAGTTTCCATATCATCAGTTGGAACTATTGAACTTATCACTAAGGTTGGTTGTTCTATTTTCTCTTCTTTTGCTGATGTATCAATTGTTTGATTCTCTTCCTTGTCCACATCATCTTCCTCTATTTCCACTTTCTTTGAATATACAAAATCCTCCATCCATTTGTTGAAAATTCTATCATCAAGCCAATCAAAACTCAAGATCTCATGCTATTTCTTGATCATAGAGTCCCCTATTTTATTTATCTCAACAAATTCTTCTCTAATGGAATTAAAAAATAACTGCACTTTAACAAATTCTTCATTTTTCATTGCCCATAGCAGATGTCCCTTCTTATTTATGACTTCATTCATTCTTTGGCAGAATAAATCATCTAATTCTTTCCCCCACTCTTCCTTTTCTTTTAACTTATCAATCTTTCTAAGTTTTTGGGGAAAAAGATCAAATTTCTCACCTAAATATCTAGAAAGAAAAATCATTATTTTTTTTTGAACTACAACCATCTTCTCATCAAACTCAGACAAATTATTAGTTATATCAAAAGTTCTTTCTATATGTTCATAAGATAGAGTAATAATTGAGATACACAAACGGGTGATATATTTATCTCTTCCACCACATTTTTTCATAATAGGCTTTAAATTATCTTCACCACTTCTTATTTCATTCCACATGTCTAGGATTTTCACCAATTGCTAATAAAATGTTGGCCAATCAATCTTATCTACTAGATATAAGATTATTTTTCTAAGTTTTTCTTCATATTGATTATTTAGCTCAACATGTAAAGCCCATAGCTTATTCTTTTCTTCCTCAAACTCCTTAGTAGTATACAAACTTTGGCCTTTGTGGAGTCTCAGGAAGCTCTAGAATTGTAGTTGACTTAAATGGCTCAATTAGGGGGCAAAGATAGACAATTATAGGCCTACTAGACTCTCCCACTTGTCCATCTAGGATACTTGATTCTCTAGGTAATGTATCATATTCCATCTCTCTTCATATGCCTTCAACATTTCTTCAAACTTGGCATTGAGTTCTATGAATTTATTTTTATCTTTTCCAAAAACCACCTCCCCAAAGTCCATCAATTCTCTAGTCATTTTATTCACCTCCTCATTGTTCACTTCATTTGACTTGTATACAATGATACTACCTATATGCTTAGCACTTAAGATTTCTTGTATTCTAGTTTTGTCTTTTTTTTTTCAATAGACCACATCACCAATGCTTGGTGATCATTGTTGTACTTTATGTGCTTGCAAAATTTCCTCCTCAATTTTATATTGGACATTCTTTTTTTTCCTAATAGAGTCAAAAATCATAGCATTAGCTATGTCCCACTCAGGTAATATCAAAACTCCTTATTCTTTCAATAATTTCCTTCCTCCTTTAGGGATCAATTGGGCAAACTCCTCCATGAAGTTGGTCTTAACCTCCTCCTCAATCTCAGAGTCCAAATTATTTGGTTTCTCTACTTTTATTGATATGCACTTAGCCTCAAAATTACCAATATTCCTTCTCCACAAAAATTGTGCAAAGACCCTAGACTTTACAATGTTGTCATCATTGATAGATTTTTGAGAAGCTTGTGCGATTACAGGGTCAATTTCCCCACCTCTATAGTCTGCAACAGCAAGGTCAAAAGATGGCACATGAGGCTCTTTAGGCCCTCCTCCTTCAATAATAGTAGTTGTAATTACAATGTCTCCTTCCCCTCCAATTTTTCTTATCTTTTCTCTCAGAGATGCCTTATCATCTATTCTGAGTGGAGTCTAGGATGGTGAATACTCTCCTATATGAGAAGATGATCCTTGTTCCAACCTTTGTTTCTTGGGGGCATTTACATCAAGTGGGCTTTCTAGTATTGGCCTCTTTTATGGATCAACATACTATATATTCTGAGCCACAACATATCCATCCTTTCTTTACAATGTATATTGACCTAGAGTTACAACTATCTTGTTGGTTAACCTCCTCTCCACCTCGATAGCCTAGTCTAGATATGTTTTTGTTATAACCTCTTTCCTCTCATTTAATGTTTACATAATCCTAGCAAAGTTGTTCATTAACACATCTATTTTCATTCCCCAATGTTTTTTATCTGACAAGGGATCATATTTTGGCTCAAAAGCATTTATAAAGTCTAAGAATTTGCTATAGACTATCCATTTTTCTTTACTAACCTCTCATTCTTGCAAAGAGAACTTATTTCTAATTATATCCTCTAGAAAATATACAATTTGTGTCTAAGCCTTAGCCTTACTCCCTTCCTTGAGGAGGTCATAGAATCTCTCTAAATGAACAAAATGAGCATGGGATTGGGCCATCTGATATCCATCTAAGAATTTCCCCAAATTTCTCCATCCCTTCCTAACAAACAAAAAATCATGAACAATAGTAACCATTGGAAAGAATTTACCTTTGGATTTTCCTAGAAAATCCCTTTCATCAAAAAATCCAATTTTCCATAATAATTCTACAATTCCTACCTTCAAAGGCACCTGGTAAGGTAGCACATGGGGTTTTCCTATGAAGCCATAAACTCTAAAAATAGTAGAAATAGCATATGGGATGATATCTCCCCAATTACAACTTACCAACAACCCTTTGGCATGATCTTTAGGTATGATTAATTCTAATAGGGGATGTGGTATTCTAGGGCTATCCCCTCTCAACAACAATCTGAGCCTTGAAGTGAAGTATCTGTCAAATTTGATAAAACTACCATCAGTGACCTCCCATGTCATGTTTACACTCCACAATTGAACCGAAAGTCTTTCTCCATCTCTTTGGAGAAGAAAGTGACTCCTTTATATAAACAAATGTATATTAACACCGAATACCAGAAAAAGGACCTATTAACTTTAGCTTGTGCCATTCCAATTAGTCCATTATGAATCTCTTCAACTTAAAAAGTAGCAAAATCTAGAATTGAGCTCATTCCATATTACAGAGTTTGAGTTATAATAAGAATAATAGAGCCTTGAATGTGATCTTGTTCATCCATTCCAAAGATTTTGCAAAGAGAGAAATATAAGGTCTGTGCCCTAGGATTAAAATACTTTTTCAACAAGGGTTCTAGGGTATTTAGTGTGACCAAAAGCAATGATCCAACCTTAACAAAATGCTTTTGTAATGGCCCTCCACTTAGATATTTACATAGTGCATCATATCTAGCTTGAAGGTCTTCCATGTCAATTTTCTCATGAATAGCATGGTTAGGGTTCAGCGTTAATACTTCTTTGATTAGTTTGGGTGAAACCCTTAAAAGGTTATCCCCTACATGAATCTTTACAACCCTAGTAATTGAATCATATTTCTTATTCATGTTTTCTAGTAGGTCACCATCAAAGAAGAATATAGGGATAATCAATTTTCCTATGTCAAATTCCCAGACATTTCTTATTAGAGTATCTAAATTCTATTATACAAACCATTTCTTGAAAAGTTATAATCCTCAAATAGAGACCTCTACATCCCTCAAGTAATTTTCCTTATAATAAAAACCCTCACTAACTAACAACCTAGGATTTTTTTAAATGAATTCTCTACCCTTAGTTAATTCATTTACCAATGAAGGCATTTGTTCTAGAAAATCATCATGCACTACTCTTTTCAAGTAATCGACCATACAAAAAAAATCCTTGCGAGGAATTTTCAATTTACCCTAGCACAATCACAATTTTTTCAGTTCTTAGAAGTTTTAGACAACTTACCTACTTCTTTTTTTCCCTTTAGTCTTTGTAAATCACTCTACAAATTGCTAAAAAGCCTGAAAAATTATTTCCCTAGCTCTTGGAAATGCTTGTGCTGTGAGAATTTTACAGTTTTGTGGCTCAATAATTGTGAATTCCAAATTTTAATATAGCATTAAGGTCACACAAAGTAGCACTAAATAGAATTAATGCTTCTAATAGTCAATTTTCATGTCTCATCTTGAATTATGAATATCCTTCATTGATCATAAAGCATCAAATGACCTATTTTAAATTTAGAAAAGTTGTGTTAAAACTTTAGAAAATATGCCATGCATCAAATAGGTGCATTCCCACATTACATAAACATTGAGCACTTTCACAAAGCAGTGAAGTGTTGATTGTCAATCTTCCAAAGATTGACAATCATTAAAATTCATTACAAGTTGACAAATATGGCTTTAAGATTATGGCCCCACTAGCACGCTCATTTCTAGCCTAGAAAATACATGTATTGTTTTACCAATCACTATGTTCCATATTATCATACTTTTTCACCCTAGTGAGATTCAACAATCTTCTTAATGACTGGTCCCACTTTGCCACATGGTGTGCAGGCACTTTATTTCTTTAATTAAATTTCCTTCACTTTGATAATGTAGGTAAGTGCCACCCATTGATCTTCCCAAGATCAACAGTGTTATAAATTATGCCTTTTGAGATTTAGTTAGCAAAATTTAACAAATAAATGCATTGCTTTTCTCCAACGTGTCTAATAGTTGCCAATTATATAGATTGCATTATTACCTTTCAAAGCTCTGGTTCCATGATATCATCACATGCTATGTGTCTTGTAGGTGCTTCCCTGCTTCATATAAACTTTGAGCTTGTTTATATTATGGCTAAGTGCTACCCATTGATCTTCCCAAGATCAACAGTGTACAAATCTTATGTCTTTAGAACTATATAAACTTCCTTTGTGACATCATTGAAGACACACGTCACCAAGGCGCTCTACCACTTTGGTTAAAATCTATACATCTTCATGAAGTGGTAATACACCCATCGTTGATCTTCCAAAGGTCAATGGCTCAATCATATGATGCCCAAAAGTACCCCTACTGTCTAGCTCAACCGATGAGATTGCTAGAAATTCCAACATGCACTAACAATTCTAGAAAGGTTTCGATAAATTCTAACATTCTTTGGTCTCTATGGCATAGTTAAACCTCAATGTCACCAAATTCTATGTGGCACAAAGGCACTTTCCCACATTTGCTAAAAGTCATGCAAATTCACATTGTGGGCATGCACTCACTGTCAATCTAGGAGAGATCAATGGTTAGCCAAAACCAACCCTCACAATTAAGATTTTTTGCCAAATTCTTAAGAAAACAACCATGGTTAGGGAAATGCTTAAAATGAAAGGTTTAATTTTGTGAAAAATAATAAAATAATTATGGGAAAAATAAAACTTAGGACAAGAACCTCCCATGCAATTTCATTTAAAATATTACTTTCCATTACTTTGAGAGTTAGGGGAACACAAAATAAGGGTTTATGGAAATTAAAAGATTTCATCCAAGGTTTTAACAGATTTCACAAAATTTTAGACCCTAAACTAAGGTTTTTCACTATTAGGTATAACAAAACATAAAGGGTGAAAAACTAGGCCAACATACACTTTTGTATTAACTAATTTCCTCCAAAATATTTTGAATACATCATTCTAAAACACCATTTCTCTTGTTACCTCTGATATAGATTTGTTCCTCCTTTCTACTATCTCATTTTTATTAGGAGTCTTGGGTGATGATAATTGTCTCTTAATTCCATTTCGTCACAAAACATGTTAAACTCTCTAGAAGTAAACTCTTCACCTCTATCTGATATCAAACACTTAATATTTAAATCATATTCATTCTAAACTCTATTCTTAAATATATTAAACTTTTCAAATACCCCATATTTTTCTTTAAGAAATGCTACCCATTTAATTCTAGTGAAATTATCAACAAAAATTATAAATTACCTTTCTCTATAGAAACCTCTTGTTCTAGTGGGGCAACTCAAGTCTATATGAACAATATCCAACTTCTCTGTAGTAGTAAAATTATTGTTGGGAAATGAAATTCTCTTTTGTTTAGCCATGATACATTCCTTGCAAACAACATTAGTAAGTTTATGATCTTAGGTAAATATCTTACTAAAATGTACTACTTGCCTTCACAATATTATCAAAGTTTATATGAAAAAACCTTATATGTCACAACCAATTGTTATCCACTTTTTCAACCAAAAAATTCATCTCAATAGGGTTCAAATTAAACACATTACCTTTGGATCTTGTTCCTATTCAAATTATCTTACCATCCTTATCTTTGATAATGCAATTACTTTCTATGAACTATAGCTGATTTTTCCAACACTCAACAAGTTATGCTTCAAACCATTAAATAAGCATCATCACTATTAGTCTTTCCATAAAGATTAATAGATCATATCCCTATGATGTGACAAGTTGCATTCTTACCAACTCTAACAATTCCTCCATCATTATTTCTAAACTTAACAAGCTTGTTCATATCACTAGTTACATGATGTGAAGAACTATTGTCTATAATTTAATCAAACTTATTTTCAACTTGACAAACTAGGGATTTTCTTCTCTAATTTCCATTTTATAATTCTCTTCTTTTATAGCCAAAAGTCCTAACTCATCATCACTTTCACTCTGAACTCATTTCCCAGATTCATCATCTTCATTTGCATACAAAAAATCTCTAGGTCTTCTAGGTTTAAAATGTATCTTATACGTTTTCTCTCTTTTAGGACACTTAGAAGTATAATGACAAAATTCATTACAAGTCCAACATTTAAATATTTTCTTACCATCTAGTTCTCTTCTCACAAGTAGGGATATAGATTCTTCAATATTTCTATCTTCTTCAGATTTGGATCTTCTGGTGGTAGCATAGTCTCCATGAGTTCTTGCACTTTTGGATAAACAAGGAAAAAAACTTAATGCACTAAAAGTTGTTTCCACTCTTTTCAATTCTCCAACTTGCCTCAAACTAGATTCTATTGCTTCCAATCTTCCAAGCAAAGTCTCCCTAGTGAACTTTTTAGTGTAGGGTACCAAAAGTTCAATCATTTGTGCTACTTTATTGAACGGTGGTGTCAAAGTTTTTAAAATATTCCACACAATCTCAAGTCCCTCTTTAAATCCTTCATAAGACTTAATTCCTATAAAAATCTTAGATATTCTACCAATATAGCTTCTCACATATTCATCTTCCATCATTTTAGCATCTTGAAACAAACATACCCAATTCTATAATCTCACTTTTAGCATGCTTATCTCCTTCAAATGTAGATTCTAAATCTTTCCAAATTTTATGACATGTCTTTAGTGATTTTACCTAACTCTATTCATTTTCAGGAAGAGCTGACAATAGTACTTCTCTAGCTCACATGTTACACATAAATAAATATCTTTATGTCTCACTATGTTCCTCAAGATTTCCTTCTTCCACAATTGCTTTGTCACTCTTTATCAAAAGCCAATATCTTGGACCCATACATCGCAAATGAGTCTTCATCTTTTCCTTCCATTTGTCTTAGTTAAGTACATCAAACTTAGAACTTTCTTTTCTAAAATGACTTGTCATTTATCTCCCAAAGTTGTTAAGCTTTCTATTTAAGGACCTGATGCTCAAATGCCAATTGTTAGAAAGTAAAGTCCACCAATATATCTGAGAGGTGGGGTGGATCAGTTATGAAACTATTATAATAATTGTCAACCTTATTTATCCTTAACCATATGAGTAATATAATTAGTAACAATAACAAGATACTCATACACAATAACACCATATATATGTTAACTAGGGAAACCCTTCATCAAAGGAAAATCACCAGTGGGGATGAACCCTATTAGGAGTCAAAAAATATATTTAGTACATATCAATCCCTGTTAGGAGACTTTGGACCCTTGTTAAGAGATTCCAACCCTATTACAAATTTTGCCAACCCTGTTAGGAGTTGTAGAAGCTAGATAGACCCATTGTCCAAATAGCTTCAGGGGAAAGATCACTAAACTCACTATCCAACTGATCTCTATATTATTCCATTTAGAAGAATAGACTAAATTATACTTGTACTTCCTCTTCCTCTATCATGTCAACCAAACTTTTACTCCTAATCTCTATACCACACCACCAACTTTGCATCCAATAATCCCTTGGATCGCTTACTCACATTTACCAAATACTCTTCTCTTATTAGCACTGTCTTAATATCTAAACCCTTAGAATTATAGAAAATTTACATCTCATCTAGTGGCATTTTTACAAATAGTTTGTGTGCAAGCCCAAAATGAACATTTTGATATCACTATGATGTTCTAGTTGGGACTATTATTTAAACTGATGGTATACTAACCAAACAATTGATATACAAATGTCCAAGATAATTTATACCAATGGTAGCTGAGAAGGAAAATATTATTTCATTGATATGTATACTTCTAACATAAGAACTGACAGCAAAAACCAACTGAAATGTGAGTTTAAATGAGATACTTCATAACTATCATAAAAATGATAGTCCTAATATGTCGAGATGAAATACAATAGAAGGAAACTAGAATGGTGTGTGTAGACACAAAATGAGTTGGTACTATGGTTTGAAAATGAAACTTGATACCTGATGTTAACCTAGCCATCATTGATACTTCTTTAGATGAATACCACCTTGCTCACTAACCCATAATACCTATTTTACCAAAGAGGATGTTAGCTATGTGGAGAAACAAACTTTTTGCTAGAGGATGTTATGTCTACACTGTTGATGTGAGGATAACCCTATGTTGCCTTATAAATTCATGCAATCACTTCTCCCTTTGCATTGAACTCCTTCTCTCATATCTAACTTGTTATTAGATTCTAGTGATAAGGTTGGTTGCATTGGGTCTATTAATAACCCTAGCCATTTGATGTCCAAGGGACTAAGCTACCATTGCAACTTGACTGTGTAGAATCTATCAATATTTTTGTTGTTTGCACTCTAATCTTTCTACTCCTAGTGCTTGTATGTTACCAATATCTGGTATTACCTTTGAATCACTATTACTTCTATCTAGTATGGGGAGTCCAACTTCTTGTAAACCAATGAAACAATTCAACTCTCAGCTATGAAAGTGTAATGTGAGTACTAGACTTACATCTAGCCTTACTATTTTCCTTAAGGGGTATCGTCCTTAAGAAATATTCAATCACATTTAAGAAACCTTTAGGATTTGTAAAATAACATATATTCATGGTGAAAATCCCAATGCGACTGCCTCCTTTTATAATCTCAAAGTGAGGGCAAGATGCATACAACTTAGTAATGTGGGACAAAAGCCTAATTTTTATCTTTTATTCACTTAAGTCATAAAGTGAGTTTTAAATAACAAAGTACTTTGTAAATCAACTTAATAAAAAAATGTGACTTTAACCTTAGAATCTCCCACTTAAATATCTCCTCTACTAAAACCAAAAGACTTATGTGACTCATTGGCATCCTAAAACAAATGTTGTTAGCCTATCCAAATGAAAAGATAGACCAACTAGGTGCCATTAGATTTAGCATAGAGAAGGTGAAACTATAGTCCACCCCTCTTGGGATTGCTTGCCCTCAATAAATCTTATTGTTAGATGTTGTAGGATTGACACACTTTTCCAAGTGGCATCTTCATATGGTAAATCATTTCAACAAATCAGATATTCCTTGATGGACCTATTATGCAACATCCTTTATTTGACCACTATCAACTCTACTGGAACTAATATTAGTTTCCCTTCCTCATCAAGTAGAGGAAATCCAATGGAGGATACTATATGTTGTCTGATCACTTTCTTGAGGCAAGAAATGTGGAAAAAGTTAAGAATTTTGTTGTCATCTGGTAGGTCCAGCTCATAAGGACCAAAAAAATTAGGCTAGAGTTTTTGAGACCCACTCTTCTTTAAGGAAATTTATCTATACAATTGGAGTCAAAGATAAACCATGTCACCCAACTCAAAACTCCACTCTATCAGATGGTGATCAGCACACATCTTCTATTGATTTTGAGTTTGTAGAACATTTTCCTGAAAATATCTAAGAATATCATGTTGATCCTATTTCCAATCGCTATCTAGTGATGCTCTATTATCCTACAAAGCTAGATCTATGAACAATAGAGGTTTGTTGCCATAGAGAACTTGAAATGGAGTCATCTGGATGGGCATGTGGTAGGAGGAGTTGTAGCAATACTCCCCTAGGTTTAATCACTTAACCCAAGCCCTTTGCTACCCTGCTATATAGCTGCAGAGATAACCCTCCACCCATTTGTTTACTATCATTGTATGCTCATTCATCTAGGAGCGGTAACTTGTGTTGGGTGTCAACTTCATAACTGTCAATCTAAATAGTTCCTACCAAAAAGCACTAAGGAACTTGCTATCCTTGTCACTCACAATGGTGTGAGGAAGACCATATAGACAAAATTCCTTTTGAAAAAATAAATCAACTACTTGAGAGGCTGACTAATCTGCTACTATGGTAAAGAAATGAGTGAATTTTATCAATCTTTCCACTCCCACAAAAATGGAATCTCTACCCTGTACCCTTGGTAATCTTGTAATAAATTCCATGGAGATACTCTCCCATTTTTGCGTTGGAATAGAAAGAGGTTATAATAACCCAAATGGAAACTCATGCTCTAATGTGTTCTTCTAACAAGTTTGGCATTCTTTGATATGCTAGAGGATATTTTCCTTGAGGCCCTTCCACAAAAACCTTTCCCTCAATTTTGTATAGGTTTTGAAGAAACCTGAGTGTCATGTTGATGGTGCATCATGAAGAGTTTCCATAATCTTACCATTGAGTTTAGATCTTAGTGCGAGGTAGATCCTATCCTTATAAAAAATTACATCACTAATTACCTTGTACTGGTTGTGCTAAATTTGTCCATCCATAATTTGACATGTTTGAGTATTCTTAGAATACTCAACTAGCAACAAGGACTTCCAATTTGTCAATATCTCAAAAATAGCACACCATTCTACCATTAAAGGTCTCCTAGAAAGTGCATCAACCACTACATTGTTCTTACCCTTGACATACTCAATGTCAAAATCATAGATCTAAATCTTGCTAACCCACTTTTGTTTCCTTTCTTTTAGATCCTTCTATTCTAAGAAGTAGCACGAACTATTGTGATCCATCCTAATTGTAAATCTACCACCCACCAAGTATTGTTTAAACTTGACTAAAGAATGCATAATGGCCAACATTTCATTTTCATAAGTGGAGTAACCTCTCACCATCCTTGAGCTTCTTACTCTAATAAGCAATCAAATGCCTATCTTGTATTAGAAATGTGCCAATCTCACTCCTTGAAGCATCACACTCTAGCACAAATGGCTGAGAGAAATTGCACAATGCCAAAAATGGGCATGTGCTCATCACCTACTTGATCTTATCAAAGGTCACCTCTACATCAACTGGCCACCTGAAATCCCCTTTTCAAGTGAGATCAGTAAGGGGAGTTGTTGTCTATGAAAAACCTCTAGTGAACCTCTCGTAATGAGACCAAAGACCAAAAAAACCCCTCAAATCTGATGCATTCCTCATGGGTGGCCAATTGAGGATTGCCTGAATCTTTTCTTGGTGTACCTTTACCCTATCTACACCAATCACATGACCAAGGTACATTATCTTGATTAATACTATTGGCCTAGTTTTTCACCTTGCATAATTTTGTTACACTCCATAGTGAAAGAACCAATGGTACTATGTTTAAAATATGAGATGAGTTAAAAAAACCCTAGATGAAATAATTAAATCTCATGAAACCCTTGTTGTTGTGCCCTAGTCTTCAAAAAAATTGGAATGTAGTATTTTATTTGAAAATAGCGTGGGAAGTTTTTTTCTTTAAGGTTTTATCTTTACCTTTCCCCATATTTATTCTAAAATTACTTTCCCAGAATTTAAATATCCTTTGTTGTAGACCTTTATCTTAACCATGGTTTTACCCTTTGTTAATTCCTTAATATTTTCCGAAGTATTTTAACTACTGTAGAGTTTAAATTTTCTAATTGTTGATCTCATAAAGATCAATGATGAGTGCTTGCCCACATTATGAATTTTCTCAACCTTTAGAAAATGCAGGGAAGCACCTAATTTCCATGTATTCCTTTGTGACGTTAGCTCCTAAATGCATCGCAAAAGCTAGAGGTGTCCAAATGGTTTCAGAACTACCAAATGGTCATTAGAGCACATTGGGAATTTTGAGCCATCTCATTGGTCAAGCTAAGCAGTGGAGTTACCTTTTATAATATAAAATTGCACCATTGATCTTGGGAAGATCTACAGTAGGTGCATTACTACAATATAAAGATGTGTGATGTTTATGAAATGTGGGAAAGTGCTCTAGTGTGACATGTACTCGGTGAGTTCATGTGCCCCCAATTTTAAAAAGGTGTTGAAACAGTTGGAAAATGTTAGACACATTGGAAAAGGTAACACATCCTATTGGTTGCTCATGTTGACTGGGTATAAAAGGGATGAGATATATGAGACCATTAGTCATTTGGAAGATCAATAGAAGGTGCATTACCACTTTATAAAAGTGACCAAAGTTTAACTAAAGTGGGGAAGCACCTGGTTTTCATGTGGACAAGTGGAGCCATTCATGCAAAGGGTTGTCTAGTCATGTTGAGTTTGAAAACATGCTGACATGGTTCATAAAGATTGGTGGAGAGGTCTACATGTTCATTGAGTTGGAAGGTGATTGAATCGGTGGGCTTGAAACATTGAAATTGGACTTGTAAAGTTATAAGGATTTTCATGAGTGTTGATCTTGGAAGATTGACGATCAGTGCTTTCCCATGCCTGAACTTTAACAAATGCAAGGAAGTTCCTTGTTGACATGTGGCCATTTCCAAAAAGGGTTAATGCAATGCTTTTGACTTCAAACTAAGCCATTGTATTCTTGATGATTGACAGTGGAATTTCAAACTTCATGATGTAACATAGAATGTGACTATTGAAGCATTAACTTTGATCAATGATATTTTGTGCAAGCTTAATGTTGTAATAAAATTTCCAAGTTTCCATTATTGAGCAATTAGGTTGTAGAATTCTCATAACGCAAATATTTCTAGAGTGAAGGGAAAAAATTTCTAAGGGTTTTGACATATTGCTAAGTTATTTCCAGAGAAGAAAAAGCAAGAAAAATGGGTAAGTCATCTAAGATTCTAAAAAATTGAGAAGTTGTATTTGCATTAGGGTAAATTTTAAACATTCCTTCATGAAGGGATTTTTCAAGGGAAGTAGATTATCTAAAGATAGTAGTACATAATGACTTCCTAGAACAAATGCCACAATCTATGAATGAATTAGCTAGGGGAAAAGAGCTTATTCTAGAAAGCCCTAGGTTATTGGTCAGTGAGGGTTTCTATGATAAAGAAAACTAGTTAGGGAATGCAGAAGTGTCTATTGGAGGATTAGAGCTTTTCCAAAAATGGTTTGCAGGAAAAAAAAAATTAGATACTCCATTAAAAAATGCATGGGAATTTGATATAGGTAAATTGATTATTCCAGGAGTTTTCTTTGATGATGATCTACTGGTAGTAATGGCAAAGAAGTATGACCCAATTACCTAAATTATGAAGAACCATGCTAGTGATAACCTCTTTAGGGTTTCACCAGAATTGATCAAAGAAGTTCTTAAGATAAACCCTAACCATGCAATTCATGAAAAAATAGATATGGAAGACATTCAAGAAAAGTATGATGTACAAAGAATATATCTAAGGGGATGATCATTGTAGGAGCATTTTGTAAAAATTGGATCAATTCCCTTGGTTACACAAAACACTACAGAGCCTCTATTGAAGAAATATTTCAACCCTAGAGCACATGCCTTGTATTTTTCTCTCTGCAAGATCTTTGGCATGGATAAGCAAGACTGCATCCCAAGCTCCATTGTTTTCATTATTTTTTAGACTTTTCAATATGGTATGAGTTAATTTTTTTATTTTACTACTCATTTGGAAAAAGAGATTCATAATGGCTTAATTGGAATTACAAAGGCTAAGGTTGATAAACCCTTTTGTTAGTACTCCATGCCAATGTATATATGCTTACATAAGGGAGTTACCTTTTTCTCTAAGGAGATGAAATTGGAATTGGAGAGAGATAGAGAAAAGTTCCCTATCCAACTATGGAGTGCAAATATGACATGGGAGGTGATTGATGCCAATTTTGTCAAGTTTGATAGATATTTTGCTTCTAGGCTCAGAATGTTGTTAGTAGGGGATAGCCCTAGAGTACCAAAACCTTTATTAGAGTTGATCAGACCAAAAGACCATGCTAAAGGGCCAATGGTGAGTCTTAATTGGGAAGATATTATCCCATATGCAGTGTCTACTATTTTAGAGTTTATATTTTTTTGGGAAAACCGCATGTGCTACCCTATTAAGTGCCTCTGAAAGTAGGAATTTTTGAACTTTTGTGGCAAATTGGATCAATGGAAGACAGATTTGATTGAAAAATCCAAAGGTACTTTCTTTCCCCAAAAAACTATTGTTCATAACTTTTTTTTTTGTCAAGAAGGGATGAAGAAACTTAGAGAAATTCTTAGACAGATATCAAATGGCTCAATCTTATGCCTGTCTTATAGATTTAGAGGGATTTTATGACCTCTTTAGAGAATGAAAAAAGGCTAAAGTCCATAAGAAAATGGTATATTTTATTGAGGACATAGTTAGGAATAAGTTCTCATTACAAGAATAAGAGCTTAGGAAGGAGAAGTGGAAAGTATATAGTAAAGTCCTAGAATTTATAAATGCTTTTGAGCCAAATTATGATCCCCTAGCACATAGAAAATATTGGGGTATGAAAGTAGATATGTTGATGGATAATTTTGCTAGGATTATGCAAATAATGAATGAAAAGAAAGAAATTCTAACACAAGCATACCCAGACAAGGCCATTGAGATGGAAAGGAGGCTAGCAAGAAAAATGATTTTGAACCCAAGGCAGTATACATTATAGAAAAGAGTGGGGTATATAGTAGCTAGGAGTGCACAGTATGTGCCTCCATACAAAAGACCAAGGTTTGAAAGCCCACTTGATACACATGCTCCTAAGATACAAAAATTGGAGCAAGGATCATCTTCTAATATTGAAGAGTACTCACCCACCTGAACCCCACTCAAGATAGATGATGAAGTATCATTGAGAGAATAGTTGACACAAATTGGAGGGGAGAGGGATGTTGTGGTCACAACTGCAGATATTGAAGAAGGAGTGCTTGAAAAACTTCCTTTGCCAAAATTGGATCTCACTGTGGGAGATTATAGAGGTAAGGAAATAGATCTTGTGATAGCACAGACTACCAAAAAATTTATTGAGGATGAGAGTTTTGTAAAATCTAGAGCTTTCGCTCAATTCTTATTGGGGAGAAACATTAACAATTTTCAGAATATGTATAAGCTAATCAATGCAGAGAAAGTTAATAGAAAGTACTCTAAAAATCAAGAGGAAGTAAAAGCAAATTTCATGGAAGAGTTTGCACAAATAACCCCTAAAGGGGGAAGAAAATTATTAAAGGATTCAAGAATTTTGATCTTACCTAAATGGGACATTTCCAATGCTATGATCTTTGATGCTATAAGGAAAGAAAAGGACACTCAATTTAAAACTAAGGAAGAGGTCTTACAGGCACATAAAGGATTGAAATATAGTGATGATCATTAGGCATTTTTGATATGGTCCATTGGAAAAAGGGACAAGACCATAATATAGGAAGTTTTAGATTCTAAGTATGTAGGTAGCCTCATGGTATACAAAGTAGAGGAAATGGATAGTGAAAAGGTATCTAAAATGACCAAAGAAATGGTGGTTTTTGGTGTTGTTGTTGCAGCAAAAGACAAAAATAAATTCCTTGAGCTCAATGCTAAGTTTGAAGAAATGTTGAAAGCATATGAGGAGAGGGGAAACAGGATATGCCAATTAGAATATTAGGTGGCCTAAATGGATAAACAACTTGGAAAGAGAAAGGTAGGAGAATCTAGCCAGCCTAGGATTACTTATCCTCGTCCTCTAGTTGAGCCCTTTAAATCAAATCCTATTGTAGAGCTACCAAATACCCCATAGAGGCCAAAATTTTACACACTTGAGGAATTTGAGGAGGAGAAGAATAAACTATGGGCATTACATGTGGAGTTAAATGACTTATATGAGGACAAAATTATGAAAACAATCTTGTATCTGGTAGATAAGATTGAATGGCTAACCTTTTATGAAAAATTGGTAAAAATAATGATATGCAGAATGAAATAAATGTTGGTGAGGATGCTTTGAATTCCATTATGAGTAAATGGGGTAGTAGAGATAAGGATCTCACCCTTTTGTGTGTTTCAATTATTAGTCTATCTTGTGAATAGATAGAAAAAACTTTTGATATGACTAATAATCTATTTGATTTTGAAGATAAGAGGGTTGCAGTATAGAAGAGGATAAAAAATTTCTTTTCAAAGTATCTTGCTGAGATATTTGAACTCTTCCCCCATGCACTTAGAAAAATAGATAAATTAAAAGAAAGGGAAGAATGGGCAAAAGAATTAGATGATTTATTGTGTCTTAGAATAAATGGGGTTATAAGTGAAAAAGAGCATGTATTATGGGTAGCAATGACTGAAGAGATTGTTAAAGTGAAATTATTATATAATTCTATTAGAGGAGAATTTTTAGAAATAAATAAGTTAGGAAATTTTGTCTTGATGAAGCAATGTGAGGTTGTAAGTTTTGATTGGCCCGATGACACAATTTTCAACAAATGGATGGAGGATTTTTTGCATTCAAAGCAGTTAGAAACTAGAGAAACTAATAAAGAAGAGATGAACCAAGATGAGATGAAAACAACTAATACACTAGTTAAAGAAGAAAAAGAAAAAGATCAACAATCAACTATAGTAACAAGTATAGAGGTCCAAGCTAATGACATGAAAACAAGAGAATTAGATGAAAATGTTGTTTTGTTAGTGCAGGATGATGTGGATGGAGAGCCTTGAGTTGAAGTAAGTCTACAAACATCATAACTAAGTCCATCACAAGTAATTCCATTGGTTACACCTTCCAAGAAATGCCAACAACCTCAAAGACGATCATGAACCCCTCAGCAACAAAAAAGGTGTAGCAGAAGTGGTCCCCATAAAAGAATATTCATGATGTAAAATCATTTTGTTGCACTAATTTTTTCCTTTTGTGATAGTAACCTTGTAAATATCTTTTTTTCTTAAGGATAACTGTCAGTACTCTCTAAGCCTAAAGCCTGTTGCATCTCACACTATATAAGTGAGATTCCAAGACTAGAGAAAGGGTCGAAACTATTATATAACTTTTAGATTTTGCTAGGTTTATTCGGTCCAGTCCTTGATGCAAATTTTATTATGTATTTTCTCTACAAATCTAAGAATACACTAATTTTCTAGGATCATGGCGTCTTGTCTTGAGTTGTTTTGAATTCTATTCCAATTTTACATAATTTTTAAAGAGAAGTAATACAAAGATGAACTATCAACGTATCTTTTCTCTTTGAATCTTGTCTCCATTTTTATTGTTTGGTTATTTTGTAGTTGTATGGGTAAAGCCTTTCTCAATTGAATGCAACTAGGATAGGTTGTATATAAATTCACTACTTCTTTTAATTTAATGGATTAAGTAAATGCTTTAGTGAATATGATAGGATCTCTAGGAAGTAAGAAAGATTTATGTAAGAATGATTTTTAGGGAGAATTGTTGATGATATTGATTGTAATGCAGTCAATTAGGTCAAAAAATTGGATAGACTCTAAATCCCAATGGATGAGGCACTGATCAATTATTTTAGAGTACATATGAAGAGATCATAGATGGACATCAAGCATAATCTTAAAATCAATATAAATTTTACTTTAAATGTATGAAGAATGTAGTAGTTGGTCAATACTTGTTTGCATATAGTCTTTGTGTGTTAGTTAGCTATTGTTACCCAGAATTACTTGTAAATCTAAGAATTATAATCAATCCATTGTAGGGAATGAATATTGTCATAAAATTTCATTGAATGAATGAAGTGTGAAGGTAGTATCAAGGTGTGAATCTTTTTATACCTTAGGTGCACCCACCTTGGTTTTGTAGAGCCAAAAGAGTAAAAAATCTTTATGATTTTGTTGAAGTTGGGTCCAAATCTGAAGAGCATCTAGCTAATCATGGGAAGTAGCTAATCCAAAAGACATACAATATGTTGCCCTCTAACAATTCCCTTCAAACAAAAGGGATGCCTTGTGGGTTTTTTGGAAAGGGAAGTTATGATAGGATGTTGTCCCTGAATGAATTCCTTCTTTCTCTCTCTAGGTGGTTGTTCCTCACCTTCTTCCTCATTATTGCCCTCCTTTGAGACTACCTTGACATAATGTATTTTTCCTTTGCCAAGGCATTGATGATCTAGTGTCCATGGCCCTCTACAAGTGAAGCATAGGTTCTTCCTCTTAAGCTCATTTTGTGTCTCAAAGTCCATCCTAGGAGGTGTAGTCTTATGTTGATTCTTATTCTTTTGGAATGAAGTGGACCCCTTATATGGTTTCTTAGGAGGTTGTAATATCAAAGAAGGTGAATTGAGATTGTGTGTGATCTTAATAGCATCATTCAAAGTGTTTGGCTTAATTGCCTTAACCAAACCTCCATATCTATGTTGTAAACCCTTGATAAATAGCATCACCTTACACTATTCTAACATATCGAGAACCATCATTAAGATCCACTGAAACTTGTCAATGAAATCATCCAGAGATCCACCTTGTCACAACTATGCCAAATCCTTGTAATAGACCTTTATATTCTTCCTGTCAAAGCAGGTAATCATCTTAGAGCTGAAAGTCTCATAAGACATGATGAGACTATGATCTTGGTGAACAGCCCATGATGTCACCAATCATATGCCGCTCCCTTTAAATGAATCATAGTGAATCTAATGACTTCTATCTCTATCATGGGCTTAAGTGTTAGGTAGGTATCTATCTTGTGAATCCAAGTGCTCGTAGATGTCTTACTACTGCCATCAAAAGTAGGGGGAGATAGTTTGTTCATAGCATGCTTAAAATACCTATTTTGTCTCTAGGTCTCATGTCTTGTTATGGTCTTTTGTCTCCCTTTTCTTATTTGAGTATTGAATAAAGGACAAATTTTTTTTAACTCGGTCTAGGAGAAAATCACATTCATTGTACATTGCCATAACATTTTCTAGCAATAAGTCTAGTGCCACTGGTGGTGTTACCTCTTCCTTTGCATTAAAAATGAGAACTAAAGGCCTATCAATATTCCATGTGGGGGCCCTAACTACTTAGGGTGATCCTACCACAATACCACCTCCATTGTGATGTCTTGGGGCTCTCTTCTTAGTCAGAGATAGTTGTTGCATAGTACCTACAAGCTATTGAAGTGCATTAGCAATGTTGTTTTTTCCATCTCTAATAGCCCATAATGTTTCCCTTACTTCTTGTTCCTCTTCAATCTCATTATGATCCATTTGAGTATTTTTTCCTATTCAACCTATTCACCTATTCTAAAATTTAATTCCTCATCCACTGAATAACTATCCTCTATGTCAATCTGATCTGAAGATCTCACCTGTTCAAGTTGGAGGTGACTAGATTTATAAAGTTTCTTCCTCATACTTGCCTATCATTTTTCAAGTTTATACCAACCTGTTATGTAATAAATTTCTCCACAAGATGGTAAGACTTATGGATCTAATAACACTATAATATCCAAACCCTTAGAACTATAGAAAATTTAGAACTCATCTAGTGACATTTTTACAAATAGTTTGTGTGTAAGCCCAAAATAAATGTTATGATATCACTATGTTGTTCTAGTTGGGACTGTTATTTAAACTAGTGGTATATAGACCAAACAATTGATATACAAATGTTCAAGATAATTTATACCAATGGTGGCTAAGAAGGACAATATTATTTCATTGATATGTATACTTCTAACATAAGAACTGATAGAAAAAACCAACTAAAATACAAGTTTAAATGAGATTCTTCTTAATTATCATAAAAATGATAGTCCTAATATGTTGAGATGAAATACAATTGAAGGAACCTAGAATGGTGTGTGTACACCTGAAATCAGTTTGTACTATGGTTTGAGAATGATCCTAGCTACCTATTGTTAACCTAGTCGTTGATACTTCTTAAGACAAATGCCACCTTTCTCACTAACCCCTAATACATGTTTTACCAAAGAGGACATTGGCTATATGGAGGAAAAAACTTACTACTAGAGGATGTTACATCTACACTATTGTTGTGAGGATAACCTAATGTTGCCTTATAGATTCATGGAATCACTTCTCCCTTTACATTTAGCTCCGACTCTCACATCTAACATGTTGTCAAATTCTAGTGCTAAGGTTGGTCATGTTGGGTCTATTAATAACCCCATTTGTTTGATGTCCAAGGGATTGAGCTACTAGTACAAGTCAATTGTGTAGAAGCTATCAACCTTTCTTTCATTTTCACTCTGATCTGTCTACTCCTGTTGCTTGTACATTAACAATATATGGTATTACCTTCAAATCACTATAAAGAAACCTTTAGGATTTTTAAAATAGCATATATTCATGGTGACAATCCCAATGCATCTGCTTCCTTTTATAACCTCAAAGTGAGAGGAGATGTGTACAACTTAGCAATGTGGGACAAAAGCCTAATTTTTGTCTTTAAGTCACTTAAGTCATAAAGTGATTATTAAATAATAAAGTACTTTATAAATAAACTTAATAAATCAATGTAACTTTAACCTTAGAATCTCCCACTTAAATATCTCCTCTACTGAAAGAAGAAGACTTTTTTGACTAGTTAGCATCCTAAAACAAATATCGTTAGCCTATTCGGATGGAAAGATAGACCAACTAGGTGTCATTAGGTCCAGCACAAAGTAGGGGACATTACAACTATCTTGATCAGTGTTACATTCTTACAATTAATGAAAATACCTTCCTTTATAGCATGTCCTCAAAAAAATTCCTTTAGTTAGCCTTGAGGCTTTCACAATTAATTATAATAGGACCACATTAAGATAATTAATTATTTTACAATTACACAACATTGTTGGCTCATAATCTTTACAAATTATCACATGTGCAACTCTGATCCTTATGCACTTTCTAAAATTATTATTAGATTTTTTACTCTTATTGTTCAACTTTGTATAACACAATTCCATCTTTGTAAAGAGATACAAATCAAACATCAGAAACTGCTTCTCAGGTTCTTTTTCTGCCTACTAGACTATAAATCAAGCATATCTTCTACATGTCTTTGACTTACTTCATGCATGCTTAACCTCATCATCAAGACATATTATAGAACACATCCTTAACCTTTCTCAACTTTATCTATAATATGCCATCCATATGAGTTTGATCTCTATCTGCTACTCCTCCAGTCTTCACAAAAATACTGCAATGTTGACATCAATGAAAAACATAGTCATGAATGCAACATGTCAATCATGATAAAAATATCTTGAATGCTCTGGAAATATTTAGGATACTCTCCCAAAGGAATACTATTAGCATTCATGCTAACAACGTCCACCTTGTTAAGATCTTACAAGACTTATTTAGTCTAACTTGATTAAAAGATTTAACCTTACAACTAAGTACTTTGTTAAGTGATTTACAAAGGTCAATTAGGAAAACTTTGTGAAGATATTTAAACCCTAACTAAACCTATTAAAATGTATTAGTACCTAAGCCTTTAGTTTACACTAATATGTTGATAACAGATCTATTGACATTATGGTCAATTTTGTTTATTAGTGACACACACACTTAATCAGATGGTTAGCATCTACCAAGCTTATCTTGCAGTTTACAGTGTTAACCAAGTATTTCAAGATCTATTGAGTTATATAGTTACTACCAAGTTCTAGGATCAATATTTAGTTCACACCAAGTAGTATCTACCAAGTTGGTGATTATCAGTGTAAATCAAGCTTCATAGTGTTTACTGAGTTTCTCAGTGCAAACTAAGTGTTCTAGTGATTACCAAGTTTGCAGCTTCAATAATGTGAATCTAGTGTTGACTAATCTATACAGTGTCAACCAAGTGATTTAGTTTATAGCGAGCTCATAGTGATAGTGTTGACTAAGATATGCAGTGTCAACCAAGTGATTCAGTTTATATGTCGAGTGTCACAGTGTTCACTGAGTCACCAGTGTAGAAAAAGTTTAGACTACTTGGAAGTGATTAGTATGAGTTGACCTTCTACATCTATCGAGTGCATGACAATGTCGAGAATTGACAATGGTTGTTAAGAGTTAGAACCTCACTAAGCTTGTCTTTAGAACCTGAGTACCTATAGTTGGGCCGACTTTGTGTATTGTGGTGAAACTTGTATTGTAGCCAACTTTGATGAATTGTAAATTGGATTGGTATATATGTGATGTATTGTATCACATCCAAATGAGTATTGTATGAACATAGTAAGATATATATAAGAGAAGAAGTGTGAAGGCTACAAGCAGTATAAGGAACACCAAATTTTTATCTATCACAGCAAGGTGATCATTACACTCCAAAGGAATCTCATTTAGCAAATCAAAGTTGCAGATCAGAGATCAGCCACTAGTTCATCCTATCAAGTGGAACAATTAAATCCTTTCACAAGGTAGAATTAATAGCCTTTTGTAAATCTCTTTACTGAGTGCATACTTCACTATATGTTTTTAAATCCTTTTGCAAGGTGGACCTAGCAATACTTATTGCTCCTAATAAGGTAGATGATGAGAAGTGATCATTATAAGCCTTAACAAGACAACTTTATACTACAGTTCTAAAGATTGTGGGTATCATACCCACCCTAGTTCTACTTTCTATTTGGAAGGTTTCTAGGTTACCATATTGTGTGTCAAAGTGTTATGAATGTTTTAATGCTTTCAATTTTTCATGCATGCATGTGAAGGATTAATTGGTGAATTAAGATTAAATTTTATGGTTACTCATCCACCCCTCCCCTCTCAATAACTTATCATATCTTATATTTCCAACAAGATCTCCTATGTTCATTATTTGATCACCTCTCTGATCTAATATGCCTCTATTTTTTTTTTACTTCACTGCACTTTTTGGTCACTTTGTCTTATCCACCTTCAACCTTGCATGCATCTAATCCTTCACACTTTTCATGCACACAACAGCCTTACAAATTAGGTCATAGAGGCTCATTAAATAGATGATTGGGTGAACCATCTAGATCTAAATCAATGATCTAGAATCGATCCTTTTTGTGTTTAGACCTTATAATTTTCTAATTGGTGGATTTCCTTTCCTAGAGATTAATGGTCCTCTTCTAAATGTGTAATCACCTCCATGATTAATCTTTGCAATCTCCAAACACAACTTCCAACTTAACAAAAATGGTCAACATTGAATTTAGTTCCATTCTAAACGAAAGTGTAAAACTATCTTACTCAAAACTTACATCACACTTACACTTGACATAAACTATTTCTTCATGATGCCCCTTAGCCTCAACTATGCTTGAAATAAACTATATAACTTAGCTTATATATCACTCAGCTTCTACTAAACTCTAGTTGACTTAGAAACATTGTTATCTCTGATTAGTTTTTCAATCATGTGAGTTCTTAGTGACCATTAGCATGCTCAACAATAACTATTACTCGGCACTTGACTTAGAATATTAACAAGTCTTCATTCCTTTTCTTGGCCTATATAAGATGACTCAATTGCAATGATGACCAAATAATCCTAGCTTGTGAATGACTAAATGTTTGACACTAATAGACAACATGGAATAGGGATTAATACACTATCACAACATTATCTAAACATAGTGGAGTTAATGGTAACCATAAAGGAGAAAGAATTTTGTCCAACACATGACAACCACTAGAGGATCAACCTCAACACCTCATTTTCCTACCTTTACCCAAAGAGATGAACAACCACAAGTTGTTTTAGTTATACCTTTTAGAGATTAAGTAATGCAAGATTACTTGGATTTTGGTACCTTACCTCCTCATCTAAGAATATGATGTAACTTTGATAGTTCATGAATCAAGAAGAAACAAACAAAGAGATTTGCAAGGAGAAATTACAATGGCATGTTTCCAAAATTTGTTTTAATCTTATCTAGTTGCATGTTATCTTTATCATGGGCACTAATAATCATGACATATCCTACACCTAGTTACACCTAGCTAGTAGCATATCAAAATTTATTTATTTTTTAAAAATAATTGACATTTGTCAAAATTTTGACAAGTATTATTGCCGTAGACATAGAATCCTCATCGAAACAACTTGTTTTCGATGCCTAGTCTGGTAGATCTTTCAACATAATTTGATAGAGATTTTGATGAGAATTTTCATTGACAACATTGCATGCCCAATTTTCTAGTTCTTTTGACACAATTTGGTAGAAATTTTGATGAGGATTTCCATCAACAATATTGCATCCTCATCGAAACCACTCTTTTTTGACACCTAATATTGCATCCTCATTGAAACCACATCGCATCCTCATCGAATCAACTTTTTTTTGATGTCCAATTGCATCAAATCATCTTCTTTTTTGATGCCTCATTTTTCAAAAAATTACCTATTTTTCAATGCCAAGATGCATCAATAAATAGACACATAAATACTTCAGTTTTAAAAATGACCAAAAATCAACGTGAATGACTTTGGTCAAAATTTTGACCAATGGGCATAGAAAAATTGACCAATTAGCATCAAAAATTGAGTCTAGCTTTAGTAGTGCCAAATGAAAGTGTCCCCAAGGTGCATTGAGCCCTATTGGATAGTGGTATTTTAAGGTTTATATCTCAAAGCTCTTGTGAGGTATCAATGAACTAGTAAGTGCTACATGACCATGTTTCTAATTCCTATAATAATATCTATTTCTTGTGGGAGATTTAACTTTAGGTGAATTTGACAAAAAAATATCGCTTAATGCCAAAACTTATAGTGATACTCAATTCAAAGTAGTACCACTAGTATGTGTCAAATTATTTGTCTCAGCATCAAACCATCTATTCCATTAGATTCAGTTGGCTAGGTAAACCCTAGAAACAACCTATATTTCCCATGAGGTTGTTAGAATGTTCACAACCATATTGGCTCAAAGTGTCTCCAAGATGCACTAATTAATTGGAAAATGATCTTTCAAGGCTTGTATCTTAGAGCTCCCTAGTAGTATCAATAAAATTTTAGGTAACATATGACCATATTGTTGGTACCTATAATAACATTTCATTTTTATGGGTATTTAACATAATTTTGAATTTATATTGCAACCTTTCTTGATGCCAAAAGTTTTAGTGGAACTTAGTTCAAAGTTGCATCACTAGGTACCTTTCAAAGTGTTCATCCCAAGATCAAACTGCCTACACCAATAGCTCTGGTTGACTAGGTAAACCCTAGTGATAACCTCATTTCACCCACAAAGACACTAGAATGTCCATGACCATGCCAGAAAAAAGTGTCCCCAAGGTTCAATAAGCACTATGGGGAAATGATCTTTTGAGTCACATACCTCACAACTCGAATATAGGGATGGTTACCTTGTTGAGACATGCTCCAGGATAAAAAGGGCACAAGGATGGTAAGGGCATGTTGGTAAAACATTGAACCATAAGTTGGATCCTTGCATCTAGGAGGGGAAATGAGTGAGTTTTTAGGAAAACATCAAAAGAAGATAAATGGCCTTATTACATAGAATCTAGAAATCATTATTACTAAAAATTCATTATGAGTCCATAAACATGGATAATACATGTAGAAAACATGAAAAATAAAAATGATAAAAGAGTTGTGTGTGTGTGTGTGCGCGCGCGTGCATGTGTGTGTGCATATGTGTCTACATATACGTATGCATGTACATGTGTGTATGTGTGCATGTGCATGTGTGTGTGTGTGTACGTGTGTGTCCATGTGTGTGTGTGTGTGTGTGTACGTGTGTGTGTGTGTGTGTGTCCGTGTGTGTGTGTGTGTGTACGTGTGTGTGTGTGTGTGTAACTAGTTTTTAAAAGTATATCCATAATGAAAATATGGTACAAATGTCAATTTGATCAAAGTTGTACAAAATGTGGCACATGTAGTCTCAAAATGTCTACAAAAGTTATAGTTTAGATACAATGTGGCATGTGCCATCTCAAAATTTTGCTATATGGAATCTCAAAATAAGTACACCTATATTCTATGCTACAATTGGGTCATCAAAATGAATCCTCTTAGATGTACTCTTTGGCTCTGATAGATCTTGCACAACCAAAAACTTGAAACCCCAAGTTAGATTTCTTGATTTATATGATTTGTAAATATCAAAAATTAACATTCAAATTTATATTGAATAATAATTTAATTAAGATTTATAATTTAACTCTTATGTACATTTATTTTTTGTCTTCTCATACACTTGGGATTCCTAACTTATGTCCATGGTCATGAAGGGATAATGCGACCAATATCGACTTTGACCTATATATGTTTTCAACCATGAGATTGATTTAAAAGTTATCCTATCAAATTTTCCTTGATATCAAAATAAATTTAAAAAATACTTGAGCTAAAATTAAAAATTACACTTGTAAATCTTTCTCCAAGCAATGACAGTTGGGTCATCAAGGATACAAAACCTTGGCATTGTATCTCCCTCACACTGGGAGTTACTTATAAGAGTCAAATAAGATAAAATTGTAGTTAATAGGTACTTACAATAATTAAAATATTTAAATGAAAATCACATGTATAACTTTGAATTTACAAAAATGTAAACAACTAAACTTGGAAATATAGATACTAAAGGGCTATCAATGTGAAAAAAAATGGCTAAGAGCCCACGCTTGCAAACCTATGTCACAACATCATCAAACATCACTTTCTATACATTAAACCATATAAAATAGACATTAGCACACATGATTGATAATTATGTATGCATAATCATTCTCAAACACTTAATTATCTTCCCCTTGTCAACATGTATCGAATGAGAAAAGGCTTACATTAATCCTCGCTAATAGTAATGAAATCTGCAAGAGTAAACTAAGATAAAAATACCAATTAGAGTGTGATTTTTATTGTGTTAAATTTTATGAGAGAAAATGTACATTGATATAAAAAGAAAACCAATGAGTACATGAAAACATATATCATAGAGGTGTCAAGGCTAAATGAGATGACTTAGAGCATGAAACCCTCCATCTATCTCATCTCCTTCTCTATCATCAATTGAACATAAATGGACCACATATATAAACATAAGTATGCAATCATTAAAAGTAATATACTAAAAATATTTGTTTAAAATTAAATATATCATGACAAATAAAATGTTTAGTCTTTCCATAGCATTAGGAGTTCAAGCCTCTGCTTGTGCCTCCTTAGTCCCTCTAGTGACATTAGGTGCATTGTTCACCATAAACACATAGTCATATGAATTAAAATTATTCAAGGGACCAAAACACAAAATCATGTACATAATGCAAGTATGGGGTGCACAAACATGCATACTTGACAAGGATGTCAAAGTACAAGCATCATCAATATGGGGCAAAAATAATGCCCATGTCTACCTAATCAATATCTCTCTCAAGGTTTAATGGCCTTAATACTCTATAAGTTGGACTCTACAATTGTGTGTGTGTGTGTGTGTGTGTGTGTGTGTGTGTGTGTGTGTGTGTGTGTTGTATTGAAGGAGGGGGTTAGATACCAGTGGGGAGGACAAAAGTGTGGGATTTTACTCAACTTTCTCATTTCTTATCCTAAGGAGCACCTCTGTCGACACCCATGTTTGGTCTCATGCTCTAATAGTTTACTTTTTTTGGAAATTTGGATAGGAGAATATGTAAGGATGATGTAGGCTTTTCATTCATGGCAACATATACCTATTCTAGAGAAGGAAAAATATTATATTAAGTTTTGGATACTTGGACTTAGAAAATTGTCCAAGTATAATTCACAAAAGTAGTGAACAATCATGCATTTTATTTAGGAAGCACTTGAGGTTATGTGTAGTTGAGGAAAGGAATAAAATATTTTAATAAGCATGTGTCTAAGAGACCATAAGAATATTCATTATACAGACAGAGATATGGAAAGTTATACGTACAAGTATTATAGACAGAACAAGAAAGATAATAAAGGCATCTCGGTTAAGGGATTATTTTGGTTTACCAAAATAATGACTTAACAAGGTTGGGATGACATCCTAAATTTTAACCCTCACTTAGAAAAAATTAATTTTATGTTTTGGAAAACATGAAAAGTATCGAATACTGACTAGTTAAGTAGTTAGGTATAAAGGAAGACACTTTTTGTTTGAAATAAGTGTGGCATTAACATTATAATGTTCTAATGTGCACTTTGTATGATCAATATTGATGTGAACCTAATGAAAATAAAATATTGTATGAATACATGATTAGTTTTGTGAAGAGAGCTACAAAGGAAAAATTAGATATTGAAGGTATCAACACAGTCAAAAAGGTTTTTTATTTCTATACATTTTTTTTAAAGATTTTATCTATTATATATGCATGTTTTAGCAGTGTGACTAACTTGCTATTTTTATAATTGTAATTCTAACTTGTAAGGGGTTGAGGCTTCTAACAAGGCCTAGTCCTCTAAAAAGAAAAAATACACTATATAGATGTAATAGACTCCTAGCAAGGTCAATATCTTTGACAAGATACTTTTGATTAGTGAGCCATTTTGTGGGTACCATCCCCATTGGGGTTTTCACTTGGACAAGGTTTCCCTAATTAACAAATAATGGTGTTATGAGTTGCATTGTGTTACTGTTATGTTTACTTTTAAGTTTAATCATATATGTTGGTTTTAAGATTGTAAATAACGTCCATAGTTGGAAAAAATTTTGTGAAATACTTATTCATTCCCCCCGCCCCCCTAAAGTATTACCTATTTCTAAAAATTTGTATGAGAGATCAATTGCTCAAAAGAGGCATAAAAACTTGAGTAAGATCTCCATTGATCAGTTACAAAAGAACTTGGAGGAAGATCTTGAGGAACTTGGTATAGTCACAGAAGAGAGAGACAATCTAAAGATCAAACTAAAAGATGCACAAGATTTCATTCAAAAATTGAAGGAGCATATTAAATCTACTAAATCTAGGAAGAATGATTCAAATGGTCAAATCATGGATAATGATGCAGTTAGTAAACTAAAGAAAGAGAATGAGATTATAAAGCATGAACTTAAGATCACTGATATTAAGATGAGTTTGATGGAAGATGAGAAGAAAAGTGATGCACTTTGGCACAGAAATTGAGGCATGTTGGTATAGAAACTGAAGCATTTCACCTCTACTTTCCATTCTGATTCTTTTTGGACCTACCTTCACATTTTTTCTCATATCTCAAGCATACAGACTCTATTTTTTGGAAACAAGATACTAACAGAAAGCCAATTCCAAATGAAGGGATTGGTGCAAGTTTTATTGGTAAAATTTTCTAGAATGGTACCTATTTTTGTTGTCAAAATTGAGGGGTTCTATTTTGCACTCTAGGAGACATATCTTGAGCATCTAATCTTTGATTTGAGAATTATTTATATTGTTGGAACTGTCTTTATGTACTCTGTCCATCGATGTTGGTTTTTTTTCAGATTCTACTATAGGAACATTCTATTCAATTTTATTTTGTTTTGCATTATGGTGGATATCTTAGTTTTTTAAGGTCTAGGGATCGATTTTGTTGCTTTAGATGATTCATTGTGATTTGTACTATCTATTGTATTATTCCTATGTATCTTCTAGTATATGTAGCCATTATTTGTATGCATTCTTTTAAATGCACTAAGATAAAGTTCCATATTCCATCTATATTTTTGTTTTAGTCATTTCGCCTTGTTTTGCCTTCTGATTTGAGCAATTTCATCTAATAACACTCATACAGATTATTGCATTCTTGGGAGTCACCATATATTGTTTTTTATTATATATGCACTACTCTAATTAAAGTGTCATAGGGGGTCAATATTTTTCCTTTTTTTGCCATCTTCATTTGTCCAAGGAGTTTCCCTTTTTCAATATTAGCCTCATGATGTGTTCGAGATTGATCACCTTGGGACACACAAATGTATTCTTTTGTGCATCTTGATCATGTTTCCTTGACATGCAATTCTTTTGGCCCACTTTTTGAGTTGCTTCTCACCTCACCCTTGTTTGTATTAGGGGGTCCTTATGTTGGTTCTTATGCTTCCTTGGTTCAATGGAGTGAGTTATGTATTTAGTATTTTTTTCTATGTACTGGGTGGATGTAGTGGTTGGGTACCTATGTATTTTGGTGAGATGGTTCATCTACCATATAAACACTCTCCTTTTCATTCCTACTTCAAATGCAACCTTCCATGTTTGATTGATCATCTCTTTAGGATTTGGTGTTTTATGCCATTTGTATCTTCAAGTTCAATTGTTTTCCTTTGTGTGCCTTCTAATTCGAGTAGTGTCTTCTGAGAGCACTCATGCAGCGTATAGTCTTATCTACCTAGTAAGGTTATATTTCAATGGAGATTTTTCATACCAACAATTACTTTTGTAAGAATTTTCTTAAGGGAAAAATTCACCCAGGAACTAAGAACTCAAACACAAGGACAACTGTAGACCAAAAATGGATATGATCAATTACTTAGAGTATGTTCGAATACATTGCTCTGTTCAGTATTTGATATGATATGCAAACACACTAGGAGTGCTTGTATATAAAGGCCTCTCAGGAAGCACCTAGAATATCTCTAGAAAGAACCAAGGGATAAGATAAGCATCATGACAACTAAGCACATGCCTTATCCAAGATTCTAGATGAGTGGATAAGAATGAGAAAGTTGTAGACACCATGTGCTTAATTAGTGTGTTAATTCCTGTGTTGTAGACAACATGTGCATAAAAGAGGTGTAGACT
This sequence comes from Cupressus sempervirens, assembly GCA_028749045.1. NCBI lineage: Eukaryota > Viridiplantae > Streptophyta > Pinopsida > Cupressales > Cupressaceae > Cupressus > Cupressus sempervirens. The sequence continues at coordinate 476,300,942 of CM053787.1, forward strand.
CCTATGTTGTCAACATGACAACTCACAAGAGTGCACATACTCCTAGGTGGCTAATAAATAAATAATAAAAATTATGCATTAACCTAAGTAAACTTAAGTAAGTGTAAATAGTGAATAATAAGTTCAATTGTTTGCCTTTATGTGCCTTCTAATTCGAGTAGTGTCTTCTGAGATGTAGTGCCTGCCCCTGGTTCGCATTTTGTTATCATTGCTGAACTCTTTTAGAGCTAGTTTCATGTTGATGTTTAGTAACATTATTATGAGATTATCAGATATTGTGCTATGGATTCAGTTGATATGTGATGAGATTACTTAGACTCTACATTTCATGTATGTATGATGATTATTTTCAATGTTTGCAGTTATTAATGATGATTAGTAAGATGATTTATTATCATATGTGTTTTCTTATGGATACTTACCTCATACTTGCATGTGTATGGTGTGCATGTTTGCTTTGTGTGTTTGCTTTTGTATGGTGTGTTTGATGTGGTTAAGGAAGGGAGTCGTAGTCACCTGCTAGTCGGGATCTACACGATGCACTACTTCCTGCCATTGCCTATTTAGTTTAGTATATATTGTGCTTGTACATGCATAGTTTTTATGCAGGTTGCAGGTACCGGGTATTGACTTTTCTGAATTGCTAGGATGAGCGTACCCTATCACATTATCTCAATGATAAGAGAAGGGAGATAAATTCTCAAGTCCAAATTCCAAACCTAAAAACCATTTGTCCTAGTGAGTTAGGACAAGTATCAAAGTTGAATACCCACTGAATGTGTCGGATGACATATTTCGTGATTTTTAACCCTTTAGATTTATTTTGTATGATTTGTTCTATGATGGGTTTTCATATTTTATCTTGGAGGTCTATGGTGAATTTTCCATTAATTAAGTCTTAATAAATAGATTTAATTAATAAATTATTTATTTGAGAAACTTAATAAAATATCATGATCTTTGATATTTTGATTGTAATTAATTAAATGTGAATTATTGGAAAAAAAAAATTAAATAAAAGAAAACTAGAAATTAAAATTAATAATAATTATAAAATAAAATAATAATAAAGTAATAAATAAAATAATAATAATAAAAGTTATAAAAATTAAAATGAAAGTTATAAAATTTAAATAAAAATTATTTAAAAAGTAAATTGGAGTTATAAGCTTGCATGGGAATTAACATGTGTCAACAACACGAGGGTTAGTGCATCAATTAAACACAAGGTGTCTACAACTCTATGACTCATCAAAAAGGTTGGAAAAGACCCATGCTTAGTTGGTGACACCTTTCAGCTGTTTCAAGAAGCATTTCAAAGGTTTCTTGAGAGCTCTTTATATTCAGGCATTCATAAAAGCTTAGATATAGCATGGAGAGCAATTGGAGCATGGGAGGACTCAAGAACTCTGAAGAAGGGAGCTTGCTCTGCGAATTTTCTGAGGAAGAGCGAATTAGCATCAAAATCCGGGTAAATTCTTGTGATTTTACTTATGCTATTTTCTCATCGTGCATTCCTGTCTTCTTCGTGTCTTCCATATGTCTTTTGAGGAATTTCATATTTTTATTGTATGCATTTTCAATTTGGGCAATTAAATTTATTTGAAAATTTTATATGCATGGATTTAAAAAAAAGGGAAAACGGGGCTAGGGTTGAGATTCATAGCCAAACCCATTAAATTAATTATTGGAAATTTTGGAGATCAAAGATCTATGGAGGAATTCTGAAAAATTGAAATTGTAATCATAAAATTGTCCTGTCGCTGCCCCTTGGATAGACCTAAACTCAATCATTCATAACTTTTTATCGTGATCAAATTTATTCGATCACTTCGGTCAGAATTGGCGCAACTTGGTCCTCTCTAACATATTTTAATTTCAGCCCGATCCAACGGTTTATTAGGGAGATATGGCCGTCGTACTGAGACTATTTTATTCAAAGACAGATATTTCTCTATTTCTCATAACTAAGAGTTCTTTATGCTTAAACTTCACAAAAATAATATATATCAAAGCATGAAATGAATTAAAGATATTATTGTAATCTTTCCTTATTAGAATCTTATTAATATGCATTAGTTTTATATGATTTATTATCTACTCTAATTAAATCAAATTTAATTAAGATTAGTTAATAGTAAAAGAAGTGTAATTAATTATTAGTCAATTTAAGTAAATGGATTTTTTAAGTGAGAAAAAATTAGAAGAGAAGAGATATTAATGATTTAGTTGTTATTCATTGATTGGTTTGAATATCAATCATTATAATTGAATATTGAAATTATCAATGAGTTTATTATTTATTAACTAATCTTTAATTAAATCAAATTTAATTAAGATTAGTTAATAGTAGAAGAAGTGTAATTAATTATTAGTCAATTTAAGTAAATGAATTTTTTAAGTGAGAAAAAATTAGAAGAGAAGAGATATTAATGATTTAGTTGTTATTCATTGATTGGTTTGAATATCAATCATTATAATTGAATATTGAAATTATCAATGGGTTTATTATTTATTAATAATTGTTAAGGTTAACAATTATTAATGAATGATAAGTATAGTTAGTATAACTATTAATTAATTTAGTCAAATTCAAATTGAGAATAGTTAATAATTGAAGTATAGCAATAAGTTATAGATCAATAATTGGTTTAGACAAAATCTCGGAAGATATATGATGTAAGGTTAAAATAGGTATTATGTAATGAGATTGAGAGATAGTTAACTTTATATCAGTTGGAATACATCGAAAAATAGTTATGGAAGTTTCTATAGATCGAGTGATAATAGCTTTGGATGAGTTTATTATTTATTAATGTTTGTTGGGTCTAGCAAATTATTAATAAATAATAGTATAATGATCTAAATGATTATTGATAATACAGATTAATTAAGAAAACATCAGTATTCATATAAGAATGATGAATGTGATCATTATAGATTTCCAAATATAACTTGTTATTAAATAATAACAAGTCATTATTGAACTATTAATATGAGTATTAAGAGAATTGGATCATAGTCCAGTTTGAACCATTGTTAGTTATTAATTGGAACGTTGCTATGGTTATGCAATTATTAATTAAATTAATTAATGAGAGTTAATTAGATTTAATTAATAATTAAATTATGTAATAGAGATTTAATTGATATAATTCTTTTAACAAGATTGTTAAAAAAAATATTGATATCAAAGTTGATAAGTCTTATTCTAATAACTTGAATAATGACTTAGATATTTTAACGGTTATTAGTGACAATTTAATAATGATTATAATTAAGAGGCTTAAGTGTTAGAGATACTTAATTGAGTTTTAACCATTAAAATGTTAATGGATCATGGAATTGTGCACCTAAGTTAATTAGTGGATTAGATTGATCATTTTAATTAAGTTATAATCTTCTTATTCGAAGATTGATAATTGGTTCTTTTATGAACGAATAATGATATTTGATTATCTCGAAAAGTTGAACCTTAAAGAAGAGTTAATCAATTAGAATATAGATCATAGTTAAATTAAGAGAACATTTAAAGGTCAATGATAATCAGTTTAGTGAATATTTATCTTTAAGTTATTCTTAAAGTATTATTTTTAATTAATGGAAGAATAATGCTATCGGGGAACAAATGGGTTGACTTGTAGGTCAAATGATGAAACTTAAGACACTTGAAAGTATACTTGCAAACAGAAAACAGGAAACCCCTACACATTATTCAACTATGTGAATTTAGTAAACCAAAACATGTGTTTGCATCGTGTATTCTCTATGCTTCTTGTTTTTGGTTTTGGGTTGACTAGTGTTGACCAATCCTAAGTTGTTACCAGAGGCTCGGGGGTTATGAGATATGATGGCATGTTGATCTTATTTGGTCTCGATTTTTATAAGCCCAACCATGGTAATGTGATCGTATGCTCTATGAAATGTTTGTATTTGTTCATCAGTCTTCATGTGTGAAGCTGAGATGTATGTGTATGAGATACCTGAGCTAATCATTTTTTAGTCATCAATCAGTTATCCTTGGATTATTTTCTAGTTGCCATGATGGGACTGAAATGTGAATTTATTTCTTGATGATGTCATGTAATGACATGTTTGACTCAACCAATTTGGAGTCTTCGATCAGTATGATTTTGAGATATTTTTAGTTGCTTATTGAGAACCAATGGATATTGTGATTTATTTTGAGATATATTTTGATTATTGAGAACCAATGGAAACTTATGATTATCAGTGATGCCTTCAATTGCTAATAGAGAACTGTTGTGGTCATGATTTTCTATGGATGCTTTTCAGATGCTCACGGAGATTTGATGATTCTTATCTTGGAGATTTGATGATTCTTATTATGGATATTTGATACTTATTTGATAATTTTTTTTATGGATTATCTTTTGAATTTTCTTTACAGTCGCTTGTACAGGACTGTGGTGATTTATGATTCCATGAGCTTAGGGTGTAGTGTCAGGAAGTGGCTTGCAATGGGGGTCGGGGCCCTAAGTGTCTGCCAGGGTAACTCATTGTAAGTTTGGTTAATAAGTGATAACATTTACACACTAAATGGAGATTAAATGAACCTAAAAAGATAATTGTTTTGGTTCTCACCCATGCCTTGAGCGCTTGTACAAGCTAGGATGGGAGTAGTGATAACGCATGGTTGCGACTTTGCATTCCGTAGTATGCCTCGTCAGTATGAGAGGATACTAGTGGCCGCATGAGATCAGTATGGACCCGTGGAGTTTAGCTAACTGCTAAGGTAACTTGTACGTGATAAATGCGATGACACTTTCTTGCTTGCATAGTAGGTTTCTACATGTCATTGTGTGCCTCTGGGAAGTAGATGTCAGTTTTGTGATTGGAACCTTTGAGTTAGTATACTTTTAGGATTCCTGGACTATAAAGATTTGTGCTATGTGGTTTTGATAGCCTGTTTGGGACTTGATATTATCTCCTCAGCACAGTGGGAGTGGACCACTTAGGTACCACGCGATCGGGTGGTAGTGTATTTTCCACTCTTATCATTTGAGATTCATTGAGACATCGTGGCTGATGCGTCCTTCGTGATGGTGGATATGTATCCTTTCATTGATGATTAGCATATGTTAGATGATGTTATCTTATGCTTATATTTGCATGTTGTATATGTTAAGAGTGACATTCCTACTATGTTAATACCGATGATCTCTTCGTTGATTTGGGATGTTACGCACGGAGGGATGGCTAGGGCCCACGATGGTCTAATGATGCTATTAACGGTTGGGAGGAACTGTGCACTTAGTTTATTTTTTTTTATCTTTATGATGGATGTATATGTCTTCTATGATGATGTATCATGTGATTATCTCTACTTTGATGTATCATAGATTGGGATAGGATGATGTACCTTATTTCACATATGTATATTCTTTTAAGCCTTTATACCCTATGACATGTATAGTGGATGATTGAGCATTTGGAAATGTAATGTATGAGCATTGGACTTATCATTATTATTCATGTGGATGTTGTACTAGATGGATTCATGTATGTTAGTTAGTTTAGATGTAACTCAACGTTAAGGGATTCTTAAATAATGAAATCAGTTATGTATGTTATGTTTACTTTTAGATGGACATTGCTATTGCTTCCGTTATTATGTACAAGTTATATGTGGTATTTACTTTCATGTTATAAAAAAAAAAAAATGTTACCAAACTTAGTGAAATTTAAGGTTAATTTTTTGGATCCCTTGGCGGGGCATTACATGAGAGCACTCATGCAACTTATAGTCTTATCTACCTAGTAAGATTATATTTCAATGGAGATTCATCATACCAGAAATTACTTTTGATAGAGCTTTGCAACTTCTACATGCTTCAATGGTGTTCTACATAAGCATCTCCTTTGTTCCTATCTTTTGGGATATTCCCTAGTATGGAGGCTTGTTCAATCCTTTACTAGCTGTATTCAGCATTATTTTCATCTCTTTTTGGAGTAGGGGTTCTCCCATATGATTTTATCTATTTCTTCTCTTTTTAGAGATTTGGTTGTGCTTGGGTACCTCATCAGACTTTGTTGTTGGGCCCCAAAATTACTTTTAGTAGTAGTTTCTAAGTTTTAGCTACTTCCTAAGTTTATCTTAAGGGGTGTTAGAGTAATAAAATATTTTTTTATTAATTAAATTGTATTGATTTAATTATTAAGTCACTTATTATCTCTAGTTTACTTAAGGTAAACTTTGGGTATATCATAATTAATTATTTTATTAATTATTATCATGCAACCTAGGTTAGTTACCTATTAGGGTTTTGATCTCCTTTTATAAGGATTGATCTCTTTGTAATTTATTAATTCATTTTTGATAATAGAAATATCTCTTTTTTCTCATCAAGAATGTCTCATTTATGGATTTAGGAATTCCAACCTCTCTCTCACACATTTCTACTCTTTCTCTTTCTATCATCTTCTCTCCATCACTCTCTCACTCCCTCTTACTATCTCTCCATGATATCCCCTCTCTCTTCATATGCCCCTCTCTCTTCATATGCCCTTCTCTCCATCACTCGCTCTCATTGTCTCTCTCTTCATCCATACTATCCTCTATCTATCTATCTATCTTCTCTCATATTTCTCTCTCCCCATCATATCTCATCAAGTTCTCTTCCTATTCACTTCTCTCTCACTCTTCCTCTCCCTCTCTCCATCATATCCTAGCTAGATATCTTCCTACCTCATACTCTTTCTCTATCATATCCCCTCTCTCTCTCATCCTATTCCCTTTTTATCTTATTATCCCCTACTCTCTCCCCCTATCTTATCCCCTCTCACTCAGACCTCCCTTTGTCTCTTTATCTTATCCCCTTCTCTCTATTACTCCCTCTCACTCCCTCCCTTTGTCTCTCCATCATATCCCCTCCCTCTCTCTTCCTATCGCCTACACTCTTTGTACATCCTATCCCCTCTCTCTGCCTCTCTCTCCATCATATCCACTCTCTCTCCCCATCCTATCCCCTCTCTTTTCCCATCATATCCCCTCTCTCTCATCCTATCCCCTTCTTTCCATTACTACATATCACTCCCTCCCTTTGTCTCTCCATCATATCTCCTCTCTCTCTCTCTCTCTCTCTCTCTCTCTCTCTCCATCATATCCACTCTCTCTCTCCCATCATATTCCCTCTCTCTCTCTCTCTCTCGTCATCCCCTTCTCTCCATTACCCCCTCTCGCTCCCTCCCTTTGTCTCACCCATTAGAAATAGGGATTATTGAGGGGGGTGAATTAGTAATCTACAAATATTAGTCCCCAACTAGATATTATTGCTCACTTTAAACCATGCATAATAAAGAAATAAAGTAATGTTGAATAGTAATAGCAACAATGCACAAAGATAACTCATAACACCATATTTTTTTAACTAGGGAAACCTTGGCCAAGGGAAAGTGCTGGTGGGAATGATACTCATTAGATAATATACTTATATATAAGTTCCTTGTTAGAGGATGGACCATGTTGGGAGTCAATGAGAAAATTTAGTATAAGGAGTCCTTATTAGGAGACTTTTAATCCCTATTAGGAGATTCCAACCCTATTAGGAGTTGTAGTATAGTGGATGCAAGATGAGCCCGCTGTCCAAACATGCACTTCTAATTACAAGAAGAGCTCACTGTCCAAACAAGTAATCAGACTTTTGGAATATAAGTACTATATCTTCTTCCTTGATTGATCTCTAATCTTTAGCTCAATCCCAAATCACAAAATAGCTTATACAAAATTTTGCATATATTGCTTTCATAGTAAGTTCACACATCACAATATTTGCACAACTTACATCCTTCATCACAAAATGCCCTTTGCATGAATACCATGCCTTTACACAAATTATTGTTAGGTTGGCTAAGACCACAATCCACTTTATCAACTTAGAGTAAACATCCAGGATGTCGGCCCTATTTGGACAAGTAATTATTTTGTAAACAAAATAATCCTTTCCTTCAATTCCACTATCTTGTTTCACTTCAAACATGAGTATTATAGTTTCCTACTGTTCGTACTGACTTATGAGGTTATAGACATCTTCATCAACATGTATATGATCTCCATCTAACTACACTAGTCATAATATGATATTGGCACTAAGTTATAAACAAAACAATACACTGTTGTATACCAAATTCTATACTTAGACAAATTTTTGATTTCCAATCACTAAGTATCTTTATTTCTGAGGTTTCCTATAAGCATGTACATCACATGTTACCATAAATGACAATAATTTCATATCTTTGTTAGCCAATTTTCAACATCTCCATCCTAACCCCTTCTCTGCATTACTCCCTCTCACTCCCTCCCTTGTATCTCCATCATATCCCCTCTCTCTTCCTTTCTATCTCCACTCTATACTCTCTCTCTCTCTCTCTCTCTCTCTCTCTCTCTCTCTCTCTCTCTATTTGTATCCCCTTCTCTCCATTACTCCCTCTCATTCCCTCCCTTTTTCTCTCCATCCTATCTCCTCTCTATCTCCCTATTTTGCACTCTCTCTATACATCCTATCCACACTCTCTCTCTCTTTCTATCCCCTTCTCTCCATTGCTCCCTCTCACTCCCTCCCTTTTTCTCTCCATCATATCCCCTTTATCTCTCTCCCTACTCCCTACTTTATATTTACATCCTATCCCTTCTCTCCACCTCCCCCTCTCTCTCCCCATCCTATCCACTTTGTCTCTTCCCATCCTATCCTCTTTCTCATCCTATCCCCTTCTCTACATTAATCCATCTCACTCCCTCCCTTTGTCTATCCATTCTATCCCCTCTCCTCCTCCCCTCTCTCTCCCCATCCTATCCACTCTCTCTCTCTCCCCATAATATTCACCCTCTCTCTTCCCATCCCCTTCTCCTCATTACTCCCTCTCATTCCCTCCCTTTGTCTCTCTATCCTATCCCCTCTCTCTCATCCTATCCCCTTCTCTCCATTACTCCCTCCCACTCCCTCCCTTTGTCTCTCCATCCTATTCCCTCTCTCCTCCTCCCTCCCTCTCTCCATCCTATCCACTCTCTCTCCCCCCATCATATCCACCCTCACTCTTCCCATCCCCTTCTCTCCATTACTCCCTCTCACTCCCTCCCTTTGTCTCTCTATCCTATCCCATCTCTCTCATCCTATCCCCTTCTCTTCATTACTCTCTCACTCCCTCCTTTTGATTCTCCATCCTATCCCCTCTCTCCTCATCCCTCTCTCTCTCCATCCTATCCACTCTCTATCTTTCCATCATATCTACCCTCTCTCTTCCCATCCCCTTCTCTTCATTACTTCCTCTCACTCCCTCCCTTTGTCTCTCTATCTTATCCCCTCTCTCTCATCCTATCCCCTTCTCTCCATTACCCCCTCCAACTCCCTCCCTTTATCTCTCCATTATATCCCCTCTCTCATCATATCCCCTTATCTCCATTACTCCCTCTCACTCCCTCTCTCTCTCTCTCTCTCTCTCTCTCTCTCTCTCTCTCTCTCTCTCTCCTTGCTCTTGTCCACTCTCTCTATCCTATCCCTTCTCTCTCTTCCCATCCCCTTCTCTCTACTACTCCCTCTCACTCCCTCTCTTTGTCTATATATTGTATCCTTCCTCTCTTCCCATCCCCTTTTTTGTAGTATTGCATCTCACTCCCTCCCTTGTGCTCTCCATCCTATCCTAATTCCTATCCTCTCTCTCCCCTTACCCCTCTCTCTCTCTCCCCATTCTATCCCCCATCTTTCTTTCTAGATCCCATTGTCTCCTAAAAGGATCAAGTGAAATGCATTTTTTTAGAAGTTCAAATACAATATCATTAGAAATTTATATGCAACAACTAACATGTTTTTGCTCCACATTTATGCATTTTGTATGGGATGAATTTGAATCAAGACAGTGGGTTGACAATTAGTCTTGTAGACCTTTGCAACCTCTTTGTTCATATGAAATCCCTAGAGCACTACAATTGAACCAAATTGAATTATCAGTGGATTTTAGCCATGTATCTAACTTAGTTGAGCCATTTACTTTGTTAATTTAATATATTTTTTTAAATTACACTCTCCATTATTTTTTGTATTAACATATCCATATACATTAAATGCAAGTCATGTATATGCATTTATTATAGATGAGAATAATGAAGAAGGGATTGATTATTTTTTTTGTCATTGTATTGAGGCCAATTTGTTTTGACAACTATAGAAATTGATGGTGAGGGTATCGAGTAACCAATATGATATGGATTTGTCATAGACACTTGGCTTAGAAGGTACTATTATTGTGTCTTGTTTCATTAACACTAAGCTAAAAGTAATTCTTGGGTTATTATCATATTAACTTATAAGGTTCAATCGAATGCAGGTGCCCTATCAAGAATTCTAATGCATGGTTGTTTGAGGATTTTGAGATGTGTACACATATTCTTCATTTCTCTAACCTTGTTGTTGAACAAATATTCAGTTGATGAGATACCTTGGTAGACCTCTTAACAAGTATTTGTGGAAAGTTCATGAATCTGATCATGACATAATACTTGAGACAGTAAGGGTTAGAGTTGATCTAGAAGGCTATCTTAATTGATTTTGCATCATCCAAAAGAATGATTCTATAGTATCTAGTAGAATAATTTATTTATTTTAAATTATAAATATTATGCAAAATTTTGTAACTTCACTATCATGTGCATATTTAGATGCCAAATTTTATAAATAGAAATTGTAAAGAAATGTAATATGTGCAATATTTAGATGCCAAATTTTGTATAGAAAAGTTGTAAAAATGTAATAGTTGGAATGCTTTAGAATAACTAAGAGGATGGTGAATCAATTATCCAACGTCCAAATGTATAGATAAAAAATTTTAGTACTTAACAAATACTTGTGCATGTATTGATCATCTAATATCTCAAACCATAATATATTACTGTCCTAAGTCAAATGAACTTTGCAACAATATAAACATGAAATACGACAAAATCATTCACACAATTTGACATAGGGATTTTATGTGGAAACCCAATTTGGGAAAACCATTAGTAACATGCTAACAATTTTTACTCTTCTAAAGTGATCTCTATGAAAAGCCAACTCTATTAAAGGTTACAATACATGGTATTAAATGTGACATTTATTAAAGGACTTCAATCACCCTATTAGGAGTGAGCCTTATTAGAGGAATTTAGAAAATTCCGTTAGAATGTCACCCTATTAAAGGATTTACTCATGATTTTTAGGTCAATCCAAAGGACTTATCCACACTGATATAGTTGTTAGAAAGTAATAGTAGGACTTGATCTGATAACAAAACAACTCATTTGCAAATTATAGATCTCTTATTCAGTCCTCCATACTACATGGCATTCAATCTCCTTCATCTCTGATAGCTTGTGCACCCTTCAAGCCTTCACCTCCTTAAATCTTCTTGCTTAGTATGCCATATGCAAATTCATCCCTTTGACCACCAAATGAAGCAATACCATAATAATCCCTGCATTTCTCTGGTTCACACTATGACACTTTTCTTCTAAGCTATTATCTCCTTAAATAGAGAATTTAAATCTTTTGTCACTTAACCAAAATTGTCCATCTTAGGGTTAGGTTAGATTCATTGAATTTACCATCTTTTCCACTTTAGTTCCCTCTAGAAACTTTCTTTACAATCCTCTTCAAACTTTATTTACTCATCATACTTATCTTCTACACGCTTCACACAATTCAAGAAATTAACTTTATTGACTCAAATTTTTCAAATCTTTAATCAAACACATTTTACTAGCACTCAAAAATTATATGTTGTTTTCTTAGCAATCACTATCTTCTGATGCTCAATCAACACTAGATTACTCGGTATATAATAGGTATTTACTAGTGCTTGACACACACTAGACTTTCTTCACTCAACATCTACTATATTTCCTTTTGCTTGGCACATACTAAACTTACTCCGCTCAGCTTCAACTAACTTTTTCTTTGGTCCGCATTGACTTGCTCAGCTTCCACTGTTTACTCTGTCAAGCTTGGAAAACACATTTCTTTTCTTAGCCTTCTTTTAGTCTTTGCTCAAGTATCCTTTCATTATAGCTTTAAGTAGATAAACAATACAATATATCATCAAAGTCTTACTTGGTCTTAGTGCTTCTTTTATACACCATATAGCTCAACCTTTCTCTAGCTACTCTTTTTATACTTTCTTTTCAAACCCTCTACATCAATTAATCAAATGATAACATTTAAACCAAATTAGCAATTGTCTCAGTAGCAAGTAGCAAGTTTGACATCCATGACAAAATAATGATTATTCTAATGATAGGTTTCATCAATCTTCCTCATTCCTATACTTCAACAATCTTCTTTAACAATTTCCCTCTTTAGCATTGATAACAAACAAATACCAACAACAACACCAAAAAGAAACTTAATACCTTGTATCAGTATCTAACCTTCTTGTGTATAGGCTACAATCTCTCTTCTTCTTTAGATATTCAATGCAACTCTTCCTCTTTGGTACTAACTCCCTCATACTTGTTGTAGCTTGTAGTAAACTCTCCCTTTTTTACAACAAGCCTAAAGACTTGTCACCTTTTCATGAAGATATCAACACTTCAGATTCTCCCTCTATCACCTTGCATGTGACTGTAAATCTTTTGTTTCAACTCCTTCCTTACTTTAGGAAGGTCCTAAAGTAAGATCTACTGCATCAATTTGTGAAATATGTCATTCAAATCAGTTGATGTAGGGATTCTTAAGTAGCTTTGAATAGGGGTATCACCCCTAGTGTACCTGTAAGATATTCATGTGCATTGTTAGGTAAAGCCTCTTTGAATATATCATTTATCTATTCCTTTATATTCACATATTCCAATCTCACTTCTTTTCCTCGAACCAAGTCTCTCAAGTAATGATACTTGATTGCAATGTGTTTTTTCTTTGTATGCATCACAGGGTTCTTAGATATGTTTATAGCACTTGTATTGTCACAGTAAATGGCCACAAGTTTAGTGATTTCTTCCATTATTCCTTTGAGTAACTATTTGATCCACACTACATTTGTGTAATTCACAATAGCAACCACATAGTTAACTTGAGTAGTAGAATGTGAAATACAATTGTGTTCCTTGCTGGTCCAAGTAACCAATCCTTTTCCTAAGAAAAATGCTCCCCCACTTGTACTTTTTCTATTTTTTAACTTGACATTCCTCTCTTGTAAATTGATCTCAGCATCAGAATGTACCTTGGCTTATGATTGTAACTCAACTCCTGAATGCAACTTGACATCCATTGTATGTGACTCAACAATCACTATTTTTTTTTAATTAGCAACTACAGTATCATTAGCATTAGTAGACATGCCTTCATAGTAGTACATAAAGGTTTTGTAATTCTTAGGTTCCTTCTTTTGTTCATCTTCATATATTTATTTCTTGACTTATACTTGGTTCAAGTTATAGAAAAATGTATTGATGGATTCTCTCTAGCATTTTAAAGCAACATTCTTTTCCATCATTAGTGTTCTAGCACAATTTATCACAAATTTGTTCCTCCTTTCAACTATCTCATTTTGTGGAGGGGTCCTAAGTGCAAAAGTTTGTCTCTTGATTTCTCTATCATTGCAGAAGTTATTGAATTCATTTGATGTAAACTCTCCACCTCTATTAGATCTTAGACATTTCAAGCTTTTACTATTCTCCTTTTTAACTTTTTTAAGATACCACTTAAACATTTGAAAAGCATCAGATTTTTCTCTCAAAAACACAACTTTCATCATTCTTGAGTAATCATCAACAAATAGAATAGAATACTTGTCATCTTTGTAGCTTTTCACATCAATTGGTCCACATAGATCAATATGAACTAATTCCAATTTTTTTTTTGAACTATGGGTCTTACTCTTAAAACTAGACTTTGTCATCTTGCCTAACTGACATTGTTTGCAAATCACATTATCAGGTAACTTCTTCAGTTTTGGAAAACCTCTCACTCTCTTCATCTTACTCATACTAACCAAGTTGTTAAAATTTGCATGACATAATATTTTGTGCCATAGCCACCCATCATCAAATTATACAACAAGACAAGTAGATTCGTTCATGTCAAGATAAAATAGATTATCTCTTGTTTAATCTCCAATCCTAATTTGTTCTCCATCAACATCATAGATCTTAACTTTCTTGTGTTCAAATTCAACCCTGTATCCTAAACTATTCAATTGTGAAACACTCAATAGATTATAGTTAAGTCCTTCTATATAATAAGCATTTTCACACATCATCTTGTGTCTCAATTTTATTGATCCTTTACCTTTCACTAGATAGGGTGCATCATTACCAAATCTTACACTATTTCCATTGTAATGCTCAAGGGTAATAACTTACTTTTGTTACTAGTCATGTGATGAGAACATCCACTTTCAATAATCCACCTTTCGCCTTTGGGTACATAGGATACTAAATGCAGTTGCCTCATCTTCATTTGAATCATCTTTCACAGCAACATACACAACTTCATCATTATGACCATCTGATTCTTTGAACATTGGATTCTTCTTTAGCAATGTAACAAGCATTATTTCCCTAATCTTTGTAGTCTTTGCTACTCTCAACTTTTCTACTTATGGATTTGTCATTATTTATGTTCTTCTTCTTCTCAGATTACCTTGTTGTAATATGACCAACTTCATTACAATTAAAACATATGTTGGGTAACTTACCTTGTATTTTCCTTTTCCTCTATGAAATCTCCTAGCCAACAATGCTTCCAATTCTTCTTGATCTTCTTCATCTATGTCACTATCACTAGCAACATGCTTGACCTTTTTCTTTCCTTTAGGTTCTCTTCTTTTTAGCTTAGCTTTGAAAGTGTTGGTGTAAATAGATATTTACTATTTACACTTTACTTAAGTTTACTTAGGTTAATGTATTATTTTATTATTTATTTTGTGAGACACTTAGGAGTTTGCGTACCTTTATGAGTTGTCATGTCGACAACATAGAAGTGTACAACTCTAATTCAGCACATTATGTCTACAACATAAATTTTCATGTTACACTATTGTAGGCTTATCCTCTCATCATTGCACTTACTTCTGTGCTTAATGGATGATAACCCATATCTAGTGGAAATGTGCCTAGTTGTATGACTTATCATGATGTTGATTTCTAGGCATTCTAGATGCATCTTAGAGGCCTTTATATATAGGCACTCCTAGTGTACTTGACATTTGAATTGAATATTATACAATTATTTTGATCATACTCTGGTCTATTTTGTGCTTGTGTTTGAGTTCCTTGGCCTTGGGTGAATTTTTTCTAAGGAAAATTCTTACATGGTATCAGAGCTAAGGGAGATTCTCATCACAAATCCATTGGAGACCTTGTTTCTTCATCTCTCGAAGGGACCCGATTCAGATCTAGAGCATTTGTAGCAATTGGGAATGTCTAAAGCTGAACCAGACCTTGTCATTGCATCTAAAGAAATGATTTGGTCAAAATTAACTATAAACTTGCCTATTTTAGGCCAAAGTCAATTTTGAGGCAAATTTATTTTTGCAAACCAGAACCCCAAGGCCCAATTTGCAAATTTGTATGGTCATCAACCGATTTCTTTAAATTGATTTTCAAATCAACAAATTTTCTCTATATTTTTGGAATTTTTTTTCAAGATTTTTAGCCCAGTTGGGCATGTAGAGAAATTTTTTGCACAAGCACCAGACAGTCACACCCCGGTAGTATTTTCATTTCCCGGTGGCAAGTGCTTTATGCCCAGTGTTCATATTTTCATCATAGTCATTTTTTTAAACTCCAATCATCGACACCCATAGAAAGGCCCTCAACCACCATCGTTAAAATATTTAGCCACCTTTCTCCGTGCAACATGCATTTAAACTCATTTTTTCCTCTCCAAACCCCTCTTTAGATCTAGTTTTGATTTGGCAGCCTAAATTTGAGAGGCCATAACTCAGTCATCTGAACTCCAAATTAGGTGCAATTTTTTTTGATTTTGGGTAAAATTTTCTAAACTTTTCAGTGGTATAGCTCTTCTCTAGTTTTGGTGCATAGATTTTTCAGAATAAGAATTTTTTGATGACTGCATATGTCTAATCCTACATTTTGCAACTTCAATCACACCGTACGGGCTCATCTGGACTCTTTTTCAGGTTCTATTTTCTTTTTGAAAGTGCATATTTTTTAATATAATTTTTAGATCTATAGTCAGATTGTAGGCTTGTGTGGAAAAAAATACCACTTTCAGGAATAGGTTCTATTTTGCATTGTAATGCTTCATAATTATTGTATATTTGAGCTACATTGTAAAATTCCAGATTGTACTCTATACAAAGGTTGTAATTAGAAAAATTAGAAGCCCACTTTGTCCATTTTGACAAGTGGCCTATTGTAAAGCACACTACATATAAAGTGCCACAATCTTTCATTTTTGGGGGGGGGATTTTTTGATTGAGTGAAAAGGGGGGGTGTGTACAATGTATTGTGTCTCCTTGATCTTGTGCTCTTGCATTATGGGTTATTTTTCAAAGTTAACTCCGAAAAGAAAACATAAAGGAACCATTGGTAGAAAAAGGTTTATTGTGTTATGTAAGTGGTGTAATAAAGAAACCTCCTGTTGATGCTGATGAAGCTCACAAAGAAGACTATGAATCTAAACAAGAGATGGCCCTAGGAACCTTGTTGAAAAATATCTTTGATCCCGTCAAATTTCAAATTAGGAAGCTTACCGATCCAATAGAGGTATGGGATAAACTTGAAGCATTAAATGAGATAGTAGATGAAGACATGGCTTACACCATAGAGGAAAAACTTCTCAAATTGGATCCTAGGAATTTCAACACCATCAAAGACTATCTTACCCAAGTGGACATGTATAGGGCACAACTTAAGGATTGTGGTGAACCCATCAAGAATGGAAAGATGATCAAACACATCATGCCTCATCTTTCACCTGAATATGCTCCTTTTGTTTCTAGTTATAATACTCACAAATTAACAATAGGTAGTGCCTATGTTAAGCCTTCATTCAAATTTTTTTTAGAAATGTTGATCTTAGAACATGACAATCTAGTGAGTATGGGAATTCTCAAGTCTTCCAAGACCAAAGCCTTGGTACCTAATGAAGGTAATTCAAGTGGTAAAAACTCCAACAAGAAGTAGAAGCAGTGGAAGGCTAAGCCACAAGATGACACACAAAAATCATTCTCAAAATAGCAATCTTCCTCATATCAATCTTCTTCCACTTAACAATCTTCTTCACAGCAAGGAAAGTCTTCTTCCAAAAATAACCAAAAGGGGAACAATTCCAACAAAAAGGAGAAGAAAACTTGCTCTTATTGTAAGAGTAATGGTCATGATGAACATGAGTGCAAGGATAAGAAGATTGATGGATTGGTCAACATAATGAGGAAACAAAAAATTGATGTACCAAATGCATATAAGGATAAGGGATCTTTAACCACTTCAAAGGGTAAGGGACAAGCTTTGGTAGCAAGTACAAACAATGTTGAGGAATGGGTTCTTGATTTAGGAGCAACACATCATTTGGGTACTTCGAGAGAGTAGTTTTCCTCTTTAAAACCATCAAATGTACCTTACATCTATGTGGGCAATGATATTCAAGTGGCAGTTGAAGGGAAAGGCAATGTTGAGTTGGAAAATGGTGTCTTCAAGGATGTTCTTCATGTGCCTAACCTTAGCACCAACCTTCTCTCCATCTATAAAATAACTCACTATGGATGTGGAAACAAAGTAGAGTTCCTCCCTAATACACTTGTGGTGAAAAATCTCCAAGATGATTCTATGGTGGTAGTTGGAAAGGCTAATCATGAGACAAGACTTTATTTTTTCTCTCATTTTGTGCCTAAGTCCACTTCCCTTGTCTTGTTGACTCATTCAAATACACAAAGTAAACTATGGCATGAGAGATTTGGACATCTCAATTATCACTACCTTCAACAACTCAGCAGCAAGGATATGGTCATTGGTCTACCTCAAGTCAAGTATTTAGAGGGTGTATGTCCAGGTTGTGAAGTAGGCAAGCATCTTGAAGAGAAATATGACAAGGGGAAGTCTTGGAAGGCAACTATTGTTCTTGAATTGGTTCATAGTGATGTAACTGGCCCAATTCCAATAGCATCATTTGGTAAGGCCCACTATGTTCTCACATTTATTGATGACTTTTCATGATACATTTGGGTATTTTTTCTTGCTCATAAGAGTGAAGTATTTGATAACTTCATCACCTTCAAAGCTCAAGTTGAGAAAAAATTAGGGAAAGCCATCAAGATCCTACGAACAAATAATGGCAAGGAATATGTCAACTCTAGACTTATAGACTTTTGCAGAATGGCATCACTGAAAGAAAGAATAGAACTCTTAAGGAAATGACCACTTTTATGCTTCAACATAAGTCTCTAGATCAAGTGTTTTGGGCAGAAGTCATGTGGTGTGCCAATTACATCCAAAATAGAAGTCTACATAAGGTCTTAGATGGAATTACACCATTTGAGGCATGGTGTGCAAGAAAAACAAGTGTAAAGCACTTCAAATTTTTTGGTTGTCCAGCATGGGCAATGATACCTCCACAAAAGTGAAAGGCATTAGAACCACAAAGAAAACCATGTATATTTGTTGGCTATCCTAACTATCTCAAGGCATACAAACTAATAGATCCAAAGACTCATGAAATTTTTTATGAAAGGAGTGTTCACTTTGAAGAAACTTCATCCAAGTTTGGCTTCTTCAACTCCTTCTTCTACCTCCTTTGTCGATAGTGATCACAGTGATTATAGTGACTCGAAAGATGAGATTCTTTCAACTTTGACTTGTAGGACAACACCTTCATAGGGTTCACAAATAGTTAAGGACATTCCTTCTTCTTCCACTAAACCTTGCTTAGCACAACAGACCCTTGATGCAATAGGTTCATTGGTGGGAAATCCTTCAAACACTTGGAGGACAAGGTCACAACACAAGTCATTTCTACATGCATATATAGCCCTTGCTTCAAATCCATAGTCATTTAAGTAAGCATTAGGGATTCCCAAATGAGACAAGGTTATGGATGAAGAATATAACTCTTTGATGAAAAACAACACTTGGGATTTAGTTCCCCTTCCTAAGGGAAGAAAGGTGGTTTGATGTAAGTGGATCTATCGAACCAAATTTGCAGTGAATGGAAGTGTGGATAAACATAAGGCTAGATTAGTTACCAAAGGTTTCTCGCAGGTTCTAGGTATTGACTATAAAGAGACTTTTGCACTAGTCGCCAAGATGAACTCCATTCACCTGGCACTAGCTATTGTTGCAACTCATGTTGGGTTGTATACCAGATGGTTGTAAAGAGTGCTTTTTTGAATGGTGATCTTCATGAGGAAATTTATATGGAGCAACCACAAGGGTTCGTACAAGATTCTACTATGGTTTGCATATCGAATAAGCGTATTTATGGTCTTAAGTAGGCTCCTCGGGCTTAGTATGCCAAAATTGATTCCTTCCTACTCTTAGCAGGATTCACCCGGTGTCATTCTTATTCGAATGTCTACATTCTTTAGAAGGATGACTCACACTGTATTCTCGTGCTTTATGTAAATGATTTGATCATTATAGGAAGCACTTCATCCATCATTGCCAATGTCAAGACCTCTCTATGAGATAGATTTTCTATGATAGACTTGGGTTTATTACATTACTTCCTTGGTATTCAGATCACACAGTCTTCAGCTAGGATCACACTTTCTCAACCCAAGTATGCTCTTAAATTGCTTTCTCAGTTTCACATGAGTGACTGCAAGGCTTCTCGTACTCCCTTTCTTTCAAGTGTCAAGCTAGAGGCTAAGTGTATCACTCCACTTGTTGATGCTACGTTATACAGATAGTTAGTTGGGAGCCTTATCTACTTGACACATACATGCCCTGATATAGCTTTTGCTATTGGCATCATTTCATGCTTTATGCAAGAACCACATGAGCTTCATTGGAAGGCCACCAAGCACATCTTACACTACATAAAGGGTACACATACACATGGGATACATTATGTAGCAAGTACTGGACTTTAGTTGGTTGGATGCATAGACTTAGACTATGTAGGGGACCTAGATTGTTGCAAGTCTACTTCAAGGTACATATTTCACCTTGGTTCTAGCCCTATTTGTTGGCAGAGTAAGGAGAAAAATAATGTTGTTCTTTCTTCTATAGAGGCTTAGTATTGAGGCACTGTAAATGCAGCTACAAAGGCTCTTTGGTTACAACACATCCTAAAGGAATTTGGATTTGATCTACCTAAACCTACAATTATTTATTGTGACAATCAGAGTACTATTGAAATCTCTAAGCATCCAGTTCAGCATCAGCAGACCAAGCACATTGCGGTTCATATGCACTATATCAGAGAGTTGATACATGAGTAGATCATTGCATTACAGTATTGTCCTATAGCAAAGCAAGTTGCCAATATCTTCACCAAACCCTTCAATGAGTTCAAGTATACTCATTTGTGAGATCTCTTGGGGGTGCAGGATGTTGCAGAAAGGGGAGTCCCTTGACTTCTCTCTTCTTTCTTTTAGGAGGGATCTTTTCCTCATCTAAGTTCTTCTCTCTCATCTTCTTTATTATATTTATCTCTCTTTTTGGAGGAGGTTTTTTCCCATGAGGTTTTCCCTCTTTCTTCGCTTTATGAGAGATTGCATTGCATCATTGTATGTAGAGCATTGCTTTTATACATGGGTACCTAACATGGCCTCGTAGCCAGGACCCATTATGCATTTGTGAGCTTAAGTGCATTCCCTTACGTTGCACTTAAGGGGGGTTGTTGGTGTAAATAAATTTTTACTAATTACACTTTACTTAAGTTTACGTAGGTTAATGCATTATTTTATTGCATTGCATCATTTTATTATTTATTTTGTGAGACACTTAGGAGTTGGGGACCTTTATGAGTTGTCATGTTGACAACACCTAAGTGCATAACTCTAATTCAACACATGGTTTCTACAACATTGGAGTTTGCATCATTCACTGAGTTGTCATGTAGACAACACAGTTGTTCACACTCCTAATTTAGCACATGGTGTCTACAACATAAATTTGCATGTTACACTATTTTAGGCTTATCCTCTCATCATCGCACTTGCTTCCATGCTTATGGATGATAACCCATATCTGGTGGACATGTGCCTATTTGTATGACTTATCACGATGTTGATTCTTAGGAATTCTAGGTGCATCTCAAAGGCCTTTATATGCAGGCACTCCTAGTGTACTTGACATTCAAATTGAATACTATACAGTTATTCTAACCATACTTTAGTCTAACTTGTGCTTGTGTTTGAGTTCCTTGGTCTTAGGTGAATTTTTCCCTAAGGAAAATTCTTACAGAAAACATAATCAATATTCTTAGATTTGAAATTATCAAAATTTGAAAGTTCAAAAGTAGTGAGTCTACCAATGAGTTCTTCAAGGGTTATATCACTACTAGGAGTATACCTAAGTTCTTATATAGCAGAGATTGTAATAGCATAGATAGGCATCATGGTTCACAATACTTTGCTCATCATAGTCTCATCTTCAATAACTCCATTTGCTCCTTTGATTGCATTTATAACATCTTTGTTTCTTGCACAATACTAGACTATAGTGTCACCTTCTTGCATTCTCATTTAATCAAATTTTCCTCTTAGACTTTTAGCTTTGTCTCTTAGCACATTCTTGTCTCCCCCATAGATCTTTTGTAGGGCATCCCACATTCCTTTAGAAGTGGTACATGTTTTGATGTCTTTAAACTCTGAAAAGATTAGGGAAAATGTAATCTCCAACATTGCTTGATCATGTTCTTTCTTCTGTTTGAGTTGTTCAACAATTGGGGCACTAGTTACTACAACATATTCAATGATCATGGTTGGTTGTGCATAATCCCCAAGTCCTTCTAGATGCAACTTCATCAAACTTTTCCATGCAAGAAAGTTTTCCTTGTTTAAATTGGGCACCTCGTTTCTATACATCTTGATCGTTAGCTTTAAGTACTTTCAAACTATTTCCTTCACAAGCACTAAACTCTCTTATACCAATTGTTGGAATGCTTTAGAATAATTGAGAGGAGGGTGAATTAGTTATCCAAGGTCCAAATATATATATGAAACTTTTTAGTACTTAACAAATTCTTGTGCATGCATTGATCATCCATATCTCAAACCATAGTATATTACTATCCTCGTTCTAATAAACTTTGCAAAAATATAAACATGAAATCCCACAAAATCATTCACACAATTTGACACAAGGACTTTACATGGAAACCCAATTTGGGAAAAACCACTAGTAACATGCTACCAATTTTTACTCTTATGAAGTAAACTCTGTGAGGATCCAACCTTGATAAAGGTTACAATCCACACTACTAAATGTGACCTTGATTAAAGGATTTCAATCACCCTGTTAGGAGTGAGCCTTGTTAGAGGATTTTAGAACATTCCATTAGAATGTCATGCTATTAAAGGATTTACTTGTGACTTTAGGTCAACCTTAATCCAAGAGATATATCTAGACTGATACAATTGCCAGAAAGTAACAATAGGACTTGTTTTGATAATAAAACAACTCATAGATTACAGATGTCTTATTCAGTCCTCCATATTGCTTGGCATTCAATATCCTTCATCTCTAACAACTTGTTCACCCTTTAACCCTTCACCTCCTTAAGCCTTCTTTCTTAGTATTTCATCTAATGTAATACGAAACAAGCTCTGCTAAAAGTATTACATCTGCACTTACTTTAACAACATACTAGGCAAACCATTTCTGAAAATATCCCATAATCACAAATTGGGCAATACTAAAAATAACAGAAAGTCAAAATCACATTAAACAAACACTTTGAAAACTACATAGAGAATACTTATTGTTAGGCTTCATTCCCATATTCAACATCAGTCCCCTTCTACCACATGGGTATTGGGCTGCCTTTCAAATCACCAAAAACTAATTCCCTACCAATGAAAATTGGGCCACTATCACTCCTAGTATATATTGGGTTGTATTATCAAAAATGACATTTTTTTTCATTTCATGTTATTAGGCTTACTAGCTAAAATTGGCCTCTCATGTTAAGCATCAACTCCTCCTTCACAACATGGATTCGAGCTACCAATTTTACCTCTTCAACCATCAATTTCCCTCTTCCATTATCAGCCTGCCTTACTTCTCTTTCAAAATCCTTTATCAATTTTTTTTTATTGCTCACAACCATTAGCCCCAATACCAACATGTATTGACCTCTTGTACTGTTAAATAAAAGTGAATTTGTTTTTTTTCAGTCATCGAGCTCCATAAGACATGATAAGAGCTTGTTAATTTCCACCACAACTAACATCAGCTGGCTACCATGCTCCTCCATCCAACAACTTTCAATGATGTTATGCCTTTTTCGGCCTTTGTGTAACTATTAACTAAATTGTTAAAATAATGATCTAGCTCCAATCCAATACTAGGTCTCTTCCAAAACATCCTCATCGGCTTCCAATTGGTTATCAACTGAATTGGTTATCAGTTGTGCCAATCATGCAAACACAAATAAGATGTATTAGGTTCTTATGAAATTCCAAAGAACTGATATATGTAAAAACCGATCTCCTTTCTTTTTAAACTAGTCACCTTTTTTTCCACTATAATTGGCAATCTCTTTCCAAAGAGATTTCACACTTACTCTAAACTATAATGGTCAGAATGTGGCATTTGAATTCTAGTCTTTTGTGGAATTTGGGATGCTCGTTGGATGCTCCCACATCATACTCCCCACAAAATAAAAATTTCCAAGTCCCTTGGAAATGATAGGGATAAGAAAATTGGCAAGAAACCTAAGCTTCATTTTAATTCTAGGCTTGAACAAATGTACTAGCAGAAACCATGACACCATGTATACCTCCATATCACCCTAGGTTGAGAGTCTTCTATGACTGAAATGGGGATTTTTTGCTACTCTGGGTTATGCCATGACTTTGCAACAAAGACCATGAAATGTGGTAGGACATTTGACTACTTCCTATCACCAGTTGATCCATTCTACCTGTTCGGATGACATACCCACACTAGAACATCACCACCATTGTTTATTAACTTGTTCATAATGACATTAAGTTCTTTTTGTATACCTATTGCTACCAATGCCACATATTCCGCATGCCAACTTTGCATATCTTGAAAGAACATAATAGATTTGGCCTACTCATGGCCACTTACTGGCTGTACTATGGTCTCATTTCTTGAGACTAAATCAAGTAACACAATCTAAACTTCTTAAACATGCCATGTTTCTTGGAAATTCATCTTTCCAACTGTCGAGGCTATCATTTTAGCCTGTGATCAATAGTCTCAATTTCTTCATACTTTGACTCTATGCCCTTTGCTATGAGATCTTGAATCTCCTCTAGTTCCTCTTTTTCTTCTTGTTGTATATTATCTTCAGGTTCCAAAATTTGGACCCTCTTTGGTTCTTCCAAAACTTTAGTGTCTTCAAACAAACATTCTTTCACTTCATGTACAACTTCTTTCTCTTCTACTACATGTATTAGAAAGTTGATTCTTTCCACCAAACCTAGACTTCTCTTATTTGGCCAAGATTCATCATCATTGGGTAGTGGTTGCAACATCATCTTTCTTCCATATTTCTCAAAAGAGTGGGTATTTTCTCAACCATAATATGTAGCTACATTGTTTTATTTCCATGCTTATCCCAAAAGCATATGACAATCCCTTCATGGCACAATATCACACTCAACAATATCATGGTAAATCCTAATATTACATGGAACATATGCCTTTTCAAGAACTTCTACCCATTGATCATCATTCAAACCAAATGATTGATAAGGTGCTTCATGAGCTATTCTTGGGAGATTTATCTTCTCAACCATCTCAACAAACACTATGTTATTCAATGCATTATTCTCTGCAATAACTTTACATACCTTGTTCTTGCATTTGCATTTAATGTGAAACATAGAATGTCATTGCAAATCTTTGTCTCTTCACTTGAAGTTTTCAATCATGACAATCTCAAGAATCTTGAACCCGTAATCTACAACACAACAACCCACAACACCAAACAACCAGATCTTTCATTAGCTCTGATACCAATCTGATGTAATATGAAACAAGCTCTACTAAAACACACTAACTAGTATTACATCTACACTTACTTTAACAACATACCAAGCAAACCATTTATGACGATATCCCATAATCACAAATTGGGCCATACTTAAAATAACAAAGAAGTCAAAATCACATTAAAAAACACTTTCAAAACTACATAGACAATACTTATTGTCGAGCTTCATTCCCATGTTCAACATCGGCTCCCTTCTACCACATGAGTATTGGCCTACCTTTCAAATCACCAAAAAATGATTCCCTACCAATGAAAATTGGGCCACTATCGCTCCTAGTATATATTGGGTTGCATGATCCAAAATGATGTCATTTTTCCTTTCATGTTATCGAGCTTACTAACTAAAATTAGCCTTCTGTGTTAAGCATCAACCCCTCCTTCACAACATGGATTCAAGCCGCCAATTTCACCTCTTCAAACATCGATTTCCCTCTTCCATTATTAGACTACCTTACTTCTCTTTCAAAATCTATTATCAATTTTTTTTCTTATTGCCCACAACCATCAGCCTTGATACCAACATGTACCAACCTCTTGTATTGTTAACAAAATAGAATTTGTTGTTTTTTCAATTATCAAGCTTCACAAGACATGATAAGAGTTGATTAATTACCACCACAACTAACATTGGCTGGTTGCCATGCTCCTTCATCCAATGACTTTCAATGATGTTACACCTTTTTTAGCCTTTGTGTAACTATTAACTAAATTGTTAAAACAATGATCTGGCTCCAATCCAATACTGGGTCTCTTCCAAAACATCCTCATCGATTGTGCCAATCATGCAAACACAAATCAGATGTATTGGGTTCTTATGAAATTCCAAAGAACTGATATATGTAAAAATCGATCTCCTTTCTTTTTAAATTGGTCACCTTTTTTTTCCACTATACTTGGCAATCTCTTTCCAAGGAGATTTCACACTTCCTCTAAAAAATAATGGTCTGAATGTGGCAGTGAATTCTAGTCTTTTGTGGAATTTTGGATGCTCGTTGGATGCTCCCACATCAATGTCATCTATTGATTCATCCCTTCAACTATCAAATGAAGCAACACCACAAGACTCCTTATCTTTCTCTAGTTCGCATTATGACACTTTGCTTTTGGCCTATTATCTCACTAAATAAAAAATTTAAATATTTTGTTGCTTAACCACAATCATCAATCTTAGGGCTAGGTTAGATTCATTGAATCTAACATCTTTTCCATTTTAGTTTCCTCTAGAAACTTCCTTTACAATCCTCTTCAAAGTCATCTCAAAATGGTTTATCTTGAATTATGTGCCACCATCTCATCATACTTATCTTCCACATGCTTCACACAATTCAAGAAATTAACTTTGTTGGATCAAATTTGTCAAAACTTCAATCAAACTCATTTTACTGGCACTCAGCAATAACATGTTGTTTGCTCATCAATCACTATCTTCTGATGCTCAGTCACTACTAGGCTACTTGACATACACTAAGTCTTTATTGGTGCCTGAAACACACTAGACTTTCTTCACTAGGCACCTAGTAGATTTCTCTTTTCTCAGCACATATTGAACTTACTTCACTCAACTTCAACTAACTACTCAACCCACACTGACTTGCTTGGCTTCCACTGTTTACTTGGTTAGGCTTGGTAGACACATTTCTTTGTGTAGCCTTCTTCTAGTCTTTGCTCAAGTATCATTTCATTATAGCCTTAAGTAGATAAACAATACACTATATCATCAAAGTCTTACTTGGTCTTAGTGCTTTTATACACCATATAACTCAACCTTTCTCTAGGTACTCTTGTTATCCTTTCTTTTCATATCCTCTTCACCAATCAATCAAATGATAGCATTCAAACCAAATTAGTAATTCTCTCACCAAGTAGCAAGTTTGACATTAGTAACAAAATAATGATTGTTCAGTGATAGTTTTCATTAATCTTCCTCATTTCTATACTTCAACAATGTGCATATTCAAATGCCAAATTTTGTATAGAAAAGTTATAAAAATGTAACATGTGCATATATGTATGTATATATATATATATATATATATATATATATAATTTTTAATAGAAAAGTTGTAAAAATCTAACACATGAATATTCATATGCAAAATTTTGTAGATAATTTTTTTTACTTGAATATGACCTTATTTCCATTGTAACAAATGTCTTTATAAGTATTTGGGTTTAAGCATGTAGTTATGACTTTGCATGTTGATGTGGTATGTGGTTTTTGTCATTAGCGTCAATTAACTGTAAATACTATTGTATGGTCTACCATTCTTTTCCTGATGTCCCAAATCCTAGTATGGTCTATTGTTGTATGGTCTACCATTCACTAAGTAACACTACAAGTTTTGATATCAACTGAGAATGTTGTACCAAATCAAATCCATTTGAAATCTCTCACTGAGATAGGTTATTATAGGCTTCATAAACACTGTCCTCTACCATCTGAATTTTTTCTATAGCCCTCACAAGCTCCAAGTTTTGATCCTTAGAAGATGATAGGTCTTGGGGACACTTCGGTGCATGGTGGTCATGATTGTTCTAGAGGCTCTATGGCCAAAACAAGGGTGTTAGTAGGATTCACCTACCCATCTGGAGCTAAAGAAATAGTCAAATTGATGCTACAATGAATAGTTGGAAAGATATGTAATGTTGCACCAATTCACTAAGTAACACTACAACTTTTGGCATCAAGTGAGAATGCTATGTCAAATCACATCCATTTGGAATCTCTCATAACTGAGATAGGGTATTGTAGGGTTGATCAACATAGTCCTCTAACATCTTACAATTTATTGACAACCCTTACAAGCTTTGAGTTATGACCCTTAGAATATGGTGGCTAAAACATGCTTAGTGCACCTTAGGGGCACTTCGGTACATGGTGGCCATGATTGTTTCTAAAGCCTTTGTGGCCAAAACAAGGGTATCCCAAGGGTTCACCCACCCATATGGAGCTAACAGAATAGTTGAATTGATGCCATAGTGAACAGTTGGAAAGATATGCAATGTTGCACCAATTTACTAAGTAACATTACAAGTCTTAGCATCAAGCAAGAATTCTATGCTAAATCACATCCATTAATCTCTTAGAACTAAAATAGGTTACTATAGGGTTCACAAATATGGTACTCTACCATCTAATAGTTTGGAAATATCCCTCACAAGATCTGAGTTATGAACCTTAGAATATGGTAGTTGAAACGTACTTAGTACACCGTAGGGACACGTTGGTGCATGGTGGGTGTGATTGGTCTAGAGACTCTATGGACAAAACAAGGGTGTCGATAGGGTTCACCTACCCATCCGGAGCTAATAGAATAGTCAAATTGATTTCATGATGAACAATTGGAAAGATATTAAATGTTGCATTAATTTATTAAGTAACACTACAAGTTTTGGCATTAAGTGAGAATGGTGTGCCAAATCACATCCATTTGGAATCTCTTAAATTTGCAATATGTTACTGTAGGGTTCGTCAACACGGTCCTCTATGATCTAACAATTTGTCAATAGCCCTAATGAGCTTTGACTTATGACCTTTAAAAGATGACAATTGTAATGTGCTTAGTGCAACTTGTGGACACTTTAGTGCATGGTGGTCATGATTGTTCTAGAGGCTCTATGGTTAAAACAAGGATGTCACTACAACTCACTTGCCCATTCGAAGCCAATGGAATAGTCCAATCGATGTCATGATGAATAGTTGGAAAGATATGCAGTGTTGCACCAATTCACTAAGTAATACTATAATTCTTGACATCAAGTGAGAATGTTGCGCCAAATCACATCCATTTGGAATCTGTCTAAATTGAGATAGATTACTATAGGTTTCATAAGTATGATCCTCGACCATCTGATAGTTTGTTGATATCCCTCACAAGCTTGGAGCTATGATCCTTAGAAGATGGTAGCTGAAACATGTTTAGTACATCTTGGGGACACTTCGATGCATAGTGGTTAAAATTGTTCGCAAGGATCCATGGCTAAAACAAGGTGTCACTAAGGTTCACCCTCCTAGTTGGAGCTAAGGAAACAGTCAAATCGATGCCACAATGAATTGTTAACAAGATATGAAATGTTGCATCAATTCACTAAGTAACAATGCAAGTTTTGGCATCAAGCAAGAATGTTGTGCCAAATCACATCCATTTGGAATCTCTCAGAACTAAGATAGGTTACTCTAAGGTTTGTAAACAAGGTCCTTTACCATCTAATAATTTGTCAATATTCCTTACGAGCTGCCAGTTATGATCTTTAGAAGATGGTAGCTGAAATGTTCTTAGTGCACCTTGGGGACACTTTGGTGCATGATGGTTCTGATATTTCTAGAGGATTTGTATCCAAAAAAAGGGTGTCACTAGGGTTCACCTGCCCATCTAGAGCTAATGGAGAAGTTTAATTGATGCCCATTTGCAATAGTAAATCCTTCCTACATATCGAGTTCTATGTCTTCAAAACTCTCACAACATTTTGTCTTTGATTTTGATGTGTCATCAAGCTTAGTTGTAAAACTTAATGCATATGATATATCCTGACATTGGTTTGTCAATTTAACATTATCAAGCCTATTTGTGATAGTAAAGCTTTCCTACATATCGAGGTCTATGTTTTCAACAAAGAAATTTATAACCATATGTCTTCAACATTGACCATAATAATAAATAACCATGAAATCAATGAAAAAGACAAAACTCTCACAACATTTTGTCTTTGATTTTGATCTGTGTCATCAAGATTAGTTGTAAGACTGAATACATCTGGTATATCCTGACATTGGTTCATCAATTCAACATTATCAAGCTTATTTGTGATAGTTATGTCTTCCTACATACCAAGGTCTATGTCTTCAACAACCAAATTTATAATCATATGTCTTCAATACTGAGCATAACAATAAATAACCATGAAATCAATGAAAAAGGAAAAACTCTCAAAATTTCGTCTTTGATTTTGATCTATGTCATCAAGATTAGTTGTAAGACTAAATACATCTAGTATATCCTGACATTGGTTCATCTATTCAACATTATCAATCTCATCTTGTTCATTTCTTAAGTTTTCCTTCTCTTATGGATCTAAACATTTAGTACATATTATTATTACAAACATATTGCAAATGTAAAATTAAAAATAATACATGGCATCAAATATAAAAACACATTGTTGCAAAAACTCAACCTTAATTTTTGCACCAACATGCACATATCACTTTGATTTCCATGATAAAAAACTTTATTTTGTGCAAACATGCCTTAACTTCAGCACCAACATGCATAGATTGCCTCAATTTATGTGCCAAAAATCTTAATGTCTATGCCAAAAATGTAAATTTCCATGCTAAAAATCTTGATTTCCATGCTAGAAAAATCTCAATTTTTGCGCCAGAATGCATAGATCACCTTGATTTTCATGCCAAGGCCTTAGGGAGAATTATTTTTGCCTTAATTGCAACTTTATCCAAATTGGACGTGCCTTATATGGAAATAGGGTTTTTTGGGCACTTTGAGCTCAACAACGATGTTTGGTTGGGCTCAAAGTGATTTATTAGTGACCCCCCACATTAAAAAAAAAAATGTTTTGAAGAACTGAAACTTTGTGGAAAAAAATTACATATCTAAAAGCCAAGCCAAACCTTTCGTAAATAGAATGTGGGCATGAAAATTCAAAGCTATGACACACTGTTGAAGTTGATGAAAGATCAACCCCACAACTCCCAAGAATCTGCATGCAAACACTTGTCACAGAAAGAGATGAGCAAAAGCTATGAAGACTGGAATTCATAGATCCATGGATGAGAGATTCTTTATGAGAAAAAAGAGAAATTTCTATTATCAAAAGTGAATTAATAAATTACAAAAAGATCAATCCTTATAAAAGGAGATCAAAACCCTTATAGGTAGCTAACCTAGGTTGCATGGTAACAATTAATAAAAAATTAATTATTATATGCCTAAATTTTAGCTTAAGTAAACTAGAGATAACAAGTGACATAATAATTAAATCAATATAATTTAATTAATAAGAAAATATTTTATTACTTTAACACACACACACACACACAATGTTAATGGGAAGTGGTAGCTAACTTTAGTTTTATACACATATAATGTGATCACATTATGGATAGTATGATAATTGAGTTTTACTATTCATGATGTGATTATGTTATTTAAAGATTGAAACATAATCTCGTTTAGGCTTGGCAATAGGCTTGTAAACCTACCCAAAGGCTTGGGTTGATGTTTTCTCTCCATTTTTGTTGCTTTAGACATTTTTCCATCTTCTAAGATCAATTCTCGTCTTTGACTTCAAGTTTGCAAATGGTGAAGTGGGTATCTATAAAGTTGCCACCATAATCTTATTTGCATTCTTACCTTTCTACCCATATACTTTTAAAACAAATTTGGCCAAAATTAGCATTGAGAAGTTAACTTTTCTATATCAGTTTCTTCGCATTCCCGTTGGACATATGTCTAACATTTTTTTAGTAACTTTTGATCTACTTAACCAAATGGAAAATAAATTAGATATTATTGTTCTACACTTGATTCTATACACTTAAAACAAACTTGTGTTGATTTTATCCAATTTGATGTAAGTTATGCCTAGTGCACAAAGCAGTACTAGAATTTCATGATGGGGTCACTTCAAAAAAATCATACAAAAAAATTTTCGTGTCATAAAACTATGAAAAAATACTCAACTTCTAAATCTCATTCTTACCTATCATCCTACCAAAGGGTTTTTCGAAATACTAAATCTAACTATATGTTTTGTGGAGCATACGATAACAACTATGTTATATTTTTCAGCAAAATTATGAATAGTTTTCTATGTGCATGAAGTTTGACCCTCTTAATCTTATCCATTTAAAAAACACCTTACTAGTTTAGAAAGTAGATCAGAGTACAACATTTTTTGTGTTTTACATATTTTCTCATTTTGAGTGCATGACCATCATATGACTCTTAACTAATTTTAGAGAAAAGGTGTCCAATTATACCCCTTTTTGCACACACCATCTTGGTGCACTTACCCTTTGATATCACATTTGTCTCATACTCCTAAATATAACCCTTGGGACAATTTAAATAAAAACATAATAATGATCATATAACTTAAATAAGACTTAATATAGCCACACTGACTACTCTTAGCTCTATGCACACTATATGATTAAGAGTATAGTACATTCAAAGACACATTCACCAGTATGTATATGTTTATATTTGTCACAAATCAAAATGTGCTCTTTCACATACACATCTGTGTGTGGAATCTTCTTCAGTCTTCTAGTTTTCTACATTTCAATTAACTTTATATTGAATATCTTTATATATCATAAGATAATTGAAGTTTGAGTTTATGTTCATGCCACTTGAATATGAACTTTAATACTAAAAAGATAATTTCAAAGTAACTTAAAAATTCAAAAAATATAATTACTTTAAATAGATATAAAACATATCAAAATTTAGTATAGAAAACTCTAGCCACCCAAGGATTCAAACATATACATATCTCCCATCTTCAAATATTGTAACATACTAGTAGTTGCACACTTTTGTGCTTGCAATGATAAGCCAATAGGTGTTCGATAAAAAAAATTATGTTTTAAAATATAATCTTATGTGAACAAATTATATTATTAATAATTTTCAATTTAAATAACATAATAGTTACTAAAATATTTTAAATGGATTAATAAATATTATTTTTTATAATTCAATTTATCAAATATGAAAAAAAAATCATTAAAAAAAACCCCATCAAAAACTCTATTATGAAAAATTAATAAGAGAAGTACAAAAAAATAATATGAAAAAATAACATCTATAACAAATATTCTATTAACTAAATAAATTATAGAAACAAAACAAAATATTTTAAGAAAAACTAAACTAATTTTTTTTAAAAATTAAATAATCGATAGTTCAAAAAGATAGGTACAAAATCTAGAGAGGGGAGGCGAACCTCAACCTCCTAGTTCAACCGGTAATCCATGATCATCAACTAGCACAATATGTAACAATTTCAACGAGATTACAAAAAAGGAAATTAGATAAACTAATCTAGAGTATCATCACGATCATCAATCCATGTTGTCCATCCTAGCTCTCCTTCCATCCAAACAGCTTTCTTCCATTCAAGAATATGAGCAAAAAACTCAAGTCTATTAGAAAAAGGGCCTCTAGTATCTCGCATCTCCTTAATCAGCCGCTTAAGGGCTTCTTCAAAAGCAGCCTGGTCATCAATAATGCTGGCCCATTCCAGCCCATGCTTCATTCCGTAGATGAACATCGTAGCGTGCCCATCACGGAGAAATCTTTTCAGTTTGTCTTTTTCAAGTTTCATAATGCAACACACCTGTGAGACAATCTTAAAGTGTATGAGTTTCAAATGAAACAAAATAAGGGATCTACCAACATATTGGAATTTGTCCTCATTTCTACTTTTCCAAATAAACCAAAGAATATGAGAAGAGAGAATATTCCAAAAAAAGTTAGCATCCTTCTTAAGACCGGATATGTTTCCAAGAATAGTATCCAGCATAGAGACATGATCAGTTATAGATATTACAAAAAAATTCCATATAATCCTAGCAAAATGACAAGTAAAGAAAATATGTCTTAAATTTTCAGGAACCCTGCAAATAGAACAAGAGTTAGTATCACCCGTTTGATTTTTAATAGGAAGTCTATCAAGAAGAAGTTGCCATTTAAAATGTAAGATTTTGGGAGGAATACGAGACTTCCAGAATCTGTCAAGCTTTTTGTGCCATTCAAGAGAGTCCAAATGTTGGAAATATTCAGGATAAGATAGGTTACTGAGAGGGGAGGGGTGAATCAGTAACTTATAAAACTTTCAAACAAATCAACATTTTAACCATTCACCATTCATTCATCTAATCTACTGCATAACTGAAAGAACAAACATTCATTGCATATGTACACAGAGATTTGGTGACCCAGAAACCTTCCAAATAGAAAGTAAAATTGGGGTGGGGATGATGCCCACAAAACTTCAATACTGCAGTATAAAGTTGGCCTGTTAAGGCTTACAATGATCACTTCTGGTGATCTGCCCTGTTAGGAGCAAGTAGGACTGCTAGATCCACCTTGTTAGAGGATTTACAAACATACAGTAAAGTATGCACTCTGTTAGGAGATTTACATAAAGACTATTAAGTCTACCCTATTAAAGGATTTATAAACTGATTCACCTGTTAGGATGAAGCAGTGGATCTGCTTATAACTGTTTGCTAATAAGATCCTTTTTGCATTGATCACCTGATGTGATAGATATAACTTTTCTGCTCCTATGTTGACCTTGCTGAATCCCTTTTATTTTGTTGCTGATTTACAATTCCTTCTTTTCATGTGAACATCAATCTCTTCATTTTTATATCTTTTTCACACCCCTCATATATATCATACTACAAATGATATCATATATTACATATACACCATTTCATTCCTTACAATTGCAAGGTTGGCCAAAACATAAGTGAACAAAACATTATTGAGTTGGCCAGATAGTAGAAAACTCGGGTTTCTCAAGCTGACTCGGTGACCTTCTGATACTCGGCATCCACTACATTACTCGGCATCGTCATGCACTCGGTAGAAGTAGAGGCTCGGCTCATACTAGTCACACAACACTGCTTGGAACTCGGTAACCATTGGTGACTCGGTAGGTATAGTGCCACTCGGTAGAAACTAACTTCTTCGTTTACCTTGCTTTGCTCGGTGAACACTGAGTTCTTCATTTACCTTACTTTGCTCGATGAACACTGAGTTCTTCATTTACCTTGCTTTGCTTGGTGAACACTGAGTTCTTCATTTACCTTTCTTTGCTCGGTGAACACTGTGTTCTTCATTTACCTTTCTTTGCTCGGTGAACATTGCTAAACTTCTCATTCACTCAGTATCCTCTGAAATGCTCGGTGACAACTGTTTACCTGCTAAACTTATAAGGTAACCATTGAATGCTCGGTATACATTGTAGACTAAGTGATGAGCTAGATAAGCATTCAGAATTGAATAAGTGTTTGCACTAATGAGAAATATATCATAATTCCAACACCAAATTCATATACCAGGTGGTATTTAAGTGTGATAAAATAGAGTGATCTTTATTAAGCACCTTATATATATATATATATATATAGCTTTGATTTTATGTAAGAGGGATCCATCATCCCAACGAAAATATAAGAATTTATGGGAATCCACATCACATCTATGAGGAAGATTGAGAGGGCGACAAGCATTAGCTATCATATTATAGGTACGTTTATGAGAGTCAGGAAGATTGAACTTAAGCCTAATATCTTGCCAACTAGCAAGGTTGTCATTCTCCAAAATATCAATAAAGCTCTTGATACCATGATTGTTCCAATGTTTAGCAGAACACCCTTGAGTCATGGCAAGAGGTTTGCCATTATGTTTCAGATTCCACCAGATAGAGCGTTCACCGTGGATAGAATATTGCTATCAAAGTTAGAATTATAAATAAAGCCCCTCACCAACTCCCAAGCCTTCCAGATAGACTTAAAAAAACCATAGAGCCTTGAATAGAGACAGCGAACGTCCCAACAACAAGATCAGCAAAGGGAAGGTTCTTCCAGTATGTAGCTTGCTTAGGAAATCCAGATTGAATATTATTTCTAAGAAGAATTTTCCAAGGCTCATGACCATCAAGAGCCTGAAAAAAAACTAATTTTAAAAAATAATTTAAAATAATTTAAAATCTAAAACTTAAATCAATTTCTAAAATAAAAGTTAAATAAATGAAGATCACAACATGAGCTAATGTGGAGATCACAAGTAATTATTTTTTAAATAAATAAAAAAAGAAAAATAATAGTTAAAAGTGGAGATTTAAAATATAATCTTATGTAAACAAATTAGATTTTTAACATTTTTTAATTTAAATAACATAACATTTACTAAAATCTTTTAAAAAAGATTAATATATATTATTTATTTAAATTCAATTTATCAAATATGAAAAAAAATCATTAAAGAAATACCATCAAAAAATCAATTAAGAAAAGTTAATAAGAGAAATACACAAAAACTAATATGAAAAAATAACAATGTTCTAACAAATATTCTATTGACTAAATAAATAATAGAAATTAAAAACTAATATTTAAAGAAAAAACTAAACTAATATAAAAAATAAATTAAAATAATCTAAAAACTAAAATATAAATCAATTTAAAAAATCAAAAGTTAAATAAATATAGAGATCACAACATAAGCTAATGTAGAGATTAGGAAAAGAAAAATAACGGTTAAAAGTGGAGATATCAACTAATAAATATCCAAATAATAATTAAAAGTGGAGTGAGATAAAAATTGGCGGTCAATAATTAACCTGATTAACGGGAAGGACATGAGCTGATGTGAAGATTAAAAAAAGAAAAAAATAGTTAAAAGTGGAGATAACAACTAATTACTGTCGATAAACATTCTATAATGACAAAATGGGTGGAGTGGGAAGGTGTGAGTGTGTTAATGTTAACATTTATTTTCTAAGTTAAATTTGACAACCATCTAAATGTCAAAATTTTAATATTTATTATAAATATGATATATTTTTTTCAAATAACTAAATTTTGATTATTATGTAGTTGGGCTATCCACACTTTTGTGGATTGTTTTTTTTGATACTCTGCTAGTGGGTCGAGGCCGTGCCTCCCCCCGTCTTGGTATTATGTTTTGATCTCCTGATTATTAATACAAAAAAAAAAAAAAAACTAAATAAATATTACAGTTTATAAGAAATATAAATAATCATTTTAAAAAATAAAAAATAAAAAATAAAAAAACTTAAGTGTAAAAAAAAATCAAAATATAAAAAAATTAAGAAAATGGAAATTTTTTTTAAAAAAATATGCTAAATTAAATTTTAATCATATTTATAACTGATATCTATTGACATTTTTTATATAGATTTATTTAATATATCTATACTAATAAATATCCAAACAAAAATTGAAAATAGAATGATCAGTAAATAATTAACATAATTAACATAATTAAAAGAAAACATGGTCCGTATTTTGTTTATTGTTAATAATTTCTTCTTCTTGGAGTTTAGGGTGGTGGGAAGTCCAACATATAGGCGGGAGCTTTTTCGTTAACTAGACCTTCATTTTGATTGCCACCCGTCTGTTATGCTCAAGTTTGGCGCCTTCCATCATTCCCCTCTCGTCTTCTCGCTGTTTCCGCTGGTTACATTGTAAACATAAAACAACCATTATCACCTCGATTCTGTCGTAAGTTCTATGAATTCTGGTCTGAAAATCTTTTATTACTGTATTCCTCTTACCCTTTTATTATAACCAGTAAACAGTTAGGCGATAATGATTTGAAAACCATATGCCTGTTTAGCACAGTTGTGAAAAAGAGGTTGATTTGGCGATAAGGGTGGTATGTACATTTTTCCAATCACATCAATGCAGCATTTCATTGAAACGACTAAATTTAGTTATTACCATAAGAATTTATTTCTTTTTCGAAAATTTCGTTGCTGATTGTGAAGGTGAAGTGTATCAATCTCATCAGATACTTGATCAGCTATATCAATTTCAGGCTCAAATATTATTTTAGTGCAGCTTCATTCTATAGCATTAAGTGAGATAACTGTTGAGTTTTATGCGTGCTGACTTAATATTAGTTGTGTTGGTGTAGCGACTATATTCCCGATGAGATCCCTCCCTACCACCAGTATGTGCTTTTGGTGTGATGGCCAATGCAGTGTGATAATAATGCAGCCTAGGAAGGCATTTTATTCTTGTTTTAGTTTGAGCGTGAGCTCCATGTCAGTAAATCCAAGTTTTTAATAACGAAAGATGGCAAGCACATTTGGAATGGAGATTCAGAATTCAGTGGCCAATATTTTGAGCAATGGAAGCTCAAGATGGATGGTTTCTTGGTAGATTGTGGTAAGTAGATTGCCTTTGTTCGTTAGAGGCATATGAAATTGCTGGCAAAGACTAGGAGAAGCTTGACCAGAAAGCCTAAATTTACCAACAATTTATGCCTTTTTAGATTTAGTGTTCTTGAAGAACTTATTGCTGAAAAGCTATGTTAGAAGGTCAGGGATTTATATTAGATTAAATCCCAAGTGAACAAACAATTTCTGTGAAATAGATTATACAACCATTAAATTTTTGATCACAACTTTTTAATTGAGCGCTAGAATTCCTTCAGTATTGCTATTAGCCAATTAGTATAAGTCTATGTGAAGATGCATGGAAAAGATCAATGAATTACCCTATTGTATTCATTGCTTGATTCATGTGGTGACCTTGTTATAGCAATTCTACTTTTGCCCAATTTAAGTTACACGAGTTTGTAGATGTCATGTTGTTAGAAGAGATGAAGCTAAATTCTGAAATTCTAGTAAGGACGACTTGATTGTTGAATGCCATTCAAAGTTCAAATGCATGATGAAGAAATAAGACAACAATTTTGAGTCGAATTGTACATCTAAGTCTAAAGGATGCATGATGAAGAAATAAGACAACAAATATGAGTCGAACTATACATCTAAGTCTAAAGGAAAGTTGAAGGTGAAATGCTTGAAGTGTGTGAAGACTGGTCATATCAAGAGGTAGTATAAGGAAGAAGGCTATGAAACAATTTGATGATGCTTCCTCATTGGATTCAAAGAAATTTATGGACATGCACATGCTTGGCATCTTTTTGCATGTGCGAATGTGAGGGTTCATGGCTGATTGTTTCTAGATTTTTTGTCCACATAATTCCCACAAAGAGTGGCATCTTGTGTATAAAAGATAAATGGAGTGTAAGTCTTCAAGGGAGACAAAATGTCTTACAACATCATTAGCTGCAACAAATCAAGTCGATAGTCTTTAAGTATTCATAATCTTGGTTTAGCTAGAAATTTGACTTCTATAAGTGCATGGTTGATGTAGGTGTGCAAGTTGTTTTGAAAAAATACGGATGCAAGAAGGTTGGAAGAGCCAGGGTTTTGGAAAATGTAGTTTTTTGGAACTCTATTTTGGTTTGATGACCTAATACATTGATTGAATGTAGTAGTTTTGAGTTTTGTGGTTTTATGTGCCATAATTACTTGCTGGAAATATTATTTTGTGGTAGAAATCCAAGGGCCATTGATGAGAAAGGTCTTAGAGCTTGAAATCTAAGGTTATGACTAAGGAGCTTGTTGACTATTCTTTGGATTTTAATTTTTGTGAACATTGTGTAATATGGAATACAAAATTATATTGAGTTTTACATAAGCTCCACAATTTTGATGGGTATTTAGACTTGTAGATGAAATATCTCTATCACAAATTTTCCAAGCTACGAACTCCAACGTCTATCCACCTCCAAAGATGAATCAAGTTTCCATCCAATCCACCAAGAAATCCTAAAATTTTCTATCCTTAGGTTTTCAAATGTGAAAGCCAAATCTTCCCAAAATTCCCCAAGAGAAAACAATAACCAAACATAAAGCAAGCATAAACCAATCACAATAGAATGAGCCTCTCAATGTTCTTTTATAGAACATCCCTGCGACTCTTCCTTTTACTTTTGCTTATGCCCTTATATTCCTTTTCTTTGTCTCTTTATTTTTCCCTCTCTAACTTAAAATAACTTTATTAATTTTTCACTAGGCTCCATAAAAGCCATTTTAATGCTTTATTAAATAATTCAACTAATTTGTCATTTAATTTGATATAATTTGACAACTTAGAATTTAATTATTTAGTTGATTTCTATTGTCCAGAAAAGGGGACATTACATTAAAGAAACTATGAAGTCTTATAAATTAGAGGAAGATTAGAGTAGTTGTCTCATTACCCTTTCATAGCCAAAAATGGGACATTATACAATATTAGTACAGGGAATTAAGGACATCGACAATTCGAATTCATATGGAATAGAGTTGTTGTAGTTTCTTCCACTTTAAGAACTTTTTCCTATTGAGGATAGAAGTTGAGGTAGAAAAGACTAGAGTTGAGAGGGAAGATCTTTATTCTTATTAATCCATCTTGGAGTTGACGAATCAAATATTTTCTCAATGGTACATTTGGGGACTAGACATGAGTCCTTAAAATAGAATTTCCAACATTCCAAAATTGCTTGGTTGTAGCTCTATTCAATATTGGATTATTTTACAAAAAAATACAAGGAAAAGCCCTTTTTGTACCGTTCTACAAAATATAACTTGAATCACAATTTCTTGCCCCGCACATTAGCTAACCAATCATCTAGTAGTTCCCTCTAAGGGAGCTTCTTATGGTCTAAGGCTGCAAAAATGATAGCCATATACTTTAATTTACCTCCTTTGTTTAAAGAAGAAATCATATATGCCTTAGGGAAAAGCACCAAGGTCTCAGGGCTAGAGTAAGGGGTTTACCATCATCTCCTTTGGCTTGTTGTAACCTGCTAGACATTTCATCCTCCTGGACCTCATGTTGAGCCGAATTGGGATAGTGACTTCCTCATCCCCTGCGAAGTCATCCCTTGCTAGAACATCTCGAAAAGACTTTCTTTATTCAATGTTAAAAGGTGCACTCAATTCATTTTCTTTTGTGGGGGTCTCAGGAACTTTACCAAAGACCTTGTTGCTTTTGGACATTAATAAAGGTTTTATCAATTCAAAAAATCACAATTCATAGGAAACAAATAAAATAAGGAACACAAAAGAGAAGAACAAATAAAGCACTCAATAAAACCCCCAATGAAACATCGGAGAGCAAATAACCAGTAATTGGGTACCAAGAGAAAAAAAATGAGAGCTTTGCAAGAAATGGCAAAATACTTTTTGCCTTCCACTACACAACGCTCCTCCATTTAATGGTTTTACCCAATATATTTGTCAAATTTTAAAATAAAGTGTGCCTTATTTTTAGACTTTTAACTTATGCACACTTTGGCCACACCTTTTGAAATAAGGTCAAACACTATAAAGTGCACCTTGTAATTTATTCATTACATCGTGCTGAATTATAATATCAAAATGGCATAACTGACTTTTTTTCTGACACGGTTCTAACTTTGCTTTGTGCTATCCTTTTTGAATGTTGAATGGAACTAATTATGCAACAACATTTTCTTAAAATATAAAGAAATATAAAAAGAGATGGCTCTGCTATATGTACATTTTTCTTGTCTTTTGACTACCATTTTTTCTTTTTAAACACTCGGTATGATGGCTGCAGTTCACATGCCAATCAAGAAAGCAAAATTGCATCCCCTTGTGTGATTTCTTAGGATTGTGTGTAAATTTTGAGAACTTCATTCCCAAGAGGCTTCTTTCTATTAATTAGTTATACTCAGTTCTTTGATGAAGATTATCAATATATTACACACTATATGTTATAGAATATAATACAGAGATTATTTATATGTTATATCCAATTCTTATATAGATATTATATAAATTATCTCTATTAATCACTCTTGGAAAGGAACCATCACATTGGTTCTATACCATTCTAATTTCAACAATCTGATTTTCACGTCCAAATTGCATCTATCTCTTCTAAAATTTTAAGTAGTGTTAATTGTCTAGATTCAAATTGAAATAGATAGCGCAATCAGATTCATCCTCGGTCAATGGGCAAGGGCTAGCAGACTGATGCCATTATTCTAGCAGGCTAATTAACAACAATTAATAGCTCCCCCTTAGGAAATGATTTATTGGAAGGGGTGTCCCCATGAAAGCCCCACCTTTATTGGTATGAGTTTAACATATTTCCTCAATATATCAAAAGGAAATTTCCATGTTATCCAATCTATTACAATCATCAAAGAGTTATTAGTAGACATGTATGGCAATACCCTAGGATGTGGGCATAGATCACTGTTCATTGTGGGGAGGGACTACTTTGAATTTTGCTTGTAGGATTTCTCACAACTAGCTGCCAAAAGGTTAGTAATAGTTCAACTACCATTTGGACATATGCTTATGTCATGATCAAGGAAAAGTAATAGCAATGATCACTTCTGTATAGGAGGTGCAAATATAGTTGGAATGCCACCTCTTCTTTCAATCAATTTTAAGCACCCAACATTTGTTTGTTGACGCTTCAATCATATCTCAAATCTTTAATTAATGGAGAGTTCCCCTATATCCCAGTTTTTGTGATTGATTTCAATATCATTACATGGTTTGGGAGTGGATTCATTATCTAGTTCTATAATAAAATTATTATAGATCTTATTTGGCTATAAACTCAAACAGAGGATTAAGCTGAAAGTTATCCTTGTTTCCAAAATCATATATTATTTCCCAATTTTTGTCATCCGATTTCCTGAGACTGTTTCAAGTCATAAGTCTCATTTATGTTTTCTAATTCATCTCTTTTTCCTTTGTCTTTTGATTCTTTAAAGTGTCTCTTTACTACACCTCAATTTTCTACTTGTGGGGTCTTATGAGCATTGCCAACTTATCTTCTTCTTGCTTATATAATTCTAGGGTCCTTGCTTTCACTTGATCTTCTGCAAGTTTTCTTTTTCTTTTGAAGATATCATCTTGGCATGCTTAACTTTCTTGTTCCATCATTCACATAATGGTAGAGTTCTTTCCATGTCTTTAGCACTATCTATTAGTTTCCCTCATTCTTTACTTGCCATAGCTTCCAGAAAGAGTTTGCTCATCCCTATCTTCCATGCCATATTTCTTTGTTGATCTTCCTCAAGATTATTAGATTTGACAGATGATGTATCTTTTGATTCATTTACATTAGAAAAAGATTCATTTCCATTAGAAATATTACTTATTTCAACCACAAGCACTGATTTGTAAGTGGATTCCATGAACTCTTTTAGAGGTGATGGAGTTTTATAAATGCTATTCTGATTTCTAAACTCATTAGATAGTTATCCTCAATACACGATCCTTGAGACTGAGAGCAATCTTATAATCCTCATTAATCATCTCATTGGTGATTGAAGAAGCATAAGAAGGTATAATTATTCTTTATTTTTAGAGATGTTGGAGGTCATTTCCTTGTCTTCACTTTATTGAAATGCTGGTATGAAATCACGGGAAGTTGGAAGCTCCTTATTAAAATCTTCTTTCATTGTGATATTTGGATAGTTGACTTGGTTTTCCTTCAGTTTCACCTTTATAAGAAGCTCTTTTGTAACTTTGAGTCCTCCTATGTCTAAGGCTTTTCTCCTATCATAAGGATTATTTCCTTAGGTGAGTGCTTGATCATTAGGTCTATGTAGTCTTTTAGAGGCATATTGTGTTGCTATCCTCCATCTATTCAATCTTGTAAATCAACCAACATGGGTCCATTTCCTTCCTTATGTTTACTCTAAGTGGTATTACCAGCCTCAAACTCATTGTGGACATATGTCTAGTTGGAGTTTAATTGTTGATGGATTATTCTCCATTGTTTCCGTAGTTTATTATGATTTGTGTTAGCATTTCCAATAACTGAGTGCCAATTTCTCTTGATTGTTTCTTGGTTTTTCCATG
This sequence comes from Cupressus sempervirens, assembly GCA_028749045.1. Classification (NCBI taxonomy): domain Eukaryota; kingdom Viridiplantae; phylum Streptophyta; class Pinopsida; order Cupressales; family Cupressaceae; genus Cupressus; species Cupressus sempervirens. Next base: position 476,344,570 of record CM053787.1, read on the forward strand.
AATTGATTCATGTGGTTGTTGAATTCTCCATTTTCCCCCATACTAGTTTCTTCTTGTTTTTCACTCTTTGATGCTGCTTTTGCTTTCACCTTATCTCATGTTCACTCCTAACCTTCATAGGTTGGCAAGATAGCAAGATTTGATACCATTGTAATTTCCCCTTTTGCAATTATACTCATTTCTAAAGTTTTCCACAAATGAGTGGAATGTATAGTGAGAATCTGCTTAAGGAAAGATGTATCAATGCAAATATGGGCTTATCTTGAAGCTATGCAAAATTAATATCCCCAATAGTTCTAATATGACTCTTAATTTACCACGAGAATACTTCATATAGTATCGAGATTATCTATAATCAATAATATCGATTATATAGAACAATATATAGCTGCAATTTCTTGCTACCACAATGCTAATGAAGAATAATATGCAAATGTTAATATGACAGAGATTGTCTTTGATTTACAATAACCAATTTTGAATCCCAGTTGCTTTAGCGACAAGATCGATTTGAATATAGTATGTCTTATCCAATCTGAATATGGTGAGAAATCTTATTTGATACTTTCAGATGTTATGAAGCTTGCCTTGAACTAAATATCAAACAATATAAGAATTAAATATTATCGATATAATATATCAATCAAATTTAGAACAATATTTCTATTTCGATATCTTCTTTAGCATGAATGCACTATGAACTATGCTGATCTGAAAGTGAGTGCTGTTTATTCTATATGTTTTCAAGATCGTGCAATAACTTTGTTTAGTCTTCTGTATGCATACTATAGGTTTTGCAACTTGTCTTCTTTTCCTGATTGAGATTTCCATGAGTGTGCAGATGGCCTTGAAGCTCTTCCTGATTTATACATTAGATATACATGCTTCCACATTATTGATCTTCACTGCTCGATTGAGCCTTTCAGAATTAAGATGATAATAAAATATAAACTCTTCCTCACATTTTCCTTCTCCTCAACTATATTCTTCTTATACCTTCTTATCATCTCCATAAGACCCCCCTTCACCAAGTAGTCACACTTTTTACATAAACACATCCCTTCACTATATCTCTTCCTTGCTAAATTTTACCACATGCCATATATGTCCTTTCATTATCACTGGCTTTAAAAGAAAATAATCAATGTCCTTAAGAGTTGTATCTGCTAAATAACATCACTTGTTTTTATGTTCTATCGATGCACTTATACACATGTCCACAGATCTTAACCATAATCATTTTCTTCAAAGTTCAAATCAATGCTGCAGGGAAGTACAAAATGCCGATAGTAATGTTTGGTATCTCTGCACAGATTAATTGTAATACTTTCTCAAAACTCATGATAATATCTTGTGCCCGATATAGTCATTGATATAATATATGCCCTAAAATGATACTTATTTGTGGCCCCATGGATAAACATAAGCCTCCAATAATAATGCTCCCCTAATTTTATTGCTCAATTCCATAAAAATACTATATTGTTTGGCACTTTAGTAATATCTGTAAGAAAGTATAAGCTGCTATGTAATTACTGATCCAATTTATTTCAGACAAATATTTCTCTGGTGGTTCCATGCAGAGACATTAATTGCCATAGTATGAAGTTGACTTTATTCTTCAGCAAAGATAAATCAACGGCCAATATAATTTTCTGAATAAAATATTTTCATGGCTGTGATTTGCCGATCAATCCTGCATGTTCTTGTTTTCAGTCATTTTTCATTCTTTGTATTGGTTTCTTCTTATATGTTGTAGGCTTGCATCCTGCATAAAGATAATACAAGTGGTTTTCATATTTTTAGTTTAGAGATTGAATGGGCATATTACACACATCACTTATGTGCAAAAGCAATGATGGGCTATACCTAAAAAAAATGGGAAACAATAGCATGGTTTTTTTGCAGAAAAGTGGTGGTGGATGGAATGACACTTAATCTTGGAGTCATACCTTGAAGTGCCTAGGTGCCTATTTCTTATGATTCCCTGATCCAATTAATGGATTGAAATTGAAAATGCAAGCATCTTAATATTCATGAATTTTTGTGAGAATTCCTTTGTAACTTTTGGAGTCATTCTAGATCATATCCACTATCGACAAACAGGTTCTAATAAGCTTTGCAGCCAATTATATGAAAGAAAACCTTTTTCAGAGTAGGACAGAACATGTCCTTCCTAACACAAAATTCCCTTTGATTTCTTTTTGCAAGATATGTCCTCTTCTGTTGAATTGTGATTAGAGGAAAAGACAATGCTAGATGCCAACTTCTCAAGGTTTTAGATCACTAATAGTGTTTGGAATATTAAGTGTGACCAAAGGCTAGAAAGCTCTGAAAATATACTTTTTGGTGGTGCAAGAATGTTCTTGATTGAATGCCTTTGCTAAGAGAAAATTGAACTAAAAAATAAGACATTTTTCTGAAAACGTTTCAGCAAACTGACACATTTATTGACTCATATTTGAGAATCTACTGCCTGATAAGTGGTTTCTGTGCTGGTCCCATGAAGAACAAAAACATTAAAGTAACTCCCCAACTCTGAGGGTTAGTGAAGAGAGAAATACATCTCATCAAGGATTAGAGGTATGAATCCTCAAGGATATTAGAGCAGTTGTCTTGACTGGGAGTGGTATAGAGGTTTTGACTTTGAGTTTAGTGGTGATGAAAGATGAAAATCCTTGAGAGGACCAGATCTGAAGATCCTGGTGAATATTCTTTGAAGCGAGCGGATTGCAAGGAGACTAAAATGAAGACCTTGATTGGTAGAGTCATAATAGTATAGATCTAAAACAATTAAGCAAAGGTGACTGTTAATAGAGTTAGATGTAAAGGATATAAATACAAAACCGAACACCAATTAATGTATGAAGGAAATCACAACTGTAGAGAAAGGGTATAAGAGATTTGTCATGATTGTACTTTTACAGCATTTTTTAGCATGTAATATCCTACATATGGGATCCAGTAGAAGCACAAGAAAACTTGAAGAGGAAGAGAATTTATAAGGGGATAGAGACATGCATGGAGATACGTAAAATAGTCAATAATTCCATGTGTAAAATATTGAACAAGGCATAGAAAGCCCATGCAACTTTAATAAATTATAGTAGCCCTTGTGACTATATTCAGTGAGGTACACCATATTTTATTTATAGACGTCCTTTATATCTTCAGTTCAATTTCACCATAATTTTTTTCTGAAAACATCGAAAGATGAATTCTTCTTTTCTAGCTAGATGTTATCTTTTATCCATTTCGCCAGTAACCATCCTCATCTAGTCTACAAAATTATTGCATTTTCCTTGAATGGTTATTGATTGTTCGACTAATTGGGAATCGGGATAAATCCCATGCAATTTTCATTTAGTTAAATTAATAGGCATTTTTGTATTTTTTAGTCATTATTGTCATTTAAACGATTATTTTGTGGCTGGATACATTTTGAAAATGCACTCTAAAGTGCATAATTCCTTGTCAAATTTCCAGGGTTCAGAGTTCACCATAATTGCAGTAGATGGCAACACTGCAGGATATTGGAGTTGCTGCAGGACTACACCTTCTCACCGCTTTGGTTTTCTTGTTGGCATTTGCAATTCTCCGATTGCAGCCTATAAATGATAGGGTTTACTTCCCAAAATGGTACCTGAAAGGGTTGAGGCACAGTCCAATCCATTCAAGGACATCAGCAGGGAGATTCATTAATTTAGACTGGAGAATCTACATCAAATTCTTGAATTGGATTCCAGAGGCTCTGAGAATGCCTGAATCTGAGCTCATTGAGCATGCAGGTCTTGATTCTGTTGTTTACCTGAGAATATACATTGTTGGGTGAGTACATGCTTTCTATATTCTAAAGTCAAAATGAATGATTGCTTTCTAATGTTTCTCTAAAAGATCCTTAGCAACTCTTTTTCTAGGATGTATTGGTTTCTACCATAAATATTTGTCTCTATGCATGAACTATTCAAATAGTTAGTGCTTGCACCTTTTATAAATAGCTTCATGACAGTGTAACTTCTGTAAGAAAATTTCCTCATAAATAGTTTGTATCCATTGACAGATTCTAATATTTTCTTTTTCTTTTTTCCATTGTTTTGAAAAGCCATTAAGTCGTTAGCAGATAATTGCTAGAGTATAGATAGAGTGGTGTTTGAAAGGAGAGACAGAAAAGCACATTGCAGAGAATCAACATAGATCCTCCAAAACAAAAGGTGTTGAAGTAGTATACAATTTAAACAGTGATACTGTGAGCTAAAACTGTACAGTCAATTTTTTAAACTTATGTTTATTACTAGATTTTCTATCTGGATTTTTCAACTGTGGCTGCATAGTTTTTTCTCAAATTGATTTGTTCATGTGAAACAGGCTATCAAATCAAAACCCCTTTTGTATCTTGTTCATTAGCTCCTTAAGGCATCTGGATTTCATTTATTTAACTGTCATCAAGTAGCAACAACTAGCATTTTAATTTGTCTTTTTTGTGACGACACAAAACAAAATTCTGTGTAAAGTACAACCATTCTTCAAAGTACAGGGAAAGCTCCTTGAGACCTAAACTGAATCTAAAACTCCTTGAGACCCCAGTAAACTTAAAACAAACATAATTAAAATGTATGTACACATTATATTTTATCGTTTGAGGTTAGCATTGAATGCAAATATCTGCTTTGATTTATGTTTTTGCTCTAGATGCTGTATCAGATGATCAACAGTCAAGGCTGCACTGAGTTTTTCAGGTTTTAAGTAGGCATACTTGCAAGGTTGAGAAGCACAACTCCTCATTAGCTAAATTGAAGAATGGTAGGTTTTTACAAGTGATTCCACTGGACCTCGACCAATTTTTCAAGCCATTATAGATAACCATTCCATAAACTAGATAGGCCTAACAAATTTGCTCCAAAGTGCAATATACTCCCATTCTCATCATGTGAAGTCCTTTTCCAAAAGTGATCCTCTTTTTTCTGTAGCCATAGAGGGTTGTTGTTCCCACCTACATAACTCCAAACTGAATATATTGATTGTTTTCTGTCCTAGCATTAAAATTGCCAACTAGAACTGTTTCTCCTCAAGTGTTGAAAGGAAAAAAATGCATTGTTTTAATGCAGCATAGAGTCATTTTTATCTATACTTATCTTCTTGGAGAACTTCCAATCTTTTTGGAGTAAAGTAACAAACAACCAAACTGATTATTACTTCATCTCTCTTATTTTCAGCCTTATGAACTGTTTATTTGGGTCTTCTTTTTCTACTTTTACAATTACACTCCACATTGTAGTTAGTAGGATTGTGATCCCTCTATGCCCTTTACCTGTTTCAATCCATTCATTTCAAATTCAGATTTTATTTTATCCTTCAAAGTTTGGAACTTTCCATCTATCATGTTCACGTGTTTTTGCAAAAATAATGTCTTTACCTTTTCCTATGGGTCCCAACTGTGATCCTTTTATTTTATATGATCAAATTTCTCAACTTTTATTTTTAGTCAACTGAAAGCAATGTAGAAAGCATTCACATAGTTGATGTCTAACAAAAGAAGACAAGATGCATATACTATTTAGCATGGAAATCCTTGTAGGTGAAGTGTGTGTGTATGTACACACAGACACACACATATGTATATATGTATATAACTTCAAACAAATTTGTAGGCTCAATCCGCAAGAGACACCAACTTCAAATCCTGCAATGCAGAAGGCACCGACCTTTGAAATGCAAAGTGTTTATAATGTAGGTGGATTTGCCCTAGATCTCCTTCAAGGTCTTTAACAAATCCACCTTGTACTTCTGAATAATCCACTAAGATTTGAAATAGTGTTTTTCAATAAATGCTCTAAACCTGGAATATACCTTCATAAAAATTCTGCCTTAGATCTGCACATCATATTTAAAATAAGCCTTCACATGTCTGTTCACTTAGGTCTGATTTAGGTCTTCCACAAATTTGGCTTATAATTATGCTCTTGAATCTCTTAAAATCTTCTTTGTATTCAAATGATAATGAATTGATTGATACAAATATCCTCAAATGAATCCTTATTTATATCCACAATACCCTTCTTCACCTAGGATACATCTTTTCAAAACTGGTTGGCCAACAACAAAAGAATTTATTTAATTTGCATTCTTTTATTTCCCTCTGAAATTGGGCACTAAAAAACTACTGGGTTGGCCAAGTGGCATTTTTTATTTTAATTTATTTGCCCAAGTAGGTCATCCCTCTTAGGGATCCAAACAATAATTTAATTAAAACAATAACTTCATTCCATTGAATCAGAACAGCTCTATAAAGGGTCATCTATATTTGCTTTTGCATTTTATTTAATGTTTCTGCCTCTATAATATTGCATTAATAATTATTGCTGCATCTTAAATCCGTTCTTTATCTCTGCTTCTTATATCTATCATTTAGCTCTCCTCCTAATTTAACACCAATGACAATATTCCTATATATTTATTGTGTTTTAATCATTTTATACCTTGAGCTTTCCCACTTGTAATCATGCCCTCTTTCTTGCATTTCTTGTTGATACTACTTTTTCCCATTAATTTTTTTGGCCTTCTTATAGGAAAATGTCTAGTCATCATCTAAGAATATATTAATGCTTCTGAGCAACCCCATTTTCCTTAGGACCACAATCTTGGCTTGCATGTTTCTTAAGGTAACTCTCACATGTCTATTCCTTTCTTCTTCCAGTTTCTTCTGAATCCTATTTGCTTGCTGAATACAATCTGTCCATTTTAGGTTGTCCTTGAGAAAGTCTCTCACTAAACTATTTGATCTCTCCTGTTTTGTAAAGTCCTTCAAACCTTTGATGATGATATTTACAACCCTGTCTTTCTTGTCTTTTTCTTCTTTTATTTACCTCTTGATGTGTTTCTGTATGATTTCTTTTTTCTCAAATAAAGGTTCATAAAAAAGTTGGGCCAAAGACTAAACCTCTTTTGTTGCTGTCTTAGCATGTTTCTCTTACATCCATGCTTGCAATTGCTGATTGAAACTCTTCCAGTTGTGTTGTGCTACTTATTTTCATAGTCTTGAAGCTCTTTTTTCCTATTGCTTTCACTTGTTTTAATTCTTGTTTTATAGCAATGAAGGCTTTCTGTGCTCTTTTCATAGTGTTTTACAAGCTTCTTACCGACTCTCTGAGCAGCCCATTTTCCATTTGAAGGCTCAAACTAGCTTCTATAATCTCCTTTAGTTTGATATATTTATACTGCACCTTGGCTTCTATATATACTCAATCCTCTTTTTAATGCTCATGGGCTCACTAAGAGCTCTGACAACCACAACAGTAGATTAGTTGTGGAGCTGAATGGGTCTTTATTATCATGAGGCCCTTCCTCTCTTTCCCCTTTGATTTCTGTAGAGGTTTTGATTTTTTATTTTATTTTGGAATTTGTAAGAAACTAGAAACATGTTGCCTTATACACCTAAGGAATAGCAGAGGCTCCTCTAGAGAAACTCATTGATTTGAGTAGTGATTGTAGGGATTTTATATGTTGGAATGGTTTATTTATTTATTTATTAGTGTTAATGATTTGGAGCTAATGATTATGTTCATTTCCTTAAGTAGTTTATGCGCACGCGTCTGACATGTTTATCTTTGTAATGCACATAGAAATAGAGCATAAACTGATATTCTGATGTTTGCCTATTACAGCCTGAAAGTTTTTGTGCCTTTGATGGTTCTTGCTTTTACAATTCTTGTTCCTATCAATGCAACAAGCAGTATTTCAGATGCAGCAAAGAATGATGTAGGCTTCAGTGATATTGACCGGTTTTCAATCTCAAATGTTAGTGATGGTTCTAAAAGGTCAGGTTTGAGGAAACTCAAGTTTTCACCTTTTTTGCATCCAATTTTCTACATTCTATCCTTTAATTGAATACTTTTATTATATTTGGATTAATATTATTGTAAAGACGTCAACTTGTCTTGACTCCATTATTTATCAACCATAATCATTTTTAGTATCAACACAGTTAGAATTAATTAGTTAATTATAACTTTGGTTATATGGTTGACAAATTCATTTGATTTGAACTCTAAAAGTAATTCTACAAGAACTTTAAATACACACAGTCCTATCAATCTGATTTGTTGAATGGGATTTAGAAAAATGATACGAATGTATTTGTGCATACCTTGGCATATTTGAGTTAAAAAAGCATCATCATATTGTATTGGATGACGAGTTATGTTGTGTATTGTGTAGTTGACTAATATTTGGTTAGTCATTATTTGTATATGTTGATGGTGTATAAGATTTTTGATGCATTTCCCACCAACATATCTCATTGTAATTGAATCTATGTTCATAACTTCATTATCACACACATGTTAAGGAGATATCTTATACACTCTCCTTGGATTAGTTGTCTTTATTTTGGAGAAATGCGTCAAAAGTTAAATCATTTTTTTTTTGTTTACAACTCATTTTTATTCCATTGTTTGAGTTGATTATCATATTTTATTTCTATTTTAATTTTATTTGATTTCTTATTCATACTTACATATACTATATTTTTATTGAGTTTTCCTATTTGAATATGTTTCAGACAAATAGTTTAATTACCTTGATAATTTGGAGCTATGTTCCTAGAGAGGTACATGGGGAAAAAAATGCGAGGAAACAATGACCAATCAAGAAAGAAACTAATTGGCAAAAGAATTAATCTTTTTGCAAACATTAGTAGGAAGATTGTGAATATCAAGTTTCTCCTAATATTCTTTTACATGGAATGAACAAGTTGATTTGGTGATAGCTAAATCATCTAAAATATTTCTTTGCCACTATTTGTTGATGCATGATGTAATGTCCCCTTCTTAAGGTAGACATTATGAGACTTCTCATTAGCCCATTTTGACGTGGTCCCAATGGCTACCTAGGACTTTAGAGGGATCCTATGGTTTTGGCAAGTCAAATTCAGTTATAGGCCAAACAAAGTTTATTGGATGGTTTTTGTTTGCGAGACATTGCTAATTTTAGTAAGCCAACATGATGCAATGCCTTCATCTCTTTTGTAGAGGGATGTGATGCACCTTGTCAAGCCTTTTCCGACGAGCTATAGTATGTGGGATTTTGAGCTCATTTGCTATATATCTTTAATGTTTGAAGTTTTTTTTTTCTTTTTTAAAAGAGGGGTAAACGCTTTGACCTGGAGCTATGAACCAGTGAGGCCACAAACGGGGGACCTCATCCCCATGAGATTTGAACCTTGATGGCAAGGATAACAACGCAACAACTTAACCATCACAACATGCCACTATTGGCGTCTTTAATGTTTGAAGTTACAACTATAAAGAAACAATTTTAAATTTAATATTAAATCAGTTACAAGGGCACTTTATAAACATATGGAAAGTATTAAGATCACCTCTTTAACAAGCATTATATGTGCGACCTTTCAAATAATTAGAAAAATGGGGGAAATAATAATATTCTCATGTGCTATGGAAGGCGAAAGGATTGAAAGGGGAGAATTATTTTTTGTTTGGAGACCTAGAGAGAGGTAGGTTGAATATTATTAAAATGCTAGATATCACTTTTGAGAATGTTTTGGGAGTTTGCAGTTTTTGGGCTTTGTTGGCTATTTTTGCCCCCATTCAGTCCATCATTGATAATTGATCTGAGAGATCTTCAATGGGCTGAATTCTTTATAGTGGGTTAACACACCAAATTTGGCAGTTAACATGCATGTTATCCGTTTTTGCTATTTTGTAGTGCCAATTTCATGCCCTTTGTGAAATAGAAAAATTTGCTATTTCAGAAAGCTTCCTTTTTTGCCTTTGTGAAATAGCGACATCAGTTTGTTGGATCGATAGGTTTGTGCCACGTGGTGGTGGGCAAACTTTTCTTTTTATCCCATTTCGCCATTTTGCAAGGGTCATTTTTGGTGGCCTGTGAAATAGAGAAATTGTATGATGTTCCTTCCACTGTGCATTGGGAATTGTGCCAACTGTCAGATTTCAAAGGTTCCTTCATCAATGATTCTGTCTTAATTTTTCATTAGGGAGATTCTTGCAGCATCTGGGCCGTCTATTTCAAATGGAAGATCTACATCGACAGCCCACCAATTTTTGGGGCAAATCAGATATTTTCCCATGCGGGTCAACTCTGTGTTTTACATGGGTGGTTAACTTTGTGTGTTATCCCATCTCGCATTTTTTGATAGTAGTACGAATCGAGTTGTTGCGGTCATGACACGTTACAAGGACTGTTCTTTAATGTTGAACAACATTCTTTGGCCTTATCTGCACGACGCCAATGCATCTCCATACCTCTTTAATGTTTGTAATGATCAAATCTTTTGGATTTGATCCCTTACGGGTAGATGCATTCTTTTGGTCTCTTCCTGTCATTTCATGAGCAAGGTTGCACTTCATGATCAGATTTCATTCTAATATTCAATTATTGCTCTTTGCAACTCAACTCCATCTTGGTTGGGGTTCGAACTTCATGCTTGAACTCTTTAAAAGGAAGTTGTAACTACGTTTTGTGCGTTCTTCTCTTCTTCTATTTTGCAATAGTGTTATGCTTTGCAACTTTTGCCTTTCATAAATAGAAAACTTAGCTTTTACCTCATTTTGCTAATTTGATATATTGTGCATTTTATACCTTGTATGGATTATTGCCTTTCTGTTCTTTCAAGTTTGTATGTTGTGTGTATCTTGCTATTGAATTTTATCTTGTGAACTTGTTTCCTTGCAACATTTCATTAGTTTTACCTTCATGCAGACTCTGAAAGAGTGTATTTAGGTGATTTATTCATGTTTTGTGCTATTGTGGGTAGAGTAGTAACTGTAGTTCTATCTTGGTGCATCACCACATTTCCTTTTCAACACTTTAGTTTCTATTCTCCTTCTCCCTTTTCCTTCCTAGTCTTAGTTTAGGTGCACCCTGATAGTAAGGAAGCCAACCTTCTCCGGAGACTCAACCTCAAAGCACAAGTCCCACGCTTGGAGATTGTTTCCATGTTACAAAAGGTCGCTTGGGGATAACATGTTGGGTAGGGGTGTAGACTTTTGTGTCAACAAACTTTAAGGAAGTCCATCCTCTAGGATGACATCTTTCTCACTGATGAAAGTATTCACTCAGGAAGATATTGAAATACTTGGTGATAACAGGTATCAACATTGCCTGGATTAATGATTAAAGAGGAAATTGGTTGGTTCGAGCTACATGAATGTCTAAAGTGAGTAGATTATAATATATTCATATTAGGTAACATCCCAGATTTTTTGTGCGATTCTAGTAGCCGAGACTCCCAACATCACACCTTCCTTTTGGTATTTTAACTCCTACCATATTAGGTTGTACGTGAAGGGCTGAGGAGAGTAGATTTTAGCAGTGAGAGTGCTATCTACTTCATACAGCTAGAGATGTCTTTTCCTAATTAGTCTGGGCATATTGGAGGGTCTTAAGTGTTGGTAATAGACAGTGTTGGGGCATGCAGATTGAAAAGCCTAAAATATGGAACCTTGTTGACTTACTATAAATAGTAAGGGTTTGGAAACCTTGCTAACTCAACTCCAATCTACTTGAAATTGAAGATGAATATATTGAATCTCACGGTGATCCTTGCAACGTCTTGGTTAGCCCATCAGACCATATTGAAAAGGGCTAATGACACATTAGGAAATAACAACCAAGGAAAAGGAGACATTACAACCCTCACTTCCCAAAGATTGTTTTTCCTTAAGCAATCTGCATATGCATTCTATAACTAGAATACTTGGATCCCATAACAACCTCAAGGAAGCCACTCGACCAAGTTGGTGTGCTACTTAGATGCAAACATGTCCAGAATTGTAAAGCCACTATCAATATTCCACAAGAACAATGCATCAATCATACTAGTACTAGGATCTCAAAACTCCTGAAGTGTATGATCAATTGGATCAACCTACCCTGTGCCACTATCATATATGAGAAGATTCCCAATCCAACTAAGAACTTCATTCCAACTGAAATCACAAGCACTACTAAGGTGAAATGAAGGTGGAAGCTCAACATTATGCCGACCAACTCCTTGAAACATTACTAACCATGTGACTCTTCATCCTGGTTCCTACAAGCAAAAAGGCCATCCACCTTCCTAGTTGTCTATAATATCTTATCTCTCTAGACTTGTGGAATATTCAAGATGTCCAACTTTCACAAAACTGCTTCTCTAACAAGTATCCCAAATCATTGATTATACTAAAGAAGCAAACTAGCAATACTGTTGGAAATGACTTCCTCCTTCCTATAGGGAAGCATACCAAACCAATCACTCTTTCCACACCAATGCCATAATCAGAATAGAAATGTAATAATCCCAACAGGTTATAACTTTGTCAAACACAAAGTCTTCTCTAATTCACTTGTTTGACATTTTGTCAAACACTTTGCAAGCAAGAGATATATTACATATCTAAATTCTGATTGGTTTCTAAATGCCAAACTTTAATAAATATGCTTGCAAAGAACACATCAAGCATTTAACAATGAAGATGCAATTGTTTTTGTATAACATTGATTACAAATATGAAAATATGCATCTACATCAATAAGACATTAGGGAAACAAATTCTGATATAAAACTCTGATATAAATCAGATTACAATAGATTTTACAACCCCTACCAATGCCCTAAATATCTACTCTCAAACAATGCAAGATGTAGTAGATAAAAACCTAGAATTGCTCAAAAAATATGAATTTTCCTATAGAAAATCATCGTAGCAACGACACTGTAGCAGTGGTATTGTAGCAAATTATTGTAGTAGCATCACTGTAGCAGCAATAGTGTAGCAATACCCAAATTATTCCTTACTCCATAAATTTGGCCCTAGGCCACAAATTTGACACAATGAAAAGATTGATTTGTCTTCTCCAACAATCGCAACCCTTTAGAAGATATTTCACCACCTTAGTTATGGAAATCAATGTGAGTGTTCATTCCCAACGATCAATGTAGCAACTATAGAAGCCCTTAGCTCCATAAGTTATCCAAAAAAGTAGATGGCAACACATTCGATGCTCAACAATGAAGTTGACCTCCCTATTTATTCTTTTCCTCCAATAGATGGACCTGTTTCTAGAAGACATAAAATAATACTAGATTCCTATTACTAAAATTTTGCACAACTTTGAAATTTTAGTATGAAGGCAAAATGCATGAGTGTTATTCATTGTGTGCTCAAAGAATACAAATGTCCTTGTATTCTTTATTTTCAAGAAATACAACTAATATTTACATAGAATGAAGTGAATATAAATGCTGGAAATGGAAATCTCACACAAGTTGTGAGTATGACCGCTGCTTCTATACATACTGAAAATAAGAAAAATATAGCATAAGGAAGTAGAGTCAAAGGTAACAAGTCATTGCCTTTCAGCCTTTGACTGGTTATGAGTCCGTTGTTGCCACTCCTGGTCCAGCTCTCGATCTAATGGCTCCGTGATGTTCATCCTCCTGCATGGGAAAAAAAATGGGGTTAGATCTTAAACGATCTAAGCAATAACTGGTTATTATCAACTGTGTACCCACACATGCTATATATTTCCTATTCTGAATACATATAAAAATAGCAAAATGAATTCTAAAGTGCTTTAATGCAAAAAGAGAAAAGTATAATGTTAAAGGGACATATTAACTTTGGTATGAAACCTTCCATTATAGTCAAGAATATATGCAGAGCACAGAAGGGTAATTTATGGGAGTCACGAGCCCGTGCTCGAACCTCATAAAGTATTCTTTCAAATATAACAGAATGAGATAGTCCAGCAAAATGTTAGTTACTCCATAAATAATGAAGATTTTACATAACTTGCTGTAGTGCTTTTCGTGTCAAAGAAAATCACAGGTCTGAAGTAAAAGGTGCTCAAGCTTCATATTCAGCAAGAACCAATAATCAAATCTGGTATGAATGACACTTTCAGCATTTAACAACCCTCATAAAATCATAGTCTGCGATCATTCTAACAAGCAGAACCCAGCATGGAGGAAGTACAACGGCATTCCAACAAGTAAATGATATGAAAGAATAGTACTATTGTGGTATCTGTTTCATTACGGAAAAAAGATAGGAACATTAAAGGGACATGTATTTCATTGCATGAAACCTTTTGTTTCATTTCTATCAGCTACATAATGTTATGAATACAAATCAGCAACATGCTAAAAAACAGAGAGAACTGTACATATGTCTTCTACATCATTGAAGTATAATGAAACAGAGCATGGCTATGTGTGTTACAAGACAATATAGATCACAAAAGAAATCCAAGTTAAGCATGCTACAGGATTCAAAATGTATAGTGCCATTGTTCATACAAATCTGAATTACAAGAAACATTAAAGGGACTGAACTTAAAATTTCCGAAAACCTTTTGTTTCAATCAAAGATACAATGTCAAGGAGGGCTATAATTTCCACAAAGGCCATTGAGATATGAATCCACAACAGCATTAAGGAAGACTTTGTTACAAAAGAAGGTGGAGTTAACAATAGTATATTTTGCTTGGAGTGTCTAAATTCAGAGAGCGAGGTTTTATTTACTCCTTGCGGTCATACGCAATAGACATAGCAATCCAGAAAATGAGCAGCATTTCTTCTCAAGCTCATGACTTACAGATCAAATAAAAGGCAGCAGATCAAGAAGAACTCAAGAAGTTTCTATTAATCAGCCATGGCATTTAATCAAAGTGAATCATGCTGACCCAGTAAATGATGGCTCCAAAATATCATACACAGCTACCAAATGAAAGGATGATGCTCACGTAAAATCAATCATGAGCAGCTAGAGGAAAGATTACAAGAAAAGAACTCAAAAATTCACTCAAATTTGCAGCAGAGAGGAGATGTAATACCCAGATTTTTTTTGTTACTTGTGTAGCAGCAGTGATGTGTAATTTCAAAAAATGACACAAGCAAATAAATGGGGTTTGCATTTTACCAACAGCCATACCTATTTCTTCATAGAACTAACAGATGTAGACACATATATTGAAGAAATGAGTGATGTAGATACAACAAAATACAAGTGATGCTGGAGTATGATGGCTAAGATAAAAAAAAAGTATGAATGTACCCAACAGGATAAAGTATACAAGAATCCTTACCATGTCAGCCTTCAAAGAAAATACAGTCACGATTTTGAGCATGGCACAAGCAAATGAATGTGCTCGGCCTTATAAAATAAGAAGCAAAGAGGAGAGGTGCCTAGAAAATCGCAGCTATCAAAATAAAGAATCGGTTTCAGGTAGTATAAAGTGATTTACCAGATAGGAAGCCGACCTAAGATCCAGAGATTCATTCCAGCCATAGTTTACCCACAACCTTGGAATGTTTCCATGTTTCTCCGAAAGGTTAAGTTTTCTGCAAACTTAACAGGGCGCAATTTTGGTAGATAACAGTTTTTGGCATGCCCGGTGGGACCAGTGACTGGTTTTTCTAATCATCTTTTGCAATATTTTTGCTATTGTTAGTGTGTACAGCAGTATTTTCAGCCTGGAAGAGGTTACAAAATTACACACTTGGCGACTCTGAGCTTTGGAAAGGTGGGACCAGTGACTGGTTTTTCCAATCATCTTTTGCAATATTTTTGCTATTGTTAGTGTGTACAGTAGTATTTTCAGCTTGGAAGAGGCTACAAAATTACACACTTGGCGACTCTGAGCTTTGGAAAGGTGGGACCAGTGGATTACAACATATGAGAAGAGTGCAAACAAGAAGTAGCTCTTCAGATTTTGAATATTTGCAACTATCTCCACCGAGGAGAAGAGGAAGAGTAGCTGAAAAGCCCAAAAAGACAGTGGTTTATACAAGAAGAGCCAAGTCTACTCCTGCTGCAGTTAGAGTTTATCCTGCTGTTCTAGTTTTCACTACACCAAGAGGTAATTTTTTGCAGGTTCCCATGGCATTACAAAGAAACCAGCCGTTTGTCTCATTTAATCAAGGCAGCCCTTTGAATCTAACTCAACATGATGTCATTCCTGTGGCCGCATTAAAAAGTTTGCCATATTTTATAGTTGAGGATCAAACCACCCCAGTTGAACACATTAAGGATGTGGCTAATCTTTGTGCCCTGCACCATGTCATAGAAGATAATGTTGCTGTTAGGTTGTTGGCTACGTCATTTAAAGGAAAAGCATTACAGTGGTTTAGAAGGCTACCGGTGGGTTCTATTGCTGACTCGGATCAACTTGGCATTGAACATTGCAAGTTTTTTGAAGACAAATCCGACCATCTATCCTTGGTAGAGGAATTGTCAACGATCAAAAGGCCCCCCCATGAGCAAGTAACAGATTTTAATTTCTGTTTCCAAAGGACGTGGGATAGAATTTCACAAATGGGAAGACCCTCAGCTGAACATGCTTTTTTATATTACTTAAGGGTTTTTAATAGTGATATAGCAGTTATGATACAAACTATGCAAGCTGTTACACTTCCGGATGCTTATGACGTAGTTGTGAGAGCAAAAAACAGCCTTATACTAGCTGGAAAAATTGCCCCAAGGCCACCTATGCCAATTTTTCCAATAGCGCCTGTAGTTCTGTCAATAATACCTTTGCAAGCAACCCCCTTAGCTGTTATTCCAGCAGCGCCAGCATTGCTAGCACCCAATACGCAACCCAATTTGCAAAGTAGTGCCCTTCCAGCTCAATCTACAGATTTGCAAGAGATTAAGGGTATTTTTGCAGACTCTTGGTAATGAAATTGTGAACATAAAAAAGCAACAAAGTCAAGGATATAGGCCTTACCAGCCCTCTTATCAATCCCAATATCAGCAAAATCAGGGCAATAGATTGCCTTACCAGCCAAATAACCAAGGCCAAAGACCAAAAATTAATACGAGACCTTATCAACCCTATAACCCCAATGTTACTAGCACCTCAAATGAGCTGGTTCCTACTCAAAACAACCTAGTTAGGATTATGAGTGGTGTTTTCTGTGTAACTAGCAACATAATCAAAGTACTTGCATGAATGGGGTCATAAATCAGGCCTTGATGGTTCAAAATATTCCAAATTCACAAGATGATGGTTGTAATGAAGCCACCTTACAGCAGCATGAAGGCAGACCACCAGAGACAACTCTATTAAATTGGCAGGACGATGATTTTTGTGGCATAAATCGGGTTGTTCTCTCTGTTGTAGACAATACCAGAAGCAAGAAGAGAGCAATAGAAAGTGGTCCGCAAGCTGCAAGCTCGTCTGGCACTGAGAATATGTAGAATTTTTCAAAGAGTCCAGCTTTAGCCAGTAATGAAAGGCCTACAGTTCCAATACAACTAGCTAGTGTTAACATTGACATTGCTACTGCAAAGGCCCAATCTAGGATTGGTATGACTTCTCTTAATATTTTGGATCATATGAAGAAGGAAAATGTATCTATTTCCATGTGGGATTTTTTGGGTGTTCCAGGTCAAAAGGACCTCCTGCAATTAGCTTTATCAGGTTTAAGTCTTTCTAGTAAACCTGAAAGCGAAGAAGCTAAATTTGTAATGACTAATGCTATTGCAAAAGGAAATGAGCAACAACCCCTAGCAGTCAAACCCCCACCCTTTTACGTATCTTTGATTATAGGAGAGCACCTAGTACACAACTGTATGATTTATTCAGGTGCAAGTAGCTCGGTGATGCCCAAACAAATTGCAGACAAGTTGGGTATCAAATATAAGCCACTTGAAAAGGGAGTTGTATAGCTAGATGGGACTGCTGTTAATACCATAGGGGTCATTAAAAATCTTGATTTAACATTGCAAGCTTGTCCAAATTTTTCTATCCCACAAGATATTTTTGTCATAGAGCTACCTCCTTATTTTGCTATATGTTTATCAAGGGATTTCACTGCCAAAATTGGAGGTTATTTGTCATCTGATTGGTCTCACATGTTATTTAGAACCAAGTATGGTACCAAAGTTACTATAAGATCAGAACCTATAGCCAAAGATCATATTGAGCCTTATTCTCAAAGCCCCATAAATGCCAACTTGCAGTGAGCAAGAGGAACGACCTGAAGTTCGAGAGGGTAACACTCAAACCGAGGAGATACCAGATATTCTTCTTGATGAATGGGCCTTCCAAAATCAAACTAAAAGTCCATGTGAAAATCTAGGACATGCTGGTTTGGGCATGTATTTGATACAAGAAGCTGATTCCTTCATTCCCAATCTGGAAAAAAGTGCAAATCCACAGATTGGACAACAAGATAACGAAGTTTGGGATGTGTTTTTTAATGGTGTGAGGAACAAGGTTGGAGCTGGTGGAGGTTGCATGTTGATCTCCCCAAGAAATGAGAGGTATTTTTCAGCTTTTCGTTTCTGTTTCAGTTGTTCAAATAATACGGCCGAGTATGAGGCCTTGATCCATGGATTAGAATGGGCAAGAAGGATTGGTGTCAGCTGTTTGAAGGTGTACGGGGACAGCGAGCTGATCATTAATCAAGTGAGAAACCAAAATGTTACCAAGAACAAGCTACTTAAATCTTACTAGCACAGAGTATGGGATCTTCTTGAGGGTTTTGATGCCTTCAATCTCATTTCCATACCTAGAGATCAGAATAAGCATGCTGATAGACTGGCTGCTATTGGTGCTGAATTTGATATTCCAAAAGAAATTAGCAGTGAAAAAACCAGCCAGCATGTCAAGGTTGTTATCAGACCTGCTGTACCTGATAATAATACACATTGGCAGATTTTTGATAGCGACCAACAAATAGTCAATTTTCTAAGAGAGGAAGCCGACTTTTCTCAAGCTAACCAGAGGAATTTTCAGCATCAGTATGCTGATCAGATTATTCAGCTAAAAAATAATAAGATGCCAAAGGGTTTGGTCACCTTTGAATCCATTTTTAACATTGATGATGAGACTAGAAAATCAAAGGCCAGCATGCAAGTTCAGCAGGAAAATTATGAGGAAGTTGAGGTATTCAAAGGAAAGTTGTTAAAGCTGGGTAAGGTGTGCACAACAGAAGAAAAGCATTCATTTATTAGACTTTTTTAGGAATTCAATGATGTCTTTGCATGGGAATATGGCGATTTGAAGGGGTTTAATCCCCAACTTGCTCAACATACTATTGAGCTTGAACCAGATGCTAAATCAGTGAGGCAAAAACAAAGGCCTTTGAATCCAAAGCTAGAGCTGCTTATGCAAAAGGAACTGAATAAGCTGATTAAAAGTAGTATTATTTTCCCTATCAAGCATACTTCTTGGGTCTCAAACCTTGTGCCTGTAAGAAAAAAAAGTGGCGAAATAAGGCTATGTGTTGATTTTCGAGACTTGAATAGAGCTTCGTTGAAGGACCGGCATCCTTTGCCTTCTATGGAGCAAATCCTTCAAGTGGTCTCAGGATCAGAAAGGTTTTCCTTGTTAGACGGATATTGAATTTATAATCAAATTTTAGTAAGGGAGGAGGACCAGTTTAAGACAACTTTTACCACCAAGTAGGGTACCATAGCGTACAAAAAGATGCCCTTTGGTTTGTCCAATGCTGGGGAAACCTTTCAGAAAGCCATGGATATGGCTTTTGATAAGCTAATATATAGGAGTGTTTTGGTTTACCTAGATGACATCACTATTTTTTCTAGGGAAGCGAAGGATCATCTAAAGCACCTAAGGCAGATTTTTGAAAGGTGTAGAGAGTTCGGGATATCCCTTAATCCCAAGAAATGTGTTTTTGCAGTTCATGAAGGTAGATTGCTTGGTTATGTGGTGTCTAAACAGGGTATCACCATAGATCCTGAGAGAATAACAGCAATCTTGGCTCTTCCTTTGCTAGCACACAAGAAAGGATTACAAAGTTTTATTGGCCGAATAAACTTTGTTAGAAGGTTTATTCCAGATATTGCAGACCTGTTGAGCCCACTGACAGCCATGTTACGGAAGAATAAACCTTTTAGCTGGACTAAAGATGGGAAGAGGAGCTTTGAGCTGATCAAGGAGGCACTTGCAGCAGTGCCTATGCTTGTAAATCCTGATTTTTCTAAGGATTTTGCCTTATATGCTTATGGGGATATTGACTCTATCTCAACAATGTTAGTGCAACACAATGATGAGGGCTTGGAGCAGCCGGTGACATTTTCAGTCAAGGTCTTAAGGACTACTAGCTCAGGTATTCATTTGTGGAAAAGCATGTCCTCGCTGTTATAAGAAGTTAAAAAAAGTTTAAGCACATGTTGTCAAATAATAAGATCGTCCTAATGGTCGCTCATCCGAGCGTCAAGGAATTCCTTTTAAGTAAGGCTTTAAATGATAAGAGAGCTGGTTGGGTGACTAAGGTGATGGAATACGATGTGGAGATTAAGGTCACCAAGCTGATTAGGGGAAAAGGGTTATGTGAGCAGCTGGCTGATGCCGTGAGCAGCAAAGAAGGAGGTGAACATGCTGCTATTCTAGTTATTCATAATGGTGAGCAAGCTGTTCCAGATTCTGCCACTGATTGGGTGCAGCAAATGGCACATTTTCTACAAACTGGTGAATGTCCGTCAGATTTAGACAAAGCTAAGAGAAGGTATTTCTGTTTGCAGTCTATTCCTTATGTTTTGTTGAACAAGGTTTTGTTTAAGAAAGATGTCAATGGTACGTTATTGCGGTGCATTCACTCTGATCAAGTGGAAAGAATCTTAAAAGAATTTCATGATGGAGATTCAGGAGGTCATTTTGCCCCACGAACAACAGCATGGAAAATCATGCATGCTGGTTATTATTGGCCAGAATTGTTTAAAGACTGTTATGCCTAGTCTAAAAAGTGTGTGAAGTGTGCACTCTTTGCGGGCAAGGAGAAACTCTCAGCCATGCCTTTACAACCAGTTCAAGTAAGTCAGCCTTTCATGAAGTGGGGTCTTGATTTCATAGGACCTATTAATCCCCCATCTAATGCTGGTCACAGGTGGGTGCTTACAACAATGGATTACTTTACAAGATGGACAAAGGCCATTGCTTTAAGGAACTCAAATGAATTTGCTATTCTAAGTTTTTACCAGGATATAGTTACTAGATTTGGTGTCCCAGAATCTATAATATCTGACAATGCACTCGCATTTGTTGTTTTTAAAGTAACTGACTGGGCTGTCAAACATGGTATCTACTTGAGTACATCTTCAAACTATTACCCTCAAGGGAATGGTTTGGCTGAAAGTACAAATAAAAACTTAATAAGGATCCTTAAGAGGACAATGGAAGAAAATCAGAGAATTTGGCATTCTCATTTAAAGACTGCATTATGGGCAGACCGTGTAACTCCTAAGCGGTCAATTGGTAATTCTCCATATATGCTGGTATATGGGAAAGAAGCAAGGTTACCCTTATCAGTTGAGCTTCCAGCTCTTGATATTATGTGTCAGTTACGAATGTTTGAAGAAGAGGACCCTATGGCAGTCAGGTATGTTGAATTAATGGAATTGGATGAAGTTCGAAGAAAAGCTATGCAAACTTTGGAGTATCAACAACTACAAACTAAAAGAACTTTTGATAGGAGGTCTCCACCTAAGATTTTCAATGAGGGAGATGTGGTACTAAGGTGGGACGTATTAAAAAGCAGGCCAGGCAAACATTCAAAGTTTGACAATTTTTGGAGTGGGCCTTATATTATCTCAGAATGTAAATAGCATAACGCTTTTCAATTGTCAAGGTTGGATGGCAACATGGAGCGAATCCCAGTGAACGGGATTCACCTCAAGCATTGTTTCTGAGGTAGGATCTATCCTTGTATATAATAGTTTAGCTGTTTGGTTTTCCCTAAGTGCTGTTCCAGCGCATGCTTGCTTTAGTTTTGAGTGTTTCGTGTTTTCAATAAAGAGTTTCCAAGCTGCTGCACAACTAGGCAAAGCAGAATAATGTTGCATGCACGCAGATACCATAACCACATACCCATGCTTACATACATGCACATGCAATAGCATCCTCAAATCTGATAGTCACTAGGTAGTCCATGTACAAGTCCAAATCCACATATCTAAACATGGATACCTAGCTATAGCACCTACATGCACCCAACACCGCTCTAATTTTCCTATCTGTGTCATGTTTTGTGATTCGGCTATATGAGAATACGCAATAATTCCTTCCAGCTTAGTTTCACGAGCATAACTCATAATGATGAAGAATTTCTTCTTCACCACTGCAAGTAATACCAATAACACTGAGCTGAAAACAACAATCACTTATTCTCGTACACCCAAATTGACTCGCCCAATGGATTGATCAGTGAGGCTACTGGTTTTGATGTCTAGCAGGCAGACATATAGCATATGTTGCCAAAATTGTTACTAAAATTTTGCACAACTTTGAAATTTTAGTATGAAGGCAAAATGCATGAGTGTTATTCATTGTGTGCCCAAAGAATACAACTGTCCTTGTATTCTTTATTTTCAAGAAATACAACTGATATTTACATAGAATGAAGTGAATATAAATGCTGGAAATGGAAATCTCACACAAGCCGTGAGTTTGACTACTGCTTCTATACATACTGAAAATAAGAAAAATATAGCATAAGGAAGTAGAGTCAGAGGTATTGCCTTTCAACCTTTGACTGGTTATGAGTCCGTTGTTGCCACTCCTGGTCCAACTCTCGATCTGATGGCTCCATGATGTTCGTCCTCCTGCATGGGAAAAAATGGGGTTAGATCTTAAATGATCTGAGCAATAACTGGTTATTACCAATTATGTACCCACACATGCTATATATTTCCTATTTTAAATACATATAAAAATAGCAGAATGAAGTCTAAAGTGCTTTAATGCAAAAAGCGAAAAGTATAATGTTAAAGGGACATATTAACTCTGGTATGAAACCTTCCATTATAGTCAAGAATATATACAGATCACAGAAGGGTAATTTATGGGAGTCACGAGCCCATGCTCGAACCTCATAAAGTATTCTTTCAAATATAATAGAATGGGATAGTCTAGCAGAATGTTAGTTACTCTAGAAATTATGAAGATTTTACATAACTTGCTGTAGTGTTTTTCATGTCAAAGAAAATCACAAGTTTGAAGTAAAAGGTGCTCAAGATTCATATTCAACAAGAACCAATAATCAAATCTGGTATGAATGACACTTTCAGCATTTAACAACCCTCATAAAATCACAGTCTGCAATCATTCTAACAGGCAGAACCCAGCATGGAGGAAGTACAGTGGCATTCCAACAAGTAAATGATGTGAAAGAATAGTACTATTGTGGTATCTATTTCATTACGGCAAAAAGATAGGAACATTAAAGGGACATGTATTTCATTGCATGAGACCTTTTGTTTCATTTCCATCAGCTACATAATGTTATGAATACAAATCAGTAACATGCTAAAAAACAGAGAGAACTGTACATATGTCTTCTACATTATTGAAGTATAACGAAACAGAGCATGTTTATGGGTGTTACAAGACAATATAGATCACAAAAGCACTCCAAGTTATGCATGCTACAGGATTCAAAATGTACAGTGCCATTGTTCATACAAATCTGAATTACAAGAAACATTAAAGGGACTGAACTTAAAATTTTCGAAAACCTTTTGTTTCAATCAAAGATACAATGTCAAGGAGGGCTATAATTTCCACAGAGGCCACTGAGATATGAATCCACAACAGCATTAAGGAAGACTTTGTTACAAAAGAAGGTGGAGTTAACAACAGTATATTTTGCTTGGAGTGTCTAAATTCAGAGAGTGAGGTTTTATTAACTCCTTGCGGTCATACGCAACAGACATAGCAGTCCAGAAAATGAGCAGCATTTCTTCTCAAGCTCATGACTTACAGATCAAATAAAAGGGAGCAAATCAAGAAGAACTCAAGAAGTTTTTATTAATCAGCCATGGCATTTAATCAAAGTGAATCACGCTGACCCAATAAATGACGGCTCCAAAATATCATACACAGCTACCAAATGAAAGGATGATGCTCACCTAAAATCAATCATGAGCAGCTGGAGGAAAGATTACAAGAAAAAAACTCAAAGCTTCACTCAAATTTGCAGCAGAAAGGAGATGTAATACCCAGATTTTTTTTGTTACTTGCATACTAGCAGTGATGTGTAATTTCAGAAAATGACACAAGCAAATAAATGGGGTTTGCGTTTTACCAACAGCCATACCCATTTCTTCATAGAACTAATAGATGTAGACACAGATATTGAAGAAATGAGTGATGTAGATACAACAAAATACAAGTGATGTTGGAGTATGATGGCTAAGATAAAAAAAAGTATGAATGTACCCAGCAGGATAAAGTATACAAGAATCCTTACCATGTCAGCCTTCAAGGAAAATACAGTCACGATTTTGAGCATGGCACAAGCAAATGAATGTGCTCGGCCTTATAAAATAAGCAGCAGAGAGGGGAGGTGCCCAGAAAATCGTAGCTATCAAAATAAAGAAATATAATGACGGCTCAAATATCTACAGCAAGTTGAAAGAAAGAAACATTACCTCCAGGCGTCCAAGAATGCAGTCAAAATGGAGTTACACGTGGCTTGAATTTATAGCGAAATATACTAGCAAAAAATTGCCACTCTCAGCCTGCTGTTCGGCCCGAGGCCAATGACAAAGGAAAGGGCGTTCAATAAAACCCAGTAAAGGAGAAGCAACCCTTGCCAGCAAGTCATGGCCCCATGAGCAAGAAAACTCGTGTTCTACCACAGAGTAAAGCCAACAAGTCTTCAAAGAAGAACCAGTGAAATCATGGCAGCGCGCAAGGCATAGGAAAACCCTCATTTTTTTCCCATGGCGGCGAGAGCTCATCCTCACATTTTGCAAAGTGCAAAATCAAAATGATTTTGGCATGGTTAGGGTATTTGTATGATGCCTTCTAGAGCTTTCATTCCATTGATTTTTGTGGGATTTTATTTTCTTCTTTTTCCAATTGTTCTATTTCATGCCGTGAGCCTTTTCTTTTTTGCTTGGCTTTAATTATAATTTTGCAAAAATTATTTTTCTCTAACTTTATTTTGAAGGTAAAATGAATATTTTGAAATATGCATTATACTATTAGGAGTGTGATTTTGATATATCAATGTTAACGATATTATTGAGTGATTTATGATTTAAATCATTTAAATAAAATTATTAACATTGTTAATCCAATTGATATATCAAAACAATACTCATAACACTATAATAAATATTTTTATTTTTTCAATTTAATAATATTTATAATTTATAATTCAATAAATATCAACTGGATTGATAATGTTAAGTGATTTAATGTATCATTTAATGACATTATTAATACAATTAATACTTATCAAAATATAAATTATAAATATTATTAAATTAAATATTAAACAATTTATGATTTATTTATCTAATTGATATTAATCAATATTGACTAGATAACTAAATCATAAAATATTTAATATTAATGATAAGAATAAGATATTTATTTTACTTTTAAAATAATTAGAAGGATATTAAGATATTTTTGCAAAGTTATAACATCAATCATGTGTTGATAAGACTGGAAGGTAGGAAGTTATTGCATTTTGGAGACTTTGAGAGTTTGCTTGGAGATACAACTGCATTTATGAGGGGCAGTTGATGATATTATCAAACCATGCCTTTTAGGGCTATTTTGGACACCTTTTTGAAGTCTTTTTAGAGATTGAAGTTTGGCCTCAAGGGCTTAATCTGACCTAGCATTTATGGCTTTCAAAATGCAGTTGGATGGATAGGGCATAAGGATGAGTTGAAGGCTCATTTTGTGGAGGTTCTTTTTCTTCTTTGCTTTGTTGTTTCTTGTAAGTTCTTCAGACTTCCTAACAGGAGCAGAGACCTTTTTGTAACCCATATTCAGAGAGATACAGATTTGCAGCACTTTGGATAGAAATTTCAGCTTATCCCTTCTCTTTTTCTGTGTTTGTGTGTCATGTTGATGCCTTCTACAGGATTGTTTCAGTCATTTGCAGATTGTAAGTTGTGTTACAAAGCAGTTTTGGATTGTTAGTAATTTATTCTCCTTTTAGAAGTTGTTATTTTAGCCTTCTTATCAGTTATTGATGCAAGGATTCTGATTATTGAGCTGTGCAAAGGAGTTTCGTTTTTACTGTTTTAATATGTGCTAATTATCTGTTAGATCTTAAAGATACTTTTCTGGTGCATCACCCTTAGGATTTAGTTTTCATTTTCTGTTATCCTTCTTCCCTTTTCCTCCATAAAAAGAATCAGTTTCAGGTAGTATAAAGTGATTTACCAGATAGGAAGCCAACCTAGGATCCAGAGATTCATCCAGCCACAGTTTACCCACAACCTTGGAATGTTTCCATGTTTCTCCAAAAGGTTAAGTTTTATGCAAACTTAATAGGCGCAATTTTGGTAGATAACAATTCCTCCTTCTAAAAGATTCTTTTAATTTAATTATTTAACTTTAGTCACTTAATTAAATTAATTAAATATAAAATAACCTTTTAATTTTAATTTATTTAATGTCTTTATAAAAAATTAATTTAATCAATTTCTCCTTATTTCTCCACTTAAGCTTTGGAGAATGTAAAGGCTAAGAACTCCATTGAGATGCTAAAAAGATGGGAACATTACAGTCTACCCCTCTTGAAATTGCTTTTCCACAAGCAATCTCAAATCTAGATACTGCAAAATTTCTTCACTCTCCCAAGTGGCATCCTCTACTGGCAGGTCCTTCCACTTCATCACGTACTCCCTAATAGTACGTCTCCTCAAATTCCTCTCCCTAAACTCAATGATAGCCTCTGGTACTAAAACCAATTTCCCCTCATCGTCCAAGGGTGGAAGCATTGTAGAAAGAACAATTTGGTGTCCTAATGCCTTTTTTAGATGTGACACATGAAAAACATTATGGACTTTGCTCTTTGCTGAAAAATCCAACTCGTAAGACATCTCTCCAACTCTCCTGATCACCCTAAAAGGCCCATAATAACGTGGCTTATGTTTTTCGGCACCACTCTTCTTGAGAGTGGATTGGTGGTAAGGCTGCAACATCAAATATACCATATCACCTACCTCAAAAGTCTGCTCAGTCCTCTTTTGATCAACATATTGCTTCTATTGATTCTGTGCCTTAGTGATATTATCTTTAAGAGCCTTCACAATGTCC
The DNA here is from genome assembly GCA_028749045.1 of Cupressus sempervirens. Taxonomy (NCBI): domain Eukaryota; kingdom Viridiplantae; phylum Streptophyta; class Pinopsida; order Cupressales; family Cupressaceae; genus Cupressus; species Cupressus sempervirens. Next base: position 476,371,627 of record CM053787.1, read on the forward strand.
TTGCTCTCCTGTGATAAGTCTCCAATGCTGGGCACTCTACTATTTGATAGCAACAAATCCATGAATCTGGGTGCCTTATATTCATATAATGCCATAAATGGTGACATCTGGATAGACATGTGATAAGTGGAATTATAACAATATTCACATAGATATATCCACTTAACCCAAGCCTTCTGTCGCCTTACTATGTAATTCTTGAGGTATTCCTCCACCCATTTGTTCACTATCTTTGTTGGACTATCTGTCTGGGGGTGGTAACTAGTACTCAAAGTGAGCTCTATCCCACACAATCTGAACAACTCCTGCCAGAATTGACTCATTAACTTGCTATCCCTATCACTTATAGTGCTCTGAGGTAAACCATGTAACCTAAATACCTCTTTAAAGAATAAATCTACCACCTGTGTAGCAATGTATGTAGTGTTGATTGGGAAAAGTGGGCAAACTTTGTAAGCCAATCAACAACAACATATATATAGTCTTTACCTTGGGCTCTCGATAGTCTTGTGATGAAGTCCATGGATAAACACTTCCACTTCCTCTTCCTATCAGGAATCAGAAGTGGCTTAAGTAAGCAGGTTGGGTAAGAGTGCTCTTGTTTATTTTGCTGGCAAGTAGGACACTCTCTAACATATTGCAACACCTCATCTTTGAGCTCTTTCCAAGAAAAATGCTCACGAATCTGCCAGTAGGTTCTGTAAAAATCTAGATGTCCTACCATAGGTGAGTCATGATAAACTCTCAACACCATCCTCCTCACCTATGACCCTAGCACCAAATAAATGCGCCCTTTGTAAATGATGATCTCATTCACAAGGGTGAAATCACTATTCTAGATTGATCCATCTATAAATCCCGATGCCCATGTATCCTTTGCATACTCTGTGAGGATCAAACATCTCTAATCCTTTGATATATTTGCCATCGAGCTCAAGCGGGGTTTTCATGGCAAGGCATCTTGTACTACATTCTATGCCGCCTTGAAATAGGCAATATCAAAATCATATGCCTATAATTTACTTACCCATTTCTGCTCCCTATCATTGAGATCTCGCTGCCCCAGGAAATGTTTCAGGCTATTGTGGTCAATTTTTATGTTGAATTTGCTACCCACTAAATACTGCTTGAATTTGGCCAAAGCAAGCATTATGGTCAACATTTCCTTATCATAAATGCTGAAGCTCCTCTCAGGCCCCTAAGCTTCCTACTCTCATAAGCAATTGGGCATTTGTCCTGCATAAGCACTGCTCCAACACCTTCGCCAGATGCATCACAATGCAACTCAAAAGGTTTGCTAAAATATGGTAATGCTAGCACTAGACAAGAAGTCATCAACTCTTTGAATTTATCAAAACACTCCTGTGCCTCAAGAGTCCATAAGAAAGCCCCCTTTCTCATCAAATTCGTCAAGGGTGCTGTATGCCTGGAATATCCACTAACAAACTTGCTATAGAAACCACACAACCCCCAAAATCCTCTCAATTGTGTCAGGTTCACTAGAGTAGGCCACTTAATAATAGCACGAATCTTTTCAGGATCCATGCATACTCCCTGAGCATTGATTATGTGATCTAGATATAATAACTCTAATAATCCCAAATTACACATTGATTCTTTTGCATACAAGGACTCCCTACTCAAAATGCTCAACACAGTATCTAAGTGTCACACTTGCTCATCCCATGTCCTACTATACACCAGGATATCATCAAAGAAGACTAACACAAATTTCCTCAACTGATGCTGAAAGACCCTATTCATTGCGGACTAAAAAGTAGCTGGAGCATTAGTTAGCCCAAATGGCATAACTATAAACTCAAAGTGGCCACAATGACAGCTAAATGTCATCTTCTCTATATCCTGCTCACTGACTTGGATATGATGATAGCTTGATCTCAAATCAATTTTGGAGAAGAAATAAGCTCCATGTAGCTCATCTAATAACTCATCAATCCGTGTGATGGGATACCTATTTTTGATAGTCTTTTTGTTTAGGACCCTGTAATCTGTGCACATTCTGAGAGTAACATCCTTCTTCTTCACCAAAACCATAGAAGAAGTGAAAGGAGACTTACTTGGTCTGATGTGCCCAATAGCAAATAGTTCCTTGATGGTTTTCTCAATCTCATCCTTCAATCTCTTTGGATGCCTATAGGGTGTGATCATGATGGGTTTAGCACCCTCCTCTAACTCAATAATATGCTCAATACCTCTATCTGGAGGTCTACCTAGTGGTATTTCACTGAAAACCTTGTAGTGCTTGATTTTCAATTCCTGTATGTCTAGGTGATATTTAGATTTTTGCTGCCTTTGTGATGGCATTAAAGTGCAATGGGCTGCCCACTCAACCTGGTCATGTCTCAATAAGCTCTCCATGCATCTGCAAGACATCATCCTAAACCCACTATCACAAATGGCCTTAAGTATATGGGTCTTCCCTTATGATTGAAACCTCATCTCCATATCTCTCAAATTGAGAGTGAACTCCCCTATATAATGTAACCAAGTCATGTCGAGCATTAAATCTGTATCACCCTTGTTAACAAAATAAAATTTTTCTTTGAAATCAAAGTTGTTGATCTTTAGGGGCAGACCTATAATCTTCCTGTCACATGTGAGGATGTAGCCTTCAGCTACCCTCACTCTCAGACCCTCAAATTGCTCTATCTAAATCCTACGCCTCTCAATCAATCCGGAATAAATAAAATTTTGATTAGCACCTGTATCAAGCAAAGTAATAACTCGCTGACTAGCCAATACCCCTCTCATCCTGAATGATCCCTCTTGCCAATACACACTAGTAAGACAGGCCTCCTTAAATCTACACTTAGTCTTCTCATCGCCTATACCATCTGTGCCTTCCTTTTCTTCAGTTGATTCCTCATTTTTAGATTGCTGGTCTGAATTTTCAGAATCAGAATCCTCATAATATGCCCACATAACCCTATTTGCTTTCCCCTTTGGCCTCAAGGGATAGTCAGGTTCATGTCATAGGGTCCTTTGGAATAAAAACAAAGTTTTTTCTTCCTTAAATCATTCGATGTCTCTCTATCCAAAGGAGCAAATGTTTTATCTTTATTTTCAGCCTTTGTTTTATTCTTGTTAGGTTTTTTGAAGAATGGGTTGTCTTTGCTAGATGATGCACTTGTTAAGTTTCAGGATTTGCACCCTACTGAACTAGTAATGTTCAGTAACCCTTACTTAACATGGGAGTCATTTCACTATGTGAGACTGGCTAATGAAATGAAACCTCTGGATTCTAGGCCGGCTCCTATTGGATTCTTCAATGAAACACTCTAAAACTCAATAAAAACTTGCAGGGAAAAGGTAAGAAGTGGCTGAAAAGAAACAACCTAAAACCTAAAGTTTAAAATAAGGAGGTGATACACCAGAAGTTACTATGAAGATGTAACACACACATAACAGAGAGGATAATATAGCTCTATGAATTATCATAAAACACAACTTCCTGTAAAGGCTTGCACAAATGATTTGTAATAAGGTTGTAGACTAAAACTATAAAAAGGAGGATAAACTAACACCTCTCTTTAATTAATTTCACCTATAAACACATATCAAAACCTGCAAGCAAAATTACTTTTCTACACAAAGGTGCTTGAATGAGACAAAAAGACAAGGAATAAGGAAACATTCACAAGTTAATCTATCAAATCATTCAAAGATGCACATAGAATTGTAGAAAGGAAAAGGCTTCAATTAACTCCACAAAGCGTAATCACAATGCTATTACTGATATTGTATCTCCAAAATTTTGAATTAAAGACCCTGTAACAAAGCTTAGGACCCAAAAGGATGTCTCAAAACTCCATCATAAAATCATAACTCTCTAAAAATGAGTTGCAAAACTCATTAAGTACAAACCCAGCTTGGGTCGAATGCAGAAAGATAGCACCAAAACGAGGACTTAATAACTTCCAAATTAGGACATAATCAGTTTATCAAGCTGATTTTTAGAGAGTTCTTAAGTCCTTGTTTTGGTGCTATCTTTCTGCATTCGACCCAGTCCTAATTTGGAAGTTCTTAAGTCCTTGTTTTGGTGCTATCTTTCTGCATTCGACCCAAGCTGGGTTTGTACTTAATGAGTTTTGCAACTCATTTTTGGAGAGTTTTGATTTTATGATGGAGTTTTGAGACATCCTTTTGGGTCCTAAGCTTTGTTACAGGGTCTGTAATTCAAAATTTTGGAAATTTACAATATTTGAAAGGGAAACAGGTGTGAGAGTTTGCTATCAGATTAAGTGTGGCAAAAGAAGTGAATCAACTGGAGAAGTTTAGAGCTGCCGACTAATATCTGGGAGCAAAATTTTGAGGTTCTAGGAGTCTAACTATGAACCGACACCATTTCTCTTGGTTTGGACAACATCCATTAATGGGTCTGCAATTCTGATTCAATTGCATGGAGATTGCCTAGTTAGTCGCACGTGATCTAGCAACCTAGGCGTCCATAGACCACCTACAATCTATCATCTAGGATCAACGTTCAGCTTGGTTCATTGACGACAAACCACCTTGGATATTGTGGCACCTTCTGCACTCTGGTGGTGATCAGCATATGTGTTTCTGAGTTTGAAATTCACTAATTCAGGGATCGATTTTGAGCATCCAGTCATGGAGAGCATTGCTACTAAATTCAAAGGGGATTGATAATGCTGATTGTGCCAATTAGGTTCTAGTGGTTATTTATCTATTTCAGAATTTTATGAATGCAAACAATTTGAATTTTCAATTGCATTTGTGGTGATTTCCATCAAATTAAAAAACTGCTCTTCATAAATCATTTGTTGTGCATTGCACTTCAATTATATTTTTCCATCAACATTTCAATTAGAGCAAATAAATTCTGGAGAATTCTAGAGAATTCTGAGAGTGTCAACTTGCAATAACGTCCCTAGTCATTTACAAATTTTTGAAAGTGTTGTTTCAAAAAACATTAAAAAATCAGTTTGTGTGCATTAGCATTACAGTGGATGGTTTAGAGTTCTTATAGTAGTTTGTTTCACATATAATGATCTGTGGTATTTTGAACTTAAATCTTGTTCATGCATGTATATATGATTTTTATATGTTTTCTTGTATGAACATGTCCAACCTTTTTTGGCCATAACAATGTATAGATCATACCAATTTCTGATTCATCAACATATATGTTGTGTACACGTGTATATACTATATTCACATCGCATATGTATATGCATACACACATATGTACATTGGTTATTAATTAAACAATTATTTAATTTAATTAATTAATTTCATTAATAGATGAAAATATTTGCGAGATATCATGAATCACAAGGTGTGACAAATTTATTGCAGTTAAGAGTGTGAACGAGTTTAACTCAATCACACAGATAAAAATCGCCCGAAATTGCTATAGTCGTAAAAAGGAATTGCAAAGACTTTAGGTAAAAACAATATAAATGTTGAAGTTAAAAATCCCTAAAATTTATATACACACGCATGTACACACACATATAATCTTTTCAAGACCATCATCATATAGATGAAAATATCAGTTCCCCTCATGTTTTTGGAGACCAGATGAAATCATCTAAAGACAAGCTAGAGTTTTAGCTTTCAAATTCAATTTTCTAGAAATATAATTTATGTTTTATTGATTCTATTTGTTTTTGAACTCTATAATCAACATGGGTCTTTTAAAAAAAAATATTCTTTGTTTGAGACATTGAGAAAAATAATAAGCTCAAAAAGTTGCAGCATGTTAAGCATTATTACTCTTGTTTCAAGATAATTAGTTTCAATTTATGTATGTATAGAGAACCGCATCATGATAAAATAAGGATGTTGAATTTTTGTTATTACCAATTAGAAAGATAAACTTCAAATTATTAGCATACTAGCTATTAAAGTTTTATTTATAGTTCAAGTTATGAATTATGATAGAAATATAATAAAATATGCTTCTAATCTCAAATAAAAATACAATAGCAAGAATATAGTAAATTATAATGAATGTAATCTCAGGTAGCCTAATAATAATAGCATTGATTCAAGTAGAAATATTGTACAACATACTTTTAATCTCAAATAAAGATATAATAGTATAAAGAAAAAATCAATGAATGTAATCTAAAACCAATGATAATGCAGTTGACTCCATTTAACTATTTTTAACCTAAACATCATTTTAATTTTCAAGAATCTTCGTGTTGTTTTCTATAGGTTTTGGGCCCATGTACTTATGTCATGCATATTTACAATATGGACATGCTTTGTTCTTTATAAGGAGTATGAGATGGTAGAATCTATGAGGATTTGTTTCTTAGAAGCACAACATCGTCGTCCTGACCAGTTCACAGTAAGTTTTCCTTAAATTAGGCCAACTATTTGATTATGTTAGATAGTCATGTTATTTGTTTGATTTAACGGGATCGTTCTATAAAAAAACTAAAACTTTATATTTTTTTACTTCTAAGAATATGTTAATAGCAAGTTTCTTTTAGAATTTATTTGAGAAAATCTATCACTTTCAAGATTAACAAATAATTTTATTTGATAATTTATTCTAAAATTTAATGCATATTTAGAGTGTATCTAAAAATTGCGTTTTTCCAATTAGTGGCTTATTTCAATGCTTATTATTGGTTTGAAATCCTATTATATTTTCTTAGGGCTATGTGGAAACAAACAATTTAGTGGTAATGGTTATGACAGATATACATAAATTGATTAACTTCTAGGTGAAATGTAGATGTTGTAATGTCCCATCACCTAGGTGGATATACTTTGTAGAAGTTAAACAAATAGTACGGGTCTTGTAGGTTAATAAACTGTATAGGTAGCCCATTTGATGGTCTTTTGGCCATCTAGGAGGTTTATTTGGTGTTTTAGGAGCGTAGACTAAGTATCCTATTTTTTAGGATACTTGTATTTTGTATGTTGACCATCAAAAATGCGTGGGGCCTTACAAGGGACTTGATGAGTCATTTCTACGATTATAGATAGTTTCCTATTTTTTAGGAGTGTTCCATTATTTTAGCAGAGATTGGGAAATGACTTTCTATGTTGTATGAAGCATTTCAAAGGATTAGAGACGATTTCCTATTTTTTTGGGAGGGGTCTTATTTTTTGAGAATCGCTAAATTTAGACATCACTTGGGGACTCAGTTTTTACTTGGAGAAGTTAGGTAATGTTTTCAAAATAAAAATTTAAAATGTTGAAGTTTTTCTATAGTTGATTTTAATATTTTAATTGAATAACTTAATGATATTTTATAAAGTGGCTTTAGAGAAATTTAAGTTACTTTTAATTGATTCATAATATTATTTTATTTTTTTATTACTAAATTGATTTATTTAAGTCATGAGATATTGCAGTAAAGCGGGGACCCCTTTATCGAGGCATAAAGTTGTTTTTAAAAGATGAAATCAATAAATAAAAAGACCATGAGAACATTTGATAGTCTAGTGTAAAAATAAAATAACGACTTATTAAATTATGAGAACCCTAAAAGTGACATTAAGGTTGGAGGAATAATGAAGTAGCTTTTGGGCTTTCACTTTGGCATCTTTTATAAATCATTAATTGGAAGATTCATCTTTCACACTCCAAATCTCTCAAAGCTAGGGTTTGGTAGGAAATTTTTATAAAGGCAAAACCTTTGACATATTCATAGTTGTGGAAGATCACCCGTGGACATAATATACTGGTGGCATCAATCATAGGATGCATATGAGCTTTCTGTAATGCCCCCACTAGGGAACTTGAGAGGACAACTCAATAGAAAAGGAAAAGGTAAATAATTTTTTTGGAAACAACTAGTGCAACTAACATTACAAATACAACTACATATACCATGAACTTATGCATGACACATTTCATTGTATGCAACATGGGTGCTAAACATTATCTAATAACAAAGTCCTTCTTGGTTCCTCGACCTTTGTACAAAAAATGCATATTCTAAATGTCTAAATCAATTGAACAACTATGAGCCAATGAATAAGATTGCATGAATCAATCAATTCTTCCAATCAAAGATAGCATATACCCACACAATAACTATATCCAATATAATCATTTATTAACTTTTATCACTACAATTGATTTCACCAAAACCAAATCATGGAGTCATGGATGTAAATGTGTACAATAGAAGAGGAAGAAGATGAATGCCACAATGTAGATCTCATCCCTTGATGGCCAACAAACCACTAGATCTTGAAGAGGAAATGCTCAAAAAGGATCCTTGAATCTTTGGAAACACCTTTAATGCTTAAAGAATGCTTGGAAACTCCTTGAAATATATTATCTTCAATGCTTGAAAGTGCTTCTTGATGTCTAGTGGATGTGAAAATAAGGTGCTTAGGCTTCCTTTTATACTAGTTTTTGGGTGTGAAAACAAAGCAACTCAACAGGGTCACCTGATTTTCCAATTTGAATCCTAGAGACAAAACTAGCCCCATGACCAAAAATGCCTTGGGTACAAGTAGATTTGGTCAACCTATACCAATATAGGTCAACTAGGGCAACTTATACCAAGGTTATCTAGAGAAGGGGTAACCTTGAGGTCACAGAAATTGCATAAATGAAACTAGAAAAGAAGGAATTGAGTGGGAGAAAGAGCCAATTGAGCACAAACGCATCCATGGTCCATGAAATCACTAAAGGACAGGAGCTAAAAAGTCTTAAATGATGGGTGCTTCAATTTTAAAATGATACATTTAGCCCCCACTTTAGTGGGAGCATGAGCCACCTTGTACTCGCAGTAAAGTAGATTAAACGAAAGAGCCAATCTCATCATGACTAAGGAGATAGATAAACTACCAAGCCCGCAATAGACTTGAGTTTTCATCATATCCAAAATAATAAAAAAAGAGATGTCACTGACAAGAGAAAAAGTAACTCGCCCAATGTGATTTCTATTCCTTATTGTGAACTACACAAAAAGGTGTGCTGCAACAAAAGATGACATTGAATGGTCTAGCAAGTGTGTGTGGCATGCTAGTCAATCCATTGAAGAGATTCATCCTCAATGGAGCTCCATGTCTCAAAAGGAGAATAAAAAATGATGCATGCATAAGGATGTGTGTGTCCTTAAGGTATCAAAAACAAGATGAGGCTTCCCAAATTGTCTACAGTCCAACGGATCAAAACCAATGATTAGGCCTTCCAGACTGTTAGTAATCCAAAGAGGGATAAAAAACAAGGATCAAGCCTCCCAGATTGTTAGTAATCCAAAGAGGGATCCAAAAAGAATTGTGGGGATCAAGCCCCCCTGAAATATTCATAGTTCAATAAAGGGATCCAAGTAGTGCTACATGGATCAAACCCCCCGAATTGTTAATAGTTTGATAGAGGGATCCAAGAAGCTAAAAACAAACAACCATCAAAGTGCGTGTGTGCATAAGTGAATAGAGTGTGTGCTCCCACGTTAAAGCAATTACAAACGCCTCACCTAGAGCAATAACTATAACGAAAGTATACAACATCCATTAGAAACATTTCCACTACAGAATGCCCCCAAGAGAGAACACTTCAAGGGAAATAAATATAGGACAAATAAGAGAGCACAAAAGGGATCTACTAACAATGGATGAAAAAACACGTAAGATATAGAGAAGAATATTTTTTTGGCCGGCAAGAAGGAGACCAAACAGAATCAGTGCTATCATATCACAAGTATCCAAGCAGGCTACACAAGGGCACATATACAACATAACATTTAATGACACATAGAAGAAGAGAGATACAAGTAGAAGAATGTGAACAACATGTTTGATTATTTTATCATCTTGTGCCAATGGAACAAGGATCGTGTAAAGCAATCTAGAAGAAATATATAACAAGCAACATAGCATGGGGAAACACAACACAAACACACAAAGACTTCCATGCTAGAGAATTCCATTTTAAGCATGTCACCTGCCCCCTCATCTCAGTCTACATCGTTAGGGAAAGGTGGGAAAGAGGAACCGCATCCAACATAGTAGGAACACCCGCCAAATCCAAGCAAGGACTTTGGTGGGAATCACTGTGCTCGATACTAGGAGTAAGTGTCAACTGTGTAGAAAGCATGTTACTAAAATCATAATTCATATCAATATTCTCTTATTCATCATCACTAACATGTGTATTATCATTAAACATCAATAAAATCATCATCAAGAGTATCTTCTTGATCAAGTTTAATCACAACAGAGTCCAAGACACGAATAGAATCATCATGTTTATCCATGGGCATATTATTACTCTCATTAATTTCCTCCAAAGGCTCAAGCATGGGTTGATTGAAGGAAGGAAAAAGTTGAGAAGAGGATGCAATTTGAGAAGCAAGAGCACGAGCCTTAGCCTTAGCTTTACAGTTCTTGCAATGTCGATGAGCATGTTGATTACAAATAGTCTTATAAGAAAAAGTTGATGGATTATGATCAACATAAGCTATGAAGAAAGAAAATATGTGGGTTGAGAGATGATATGCGAAGGAGGAATCGATGGAGTAGGTAAGAAAGCTATAGGTGGCTCAACCTTGTTGTCCTCCATTTTGTCATCATAAAATGGAGGTAATAGTACCAAAACTTTTTCAACTAAGTTTCGCTTATCTATGAGATGATTCACTATTTAATTGGCCAACATTGATCAACCAATCGTTCCCAATTCGCATAGTGAATCCTTTTATTGAAGGCTTTTGTCAACTCCTTTTCGTTTTTTCATTTTATTAGCCTATGCTAGATTTTTGAACCCTTCAAAGTCCTTATTTGCATTTTCCCTTTATGCTAACGATCTTGATGCTATTGGAAGATACAGTCTTGAGGTACACGTGTGGTTCAAGGGAGTATCAAAAGTTTCTTGATATTAGATATTGTACAATTGCTAGGAAGGGTTTGGTTCAAATTAGTGCTTAAGAATTCGCAGGTGATTTTGAGGGAGTGTTGATAGATTCTTATGTTTTCTGTTATTTCATACATGCTGGCTGTCTCATATAGGCATTGCTGAAGAGTTTTTGTTTGTATTGCTGCATTACTTACAATCTGGTTATCTCTGCTGGCCGTACCACTACTTTGGACTGACAGAGATCTGCTGTGGCTTCTGTGAGGGTTTGGGGTGTATACACAGTCATTTGGAGGTTGTCCCTCATTGGAGAACTGCTATGTTTCAGCCGTATGTCTGAGAGACTGCATGAAGAATATGTTGGTAATTTTAGTCATTTTATACAGCTGGTAAACCGTTTGAAGTGTATCACAGTATGTAGAAGCATGGAAAATCAATATTATTGTTGAGGATATATCTCAGGTCTGCCATATTGTACGCATTGTTTGTGATGTTCATTCAATATGCTATTCTGAGTTGTATTCAATAAGAAATTTGAAATTCATTTTATGATGTGTTGTATTGCTTCTACTTGTATTTGATGAATGCTTTAAACCACTTAATAACAACAACACATTACCATAGTATATTGAAAAAATCAGATCTTTCAGCATCTAGGTTGCAAGCAAACTGTTTAACAAAATCACAATTATTGGCAAAAAAAAAAAATCGTGAAAAGGTGCAGACTTTTACATGAGGAGGCTATATTAGGTCTGACATAGACTTAGTGAATGCAATATAGCATTGTTTATCATTTTGGTTGATTTGGTATCAAATTGCAAACTTCAAACTTTCAAATAAAAGAAGAGTGAAACAACCATTGACATCTGCAAACTAAGAATAAATCAGGTAACTTGGTAACCAAGTTGCAAGAAAACTGTTTGATAGAATTACGGTGAGTGGAAAGATATAAAGTTGGTTTAGAACAAGAGGTTTCTTATAGTTTTCCCTTGCCTCTGATACTTGTTCTTACATATGGAGTTTGCATGTCATTATTTTATTTCATGATGTCATTTCTAAGGTAATTGAGCAGCAGCTGTTTCATTTCTAGACATGGATTGCTAGATCTTAACTAAAGAAATACACATTTCTATTGTTTCTACAGATAAAGGAAAATATATGTCATATGAAGATCTTAGCATTGTTTATAACTTTTCCCATTAGATTGAAAATGTTAATAGTGCTTTGAAAATGTGCCCATGTTGGATTTTGAACTTTGATTATCTTTTCCATGCAGTGCAAGAGATGAGACTTACATTTTTGTTGTCTATGAATGAAAACAACCTACAGTTAGATTTTCATTTCAATATCAGAATGCATATAATGTAGTGCAATTAGTGCTTCTGATTGCAAGAAAATAATGTGCAAAGATTAGATCTCATCCTTGTAAGATACATGATGCAGTGGAATTTTCATTATTATAAAGGGAATATTAAGACATGGAAATATATTAGAACTCTTTTAACTTCCAAATTTAGCAAAAAAATATGAAATCAATTAAAAAAAGTACTTGCATGTTTCCTACAGGTTCTTGTGAGAAATGTGCCTACTGATCCAGATGAGTCTATCAGTGAGCACATTGAGCATTTTTTCCGTGTCAATCATCCTGATCACTATCTCACCCATCAGGTAACAATTCTTATTAGACTGAAGATATGCATCATATGATGGATAATAAATAATTTAAACAGGAGTTAGATTGTTATTTTAGAGAAAATGTAGTTATGGATCATTGCAATCACATGGAGCAGTTTGATAAAAATCAACAATATGCATCATGTACAGAACACAAGGAGATATTCTCATGGGAAATCTCCAGTGAAATTTCCCCTCTAATAGTTTATGTGTACATCATATTAAGCTATCTACGGGACCACAAGACATGCATCCAGAAACTTGTTGTAGACTATTTCTGGTTTCATGTAATAAAAGCAAACTTTTTGATTGATCTATTTGAATTATTAATCTAGAGTCTGGATACAATTTATTCTTTCCTGCTTCAAAATATTCACGGAAACTAGTCACCTGATCATATCTTGGCTAAAAAGAATTTCTTGAATTATTTTGGACCTAATTATCTGCTAAAGATCACAATATTTTTGTAAACCTTCTATTCAGTATTGCATTTGCTTCTTGCTACCTATTGAACCCCAAATAATTATTTTTTGTCAAAGTCTTTTTAGCATGTTTTATTGGTCTTCTTGTTAGTTGCATATTAAAACTGAGTGTCATGAATGTACTTTTGTTGAGTGTTCCTTTTTGAGAAAAGCTTCTCCTTTCTTAGAGTTGTGTTATTCTTGAGCATATATCTCGAACTATCTTACAATCATCGTTATGAAAAACAACTTGCATAACTATGGACTTGAAGACCTAACCACAGAGAAAGTGTGCCAAACTTCCTTTTTTTCCAACTAGAGTTAATGGAGGAACTTTGGACTCCTTGAGCCTGTAATAAACTTTGCTAGTTCAGATCAACAAGTTCAAATCTGGACTCCAGGTATTTTGTCAAACAGTTGGCATGAACCTGGAACTTAAGCCTCGTTACCGCTGTAAGAAGACCAACAATGGAAAAATGCAGAGATATGGCCAAAAGAACTTGCAAACAAGGAGAAAACTCAAAACTAACAATTCTGAACTAATGCTAAACATCAGACCACATACACTATGTTATCTATCTTGAACCTGGAACAAGTAAATTCTGAAAGTATTTCAATTTATGACTTTATGGTTTACATTACCAAGTAAATTTACAACACAGCAAATGATAAGAGGAACCTGGCAATGATTCACAGACAGATGGTGGTCTAAGTCTGCTCTCAATGACATTCAGTTCTAACCGTCAACACCCAGTCCCTTCTACGTTCATTATCTGTTGGTAGACTGACTTGACATGATATCTTGGTCCGTGATTGCTCTGAACTACATACACCACGAGCTATCTAACTGGTAATGGCCTTCCCCTGCGGTAATCTATTAATTCCATACTGATTCTCTGGTAACCCATGAATGCAAGGATTGGATTTCTCAGCTTGCAGTTACAGAAGTATGCGGGAGGAGATTCTGAGTTTTTTAGCTGTCTAGTGGATAGACTCGTGCCTCACTGCAACCCGTGCTTTCTAGTGAAGCTGCCATAGATAACTGAAGAACTACCTCTCTTAACCGGACCTTCACCTATGGCTATGTTACAGTCAGCAAGTGTAAATGAGGCTTGGATAGTTACACTCCATACCTTATATCCTCTTCTTCCTTTCACGTGGCTTTGGCTCTGACTTTACTTAGCTACTGGAATAACCTTTCACCCTAGGAACTGCTCAGCTAACGTTTAGGATGTTGTATAGCAATGAATGTATCTTTATTGTCAGTAATCTGTATCTCACAAAGAAGACTCGAACCACGCCCAGCTTTTGACTTCCCAAGGGGTTTCATCCTTAAGAAGAACACAATCACATTAAAGCAACCATTCAGGATTTGAGTAATAACATATATTCTCTGGGTGCAAATCCCAATGTAAAAGCTTTCTTATATAACCTCAAAGTGTGTAAAAACCCTAGGTTTTCCTTCAGAAAATCTTAGATAGCCAATGAACTAATTCCACTGTTTTATTTTATTTAAACTGTATCTCTTTAAAATCTTTAGATTGCGTATTAACACAATGGAGAACACAATGACCATAAAAACAACTCCAGAATTATTTAAATTTATTGAAATATGAGTTTTTATGAGCAAACTTATTATCAAATTACAATATTTTGCAAGAACCTGTTTGCTGAGTATGTTTGCAATTGCCTCCAATTAGCAAGGATGTCTAGAATGCATTCACATGGCTTCAATATTTGGCAGCTGCCACCTCCAATTTCAAATGCAACCAGACTTCACACCCAATATCCGAATGCTGAATTCAGTTCCCAATTACAACAACAACAAAATTATAAAGGATGTCTGATGTCAATGTCACTTCACGGGTTACCCATGTGATTGCAAAAGATTTACTTGGCCACTTGCTAGCTATATTTCAATGTCGCCAATCACCTGCAATACCTCAGTAATGTCCAAACTGAAACCCCCCCAATACCATGCGTATTTCTAGAATGACACTTCCAGCTATCACAATAGTCAGCTCGATCCCTCCTTAATTGCCAAACAACAGAAATTAATTAACCTCTAGGATGTTCGTCTCCTTAGCCACAGTGAACATAGTAGGAGAATCCAACAGATATCAAATCCACTACCAGTGGAATGAAAACACTTCTCAGATACAGTGATGAATAGTAGAGAAGTTGGGCAAAGTTAGCTATACTTTAGCAGCTAAATTGCAAAAAGAATTCCCACCTTTATACGTCAACAAGGGCATATAGTTAAGAACCCAGGAAAAAGCCACAAAGGCACAAAATCAAATATATAATCAAGCATGCTTTTTCTTGATGAAAAGAGCTCTCTTTTATAAGCTTTTCGATGGCAAAAGTTTCCATAAAATTCCACTTCAGAAAACGTGGAAGTTTCTCAAAGAACTCAATACTAGAAACTTTCCAACTTGCCTTTTAGAAATATCTCTTTAAGTCATTATTATAGTAATATAAACATTATTATAATAATGCAACTCAATGAATAAATAAATAATAGCTCATGTAATTATTAACCTAATCAGCCGTAGGTGACGACCAACTGCCAAGCCATTGACTACGCTGCTAAAAATAACAACTGCCCATAATAGACTTACTGAAAATAGTAAGTAATCAACTAAGACCCCCAAAACACACTGTCAGCTCATGAGGGTTCCTATGATGAGCTAACTCAATCAAGTACAAAGACTAGCAAAAAATGGGGACATTAGAATCCTCCCTTCCCGAAATTGCTTGTCCTCAAGCAATCCGGTATGAAGCAAAAACCTCCACCGGGATCCCACAAGAAGCAAGTGATGTCCCCATCCTCACTAAACCAATTGAATGCCAATGCTATCATCAAGACCCATAACATAACCTACAACATGGCACCAAATATTCGTGTTGATGATGTAAAAGTTAGAACATCACTAACTGGTGAATTCATAGGAGATCTCAACACACTCTCCTTCATTATGCCTACCCAATCATCCTGCAAACAATCCAACTTATGCTTAGGCCAACTCTGTACCTGGTGCAAATCCTGAACATGTGAGTCAAATACCAAACTATAAATATTGGTCACAGTATAAACTTTATCATCAGTATGATCATCTTCATTGACATTCTCATGTTGTGATGACTCATCCTCAATCATATCAATGTAAACCCACATACCACAATTCGCTGCTCCCTTTGACCTTAACGCACAAGTATGACCCCTAGAGAACGGCCCCTTGCACCAAAAGCAAAGCTAACACCTCCTCAAATCATCTCTAGAAGTTTCATCAAATTTCCCCATTGACTTGCCTTTGTCCTCAACAACTGGTGGGAATTCCTCCTTATCAAGCAGGAGAGCAAAAGATTTCGAAACAGCCTTACTTCGAGAAGAGGATTCCAAGTCACGTGCCTTCCTCATTGCTACCTGTAGAGAAGATGGGTCCAAAAACTTCACCCATCCATGGAGTGGCTTAGTCAATCCCTCCATGAATAACATCACTTGTCTGCCCTCCGAAATATCATAAACCATGACCAAAAGCCTCTAGAACTCACTGATGTAGCTCTCCAATCCACCAGTCTGTTTTAGCTGAGCCAACTCACGGAAGTACACCTCTGGATCCTTCCTATCGAATCTCTCGATCAAACAATCCATGAACTCCTGGTAGCAAGTGATCCGATCATGTTGCAAAGAAACCAACCCATGGTACCACTAGTCATGGGCAACTCCATCCAGATGCAACACTCCAAATCTAATAGGGTCTACTTCAGACATAGGATGCAAAGCCAAATATGTATTGAGCTTATGAATCCATGCTCGACCTGTAACTTTCCCAATACCATCAAAGTGCTCCAAAGTCATCTTATTGGCAACTTGTTGTAACTCATTCTGTCGAGGTCGCTATCTCTCAAGTCCCAACCTCGCTTTGGAATGCTCCTATTTCTGAGTTAGGAACCTATCAAAATTCAAATGATCTTTAATCGCCTTAGGTAAAGCATCCCACTGTAAAGTGTGCCAACACATCATCAGCAAAAGGAGTGACCTCAGGCTCAGTACTGACTGCATCCATCTCAGGTCTTGAAAACGTGGGCCTCCACAGCCTATCATGAGTACCAATATGTATGTTATCTCTATCAGCAAATCCACCATGATCCTCAACTTGAACCCGATCTGCATCTCTGTACCCAGCACCATCTCGGGTTCTATCCTTGACACGAGATCTATGAGAACCAACAGAAACATCTCGAGCTCTCTCCTTATTCCATCCTGGAGGAAGTGCTATTTGCTGGAGAGTATTAGATAACTATTGCAGTACATCTATCATCTGCTGTTGTCTGGTTGCAATATTCCTAAATGCCTGTAGGGCATCTCTATCAACCCTAGCATTTGTGGGTTGTGGTCTAGTGCCACCAAAACCACCCAAGCTGCCAAACTGAATCTCTGGTTCACCTTCCCTAGGCGGAAAATTACGTTCCCTTCGGGTATAGTGCATACCTAATACAAACCTTCTATCATCAGCCATGATATAGAAAATAACAAATTGAATACTGATTGCACTTCGAACAAAGCACCAACCAAAGTAATAACTAAGCTCAATTCTTGCAAGCTGGCAGGAAACCGCTTTGATACCACTGTAAAAACCTTTGGTTTTTCCTCTACAAATCTTAGACAGCCAAAGAACTAATTCCACTGTTTTATTTTATTTAAACTAAATCTCTTTGAATTCTTCAGATTACATATTAACACAATGGAGAACACAATGACCATAAAAACAACTCCATAATTATTTAAATTTATTGAATGGAAAGAAGA
Organism: Cupressus sempervirens; assembly: GCA_028749045.1. Classification (NCBI taxonomy): domain Eukaryota; kingdom Viridiplantae; phylum Streptophyta; class Pinopsida; order Cupressales; family Cupressaceae; genus Cupressus; species Cupressus sempervirens. The sequence goes on from CM053787.1 coordinate 476,389,391, forward strand.
GATTTTATGAGCAAACTTATTATCAAATTACAATATTTTGCAAGAACATGTTTGCTGAATATGTTTGCAATTGCCTCCAATTAGCAAGGAGTCAAGGATGTCTAGAATGCATTCATGTGACTTCAATATTTGGCAGCTGCCACCTCCAATTTCAAATGCAACCAAACTTCACACCCAATATCCGAATGGTGAATTCAGATCCCAATTACAACGGCAACAAAATTATAAAGGATGTCTAATGTCAATGTCACTTCATGGGTTACCCAGGTGATTGCAGAAGATTTACTTGGCCACTTGCTACCCATATTTCAATGTCTCCTAATCACGTACAATAGCTCAGTAATGTCCAAACTGAAACCCCCCCAATACCACACATATTTCCAAATTGACACTTTTAGCTATCACAATAACTAGCTTGATCCCTCCTTAATTGCTAAACAACGGCAATTAATTATTCTCTAGGATGTTTGTCTCCTTAGCCACAGTGAACACGGTAGGAAAATCCAACAAATATCAAATCCACTATACTTCAGCAGTGGAATGAAAACACTTCTCAGATACAATGATGAATAGTAGAGAAGTTGGGCAAACTTAGCTATACCTCAGCAGCTAAATTGCAAAAAGAATTTCCACCCTTATACATCAGCAAGGGCATACAGTTACGAACCCAGGAAAAAGCCACAAAGGCACAAAATCAAATATATAATCAAGCATGCTTTTTCCCGATGAAAAGATATCTCATTTATAAGCTTGTCGTTGGCAAAAGTTTCCATAAAATTCCACTTCAGAAAACGTGGAAGTTTCCAAAAAAACTCAACACTAGAAACTTTCCAACTTGCCTTTTAGAAATATTTCTTTAAATCGTTATTATAATAATAATACAAAAATTACTATAATAATGCAACTCAATGAATAAATAAATAAGAGCTCATGTAATTATAAAGCTGATCAACCATAGGTGACGACCAACTACTAAGCCATTCACCACGCTGCTGAAAATAGCAACTGCCCATAATAGACTTACAAAAAATAGTAAGTAATCAATTGAAACCCCCAAAACACCTTGTCAGCTCACGAGGGTCGCTATTATTAGCTAACTCAATCAACTGCACAGACTGGCCAAAAATGGGGACATTACAAAGTGTGAGGAGATACAAATATCTTAGCAATGTGGGATAAAAGACTATTTCATCTTTTAATCACTTAAGTCATTTTTTCTTAAAGTGACTTTAAGTAATAAAATACTTTATCTTCCAACTCAATAAAATAAAGTGACTTAAAGCTTAGGATTTCCCAATTAAAATCTCCTCAACTGAAACCTAAACTTGTGACTAGCTAGCATCCTAAATCATATGCCGTTAGCCTATCAAGATGGGAAGATAGACCAACTAGGCACCAATTAGGCTAGCACAAAGAAGGGGACTTACAGTCCTCCTCAGGATTGCTTGCCCTCAAACAATCTCAATGCCGGATGTTGTAAGATTGAATCACTCTCCCAAGTAGCATCCTCATAACGTAAATCCTTCCAACGAATCAAATATTCCTTGATGGCCCTTTTATGCAACTTCCTCTCTCTGACCTCTATCACCTCTGCTAGAACTAATGCAAGTTTCCCTTTCTCATCGAGCGAAGGCAACTCCGTGGAGGGTAATGTATGTTGGCCAATCGCTTTCTTGAGACATGAGACGTGAAACATGTTATGGATTCTGTTGTCATCAGGTAAATCTAGCTCATAGGTGACCTCACCAACCCTCCTAGTAATGCGATATGGACCAAAATAATCTAGGCTGAAGTTTTTGAGACCCAGTTTTCTTTAAGGAACTCTGCCTGTATGGTTGGAGACAGAGATAAACCACGTCAACCAATTCAAAACTCCTCTCAGTCCAACGACGGTCAACATACATCTTTTGGTAATTCTAGGCTTGTAGAAATTTCTCCTGAAGAGATCTGAGGATATCCTATTGATCCTATATCCAATTTTCGGCTAGTGGTGCCCTGTTGTCCTGCAAAGCCGAGTCCACAAAATGATAGGGGCTTGTTGCCATAGAGAGCATGAAATGGTGACATCTGAATGGACATGTGGTTGGAGATGTAACAGTACTCCCCTAGATACAACCACTTAACCTAGGCTCTCTGCTATTCTGATACATAGCTCTGGAGATAACCCTCCACCCATTTGTTAACTATAGTAGTTTGTCCATCCGTTTGAGGGTGATAACTCATGCTGGGTGTTAACTCCATACTGGTCAATCTGAACAATTTCTACCAAAAGGTGCTAAGGAACTTGCTATCCCTGTTGCTCACAATGGTGTGAGGAAGATTATGTAAATGAAAAACCTCCCGAAAGAATAACTCGACTACCTAAGAGGCTGACCAGTCTACTACTATGGCAAAGAAATGAGTGAATTTTGTTAATCTATCCACCATCACAAAAATAGAATCCCTACCCTGCACCCTAGGCAACCTTGTAATAGAGTCCATGGAAATACTCTCCCATTTTTGCACCAGAATGGGGAGAGGTTGTAATAACCCGGTTGGAAACTCATGCTCTAACTTGTTCTATTGACAAGTCTGATATTCGCTGATATGTCGGAGGACATCGTCCTTGAGGCCCTTTTATGAATATCTTTCCCTAACCTATCTATAGGTTTTGAAGAATCCTAGGTGTTTTGCTGAAGGTGCATCATGTAGAGTTTCCATTATCTTACCTTAGAGTTTAGATCCTGGTACGAGGTAAGTATGATCCTCATAGAAAATCACATCATCTATTACCTTGTACTTGCTGTTAGAAGTTGTCCATCCATAATCTGACATGCTTGAGTATTCTTAGAATACTCAACCAGCAACAAAGACTTCCAATTTGCTGAAATCTCAGATATAGCACAACATTCTGCTACCGAGGGTCTCATGGAAAGTGCATCAACAACTACATTGTTCTTACCTTTGACGTACCCAATGTCAAAATCATAGGCCTGAATCTTGTTGACCCACTTTTGTTGTCTCTCATTAAGATTCTTTTGTTCTAAGAAGTAGCCCAAATTGTTGTGGTTCATCCTAACTATGAATTTTCCACCCACTACTTACTGTCTAAACTTAGCTAAAGTATGCATAATAGCCAACATCTCCTTATCATAAGTGAAGTACAGTCTCTCGCCATCCTTGAGCTTCCTGCTCTCATAAGAAATCAGATGCCTATCCTGCATGAGAACCATGTCAATACCACTTCCGAAAGTATCACACCCAAGAACAAATGGTCAAGAGAAATCCGATAGTGCCAAGAATGGGCACGTGCTTATCATCTGTTTGAGCCTATCAAAGGTCTCCTCTGCCTCAACTGTCTATCTAAAAGCCCCTTTTTGTGTGAGGTTGGTGAGGGGAGCAGCTATCAGAGAAAAACCTCTAGCGAATGTCCTATAGTAGGAGCAAAGACCCATGAAACCTCTCAAGTCTTATACATTCCTCGGTGGTGGCCAATCTAGGATTGCCTGAATCTTTTCTTGATGTACCTTTACCCAATCTACACCAATCACATGATCAAGGTAAAGAATCTCGGTCAACTTGAACTCGCACTTGGACTCTTTAGCAAAAAAAAAGTGCTCCTCCATGATAATGAGTACCTTATCTAGATGTTGCAAGTGCTCCTCCCAAGTTCTGCTAAAAATCAATATGTCATCAAAAAATACTAATACGCTCTTCTGCAGCTATTTACGAAAGATGTGGTTCATAAATGATTGAAATGTAGCTGTGCATTAGTGAGTTCAAATGGCATAAGCAAGAATTCGTAGTGACCATAGTGGCATCGAAAGGCTGTCTTATGCACATCTTCCTCGCAAACCCATATCTTATAGTACCCTGATCTGAGATCTATCTTTGAGAAGTAAACTGCCCCATGTAACTCATCTAGTAGCTCATCAATGCAAGGGATTTGGTACTTGTTCTTGATGGTCCTTTGTTGAGAGCACGGTAATCAATACACATGCATAGAGTGCCATCCTTCTTTACCAATACGATTGAAGAAGCAAAGGGACTAGAGCTAGGTCTGATGTGTCCTATGTCTAGAAGCTCCTTAATTGTCTTTTCTATTTCCTTATAATGCTTGGGATGACGATAAGGTGTTGTGATAATGGGTTTGGCACTCTCCTCCAACTCAATGATATGCTCAAACCCTCTATCTGGGGGAATGCCTGGGGGTATGTCCTCAAAAACTCTCTTGTGATTATCAAGCAACCTCAAACTGCTGTCCAGGGTCTAAGGTAGCCTTAGAAGAAATAAAACAATATCCTACCCACTCCATGTCATCATGCCTCATGATTGCCTCCATTATGTGGGCTGAATCAATCTAGGTTCACCCTTCGGCATAGCCTTGAAGATCATCTGTCTACCATCCTGTAAGAATTCCAATTGTATCTTATCATGATCAACTGTGTACCTGCCAATAGTCTGCAACCATTGTCTACCCAACATGGCATCTAACACAACCAAATCAACTGCATAAAAATCTACCTCAAGAAGGAAATCATCAAAATGAATCGGAAGTTCTAACAACTTCCCTGCACATCTCAATCTCTCACCCCTGCCACTCTAACTTCAAACTCAAGTATGTCATCAATCTGTAACTTCCTCTTAGTAACCCATCATGAGCTTATGAAGTTATGCGAGACACTTGTATCCAAGAGACATATAATATGCTGTCCTCTAACATTTCCTTTCAAACGAAAGGGGTGTCCCGTGGGATTGCTAGAAAGTGATGCTATGATAGGAGGCTATCCCAAGGTGCCTCCCTTCTTCCTCTCTCTAGGTGGTTGATCCTCATTCTCCTCATCACTGTCATCAACATCGCTGCCCACCTATTGCTCATCCACCTCCTCTGAAAGTACTTCTACATAATGTATCTTGCCTTTACCAAGGCATCTATGTTCCGGTGTCCATGGCTCTCTACAAGTGAAGCATAGCTTCTTCCTCCTGAGTTCATTCCATGTCTCAAAGTCCATCCTGGGAGGCGTAGCCTTATGCTAGTTTTTGTTCTTTTGAAATGAAGTGGTCCCATTATATGTTTTCTTAGGAGGCTGTAATATCGAAGAGGGTGACTCTAGATCGTGTGTGATCTTAATAGCATCATCTAGAGTGTTTGGTTTAAGTACCTTAACCAAACCTTTATATCTATCCTGTAAACCCTCAGTGAACAACATCACCTTACACTGTTCTGACATGTCTAGAACCATCACTGAGATTCGATGAAACTCGTCAATGAAATCATCCAGAGATCCACCCTATCGTAACTGAGCCAAATCCCTGTAATAGACCTCAATATCTTTCCTGTCAAAGCGAGTAATCAGCTTAAAGCTGAAAGTCTCATAGGACATAATGAGATTAGGATCTGGGTAACCAACCCGTGATGCCACCAATCATATGCTGCTCCCTCTAAGTGCATCATAGAAAACCTGTTGGCTTTTTTCTTTGACATAAGTTAAGTGTTAGGTAAGTATCTAGCATCTGAATCCAAGCTCTCGCAGATGTCTTACTGTTGCCATCAAAAGTAGGGAGAGATAGTTTGTTGATAGCATGCTTTAAGTCTCTGTTTGGTGCTCTAGGTCTCCTATCCTGTTGCTGTTTATCTGACTCCCTTTTCTAATTTAGGTATAAGGACATATTTGTTTAATTGGATTAGGAAATAAATCTCATTCATCATGCATCACCATAACATTTTCTGGTAGTAAGTTTAGTGTCACTTGTTTTGTGTGGGGGCCCTAATAGCTCAGGGCAATCCTACTACTCTAGTACCTTCACTATGATGACTTGGTGCCCTCTTTTTTTAGATTATGGTAAAAACGAGTTTTGAAGGGACCCCGAAACCCTTTTACATCCTCAAAAAAGGAAAAAACACGCTAACCAACAGGAAAGAGCCCATAAACCTACTAAAAAGTAGCATCAAAATCAGGTTTTACAGGGACCTGAAACCACTAATAAAGTCCATATAAAATAGTCCAGATAAAATACCTAGGTTTTACAAGGACCTGGAACCGACAGTATATATAAAAAAAAACTAAAATCCAGAAACCAGGACCAAACACAAGAACCAGAAGAACCAGCCAGCAAACAGGACTTGCACAGGGACCCAACCAGAAAAGAAGACCCAAGAAACTATTGCAATTCCATTATCATCTTCACAGCCTCCTTACCAATCTTAGTCGTATCCTGGATGGAGTTAGCAGCCAAAGAAGCAGCGTCAATCAAAGCTTTTTCCCTCGAACTCTGTCTTGTCCTCTTGCTTGGGCCCTTCGAAGATATGGTTCCTTCATTAACTCTTTTACCCAAAGTCGCCGCGGCTGCACAGATGCTTGAGGTAACTTGTTCCATTTTAGTTCCACTTTCCCTGATGAGCAGTCTAAGATTCTGCTCGTCGTCCTTTAGTTTTTTTGGGATATCTCCCATTTGCACCTCCATGTGTTGAATAATAGCCTGGTTAGCCTCTTGGTTATGTTGCAATGTATCCACTTTCTTCTTCAGCCCCATTATTTCATTATATAACCAGGAATCGACCTGAAGGAAAGAGTCAGCTTTTTGTTTAGCAGAGTGGAGGAAGGAAAGAATGGTATCCCTCAGCGGGGAGTCACCCGCATCATCAACAATGGTGTGTGGAACAGGGCCATTTTTATCAATATGAATCCCCCCCTCCAACGGTTCCACCTCACCAGGCTCCGCTTGAGTATGGTGGCTCTGTCCCTCCTTATCATGTCCCTCAGTCTCCTTAAGAGGAGTGGAAGCTTTCCCCATGTTTTCCTCCTCACTCAAAATGGCTAAATCATCATTTTGTTTCTCTTTATCACCTCCCCCAGACTCGAGATGAGTGTCCTCATTTTCAGACTTGCTCTGTTCCGAATTCACCTCCGTAGTATCTTCCTCTCTCCCCTCCTCATTATTGTCTTTCAAATCCGGTTAACCATCCAGGTTAGAGCTAAACTCCCTAGCATCCGTCCCTCCTCTTCCTCAGGGGCATCCTTAACAGAGCCATCAGTGCTCTCCACCTCAATATCCTCTTCCTCAATTTGTCTTCGAGAACTAGGGGGTTTCAGTTTAGCCTTTATTATCTTTTTAACACTCTCATCCGTTTTTCCTATAACGGGATTAGGACTGTTATGCTTGGTAGTGGACGGGGACGAAGCAATGGATTTATTTTTACAAAAACCCTCAATGAGTAAAATCAGACCTTCATGTAATATGGGTGGAGACTGTTTCTTTTTATGGGCATTCAAACTTTGGAGCAAAGAAAACTTCAAATAGAAAGGGAAGGAGATTTTGTCCTTGTACCTGAAATGGTTAAGGAATACAAAGTGGAATTTGTGCAACCTTTTACTTCTTCCATCAAGGATGAAATATTTGCGAATACAACCAAGCACATCACACCAAATACCTTTTATCTGTTGCACATCAAAGAAGTCACCGCTCTTTTCCAATTGCAATTCCTCTTCTTCCGTCTTCGGGAATTTTTTGTAGGCCGCATTGGAAATACTGGTCTGCTTCGAAAACTTGATACCTTTCATGGGAAGACTAGTGACTTCAGCAATGAATTCCTCAGTCAGCTTAACAGACACACCATGTAGGGTAACTTTGTCATCCGCCCAGTTTTTGAAGAAGGCAGTGGTGACATGGGGTTTGAATCCATGCAACCGCTCCAGGTAGCTGGCCACCTTCCCTTTTTGGAGAATCTTCCAAACGTCCTGCCTAGCCTTCCAATCATCACATTTTTTGGGTTCCTGCTTCCTCGGTTCACCTCCCATATTGCAGAGCGGACAAAAAACCAGAGACACCCAAATATCAAAAGCAGAGAGATAGAAGTGAGACCAGTTTTTTGTGACAGGATATCGAGGATGCCTTTTTGAGGATACGTGCAGAGAGCATATAGCCTTCACATGAAACAAGGGCCATCCTGTTAATAAGGGCTAACTGTTGTATATCAACTGCAAGCTGTTGAAGTGCATCAGCTATGTTATTCTGCCCATCTCTAATAGCCCACAATGTTAATAAGGGCCCTCCTGTTACTAAGGGCTAACTATTGTATATCAACTGCAAGCTGTTGAAGTGCATCAGCTATGTTATTCTGCCCATCTCTAATAGCCCACAATGTTTCCCTTACTTCTTGATTTGGTTCAGTTTCATTATGTGTCATTTGAATGTTGTTTACCTATTCTGCCTGTTCAATCTGATCAACTTGTTTAGCCTATTCAACTTGTTTACCTGTTCCAAAAATTAACTCCTCATCCATTAAACAACTATCCTCAATGTCAATCTGTTCTAAAGACTCTACTTGTTCCAGTTGGAGGTGACTGAAATCATAAGGTTTCTTCCTCACACCCCCTTGCCATTTTATTTCTTGTTTATCTGACAAGATGCTAGGACCTATGGCTTTGATACCATTGTAATAAACTTTGCTAGTTTAGATCAACAAGTTCAAATTTGGACTCCAGGTATTTTGTCAAATAGTTGGCATGAACCCGGAACTTAAGCCTTGTTACTGCTGTGAGAAGTCCAACAATAGAAAAATGCAGAGATACGACCAAAAGAACTTGCAAACAAGGAGAAAACTTGAAACTAACAATTCTGACTTTATGCTAAACTTCAGACCACATACACTATGTTATCTATCTTGAACCTAGAACAAGTGAATTCTGAAAGTATTTCAATGTATGACTTTATGGTTTACATTACCAAGTAAATTTACAACACAACAAATGATAAGAGGAACCTGGCAATGATTCACAAACCGCTGGTGGGCTAAGTCCACTCTCAATGACATTCAATTCTAACCATCAGCACCCAGTCCCTTCTACATATTCATTATCTGCAGGTAAACTGACTTGACGTGATATCTTGGTTTGTGATTGCTCTAAACTCCATACACCACGAGCTCTCTAACTGGTAATGGCCTTCCCTTGCGGTAATCTATTAATCCCATACTGATTCTCTAGTAACTCATGAATGCAAGGATTGGATTTATCAGCTTACGGTTAGAGAAGTCTGCGTGAGGAGATTCTGATTTTCTTATTTGTCTACTGGATAGACTCGTGCCTCATTGCAACCCGTGCTTTCTAGTGAAGCTGCAATAGATAATTGAAGAAATAACTCTCTTCACCGGACCTTCACCTATGGCTATGTTACAGTCTGCAAGTGTAAATGAGGCTTGGATAGTTATGCTGCATACCTTATATCCTCTTCTTCCTTTCACAGGGCTTTGGCTCTGACTTTACTTAGCTGCCGGAATAACCTTTCACCCTAGGAACTGCTCAGCTAATGTGTAGGATGTTGTATATCAATGAATGTATCTTTACTATCAATAATATGTAAGTCTCACAAAGAAGACTGGGGCTATGTCCAACTTCTGACTTCCCAAAGGGTTTCATTCTTAAGAAGAACACAGCCACATTAAAGCAACCATTCAGGATTTGAGTAATGACATAAATTCTCTGGGTGCCAATTCCAATGTAAAAGCTTTCTTATATAACCTTGAAGTGTGGGGAGATACAAACATCTTAGCAATGTGGGATAAAAGACTATTTCGTCTTTTAGTCAATTAAGTCATTTTGTTCTAAAGTTACTTTAAATAATAAAGTACTTCATCTTCCAACTTAATAAAATAAAGTGACTTAAACCTTAAGATTTCCCAATTAAAATCTCCTCAACTGAAACCTAAGCTCCTGTGATTGGCTAGTATCTTAAATCACATGCCATTAGCCTATCCGGATGGGATGATAGACCAACTAGGCACCATTTAGGCTAGTGTGGAGAAGGGAACGAAGCAGAGCCAAGGTGGATATTGTAAGTGATGTTGCCAACTGTCAAATGGATGCTGATATGGTTTTCCATATTCTCCTTTGTAACAACTTGCCTTGTTTTGTTATTTTTAAATGTTTATTTCTTCCTGTAATTTTGTCAAACAATTGTCTTGCAACCAAATTTCTTATAGTTTTCAGCTTGATGTTGATCAATGGTTTCTCAAGATTGTTTGTGTTTCATATGAGATGCAAGTAGGAGGCAACATAGAACCATATGCAACTAATAACAATGACCATTCATTTATATCTTGTTTCAGATTATCAGGAAATTACAACTACCATAACAATAATATCTTCTCATTAAACTCAATGCATTATATCAACTATAAAGTTCAATGATGGTCCATACCCATTGCGGTTACAGCAGTGTTAATAGTTCTGAAATTGCTACAGTAACTTGCAGCTACAGTGATTCGGACTGCGATAGTAACTTGCTACTACAGTAACTCACTGCAATGATTCGGCTGCTATAGTGATTTGGACTACTGCAGTAACTCGCTGCTACAGTGATTCCAACTGCTACAGTAACTCGCTGCTACAATGATTCCGACTGCTACAATAGCTCACTGCTACAATGATTCCGACTGCTACAGTAACTCGCTGCTACAGTGATTCCGACTACTACAATAACTCGCTGCTACAGTGATTTCGACTATTACAGTAACTCGTTGCTACAGTACTGCGCGACAGGAACTTGCTATTACCATGTTGAATCTCAAGACCATATCTTTCAATAGCGTCAAGATTTCTAGCTTGAAGGGATTTTGTCCTTCAAACTACTAAGATATAATCTCTAGAATATTACCCAATTTCTTTGATATTTCCAAGCATAGTAAAAAGAAGCGCTTCCATTTCTTTTATAGTGTTCTCACAAGAGCTCAATCCTTCGTTTTCTTAATGTGGGATAAAACATCACTCCCTTTATGTAACTTATGTCTCCAATGTGTTATAAAATAAAGGGGACTCTTTTAATTTAAATATTTTCCACAAACTATAGTCTATGCATTAATAAAGTTAAATATTTAAATTTAACTTTATAAAATAGCTTTATCAATGCATAACAAATCTTATCAATGATAAACAAGTCTTCTTGTCGATTTTAAACAATTACCATCGACATACCGCTGCCACTGGATGTTCGACCATGCCCAAGATGACTTACTATAAATAGTAAGTATGCCCAAAGTTGCCTCGAAACTCATCAGAAAGACCTGCAACTGAACCTATCTAGGCCAAATGGCCTCTAAGTCCCTTTAATGTCTTGGTTAGCCTACGGGACCGTGGGGAAATAGGCTAACGACAACATCATGCTATGAATGCTAAAGAGGGGACATTACAGTCCGCCCTTCCCAAAATTGCTTGTCCTCAAGCAATTTCAACTCTGGATGCTGTAATATCTGCTCATTTTTCCAAGTAGCATCCTCCACTGGTAGATTCCTCCACTTGACCAAGTACTCCTGGATGATCCGCCTGCGAAGCACCCTCTCCTTGGAGTCAAGTATAGCCTCGGGAACCAAGATAAGCTTCTCCTCATCATCAAGAGGTGGCAATACTACTGAAGGCACCACATTGTGGCCCAATGCCTTCTTAAGGCGTGACACATGGAACACATTATGCACTTTACTGTCTGCAGGCAACTCCAACTCATAAGCTACTTCGCCCACTCTCCTGATTACTTTGAATGGTCCATAGTAGCATGGTTTCAATTTCTCTGCTCCACTCTTCTTGAGAGAGGACTGTCTATACGGCTATAACATGAGGTACACCATGTCTCCTACCTCAAAAGACCTCTCAACCCTATGCTGATCAACATAATGCTTCTACTGATTTTGTGCCTTTTGCAAATTTCCCTTCAAGGATCGCATAATGTCTTGACATTCCTGCAATATATCCTTGGCCTTAGGCACCCTACTGTCCCCAGATAACAAATCAAGAAAATTAGGAGCATCATACCCGTATAGTGCCATGAAAGGGGACATTTGAATAGACATATGGAAAGAGGTATTATAGTAGTACTCCCCTAGATGTAGCCACTTCACCCAAGCCTTCTGCTCTCCTGCAATGTAGTCTCGAAGGTACCCCTCAACCCATTTATTCACTATCTTTGTCTGCCCATCAGTTTGGGGGTGGTAACTGGTACTCGGAGTTAACTCTGTTCCACACAACCTGGACAACTCCTGCCAAAAGTGGCTCATAAACCTACTATCCCTGTCGCTGACTATGTTCCGTGGCATCCCATGTAATCTAAATACCTCTCGAAAGAATAGCTCTGCTGTTTGCACTGCTGAATATGTGGACGAAATCGCAAAGAAATGTGCAAATTTCGTCAATCTATCTACCACAACAAAAATACAATCTCGACCCTGTACCTTTGAAAGGCCTATGATAAAATTCATGAAAATGCTATCCCACTTCTTCTCTGGTATAGGTAGGGGCTGTAGTAAATCGCCTGGAAAGGAATGTTCCTGTTTGTTCTGCTGACACACTGGGCAATCCCTAACGAACTGTAGCACTTCTGACTTAAGCCCTTTCTAAGTGAAGCGCTCTCTTACCTGCCGATATGTCTTAAAAAATCCTGGATGTCCTGCTAATGGTGAATCATGAAATGCTCTCAAGATCTTTTGCTTCATGGCAAACCCAGGTACCAAATAAATCCTTCCCTTGTAAATGATCAAATCATTTACAATAGTGTATCGACTATCTTGAATAGCTCCTTCAATAACACTAGATGCCCAACTATCCTTGGCATACTCTGCCAAGATCAACTCTCTCCAATCATCCATGACCATCCCAACAGCAAGCAAATGAGGCCTTGTGGATAAAGCATCTGCTACAATATTTTTCTTCCCTTTGACATAGACTATGTCAAAATCATAGGCCTGTAACTTACTCACCCATTTCTGTTGCCTGTCATTAAGATCCTTCTATCCAAGGAAATGTTTCAAGCTGTTATGATCTGTTTTTACTATGAATCGGCTCCCTGCTAAGTATTGCCTAAACTTAGCTAGCGCATGCATGATTGCTAGCATTTCTTTGTCATAGATGCTGTAAGTTCTCTCAACACCTCGTAATTTCCTGCACTCATATACAATGGGATGTTTGTCCTGCATGAGGACAGCTCCTACGCCCTCTCCCGAGGCATCACACTGTAGCTCAAAAGGCCTAGTGAAATCTAGAATGGCTAAAACAGGACATGTACTCATCAGCTCCTTGAACCTGTCAAAACAATCCTGAGCCCTCTCTGACCACTTGAAGCTGTCTCTCCATGTCAAATTTGTAAGTGGTGCTGCTATTTGTGAAAATCCCTTCACAAATCTATGGTAGAACCCGCAAAGCCCAAGAAATCCCTTGAGTTGTGAAGTGTTCCTCAGCGGTGGCCAATCCAGAACGGCCCTGATCTTGTCTGGGTCAACCCGAACACTTCCTGCACTAATAATATGCCCTAGATAGAGCAACTTTGTCATCCCAAACTCGCATTTACTCATCTTGGCATATAATGACTCCCTCTCTAGAATGCTGAGCACTGCATCAATATGCTTCAAATGTTCCTCCCAAGTACGGCTGTATATCAGTATATCATCAAAAAAAATCAACACAAACTTCCTCAACTGATCTCTGAATACTCTATTCATACAGGACTGGAAAGTGGTAAGGGCATTAGTCAACCCAAAGGGCATGACTAAGAACTCAAAATGTCCGTAGTGGCATCTAAAAGCTGTCTTCTCCACATCCACCTCTCTAACCCGTATTTGGTGGTAGCCGGATCTCAAATCAATCTTAGAGAAGTAGCATACACCGTGCAATTCATCAATAAGCTCATCAATGTGCGGAATAGGGTATCGATTCTTGATTGTCTTCTTGTTTAGCTCCCTATAATCAATGCACATCCTCATTGTACCATCCTTCTTCTTCACCAATACTACTGAAGAAGCGAAAGGACTCTTGCTTGGTCGTATGTGCCCCATGTCAATCAACTCATTGATTGCCTTTTCTATTTCATCCTTATATCTCTTTGGATGGCAGTAAGGTGTGATGATGATTGGCTTAGCCCCTTCCTCTAACTCAATAACATGCTCAATTCCCCTATCCGGGGGTCTCCCTGGGGATATCTCACCAAACACCTTAGTATGTTTGGTTATTATTTTTTGTACATTAGGTGGATACTCTTGTTTATGTTGCTCTGTCACCTCAGGCATTACTCTGAACTCTATTGTCCATTGCACCTGGTCGTGTCTGAAGAAGCTCTGCATCCGCTTAAGTGACAACAGTCGAAGTCTCCCATCTGACAAACCTCTGAGTACTATCTTCTTACCATTTGCCTCAAACCTCATTTCCATTTTCTGGAGGTTAAATGTAAACTCTTCCAAAGATTTCATCCAATTCATCCCAAGCACCATATCTTGATCACCAATGTTGACAACAAAGAAATCTCCCACCATGTCATAATCTCCCAAACGAAGCTGCAATTTGGAGATTTTCTTGGTACAGTCAATTTTGAAGCCATCAACAACCATCACCTTAAATCCCCTATGCTCTTCTGTATGTAGCCCTCTGCGTGACACAAACTTCTCATCAATGAAGTTATGTGTTGCCCCTGTATCAATGAGTGCCACAAATCTTTGTCCATCCAAAGTTCCCCTAACTCTAAAAGTGACGGCCTCCTGTATACTGGACAATTGAGCTATCGTGCTATCACTGTGTGCTTCCTCATGTGAAGAATTATCATCTCCATCTGATTTTAATGACTGCTCTGAATCTCCATCCACTGACTCTTCGGTTGAAAAATACTCCATCTACTTAGCTTTTGCTTTCAATGGACACTTATGTGACAAATCCCAGGCTCCCTGCAATGAAAACAAAGCTTCTTCCTCCTAAGATCATTAAGTGTCTTATTGTCCAACCTCTTACTTTCCTCCTTAGGTGGTTGAGCCTCTCTATGAAAAGGTTTACTGTCTTTATCTTTCCTCGAAGGGAAACTCTTTGCCTGGAATTTATTTTTAGAAGCTGAAGAGGAATCCATGTCACGAGCTTTCTTAATGGCTTCCTGCAAAGTGGGAGGTTTGAGAGCTTTAATCCACCCTCTCAATGGATCTGCTAACCCATCCATAAATAGAACCAGTATCCTCCGTTTAGATACATCTGTTACTAACAGTGCAAGTTTCTGAAACTCTGAAATGTATGTTTCCAATGATCCCCACTGTTTAAGCTGAGCTAACTCCTTGAAATGGAGTTCTGGATCCTTCCTATCAAAACGTTCAATCAGCCTCTTCGTAAACTCCACATATGAGGTAATGTGTGCATGACCCATATTGACCATACTGTGATGCCACCACTCGTGTGCTAACCCATCCAGATGAATTGCTGCATACTTAATAGCTTCTTCCTCAGGCATAGGGTTCAATTGAAAGTATGTGTCAAGCTTTTGAACCCAAGCTCTTGCTGTAGACTTCCTCGAGCCATCATAATATGGTAATTGAAGTTTTCCTACTTTCTTCCGTAGCTCATAGCTCTGGTTCCTGTCATGTCCATGTGGCATATGTTTCATCTGCACATCCATATACTCCCTAAAGGTAATTGCAGCAGTAAAATTTGGACCTCTAGCTTCCCAATCTCTCCTCAACTGGTCCTGTATATCAATGATCTGGGGCTCTGGTACGGGCTGCTCTGGGGCTCTAGGAGGAAATGTGGGAATCATGGGCCTTGAACTCACTGTCCTAGCTTGCTGGGGTGCATGACCGAAATTGTTCCCAACTTGTTCATCTCCATTATGTGTCCCATCCTGATTATTCCCATTCTGATTGTTACCATTTTGATTATCACCATTCTGATCATTTCCTCCACCCATGTTAGCATTCAACCCCATTTGATGAAGCCATCATTTGCATCATAAGCTCCATTCTCTGATTTTGTTCCTGTGCCCTCTATTCTGCTAATCGCTGTCCCTGTGCCAAGGTCTCTAATAACTGTAAGAATCTTTCCTCTCCAGGATCTCGAGCATTCCTGTCTCCCATATTGCCAATAACCTGTTCACCTGTATCAATATGATCCTCTAGATTTCCCTATTCCTCTTGTCCTATGTTTAGACGAGCCCTGGTTCTTCTTAAATTATAGTGATGAGTTAAAGGTTGAACACTCCAATCTGTCATATCACCACCTGTTCATTGTGTTTGTACCCACTAGGATGGTAGGATAAACAAGCTCTGATACCACTGTAACAACCTGCCTTGTTCTGTTATTTTTAAATGTTTATTTCTTCCTGTAATTTTGTCAAACAATTGTCTTGCAACCAAATTTCTTATAGTTTTCAGCTTGATGTTGATCAATGGTTTCTCAAGATTGTTTGTGTTTCATATGAGATGCAAGTAGGAGGCAACATAGAACCATATGCAACTAATAACAATGACCATTCATTTATTTCTTGTTTCAAATTATCAGGAAATTACAACTACCATAACAATAATATCTTCTCATTAAACTTAATGCATTATATCAACTATAAAGTTCAATGATGGTCCATACCCATTGTGGTTACAACAGTGTTAATAGTTCTGAAATTGCTACAGTAACTTGCAGCTACAGTGATCCGGACTGCGACAGTAACTCGCTGCTACAGTAACTCGCTGCAGTGATTCGGCTGCTACAGTAACTCGTTGCTACAGTACCGCCCTACAGTGATTCGGGCTGCTAACTCGCTGCTACAGTGATTCAGACTGCTACAGTAACTCGCGGCTATAGTGATTTCGACTGCTACAGTAACTTGCTGCTACAGTGATTCCGACTGCTACAGTAACTTGCTACTACAGTAATTCCAACTGCTACAGTAACTCGCTGCTACAGTACCGCACAACAAGAACTTGTTGTTACCATGTTGAATCTCAAGACCACATCTTTCAACGGCGTCAAGATTTCCAGCTTGAAGGGATTTCGTCCTTCAAACTATTGAGATATAATCTCCAGAATATTACCCAATTTCTTTGATATTTCCAAGCATACTAAAAAGCAACTCTTTTATTTCTTTTATAGTGTTCTCACAAGAGCTCAATCCTTCGTTTTCTCAATGTGGGATAAAACATCACTCCCTTTATGTAACTTATGTCTCCAATGTGTTATAAAATAAAGGGGACTCTTTTAATTTAAATAGTTCCCACAAACTATAGTCTATGCATTAATAAAGTTAAATATTTAAATTTAACTTCATAAAATAGCTTTATCAATGCATAACAAATCTTATCAATGATAAACAAGTCTTCTTGTCGATTTTAAACAATTACCATCGACATACCGCTGCCACTGAATGTCCGACCATGCCCAAGAGGACTTACTATAAATAGTAAGTATGCCCAAAGTTGTCTCAAAACCCATTAGAAAGACCTGCAACTGAAACTATCTAGGCTAAATGGCCTCTAAGTCCCTTTAATGTCCTGGTTAGCCTATGGGACCGTGGGGAAATAGGCTAACGACAACATCATGCTATGAATGCTAAAGAGGGGACATTACATCCTTCTCCCTAAATTCTCTAGTTTTCTCATAGAAACAGCTCTTATTGTATTTCCTTGTTCTTCCTCTTTTTATTTTCATCTATTAATTTGGAAGTGTGCCTCTAAAACTTCTGATTTTCATCACTATTGTATTTCCAAACAGCTGCAAACTTGATCAGCCTGTAAAATTGTTAGTCAAAATAAAACCATGACACATTACTTTGCAAATTGACAAGAAAGACAACTACATTAGTGAGGTTTACACACAATGAATGGTCAATTTTGCTGACAAATGGGCAAAAGGTAAGTATGAAAATTGAGTTTTGTAAGGATGCAAAAGATGATGTGAGTAATGAACAAAAGTCACAGGAAAAGATGTTCTGAATGAGACTTTCTATAGTTAGATTTGATGAAATGGCTTTTGTTCATTATTGTGGATAAGCATCTGGCTATTGCTAGTCCTTCATTGCTGTAGGTCTACAAGGAAACGATAATTGTGGTATTTTTTCTGTATTTATGTTATTGGAATGTAGATTTTTTTGCAGTTTCTGATAGATAGATGTTGGGCCAGGTTAAATATTGAGCTATGCTTTTACCAAAAGCTCCTAATCTTGTTTTTATGTTGTGGTGGTTGAATTTGTAAAGCCTTTTCAATTTATGTCTATTTGCAATAGAGAGATGAAATAGGGAAGAGGGAGTCTAATTCAGCTATTGAACAATAGGTTGTCTTCAATGCAAATAAATTATCCAAGCTTGTAGAGCAGAAAGAATCTCATCGAAACTGGCTAGATTACTACGAGAACAAGTATGTGAGAAATCCAAAAAAGAGGCCAAACATGAAGGTTTGTTGAATATTTCTCTTATGATATGAAACTCATTATTTTTCATTCTTTTGAAACTGTTTTACAGTTGGGTTGTAGATTTGTTGGATGTGAGTTTTCGAAGGATTTAAAAAAAAAAGTATATAAGCTGAAAAGATAATCTAGAGAATTAACTTTAGGAATGAAGGAATTTACTGAAACTTTTTAATTGTATTGTAGAAAGGTTTCCTTGGACTTTGGGGTGAACAAGTGGATTCTATTGATTATTATAAAGCTAAAATTGATGCATTGGTAAAGGATGTAAGTATGAATGTCTGGAAAGAGTTCTACTTTTGCTATGAGTTGAATTTCATTGTTCAAATGATATTTTCATGTGATTTAAAAATTTTGCATTTAAATTTTTTATAACTAGCAATAACTTGATTTCTTCATTTATTGCATGCTGCGAATTTGCTTGAAGACATACTATGGTGTAAGTATTGAGATAATAAAATGACTTATATCTAACAATGTCAACTTGTTGCTACAAGTACAATTATGGTGACCTAAGCCCTTTTTTGGATGAGATAATAGACAACAGTAGGTAAAAAGAGCTCAAATGGGGATCATTGCTAAAAGCCCATGACTGTGCCAAATAATGTAAATAAAAAATACACACAAGAATAATAATACCATGGATGCATGCAGATGTGGATAATAAGAATAGACATCTTTACAAATGGAAAATAAACCATATATGGATGCAGTCTAGATATTTCCGTCCATGATTACAGATTTGTATGTCTACTCTATTGCAACAATTAGTTTCTTTTATTTGCAGTATTTCAAGTTTGCCATTTGAAAAAACAAAAATATCTGTTCTATGCAAAGCACATGATACAGGTAAAGGTTGTTTTCTAGGTCTCAGCCAAGGAAAATGTGAACATTTAATTTGTGCTACTATGTACCAGGCATGACCAATAAAGGGAAAACAAATGCTTCATAAAAGCCCTTATTCATTGATGCATGCTTCATAGAAGTATCTTAAATTCATCTTTCTCCAGTCTTCTCCATCATTCCAGGTCTTGAAGGGTTTACAGCTTTTCTTAATAGATGATTTCAGAAGCATGTTTTTGGACATATTTGCTGGTTCTGAGGTTTTGATGCAAATTCCTATCATCATCTACATCTAATAAACATCTATTCATATTTGTCTAGGCTGCTAGAGTTTGGTTATGAAATCTATTACTTTTCTGACCGTTTCATTCTGGCTGTAGAGTTTTTCATCACTGTTTCAGAAGACTTTAAGTTGTCCAAAGGCAGGATATCAGACATAACAGAAGTAATTTTGGAAAAATTGCAGAGGTACATTTTTTAACTTTATAAGTGACCTAGCAATCATTAGAGGGTAAATTCATTACAGCAGTTTTGTGATAGCCATAGAAGGGTTTTACTTGGACAATTTGGTCATTTCTTACATATCCTTATTTTCTTACCATAGAGGGATGAGTGGAGGTTTGGCGTTTGTGTATGTTGGTATGTGAGTTTTCCCACCCTGGTTTCAGATATGTGTAATTTCCCTTTCTTAATCAGGCAATATGGTAGAATGTCCGCCTATTGAGTGGATTCCCGTACGCTAATGAAATAGAGTTAGTCAATTCATGATGACAGTTCGATCTATCAGTTTGGTGGTGACAAGTGCTTATTTGGTCTTTGATGATTGAGATGTCCATAGTACTTTTTTGGACCAGTTTTGGTTAAGTTCTCCAATACTCGCTATTTTCAGCAAGACAATTTCAAGCACCAAGTAAGTTGTAATTGCTAATATTCTTAGATATGCAGGCCTTACCTTGATTTTTGAAAAAGTCTAGAGTATTAAATTTAGTAATGATAAATTACTAAGTTATAAAGTTAAATTAATATTATATTTATCAATATTATGATTTATTTTAAAAGAACTAATTTATGCTCAATAAAGAAAATTAAGTGCAAATATTTAGAAAAGGCCCATTTTAGGTTTAGGTTGCCACTTTGGCGACATAAGGAATTTAAAATAAAAGTTAAGTGCAACTGTAATGTTCTTGTTCAAGTATTTGCAAAAATGGTGATTAAGTGAGCCAGTAGAAATGGCCGAACAACCTAATGAGAAGCCCCACGGTAAGATAGGCTACCATATGGTGTGACTGGCAAGTGTATGACACACACAGGTAATCCCATGGTGAGCAAGAAGGAGGGTGTAGTGTCAATGATGGTGTACAGTTAGTGTTGGTAGTCGAATAGTGTGGGCAAGGAGATAATATGATGGTCGTATGGTAGACTCAAGAGGCCGTACGGTGGTATTTGATGGGTGGTCGTATGGTAGATGTAGCTAGCCATACATCAAAGGAGGGATAGGTCATATGGTATTTGGGCCTTGGTTGTACAGTATGGACAATAGGCTGATGAAGGTCATACGGTATCTATCTGGGTCATAGGTTGATGTACGGTATGAGTATGCATGGATAGTATAGTGCCATGAGGGATGGAAGGTATTGCACGTTGCTTCACCAACAATTTGGGCCTTGCTCAAAGTTATCAATACATGTGATTGCATTCGCCAGAGACACCAAACAACACTAGTACAAATATTGAAAACCAAATCACAGATTGATATAGATATAAGTATTTGCAAGCAAAGATAGTGTGCGGAATTGCCAAATCCGAGCAAAGTAATACAACAACGGAATAGGGTGAGGGATGAATCCCACAAAAACTGGAAGGCCAACTAGGGAAGATCTTTCAATTCCGAAAGGATGAACAACAGACAATCCCAATGGGAATTTGCAGTACAAAGAAATAATCCAAATCACATGCCAACGACTACCTACAAGCCGTGCTTAAATACCCATCAGGGAAAACCTTTTTGAGGGTGTACAAAGATAGCTGACGGTTGTAGTTACCTATGGAAACAAAAACAAAAATCGGTCCGAGATATAAATCAATCAGCCCATTAACAAAGGTTTGATTAATAATTTATTTTATGACGGAAACATTATAGTCCTCCCATCCCAAATTTTGCTTGTCCTCAAGAAAATGTAATGCCGAATGCTGTAGAATGTGCTCGCCTTCCCACGTCGCGTCGTCCAACAGCAAGTGCCTCTAGCGTACCAAATATTCCTTCACCGTGTGGTTCCACAGGGTCTTCTCATGTACTTTAATGATCTCGACTAGTTCCAATATGAGCTTCCCTTCTTCATTGAGCAATGAAAGGTCTGCAGCTACCGTGATGTTCTATCCCACAACTTTCTTAAGGAAGGAGACATGAAAAATGTTATGAATGCGGCTCCCCTCTGGAAGTTCTAGCTCATAAGAAACTTCACCGATGCGGCAAACTACACAATAAGGGCCATAAAATCATGGCTTGTATTTTTTCTTTCCCCTTTACCTTCAATGAGGATTGCTTGTATGGTTGAAGTTTGAGATAGATCAAATCTCCCACTTCGAAACTTCTCTCAATTCGGTGTCTATCGGTGTACATCTTTTGTTGATTCTTGGCCCTTTGTAAGTTTTCCTTCAAGCACCTCAGGATGTCCTACCCCTCCTAAAGCTAGTCCCTCGCTCTTGGTGCACGACTGTCACCTAATATTGTGTGGATGAATGAAAAGGGTTCATACCCGCATAGTGCTTTGAAGGGTGCCATCTCGATGAAATTGTGGTAAATGGTATTGTAGCAATATTCCCCTAGGTGCATCCATTTGACCCACGCCCGTTGTGGCGAAATGTAGTTTTGAAGATAGCCTTCTAGCCACTTGTTCACAATCTCTGTCTGTTTGTCTATCTAAGGGTGGTAACTAGTACTTGGCGACAATTCCATTCCTACCAACCGAAATAGTTCTATCTAGAAGATACTGATAAATCGTCTATCCTGATCACTAACAATGTTTCGGGGTAACCCATGTAGATGAAAGACTTCTCTAAAAAATAGATTGGATATCTGTGCAGCCTGAAAATCTGAGGGGATGGCAAAAAAATGTGCATACTTCGTCAGTCTATCAACTATCACGAAGATACATTCCTTTCCATTCATTTTGGGAAGTCCAGTAATGAAGTCCATTGAGATACTTTCCCACTTTTGTTTTGGTATAGGCAAAGGTTGTAGTAACCTGGTAGGTAAAGTATGTTCGAATTTGTTTTGCTGGCAGACCGCACACTCTCTTAGATACTGAAATACGTCTCCTTTAAGACCTTTCCATGAAAACCTCTCCTTGAGTTGTCTATAAGTTTTGATGAAACCTAGGTATCCGGCCAAGGGTGAGTTATGTACCTCCTTCAAGATTTTCTGCTTCAGTTTGGATTCAGGCACTAAGTATATCCGATTCTTATAGTAAATGATGTCGTCAACCATTTTGTACCGATCATCCTGAGTGTTGCCATCCATTAGCTCATAGGCAAATGTGTTCATGGAATATTCCACCAACAAATGTGCTTTCCAATTAGCTGAAATTTGAACTAGTAAGTTGATGGCGAGTCTCCTAGACAAGGCATCTGCAACCGCATTGTTCTTTCTCTTCACATATTCAATGTCAAAATCAAAAGCTTGAATCTTGCTTACCCATTTTTGTTGCCTTTCATTCAAGTCTTGTTTCTCTAGAAAATATCTTAAGCTATTATGATCAATACAGATGACAAACTTGGCACCCATCGGATACTGTCGGAACTTGGTTAGTGCATGAACAATAGCCAACATCTCTGTCATAAATGGAATACAGATGCTCTACTTGTGTAAGTTTCCAACTCTCATAGGCTATGGGGTGTCGATCTTGCATCAATACCGTGCCAATGCCTTCTCCGCATGTGTCACACTCCAGGTTGAATGGTCAAGTGAAGTCAGGTAAGGTGAGAACTAGATAAGTGCTCATTACTTCTTTCAACTTATCATAAGTGCATTGCATTTTTTCATTCCATTGGAAGGAACCCTTTTTGTCAAATATGTTAATGGTGCACTGAGATGAGAGAATCCTTTTACAAACCTCCGATAATAATTGCACAGTTCAAAAAACCCTCGCAACTCAAGAGAGAAATTTTTTTTTTTGGGGGGAGGGGGGGGGAGTGGGGCAAAATCAAGGATTGCTTGAATCTTCTCCTGATGAACCTGTACTCCATATTTCTAGACAACATGCCCTAGGTACAATATTTCTGTCATACCAAATTCGCACTTCGATCGCTTGGCGAACAAGGACTGAGCCTTCATGATCCCTAGGAATTCATTCAGATGCTTCAGGTGCTCTTCCCATGTCTTGCTATAAATAAGGATATCATCAAAGACTACCAGTAAGTACTTACACAACTGTTTCTTGAAAATGTGATTCATGCATGACTAGAACATAGCAAGTGCATTCGTTAATCCAAAGGGCATGACCAAGAACTCATAATGCCCATAGTGACAAGGAAAGTCGTCTTCTACACGTCTTCTTCCCTCATGCGCATCTGATGGTATCTGAAGTGGAGATCTATTTTTGAAAAATAAACCACACCATGTAATTCATCCAACAATTCATCGATCCTAGGAATAGGATATCTATTTTTTATCGTCTTTTTGTTCAACGCATGGTAGTCCACACACATACTCATCGTCCCATCCTTCTAACCAATACTACTAATGATGCAAAAGGGCTAGAAATGGGATGAATCCATCCTTTCTCAAGCAGTTCTTGAATCGTCTTTTCGGTCTCATCTTTGAATTTCTTGAGATGGTGGTTATGACTGGCTTGGTGCTTGCTTGCAACTCGATAGTATGTTCAAACCCACAATGGGGAGGTATGCCAGGTTGAATGTCTATAAAAACTTTATTATAAGCACTCAAGATGTTTTGAAGATCATCATCATAGTGAGGTATCTGTTGTCCATTTATAGGTTCTACTAAAACAAAACAATGTACAACCCATGCAACGTCATCATGCCTAAAAATTGCCTCCATCTGATGTGCTGAAAATTCCTTCAGCCCCTCACTGGCTATTTTGTAGAGAACAACCTTCTTTCCATTGACAACAAAAGTGAAGTCCATTCATTTGAAGCTTTGAGTATATTCGTCAAGTGTCTCCATCCACTGTATGCCCAAAATAACCTCCATATCATCTAGGTCCACTATAAATAAATCCTCTATCACAATGGGGTTTGCCATGGTAATACTTAGTTGGGGAACAAGTTCTGTACAAAGAAAAAGGGTCCCTCTGGCTACCTTGACATGGAATACTGTGTGCGATTTCGTAGATAGACCTCGTCGTTTCACCAAAGATGAGTTTATGAAGTTTAGAGTGGCTCTGCTATCGAGCATCACCATGACCCTTTCTCCTTGAAGGGTTCCCCGTTCACAAAACAATGTACAGCTCGGGCTCCCAGCTAAGGCGATAGTTCCTTTGCACCGTACCGATGCTGCAATTCTCTCCATACGGTTTAGATTAACCATTTTGGTGTCCTCGTGGGGATGGTTTTCTTCGGAGGGTAGATCTTCCTGTTCATCCTCATCATTGGAAACAACTTCAATGTAGTGAATTTTCCCTTTCTTGAGGCATCTGTGCCCAGGTTCCCATGGTCCCTTGCAGTTGAAACATTATTTCTTCCTTCAGAGCTCCTATTTGATAGCTACGTCCAACGATAGCTTCTTTGGTAGAGTTTATTACCTTTGTCCCTCGGAAACACTGGCGGTTTGGAATGTGAGTACCCTCGAGAGGATGACGTCGATGCTAATGTCATACTCCGAGCCTTCTTAATGGCCTCTAATAGGGTGGTAAGATTGAACCCTTTTACCCAACCCTTCAGTGGTTCTGTCAGTCCGTCAATGAAGAGCACTATCTGTCTTCTTTCGGAAATGTTCATGACCAAAACAAAGAGTTTCTGAAATTTCGTAATGTATTGCTCAACCGATCTAGTTTGCCTCAGTTGTGCCAATTTTTTGAAATTAAGTTCCCAATATTTACCATCAAATTAATCTATCAATCTCTCAGTGAATTCTGCACAGGTATTTATTTGGTCATGCCCCAGTGTGATGGTGTCATGATTCCACCACTCATGCACCACTCCCTCCAAGTGTAATGCTGCAAATTTGATTGCTTCTTCTTTTGGCATTGGATTAAGTTGGAAGTATGGACCTTCATTACCCACACTTGAGCAGATATGGATCCGGACCTATCAAATGGTGACATATTTTCTTTACTCAATTTCCTTCTGCAATCATCGTTAAAATATCCTTGGTTTCCGCCTCTTGAATATCTCATTCTGAATTCTGCGTAATCTTTGTAGGATATATCTTCCTCAAAATTTGCATTCTTCCAGTCTTCTCTAAACTGTTCTTCAACTTCCTCAAAGGTTGTCTACTCCCCTCCATATCGTGCCTCCGTTTGTGGGGGGAAAGACAACATGGAAGGTCGAGAGCATGCTAGATGAGGGTTTGCCTTACCCAACACCAAGTCTGCATTGTGACCATTTTGTTCACCTGATATTTGTTGTCTGCCAATTTCTTGAGAGTTTTTCCATGAGTCGCTGAGTATCATTGATTTATGCCGAATTCCTCGCAAGTTCTCTTAGTAGCACCAAGAGTTTAGTAGTCATGGGTTCTTGTTTCGCCACCATTCTATCAACCAAATGGGATCTTCTTCTCTTCTAGCTATAAATTCTCATTCACTATCCACAGGCTAGCAAGATGGTTAGCTTTGATACCACTATAATGTTCCTGCTCAAGTATTTACAAAAATGATGATTAAGTGAGCCAGTAGAAATGGTCATACGGTCTAATGAGAAGCCCCACGATAAGATAGGCTGCCATATAGTGTGACTAGCAAGCATATGACACATAAGTAATCGTACGATGAGCAGGAAGGAGGGTGTACGGTCAATGATGGTGTACAGTTAGTGCTGGGAGCTGTACTATGTGTGCAGGGAGATAATATGATGGCTGTATGGTAGGCTCAAGAGGCCGTACAATGGTATTTGATGGGTGGTTGTATGGTAGATGCAATTGGCCGTATATCAAAGGAGGGACAGGCCGTATGATATTTGGGCCTTGGTCGTACAGTATGGACAATAGGCTGATCAAGGTCGTACGGTATCTATCTGGGTCATAGGTTGATGTATGGTATGAGTGTGTATGGATGCTATAGTGCCATGAGGGATGGAAGGTATTGCGGGTTGCTTCACCAATGATTCGAGTCGTGCTCAAAGTTATTAGTACAAGTGATTGCGTTCGCCAAAGACACCAAACAACGTTAGTTCAAATATTGTAAACTAAAGCACAGATTGATACAAATATAAGTATTTGCAAACAAAGATAGTATGCGGAATTGTCAGATCCGAGCAAAGTAATACAACAACAAAATAGGGTAAGGGATGAATCCAACCAAAACCAAAAAGCCAAATAGGGAAGATCTTTCACTTTCGAAATTGCGAACAATAGAGAATCCCAACGGGAATTCATAGTACAAAGAAATAATCCAAATTGCATACCAACAACTACCTATAAGCTATGCTTAAATACCCGTTAGGGAAAACCTTTCCGAGTGTGTGCAAAGATAGCCAATGGCTACACTTACAGAAACAAAAAAAGGGTCTGAGATATACTAAATCAATTGGCCCATTAAGAAAGATTTGATTAATAATTTACTTTATGACGAGAATATTTGGGAGGTCATTTCTTTATGTTAGATCTCATATTTTGATATTGTACTTTCCTAGTTGAACATGTTCTTCTTGTGGGTTTATAAGGGAGAAATACCTTGTAGGCAACATCTTCCATGCTAGTAAGAGACCAAATTTGGATGATTATGGTGGTTTTATTCATGAATCACATTGGATGTTTAATGGTGTTTTGATTTGGTCTTCTTTAGCTTTAGAGCTTCCAATTGGCATGAGGGTTTGAGGTTGTCAACTTGGGGTTTGGGTATGGTATATCTTTCCTAGAAGTGACACACCTAGGACATCTCCAACATTGTTTATTAGTTTTGTGTGAAAGAAGGGATTCTTGTGACTATGTTATCTATATTTGGCATGCTAATAGGCATAGTGGTTTCTTGTCCTAAGATTCATATTTAAGCACTTGGGGAAGTTTCATGAGGTTTTGACCAAGTTTGGTCCAACCATGCAAAATGTTGTCAAGTTGCATGACAACTTTTGTTGCTGTGAGTGCATTTTCTAGAAAGGGGTTGAATAACTACCTCAAGCAGTTGGGATATGGTGGTTTGGACATATAAGGTCTCCCTTGACCTATGACAAGGGTTGGTGAACACTGGAAGTAAGTTTGATTAATGAGCAAGCTAGATTACTCAACAATTTTACCACAGTTGTAGCATTTTGGCTCACATTTGAAAATAAATGGATTAAACTCTGCATGGTAGCATGTGCATGAGTTAGTAGTATTAATTTCTTCATTCCGTATGTGGTTAGATAGGTTGTTTAGTTTCATTTCGTAGCATTTTGTAAATTCTTTTGGTTTTGGCACTATTGCTGGTCTGAACTAGGCAGTTGGTGATCATGGGGTCATAACTCACGTTCCCGCCATGGTATTTGTATAGTTCCTTGGGATTTGTGAGATGACTCCCTGCACAATAATTGTGCAAGATCTTGGGCCCTAGAAAGCAACCTTGATATTTTTACAATGATGCCCTAGGCAAGCCAGAGCAACATGGTTAGGGATCACAGAGGTTGCAAGAGCAGTTTGGTGGATTGCATGCATGCAATGCTTCAATCTGACATGTGGAGAGGTGTTCATGAGTGTAAAGAAGCCTCATGCCAAAGGAGAATCCATGGTGTTAAGTTTTGTTATGTGTTTGACCAAACCCTTGTGATGGCTGATAGCATTGTGCAAAAACCATTGTTTTTTGGCTTAACTCTAGCAACCCACTATATGAACAGGTTTGGGAAGTGAGACTTGATAAATCTGAATGGTCTTCCAAAGGGTATCTAGAATTGATGCTTGTTTGCCATCTCATTAAAGGAGTTATTAGCCAAAAGGTGTGTTTTGAGGCCTAATTCCTTGTAACCCTATTATGCCTAGTTAAGAGCAATTTCTTGAAATCGATAGGGATTTCTTTGCATTTAAAGTTGTTGAACATTGGAATGGATCCAATGCCCTAGAAACAAACTTTCCATTGTTGATTGGTTTTGGTCATATTTGATCACTTGATGTGGGTGCAGCAAGAAGACATCCATGAAGCATGTTAGGGGTTGAGTGGATTTCATCATTGGTGTGGACAAGTTGAAGAGGTGGAGGATTGGGAATAGGATCCTCTTGAGTTAGGGTTAGTGAAGAACCCTAATAGGCTAGAGAAGTGACCTAGTAAACACCCTAGAAGAAGGTAGAGTTAAAGAGCAAGACTTGTTCTTACATCACTCATGAAGTGACATGTCTCTATGTTCATCAATATTGGTTACTATAAGTTAATTGCCATTAGACAATATCATCAACTATATATATATATATATATATATATATATATGTATGTATATATATAATTAGATATAATTAGATATGTCTAATTGATGATTAATCAGATGCAGTAATAATTAACCAATGACTATAAAGGGATCGTTCCTAGATCAATCCAACTCAACTAAAGATATATCAACACTCCCTCTTAGCCAGGGAGGATAAACACATGGTTAGATATTACATCAATGTAATATCAAGTTGGCATGATTAAGAATATCTTTGATCAGAAGAAAAATTTTAGATATCATCTCATGGTATCAGGAATAATGGTCTCAGAATATCAAGTCACATGATATTCACCAAGTACTCAAAAAAATGTCCATAAATAAAGTATCCTCAATGATACTTACCATAAAAAATTCATGGTCTATTTAAGGCATTTGGGCAGTATATAACTCCCTTGTTCAGTATGGAATTGAGGGCCCATCGAACAAAAAAAAAGCATCATTTGAAAAAAGAAACACCACTACAAAATAAAATAAAAAAATTGCACCCTATAGGAAACATCGCTGGAAATTGATGACAATTATTTTAACAAGTGAGATCGCGAAAGCAAATACCATTTCCTCCACAAACGTTAACATGACATACTAGGAAGCACCAAATGACGGGAAAGAGAAATGCAGAAGTCGGGTTACCTTTATTAGAGAATCTAATAATAGGACACGTCCTTTATCATAGCAGTTATCAGGAAGAGAATGAAGTCGTTTAGACATGAAAAACATTCCATATAAGGCCACATCAAACAAAAAGATAACATCAAAGAAAGACAAAGAAACAAAGGCTATTTTGTATAGGCACCAGGAGGAAGGCATCACATCTAACCAGTGACTCCATCAACTAAGAAGTCTTACAATTCATATTATAGAGGGAACACAATATATTCCCGATCATCATAATTTGCAAACATGTCACAATCAAAGGTAGAATGTAAAGAACGATATAATATTACCTCACAGACATGTGTAATCAGAAACAGAGACAGCATTTGATCTAATATTACAAAGGCACAAGTTATCTAAATAAAGATCGCTCCAATCAGTTGTTAGAGTATTTAAAATACATATATACAATAACATCTTAGATTGATATTTCCAAACAAAGTTATGTCATATTCAAGTTTTATGATGTTACTCTAGAGTTAAGTGACAACTTGTACTTTAGAGACCAAGAAGATCTTGGTAGAGGACATCAGTTATGAATCTTGAGAGCATTTGAAATGAATGTTGAGGTTCCAAATAGGAATCCAAAGAGGGATTTATTATGGGTCCCTACAGACAATATATATATATATATATGTATATATATATATATATATATATATGTATATATATATATATATATATATGTATATATATATATATATATATATATATATATATATATATATTTTGTAGTGGTCAATCATATGCATATGTTAGAGATAAGAGACTTGGTTAGAGGTGGGATCTCTACCAAGTAGTGTTGTAAAGAGAACAATTAGAAATCCTAAGAGGTCGTAGGAAAGGTTCTCTTCACATGATGATTGCCTAATCGAGAAGTCATTCTCATTAGAGGGTAAGGTGATTTAAGAAGAGTCCTTTTCAAAGGATTAGGGGAGTTTAGTAAGGGGTAGCATTTAGAATAATATTTAATTAGATCATCATTTCTAACATGTTTTTGATTTCAATATACATTTTGTATGTCATACTAAAAATTACTTGCACGTTCTAGCATTCCTTTCCTTAAACTAGAAGAGGGGACATTACAGTGGTATTAGAGCATGATCTTGCCATTTTGCAGGGTAAAAAATGGACCTAATCAATAAGAATGAATCTAAAAATATGCAATTCAACTTTGTTTTGAATGAGTACAAAAAATAAATAAAATAAATTAGAGACATGCTATCATCAAATTTTTATTTGATAGAATATAAAAGGACACCACCATCCAAGACCAATCTCAATGAAACCTAGAGAAGGACTTGTCCCAAATGTAAACACAAAATTCAATTAGTAAACAATAAGAAGAAAATAACATTGCTTGAGGACAAGCAATACTAGGGAGGGGTGGACTGTCATGTCCTCCATTTTAGAAGAAAATTAAAAAAATAAAACAATAAAGATTAAATAATAATCAAATAAATAATAAATAAATCTTCATATTATATAATCACAATGGAAATGATAATTAAAGGACCTATACAAGGTTGGAGTGACTAACTCCATAGTATAAAACATTACATCAAGATTCAATCAGTTACATTTATTTTACAATTATTACACAATGTTGGTTGAGAAGATTATGCTTGTTAAATGTAGATACAAGAGCATTGAAGTATTGATAGAACGATAAGAAAGAAATGAAATATAATATAAGAATTTATAATTGAAAATGTGATATGCAGTTGTATAACTAACAATTATACCATTAGCAATATTTATTAATATTACCAAGTTATGAATACTTATTGAATCCAAATGAAATGGTCGAGATAGAATTAACATGAAATGAAGTTGGAGGATGATAACCCTCACCCAAGGTATATTTTCCATGTTAGAAATGATGCTCCATTTAAATTTCCAACTCATTATAAGTGCACTTAGTTCCATCCTCAAACTATCAATTATATCACTTAATTCAGACTTGGAACTCAAACAAGAGCCATGGATTAATTATGATTATGTCATTCAAATGAAAATAGTAATTGCTTGAGGACAAGCAATTTCAAGAGGGTAGGACTTGATGGAGCCCAAATTTTCAGAATTAAGGACTCCATTTTTTAATGCTGGGATATATGGAATGGTCAAAACTTGAGACAGAAATCACATATAATGAGGAGTTCTGCATGTCTTCAAAGCAATCAAGCCTTTTCCAAGAATTCACAGTATGATGACGGAGTCAGATGAGTACAAAAGAGGGATTTCCAAATTTATAAAGACGATACCATCCAAGCAACAGGAATTCTGAAGTAAATCAACAAAAAAACTCAAATCTGCAAGCCAATGATGTTAAAAAGTTGTTTAGTATATCTCAAAATTCATCACTTTCATCAAAAGTCATGTAAAGATTTAAAGGATCCCTCTACTAAACTGAAGCATGTCATCATACTGTAGGCACTCCTCGTGAATGGACTATTAGCATGAAGGGACACATATGAATCCAATTCAACGATTGAGATTTTGTTAGAGTAAAAGAATATTTTTGTAATATCTCAGGTGTTTGATAAGGACATTCAGTCTAATTCATGCCCAGTGAAAGAATTAGTTCTTGAAGTTCATTGAAGTTATGCTTATTATGTAGTTGTTTGTGAAACTATGCTTAATGGCAGTACTTATGCAACTATATGTCTCAGCTTTAATGACAATCCTTGGACTCAAGCAAGCAAACATTCAGACAGCACCCACATAATACTACATACCACATGATGATAAATTCTGCCGATCTCTTGTCCACTGGATTTTCGAACAATCAATCTCAGAATGGTTGTTGGTGTTTACCGGAGATTCACACAAAGCATATTCCAAGTAGATGCCCGAAGACGTTGAAGCAATATAGAACACACTAGAAATAAGCCTCACTAGATACATCACTAGTGAATGGAAGAACTGTCTAAATACCATACATATAGTAATGCCAACTGTAACATGTTTGCGCGAGAGAATGGAGCCCAAAAAGTAAAAGGATTAACAAACTCAATGTGCTGTAAGAAATGTGCAGAGAAGTCTGAGAAACCCGCGAGGCAGGTTTGAAGCAATAGGAACTCTTATCGCAAAGAATTAGAAAGTGATGCCGATAAAAGCATTAATAATTATTATTTTGCCCTAAGAAATAAACTTTAAAGGGTGCAATTTAGTTTTGGGAAAGAAGTGACTTTTCATTCGAAAGTTACATCCACCCTTTTATTAATGTATAAATTGGGGTATATTGAAAACAACAAGACATCAATATTCAAACATTCATACACTTTGAAGAAGTATTTTATATTTATTTATTGTATGGAGGAATAAGGGGCTCATTATGACTTTGTAATATAAATTCTATTATTTTATTTTAATAATAAAACAAAATGTTCTTTGTTTATTATTAAAGGCATGGAGATTTAAACTGTAGGCAAATCGTCTTTTGTAATTATTTTTTGGAATCTGTATACAATAAAAATATTGGATAAGTGGACATAGTCATTTAGCATTTTGAATTTGATCATCATAGATAGTGTGAAATATTTAATTGTTTCTGCATCTATGTCTAGTTTGTCTCCTTTTACCCAAGGAGTTAAAATTCAATCTAAACTAATTTAAGATTGCATAAATATTTGATCTGTTGCATCTTGATTATTTAATTGTTGGCAGTATAAGTGCTTAAGAACTTTATAAAGTTTACGTAAAAATTCACTGAAGTTGACTCTATTGCCCGGATGAGCAGAGGCATTGGTCTCTTTATTAGTAAAGTCAGAAAATCTATAACTTCCTTCCTACAAGTATCAAATTAATTATTATTCAATTACACAAAACATTTAACCATTATTTAGCATCTAGTTTTCATTTTTGAGTTCGAGGACTTGCTAGTCGAAGAACTCCAGAAGTTTAAATTCTCTTTAGAAAAGCTCTGTACCAAGTGATCAGGTTTGAGGAGAAGGTCTACCCGCCTAGGTGTAGCGGAGCCTGAAGTGCAAGGGAATCAAGGCGATTCTCGTTTGTTGGCCAGAACTGATTGCGGAATCCTATCAGAGAAATGGCAAGCTCTTGGATTTCCAATCTGCGGTTTTGGGAACCAACAGGATTGTAATTACCCTGATATGTAATAAGTAATTAAATAAAAGAATATAATAATCAAATTAAATAATTAAACAATTGATATTTTATGATATGATAGAATCTATTACCAAACCAATATAAGGTAGTAAGATTACATCTTGGTTACTAATAATAAATCCTTATATATATATAAGACATCAAATAAGAATGTACTAAATACATACTAATCTATTTTGAATAATTAAATAAAAGTATAATCTAATTAATAAGATTGATAAATATAAGTTTAACCCTAACTTAATAACATCAACATACCTTAACCATGCTTAATAGCTATGAACCAACACACTCCAATGTTGGCACGTTAATAAGAGACCCCAAGGTCACAACCTTTCAATAAGGCATTTGGAAAGCATATAACTCCCTTGTTTGGTACGGAATAGAGGGCCCATCGAACAAAAAAAAGCATCATTTGAAAAAAGAAACACCATTGCAAAATTATAAACAAGATCGCACCCTACAAGTAATATCGTTGGAAATTGAAGACAATTATTATAAGGAGTGAGATCACGGAAGAAAATACCATTTCCTCCACAAAAGCTAAGTGCACCATACTAGGAAGCACCGAATGATGGGAATGAGAAATGCAGAAGTCGAGTTACCTTTATTGGAGGATTCAATAATAGGGCACATCCTTTATCATAGCCATTATCGGGCAAAGAATGAAGTCACTTAGACATGAAAGGCATTTCATATAAAAGCGTGTCAAATAAAAAGATAACATCCAAGAAAGCCAAAGAAACAAAGCCCATTCTACGTAGGCATCAGGAGGAAAGTGTCACATCTAACTAGTGACTCCATCAACTAAGAAGACTTACAGTTCATATTATAGAGGGAACACAATATATTCCAAATCATCATAATTTGCAAACACGTCACAAGCAAAGGTGGAATAGTAAAGAAAGATATAATATTACCTCACAAACACGAGTAATCAGAAATAAAGAAAGCATTTGATCTAATATTATAGAGGGCACTAGTCATCTAAATCAAGATCGCTCCAATTGGTTGTCAGAGTAGTTAAAATACATATATACTATAGTTGGAAAACTCGCCAAATGCAAAAACTCGCCAAGCCCCCCAAAAGTTTAATCGGGAAAAACTTGGCGATTTTTAAAAAAAACTCGGGAACCTAAAAAACCGCTGAAATTTAATTAAAAATACATTTATTTTGCAAAATTTAATGAGAAGATGCATCTAATAAGTTAATTAAAGACAATACAAAAGAAAGAAAGAAAGTTTAGAGATATATAAATGTATAATGCGTACAAAATTGCATTCTCATGCAGAATGCTCATGGTAGGAAGCAAAATAGTAAATTACTAAATAGTTTCAATTTGTCAAACTAGAAGTAAATACTAAAAGTCTAAATACATCAATACAATTTGACAATGTCAATCACATCTTCCTCTTTCCACTTGCACTAGCAGGAAAGCGAGGGGGTCTAGTCCTAGAAGAAGTGCCCCGCACTGGGATAGGGCATGAGCTGCGTGACTGTGAACTTTGTGGCTGTGCCCCCTCGCTCGACATCCCTACTGACTGGCTCGGCGTCCTAGAAGAGGATGCATCTCCTCCTAATGGTAATGCTTGATCCTCGCCTGAATCATCATCATCCTCGTCCTCATCCTCAATGTCATCCATAGTGAACTGAAAATCAGTGTTAGCCTCCCCCTCCATGGCCCGCCTCTCCAAATCAGCGATCTCATCTGGTGTAAACAATGGACTTGGCTCATGTGTTGTCCAATCAGAATAAGGATCTATCTGATCTAGATCAAGCGGACTAGGTAGTTCTAAGAGCTGTGCCTTTTTTATGCGCAACTTAAGATTATAGTGCACATGAATAAGGTCATTAAGCCATTTTTGAGTCAATCTGTTTCTTTTCTTTGTATGGATGGAGTCAAGTAAGCTCCAATTGCGCTCACAATGGGATGAGCTACAAGGTTGGGATAGGACTCTGAGAGCAAATTTCCTTAAATTGGGAGTATTTCCACCCCAACTTGCCCACCAAGCATCTGCAAAACAAAATTAAAAAAGTTATAAAGCAATAAAAAAAAAATCAGAAGCACAACTTATCAATTAGCAAAATTTTTAAAGTTTGACACTTTACCTGGTGCTTGAGTAGATCTTGCTCTCTTTGCTAGCATAGAAGAGAACAAAGGACCCCTTGATTCCACATAGATTTGTTGTTCGGTCACAATAAGGTCTCTCTCCTCTTCACTTGATATCATTCTCTCAATGCATTTAGAGAGACCTTCCATGACCTCTCCATTAGGATCTGAGTAGGAATCATCAGCCCTAAAACAAATAGAAAATGATATCAAGTCTTACTACACAACCTTAAAAAGTAAAGTAAAATAAAGACTTATTAAAATTCCAACTTCAAGGACAATCAATTATCATAGTACCTGAATTTGGGATTGAGGAAGTAGCCTGCTGCATGAATAGGTTGGTGGAGCATATTGTTCCACCTCCTATCAATTATTTCCCAAATAGGGTCAAATTTGAGACTATCCCCGTGATTGTAACTTCTAACAGCCTCTTTCGCCCTATCCATGGCCTCATAAAGACCTCCCATTGGGGATTGCTGCCCATCACATGTGCGCAAGACTAGAACCAGGGACAGAGACATCTACATTTGAAATTTGAACAATACAAATTAGTTAATAACATAGTAAGTTATGAATTGATAATGAAACTTGAATACACTAAAAATATAATGAAGTTACCTCCACAATCTCCTTAGCCTTTGCAAAAAAGCTATCATCAAACACTATTCATGCCACAGCCTCTCCTTCGGGCTTCTTTGAGTAGGGTGAAGCAACCCAATCAGCACACACAAAAATTTGCTTCAAAGCCAATATGTGGTCAAGAATACTTTGCAACATCAAGAAGACCGTTGCAAACCTTGTCATAACAGGTCTCATCAAATCTTTGCCTTTAGTGGCTTTTCTCATCAAACTAAGAACCCATGGGTGATTATAGATATATTTCATGACTCGCCTAGCATCTTCCACAATTGGACTCACCCAATCAAGTTTTCCTATGTCCTCCAAAAGAAGGTCAAGGACGTGTACTGCACAAGGTAACCAAAAAAGTGTGGGATGCCTCTCTTGGAGGATTCTACCTAAAAGATTAGCAAAAAATCAATAATCAATAACAAACTTTCCGTATTTAGTATTTACAAATTACATCAAATCTAAATTGAATAATACCATTATCCATAGCATTACATTCATGATTCATATTGATTCAAATATAAAAAATTAAATCTACCTGCTGCCACATATGCTGCTGCATTATCTGTGATTATTTGCACCACTTCTCTATTCCCACCTCCATGACAACATTCTCCAACATTAAAGCCAATGGTTATTTTTCACTTTGTTGGAGGCATCGACAGATTTCCAAAACACCACATCATCTTTGCAAGCAATCAAGAAGTTAATAATGGTTCTACTTCTTCCATCTGTCCACCCATCAGATAAAATGGTGCAGCCATACTTCTTCCACTCTTTCTTTTGGTCTTCTATCAACAATGTTGCCCTACCAACCGCTTTGTCAAACAACCTACAAAATTTAGGTGTAATATTAAATAAAGTGTAAGTGTTAGTAAAAAATTAGGAAATAAGTTATAACAATTAAGATTTAAAATATAACAATGAACTAAAGTGAATCACAATTATTTACAATTACTAAATAGTAAAATACTAACCTTCCACTCATATCCTTGCGATTAGGCGGCTTGTACCCTTTGCCTGATATTGTCATTGCATTCACCATATTGACCCAATAGGGAATATCAGTGGCATTCATTGAGATATTGTTGAAAAACCAAAAATCAGCTGCTGCAATATCAGTTTGCTCATGCACCTCCTTAAACCATGTAGTGCCCTCTAATGATGGTTGTGCTCCAGGTGTGTTCCTGGGCACAAAATAACCACCTATCCCTGATGGGGATCCGGATGGTGATGATGAAGAAGTAGGAGATGTAGAAGAAGTGGAACCGGTAAATGAGAAATTTTGTTTGTGGATCCGTGGGCCACGAAGAGATCCTGGTATGTTCTCAAGTGCTTCTTCTTCCTCTTGCATATCAAAAGGAGCTCCTTCTGATTCAGCTATGGCTGCCCTCATAGCTAATTTTGCCCTCTCCCTATTCAATTTTTTCTCTTCAGCAGCTGCATGTAGGGCATGGATGAATCTTTTTTCTTCATCAGTTACCTTGAGACAAGGATTTGAGTCATGTTTCTTTATGCCTGCAAGGTCGTATTTGAGGCGGTTTATGCCTCCAGAAATAATTCTCTCGCAGGGAATGCATATCACCTTCCCAATATCATTTGGATTTGGAGCTTCATAGGCATACCGCCATGCCTTATCTCTTGCATTTTTAGGCCGAGTGCCTATATATCCAGATGGGCATGGTGTTTGTGGCCACTCTTCTTGCAGGTTTGTCATTTTTTTAATGGTTGACCGCTGCCCTACACATAAATATATAGAAAAATGAATAAACAAAGTTAGAACTTAGAAGCTAGGGTTTCAAATGATTCAAAGTTTCAAACTGCAAACTTCAACCATATCCTTAGCAAACAACAAACTTCAACCATATCCTTAGAAGCTAGGGTTTCAAATCAAAATGATTCAAAATGATTTTAAATGATTTGAAAACATTTACAAACAAGTTAACAACAACAAAAACAAAAGAACATTTGTTATAAAACTATAAAAAGTTTTCAAACTATGATAAGATGAACATACCTGGAAAGAAATTTATCTTCTAAAATCAGTTAGAATCCTCTACAATCCACTCAAATCCGCCTTGAATCACTTGCAATCAGCCAAGAATGCCTCCAAACCTTCTTCTCTTCACTCCTCAAGGCTCTAAACAATCCAAATACAAGAAAAAATGAGAAAAAAACACATTCACTGCCGCTTTAATCCGTCACAAGCCGCGGGCGAAAATCTCACTAGTAAATTGCAAGTTTTTTTGAAAAACTCGCCGAGTTTTTCGCGATTACTCGCCAAGTATTCGGCGAGTTTTTACCAGTCTGCCGAGTTTTTAAATCGGCGAGTTAACTGGTGAAAAACTCGCCGAGTACTTGGCGAGTTTTCCAACTATGATATATATAGTAACATCCCAAATTGATGTTTCCAAACAGAGGTATGTCGTATTCAACTTTTATGATTTTAATATAGAGTTAAGTGAGAACTTGTACTTTAGAGACCAAGAAGATCTTGGTAGAGGACATTCGTTATGAATTTCAAGTTTTCTAGAAGAAAACATAGAGATTTGAGAGCATTCGAAATGAATGTCGAAGTTCCAAATAGGAATCCAGAGAGGGATTCATTATGGGTCCCTAGAGACAATATATATATATATACATATATATATATATACATATATATATATACATATATATATATATACATATATATATATACATATATATATATATATATATATATATATATATATATAGTCTAGTGGTCAATAATATGCATATGTTAGAGATAAGGGACTTGGTTAAAGGTGGGATCTCTACCAAGTAGTGTTGTAAAGAGAACAATCAAAGATCCCAAGAGGCCCCAGGAAAGGTTCTCTTCGCATGATGATTGCCTAATCAAGAAGTGATTCTCATTAGAGGGTTAGGTGATTTTAGAAGAGTCCTTTTAGAGGGATTATGAGAGTTTAGTAAGGGGTAACATTTAGAATAATATTTAATTAGATCAATAGTTCTAATATGTTTTGGATTTCAGTATACATTTCCTATGTTGTACTAACAATTTGTCGTAGGTTCTAGCATTCCTTTCCTTAAACAGGAATTACTTATTGATTATGAAAAGGCTTATGATAGAGTAGAATGGAAATTCCTTCACTTTATGCTTGATGCTTTGGGATTCCTCCCCTCTTTTAGCCCCATGATAAGCACATTTCTCAAAGGTGCTATGGTAACTGTTGAAGTCAATGGACCATTGTCTCCCAAATTTGAATTCTCAAGGTCTCTAAGACAGGGTTGTCCTTTGGCCCCTGCCCTGTTTATCATATCTGCTAATTCCCTTCATTATCTTATTAGAGATGACTCCCAATCCCCAAAAGTCTTATGGATATCTCTCCCCAATAATGAAGAAGTGGCTAATGTACAGTTTGCTGATAATACAACAATTCTCTTTGAACTAAGTGAGGGGAACATGGAACATCTGATGACTAAGTTGGATATCTTTTGTAAAGCTTCTGGGAGTAAAATTTCTCTCACTATATACATCCTATTAGGATGGAGCACAACCCACCAGATTGGTGTCAAAGTTTTTGGGGGACCCAATCTCATTGTAAGGTATCTAGGCATTCCTTTTGCAGTCAATCCTAACTTTAAGGAGGCGTGGGATTGGTTAAGATTGAAAATTTAAAGCAAGCTTCAAAAATAAAACAAGCACTATTTATCACTAGCTGGTAGAGTGCAGGTCTGTCAGAAGATCCTTTCTTCTTATTCAGTTTACTTTTCTTCTGCCTGGCTGTTCAATCAAAATCTATTCCACTATATCCAAAAACCAGTTAGAGATTTTGTTTGGTCAGATGGGAAAGGTAATAGGAAAAGGCATCTTGTCTCTTGGCAATGGTGTTCCAAGGCTAAAGAAATTGGTGGGCTAGGATTAAAAGACCTCAGGACACAAGGTATTGCTCTAGCTATGAAATCGATTGCTAAAGCAACTAATGGAAATGAACCTTGGAAAGTATTGACCAGGAATAACATCTCAAGAGGACATCCCTGTCATGCTAAGTTCTGGTCTAATTGGAATGCTGCTGATGCATTAGCATTGGAGGTCAATTTTATGTTGAAGGGTACAATGTTTTCAAAGCACTTTGGAAGGGTTGGAGCTATGTCAAACGGTTTGTTGGACAGAATAATGGACTGGAGCAGGACAATTTGATCCGTAGGAAGAAGTCTGTTTGGAGAAATCTACTGAGGAATAGCAAACCCTTAGCTTTGCTTCAAGGCTTCTCTGCTAAAAGATAAGCTTCTGCAGGATCCGTAATCTACAAGATATCATATCTAATGGCTCTCTTATATCCTGGGATTACTTTTATAGCAAATTTTTTTTTCCTTTATCCCATAAAAGAACATACCTTATCCTTGAAGATTCATGCTCCAGACTTGGACTTCCCAAGCAGTGCTACTCTAGTGATTCATGCTCCTTTTAAGTCAGCTGGCCAGATAATTCTCCTCTTCATTGTATCAAAACTAAATATCACTACTCCTTGCTTACCTCAAAATTTACCATTTTAGACCATCTTAATCATGTTTGGAACCTTAATTTACCCCCATCTGAATGGAAGAAACATCTTGTTTCTGTGGAGAAGACCAATTGAGCCTAGAGTGACTTGCTTCCTTTGGGAACTCTTCCTTCATAAACTCCCCCTAAGAAACCAGGTGAAGAGCACTACCTCTGTTTCGTCTGTGATGAGCCAGAAACTGTATTGCATCTTTTCTTTGAATGCCCCTTTTCCAAGGCCCTGTGGAGACTGTTTGATCTTCTACCTGGCAGAGATTTTGATTTAGTAAACATTCCTATTGGCTCCTTTCAATGCAGCAGGAAATATATTAATATTTTTTGGTCTATTTTGTCTGCCTATATGTTATGGTTCATTTGGAAAATTAGGAATGATAATGTGTTCAATGGTATACAGTGGCACCTTACTGAGTCTCTCAGGAGACTCATATTATTTGACATCTCTTTTCAGGTCACTACTATCTTGAAGATGAATGAAGAGAAATTCCCCCAACTGCTGTATGAAGGCAGCACTACAATAGAAAGAAAACAAGTGGCTTATGGGTATACATCTATTGTAGATAAATGAGACTTCAATGTGACTATTGCTGAGTTTTAAGGCAACTCAAAGCAAGAGGCAACTGGAAAGGAGATGATGTACCATCTTCCAGCAAAGGGCAGGAAAACAGGCAGCCACAAGGAGTAATGAGAATCAGTACAGAAATAAACCCCTCCTACAACACCAGCCTCATCTGAGAGAAGTGACATGATGATGGTATTCCACATCTTGTGGTTGACCAAGATGAAGAGTACCATTTTGTGTTCTAGTTTTGACTGTGATGTTATGTGACTAGGCTTTCTGTATAAACTCAGTGTATGACTCTACTTTTTGTTTGGTTGCAGCATAGTTTAAGCAATTGACCTCCTAATGAGACAAATCTATATGTACTGCTCCTTTTTGACTAACTCATATGCAACAGAAAAAGAAAAGAATTGCAAATCATTTAATATTAATGATAAAAAATGGGACATTTATTTAACCTTTATGAAGTCTAAGGATATTTTGCAAAGTCATAACAAGAGCCATGTGCTGAGAGGACTTGAAAGTCAGAAGTTAATGCATATTAGAGACTTTTGAGTGCTTTTTGAGGGATATGACTGCATTTATACTGGGTCTTTA
The DNA here is from genome assembly GCA_028749045.1 of Cupressus sempervirens. Taxonomy (NCBI): domain Eukaryota; kingdom Viridiplantae; phylum Streptophyta; class Pinopsida; order Cupressales; family Cupressaceae; genus Cupressus; species Cupressus sempervirens. Next base: position 476,431,194 of record CM053787.1, read on the forward strand.
TAATGATATTTTGGAGCCAAGCCTTTGGGCCACTTGTACACCTTTTTGAAATGCACTCAGTTGACTGATATAATTAATTTGACACATTTGTTGAACTTGTGAAATATTTTCCTGATATAATTAATTTGAGATATTTATTACTAAGTAAACATTAGTTGTACTTGTGAAATATTTTCCTGATATAATTAATTTGACACATGCAGATAGCAGTTGAGCGTGAGAGGATTATTAAAGATCCAAAAGCTATTATGCCGGTAGGATTTGTTTCATTCAAAACACGTTGGGGAGCAGCAACTTGTGCACAAACACAACAAAGCAAGAATCCTACAATCTGGTTAACAGAGTGGGCCCCTGAGCCACGTGATGTATATTGGCAGAATTTACCCATTCCATTTGTTGAGCTTACAATTCGGAGATTGGTGATATTTGTTGCTGTCTTGTTTCTTTATATTCTCTTTATGATTCCAATTGGACTTGTGCAGTCATTGGCCACAATTGAAAGCATTGAAAAAAATGCACCTTTCCTCAAAAATCTGATAGAATTGTGAGTAAATCATATTTGGTGGAAGGATTTAGAAGCATTGTAAATTTCTGCATAAACATAGATTATCTGTGCATGTTTTTCTTTCAAACCATTAATATTAATTTTTCTGTAGACAAGAGTATTGCTTTTCCCTATAACTGTTGAGTTAAGAAGTAAGGCGACAACAAATCTAAAATGATGTCTAACAAAGCCTGTTTGCATCCTCTCCGTCAATACAATTGGGACATATTTTTTCAAGAAATTTAAGAAAATTAGATATAATTGTTACCAATTTAACATGCCTCTTAAATTGTTATGTTTTACGCTAAACTAAATATGTTCTATCTGCTGACTAAGTATGTTTAGCTGCTGAGAATGTATAGTACAGAACGAAAAGAATGCAGTAAGCAAAAGACAAGAATCATACAAGTACTGGAATAATATTTTTTATTCAAGTATTCAAAAAATATTTTACAAAGTGTTCACGTTTACACAGTACTTGAATACAAAGCATTCAAATATTACTAACGCTCTCAGCTCCTAACATAAATATCTGAATTAAACACATTGTACAAACAAAAAAGTACTGAAAAAGGAAGATAAGAGAAAAGGCATCCATTGCCTGAATGAAAGGTTGTTGCGCTGAACGCTGAAGGGCTGATCCCGCATCTCCATCTGGGAGTAAACCTGCAAAAAATGAATGAAGAAATGGGTCAGTTCATATGAACTAAGCAATGAAAAACTTTCCTATCATCTATACTTTGTTGTTTATACAACATGGTTATCCAGATAACTATGCTAAAAGGCAAGAAGGCAAGAAAATCCGAAGAAAATAAAACATGTTTTTACTAATGAGTTTGTTCCATGTGCAGATACAGGTATGAAGACTTGAGGCTATAGAAGAATCATGCGTAAGTTACATGCATGAAGCCTTTTGGCTGAGTTTGTTTGGGCAAAGACAGAAGATATTGGGGAGACTGTTGAGGGGGCATACATAAGTTGTAGGTATGGGACTTTCCGGTTAAAACAATGTAGCTGATTGAAGACATTGAGGAGATCATTAAAAGGATGTGCATAAGTTACAAGCATGAAACTTTTTGGTCAAATCAAGGAGGGGCGAAGACCAAAGATTTGAGGAGATCATTGAAGGGACGCACATACACTACAAGCATGGAATCTTTTTGGTTGAATCATGTAGCGGCAAAGGCAAAGGACAAGAGGAGACTATCGAGGGAGCATACATAAGTTTCAAGTATGGGACCTTCCGGTCAAATCATGGAGGACATGTAAAGTTGGAACTATTAGGCATATATAAGGTTCAGTTATTTTTGCAAGCATATTTCAGCGTATATCAAGAAAGTACGGATGCAATCAGTCACAAGGATAGTCAAAACTAAGGATCAAGTGCCAAATCAATAGAGGAAAAGAGAAATCTGTTGCAAGAAGATATAATAAGCGTAAATAGGGGCATTAAAATCAAGGAAAAACATTACTGTATACTGTTTAACAATGTGAAAGACGTACAGAAATAATAGGAAAGGTAAAGGGACTAGTACTTAAACATGTGTTAACATCCAAGGTCAAATCAAGGGACTGTTATCAAGTTGTAAACAAACAGGAACATAATGAGCATCATCTTGCTGTTACGGAAACAAAAGGTTTTGTGGAATACATAACCAGTTCAAGATCCCTTAAAGATAAGATGCGAATATCAAATGTTTATGTTTAAAAGATTTTGACATTATTTTAGAGATGTTGCAATAAATATTCATGCATAACAGTATATGAAGGGAGAATTATATTCAGAGATACTACAGCAACAGGGTTCAAATCTTTAAAGAACAAGCCACATTGAGGTTTGAAAGAATCAACAGCAGGTGCAAGGTTACTAGTTGAAACAATGGTAATGCAACATCTTGAAACTAGAAAAAGAAAGATGCCAAAGAAGATGCGTATGACAGTATAGAAGGAGTATTAAAATTTGCAACAGTAAGAGTATTCAAGCCCATATAAAAATTTGAGAATATTATTTCACTTCTCTTCATATTCATAATATACACAAAATGAGGTTCTTATAGATTGCATTCAGAAAACAAACAATCTCAGGGAAAATGTTATGCAGATTCATTAGGATTGAGAGCCATTATTTAAAACCATTATCAATCAAAGAGATGCAAGACCTAGGTGCAGATTTTAATGATGTTATCTCTTATTTTTATCAAGTGAATGAAGCAATCTATGAAAAGAAAGTATAGCCATTATTTAATGGTTCATATATCAGAGGTGCAAGAAATAAAACCCATAGCTAGAATCTAACAGTAGGTCATTTATTTTCAAGAAGAACAGTTGCTCACATCAGGGTTCGATTTTTCTTCTTAAAAAAAAAGAAGCCAGTAAATGTACCCTTCACAGCATGTTTGAGGTAGCAGCAAAATAAGCTCTTATACAGCATCAAGTGTATTTTATGAGAAAAAACTAAAAGAAAATATGCAGACCCATATGTAACAATGGAGATTTTTAAGCTTACAACTGAAAAATCCGCAGTAAACATCCAAGAAAAAGGCTCATACCAATGAGAATGGCACCCAGCACTAAACAGCAACATGAGCTCGCAAATGGAGAAAAACCCATGAAATTTCAACTATAATATGCCCAGATTTGCGGGTTACTCACAGTAAAGATGGTATCAAAAATAAAACCCGTGAGCATGGCGTCTCATACCAGCAGGAGAGCTCGGTATGTTCAAGCTACAGCAACAACTCATGGCTGCCCCAAAATAGAACCCATTAAACACTTCCAATAAAATCAAATGCATGGAGAGAACCCAAAAAAAAGAGATGGCGTCTCAATGCTGTCCAGTATCAAATAACCCGCAGGCCAAAGGATCAATAAAAATGGCGTCCATGATTGAAGAAAAATCCGCATGGTGAATATACGACAGCAAGAATATGGCTGCGACTAGGGTTTGAAGGAAACCCTTCATCACACCTCATGTAAATGAGCATAAACACACCACAAATGATGTTGTTGTTTATTGTTTTTTGTTTTTTATAAGCAAAATATGCCACATTTAAATGCATTTCAAGTCCATGCAAAATCAAGTGCATGAGACTCAATATATTAAGTCCATATGCATAACTTTTAATGCTAAAAATAAAATATGCTATGGACTTAGTATAATAAATAAAGCACAAAGAATGTTAATCTTATATATATTAAATGTTTTATATCCATTATAATCATTTGATATATATAAAATTAATATATAAAAACTTATATTCCCCTTTAAATATATTTAATAATAATAATGTGCTATAAATGAAATATTATATGAAACACATTAATATTATTAAATATATATAAAAAGAAGATTTATAATTGTAAAATTAATAAATTAAATGGCTATCATTATAAGGCCTTTAATTTTTATTAATTACATAAAAAGGGGATTAAGTGGATTTAACATTTTTAATATGCCTAAATGCAAGGAGAGCTATATTTAGAAGGGGAAAGAAGACATTCAGTTAACGTTTGGATATAGGGATATTTTTGAGGCCAAGTTCAGTTCCGGTTTCACATGCAGATTTGTGAGTTATTTGATAATATTTTTAGCAATCCATGGAGCAGATATGATTAGTTATGCATGCAGTTCAGATTGAGGGCTTATTTTATGCATATATTGCATAATTACAAGCAGTTTCACATGCTATTCTTGTGGGTTACTCAGTGCATCCGAGTTTGATCATTTTGTGCATGATTTTGGAAAGTTAGAGGCAATTTTGAGTTATCCATCAGTTGGGCAGGTGGTTGAGTGCATTTTTCAGAGGCTCCTTCATTTTTTTTATCATTTTTTGGTGATTCTTTCTAGGCATGATTTTGGAATCCGAGTGAGGGTTATTTTTCTATAAATTGTACTTTCACTTCATTATGAGGGACCTTCTTTCGGATTTAGATTTTGGCACATTGCAGATTTTGAGTTGATTGTAAGGGCATTTGTAGCAGAGATTATTTTTTCAGCATTGATTATAGAGATTCAGCGGTTCCTTCTTATAGATTCTTGTGCAATTTTGTGAATTTCTTACTTTAATGTTGTGTTCGCCTTCATTTTAGTTACGTTCCTAGTTGCATATTTGAATCGTGATACATGTGATTGCAGGTCTATGTTTGAGATTATTGTTTTCTTGCAGAAAATTGGTGAAACTTAGGTATCCCTTTCAAAGCAGGAGATCCCAGTCCTTGCATAGAAACACTTTTGTGATTACGTGTTTGTCTGAGTATTGTGAATCAATTGTCTTTCGTAGTTCGTGCTGAAGTGGTCAAAGTTACATTCAAAACCATTGGTGTGTCACCTCATTTAGATTAGTTTTTTCATTATTCATTCGTTCATATCTTACCCTTATCTCGAGTACAATTTAGGATTAGGTGATCACAATTTAGGAACCGGCCTAACTTCGGGAGATTCTTCTCTCGTTTTAGGACAACCCACCACCCAAGAGAGTTTCCATTGTTTCAGTAGGATAGCTAGATTTTACATCTTGCTACAAGCGCAATCCTGATTGACAACAATAATATTATAAGATGAGATCTTTAGCACTAGAAAGTATATTCTAAGATCCATTTAAGTATGGATAACATGAATATAGTTGAAAAAATCAATAGAATAACCATAAATGTTGAGTATTTGAACCTTGATTAGTATTGTAACTGTTCTAGTATTTTTAGCATTAAAGTACAAATATACGAGCTTGGCATTTTTTAATATCATAATGATCTGACAAGAGTTCTTGTATAAGTTTGCAGAACTGAAGAGAGGTCCTTGGAGGTATTGACAATTAAAATGCTTTAAAATATAGGGATGGTAATTGCATCGTAATAGTTCTTTTTAGATGCATTGTCATTCTTGCTACAAAACCATTATTAGTTTCTTTTATTTTTTACTAGAAATGTAAAATTGTCTACATAGAGATCCTCTTCACGGTCATTTAGAAATAGTTAATACAATAATAGATATGATTAAAAATATCTACTCTGAAACTTCACCCAAACAACCTGGTGCAGCAGTAGGATATTTAACTCTCTTCAATTTGTCCAGAAGCCTATGAACTTTGGATTCATCTATAACTGCCATAGAATTCATCTGAAAAACTCGTATATCTAACACATTACTTGGCATTGCCTCCAATGTATATATCTCACCCAACTCTTCCTCACTCTTTCAGAAATGTCTACCAAGAGTGGTGCGAATGGCACTGCATATCAGATATAGGAGTAAAATGTATCTTTATTAGCTCATGAATTCAGTACAGAGAAGAAGACTAGAGATGGTTAGTCAAGGATTCCCATTCATCCAACCATACACTACTTCGTTCCTTGGTGGTACACAACACATTTAAACTACCTGAAGGCTGCCAAGTTGAGCACAACTGTCAATTGAGAGAAACATATAACAACCCAAGAGTAACAACCAACGACAATTAATACAATGATGAAAATTATTACACTGGCGGATAACCAATATTATCAAACATAACAATAAGCATTGTATGTCAATTACGTTGCGCATACAAGGCATACATAATTTCTGTAACTTTTTAGGATGTCAAAAACAATATCGATGAGGCTCAAAGTTAGAGTTTTTAGCCAATTTATGCAACATCAAAATGTTTGATATTTAAACATGAATCCTCTTTAGTGTAGTATATATCTCTGTTTATGCCATTGTAAAAACTCCAACAGATTCAAACTTCACCAACCTACTGATTTTCTACGCAAATGATATGTTTGCCTTGAAATTCAATAGTTACATGAATTTTCTTTGAGTTTTCACAATTTGAAGTCAGGTATTAAGAAAGCTAAGGAATACAAATGTAGGAAGGAACCAACTGAAGACATTGAGAGTAAGATGCAAGTGACAAATAGACAATGGAATTTCCACTATTCTCAATAAACAACATTGATTTGCCTATTACAACAGAGAGGCATACCCAAATATGAAGAGAGTTTTTGATATCAAGATTCTCAGTGCTGCAACAATAATAATATTGCTGAAAGGGCTTGGTCCACTGCAAAAAAATACCTGAGACCCTTGATGATTACGTTCAATCTGCTCAAACTTTAACAGATGATGAATTTAATATACTTCAATGAAACCCTTCAAGCTGATGTACTGTAGCATTTCACTGTTCACGTGTTGATGTAGCAGCAAGATAAAAACCTTGAAATCTGGTTGACTATTGCTGCAATAATGAAGCTACTGGTCTACAATAGATGAGACTTAAAAACACTTCAAACCCTCACACAAATCTGCTCTTTATGTTTGGATCGGAGTCCTGGATGAAGCCACAGTATGGAAATGATTAAGTTGATCTATCACAACCTCAAAATCGCAATTACAAGGAAGAGTTTTTGTTCTTCAAATCATAAAAATGGCTGAAACCCTTGGTTTCTCTTCCACAATCATAGATCTCCAAAAGCACAGTCAAAATGATCAACAATAATGAAGCTATTTTCTTTTTGAGATCTTTTTATAACACCAATATCCTTAAGAACATTTAAATTTTCATTAAAATCCACTTTCAGGTTTTTAATTAAAAACTATAGGATCTCCCTAACTTGGGCGCTCACTCATGCAACTATAAACTTACTTTAAGTGATTTTAATTGAGGGTCATGTGCCCATTGATTATTAAGTACGGTTGTTGACTTTATAATTGCATTTTACAAATAATTATTAATAGAGTAATAACTTTACTAATAATTAAAACAACATAAATGTACAAATGATCATTATTTCTCAATTTCTTCTGAACCTTGAAGTTAATTATTGCATCCATTGTACATCCAAGTGCCTTTCTAAAATGCAAGGGTCCCTCCTTATCAACCACTGACTTACTAAACATAGTAAATCCCACATTATCTAATCAAACTAGTTATGCATTATAATCATAGCCTATTTGGGTGCCCTGCAATAAACAACCCTAACTTTCCAGAAATAGTCACTTACTATAAATAGTAATTGAGCTCAATTGAGTCCAATGAAGGCCAAACCTAAACATAAATTGAGCTTTGACCAAGAATATACACTAATATCTACCGAAAGGGGACTCTCTATCCAACTGCCTTAGCCTACGAGGGCCAGAGATAGGCTAATCCAACAAACTTTGATGCTTGCAAAAATGCAAATATTGCAGTCTACCTTTCCTGAGATTTCTTATCTCCAAGTGATCATAACTACAAAAGAAACTCCACTACACTAGAAGTCCAACGGAAGACAGTGAAATGTCCCATGCTAAAAACACAATTGTTGTTTCCCCAGCATAACCAAAAATATGCAAAGATGAACAACAAACCAACTGTGAAAACTCTGCAAACTGAAATTGTGCATCTAAAACAAATCAAGTACATGAGGATCAAATGTGAAACTACTAGTAATCCACACCATGTACACACTGCAACACTCTCTGATGTACCCAAACTAGAACCCCAATGCACACGAAAGATGCCATAGCACACTGAAAAGTGTCCAAAATATAATTGGATCCCAAATCCTGAATAGAAGTCTACCAAGAATAGTATCCACAAACTCTTTTTGCTGAAGCCTGATCCTAACTTTATCATACCAAAAGTGGTGAAGCCAACCAACAAAACCCACCCAAACCATAGTGCTACCCTTATCACCACTTGGATCTCAATGCAATTGATACTCAAATCTGTTGATGCGAGTTTTGTATCACTTACATAACATATTAGGATTTGAATATTCAATACAAGATATCAAACATGCAACTCCTCTCTTGAAAAGTTATTACTCATGAAGACATAAGAAATAGCTCCAATGTTCCTTACACCGTTGGATACTCACTCAGTTTTATCGATGTGATTTGCTGGTAATCATGTAGGCAGCCTTACACTATTCATTTGAGGATGACTTGGACTTTGGTGGAATGATGGAGATGATGATGGGTTTGTGAAATATGTGAGTGGCAGATAATGTTGATGGTGGTGGTGATGGAGGATGTGTCTGCCAGTGATGATGTTGATGGGAAAGTGATGGTCGTGGAAGGTGAGTGGATGTGTTCTAATATTTGACCTACTCTAACTTGCTTCTATAAGCTTCGACTACCCAACTACTCACTATTCTACTCCTACTCCTATGAATGGAAGGTTAGCAAATGGACGGGGATCGTACCTAATGAGAGCTGACCAGCAGCCTCACTTCCACAAGTGCAATGATTCGAAGGAATAATAAACTAGCTTACCACACAAAGCTTCCCAACCAGCCGCTAGGATGCTAGTGGCCTAGTATTGATCCCTATCAAACATTTACCAATGCTACCATACAACTATCCATCTACTTTAACTTCACTTAAACAACTTCAAATGCAACCAACTTTAATAACTTGAAAAGAAATCTAAGTGGAAGTAGAAAACATGCAATAACACCCAATGTTTTTAATCAACATGCAAATCGCAACAATGAAAATGAGAGCAATTTTGGTATTATCTTCGCAACAATTTCTCCAACCCCCTTTACAAATGAGAGAAAATGGCCTTTTATAGGGGCCAGAAATACAACAGATGGTGGAGATCAAAACAAGATCAATGATCTAGATTGGATCCTCAAAACCCTAATTAGGGTTGCCACCCCATCGGCCAATGAGAAGCTACCACCTCATCAATGGACCAATGAAAAAAGTGCAAAAAGTGGCAACCAATGAGAAGCACCAAAATGGTGGCCAATCAGAAATAGACACTTGTCCTATCCTAGAAGAAAGGAAAATTGCCACTTGGGCTTACATCAAATGATCTTCTAATATAAATCTTCCCTTTTCTTTCATCTTCTTAGCTAAGACAATGAACTTAGCTAGCCTTTCGTTAACTTCTTCCATAGGAGGACAAGGTGTGTGCTTCGCCCTGAGTTCCGCTGACTTCGCCATGCCACTTGCTGCTTGTAGTATCCTTTCGTGATCCTTCTCAAATCCAAGAAAAGTATTGAGAGAGAAAATGGTGCCCAAATGCTTCTTCTTGATAGCAACCTTCCCCAACTCATCCAACCTCGATCCAAAATCTATTTCATTGACATCCTCTTCTCTGATGTCTTCAAAATAAAGGGCTGCTCCATTGTAGCTCATCATGGTCGTAATGGAAGTGTCGATGCCTAGGCCGTGATGTGCAACTGCCTTTTGTATATCCTTTTATGGTACCGCCATTGGTATTTGGTTATTCGCTTCATTTTCGAGAAGAAGGGAGTTTTGGGCATCATATCCTCTTTGTCTTTCTTAGTGTTTGCCCGCTTGGGATTCTTACTTGCACTACCATCCTCCATGCTCGTCGCCCTATTACGGAATGGTAGAGTGGTGGACCAGAAGGCAAGAAGAACCAAGAGGAGCAATCCTTAGACTAGAACGAAAGATGGATGTCAACTTAAGGACCCCTTGCAACTCTAGATGATGAAAATTACCTCTACCTATAGCCAAGGGGGATTGTCCTTCCTTTAGTCTATCCTTCATCCGTATCATGTCCGCTGTACCGATATTGGTGTCGATATTCTCTTCATTTTCGAGAAGAAGGAAGTTTTGGGCATCATATCCTCTTTGTCTTTCTTAGTGTTTGCCCGCTTGGAATTCTTACTTGCACTACCATCCTCCATGCTCATCGCCCTATTACGGGATGGTAGAGTGGTGGACCAGAAGGCAAGAAGAACCAAGCGGAGCAATCCTTAGACTAGAACGAAAGATGGATGTCAGCTTAAGCACCCCTTGCAACTCTAGATGATGAAAATTCACCTTAACCAATAATCTTACAGCAACTTTTCGGAACCTAGGATATGACTTTCAAGAATTTCAAATCCCTTTGCAAATCAGAAATTTATCATGCAATTCACCTCCAAATAAAATTACCCAACCTAGGGCAAAAATCGCAGCTTCTTGAAAAAATCAGCATTTTATCTTCCACAAATTTCGGCTCCCACAAATTTCGCCCTCCACAAAATTCAGCAAGCAAGAAGAGTGCAGATCTGCTCTTGCAAAATCACTAACACCTTGAGAAGGAGAAGTAAGAAGTGAGGAAGAAATGGGAGAGAGGCCTCTACCCAACTTTCTTCTTGGACCCTGGGAGAAAGAAAAACAAATAATTAATGCAAAATTATGGCCCACAATTAAATACTTAACCAAAATTAATTTTGCCATGATGAAAATTAACTGTCTAAATTGCCAATTAGTTCTAAATTGCAAAAAGAAATTAAATAATGCCTTAAGATGTTAAATGCTTCCATTTAATGAAGATTTAGTAATTAATACGTCTAAAAAATGACACCAATTTCATTAAAGGCAAAAAGTTTTCAAGGCAATTTCTATCTATTAAAGCCATTTTTTTTGCAATTTCTCTCCAAATTGATTTAGCTATAAGCAATTTTAGCTTTTTAACACATAAAATTATTTCTCTAGAGCCTAAAATCGATTTTGCAATTTTATTTCACCATCACAAAAATTAATCCTTTTCACCAAAAATAATCAAGATTTTCCAAAAGACCAGATTTAACAAAATTTTCATTTTTTGAAAATTATCCAAATTTATACAATTATATCCAAATTTTCAAAAGAAAACGTCTAAGTGCAAAATTTACAAGTTTATCCTGCCAAGTGTTGCTCTTTTAAAATTTGTTCGGCCTAAGGATGAAATTGGTGGCTTTGGAAAATCAAGTTGAAACCGGTTGAAAATAAATCTAACCCTCTCCCTACTGGCCCTGAAGGTGTCCAAGATGTGAAATCTTCAAATTTGAAACCTCTGGACCGAAAATTGCTAAGGCAATCGAAAAAAAAAGGGGGTCCCCAAAATTTTGGGGCGATGGTGTGAAAACCTCACAACAAAATCCATTTGTACTATGGAGATAAGAACATCTGAAAGTGTCTAGAACATAACCACAATCTTCATCCTCTGCAAGGCTCCCATGGATGTGCCAACTCTGTAAGTAATCCAACTTGTAGCCACTAGTCCCATCTATTATAGATGGAAAACACCCATCCCACAAAGGAAGCTATAATCCTAGAGCCAATTTACACCTATCCATCATTAAGTCCTCCACATGTGGATCAAAAGAAAAATGATGAGCTCTTCTCACTGTGTAGTTATGGTAGAAAGCTCCAACTTGTGTCAATGGATCATCGCTAATAAATCTGGAATCAAGAGATCCAATCTATGACCTCGAACAACTGATATGACAAGAGCTCTAGTAATTCTCTTTGCAAACCTAGCCTCAAAATCTATATAAGTACTTTGGTCAGAGTATTTACACTTTCTCCCACCAACCGCTAAATGTCGCAGAAACCTCATATTAGAGTATCTTAAGCAAGTTGAAATGGACCACCCTGAAACTTCAAACTCTCAAGCATGCACCCAATAAACGAATCCATGCCATAGAAATAATGAGACAAAATCAACCATTTCTTTTGCAACGTTAAGCTAATCAAATCGACTATGTGACGTAACAAGTTGACTTCAAAACAAGCTACATAGGATGAAGTAACAGATTTGGTTTCAAGAGAGAGAAGCAAATCTACATGAGAACCACACTCCCAACCAGATGTCACTCTACAAGTCTCCCATCAAGATGATGTACTAGCTTCGTGTACTAACAAACAACTCTCTAGAGGATCCTCTTATATCACAAGGGAGCTAGCATCAATCTGACTTGCATCATATATCATACAACTAACCTCAAGAGAACTTGATGTAGAAAGTCGTTCTTTGCTGCTCTCAACCAAAATATTCATCCCATCTAAGAAAACTATAATGTCCCGATTTCAGGTTCATGCAGTTGGGTTGGTTAGTTCACTATCGTGACCCTTGTGAGTTGACAGTAGGATGCGAGGGTCTTAGTTGTGTGGTTATAGGCTTTCTAGTAGCCTATGGTGTGTTTTGGCTCTGTTTGAGGGACTTACTATTTATAGTAAGTCAGACTGTTGGTTCCAATGAGCTTAGTTGAGTTAGAGAAGTTGGGTGATGCTCTCAGATTTTATTTTGGGCTTCTGGTTTGGGTTCCAAGAATCTTGGAGGGAACATCTATTTATAGTAAGGCACCCTATCAGGTTTATTCATCATCTTTCTTCATCAGGATCACTCTATTGTTGTTAGATTTCAATTCTGATGCTTCTACTGTTTTTTTTGTAAGATAGGTGAATTATTATTATTATTCATCTAAATATGCTGAGGTTGCTATTTTTGTTGGTTTTGTATGTTGGTCACCTCACTATCATAGCTTGTTGGAACCGGGTTGAAAAGTTTTAAATTGTGGGCACAAAAAACAGTGGCCTTGTGTGTCAAAATATTGTTTTATGGTGGAAAAGGTCATTTTTGGGAGCCAAAAGCAATTACTAATAATATTATAATGGCAATTTATTATATTTTAATGTTGTGGAGTTTGTTTGAGAAACTTGTGCCATTTGATGAGAAAGTCATCCGATCATTTATTGATCTTATTTCACTTTGTGTCTTGGTGACATTTCTGGGTCTAAAGTTTGTGCCCTTGCTGAAGTATAAGGGTTTGGGATCTACAACTCAAGTATTGTAGATTTAATTCTGAGTATCCACAGCTGAGGTATTTTGGACTTCTGAGTTTTATTATCGTCTCCTCTTTCTGTATTAACTTTGGCTAAGGAGTGTTTATCCAATTGATTATTATTTCTTTGTCGCTGGCTGAGGGTTTGAAGTCTGAGAATTGTATTGAAAAAAGTGAGCTGCAAATTATTGTTGAGAGCTGATTGTTCTAATATATGCAAATTGAGAGCATTAAATACTGAAAGTAATTGGCTGAGTTGGGCATCTGCAATTATCAATTACAGTTGGGAATTATATGCATCATAGATGTTGCATTCTAGGCACCACAGTTGGCTGCAATTAAACATTTGGGTTATTGCAGACCTGGGTATTTATTGGAAATGTGCATATTCACCTTGCTGCTGGCATCTTTATGAACCATTTGGCATGAAGTTTGCAATCAGACTGGGCTGTTGTAGTTAAACATTGTTTATTGTCCAAATATGTGGACGTGACTATTATTGGAATCAATGTTGCAATGCAATTGCTAAGTTGGATTTGTTGAGTTATGTAGGGCAAGCATAATGGGGTCTGCTGTAACCATTTTATGAGCCATTCTACTATCAGGTTCATTTCTTGTATTTTATTTATTTCATTGCAGCCATTAATGTTATTGAATAAAACTTCAGGGTTATTCTTGTGTTGGGAGAATTGCTTTTCAAATCAGAATTTTCATTTCATGTTTATATGCAAATAACTCTTGAATTAAATACAAAACTACGAAGAACAACATATTTGATCTATTGAAGTTTTCTTGTTAAGTGTTTGACCAAATTTCAAACAACCAATTAGTAAAGGAATTGGAGTTTGTCAATTAATGAGGAAGAAAGTCAACTATCCAAAGTACAAGAGGAATAAACTAGTCATGTGGAGAGGATTGCCACACTTGTGCAAAATGAGGGTTCTACACGTTGTGCAACTTTCAAAGGTAGTATATTTCGAGTTCGTGGCACACTTCATGAGGAATGAGTCACAGTCATGCTTGATAGTGGTGCCAAGCTTAATTTCATTAATTAATCATCGGTTTCTAAAAAGGATTTGCACACGATGAAGCATGGGGGATTCAAGGACAAGGTAGTATGAGAAACTTTATTGCTCTGCACTTATGTGATTCAACAACTAGGCATTACCATGGGAAACTATACAGTGACAGATGATTTCTTTGTGATAGATCTGGATGGCACAAATGTCATATTGGGCATTCAATGGATGCAGTCCCTTGACCAATACACACAAAGTTTCAAAAGGATGGAGTTTTCATTTGAGGCGAATGACAAGAAGGTGGTGCTAAGAGGGATGTCAAATAGAGGACTGAGAAAAATTTCAGTAAAGAAGATAAGGAAATTTTCAGACATATAACTTCGACATTGAAGATGTGAGGAAGGTGGAAACCAATGATTAACCCAAGATATCTACCCTACGCCCATTATTTCAGACTTCAAATGATTAGAGGGCTCATTTGTTGGCTGATTACTCCAAGAACACTTTTGCATGTCACTTGATGGATGGATACATAAATGGTGACATGCATAAGGTGGTTGATGATGTAATTTACTACAATTATAAAATCTATATAGTACATAACTCAACTAAAAAAGATGACTACAAGAGAGATTCATGATCCACTGTTTGCATGATATCTAGGATTGAGTTTGTGATTTCTTGAGGGAAAGCAATTCTCAATCTAGGAGGACTGTAATGTCCTCGATATTATTAAATAATTTAATCAAATGTATGTATGGTCCCGAAACTTCATATTATTATCTCTCTATCCCTTTTTATTTCATTGTCAGAAATGTTTTTGGTTGTGTCCACACATTTGTACTCCTTGAGAAATTCCCCCAAAGCCATATTTAAGGCTGAGTCTATTGTAGTTGTAGGCAAGTGATTTATTTGCATATGTGTACTCCACTTTGAGGTTTAGCTTGTTCGCCATTTTGGAAATGAAAGATCCTCCCTACTTGGCATTCGTAGATTTAGTGGTTAGCAACCATCCTAGTATGTTGTTGGAGATATGATTTTGATATTTCAGTGTGCTTCAAACTTGTGAAGTCTTAATTTGAAGAAAAATTTGTATTGGTTAGTGATATCTATTATCATGTTCTAAATAATATTCATAATCAAAGCTTTCTAGCATATTGTTCGTGGTGTTAGTATTTATCTTTGCAATTCTCACATAGTAATAGTGTCAAATATTTATTATTTATCTTCTATACATATATATCTGGCATATATCAATAATGTCTAAGACTCAACCAAGAAAGCACTTGAAGACAATACCATTCCATTCTACGGAAGAGTTTACACTTAGTACAATAGAAGGGGGTACGGGCCTATGGTGCTACAATATGGTCCTAAGGTGTTATGGTGAGAGAGAATACGACAGTTGTGCGGCAACAATACATTACACATAGCCACATCCTGAACACATCCATCACCATAACCCGTGGATATAAGATCATCACCAAATGCCTCTGTAGAAGAATGTACTATATTTGTAGCTGGTGAAGAATGTGCCAAACTAAACTCCACATTAATCTCCTCATTCTGAGATTGCAACTTCTATAGGGTCGACTGGGCAATCTTTAAAGATCGAAAGTCATCTCAACCTCATAGGTGAGCTCAATTCCTGACTGTGACTTCTAAATGGCGATTTGTGCACTCTTCAAAGAATCCAAAGTCACCTCAAGCTCATAGGTGTGATTATCAACTTGCTCCCGTCCCTAGAGAGCATCATAACAAGTGTAGTCCCACTCGAGAAGATGGTCTTTGTCAACCAATAACTATAAGTAGTTACGCTTTATTATTGCATTGGCTTCTCAATGTGCATGGAATTTTGTGAAGGAAAAGCCACTATCACAACACTCATTCATCAAAGGAGTACTCCAACCAAAGGTAGCCAACATATGATGGGCAACATTAAAGTTCCCTATGGTTGTGACAATCATGTGGTCATTAACCTTAAGTTGCCCAACCAAATAATAAAGACTCTGAAACCTTCCATGCAACTGTTCTGACCAAAAATATGCACCATGATATGAGGTTGCATCTAAATCAGTCGCCTCATGATAAGCAACATCATGTGTGCTATCATTAGTGCACACATCAACCACTTTCTCACTGCTTCTGTGTACCTCAAAAGATGGCTCTATTGGTAAGGTGGAAGTTATTTTGTAACATTCTCTACACACATTTCTGCTTCCAATGTAACTGCAAGTCTATCCAAATTAATGATCTTAGGATTTGAAGCTGCTAATTGAATTTCTTGACTTGTTTTCTAAGGTCTGACTTTAGAAATAAGACTCATTTTGACATGAATCCTCAACATACAGTGCATCATTTGTACCCATTTCTAGTGTACTTTCATGTGACAACTCGATGGTTGTAATGTCCCTAGTTAGGACCTTTCGTTTGCTTACTCTGAAATTCTCAATTAGAACTTTGTCTTTACAAAATTTCATATACTTCCCCTTCTGCCTATTTGATTAATAGTGTATATAGATCTTTTATCTCTCATATTTAGATCCTCATCTTTATAAACTATATATATCATTTATTCCTATATCTATATATATACATTCCAATCCTTGAAAATATATATAGAGCTTCAATATATCAGTACTACGTCATTTTTCCTTCACTCATATCTGATTAGATTGAATGATTCCCTCATTTCGTATTTGTTGGAGGCCTATCTGTCCATATTTTCTTTTTCATCTTCCTTATCTAAGCCCACTATTCCTATTCACTGTTTTTATCCATCATCTACTCTTTGCTAACTACCATCTATATCATTGTTGAATTTGCTAAGTAGATTGCCCTGATAGTTTCAACACTGTCTCTGGTATTTCCATTAGTGATGCCGCAATTGTTTCTATTCATTGGATGACTATACTTCCTCTCGCTAAGTCTTTGGGATTCATACTTAGTAGGGATTATTAAATAATGTTTCCAGTCGTACTCCTATAATTTTCTTACCCACAGTACTGATTGCTCATTAATATGATACTAAGCCGATTCCTCGATATCTGATTGGGTACCATAATTATCTGAACTTCTTTCTATCATGGAGGTCTCTATTTTTTTTATCACTGACCATCGCTCTGCCCAATTTTCAACACATGTAGTCACTGTTGTCTTATACTGATGCAAAGATTCTTCACCGCTGTCTTATACTGATGCAAAGTTTCTTCACTGCTGTCATGTAAATCAGAACTGTTATGGGAACAAATTTCCATGCAATCCTCATTCCTCACATTTGTATCATGAGTACCAAGACTCAAGGTCACTCCTATAATATTTTCCAATTTCGCAATGACTTGAGAGTCATCATAATGTAGGAGTGGAAGACTGCTGTCATAAAAAATCAGTCCTGTGGGTTATAAGCACACTTTTATGTGAAAGTGAATCATCTATACAATGCAAATTACAATTGATTCATCATTGTTCTTGTTTCAGGTTTTTCAGTCTTTTCTCCAGATTGGGTGCCTTTTGCTTCTTCAGTAGAACATGAAGATAGGCAACAATCTTCCATCTTTAATTCTAGCCACAAAACCAACTCTCTGCTCAACTGAAAAATAATCCCAACTATAAAGTGTTGATCACTCAAATTTTCAAACATGTGAACTTAATAATTTGTGACCCCAATAGGTTGGCAAGAAACCGCTCTAATACCATTGTTAGAACCCCAACAGTCTCAAACTTCACCAACCCACTGATTTTCTATGCAAATAATATGTTTGTCTAGAAATTTGATAGTTATATAAAGTTTCTTTGAGTTTTCAGAATTTGATGCCAGGTATAAAGAAATCCAAGGAATACGAAATAAAGGAAGTAACCAAAGACTTTGAGGAAAATACTGTCACAAGTAACAAATAGGCAATGGACTTTCCCTTATTTTCAATTAACAACATTAATTTTCCTATTACAACAAAGGCATGCCCAAATATGAAGAGAAATTCTGATATCAAAATTTTAGGTGTTGCAACACTAAATATGACTGGTAAAAGGGCTCAATATACTGCAAACAAATGCTTTAATATCTTGATGATTACCTTCAATCTGCTCAACATTTAACAAATATGACAAAATTAATATACTTCAATCAAATCCTTCAAGCTGATATACTATAGTGTTTCACTGTTCACGTGTTACTGCAGTAGCAAGATAAAAAGTATGAAATCTAATCAACAATTGCTGCAATAATGAAGCTACAGGTCTGCAATAGATGAGACTTGAAAAATGCTTCAACCCCTTGCACAGATCTGCTCTTTATGTTCAGATTGGAATCCTCGATGAAGCCCATACTATGGAAAGGATTTAGCTGATCCCTCATAGCCTCAAGCTTGTCATTACAATGAAGAGTTTTTGTTCTTCAAAGCATAAAAATGGATGAAACCCTGGTTTTTCTTCCATTGCCACAAATCCCCAAAAACATAGTCAAAAGACAAAATGATCAACAATAATGAATCTATTTGCTTTTTCAGACCTTCTTATAACACCAATCTCCTTAATAGCATTTAAATTCACTTTCAAATCCACTTTTGGGTTTTCAATAAAAACTTTATATTATCTCCTCAAACTGGGTGCTCACTCATGCCATTACAAAATATATTTTAAGTGATTTTAATCGAGTGTCATGACCCCATCAACTATAAAGTACACTTGTTGACTTTATAATTGTATTTTGCAAATAATAATTAATAAGTAATCATTTTATCAGTAATTAAATTAACGCAAGTCCACAAATTATCATTACTTCTCAATTCTATTTGAACCTGCGAGTTAACCATAATGTCCACTGTGCACCCAACTACCTTACTAAAAATAGTAAGACTCCCTCTCTCTCAACCACTGACTTTATATTAAAAGTAAATCCCTCATTATTTGATCAAACCATCTATTGCAATTATAGCTTGTTCAAGTGCCATGCTATAAATAGTAACCTTGACCTTCCTCAAATACTCATTGTAAATAGTAAGTGGGCCAAACAGAGTCTAATGAAATCCAAACCTGAATATATACTGAGATCTGACAAAGAATACACACTGATCTCTGACAAAAGGGGACTCTCTATTAAACTACCTTAACCTACGTGGGTCATTGATAGGCTAATCCATCAGACTTTGATGCTTGCAAAAATGGGGACATTACAGGCATGCCAAATCCAAAATGGTTGTCATATCAATGGAAGTGTTTGTACGCAGCCCACCAAGAGCAGCTGTCCCACTTGTATGTGGTTAAGAAATAGTGACCATACAACACTAAATATCAGGCATGTGCTGGAAAACTTTTATGTATGACATGGAAGAGTCTGCAGGAAAAAAGTTGATGTATCTGTACTTAAAAGAATCCTACTTGCACAACTCTAAGCAATCTCTGAAGATGTTTCCGTATGACTCATAACTTGCCAAGAAGCTCCCATGCAAATGATATTGAGGTTGTAGGGTTTGAATTTTCCATTGTGTTGCTTCTTCTACAACAGTGGTCAGAGTTTGTACGGTACATGTGGGAAGATGTTGGAGGTGTCGTATGGTAGTAATAAGTTCCATTATCTATACACAATGTTGCCACTTTCATGTGGAAGGAAAACTAAGCACACAAGACAATTGAAGAGTCATACGAGATAATTGGATTGCCATAGGGTTGTACAAAAACGAATGTGTGTTGTACAGGGTGTAGGTACATATATATAATAATTATTTGATTTCTTTCTATATACAAATTTTCTAATATAATTGAGTTGTAAGTTTTACATTAATTTAGGGGTTAAAACTACTATATTGTCTTATCTCTTAAAATAGAACTAGTTTGAAGATGTGTAATCCAAGCAACATAAATTATATGAAAATAGTAAAAACCTCACAATTTTTCAAGACAATTGAAATTCATGTACTAATATAGTTTTCTGTTCATTCATCAATGATCATAATTACTTCCAACAAAGTTGTCCTTGGTGATTTTTATTAATCTTGTTGGAATACCACGATCACTGAGAGGGGGGTGAATCAGTGATCTTTGAAACAATTTGAAACTTTAAACTAATGACGTATTCAATGATTACTTTAACATCATCAAGTCTATGTGCTTTAGATGCAAGGCAGTATAAACAATGCACACATTAGAATTGTTAACACCATGTTTATACTAGAAAACCCCTAAAGGAAAAAAATCACTTTTGAATATCCTATATTATTATGCGTGACTAGCAATAAATGATGCCTTACATAGCATACATTGGGGCCTCACTAACCAAGGTAAGGCCTTACATAGCATACACAACCTCACATAGCCAAGATAATGCCTCACATAGCCAAGTTAATATCTCACATAGCATACACTGTCTGACATAGCCACTACTGCCTCACTAGCATTAACATTGCCTCACATAGCAACTTATAGAAGTAGCCACTTCCAAGTTATACAATGAATGGTTCAGGTCAAAGGATTACTTTGTTTCAATACGATGCATTTGAATACAATATGTCTAAAATATAAATCAGGCTCTCTTCTTTTCAATCAATGACAAACATGTCAACATGTTATCAAATCAACAACCTCTCTCAATGTCATTGTTCTACACCTTCAATCAATTCTGCAACTGTAGTCTTATCACTCAACATCATTCTGTCAATCTTCAGTCTGCATTGGTTAATAATAAAAACATGTCAACAAGTCTGCAATATAAAGAAGTCTTTACAACTTGCAAAGGGAGCACTTTTCGGATCTCTCTTTATCCACAATCTTTGCAAAGACAATCATTAGCATTTTCAAAATTGCATATACATTTCACAGTTTTAATTCTGATCCAATTAACTCATGTTTCTATTGAGAGACACTGTTACATTCGTTACCATTCTGCTATATGAAGAAATATCCTAGTTACCAGTTTTGTACCACGGAGGCCAGATCCGGATTCATGCCAGGATTTGTCCAGTATTTTCTTTTTAATTTTTATTATTATTTTCTTTTTCATTGTAATGACTTTGATTCATAGATTCGTACTAGAATCATAGATTCATACTGTGAAATGACTTAGACTCATAGATTCCTACTATGAAATGATTTTGTTTTAGAATTATGTATATCTGTTTTTTTTTGTATAATTAATGCATATATAATGATTCTTTCTGAGAGATATTAAAGCCTTGTTATTTCCAAACAAATCTGTTTATGAAGTTCCATAATATCCTTTTATACCATATTAGAAGTAGAAGCTGATTCACATCAATGTGGCTACCTTTTATACCCAAGACTACTCTTAAAAACCATTTCTCTTCAATAAAGGAACCAGTGATACTAAACTCTGCAGATCGCATTCCTTTTAGCAAATCATTCTTTTATTAAACTCCATTCCAAATTGATTCCATATGAAAAACGTGGGCTCGTTTTTAAACAACAATTTACAAACTGTCTTTAGTCCAGATTGTAATTGCTGTAGTATTTCCTTGGCATCAATTTTGTTTTACAATGATTACTGTTTGTAAAGAATATCAGTAATAACTAATTTTGATCTTTCTTTAGAATCATGTATAATGTATTTGTAATCATGAGTTAAAAGTTCTTCAATAGCTAACATTGATAAATGACCACAACAATTTTTTATCACTACTCTCCAATTATTTCAATACTGAACTAAATGTTTTCTGTTAAGGAAAACATTCTCTTACAGATTTCCTGTTGTTTGGGTGACAGAGTAATCCACTGTACTATTTTCTGTTTTGAAATTCGTAAATAGCCTTCCTGTTGCCACATCTTTCTGTTCCTTTCACAGACTGTTATGTTCCTGTTGCAGACTAGACGGAAGTCAAAACTTTCACCGCATATTTAAATTCCTGTCATAGTGAACTTTGTTCCTGTCAACACAATGCTAGGGTGCATTAATCCTCATGCATACCCTCAGTTCAGACTGTGTCATTAGCTGCATCATGAGAATAGCTCTGTCAACAACCTTCCTTACAGGCTCATCTCCTTATCACAATGCTAACATAACTCATCTTTTGACATCAATGAAAAACATGCCAAATCCAATGAATCTTCTGATCTTGCACCCCAATCTTAAGACAATCTTGATGCAGGTTTCTTATTTATTTTCAAGACAACTTAGCTTGTCTTTACAATTATACATAATCTGTTTTAAATGTGCCTCTTTTCTTTACTTATGATTCAAGTCATTACTTTATTTCTGCAGGCTTGAACGCTCATTAACATATTAAAACTTAAAACCCTTTATAATTGAATTGATCAAGATAACACAATTAGTAAGCTTTAGGCCTTTAACTCATCTAAAGCACTACTCGGAGTGCTATCTTGGCATGATTTTGTTAGCTTAAGGTATTGCATTTTCCCCACTTGGTAGATTTATCATATCATCTTATATCACTACATGAAAGCAAAGATATTAGGGAGTTTGTGAGTTGATAAGATTTTAAAATGGCACATCTACAATTCAATCAGTTTTCCCCCCAAACACAGTTGCAGTTTATCATGGAAATTATGCATATCGGTCAGCTGTATCTTCCAAACACATAACAAGAGCTCTGGTAGAGCTTGAGTCCCTGCCTATTATTTAAGAAAAAACACTAAGATAATGCATTTTGTTGTGGGCTATATACTTGGTGGTGTTGTTTAAGAGATCGTAGCCTTGATTATTCAAATAGATCTCAACAACAAAAGTCAACTGCTTTTGCATTCTAATGCAGTTCATAAGAAGACTTCGGTGCTTAATCAATGGAAAACCTCTCTGGCTCCCTAGTATTTCTCGGCTGTCCAAAGAATGGTTGATTTAGTTAGAGTGTTTCTAAGATTAAGGAGTATAAGAATATTGGGAAAAAAATAATTTTAAAATTTGTTGCAAGTATTTCACAATTTAAAAACATAAGAATACTTAAAATAAATGATGTCACAATCTGTACATAAGCAATTTTTTTTAAATTATATTTTGAACATGACAAGGGAGGGAAAATAGTTTAGTTTGATTGTTAAGTTATAATATTTTAGAATTGTAATGTAAAAAATAATAAATAGTAGAAGAAATTTACTTTTTAAATTAAAATATACTCAACTAATGTTGAATTACATTTAAACAATAAAATAATATTTTAACAAATGTAAAATAAAATTGAATAATTGAATTTTTTGAATTAAAAAAAATGAAATAAATATACAGTAAAATTAAAGAGATTCAGATCAATAAAAATAACTCTCAAGTAAATTATAAATAACTTTAATCATTGTTTAGCATAATTTGAATCTTTTTGAATTAAGTATGAAGTAATAACACTATTTAGCATAACAAAAAGCATCCAAGTTTTGTGCTGCCCAGATTAGAATCTACAAAATTGCCTATGTTATTTTCCTCTTTTACATTTTCCTAAATTAGCTGACAATGCAAGACAAAAACTCAATTGGTCGGGGATTTTCTCTTGAATTTTAGATTTAATTTTTAAAATTTCAGCTAAGTTCAAATTAATAAAGCAGTATCTCAATTATTCAAATATGTAGTTTTTTCCTCCATATAAATGTTGTGTGTATGGGTGCTGACCACTAAGACTGGATAATTTCACCAACTTGCTAAAGCTTACAATCTGATGAGACATATGCAAATAGGAAACATTCACTTACACAATTCAAAGTCTCATATGTTCGCCACTGCTGCAAATTTTATAATTTCTACTTAATCTAGACTGGAAGAATTTAAAACAGGCTTACTCTTTAAACATGTAAGCCTCCTTTGAAATTCAATCGACTAAGCATTTAACTAGGTAAATGTAACAATTTAACCGTTAAAATGCTCCAAGTTTTGAAATGGGTATGATTAAGTTTTTACCTTGCATAGTTCAATAGAAATCTCTAATGAAGGAAGCCCAAACAAATGGAAACCAGGTGTATGTGTTGTGAAATTTTGAGAAAAGTTGAGAGGTAAATGTGGATAGATGTGAAAATTAGACCTGCTGTAAGACCAAATCATGATTCCCACTATGCTACCTGTTGCTTGAAAACTGTGATTGACTCAATGCCATGTCTATTGTGACGGTAAGGGAGATCAGCTACAAAAATGTAGTCACGAGTTCATACCCAATTGCTCCATGACATCATTTTTATGTTTTCGGAAGAGTTTATTGGAAGCGGTATATTTTAACAGCGGAATAGATTATAAGACATTTAACATACATAAGGTTGAAGATTGGTACTATCAAATAAAAATGATAAGAGATAAGGATGAACTTTAATAACATTGTCAGTGTCAGTCACCAACCATGTTATTGAAGCGTGAGCTACAAGGTATTAAATAATTAAAGTTAATTTTCTAATTTGTTTTGAAATTTTTGTCAGAGCACAAGAGCTAAATACTTGAGGGGAAGAGATGGAGTTATTTTTGTCAATTATGTTACTATTTTTCCTTAACATCTTTACCAAAAAAAAGTTACAGCTATTGTAATCTGAAGGAAAATAGGTCTTGTAGTTTGCCTGTCAAGAAAGCCTGCATCATAAGGTACAACCATGTATCACTGAAGATGAATGAAGCTGCAGTGAGATTTTGGGCATCAATATTGTTCATCATGTGATAACCATCTTCAACTGACTCTCTGAGAAGTATCTGCCCCGGGTCCAGTGTTGGAAAACTCATCATAATAATGTGCTCAAGGTGAAGCGTCCATTCTCTATGAGGATGAGGAGGACTGGCTTTTACAAAAGAAAAGTAGTCGAAGATTTTCAATAGCTAAATTAGGAAGTCAATCTCGCTTCTGTCATGCCCACTCCATGAACGAATTGGACACAATACAAAAAAAGACACTATTTCCAGAAAAAGGAAATTATTAACAAATCTTGTTGCCCGCTTCTTGTCTGTAGATGATGACATTCATGCTTGATACATAATGCCTCTCCACTAACACATCAATCCTAGTTGCTCCTTGAATCGCTTTTTCCTTTGCAGAGGTATTTGTGTTGGTAGTAACAGAATATGCATTTCAATTTCTACTCTGACCAGTCAAAGTCCATCCAATCTCTGAGTTTTTTTCTAAGAAGTTGTCTCATTGCCACTTTTCTTCTTCTCGAGTACCAGCACCAATTCCTGCCCCTCTGCACCTTGTTTCAAATGAGGTTGAGACGAAATAGCAAGAGGACCTGCCAGGAATTCTCTAGAATTTGTTTTCCTGAATCTGGAAGAAGTTTCCAGATATATTTATTTCAGTCTTTTTGTTCATAAAATCATTTTTACCCCTGGCAAAATTGTTTGTATCCAATAAGAATTAATAATTAAAAATTAATTATAAAATAAATTGTTTTTTAACTTTAGAAACTGACATGCTTTGGTTGAAAAAACTAGTTGTAACCACTACTGGAAACATTAGTTCCCTGCCTATGCATAGGCAGGGACTAACAATTTAATTTGACCTCTTAGCTTAGGCTTATGCAACCTTAAGCCAGGGTGAGTCTATTTCATAAGATATGCTGTTCTTTTTAAATTTGGGGTTTAATAACAGTGAGGCTAAAAGGATCAAGGATTATTGCATATATTTGAAAACTCTGACTTTATACAATGCAGATATCTAATATTTTAGGCATTCATTGATTTCCTTGTATTTAAAAACTAAGCTTTTAATATTTGTTTACAGGAAGGCTGTAAAATCATTCATCCAGGGATTTCTACCAGGTTTGGTTTTGAAATTATTTCTCCTTCTACTTCCATCAATCTTGATGACATTGTCAAAAATTGAGGGCCACACCTCATTTTCAGAGATTGAAAGGAAAACAGCAAGCAAGTATTACAACTTTATTTTGATTATCTTCTTTTTTGGCTCTATATTTGTGGGATCGGCTCTTCAGGATTTTGATGCAAAGAAACAACTCAAGGACCTGGGCAATTCTCCTACAGTGTATATCTCATTCCTTACTTTGAATTTGATAAATCTCAATCCTTGGTTTTCAAATTGGCATCACAAATATTTTTTGACTTGTAAATTTTAATATTTGTCTAGTAGAGCTCATTTTGGTTCTTTTCGGGTTTTAGTTGACTCCTAATGTCTTGCTGGTGTGAAAATATTTGTTTGACATTAGCACAAGAATTTTCCATCTAGAAGATGCTCTGCAGAAAAAATTATTGTTGTTAAGACCACAATTATTATGTGCATTGTGACATCAATATAGTATTTTGTTATCCAATTTTGAATCTGAATTTATTCTGCTGTGGAACTTTATACTGTTTAGGTGCCTGTTCAGATACTAGTCAAACTCCGTGGAGAGCCCTTGATTTGCCCCTGTGAATCTCCCCATTGTGACATCAATATAGTATTTTGTTATCCAATTTTAAATCTGAATTTATTCTACTGTGGAACTTTCTACTGTTTAGGTGCCTGTTCAGATACTAACTCCTTGGAGAGCCCTTGATTGCCCCTGTAAATCTCCCCCTGGTTATTCAAACACATATACCCCACAATGTTCTGCAATGTAATTATATGTGTTCTCTCTCTATATGATAATGTTCACAGTGTTCAATAGAAAAAGTTCCATTTATGTTCTTTGAACATATTTCTTTAATAGACAGAAAATAAAAGATGATATTCAGATTTTTCTGGAATTTGAGAATAATTATCTTGCTTTTAAGGGGAGTATATTTCTCTTTTTTCTTTAACTTTGATAAGCATTAGAATTGTGAAAATCTCATAGTTTCAACTTTCTACCTCACCCATCATACCATTATTATTGTTTTGTACAGAACAAAAATATTCAATGTTATATATGTTCTGAGCAATTTTTGATGACCTTTCAGAAAAATATTATTTGTTCCCACTATCTGAAAATTACAATATTACAATGTGTGGAGTTTTATTTGCAGATTTCTAAAAAATCTTGGAGTTTTAGTTCCAATGAGAGCAACTTTCTTCATAACTTATATCATGGTGGATGGATGGTCTGGCATTGCTGGAGAGATTTTACGGTTGATTCCATTGATAATGTTCCATTTGAAGAACTCTCTTTTTGTAAAGACTGACGAGGATAGGGAGAATGCAATGGATCCTGGGAGTGTAGTATTTGCAGAAGCCCTCCCTCGCATGCAATTATATTTTTTGCTTGGTCTTGCATATTCAGTGGCAACACCCACCATTCTGCCTTTTATAGTTCTCTATTTTGGGTTTGGCTATTTCATCCTTCGACATCAGGTGATAAATTACTCTATGCACTCACACCTGCACACACCTGTGTGTGTTGTTGGGAGAGAATTTGAGAATTAGTATTTAAGAATATTCTGATAGAATTTTCATTCTTTTCACTTTGAGGTTCCTTTTAAATAAATGTTATGTGACAAAAATCTCAACTATCAGCCAACACATGCAAGATTTGCATAAAGAACTCTCAGCTATCAAGTAACAAAAACAAAAGTTGCATTAGACACAACTATCCTAGGGGGTTGAATATGGTATTATTAGATAATTATTATCTATTGTGCAATAATCTCATAAAATGACATCTGACTATAGGTTCTAAATTAGATAAAGAAACGTCATCCTTTTAAGGAAAAAAATACTTATATTTGATGGCAATGTTAATGACCACCTTTGATGATATGGTTTATTTTATAATATCCATAGCTACGTAGAACAAGGATAATGTTACATACTTAAATGGAAAAAGGACTACTATAAATTGATTTGAGCTAAATGCTATGGCTATTTTAACTTTCGACATCAATAAGAAATTTCTCTATGTGTACGTCCACTCACACTACATGTGTTGTTGGTGGAGAATTTCAAAATTAGTATTAAGCCTACTTTGATAGACTTCATTTTTTTTAAAACTTTAAAGCTCCTTTTAAATAAATGTAATATAACAAGAGACTCAACTATCAAATAACACATATGAAACTTGTGTAGTGCGCTCTCAAATATCAAGCATCAAAGAGAACATAACCATTATAGGGGTTGAATATAATATTCATAGATAATGGTATTTGTATTGTAAAAATATCATAAAAATGACCTATGACTATATTTTAATATAGATAACATGATTTTTTTATTGAAGAAAAGTAGTAAAGTATGATGGAAATTTTAATGATCCACCTTTAATGATATGGTTTGTTTTATAATATCCATAGTTAAGAAGCAAAAGGTGGCTAGAAGTTATTTGGGCTAAAATGCAATTTAAGAAAATATTTATTGCACTAGTAGAAAACAAGAGGGGAAACATATTTATGAGTGTGGGTACTTGATTGACCACAAAGAAAACATGAACGATTTAAAAAAAAACCTTCACAAATGAATAATGTGGCTTTGGTGACACACTTATTAATGCATTATGTCCTCATTTGTTCTTTTGAGGAGAACATAAAAGGGAATACCATATATGGTAAAACCATTCTTCAAGTTATAAGGGAAAGCTTCTTGAGATCTAACCCACCCTAAAACTTATGTACAAAATCTACAATTATGTCCATTTCAAAGGGGATGTGTTTTAAGGATTCCCAAATGACATTTCGAAATGAGGTTTCCCAAGTCATTTCCAATTAAACATCTATCTCTAGAGATCCCATGATTCCCTTGAGAAGCCTTGTCAAAAGTGATCTTTAGTCTTCCTCTTAGAGGGAAATCAATTTAGCCTTCTTCTGTATTTCATTTTTTTGCTCTACTTTTGTGGGTTTGATGTACCATTGGGTACATTTAAAAGATTCCATCTTTGGTGATCTTATCATCCCAAGACGTGGAAACTTTGGAGCCGAAGATAGGATTCTTGAGTTCAAGAGAAAGCATATACCTATTTCAATTTTGCTACATACATGGTCATCTAGGAGGGATCATTTGTTGAAAGTATGGTGACTGCATTCTTTCCTTATGTGCAATCTAATGATGGATAGGGACACAAACCATATTCCTGCCCCTGTAATACCTTTCTTTATGTATGACCATCCATTGAAGAGTTTAAACAAATCAAATTGCAATGACCATCAACCAACCAATTAGCCATTTCCAATGAACTGTTCCTATTTCAAGCCTAGTAAGTTTAATGATAGCTAGCTTATATTTTGAGAGCTTGTAGGTTGATTGGTAAGGGACCCTAGAGTTATTGGAGGATGCAGGTTTGGTATTTTAGGGTTTCGGTTTGTTGAGATCAGTCTAGTTTCGAATGAGTATCATAACGACACTTTTAAAAGTGCTTTCAGGATCCTAGGGAGTTGTCCAAACTTCTTGGAGAGAATGTCTATTTTTTGTAGGTCACTGATATGGTACCAATCATCATCATAGTGCTTCAATTTCTTCATGGTATTGTTAGATTTGGATTTCAATGTCATTGTAGTGCGTTCTGTAATGTGGGTGAGTTATTAATAGATATTTCACTAATATTGTCTAAGGTTGACAAATTATTAAATGAAAATTATGGTGTACCAGTCATTAAAAAGGTAAGCACATGTTTGAAAATGTTGGATGTTTAGTTTTGAGGACCTTTGCACATGAAGAGTTATTTTATAATTCAAAAGGTCTTTTCAAGGTTAAATGAATTACTTTCAATTGGCAATTGGTTTGTTTCTCTCTAGAAGTATGTTGTTGATTGATAATGTTATGCTATTGGATTGAACCTAAGAGTCCTTCCACAACCTTTTAATGATAATGTAGTATCCCTAATCAGATATTGCTCCAAAATTGCATGCAACAGTTTTACAATTATCCAAATAATAAACCAACAAATACTGAAATGAACAACTTCAGAAATGTTATAACATTATAATATTCAGCAATACAGTCACAATCATAGAATCCAATCTTAAATACAGTAGTAACAACTAGATTGGGAAAAAACTAGGAAGGAACCTTTAACTTCATATGTGAACTCCATCATGAATTCATAAACAATAATGAACTGGGTCTGCATCCAATCTACTAGCATAGATTGAAGGTTTTTGTCCTCAGGTTCTAGAAAGAAAGCTCGAAGCTTCCCCAATTCCTCCAAGAGAAATCTAAAATCAAAACTGGATCCAAGCATGCTAAAATGAATCAAGTATTCTTTTAATGCCCGAACAATGACTCTCCACCTTCCCGCTTTTTTCTTTCGTTTTCTTCCTCTTTCATCACCTTTGCTCCTTTTAATATCAAAATGACATTTTTAATAGTTTGGAATCAGCTCCCAATTAAGTCACTTTTAATAATTCTTATTAACTGGCTTAGAATTTCCTAATGTCCCAAAAAGTGGACATTATAATCCTCCCTCCATGAGATTGCTTGTCACCAAGCAATCATGAAGCTGTAAAATCAATACCAAGATTGCACATCTCTATAGCTCATATTGGTATCCTAGAAATAGGGATATGCCATGCTGTGTAACTGAAAATAGGGATGCAATTCATCCAATAGTAAAATCCTTGGATCCCATGTCAACCTGAAAAGTACTGTTGCACCTACCTATTGCATTACTCTGGAGTCTGAACATGACTGCACCGTGCCTCAAATAGTGCAGCAAACTACAGTGGTCCACAAAGTGTAAAGCACTTGTCAACTCTGGGATCCCAAATCAACCTATCAACATGAGCTTGGGATTAGGAGAAGGTGTCCATCAATCTATGATCTTCTTGCATCACCCAACTAGACAAGTAGATCGCCATAAGCTTGCGAAAGGCAACTCCAATATGCTAAAAAATCAACTCATCAAGCCCCCAAATGTCGCTGTCATAAACCGGGTCAGCAATATAAATGATAACAATGTTGACACTATGCCCCTATTTTAGAAAGATTATTATCTCATAAGGTATGTACTTCAAGCTGATAAGTCTCCATGAATCTGCCTAGAATTCACTAACTTTTGTAGGCCAAGCCAAATCTAAGAATGTGATGGTAGACCAAGCAAGGCAGCCATTGATAGCTGAAATAGGCATAAAGATAGAATCACAAATCAATAAATAGATGGCTGTCATATCATAAAATTTGTGTCAAATTTCCAGCCTTCAGTATGCCTTGAGGACAACTTTATTTCTAATTCACCGTAAGTGTTGTTAATCAAATTTTTTTCCTCCATCAACAAAAATATCACCTTCACATGAAATTTCAATACTTTTATCACTTGGTTCATCTTTATCTTCATGATGTTGTGAAGATATGTTACTTCTAATATAAAAATCAGAACTCATGTGGTTGACCTTTTGTGTCATCCTCATGGTTTACCTCATGTTTACAATTTTGAACAAACCTTAGGTTGGATTAAATTTCATCATCTATTGAACTATTTTGTAATGTCCCCTTCTTCGCACTAGCTATAATGGCACCTAGTTGGTCTATCTTTCCATCCAGATAGGCTAACGGCATGTGATTTAGGATGCCAACCAGTCATAGTAGTTGTGGTTTTAGTTGAGGAGATTTTAAATGGGAAATTCTAAGGTTAAAGTCACTTTATTTTATTGAGTTGAATTATAAAGTACTTTATTGTTTGAAGTCACTTTATGACAAAATGACTCAAGTGACTAAAACACAAAAGTCTTTTATCCCACATTGCTAAGATGTTTGTATCTCTCCACACTTCGAGGTTATAAAGGAAGGCTTTTTGCATTGGGATTAGCACCACAAATATATGTTGTTTTCAAAAATCTCAAAGGTTGCTTAAATGTGATTGGATATTTCCTAAGGACGAAACCCCTTAAGGAAAAGCAGTGAGACTAGACACAAACCTCTCACATTGTTCTATTAGGTTTTAAGTTTGATTTGGTACTTGGAGGTTAGGCAAGAAGTTGGAGTTATTAAACAACAAGAAGAGGAACTGGTCAGTATTTGATATTAGCATTTGTATATTATCAGTTAATGCTGGACAGCAGTCAAGAAGGCAATCATTCCAGGGCCCACGGTATTAGTGGAGTCCTCATGTAAGTATAATCTTTACCTCCTCAAGTTTTATACATTGGCAACATCTTTACATATAGTGAAGTTCATGGGATAGTGGGACTTAGACAACCAGCATAGTGCACTTCAATGGTGAATGTCTTGCATGTGAATACCACCATTTTCAGAATTGATTGAAAGGTGTGGTTAATAGGAACAACAGCGGCATAGGAGAACTACAGAACAGTGGATGTTTTGACAGGTGGCAAAATAAGAATATGGCTGAGGTGATCATGGAAGAGTATCTAAGTGTCTCACGGAATCTGCAATTGGTAACCGCATTGGTACTATTCCCCTCCATAGCTCGCTTCAGCTCCTTTCATCAGCACAGGTTGGCAGAATAGATTCTAGTAGTAGACGGCAGATTGATTGAGTGCCTAGAAGTGGTGACGAGCTAGGTGCTTACTGCATACTTAAACTCTCCTAACGACATTCACCATTGTTACGGGTCTGTCCATGTTATACCTGTTCTGCATTATTTATATTACATATTTGCTAATATTGTAAAGATTGTCATCCTATCTTCAGCATATAGCTTAAAGGTCATTGATTTACTGTCATGAATATAAGGCATGATCATTAAGTTTTGAGTTCAGTTTCTAATCTCGACTTGCTTGAAGTTTTGGTATCATTGGTTGGCATAAACATTTCATAGCATTAGTTTTGATGAATCAGTAAAGTGATGATACAATAATAATTTTACTAAAGGACTTGTTTACAACACAACTGTTTGACGAAATTCTCCTTAGTCCAAGTTTAGTATTTTTAATCCAATCCAGCAGAGATCATTTCATATTTTTATATTTATTGGGAGTAGTTTCCTCCTCTAAATGTGTGGCCTCATATGCTATTATCTCATCTCTTTCAAATAGTTCATTCTCATGGTGTATTCATTTTCTACCTAGGAAATATCTTGCTAATTAAGATCCTCATCAAAGGGCCTATCAATAATCACTTCCAAGTCACCAAATAAGATGCTAGTATATTCCTCACTATTACCCATAGTTGATTCCATCTCTTTGCAAACTTGGGTTTCATTATGTTGGAGCTGAACTATAGGATTCTTAACTTCCTCAAATCTGACCTGCACATCTTGGGATGATCTTTTTCCTTGTTATCCTCATAAATGTGATCAAGCGGCCAAGTATGCTAGCAAGTCAAACAAAGTTTCTCTATCCACATTTGGTTCTTGCTCATTTTTGGAGATCCTAAAGCTTGTATGTCAGTTGATATTAACTCACTATTAGTCATGTGATCCTTGAACTTCTCAATCCTATGCTCAATCAATTCCTTTGTGTGCTCAAGCTATGAGTGGGATTTTATATTCCCCTCTCCAAAATGCCAGAAAATCTAATTGTAATCATTTGCATACATCATCATCCTCATCTAAGATTAATGATATGATTGTTTATACATAAGATCTCATAATGTTTGGATGATGTTTCCAAAACTCGCTTAAGAAAAATTGAAATGGACAAAAGAATTAGAACCATGACTTTTCAAATTTTCTATTATGTTAATTGTTTTTGCTTTTTCCTAACTTAATACCACCAAATTCTGATTCTCAGTAGTTGCAAGTACCAGCGAAGACCATCTTTCACAAGCTTCCTCCCCTTATTTGTCAACAATTCCCTACAGTTTGAGACAAATTTTACCCTTCCTCTCTTTGTAATTTCGTCAAATAGTTTGCATGAAAGTTGAGTTCAAGTTATTGATTGACGAAGTGATAGAGTATACTCCTAATTGTGTGTTGAAAGCAAGACTTTAAAGCCAAACTGTAATGTTCCGATGTCCAACTAACCCTTAGAAAATTGGTTCGTTTGTGTGTGTACCTGTTGAATGCTCAAATCCACTATACCAAACATGCATAGGGAAACCTAGATAGGCCATACGGTATCTAGAAGGGTTGTTGTGGAGGCCATAGGTCAAAACTAGGAGGTCGTACGGTAACTTGAAGGTCATACGATATGTGATGAGGGTGACAGGAAGGCCATATGAGGGGATAAAATACTAAGTTCATATAGTATATTGGTGACTGTATGGTAGACTTGGTAGCTATACGGTTAGACTGGGAGGCTGTACGGTCAGCTGGAAGTTGATGCCAGGAAGAGGCCATACAGGGTGATGTAAGGATCTGGGGTGTATAGAGGCTGCAGACAAATGGAGAAAGAAGTGTGCAGATGGTGTGACCACAGAGAGATTTTAATGCAGATAAACAAAGAGATTGAATTTCCCAATACAAGAAAGTTGATCAATTTGAACACAATGATTTCTTCAATTTGCAATATAATGGTGCTTTGATTTGCTAGATCCAAGCAAAGTGTTACAAGCGACAGAATAGCATGAGGGTTGAATCCCACCAAAATTGCGAGAGCCAAGTAGGGAAGATATTTCACTTTTAAAATGGAAAACAATAGAGAAATCCAATAGGAATTCACAGTTCAAAGAAATATCCAAAATCGCATACCAACAACTACCTATAAGCCGTGCTTAAATACCCGTTGGGGAAACCTTTTCGAGGGTGTACAAAGATAGATGACAACAACACCTACCTACAAAAACAAAAATAAAAATGGGTCTGAGATATACTAAATCAAGCGAACCATTAACAATGTTTGATTAATAATTTATTTTATGATGGGGACATTACAACATGAAAGGAAACAACACTGCACTAAAATTCGATGCTCTCATTCACTGACACAACAACTAGTAAATAATTTTACATTCTTATACAGGTCTGATTATAAGGAGAGCAACGACATTCTTGACCTCACAAAGATGTCAAAATGGAGTCAAAACATTAATTTCAATTCCTGAAGATTTGGAGACTTTCCAACACCTTTCTTATTCTTCATAAAATAGTGCTTCAATATAAAATTCACAGTAGACTCTCATCCTTCTTCTACATTATAGTGTTTTTCCAATTTAAGATTTGGTTTCTAGGAATCCTAGTTTATTCAGTAGCAACAACAATGAACTTTTGTTTTTGTAACCAGATGGAACTATTAATATGTTCCCAAATAGAAGGTTTATGTAGCTTAAAGTTTTACCCTTCACAACTTCCAACCTTTATCAAAGAAACACTTCTTGATATACTACTCCACTCATCCGACTATACACTGCAATACATTAGCACTTTGAACGCAAGCCCAGATGAGGAGTAACTAACTATGGCTCATTGATTCTAATTCGCACACCTGATACTTCTGTTCTTATTACGGATGGTGTTAACTATAGACTTCCTCTCATTTCATTCAGAACACTTTCCTCAATCAATTCTTTGAACCACCAACTTCTCCCATAATTACATTTGGTTCAAATTCTCAACTCTTCATTTCCATGTGTGATGTTTGACTATTTAATTAACATATGTAGATATTGTTGCCTAAAAACCCAACTATTATTGTCATTCTATAACTCTGGTTGTTTCTACCACAGACGCCAATAACGTATATACAAATTTGATAATAGATACATTTGATTTGATTTGTTACTAAAAATTGAGTTGGTGTTACTATTTATTTTTTATCCGTAATGGGTTGAAGCCTAGATTTATTATTATCATTAGTTGTTGTAATTAATTATTAGTATGTGTTAAGTTCGAGTAGACTCAAACCCAAGGCCTCCTGCATGAGAGGCTCACAAGTTATAGTTGTGTTGTTGGCTCTCACCTTGGTGCTACTAATTATTATCTATATTGACTACAGGTCAAAATAATTATATTACCGAATCAATATTATTCAACAAAAAAATCAATAGACCTATATTACAATTAAACAATAATCAAATGCATTGATATCATCAATATGATTCACAACTAAAAATTATCACAAGACTCTAAAAACATTCTAAGTCTTAACTATTAACAATAATCAAACTAAGATAAAATAGCCGCTCATTTCGTAAAGTATGGTAGTGAACATTCTTGGGATGCGACCCTCCCCATGGGTCACGTCACCCTACTTAAAGGGGATGACCCACCTCATGTTTGACATCAAAGACAATAACGAGCATTTTACCAAGATAGGTCTAGTAGACAATGACACCTATGGGGTCCAAAGCATGGTTGGCAAAGGCAACAATTGTGACGCAATATTGAGAGGAAGGGGGGATTGCTACGTGGAAGGTGAGCCCCACTCCTTTGTCAAACAAGCATAAAGAAACATTGACGGGAATTCTGATCAAATGCTAATACAAGCTATTAAATTTAATAATTTGTTAACTTAGATCACATTAATACTTTTATCCTAAGGTAGCAAACAAATCTATAGAAGTCTATATTGAATGGAAATATGACATATGCGGTAGAATATTTTATGCACTCACACACACACACGCATATATATGTATGTATTGGGGATGTATATATAATATAAGTACTTGGACAAATATATATAAATCAAATGTTATTTATATTAAATATAATTTTTTTAATCTTAAAACTATATATAACTTGTAATGTAAAGGAATTAGAATGGCTTATCCTCTTTTTTCTCTCTATACTCTTGGGAGTTGATAGATGGTGTTGTATAGGGAAAGGAGATGTAAAACAAAAGTTGTACTAGTGTCACACACCATACAACAAGTATATCCACGCTCTCTAAGGAATTGAGGTTAAAAACCATGTGAATTACTAGATGCATTATAAGTTTTATATATATATATATATATATATATATATATATATATATATATATATATATTATTACTCAAATGAAATGAATTAAGTTGTCTACAAAGTAATGGATGTTAAAATTTGGTTTTTGACTGCCTTGGAGTAGGGGTCATGACAGTGATATCAGAGCATAATCTTTCCATCCCGTGAAGGGTGTGCATGCTAAATCAAAAGAAAGGGAATAAAGGAAAAATTAATGCTCAATTAACAAATGAAATGAGATCATTTATGGAACAATCAAATCAGATAAGCCAAGCACTACTCAAAACATTACAAAACATGGGAAACTCAATTGAAAGCCTTAAAAAAAATTCTGTTGGGAGGGACTTGAGTTCCAACCATTTAGAAAACAATAATAATGGTTATCCCTCTTGTAGCATACCTTACCCCCCCCTTCCTAACCAAAAGAGATACTTCATTAGAAGGGAAGAAAATTGAATAACCTACAAATAGTGCAGTAGAGAATACTAGAGCATATCCTAGCCTAGAACCTGAAATCAAATAACTTGTAACGTTTAGCGAATTTTGTGAAGGCAAAAAATATGGAACACAAAAGGGAATGATAGTAGATTCAAACTAGGATGCTAAGCACAAAGAAAGAAAACTTGACATCCCAAACTTTAATGGATAAGGGGAAATCACAGCATATGATTGGTTGCAGACTCTAAACATGTACCTCACCTTTAGTCCAGCCATGATGGAGGAAGATACATTCTAATTTTCTATCTTACACCTAAAGGGCATGGTGCATGAATGGTAGCACTATGGAACTCACATCTGAGGCCACCAAAATATTACAACCTATAAGGAATTTACACAAAGATTTGATAGGAAGAATCCGCAAGAAGACTTTAAAAGATTAACGCATATCAGGCAGCAAGGAACAATCAAAAGTTATATTAATGAATTCCAAAGGATATCAGTCCAAGAGACAAGAACATATGAAGATGGGTTAAAGGATTAGTAAATGCTCTAAAATCGGAAAATCTTGAAGATGCCTTTCAAACAACTTTAAAATTAGAAACTTAATCCACAAATAAAAAAGAAATAAATGAGTATACAAAAACCTTATACCAAAGGGATAGTCACCCCAAGGACTTCCTCTAGAAACAAGAGCTTAAGGAAAATAACTTATGCTTCAAAGGCCAAGAACCTTGGGGATGAGGGCACACTTGTCACGAAAAAGAATCAAAAGAGAAAAAATGGTGTTACAGGTGTAAAGACAAATGGGGTCCAGAGCATAGATGCGGCAAGAAAGAGAGAACCCCCAACATAAGAACAATACTAAGTATAGAGGTAGACAGGAACTTGAAAAAAAGTGAAAAGGCATGAAGAAGTGAGAGCAAAGACATTGAAGTGGCAAATTAAGGATTCAGAAACAAATGGATTTTTATGGACGAACCCCTATAGTATCTATGAACATTTAAAAAATTATTATTATCATACAAACCATGATCTCATTAAAGAATGATTGTAATAATAATTGTTTAAGGGCAAGCAATTTTGGGACAGGTGGGCTGTCACAAACCCCAACAATTTATATACAAATTTTGGTAACAGGTACATTTGATTTGATTTATTACAAAAAATTTATTTGGTGTTAATGATTATCATCAATATTGACTTGAGGTCAAAATAATTAAATATCAAATATTATTAATATTTAATTGTCCAAATAATAATATAACCGAATCAGTATTATTCAACATAAAAATACATAGATCTCTATTACAATTAAACAATAATTAAATGTCATTGATATCAATATCATTAATACGATACAACTAAAAAATATCATAAGGGGCTGAAAACATTCTAAATCTTAGCTATTAACAATAATCAAACTAAGTTAAAATAGTCGTTCATTTTGTAAAGTACAAGGGCCACTATTCTTGGGCACAAGCCTCCCCATGGGTGGTCCTGTCACCTTACTTAAGGGGGAGGCCCACATCATGTTCGGCATCAAAGACAATAATGGGCATTTGACGGGGATAGGTCTAGCAAACAATACCACTTACGTGGTCCAAAGCACGATTGGCAAAAATTATGGTTGTGACGCATTGAGAGGAAAGGAGGGATAATACGTGGAAGGTGAGCCCCACTCCTTTTTCAAATAGGCATAAGAAACGCCAACGGGGATTCTAATCACATGATAATCTAAGTTATTAAATATAATTATTTGTTAGCTTATATCACATTAACTCTTATATTTTATAGAAGTCTATATTGAAGGGAAATATATGACATATGCAGTAGAATATTTTATGCATATATATACATACATATACACACACACATATATACATATATATTATATACATACATATATATATATATATATATATATATATATATATATATATATATATTGGGGATGTATATATAATATAAGTAGGTACATAGACAAATATATGTAAATCGAATGTAATTTATTTTAAATAGAATTGTACTTATCTTAAAAATGTATATAACTTGTAATATAAAGGAATTAGAATGGCTTAGTATCCTTTATTTTCTCACTGTACTTTTGGGAGTTGATAGATGGTGTTGTGTAGCGAAAGGCAAAATAGAAGTTGTACTAGTGTTACACACCATATGACAAGTAAATCCATGCCTTCTAAGGAAACAAGGTTAAAAACCATGTTAATTACTAGATGCATTATAAGATATATATTATCACTCAAATGAATTAAGTTGTTTACAAAGTAATGGATGTTAAAATCTGGTTTTTGGACTGCCTCCGAGCAGGGGTCATCACAGTGGTATCAAAGCATAACCTTGCCATCCCATGAAGGGAGTGCATGCCAAATCAAAAGAAATGGAATAAATGAAAAATTAATGCTCAAATTATTAAACAGAATGAGATCATTTATGGAACAATCAAATCAGACAAACCAAGCGATACTCAAAACATTACAAAACATGGGAAACTCAATTGAAAGCTTTAAAAATAATTCTGTTGGGAGGGACTTGGGTTCCAGCCATTCAGAAAATAATAATAATGGTTATCCCTCCTATAGCATATCTAATCCCCCCTTCCTACCCAGAAGAGATACTTCGGGAGAAGGGAAGGAAATTGAATAGCCTACTAATAGTGTGGTAGAGAATGCTAGAGCATATGCTAGCTTACAACTCAAAATCAAAGAGCTTGTAACATTTAGCGAATTTTGTAAAGGCCAAAAATATGGAACACAAAAAAGAGTGATAGTGGATTCAAATAAGAACCTTAAGCAAAAAGTAAAGTTGACATCCCAAACTTTAATGGATAACGGGAAATCATAGCATATAATTGGTTGTAGACTTTAAACATGTACCTCACCTTTAGTCCCATGACAAAGGAAGATGCACTCCAATTTGCTATCTTACACCTAAAGAGCATAGTGCTTGAATGTTAGCACTATGGAACTCACACCTAAGGCCACCAAAATAATACCACTTATAAGGAATTTACACAATTTACACAAAGACTGATCAATAGATTTGATAGGAAGAATCCGCAAGAAAACTCAAAAGACTGACACATATCAACCAACAAGGAACAATCAAAAGTTATATTAATGAATTCCAAAGAATATTAGTGCAAGTGACAAGAATAGATGAAGATAGACTCACATATTTATTCAGGATGGGTTAAAGGATCCACTTTAAGGATTAGTAAATGCTTTGAATTGGAAAGTCTTGAAGATGCCTTTGAAACAACTTTAAACTTAGAAACTTCATCCACAAATAAAAAACAAATAAATCAGCATACAAAAACCTTTTACCAAAGGGATAGTCACCCAAAGGACTTCCTCTGGAAGGAAGAGCTTAAGGAAAAAAACTTATGTTTCAAATGCCAAGAACATTGGGGACAAGGGCACGCTTCTCATGAAAAAGAATCAAAAGAGAAAAAATGGTGCTATAGGTGTAAAGAGAAATGGGGTCTAGAGCATAGATGAGACGAGAGAGAGAGAGAGGGAGCCACCAACATAAGAACAATACTAAATATAGAGGTAGACAAGAAGTCGAACAAAAAAGAAAGACATGATGAAGTTGAGAGCAAAGACATTGAAGCCGAAAATTAAGGAATGGGAAACAAATGGAGTTTTATGGAGGAACCACTCTAGTATCTATGAACATTTTTGAAAAAAGTATTATCATACAAACCATGATCTCACTAAAGAAAGATTGTGATAATAATTGTTTGAGGGCAAGTAATTTTGGGACAGGTGGACTATCATGGACCCCAACAATGTATATACAAATTTTGATAATAGATACATTTGATTTGATTTATTACTAAATATTGATATGGTGTTATAGATTAACATCAAATATTATTAATATTTAGTTGTCCAAAACATAATATAACCAAATCAATATTATTCAACATTAAAATCAATAGATATTTATTACAATTAAACAATAATTAAATGTCAATGATATCAATAATATCATTAATATGATTCACAACTAAAAATTATCAGAAGGGACTGAAAACATTCTAAATCCGAACTATTAACAATAACAAACTAAGTTAAAAGGGCCACTTATTTTGTAAATTAGAGGGGTCACTATTCTTGGGATGCAAGCCTCCCCGTGGGTCCCATCACCCTACTTAAGTGGGGAGGCCCATGTCATGTTGGGCATCAAAGACAATAACAGGCATTTGACGAGGATAGGTCTAGCAGACAATAGTTGTGATGCGTTGAGAGGAAAGTGTGTAATATTCCAAACAACTCAAACTGTACGAGTTATAGAACCCAAAATGGCCGTATGAATGTGATCAAGTATGCACAAACTGGAAGGCTGTACGGGTTGGAATGGAGGGTAAATACAGAGGCCGTATAGTGGGTATTGATGGTCGTACGTTGAGATCTAGATGGCTATATGGTGTGCCAAAGGGAATGTGTGAGGTACGGCGGATGGAAGTGGCTGTACAATGGGAAGAGATGGTCTATACGATGAGTAGAAGTGGGTCGTACGGTGACTTTGAGTGAAGTAAGAAATGGAATTTGAGAGGGCTGTACTGAATGGTCGTATGGGTATGATGATGCCGTACGATGTAGACTTCTAATGCAAAATGATGAAGGCCATGTTGTCCGTACAGTGAGTGTATGGAGGGTTAGGATAATTCGATGATAACACTTTAGAATGCAGAATGCAATATACTTTAAACCCAAATAGTTTGCAGAAGCCAGAGTCCGAAAAGATACTTGTTACCAAATAGTAATGATGTTTCCATATATAAGAAATGCTTCGATTTGTCAGATC
The DNA here is from genome assembly GCA_028749045.1 of Cupressus sempervirens. Lineage (NCBI taxonomy): Eukaryota > Viridiplantae > Streptophyta > Pinopsida > Cupressales > Cupressaceae > Cupressus > Cupressus sempervirens. The sequence goes on from CM053787.1 coordinate 476,473,101, forward strand.
TGAGCCAACAGAACACAGACGGAATAGGGTGAGGGTTAAATCCCATCGAAACCAAGATGACCAAATAGGGAAGGTCTTTCACTTCCAAAATGGTGATAACAGAGAATTCCAACAGGAATTCGCAGTACAGAGAAATAATCTAAATTGTATGCCTAATGACTACCTATAAGCTATGCTTAAATACCCATCAGGGAAAAATTTCCGAGGGTATACAAAGATAGCATACGACACAAACTACGGAAACAAAATAAAAATGGGTCCAAGATACATTAAATCAATCAGCCCGTTACAATAGTTTGATAAATGATTTATTTTATAACGAGAACATTACAGTCCTCTTATCCCAAATTTTGCTTGACCTCAAGCAAATGCAATGCCGAGTGCTGGAGAATGTGCTCGCCCTCCAATGTTGTGTCATCTAATGGCAAGTGTTTCCAATGCACCAAATATTCCTTCACTGTGCGATTTCACAAAGTCTTCTCATGTACTTTGATGATCTCAGTTGGTTCTAGGATGAGCTTTCCTTTTTCATTGAGTGGTGGAAGGTCTATGGCTACCGTGATGTTCTGCCCCACAGCCTTCTTTAGGCATGAAACATGAAAGACATTATGAATACGGCTTCCCTCTGGAAGTTCCAGCTCATAAGCGACTTCACCAATGTGACGGACTACGCAATAAGGGCCGTAAAATCGTGGCTTCAATTTTTTGTTTCATTTTTCCTTCAATGAAGATTGTCGATATGGCTAGAGCCTGAGATAAACCAAGTCCCCTACTTTGAAACTACTCTCCAGTCTGTGTCAATGTACATCTTCTGTTGATTTTATGCCCGTTGTAAGTTTTCCTTCAAGCATCTTAGTATGTCCTGTCTCTCCTGAAGCCAATCTCTCGCCTTTGGTGCGCGACTGTCACCCAAAACTGTGTCAATGAAGGAAAGGGGTTCACACCCATACAAAGCTTTGAATGGTGCCATTTCAATGGACATGTGGTACATGGTATTGTAGCAATATTCCCCTAGATGTATCCATTTGGCCCACGTGCATTGTTGTGTCGAAACATAGTTCTGAAGATAACCTTCGAGCCACTTGTTCACGATCTCCGTTTGTCCATTTGTCTGTGGGTGGTAACTAGTACTTGGTGACAATTTTGTCCCTATCATCTGAAATAGTTCTGTCCAGAAGATACTGATGAATCGCCAATCCCAATCATTGACAATGTTTCGGGATAATTTGTGCAAACGAAAGACTTCTCTAAAAAACAAATTGGCAAATTGTGCGGCCTGAAAATCTGAGGGATGGTGACGAAATGTGCATACTTTGTCAATCTGTCAACCACCACGAAAATACAATCCTTTCCATTCACCTTGGGAAGCCCCATTCTGAAATCCATCGATATACTTTCCCACTTATGTTCTTGAATTAGCAGAGGTTGCAATAACCCGACAGGTAGAGTATGTTTGGATTTGTTCTGCTGGCAAACCGCACACTCTCCTACATACGACAATATGTCCTTTTTTTGTCCTTTCCATGAAAAACTCTCTTAACGACTTCTGTAAGTTTTGAGAAAACTTGGGTGTCCTGCCAAGGGTGAGTCGTGTACTTCCTTCAAGATTTTTTGCTTCAATTTGGATTCTGACACTAAAAATATCCAATTCTTATAGTAGATTGATGCAGTAGCATCCAGAGGTATAAGGGCAATCCTGTGTCACCCAAAAAAATATACTTAGACTTAGTTTCTGTTTCATGTGTTTTCATTTTTGGATACCCATTTGGGTCAAATAAAGGTTCCAACTCTCACAGTTCCACTATCAGTGTTCGTGTAAATCCCGAAAAAATAAGAGTATGTAATTGAGCCATCATTTTAGTGAACTAGGAGGTGTAAATTGGCTAGATGAATGTAATTGTAATTTAGAGCACTCCAGAAAAAGAATCAGGTCAAAAGGCCCCAAGGTTTGAAAGTTATTGTAGTTTTTCGGGTTGTGGAGACCTAAGAATGCTTCAAAGTCAGGTTAGGGGCATTAAATGACTTCGAAAAGGGCCGAAAAATGGGGGACGAGCGAAGCTGGTCCATAGGGCTATAGAGCGCTTCAAGAGCTTTTCGAAAATGTAAACGGTTCGTCAATCGGAGCTACGATTCAAAAGTTATGCCTCCCGGAAGTTCGGTTACCATTTCTGGATTCTTCTAGATTTGCGTCGACTTCTAACACAGCTTCTGGAACCTTCTATTTGGTCGGTGGATGCCTACTAGCACTTTCTAGAATGTACTCCTAGTCCTTAACCCTCCGGGGTCTATTTAAGGAGATTTCTGGCATTGTAAAAGGCAGTTCGGAGTGGAGTTTGAGAGGAGGTACTGACAGGAGAAATTATCTCCAAATTTATGCTATTGTAAGCCCTTAGGGCATGTTTTGAAGTTTATTTTTTCTGTACTGTTTGTACTAGCTTATTTTCTCAGTTAATATAATTTCCCTTTTTTTGTTGTGTCCATTCTGTTCTTGGGTCGTGTCCCCATCAAGTGGTATCAGAGCTAGTTTTCCTGAGTGTGTAGACAGAGCGCCGACTGTGAGGTAGTTTGCACTAGGACTGTGTGGTTGTGGGCTTGAGTTAAGAAGATGCCTCCACGAAGAGAGCGTGGCAGACGGGCCAGAGCTATTAATCCTGAGGAGGTTAGAGCCCTCCAAAGGCAGGTACAAGCATTGCAGGAGGAGCTCCGTAGAGGAGCAACTGTGGCCGCAGGTGATGAAAGTGAAGATGACAACGAAGAAGATGAAATTGGACCAGAAGGGGAATTTGACGGGGAAGTTCTGAATCATGCAGAGGAAAGGCTTTTTAGGGCCATTACTAAGTTTGGGAAAAGACCTACAATTGAAGTAGGTGTATTTTCAGGAAACCTGAAACTAGATGAGTTGATCGATTGGATCAATGAACTGGAAGAATACTTTGAGTATGAGGATATCAGGGACCCAGATAGGGTTAAGTTTGCAAAGGCCAAACTGAAAGGCCATGCCAAAATTTGGTGGCAAGAGGTCCAATTGGAAAGAAACAGAAGAGGAAAGGAAAAGATCATAATATGGGATCGCATGGTGGACAAATTGAAGAAGCAGTTCATTCCTATGGACTACGAGCTTGATTTGTTTAAGAAGATGCATGGGTTAAAGCAAGCAGGAAGATCAGTCCAAGAATATACAGAGGAATTTTACCGACTCTTGATTAGAGTGGGGCATGCAGAAGCAAATAAGGAGAACGTTGCTCGTTATATCAGTGGGTTGCGACCTAGCATCCAGGAGGAATTAAGTCTGGTAAGAATGACCAGCGTTGAAGAGGCATACCAGTTTGCCCTACGAGTTGAAGAGAAGCTGAATAAAAGGTTTGAAGGAAGACAAAGAGGGTGCGGTCAAGGAGGAAGGGGAAGCGGTAGATCATCTGGAGGCCGCAATGAAACCCAAAAGAAAAATGAAGATGTGGGTACTAGCAGGAACCAGAGGAATGAGGGTTTCAACCGCTCCCATGATCAAGACTTTGGAAATCAGAGAGGAAGAGGTAGAGGACGTGGACAAGAAAGAGGAGGCTTTTGTGGTACCTGTTTCCATTGCAATGAAGAAGGTCATCCTGCCTTTGAATGCCCTCAACGACAAGGAAGGACAAATAGGAGAGCTGAGGGCCAAGCTAGGGTTGCTCATGTGGATGAGGATGCACAATCATCACATTCAGAGGATGCAGAAAGAGGAGAGACCTTGGTAAATGAAACAGTCCTACTAAGTGGTGAGATTGAACCAGGACAACGGAGGAATTTGTTCCATACCAGATGCAAGTGTGAGGATAAATGTTGCGACGTGATCATTGATGGCGGTAGCACTGATAACTTGGTATCAGAAGAGATGGTCTCTAAGCTGAAGCTCAAGAGGGAGAAACATCCCCAGCCCTATCGGATTGCTTGGGTAAAAGATGATCATAAAGTTCTGGTAAGTGAACAATGTTTAGTGAAATTCAAAATTGGGAGTTACCATGATGAAGTTCTTTGTGATGTTATTTTGATGGATGTTTGCCATCTATTGTTCGGTAGACCATGGCAGTTTGATAGACATGCAGTACATGATGGACATGCAAACACATACTCTCTGACAAAGGATGGAGTTCGCCACAAATTGAAGCCCATGAAAAAGGAAGGTGAAAAGGTATGTAGCAGTGCTAGGATTTGTCTTGTTGATGGGAGGAAGTTTTTAGATGGCATGAAACATCAGCATATGTGCTATGCTTTGATTCCTAGGAAAGATAAAGAAGGTAGTAGTGAAATACCACTTGAAGTTTCAAATTTACTAGGGGAATTTGGAGATATTATCTCTGATAATGTTCCAGATGGATTGCCACCAGTAAGGAAAATTAGTCATCGGATAGATCTGATTCTAGGAGCTAGTTTGCCTAACAAGGCTGCTCACAGGATGACTCCTACTGAAACAGAGGAGCTAAATAGACAGGTTCAGGAGCTATTGAGGAAGGGCTTGATTCGAGAGAGCCTGAGTCCATGTGCAGTACCTGCAGTACTCGCACCAAAGAAGGATGGAGAGTGGAGGATGTGTACAGATTCTCGAGCTATAAATAGGATAACCATCAAGTACCGGTTTCCTTTGCCAAGGATGGATGATCTTATGGACTGCTTGAGTGGAGCTCAGTACTTCACAAAGATAGATCTGAAGAGTGGTTATCACCAAATACTGATTCGAGAAGGAGATGAGTGGAAAACAGCCTTCAAGACCAAGGAGGGTCTTTATGAGTGGTTAGTCATGCCTTTTGGATTGACGAACGCCCCAAGCACCTTCATGCGGCTCATGAATGAGGTACTTAAGAAGTTCTTGGAAAAATTTGTTATTGTTTATTTGGATGATATTTTAATTTTCAACAAGACTTTGGAAGAACATTTACTACATATTCGTAGTGTCCTTGAAAGGCTAAGGGAAGAGAAACTGTTAATTAATCTGAAGAAGTGTATCTTTGCAAAAAGGGAGTTAGTCTATTTGGGGTTTGTTATATCACCCGAAGGTCTCAAAATGGATCCAGAGAAGATAAAAGCCATCTTGGAATGGCCTACTCCAAGGTCTGCTACTGAGGTAAGATCATTTCATGGTCTGGTTAGTTTTTACAGGAAGTTTATTAAGAATTTCAGTGGCATATGTGCACCCCTAACTGATACAATAAGAGGGGATAGAAAAGAGTTCAAATGGACTGCAGCAACTGCGAGAAGTTTTGAATTGCTGAAAAAGAAGGTGACAGAACAGCTTGTGTTGGCACTTCCAGATTTTAGAAAGGTTTTCCAGGTGGATTGTGATGCCAGTGGCAGCGCTATTGGGGCTATATTAAGCCAAGAAGGTAAGCCTATTGCATATTTTAGTGAAAAATTGAATGATGCAAAGAAGAAGTATTCTGTTTATGATCAAGACTTCTATGCAATAGTTCAGGCCTTAAAGAAATGGAGGCATTATTTATTGCCAAAGGAATTTGTTTTATATACTGATCATCAGGCATTACAATACCTAAATAGCCAAGGTAAATTGAATCAGAGGCATATGAAGTGGGTAGAGTTCTTGCAGAGCTATACATTTGTGTTGAAGCATAGAAGTGGAAAATCTAACAGGGTTGCAGATGCACTAAGTAGGAGACAGTTGTTGCTTATAGTAATGCACGTTGAAGTAGTTGGGTTTGATGAACTCAAGAAATTGTACCCCGAGGATCCTGATTTTGCTAAAGCATGGAAAGCTTGTAAAGAATCTGTTGCTGTAGATAGAACCAAGTGGCTAGACTATTTGATTCAGGATGGCATGTTGTTCAAGGGTAGTCAATTGTGCATTCCAAGGAGTTCCTTGAGGGAAAATCTAATTAAGGAGAAACACAGTGGAGGGATGGCAGGACATTTTGGTCGAGATAAGACCATTGCCATTCTTAGAGAACATTATTTTTGGCCTCAAATTTCACCAAATGTGAAGAAGTTTGTACACAGTTGCCAGGTTTGTCAAGTTGCCAAGGGGTTTAGTCACAATACTGGCCTATATCAGCCATTGCCTGTTCCATCAAGGCCATGGGAGGACATAAGTATGGATTTTGTTCTTGGATTGCCAAGAACACAAAGGGGTAATGACTCAGTATTCGTGGTGGTTGATAGCTTCTCCAAAATGGCACATTTCATTCCATGCCACAAAACTCATGATGCTGTCCATATTGCAGACTTGTTTTTCAAAGAGGTGGTAAGACTACATGGTCTTCCAAGGAGTATAGTTTCTGACAGAGATACTAAATTTGTGGGGTATTTCTTGAGGACATTGTGGAAGAAGTTGAGAACAGACCTAAAATTCAGTTCCACGCATCACCCGTAGACTGACGGCCAAACAAAAGTGGTAAATAGAAGTCTGGGCAATTTGCTGAGATATTTAGTTGGGGATAAGCCCAAGGGATGGGATTTCATTCTACCACAAGCAGAGTTTGCCTACAATAACTCTATAAATAGGAGTACTGGAAAATCACCATTCCAAATTGTATATGGGAATAGCCCAAGGACTGCACCAAAATTGAGGAAGATAGAACAAGTGGAGAGGACAAGTGCTGAAGCTGAGGAATTTGCTGAACATATCAAGCGTCTACATGAGGAGGTTCAAGCACACATTACCAAGATGAATCAAGAGTATAAAGCTAGGGCTGATCAAAGGATAAGACATAAGGAATTCCAAGTAGGGGATCTAGTCATGGTGCACTTACGAAAAGAAAGATTTCTAGCCGGTACTTACAACAAGCTGAAAATGAAGAAATTTGGCCCCTGCAAAATTTTGAAGAAACATGACTCAGGAAATGCATATCAAGTGGAGCTGCCAGATGGTATTCACATTTCTCCCATTTTCAACATTGCAGATTTAACAGAGTATCATGATGATGGTGCAGATGAGGAGCTGGTGTTAGAGCCATGTCCAATTCCTGCTTCTAAGAAGGAGGAGATAGAAGACATTCTAGATCATCGTGTGGGTAGGAGTACTAGAAACAGGCAGTATGAAGAGCATTTGGTCAAATGGAAAGGACGACCGATCGAGGACTCAACTTGGATTTCAGCAGCTGAGGTTTTCCATTTGGGATTTCCTCTACCATTCATAAAGTGACAGGGTCACTTTTCAATCTACCTTGGGTGTCTGATACAGGAGCATCCAGAGGTATAAGGGCAATCCTATGTCACCCAAAAAAAAATACTTAGACTTAGTTTTTGTTTCATGTGTTTTCATTTTTGGATACCCATTTGGGTCAAATAAAGGTTCCAACTCTCACAGTTCCACTATCAGTGTTTGTGTAAATCTCGAAAAAATAGGAGTATGTAATTGAGCCATCATTTTGGTGAACTAGGAGGTGTAAATTGGCTAGATGAATGTAATTGTAATTTAGAGCACTCCAGAAAAAGAATCAGGTCAAAAGGCCCCACGGTTTGAAAGTTATTGCAGTTTTTCGGGTTGTGGAGACCTCCTAAGAATGCTTCAAAGTCAGGTTAGGGGCATTAAATGACCTCAAAAAGGGCTGAAAAATGGGAGACGAGCGAAGCTGGTCCATAGGGCTATAGAGCGCTTCGAGAGCTTTTCGAAAATGTAAACGGTTCGTCAATCGGAGCTACGGTTCAAAAGTTATGCCTTCCGGAAGTTCGGTTACCGTTTTTGGATTCTTCTAGATTTGCGTCGACTTCTAACGCAGCTTCTGGAACCTTCTATTTGGTCAGTGGATGCTTACTAGCACTTTCTAGAATGTACTCCTAGTCCTTAACCCTCCGGGGTCTATTTAAGGAGATTTCTGGCATTGTAAAAGGCAGTTCGGAGTGGAGTTTGAGAGGAGGTACTGACAGGAGAAATTATCTCCAGATTTATGCTATTGTAAGCCCTTAGGGCACATTTTGAAGTTTATTTTCTCTGTACTGTTTGTACTAGCTTATTTTCTCAGTTAATATAATTTCCCCTTTTCTGTTGTGTCCATTCTGTTCTTGGGTCGTGTCCCCATCATAGATGATGTCATCCACCACTTTGTACCTATCATCCAAGGTGTTGTCATCCATTAGCTCACAGGAAAATGTGTTTTTAGAGTATTCTACCAACAGACGTGCCTTCTAGTCAGCTGAAATCTAGTTTAGTGAGCAGATGCTGGGTTTCTTCGACAAGACATCTGCAACCACATCATTCTTCCCTTTCACATATTCAATGTCAAAATCAAAAGCCTAAACCTGGCTTACCCATTTTTGTTCCCTCTCGTTCAAGTCCCATTGCTCCAGAAAATATCTCAAACTGTTGTGATTCGTACGGACGACAAACTTGGCACCTACCAGATACTGCTGAAACTTGGTTAGTGCACGTACGATAGCGAACATTTCTTTGTCATAGATGGAGTATAAGCGTTCCATTTGTGTAAGCTTTCTACTCTCATAAGCTATGGGGTGTCTATCCTACATCAGTACTACACCAATGCCTTTTCCAGATGCATTGTACTCCAAAATGAAGGGTCAAGTGAAATTAGGTAATGCAAGCACAAGATAGGTGCTCATTGCCTCTTACAGTTTATCAAAAGTGAGTTGTGCCTTTTCATTCCACTGGAAAGACCCCTTCCTTGTAAGATCCATTAAGGGTGCGCTGAGCTGAGAGAATCCTTTAACGAACCTCTAATAATAACTCCATAGTTCAAAAAATCCTCGCAATTCTGAGAGTGATTTTGGGGGAGGCCAATCAAGGATAACTTGAATTTTCTCCTAATGAACTTGAACTCCATATTTACTAGCAACATGCCCCAGGTACAAAATTTCTGTCATACCGAATTCACACTTGGATTGCTTGACCTTTCAAGTTTGTCTTGTTTTATACATCTTTCATGATTAATATAGTTTTCCATAGGTCAAAAGTTGTATTAATTTTTTGAATTATTAGTTGTGACTAAATTCCTTCTAATTTCATTCAGATTCCAAATCTTCCTTAGAAATATTGGTTTGTTGAAGTTTTATACCAGAAGTAGTATCATTTCATGAATTGTCATAGGTCCAATCTATGTTAAAGGAAATACTGTCTCCATATTATCAATGTGGTGGATCACCTTCATATCAGTACTTTGAAAGTGTTTTCCATTACAAGTTTTCTTCTTCACCCCTTTTCCTTCCAAGTTTTTCAATTTTTTTCATTTGGATATGTGAAATCATCAAGTCAATCATACAGGAACTGGCCTAGAACCCAAAGGTTCAGTTAGGTGATAGGTTACCCACAACTTCTGATTGATCCCATGTTGCTCCAAAACTAATGAAGGATGTTGGCATTAGGGTGCAAATTTTGGAGTTAACATTATTGTAATTGAAATTGTAAAATTTATGTTACTTTCAAATCAATATCACTAGACAAATTCACTTTTTATGGCATAGATGACTCTTACAAAATGGAGATAATTAATTTGTGGTGACATCAAAGTAGGGATTATGTTCGATAAAGAATCAATGATTATGAGAGAGCACCAAGTTATAGTAATAGTGTATGTTCTCCATTCCAGTGGTGCTATTGAGATGTCCAAAATGACACATATATAGTTTCCTTTGGATATGTGCAGATGATGATTCACAAAAAGACCAAGAGTTGGCTAACAGATGGCAATGAATATGATTGCAAAGAATAATATGCTCAAACCTGTACATATGCAAAGATGTCAAAGCCACATGAGGCTAGAACACAAGTCACAAGCATTCAATAGTCCCACCAAAGTCAAATTTTCCTTTCTTCTACAGAATAAGATTATTTAACACTTGATTTTTACATAGTTCCACACATAACAATGTTGGGAGTGTTTTTTGAATATGAAGGCAGAGGTTGTTCTCTAGCATCCAAGGTTTTCCCTGAGGTACATCGTTTCTAAAGAACATGTCCAAAGAGCATGAATGTTTCTACTAACTGATGGCATAAGAGGATTGTCTATTATCATGTGCACAATATGGCTGCTTGAGCAAGAGTTAGTGTTGAGTAATATTGATCAATGTTTCATAATTGATGGATAACAATACTTTATGTATGATTGCAAGAAAGCGTCTAAAAGGGGAATTTGTTCCAACAAAGGAGGCAAAGAAATACGAGATAAAGAAATTGTGTCAGGTTGTTTGGAATACTAGAGTTAATCACGTGTATACACGTTGGAAGGAGGCGCTTGTATGATGTGGAGCGTAAGAGTTCAAGGGTGTCTATGCGTGAAGCAATATATTTAAAACCAATATTGCTTATATTTAAGAATATAATACAAGAGTTACAAAACCGGTGATCAGATTAGATCATAAGTTATATTAAATTTTATCTTTAGTTATTTGTTATGAAAAGGTGTGGTGTTTGGAAAAGAAACTGACGTCTCATAGCCTCTTATAAATATGAGATGTGAAATCAGACAAAGGACAATATTTTCATTTACAATATTTTTAAATTCTAGGCATTCTTAAATTATTTAAGCACTTACGAGATACTATTTTTTTATTGGCAAAGATTGAATGATTGAACCAAGCTGGTGGATGCTGGAGTATTCGGAAAATTTTTAATACAGTTTGGGATTGAATTGCAACAAATAGAGCATCATCATTGAGTGTCTTCATTGCATTTCTATTTCGGGCATAACTAGTATGAGTTTTTATTTTATTTAAAGCTTTAGAATCAGAATTTTATATAGTTTGTCCTTTATGATCATTTTTATTTGTGTAAGCAATTTAATATCAGGACAAGTGGATAGAATCAATTATAGCTATTCAAACATGATAATCACAGATATTGTGAAATACCAAATTGTTTCCATAGTTGTGTCTATTTTGTCTCTGTATGAGTTGAAAGCAATTTAGACTAGTTTGAATATGCATAAGTATAATTGATTTGTCGCATCTTTGGTAATCAAATTGTTTATATTTTTAATACATAAGATTTCATAAATTTCTACGTTAAAACTTGTAATATTGACTCTATTGCCTCCTTTGAATTTTGGCACTGGTCATTAATTTGCTCATAGAGTTCCTAATCCATATGCTAGCAACCATTCTATATCTTTTCTTTGAAAGTTGATATATCCATTTGTTTTAACAATTCATAATATCTTTTCATTTCAAACACTCATAATTATATAATCATCTATTTCCTTTTCAATTCAGAACATGCAAATTTGAAGTTCTTGCCTTATAAAGTTGAAGTTGTGAAGTCAATATAATTTTAGCACCTTTTGCAATCTCTAAAGTAAGTTAGAAGTTTTCTATGATCTCTTGCCACTTTTGGGAAACTTTCATTGCATTTATGTTCAAGTTGATTTGCTATAAGCATCTTGGATTCAAGTGATTAGTTTAGGATTAGGTACACCCGCCTTAGCCTTGCAAAGCCTGAAGTGCAGAGGATTCAAATCGAATCGATTAATCTTGTCAAGTGGGCCAGAACTGATCGGATATCCTAGCATCGCGTTGGCAAGACTCATAGGATTCCAATCTGCAGTATTGGGAACCAACACAACAGATTAGTGGTTCTCGACACTCTATCTTTAGGAGATTCGGAGGCTCTAGGAGCATACTTTCCAGCAGTTTGTTTCCCTCAAGACCACACTCCAATCATCTCATCACATCATTCTTTACGGTGATATCTCCCATGTAGCCTACTAAGCAACGACTTGACCCCCCTTCAGAACCTTTCAGAGACAAGAGATCTCACAAATCCTCAACTCAATGGAGGATTTCATCTTTTGGCTCCTCCAAGGGCCCTCGACAATGTCTCAAGGTTCTTTCTTGCCTCTAGGCCTATCATTCGGTTCTAAACTTTTTCTTAGTTGCTCGAAGTCAGGTATTTTGTTTAGTGGTTTCTTCTTGCTCTTGATGTTCTATTTTTTATCCATGGGCATTGTTTGGTGTCCTGTTGTGGGCTCCCCACTTTGTTCTTCCGACTATCCCATGGCCCTTGTTGTTCTTCCGTTGGATATTAATAAATTTATATTATTTATTAACATATTGCATTGTTTTATAACAAATTGTATTGGAATGACATTGAAAAAACGTAGAAATCAACAAAGTGAAAACTTATTGACAAAATGCTTACATGGTAGAAATCAGTAATCTTTATGGGCATTGAAAGAATTTTTCATAGAGTAGGGGTGGTCATAACCACAAAAGTCACTAAAAGTTTGAAAATATTAAAATAGCTTAAGTTATGAACTTTGACCACGCCATATATATCTTAAGTCCATAGGATATCAGTGTATATGAAGATTGGTTCTTTCCAAAGGTAAGGGACTTCTCCAAGAAGTTTAGAGTGATCCTAGAATATTACCATTGTACTCATCTCAGCTCCAAGAACCTTCAACCACTATTAGAATACATTTTCAATAAAGATGGCACTCTCCAAGAAAGTTGAAATGAACCAAAGAAAGGGACATTACAATTCCAAAAAGATTATCCCTCTTTTCCTATTCAAGTTAAAACCCTTATCAAGTGAAAGATTACATGATTTTTCTTTACCCTTTACAAAAGAAAGTTTAAAATGAAAAGCACGACTTCTTGTCCAAGTAATTATTATCTGTTGTTTTTCATTAATAACTTCGATTAAAACTTTTGTTGTGTTGGAACAAAAGTGATTGTGAGGTAGTAAATATACAAAACTAACCTAGTTCTCACTATACTACATTTCAATGCTAGTTGTCATGTCTTTTATACCAGATTTTATCAAGGATTTAACTTTACGCAATGTGATGGGTGGATTATATGCATGAGAACTGAATGTGCCTATCTTCAAAATAAAAACTATGGACTTTAACATGATTACTTACCTAAATTTATAGACGGCTACAAATTTCAATTTGAATTAAATTTTTTTTCCTTTTGATTTGAGTAATATGTAGTAAATAAATTTCTGATTGAAACATAGCGTAGCAACCATTTCTTATTTATTAACTTTGTAACAAAAGGCAGTGCCATGCTACTTTTCCAAAAAATGATAAAACCCAATTCATTTGAAAATAATAAAACAGCCAACAAATTTCTTTGCATCTTTCCATTTTTGTTTCAAGTAAAAGTTGTATATCTGTACTTCAATCTTCTGTTATTTTATTTCATTTTTCCCTTCAGCTTTTATTTGTTTCAAAATTTTCCATCCATTATGCTTTATTTAAAAATTTCATTTTTTAATAGCCGATGCATTTTAGTAGTTGTTCTTCATTTGATCTCTTATGCACTATACATTACATTTGCAACTTCTGAAATATTTATAAGTTGCATATAATATACTTTTATGAAATTTAATACTTTTACAAAATCAGGTCATCAATGTGTATGAACAAAAGTACGAGAGTGCAGCAGCATTTTGGCCTGATGTTCATTACAGGATTATAATAAGCTTAGTAATATCCCAGCTTCTGTTGTTGGGGTTGCTAGCTGCTAAAAAAGAAAAATATTCTGCACCAGTACTTATTATTCTCCCCTTTTTTACAATCTGGTTTCACAACTATTGCAAAAATCGATTTGAGCCCGCCTTCTCAAGATATCCTCTGGAGGTGAGTAATATATACCTTGTTCATGACTTTCACTTGTAATCTATATAAAGAAATATTAGATTTTTAGTCTGTCTTCTCTATATTACCACTGAATGCATAAAAGCATGTCCTATTAGTATCTCACATTTTGTTTGCATCTAGTAAGTTACCTTGTAAAGTCATTGACAGATTATTTTCTCCTATGAAAAAAAATTGAAAAGCATTGCAATCCAATTTTCATTTTAGTAATGAAACATTGTAATTCCTATAATCTGCTCGAGGGAGGACATGCCATAGCTTCATTTGGTAATAGAAATTTATTCGATATCTTAGTCATGGAACAATTCAGATTTAGGAAATAGTTATACTTAAGAATGAGAGAGTGTTTTTCATTTTCTCAGGGGACTGGTAGATATCTCACATGAATTTGTAATGAACCTGGTTGGTTCACACTACTGTAATGCAGGATAGTATTGTTTTTTTTTTTCAAATGTCTTGCAATCTTGTGGTTTTTCAGAATATATGCTTTTTGAATTTTCAAATATAATAAATACCGGAAAGACAATCAAATACTTTTCTATGATGCCAATTGCCAACAAGCCTTGCCATTATGGGATTGCAATTAATTACTTAACAATTCAGGAAATTATTACAAATTGAAAGGAACTTGGATGATTATTTACAGAAGAGCACAACTACATCTTCCTTCCAATCAATACTGATGCATGCCCACACGTATGCTAGTCACCACCTTCAATTGGCAATGCTAGACTCCAAGAGCAGGTCATAATAAAGCCAAAATTCTCACGCCAAGTAACATGAGTGCAACATAGAAATAGACGCCCAATCAGCGGTGTCAAAGTCACAGGCTGCAGGCTAGTTTGGATGCCCAATCTGCTCGCCCAATACCCAAAACTAGGCCACCCAGTTTGAGATAAGAAATAGGGAGAATGGTGCCTGAAGTTGCTAATACAGCCTAAATGCATACACTTGTAATGTAATGCAGCTTCACTATTTGTAACCACAGCCTTCACAAATTGTTCTCAATCATTCAAATGATGAACACTGCCTCCTGAATATAAATCACAGCCTATGTAGAATGGTCTCTGGTTGTGCCCATTATTGATGCAGACTTATGTGTTAATGCACACACCCTCAGAAGTATCAAATGCAGCTATGCAAGGTAGAATCACTGCCTCAAACACAATCACAAACCTCTCTTTGGAACGCAGGTATATGATATGCAGTCATAGCTCTTAATGGCATCACAATTTGATGCACAAATCACACAACTGCTCACACACTTGCATAATTCAGCTTCCCAGTCACAGTAACCACAGTAGATAAGATAAGATAATAATATTAATGTCCAACAAAAGACCACAAAAGGTCTATGGGACTGAGAGTTTACAACAAGACAACAAATGACAGTAGGAGCACCAAACAGTGTCCAAGAAAGCGAAAACAAGAAGCAAGAAGAGGAAAAGACAGGCATAGAGAAAGGTGCAAAGAAAGTTGTACGGGAAGTTGTATAATATCCAAGTCTGATATTCTCTCCAATTTTTCTCACAGATAGTTTTCCAAATATAAACATGTATCGTTGCAAATAAACCAGCAGAAATAACCAGCAATAAACAGGAAAATGCTCATAGAATTTACTCAAAATGTTATTGCATTATACAACAACAATCCAATAACAAACAAATAGTCCAATCTTAAATACAAAAATATAGTCAGATTGGAAATAAGTTAATAACAATAAAATGCACCTGTAAGCCCAAGTGTGAATTCTGATATGAATCCACCACAAAGATGAATCGGGGATACGTCCATTCCACCTAAGAAGAGCCCGAAGGTTTCCGCCATCAAGATCCTCAACAAGAGCAAGCTAGCAACTTCCCAAAGTTCTCCAAAGAGAAACTAGAAAATAATTCACAAATCCAAGCATGCTCAAAATGAGTCTCCCTTCCTTCTTTTAATGCATTAACTTGTGACTCTTCCATTTTCAATTCTCTGTCTTTCGTCATCTTCTTCTTTGTCATCTTATAGCCCCCTTTATAATATTAAATTAACCCAAATTATAAACTTGCATTATGCTTAAGTCAATTTTAATATTAAATGGATATGTCCTTAATTTCCTAATGTCCCAAAAAAGGGACATTACAAGTCCTCCCTCCTCAAGATTTATTTCCCTAAAGCAATCACAAGTCCACAAAATAATACCTGGGGCCCATATCCATCTTCTAGCATATCTACGGCCCATACTGGTAACTTTGAAGTCATGACTTGTCATGTTGTAGTACCCAAAGTGACAATACAACCCTCCTATCACTTTGATCCTTGGATCCCAAGTCAATCTGTGAGGTACCAATGCATTTGTAGGTTGTGTGACTTTGATCACGACTAACCTAAATTTGAAACTATGTAGCACTACAACCAAACCCTCAAATTGCCACATATACATCCAACCAACTCTTGGATCCCAAACCATCATATCATTACAATCCTAGGAGGAGTAAGTGATATTTATCTGTCTGTCATCATTGACCAACCAACTGAGCAATCAAATCATAGAAAGCTCAACTCATAAAACCACCACTCGTCGTTGCTATAATCTGAATCAAGAATAGGAATGATACCCATGTTGTCATTTTCCCTTTGTAGCTGTAGGAAAATCATCTCATGAGGTATGTGCCTCAAGAGTAGATCAATCTAGAACTCCCTATCTTCCAAAAGCTGAGCCAAATCTGAAAATATAACATCAAATCAATTGGAGCAGCCACTATCAACAGGGGGATGCATAAAAAGGAAATCACTGCTTAGTAAGGAAGCAGTTGCCATTTCATAAGAACTTGTCAGCGAAACAATAGGTGAGTTGTAGGAACCTTCATTTCTTGGTTCAATATGAATATCATCAGCCAAATGACTATCTCCATCAATGAAAAGATCATCGTCAAGTGAAATTTCTGAATTATTTTTCACTTGGTTCAAATTTATCCACATGGCATTGTGAAGATATATCGGTGCTGTCATAAAAATCAGAGTTCTCATGCTTGTCTTCATGTTTGTCCTCATAGTCTTCATCTTCATAGTGAACTTCATACAAATAAGGTGAAATGCATACATTGTGGTCTTTTTCATTTTCACCAAGGGTGTGAATCTCTTCTATAATTTGTATGATCTTTTAGCCTTAGGTTCTTGATCATCAATTTGGTGATTGGCTGTCCTAGAAATCTGATCTTCAGCCTGCTGTAATGAGTATTGTGTCATACTTAGTTGGAGACATAACTCATCTATCTCCCTCTCTTTATCTCCAGCACATTTGATTGCCATATCCCTGTCTTTGAGCAACTTCAGGTAATCCGATTTCATTCTTTCTAATGCCTTCTTAAGAGTGTGAAGGTATGCACTATTAATTCCATTTGTTATTCCCTTTTCCTTTTCAACTTTATTAACCTCCCCCATAGCTTCTTCGATGTCCTTATGAATTTGGTCAAAATGCACAAAAGCTGCAATAACCATGTCATTTGATACTTTCAGCTTATCCTCCAAATTATATGCTCCAAATTCATCAGTCTGAAATGAAATTTCTGGCTGGTCCTTCCAATCGGCCTCTATAGTATCGTCATCTTGCTCTAGTTCTTGAATGCTAGATTCATCTTCTTTTTCAGCTGCACCACCTTCATGATTTTCCTCCACCTCCAAATGTATTGGCTCCTCAACTATTATGTCCTTGTCTCCACATAATTCATCCTCACTCAGAGGCTCAGTTTCAGCCTTATGATCACCATAATGTTTGTTAATAAAAACACTCTAATTCACCAAATAAGATGCTAGAATAATCCTTACCATTAACCCTAGTGAATTCCCTCTCATGGTCTTCATTATGTTAAAGTTGAACTAATAAAGCTTCAACTTTCTCAATGCTAATCTGCACTTCTTGTGCTGACCCTTCCCACTTGTTATCCCCACAAATGTGACCAAGTGACCAAGAATGTTTGCAAGTAACACATATCTGCTCTTTCCTCATTTGGTTCTTGCTCATTTTTAAAGATTCTACAATCTAATTCCCTTGCCTTTGGTTCTAGTTTAGCTCATTGTTGTTTGTACTTTTCAATTTTTGGCTCACATTGTTTGAGCACCCTATTGGCCAGCTTATAAGAACTTTGGGAAGCCTTTTTTTTTCTATCTGAAATTGCTAACAACATTTGAAGTAGTCGCTGGAAATGAGCATCACTCCCATTAATTGTAATAACCATAATGTTTTCTATGGCCGCAATAACATCTGCATCATGTTCTTCATGATTATGCCTAATAGATTTTGAAACATGGTAAGTATTAAATTATAGAATCCCATGTAAAGCATAAGATTGCATAACCTGATATTTGTAAATGATTTTAATATGGCTTCCCTTCCTAGGAAGTGACAACTGCTACTGTCACCAATTTGTTGAAAACTATCAACAATTAACTTAAGTACCTCCTTCATCATATCTTCTTCATAAGGTTCTTCAGGTGCTAAAATCCTTGTAACCTCCATCAAACAAGAAGTAACCAACAAACCTACCTTGTTGTTTGAATGCTTCAGCCAATTGTGTGGACTCAATGCACTCACTATAGAAGCAAGAGAGATTTGCAGTAACTCGGAAGGCGATTGCTCGACCATGCTTAAGAATCCCTCCAATTTAATCAAGGTGATGAGCATATTTGGCAATCCTAGAATGGGCAATATATCTGAACAACCTAGTCGGCTAGTACTTAAGGATTTACTTCGATGACTCTTCAACTACCTATATGACTGCAACAATGTTTATCAATAGTACTAGTCTTCTTTCACCATTCAATTAACTTGCAATTCAATTCCAAGCAATGTCACCAATATTTCGTTTTATATCAAGCCATTTTCTTGCTTCCAATGGATGAAGTTTGTTCAAAAGGAAATCTGCATTGTTCCTTCCTCAGGAAATCTAATAGATTGTGAATAAATAACTGATGATGGTATTAACCTGACTGAATTCTATTTCAAAATTTAATTAAAATCCTTAGCCTAGAAACTTGTGCTCAATGCAGTCCAATCTTGATCTGCTAGAACAATGACTCACAACAAAATTCTCGCAAAATAGTATCACCTCACATATCTGCACTTTAAAAGTATGAATGGTGTCTCTACAAGTATGACTATTGCCTTCTGTAATGTCCCCGTTTTGGCGGTAATTTGATTTAATTAATTTAATTAATTAAGTTGTCCAAAATAATGAATATTTTATGAGGATGACTAATTAATTATTTTAATTAAATAAATAAGTGGTATTAAGTTAATTATTTATAAAGTTATCAAATAAATAAATATTAAAGAGGTAACTTTATATTTAATTAATTTAATAAAGTGACTTGAAAATATTTTATAAAGTCACTTAATAAATAAAATAAAAATAATGTTCTAGAAGTTTCTGGAGAAAGTGGAGAAAAAGAATAAATAGGCATCCTGGGCTTCATTCTCATCATCCAGTTTTTATCATTTCTCTTGACATCAGATTGTGAATACAATCACATGGTCTATTGTGAAGCCAAGGGTTTCAGATAGTCTATTGGTCTTTGGGAACGATACCTCCCAGTAGATCGCATAACTGAGGAAGTGAAAGATCTTCCAAAGGGTTGCACATTGAAAGTGGTATTCAATCATTTCATGTTGAGCTTCATTGAGTTTTCAGACTAGGGTTGAAATTGAACATTTTTGGAGTCATTTTGGTGAAAAGATTGCATCATATTTGTTAGAAGGGTTTTGCAAAGAGTGGGACAATATTTATGCACAAATCTGATGCAAAACTGGTCATTTTCGAAGATCAGATTGGAAGCATATTTTAAGTCATAAATTCATCATACCTGGTTCGAAATCCAAGTTGCCAATTTCTTTGCATTCCTAAGACCTGGGCGATTCAGATTATGCATGATTTAGCACCGTTTTGAGAAGGAAATAATTTATACTAAAATTGAACAGGGCCGTACAGGTACGGTTGTACCTGCAGACTGTACAGTTGCTGGATTTGGGACAGATTAAGGTCGCAGTCTGATCATTGTATCTTCAGCATATAGACAACATTATTGCATCATTTCCAAGTTCTTCTTTTCAATTATAATTATCTGAATACATGTTGTATATGGGAGTTTAATGAATAAAGTCACTCATGTATATGCTAGATGCATTTCTAAATGTCAATTGTTGTTCATGTGACAAGAAAGATTATGAATTTAGTCTCTGTTTGTACCCAGCTACGTAGGACATTAGTATATCTTGGATAGTGATACAAAAGCATGTTTAATCCTTTGTAATCAATCTTGTCAGTGCATTGTTTAAGACCATAAATTACTGGTAATCTGAAGTTGTAATTGATTGTAAGAGTGGCAACATCTTAATTGAATGCATATATCTATGTTGGCATTGTTTGGGTATCATGGAGTAGTGTGGAATTGTAGCTCAACAAATATTTCCTTCAGCATTTTATATTTCAGCAGTGTAGTTGATTGTATGCCAAGTGTTTCATACTTCAGCATTGGTAGTTTTTGGTGATCCTACTAGCAGGGGTCATTACACCTTTGATATATGCTCTAGAGGCCAAGTGCGGAAAAGTAATCTAATGTAATTTCAATAAGTGTACCATCAAAGAAAAGTAATCTGAAGTAGTTTGTGTGTGACACCCTTTCAAATCTGCCATGAACATCCAACGATTAACTCCCAGCAGTGTTGAAAACTAATCTTTTTGTCAAAAAACAAAACCTTAGAAGTCTTCCATTTTTGTGGCATTCAACAGTGGCGCATCTTCAGAAATTTGAATAGACATACCATCATGGATTACCCATATTGTGCGCACGACACTTAATATTTCCAATCTAGCTCTACAAATTGGTCTCGTCACTTACATTACTCAAGATTGATTCAAACAAAGGACTTGAAGAAATCCACTCCCAGCTCGAACCCCTATACTTCTCGACTTTAGGATTAATTCTATATGATACTGACAATACTTCTCAAAGCCCCATTTTCAGATTTTATATCATATTGGCAATAATCCCACCAACATACTTCACTTAGTTACTCCCTGCACACTGTGGAAACCAACAAATTAGAAGTATGCTAACGTATACAAAAACCACACAGGTATCTAAGAAATAAGTCGTTAACCTCATAATCTGCCTATGGGTCGTGCAATCTTTGTTATCAAGCATCCACGTCTAACCTACAAGGAAAAGCTTCTTCTGACATGCCTGATTTTCAAGATTGCTTCTGGATTTGCAAATGGATAGACTCCCTCTATTAGCGACTGTTGTACTGACAACTCTAAAAAATTATTGAATTTTGCCTGGAAACAATTTCTTGACTTATAAAACTTGATTATTTCTTAGCCAAATGTTCAATTCAATACAAGAAACTGTTTCAATTTTTATTTTGGGTCTTGTCTACCCAAATTCTTCATCACCTAATCTTCTCAAGTAACAACTCACACGTAATGGAAATAGACTTTGACGTTAGAAGTCTTGACAACAAAGATTTTTTTCTGAAATGAACCCTCTGCGAAAATGATTAGATGAACATCCAAACTGTGTGTATCTGCCCAAAACAATTTGTTTTTATGTGAAATATGAAACTCATCTAGTCTTGCTTGACAAAGCTGATATATTGTCCAATAAAAAATACATGAACCTATAATTTCATTTATATTTTCTCAAGTCCAAAACAATGAAGCCCGTCCAAAATTGAGTTTGGATCAATAGATTATTTGCCTCAACATTCACATCTTGCACTTTTCCCATCGAAAACAAAATATGGTAATGGGCTGCCCAGAAAATGAAACACCTACCCAAAACTCATGCAAAAAATGTTTCAACATTCTCGCAGAACTTGAACAAAGTCGAGCTAATACAACTAATGTCCTCTCAACTAATGTCTTAATTTGTATTGATATAATTCTATCCAAAAGAAATGTAGTGGATTTGGTAAGCAAATCCTATAGATCTTTAAGGATGATCTTGAAAGATGACGGCTAACTAATCGAGGATCGTTCTGAGGAAAGCAGAGGGTCTTCCCAAAGGATTATGAAGCCTAAATTGAAAGGTAGTTTCAGGGAAGAAGGCCAAGTAATCGAAAGTCATTCCTCATGAACACAAGGGATCCTCCCAAAGGGTTAGGAAGCAAGATTAAGGATCCTCGAAGATATGTAGAAATGTTGGAATCTCTAGTTATCAATCACTAGAATTGAATTTAATAATCTATATTTCTCATAATCTCTATAGGTAAAATTGTCCTAAGAAGTGGGGGACATTACACAGGTTGAATCCCCCAAGGTCCCTCATTCAAAATATACTGTCTCTTCTTCTAGCAGCATTCCTTCAATAAGTACCCATGACAGTAGGAATGAAAGCGTAAACTTGCCTCCCATGTATAGGGCTTCTCTATTGTCTGAGCATTAAAATTTTGACTATTTCACTCTTCACTGCAACATAGTCATGCCACACATTTGAAACATTTTGGAAATATTATTGATGAACCAACGTCGATAATTCTAATATCCACTGTCCTTGCAATTTCCTATACATGCCAAAACAAAATTCTCATGCTCAGTGATGGAAGAGTGGCACCACAAAATATTCTGAGGATGTTCAAGCCAATAGGTACGAGATGGATGATATCTCAATTCACAAATTAATTCCTCCAAATTTGAATACAGGGTCAATATAGGAGGACCCCATAAATATTTTCCCTCACTAGCTAGTCAGAAAAAATTTAACCATCCAACAAATTTATGTTTATTGAGTATAAGCAGATTAACATTTAAATAGCTTAAATTTGTACAACTTAATTTGAGTTCAGCATAAGTCTCCAAGATAATACACTACATAAATTTTCTCAACATTTTGACAAACCAAAAATATGTTCATTGCTTCGTTAGAAATATTTATGTGAGCTTTAGATAGCTGGGTAACTATTTTACCAACATATATATATATATAGAATCAATTGCCAAGTTTTTGTAAATATATGTTATTCATAACCCTTACGAGTTTGCAGGAAAAACTAGCTCTGATACCACTATATTATCCTAGTCGGACATTCTCTCCAATTTTTCTCACAGATAGTTTTTAGAGTATAAACATATATTCTTGCAAATAAACCAACAATAAAATAGAAATTGCTCATAGAATTTAGTCAAAATGTTATTGCATTATACAACAAAAATTCAATAATAAACAACTAGTCCAATCTTAAATATAGAAAACAATCAAATTGGAAATAACAATAAATTGTACCTGTAATCTCCACATGTGAATTTTGATACGAATCCACAACAAAGATGAATTGGCGCTACGTCCAATCCACCCAAGAAGAGCTCAAAGTTTTATGTCCTTATGATTCTCAACAAGAGAAAGCTAGCAGCTTCCCAAAGTTCTCAAAAGAGAAACCAAAAAATAAGTCACAAATCCAAGTATACCTAAAATGAGTCTCCTTTCCTTCTTTTAATGCATCAACTTGTGACTCTTCCATTTTCACTTCTATGTCTTTCGTCATTTTCTTCTTTGTTACCTTATAGCCCCCTTTATAATGTTAAATTAACTCAGTTTATAAACTTGCATTATGCTTACGTTAATTTTAATATTAAATGAATATGTCCTTAATTTCCTATGTCCCAAAAAAGGGGCATTACAAGTTGATAGCATAGATGTCCCAAATCAAATTGATGAAATAATTCAATTCACTATACCTCAGCAATGAATTGAATGTCAAACTCAAATTCATAATGCTAATCTAATTCGCTATACAACAACAACAACAAGAAGAATTTGATTCTCAATTCATGAGGAATCACTCAAGAAAATTCACAACTCAAACCCTCACAAGACAATATATCAAAAGCAATTGACAAGAATGAATCTATTTTCTTTATGAAGCCTCTTTTATAATGCAACTTGGCTTCTCCAATACAACTTTCATTAACTTTGCTTCATCAACACACCTATCCATTAGAAGCTTCCATCCAATTATTTTAAATAAAAAACTCTCAAGCACATGGCTTCATGAAGATACTTTTCACTCAAGAAACTTCTTTAACACATCATCAAATTATAACACTTATATGATAGAGTCATTTATTAAGATAATCTTAATAAACTTATAATATAAGGCTCCATGAATTTACCCAATCAATCACTGAAGAAGCCAAACCACTTGGTGCCTCAGCCACACTACTAAAAATAGGAATTTCCCACAATTGACTTACTATGAATAGAAAATCAATCAAAAAAGACCCTCAAATCACAATGTCAACTCATGAGAGTCACAATGATGAACTAACTAAGCCCAGCTACAGAAGCCTGTTAAAATGGGGACATTACAAAATTGTCCCTTGGTAAAATAATTTTACTTTCATTCATGGAAATCCTATTCTATAATTGTAAAGTCCCTTATAGAACTTAATGCAAAAAAAGGTTCATACTTTTCCAACTTAGCTAATGGGAATCTTGGTCAAACAGTTTACAACTTTACTACGAAGAAGTTTTGCTAAGTTGTTTTATCTATTCTAATGATTAGGTATAATGCAATTGTAAAGCCAAACTCATATCCAGAGATGCATTGCAATTTTGACAGTGCAACTATGAAAGAATATAATATTTATTACCTGAAATAGCTAGTTACAAGTTCAACAAACTATTTTCATGAATTAAGCATGCATATAACTCCTAACCTACTGATATAGACAAATACCAATCTCTTGAATGAAAATTATCATAATACTGGCAACATTCACCCAAATATGTGCCGTAGATGATATAGGGTTTTTGTTGTGACTTTTTCTTCTCTAGAATCTACACATCAATGTCAATGTGAGGTCTTCAAGTTACACAATTTTTTCTTGCACACTAGCACCAAGTCCTATCATCCAATGCTAGTGCTAGACCATTCAATTCAGCAATAGTAAGGATCACATGATAAGGTTGAGCGACCAATGCAACACTCCAAATCCTCTCAATAAGGCTGAACAACTCTTTGGATTTGGATTTTAATGACTCACACCAACCTCTTAATGTACTCCAATATTCCTCTATCAGTGCTGAAAGCCTCCACTAACTCTAGAAAGGTTATCACCCTTCATAATGAAATGAAATCAACCCAAATCTGCATTTATTCTCACCAGCAGTCCGATATAATGCCAAGCCACTATGCTAGAAATCAAGTCAGCCAGTGAGGAATTCCCTCCTTTGCCAAAAATCAGACATAAAATTTAATCGCCCATGAGACGATCTTCAAGCATGGCATCATAGTATGTTCTCTTGAATTGCCTATGCTTCACACACTTGCATTGACCTGTAATAATTAATGATGTCTTGAGTTTCTTGGCAACTTCAAACCTTCAACTATGAAATTCGTCTTAGCATAAGAGCTCACAAACTTCAGTAAATCCTTAGTCCTAAATTCAAGTGCAAAATTTTATTGACTCTACGTGCAACTAGCTATGGCAGGGTTTCTCCCACCAAAACTGATACCCATTACAGCTTTGGCTGCGCACCTCATTGCCTAAAGTAGAAGCATAAAAATCCTCTTCCATTTTGTACAACATTTTCTTAGCTTCCAAATGCAAACAATGTGTTTCCTATTGTTGGAAATATAAGTTTGGTTGTATGTTATTGATATCAAACACTCTGTTCCGGAGGTGTTTGGTCAAACAACATGATCCAAATGTATTTGATGTGACATGTTCAGGTATACCTCTTTGTCTGGAAAAAGAATGTCCACCTAGAAAGATGTAAGATTATGTGTTGAATATGCTTGTGCTATTGAACCTTTAGAACAATGGAAGACAAGTATGTATTCAGTGCTATAGAACAGTGGAAGACAATTATGTATTAGATGCTACAAAATAGTGGAAGACAGGTATGTATTCTGCAGACTATGAGAATGATGTTTGCCGGTACTTCAAAGTCATTTTATTAGGTCCAGAAGTCATTGGTTCTATCTAGATGTTAGTGGTTCAGCAAAAGAGTTATGCAGTTGAAGATGATGGTATTTAGTTGTGTTTCTTAAGAAGTTTTTGCTCCAAAAATCAAGGTTGAAGATATGTCAATGTGAATTGAATTGTATTCAGGTTTTGGTTTTGATTGTGGTGTTTTTTGGTGATCCAAAATTTGTTCTTAGTGATCCAGAAACATGGTCTTGAAAAGTTGAAGTTATCATCAATTTGTGTTTTGGTTGGAAAATGTGACATGATGGCTTCTAACGTGGATTATTGGCGAGTGATATTATTTTTGACCTATCATGTGGATCTCACCAGGGCATGTGGACAACTGGTTAAAGCTGGTAAGTCATTTGATTCATAGGGTAGTGTGTTATTACATGTTTGAGATGGATAAGGAAGTTGTTCCAAAAGTTGCAGATCTGGCATTAGGCTATGTATATTATGCATTCATGGTTCTTTCATTACTGGAGTGGATTGTGCTTCATATTTTTGGTTTGGGTATTGCATTTAATATATATCTCTTACCCTGAAGGGTCATGGTACGTGTGACCAATGTACTTAACATCAATCTCTTGTTCAGTTGGGTCCATGATATCAATAATCTAATTTATGGTCTGGATGCTTCTGGAACGGGATCTTATTATTATTTGTTGTTATAGCAGACTTGTAACTTAATTTCAATATTCTTTTAGCTTGGCCGACCTTGTTGTAAACTCCAATGACCTATCTTGTATATAAATACAATGTGTGCTTTGGAAAAATGCAAGAGTGTGGTATCCAAATCATTGAAGATCTGTAAGCAAAGTTTCATATTGGCAGAGTTCAGTTTATGTGACTACTAAATTATTGTTGCAAAGGTTGACATAGTTGCGCAAATCACCTGCATTATGAAGAGAATATTGAAGAAAATTGATTATGTAAGTGAGGTTTTGGTTTGTACTGATTTTCTCCCCCTGCCCCCCTCTCAACATCTAGTGTATGTTCATCAATTAGTATCAGAGTAGATTCCTCTTGAAGAAAATTAACCACTTGAGGCCGATCCACGATGTCAAATAACCTACACTTTCAGTATTTGGTATTTGATGCCACTGAATATCTTTATTGGAAGGACAAGGTGGAAACATATCTAGAAAAATTGCAAAATGGTATTTGGGAGGTTATCCAAACTGGATTCTATCTTCCTTTTGTAAGGCCTTTGACTACTAATGAAGAAAAACCAAAAGAAGTCAATTGTCATTTTATGTGGATCGCTTGTAGATGTAATAGCACTGCCTTCTGGCACGTGTTCCAAGTGCATCAATCTCTCTTTATATTGTGAATAAGTCATGAAGAGACATGTCCCTTCATGGGACATGCCTATTCATTAAGTAAATAATTAATATAATAACAAATTTAATTTTATATATATATATATATCATTATTAAATTAATTTCTCTCATATAATAATAAACTTATATCTCATATATAATTATATATAGGTTTACCCAACTGAAGCTACCAAACATCAACACTAACATGAAAGCACGAGCGATTATTTTTAGTAGTTTATGTGGCACAACATTTGGGAAGGTGAAATGTTTGAAAAGGTGCTAAAGGGATATGGGATGAATTGGTTTTGGTATATGAAGTCTATGTAAAGAAAAAAGAACAAGACTAATGAATCTAAAATATAAGTATGAGGTTTTAAGAGAGGGACAAGATGAGACCGTTTGAAAGCTACATACATAGTCACAAATGTTGCTGATGGAATTAGAGCTCCTTGTAGACATCCAGAAGACAGAGATGTTATACTTCAGATCTTACTAACCATATCGAAGGAATTCACACCAATTGGATGTTCAATAAGGGAAAGAAATGATCTAAGTCAGTATTCAATTGACCAACTTATTCATTCACCTTCCACCTTTGAAATTGCAAAAGTTGAAAGGGAAAAGAGAGACTACATAGAGATGTTGAAGAAGTTTAACTTGAGAAAGCAAGATGTTGGAGGAAGCCAAAGCATTGCTTTAAAGAAGATTCAAGCAAGGTATTGGTACATTCAAAGGCAAGTTACCTCTTAAGTGCTTTAATTGTGGAAGGATAAGACATTTTGCTAATAATTGCAAGTATAAAGACTATTATAGTGATTCAAAAGAAGATGGTAGAAAAGACAATCGCACGAAAGGTGATTTCAAGAAAAGAACAAGTTTCAAAGTCAATAGTAAAAGGAATTAATGTTCCATGGTGGAACAGTTCTTTGAAGTTGAAGATACGTGTGAATCTATTGAGGATTATCTATTTCTATCTATTTCAAAAAAGAAAGAGACTGCATTACATGCTAATTGTTTTGTAGATGTATGAATTGCAGATTTTGAATGATGAAACCATATGGCAAGTGACAAGAGAAGATATATTAATATGGAAGAATATGATGGAGGAGCAATCAAATTCGCAAGAGAAGGAAGTGCACATGTCAAAGGCATTGTAATCATTTCAATTGATGGTAAGCATAGAATTGATGATGTTTATTACGTTGAAGGTTTGAAACACAATTTGTTAACTATTAGTCAAAGGTGTAAGAAAGTTTAGGAGGTTATGTTCAAAAAGTGATGGTTGTGTTATGAAAAAGAAATAGATTGGTAAAAAGGTTGTTGAAGGGTTTAGAACTGAATATCTATCATATTGAAGATAAATGTGAAATGTGACAATATGTGCTTTCTAATTGAATGCAATGGAAAATTGGGAGATGAATGTTGAGATGAAAGTCAACCACAACAAAGTGGATTCTTCTTTACCAAAGAATAGTGAGAGAAAGGATGAATCAAAAAACCAGTTGAAGACAAATGTGCTGCAGTGGCAGATCAAAAAAATGCTACAGGAAGTAACATTGTTGAAAGTGTGACAAGAAGTTAATGTTATGTTTTATGTTTTGTTTTAAATTTTAATGATTTCAATTAAGTCCTATGTGTGGTGGCATAACTAGAATGGTAATTCGATGAGCCTTCTAGGTATAGCCACCTAGGACAACGTATGTGTTGATTTTTCAGTTATGTAGTTTTCTTTAAGTCATAATTTTGGGTGTTCAATAACTAATCCAATCAAATTCTAGACTGTGATAGAAAGTTGGTGGCAGTTTTTTCTGATTTCTTTGATTCTCATGATTTCAAGAAATGTTCTTGAGAAGGAGATGTTTTCATATTCCAACTGGATAGAGAGAAAAAGCCAATATTTTATGTAAGAGGAGGATTGAATGCGAAGAGAATAGAAAGTTTTTTTTTGTTTAGTGTTGATTTCCTGTGTTTTCAGCCGGAAGTGTGATTTTTCCTTTCGTACCATCTTTTGGAAATCGACATTTTGAAAATACACGAATGTTCTAATTTTGCAAATCATATGTAGATTGATTCTCCGTATTCCTTCAAAGTTTAGAGTTTTTCGGATTGTATTGCAAGTGCAATATAAACTATTTTGAGTGTCTTTTTTTTTTTTTGCTGATGGAAATCTGTTAAACTCTCTGCGATCGGTTCGAAGATCGCAGAAGAGTATGTACATAGTGTTTATTTCCTTTTTGTTCTTTTTTGTTATCTTGGTTATGGGTACATACAGCCGCGCGGGATTACATCTGTGAATCGGTTGAATATTTCATATATTCATTGGTATGTGGAAGATCACAGAGTTTATATGTGATAAAGGAAAAAGTTTCTTATATATGTGGAATTTCAAAGTTTGTAAGGGTCTGAAAATTTCAATATCGGCGGTCAATTTTTATAAAGGTCAAGTTTAAAAATCCACGCATGAAAAGATGGTGTAGGTTTAAAGATTAGTAAATGTTATTTGCTGGTCAGTTTGTGGTCGGGTTGATTTTAGGTTTTATTTTTCCGAATATGTATTACAAATACATTGCAAAAGATTCGGGTCGGATTTCATTAAGTTTGGTGCAGAAAAATGTTGCGACAAGAGGTTAGGAAAGTTCATGTCGCATGTCAGTTTTCATTGGGTATTGAAAAATCAGTTTGTTAACAGTCAAGTTTGGTTTTAGTTTGATCCTGGAGCGTGTATGTGCCCCTTGAAGCAACTCAGTTGAGTGACTGTTTTCCTCCTGAGTTTTCCAAGGTGAGGCTCTGCATCATTTTTGGTATCAGAGCTAAAGAGTTGCAGGTTGTGTGAATTTACCTGTTGTATGTTCCTGATCAAGATTCTTCAATAGGGTCAAGCAAGATGGTGACCAATGCAGAGTTAGCTAAGAAGGTTGAGGAGCAAGAAGAACTTCTCCAAAAAGAGAATACAAAAATGAAGGGGATATTGGCAGAATTAGCCAGTAAGTTGAAACACATGAAGAATGTGGTTGAGAAGAAAGAGATGAAAGAAGAAGTAGAAGAAGAGGAAGAAGTACCAGATGATGAAGAGGATGAAATATCTGAGAATGAAAAACCATTTTTTAAAGCTTTAAAGGCTTTGGGAGGAAAACCCACCGAATTACCTATGTTTATGGGAAAGATGGATGTTGAATTAGTGTTGGAATGGATTGAAGCTTTAGAGAATCACTTTGAATGTGAGAAAGTTTCAGAATCACAACAAGTTAAGTTGGCTAAATCCAGAATGAAGGGAGCAGCCCTTACATGGTGGAATTTTGTGCAAGAAGAAAGGGTAAAGGAAGATAAGAGGAAAATTTGTTCATGGAAGAAGATGGTGTCTATGATAAGAGAGACATACCTCCCTGAAGACTATGAAGTACAGTTACATCAGAAAAGGCAGAATCTCAGACAAAGGGATATGGATATCTACACTTATACAGAAGAATTTCAGAAGTTGAGTCTAAGATCAAAATTTGCAGAACTTGAGAGTATCAAGGTAGCAAGATACCTAAATGGTTTAAGGATGAACATATAAGAGGAATTGCAGTTGTTGAGTCCTAACATCGTAGCTAAGTGCTATTAGTTAGCTTTGAAAGTGGAAGAGAAAATCAAGAGGAGACAAGAAAATAACAATAGAGGTAGAGGAAGACAGCCATTTAGAGGAAGAAGCCCAAATTTTCAGCCACAAACAAAGATGCAGAATGAAGTTAACAAGTTTGATAATTTCAGAGGAAGTTTCAGAGTTAGAAGACCAAATTATAGAGGAAGATCACTAGGAAGAATGAATGGACCAATAAGATGTTACAATTGTAATCAAGAAGGTCATATGGCACACAAATGTCCAGCAAAGGCAAGTTCTAGTACTCATGGAGAAAGGAGAATACACCTAACACAAGAAGCTGATTCACAAGAAGATTCAGAAACTTATGGCTATCCAGAAAAGGGAGAAGCACTTATCATGAGGAGAACACTTTTGAAGATGCCTGTAAAAGAAGAACCACCACAAAGGAAGTCCATTTTCAGAACTACATGTAAGTCTGGAGGGAAAATTTGCAAGGTATTGGTAGACTTTGGTTCTACAGAAAATTTTGTAGCTCTTGAAATGGTAGAAAAATTAAAGTCACCAAGAATATCACATCCGTATCCTTACAAAGTATCTTGGCTAAATAAAGGACAACAAACCATAGTAGAAGAGCAAGCTTGGGTGGAATTTCAGATTGGAGCATACAAAGACAACTTATTGTTTGATGTTGTTAATATGGATGCATTCCATTTACTTTTTGGCAGACCATGGCAATATGATCTCAAGGCACAGCATGATGGAGTGAAGAATACATACACCATTACAAAGAATGGAAAGGTCATTGAATTGATACCTTTAGCTGAACCAAGTCAAGAAGAATCAAAAGCTACAAAAGCTAAGATCATGGTAATGGGTAAGAGAGAATTTCTGAAAGAAGTGAAAGGAAAGAAGTGTCCACTCTTTGCACTAATTCCTGTTCTCAAGGATAAATTACAGAATGATGCTGAAAATCAGATTGAGGAAGAAAAATCAAAGATGGAGTCTTCAAACTTGAAGGTGGAAGTGACAGAAAAGAAGAAACAAAAGGTAGAAGAAGAAGTGAAACCAATTTTGGATAAGTACAAAGAAATCATAGCTGATGGAATACCACGAAGTCTCCCACCTATGAGAGAAATCAGTCATTGTATTGATCTCATACCAGGTTCAACATTACCCAACAAAGCTGCATACAAACTAACACCACAACAAAATGAAGAAATGGCAAGACAAATTGAAGAGTTACTTGAGATTGGTTTGATTGGTAAAAGTTTAAGCCCATGTGCAATACCTGCAGTTCTAGCACCAAAGAAAGAAGGAACATGGAGATTATGCAAAGATTCGAGAGGATTGAACAAGATCACTATAAGGTACAGATTTCCAATGCCTAGAATAGAAGATTTACTTGATTGTTTGGGGAAAGCAAGATATTTTTCAAAGATTGATTTAAAAAGTGGGTATCATCAAATAAGAATTAGGCCAGGAGATGAATGGAAAACAACATTTAAAACAAATGAGGGATTATATGAATAGAAAGTAATGCCATTTGGATTGTCTAACGCTCCTAGTACATTTATGAGACTTATGAATGAAGTTCTCAAAGATTTTACAGGAAAGTTTGTGATAGTGTATCTAGATGACATTTTGGTTTTCAGCGAAACAAAAGAGGAGCATCTGAAACATTTGGATTTAATGTTGAGGAGGTTACAAGAAGAAAATTTAATGATTAATTTGGAGAAATGCAGTTTTATGCAAGAGGAGCTGACATACCTTGGATTTGTGATCTCAAAGGGAACACTCAAGATGGATCAAAATAAGGTAAGTGCAATTCTTTCATGGCCAATTCCTAAAACTATTGGAGCAGTTAGAAGTTTTCATGGTTTAGCCACTTTCTACAGAAAGTTCATTAGAAATTTCAGTTTGATTTGTGCACCTATTTTGAATACCATAAAAGGAGGGCAGAAATGTAAATTTGTTTGGATAGCAGAAGCCAATGAAGCCTTTGAACTTCTTAAGCAAAAAGTGGCCCAACAACCAGTTCTTGCATTTCCTGATTTTAATAAAGTCTTTCAAATAGAATGTGATGCAAGCAACATAGCAATAGGAGGTGTTCTTAGTCAAGAGGACAGACCTATAGCCTTTTTTAGTGAGAAACTCAATGAAGCTAAATAGAAATATTCATCATATGATTTGGAAATGTATGCCCTTGTCCAATCTCTTAAGAAATGGAGACACTATTTGTTACCCAAGGAATTCATTGTATACACAGATAACCAGGCCCTTAGTTTCATAAACAGTCAAGAGAAATTGAATCATAGGCATGTGAAATGGGTAGAGACATTGCAAGCATTCACGTTTTCTATTAAGCATAAGAAGGGAGTTGCAAATAAGGTTGCTGATGCGTTAAGTAGAAGAACTTTAACTACATCACAAATTTAGTTGGAAACTACAGGAATTTCAAATCTGAAAGGTATGTATGTTGATGATGCTGATTTTAAAGGCATTTATCAAGCATGTACTAATTTGGATGAAAGATACAATCGTGAGTATGCTGATTTTCTGATTCAAGAAGGATTATTATTCAAAGGAGGACAACTTTGCATACCAAAGTGTACAATGAGAGATAATATCATACAAGAGAAACATAGTGGAGCATTATCCGGTCATTTTGGACTAGATAAGACTTTGGAGTTGGTTCGTAGAAATTATTTTTGGCCAAAGTTACAAAAGGATGTGCGAAAATTTGTGGAAGAATGCACCATTTGTCAGAAAAGCAAAGGCAAAAGTACCAATGCAGGATTATATCAGCCCCTACCTATTCCTTCAAGACCATGGGAAAGTATTAGTATGGATTTTGTTATGGGATTGCCAAGAACTCTAAAGGGTTATGATAGCATTTTTGTTGTTGTGGATAGATTTAGTAAAATGGCACATTTCTTACCATGTAAATCCACCAAAGATGCATCATACATTGCAGATTTATTCTTCAAAGAGATAGTGCGGATTCATGGATTACCATTGAATATTATTTCAGATGGTAGATTTGTAGGTCATTTTTGGAGAACCCTTTGGAAGAAACTTGGCACACATTTATCTTTTTCATCTGCATATCACCCACAAACCGATGGCCAAACAAAAATTGTCAACAGATCTTTGGGAAACTTATTAAGATGCCTCACAAAACAACATGGAGAAAAATGGGATTCTATACTTGCTCAAGCTGAATTCTCATACAGTGATACAGTGAATAGAAGTACAGGGAAATCTCCATTCCAAATCGTGTATGGTACACATCCAAGAGGAATTCTTGAGCTGAGGGAACTTCCAAACACTTTTCCAAGTAGTTCACATGGTGAAGAATTTGCTGAAGCTATTAAAGAGGTCCAAGATCAAGTCAAGTTACAGCTACAAAATTCAAATCAGAAGTATAAAGAAGTTGCTGATCAGAAAAGGAGAGAAGTACAGTTCAAGGTTGGTGATTTAGTATGGGCTTATCTGAAGAAAGAAAGGTTACCTCAAATGAAACATACAAATTTATTACCTAAGAAGGTTGGTCCTTGTCAAATTTTGGAAAAATATGGACATAATGCATACAAAATTCAGTTACCTATAGATATTGGTATTTCAACCATTTTCAATGTTTGTGATCTCACACTATACAAGGGTTCTGAAACACAAGCAGCACATGAAGACTCAGTAATAGAAGATTTGCAGCAAGTACCTAAACCAGCACCACCTCAATTGGAGAAGATACTAGATACAAAAATAAAGAAGACTCGAAGAAGACAATACACTCAGTACTTAGTCAAATGGAAGAACATACCAGTGACAGAAGCTATTTGGATGGATGAGAAACAAATCAGCAAACATGGTTCGTTAGTACAACATCTCATCTCAAGTGGACTTGAGATTCATTCTACAAGGGAGTATGCTGCAGTGGCAGATTAGAAAAATGCTACAGGAAGTAACATTGTTGAAAGTGTGACAACAAGTTAATGTTATGTTTTATGTTTTGTTTTAAATTTTAATGATTTCAATTAAGTCCTATGTGTGGTGGCATAACTAGAATGGTAATTCGATGAGCCTTCTAGGTATAGCCACCTAGGACAATGTATGTGTTGATTTTTCAGTTATGTAGTTTTCTTTAAGCCATAATTTTGGGTGTTCAATAATTAATCCAATCAAATTCTGGACTGTGACAGAAAGTTGGTGACAGTTTTTCCTAATTTCTTGGATTCTCATGATTTCAAGAAATGTTCTTGAGAAGGAGATGTTTTCATATTCCAACTGGATAGAGAGAAAAAGCCAGTTTTTGATGTAAGAGGAGGACTAAATGTGAAGAGAATAGAAAGTTTTTTTTTGTTTAGTGTTGATTTTCTGTGTTTTCAGCCGAAAGTGTGATTTTTCCTTTCGTACCATCTTTTGGAAATCAACATTCTGAAAATACACGAATGTTCTAATTTTGCAAATCATATGTAGATTGATTCTCCGTATTCCTTCAAAGTTTAGAGTTTTTCGGATTGTATTGCAAGTGCAATATAAACTATTTTGAGAGTCTTTTTTTTTTTTTTGCTGATGGAAATCTGTTAAACTCTCTGCGATCAGTTCTAAGATCGCAGAAGAGTATGTACATAGTGTTTATTTCCTTTTTGTTCTTTTCTGTTATCTTGGTTATGGGTACATGCAGCCGCGCGGGATTACATCTGTGAATCGGTTGAATATTTCATATATTCATTGGTATGTGGAAGATCACAGAGTTTATATGTGATAAAGGAAAAAGTTTCTTATATATGTGGAATTTCAGAGTTTGTAAGGGTCTGAAAATTTCAATATCGGCAGTCAATTTTTATTAAGGTCAAGTTTAAAAATCCACGCATGAAAAGATGGTGTAGGTTTAAAGATTAGTAAATGTTATTTGCTGGTCAGTTTGTGGTCAGGTTGATTTTAGGTTTTATTTTCCCAAATATGTATTACAAATAAATTGCAAAAGATTCGGGTCGGATTTCATTAAGTTTGGTGCAGAAAAATGTTGTGATAGGAGGTTAGGAAAGTTCATGTCGCATGTCAATTTTCACTGGGTATTGGAAAATCAGTTTGTTAACAGTCAAGTTTGGTTTTAGTTTGATCCTGGAGGGTGTATGTGCCCCTTGAAGCAACTCAGTTGAGTGACTGTTTTCCTCCTGAGTTTTCCAAGGTGAGGCTCTGCATCAAAATGGATTTTGGTAGACCAAAAGTAGAAAGAAGACAAAAAGGATGTGCTAGAGTAGAAGAAGGTGAAAGACAAAAAGAAGTTGGTATATCAGATGAAGGCAAATGACAATAAGGGCTTGATGAATCAGAGAGCTCGTATTCATTCTAGATATTCATCTTTTGATAGATTTTTTCCTTACAATAAGGAAGGTCATTAAGTTAATAAAGTAGAAGTCAGAAAAGGAGTTATGCTTTTAGTGGAAGGTGCTATCATTGCAATATGTTTGGGCATAAGGAAGTTCAGTGCAAAAATTGAGTAACTTCGAATAGAAATCATATGAACTTTGGTAGAGTGAATGAAATAGAAGTCTTGAGAACTTCAATGGATATTAATACGGTTGAAACGGAGACATGCACACAAACGTTGAATATAGCATAAACATCAGTCTCAAGAATAATGAAATTGAAAAAATGAAAAAGGATGGTTTGGTTTTCTATAACTATAACATGACAAGACATATTGCATGATTATTATGGATAAATAAGATGATTCTTTGAGGATTGTAGAAGACTCAAAAGAAAAGAACAAGGAACATTTGATGAAGAGAAAAGGAGGTGTTTCTAAAGGTGGTCTGGCATCCATTCTGGATGTTGTTTCCTCCTCCATTAAATGACTCCGATTGTACAATCTGAGGGGGAGATTTCATGTGAATCTGTTTCTCCTCTTGAGGCTAGATGTTCAGTATTTTCTCAACATGGCAATAAGGTGTGAAGTATTTTTCAAAGGTAAGATTTTTGTTTTGTGGTCCAGGAAAGGTGACTGTATAGTTTTGTAAATAGTATATTAGTTGTTTGGTTGTGTGAGATTATGGTTGTCTTCAAATGTGAATTGGTGGAATGATATGTCTATTAGTTTTCATTTAAGATGCATTTGAATGACTTGGATGAAAATATAAATTGTAAAAGTCACTTTGATGATTTGAAGGATAAGATGAGTCCATGGAACCAATTTCCTCCTAAGGCTATTAATTGTCTTAAGGACAATTTTTCCATTAGGAAAACAGATTTTGAAGGGGCCCTGAAACCTTGTACAAAAGAAACTAAAGATATAGAATTAAGTCTAGAGATACAACATAGAAAAAAGAGACAGAGCCAACACTCGAACAAAGCCAGCTATAGAAGGACAACAAAACTAACAAAAGGTAGAACCGAAAAGACACAAAAGAATTGGAAGAGGGACGTCAAATGGAACTTAACCCATTGTCTTGATCATCTTAGCTGCCTACCCTTCCAACTAGTCCATCTTCTCTGTAGCTTCTTTAATCTAGCTAATATCTGTAGAGGCCCCAACAGTCATTTTCCTAATGCTGGCCTTGGTCCTCCTCTAGGTCCCTTCCTTGTTATCAATAGCAACACTTGATCTTTGACAACACCTTGATCTTTGGCAAAAATCATAATGGATTTCTCCCCTAGACTAGCTTCCAATTTACTAATGAGAATTTTGACATGCTCATTGGAGGCTTTGAGGATTTTATAGCTTTGATCCACTATATTCCTTAGGGTGCTCTCAATACTATTCACTTTGTTGTCCACCTCCAATGCCTGAGCCTCCAGCCTGTGGAAAGTAGCCATGTCAATTAGAGAGCCCATAGGAGGTTTATCCCGCTTAGCAACATCCTGGAACTTGTCCCATCAATTCTCCTTTCCACTAACCCCATCCTATCTTTGAGGTCCATGACCTGATGAAAGAGCCACTTAATGGACCTAAAATTATCCAAAATACAATTCTTGGCATTGTTCAATAAGTCCATGTCCTCCTCTTTGCTGTTGTAGAATGATCATAGAAGGATCAATGAGCAGTTAGAGATCCACTTTACTTGGTTCCACCTCTCCAACCTTCAGGTCAATCTTCTCCCTCACAATCCTCAGCCTTACCATATCTATACTCATATTTTTCTAGGCCAATTTCCTACCTTTCAAAGGTGCAAGAACTTTAGCAACAACTTTAGCATTAGCAATCTAGGTGGGCACAAAATCAATGTCCTATTCCTCTGGAGAGTAGGCATCCCCATATTGATCCTTAATAAAATTCAGTGGGGAAACCGATCTGCACTCACCTTTCAACTCATCTTTACTCATTTTCTATTTCTTCTTGGTCGGCTTGGCAATCTTGTTGGTACCCTCTTCCTGAAAATCTATTTGTTTCATCATCGTAATCCTCATACTCATTAGACAGGATGACAACCTTGGCTTGTTTCTTGGGCATAGGGGTCTTGCCATACTTCAGGGTTTGCATTGCCTTCCTCTTCTTATTTAGCCCCTCTCCTTTCTTTTCTCACTGTAGCCAACATCCTCAATTTTAGTATCCATAGATTCCTCTTCATACAAATCCTCATCCATTTCTACCATTTTCTTTTTCTACTTTTTCCTAGGAAACAAATTCTTCTTCAAATTTTCACAGGGTGTTACAAACAAAACCCTTCCCCTTCCCCATAGCTTTTGGCAACATCTCCTCATCCTCTGAATGCAAACTTTCACTATCTTCAGAGTTGTATAGGTTGTAAGACTCCTCCGACTCACTCTCTTGAACATCCTTTGTCTCTTTTACCTCACAGAATTCACCAATGCAATGACTTTAATGTGCTCATAAATGAGCAGCATTAAGCCCTCGTGGAGCAGAGTGTTAGCCAAAGTTTTCTCCCTTACCCCATTAATACTAGCAGTCATAGAAGATAAAAGATAAAATAGTATGGAAACCTTAATAGTATG
Source organism: Cupressus sempervirens (assembly GCA_028749045.1). Classification (NCBI taxonomy): domain Eukaryota; kingdom Viridiplantae; phylum Streptophyta; class Pinopsida; order Cupressales; family Cupressaceae; genus Cupressus; species Cupressus sempervirens. The sequence continues at coordinate 476,511,458 of CM053787.1, forward strand.
CCTAAAATGATTCAGTAAAACAAAATGGTGAGAACATCACCTTGAGAATCTACCATATAGATTCACATTGTAAATTATAGCTTGCAAGACAAAGTGCCATAACTTTTTGATGCATTCAAGGTGGAAGTAAGTCTTAACGATAATGTTATCTTCTATGTTGATAAGAATATTTCCTACGTGGAAGAGGTTGAGTCTAAATTTGTCTAGGTAACTGTGTTATCCTATGAGCCTACTAGGGAAGGGTGTATGAAGATTATTGAGAGTCAAAAAGATACTTGTGCTGCAAGGGTTGAAGATGTGACAAAATTGTCTATTGTTGTCAGTGAAAGGAAGGAAAGATAAAGATAAAGGTTAAAGTATGAGAAACATGCCTATAGAGGCATTTTCCCTTTGGTAATCAAGGAAAGAGTGTTAGATGGATGTGTCCAAAGTTCTTTTCTCTAGCACTTGTTTTGAGCGACAATGAGGAGGAAGAATAGAAAGGTGTTGATGAACAAAAGGAAATTGTACAAGTTAACGTTCAGGTTGTTGCTGGTAATAATGAGAAGATTGTTCATGTTGCCTCTTAAGACCAAATTTGCATGTCAGTTGAAAAGATTTCTACTATACTAAGTCAATCAGGAGGATTAAAGATTTTCGGAGTATGTTCCATCGTAAGATCAGGATACTTTTTAGTTTCTCCAATAGAAGCTTTGGTTTGTTGCTCCTCCTTCTAGCTTAGTGCATTAGAGTAGTGCATTTATCTAGTAGGGGATATGTATGACTCATTCTTTTCTTGGACTGACATTAGCGGGTGTTATCAAAATTTTGCATCTATAAGTATGTTTTTGACCTTTGTTCTTGATAAAAAAAGGGGAGAAAGTTAAGGAAAATGTTTATTTGATATTGTTTTTGTTGTTTCAATAAGGGGGGTTCAGTATTACTGATATCTTTGTAAAACATTTTGATCGTTGTTTTCCATCAATGACAAAGGCAGAGATTGTTGGAAATATATGTGATCCAGTCTAGAAATGTGTTGGGATGGATTCTAACCTAGATTTTTGATGTGGCATCCAGAGGTCTGATTACAAGTGACAAGTGATATGGATCTTAGGGCAGTGTGTTACTACATGTTTGAGGTGGTTAAGGAAGTTGTTTAAGCAATTTTGGATCTAGCATTGGGCTATGTGTAGCATGTTCATAGTCCCTCTCTCTCTTTAAGTGGATCATGCTACATTTTTTGGTCTTGGTATTGCATTTGATGTCTATTTCTCATCTACATGGGTTTGCGCTATGGGTGACCTATGTATTTAATGTCTCTCTCTTATCCAATTGAATCTATGTTATGCGTAATATATGTTATGCTCCAAATGCTTCTAGCATGGGACCTTAATTGTTATTTACCATGGTCATAGCTGACTTCTAACTTAATTGTATAATGTTTTCAGCATGGTTGACTTTGTTGTAAACTCCAATGTTATACATAATTATAGTGTGTACTATTGCAAAATGCAAGGGAGTGTGATGCAAATTAGTGAAGATCTATAAGAAAAGTTTCAGAAGAGAAGAATTCGTGTGGTTTTAATTTTGTGATAGTGGTAGAGAAGAAAAGGTAATAACAGTGCATTGCGAAGATTTTCAGTGTTTTGTAGATCAGCTGCACTATCAGGAGAATTTCTCTTTATCTATTATGAAGGATTGTATGTATCTTGGCCCTAGGATAGTGAGTCTCGGATTGTATTATCCCGGATTGGATATTCTCCCCAAATTTTGCTCAAAATATTTCAGAAATATAAATAGACAAGCTTTGCAATAGATTTTGCACTAACCAATACAATAGCCAGCAAATACTCAAATAAAATTGTTATTGCATTATAATTTCAGCAATACAATAACAAACTAAATTCCAATCTTAAATACAGTATCAACAGTCAAATTGACACAACTTGAAAATGAACCCGTAATTGCAGAAGTGGACTCCATCTGAAATCCACCACCACATTGAATTGGGTTTGTGCCCGATTCAATAAGAAAATGCCTAAGGATTTTTTTCCTCGGGATCCTAAATAGAAGATGAAGCATCCCCAATTTCTCCAAGAGAAATGTCAAGACCAAATCAATATCCAAGCATTGCCAAATATCTTAAAATAATCTTAAAAACAAACACATATACATCAAATTTGTAGACAATATACTGATTTAAGATATCCACCATATATTAGTCAAATTTTTGACATAAATACATAACAATTAGAACTTAGCATATTAAGTTTTAACATAGAATCATTTACCAAAAACAAGCGCAACATCTAAATAAACATAAGTTCAATACATATCAAACTCCATGAAACTACAACTTCTGAATACATAATAAGTTTCGGTATCGATCAAAACTAGAAGTAGAAATCATAAATTGTGTCTACGAGTAAAGCTCAAAAGAGATCGCTGCTGCCGGGTGGGTGTTGTTAAAGTAGTTGCAATATCCTCAACAAGTATCTGAATAGGTGCCTCAATAGAAGTCTCTGATGGATGACTTTGCTCATGTTTCTCCTCATGTGTTGCCGCTTCTACATCCCAATATCTACCTCCATCTCCAACTTAGCTAGCCTCTCATCAATCACAAAAGGATCCTTGTGCACATCCACATCATCACAATCAAGAGGAGCAATCCAATCTGTTGCATATGGATCAATGTCATCCAAGTCAAGTGCTTAATATGAAGCCTACTCTCGCACCCTCTTTTCGTGAAATTGAAGGTTGTACCATACATAAACCAAGTCATTCAAGTGCTTCTAAGTCAACCTATTGTGCTTCTTTGTGCGTGTGTTCTCAAAAGCACTCCAATTTCACTCACATCCAAAAGCACTATAAGGTTGTGATAATATTTGAATGATAATCTTTTGAAGATTAGGTGTTGTGGCACCATAATATTCCATCACAAATCTACAAGGGTAAAAAAATCATGTATAATGTTGTCAAGCTTCCAATAAACTTATGAGAGAAATAAATGGTATAATGAAACTAAACAAATGTACTTTTTTACATGATTGTAGGGTGTATCTCCTATGTTTGCAATTGGGAGAAGGAAACAATGGTCCCCCTTCTCTCTTGTAGCTTTGCAACTCATCAAGTACGAGGTCTTGAAGGTCCAAATCAGTAACCAATCTCCAAGTACAGTGTCCTCGACAACATTAACCCTTGCATCTACTAGAAAAGTGTCAAAGAAATAGAAATTGGCATTCAAATAGTAGGTAGTTGCATGAATATGTCAATGGAGTTGTTAGTTCCACCTACGATAGATTATGTTCCATATGGGTCTATATTTGGTCTCATTTGACCTATGCAAGTGTTGAATGGCCTCTTTGGTCATATCCATGGACTTATATAGATACCCCCTAGGGATTTTATCCCCATCCATCATTCGTAGAACCTTCACCAAAGGTGTTGACACATGGACATAAAAAATTATATAAAAATCAGCTAACTACAATATTTGAAAATTAAATAATAAATCAATCAAGACTTGAATACTTATGTTGATGATCTCCTGCATTAGCTTGCCAAATCTAACATCAAACACAGCCTTCACATCCTTCTTTGCTTTAGGTTTCTTGACATAAGGACTCCCTAACCATTTACGATCACAAATATACGCTTCAAGTCGTTCAATGTTTCCAATATGCTTTGCAAGTTGAGAAAATTATTGGAAAAGTGTGTGACCCCTACTTGCACAAGATCTTTACCACCAGTGTGCTCTCTCTTAAGACTCAGGACCCATGTGTGATTGTAGATATAATTTGCAATATGCCTTCCATCTTTAACCACCTTCTCCACTCAACTCAATTTCCCAATGTCCTCAAAGAGAAAGTCAAGATAATGGGAAGCACAAGGGTGTCAAAGTAATGTGGAATGCCTCTCCATCAGAAGTCTATTGACTGCCACATATGAAGCGCATTATTAGTCACAATATGGATGACATTAGCCACTCCCACCTTCATGACCACCTCATCCAACATGTTGCACAAAGTTTTTACATTGTTCACTTGATCAAAGGCATGAACTTATTTTAGAAATACTAAATGTCCCCCTAAAGCAACAACAAATTTGATGAGCATCATATTTGTTCCATCTTTCCCCACATCGGATATAATAGTGCAGCCTCTCTGTTCCCAAACTTTCCTTTTGTCTTCGACAAGTTGATCAATAGTTTTTACCTCATAGTCTAAAAATGGCCCACTCAACTCATGACAAGTTGGGGCTTCAACCCCTTACCAAATGTTATATGGATATTTTGCAACTGACAATTTGTGCAAATTCAATCGCAAATTAGGATGACCAGCCACAGTATGTGAGACAAAATCTCTCCTACTTTAAAGGGAAGGCTCCCCTTTCTCACCGTTCCTTGGATCAACTCAAGGTAAGCAAGAAGTTGGGAGATTGTATAAAGGGTGTTGCCAATATTCTTTCTTCTTATCTTTCAAGAGAGAATCCACTTACTTGCAGAGCGAGTAATGGGAAAGATTAAATCTCTAAACTACACTTCTATCTAATAGATGGAAACAGTGATACTGATAAACCAACACCAACTCAAAGGATGGCTGAAAGCATACCGGTTTGTCTCTAAGTCTTGTTTTAAACTATTTTATAAGAACAACCTCTACCATTAGAGCGCAAAGACTTCTAGATGTAGGGAAGTTCTAACTATTTTCATGAATTAGAGATGGCAACACAAGCTATAGTCAAAGATTCTAGTCTATGTATCATCACAATCGCTCCCAATCAAAGCTTCGGCTCCAATTGTTTTTTAACTCACTATGCTCTATTATTAAAACACTATAATAACATGAATCAAAGACAATAGGAAAAAATTACTATCAAAGCTTCTAATTTGTACTATCACAATGGCTCTCAATCAAAGTTTCAGCTCCAATTGTTTCTTTGTACTCACTTTTCTTCCAAATTGGTACTACACAATTATAGTTATGCTTGCACAATTTCGTCAGAGCTCTCTTGCATAAAAATAAAGGTCATTTTTACAATGAGGGGGGCACTCCTTATATGAAAAAGGAGCGAAAGAAAGGAGAAAAAGGTGGGAGCAACTCAACTAACTTGACTTGATAAAACTAGGAAAGAAGATTTATTGGATTACATGCATTGAGAGTTCATGTAATCGATTTACATGCAATTGGACTACACGTAATCTATCTTCTGCAATTACAACAATATGAAGAAAATGTTGGAACCGCTGAATCAATCTTGTATATTATCAAAAAAAGCTTTGTACTTGGTGATGCAATCGTGGATGATTGTTGGATTAGGAGTCCTTGTATTTTGCATCACTATATTCTCTTTGATGAACTGCCAATCATCTTCTAAAAATTTGATGGGATCAAGTTGTGAATTCTCCTTTGTCAGATTTACATGTTCTCAAACTCTTAACACTTTGAGAACCTTTTCAATGTTGCTCAGATGTAAACCCAGAATAACTTTCCCATCAGCATCTTCAATTGATTTCCCTCTTGTTACATCCCAAATTTTGCCTAATTTAGAAATGTTCTTATAGCCATTGAGATTCCATTTGAAGTCAGTTAACTACTAAAATTAGTTAAACAATATGACTATGTCAAATAGAAATATGGTTATCCGTTATAGTTTCATATGAAGATGACATGTTAGTTAATTATTCTGATATTATCATGATTATTTGTTATCTTGAAAAGTTGGTTACTTATTATAAATTCATGGCAAGTGAAATGATGGATTTTTGTTATGATGTTTTATAAAATGATAACTTGTTACTGTTATAGTAACTTTGATTTATATTGAGAAATATGTTATTATCATGGGAAATTCCATTTTGTAGGAGTGTGTCGAAGGGGGGGAAGCATTGCCAGAGAGGGAATTGGGTAAGGGACACCAATCCACCTATGGATCAATAATTATGAATTCTAACCATCAAGGCTAAGAGGGTAAATGGTTAGGCAAGCTGTTAAGGTTGTAGCCTCTATCGGATTGATTTTGACATGAGATACCTTATTGATGGTAAATCATCTTTAAGATAAATATCTTATATATATTATATATGTAATATAGATTATATTATACATTATACATTATATGGTTAATGGTTAACATATTAATATTACATATATGCTTAAGATGAGTTACATATATGGTTATTTATATTATTATTATATTAATATGTTAACCAATGATGTTTAACTATAGAGACATGTCTCTTCATGAGACATGCCTCCTCCTCTCATATTTATAAGCCTTCATTTGTATTTGGAACATGATCAATACAATGGCATTATTAGTACATTTGCAGCGCTCCAAATTTATAACATGGTATCAGAGCCAACTGTAAATGTAACTAAGAAAAAGGGAACATAAAAGGAATGATGTCGATTAGCAATTAGAGGAGGAACACAAGAAAAGTTCAAGTTCATCATAGGTGTAGTCATTAATGTAATCTCATCACCTCAGTGTTCTAGTATCAATGAGAGTGGCTGGTTGATTTGATGCAGAATCAAAATCCTTGAGGAATGAAAATCCATATACATGAATTTACTTGTTAGACAATATTATCAGACTACTAGTTACAGTACATCAAGCATCATGAGTTCTCCGAATAGTGTGGCAGAGATCAATAGTGATCCTATGATAATAAGGAATTATATGACTTGATTCAATATCAATAATTTGCACCGGCTTATAACACATAATTATAAAATAGTCTTTTCAAACTGTCTTCATCGTCATGGACTCTGCAAAGTGATAAGATATGTATGTGAATCACATTTCAATTATCAAAGGTCTCCCATCCTTCCTTGTCATCCATGGTTTCTGATTGGTTAATGTGGTTTGCACATCATAACAAGTGTGGTGGCTCATAAGTATAAAAAGATTACCAAGAGATATTGTAATAAAGAGCTAGAGAGAGTAAATAAATTGACTGAGTTCGCCACAGTGATAGAGTCAGAAAGAGTTATGTCTCAAATTTAGAGACTTCAAATGAATTAGATCTTATATGGTGACAGGAGCTCTATAGGAAGTGAGGATTCTAATATCGATGAGCATTAATTTAGAAAGAAAATATGCAAGCGACTTGACATTAACATAGCAACAAACAAATGGTATGGAGGAAGATAAGAGAAACAAGGTAGAAGGAATCATGGAAAAACATTAAATGATGATTGCCAATGTGGATCAATGCCTCTTACTGCTCAAGGTGATGTGGTTCGTTCTAAAGAGGACTTGTAATGTGTATATATGTAATGTTGGTCATTGGGGGAGTAGATCGAATGCTTGCAAATATGTCAAGAGCTCACTGCTAGATCAGATCTAATGCAATGTTGTCAGTAGTCACTAGCATGGTGGATTGCACTCTTCAATGGCGAGTGAGAAGAAGTCAATGTGTCCAAGAGGATAGCTGTTGGGGTTAGATACGATCAGTGTCAACTGCATAATCAATGCTTGTTGGGTGCATCTCAATTATAAATTAGTTTCCCAATGCTAATGTCTGCGTTGACCCATGTGATAACAACCAAACAATAATAATAAATGGACTTTGATAATCCAAAGTAAATTATTTAAGTTCCTACATATATTGAAGGTCTATTTAGGATTTCGGGTAACATACCAAAGATGACACATCCATCTGAAGGGATCAAGTGATGCTCGCTATTGAGGATTGTGAATTTCAAATTGGGCTCAAGTTGGATCATTAAAGGCCTACGTGAGGATAAAATTGACAGATATCACTAAGATTGTTGGGTTGGAGGGGAGACGAGCTTGGGCTCAATGAGGCTAGATCTGCAACTCAATGTCTATACTGCCCACGTGTTTCTAGCATTGGCACTGAATGAGGGTGGCTTAAGAATAAAATGGGTGCCAAAGTGTTGTCAATGATTTTTGATGGTATGATGTCACCAAATAAATATGGCGTCGTCAGATTTGGAGCCCGCGTGGAAGGGAGGGTCTACAAGTTTTGGTATATGGGGAAGAGGCCGTACAGCTTTGATGCACTGTGAAAAGACTTTACATCATCACCAGATCATGTCAAATGCCAACGCACTTGAAAGACAATGTTTGATCAACAAATGTGCATTGAGCATTAACAATGTTTGTACAGAGACTAGCTTGAATGTCAATCAATCGGCTTTCCAGTGTCATGTGGATGCATCCTGTTGTTGATAGTGTCTAATGATGTCTAAAATGCCCCGCTTGCAATGCTAATCTATTTCAATGTTGATGGCTTTCATGATGGATCAAACAACATGGAAATCTGATGCTTGATCATAAGATCACAATATGGTGCAATGTTGGCAGTTGTAGCTAGTAGAGGCATGTAACGATATTTATGTCACTCACAAATTTATAATCTTAGATCTTTCTCCGGTGATGTTGTCTTCAACCACGTGGTAGATATTGAACTTTACGTGGAGGGAATAGAGATGCCATCGTGCATGCCAAAATTATATAAGAGGGAGATCACTAGAGATGTGGGTTCTCGATCCCAGCAAGGTAAGTTGGTGGTATTTTCTCCTTGATAATACATGTGAGGTTCCTTTATATTGTTAAGTCAATGAATGCATAATATATATATATATCTATATATCTATTACAAAATCCATTTGATAAGAATAATGATAAAGTATATTAAGGGATATTCAAATCTCCTTTGTGTGATGAGAATATTAAATTGGGAATGATAATAAAATAATATAAGAACATCAAGTCATTCCCACGCATGACTACCACAAGGACTAGAGGGTCCCACTATGAAAGAAAAAGTAAGTACAATAAAGTTCATTTTAACGTTGTAAATTAATATTAAATGTTTATTTCTTATAGATTGTGAAAACTTTTCACCCTAGATTATTATGTGGCATTAATAAGAAAAATAATATGTTGGAATTATCAATTAAAGTATGTCTATAGAAAAAGAAACATATGCATATATGTTCAATGTATATACTTAAATTCGATATATATATATATATATATATATATATATATATATATATATATATATTGAAATAATGGGGATCATTCTCAAAGTAATATCCAATGGAATGATAGATCAAGTAAAAGGATATTGATGTAACAAATGAGTACTTATTATCCTTGAGTATTTTATTTATCTAATCATTGTATTCTATTCCTTACTTTCTTTACAAGCATTTGCCTTGATCTTTTCCTCTAAGAATGTTATTGCAGGAAGAACGAGATTGAGATTCAAAGGGAGCCTGACATATTATTAGAAGAAATCTTGAAAGAGAAGGAGAAGACTGAGGATATTATTTAGTCAACCTTCAGTGATCTCAATCTATTGAATGAGAGGGAGTAAACCATGTTGAGATGGACTCTCTAGTAATCAATAAATTGAGATGAATAAGAATGTACATTTACTGTCAAAATAAGATATTCATATTAACTAACACCATTAAAAAAATTGAGAAAGAAAACTTACGAAGGAGAGGGGTCATCAAAGTGGTAGCTGAGATAGGAAATATGTGACTCAGTTGAACAATGTCTTGTCAATAGGGTGCATATACATTGAGATCACAAATAGATTACAAGTTTACTCTTAAAGCAAATTGGTAGAAATTTTCCGACTCCATAAAATGAAATGAGTGGAAATTATACATTGTAGGGGGAATAATAATATTCAATGTTTCCACTATCTAACTAGCTCATCAAGGTCTTTAGCTCATTTTGGATAGCAAGGGCAACAGAAATCAAATTGGATAAGTGGATCAAGCTTTGTCTAAAATAATCTTGAATAGACAAATCAACAATCAAAGAGTTTCTTGGTTGGGAAGAAATCATTGGGCCACACATAACATGGGAGCATGGATATGGGTTGATTTAGATCTGATATTTGGATCAGCTCTTTACTTGCAGAAGGGGTAGATCTTATATTTGGGGAAATCAACACGAGAGATGATGTCAAAGGAATCCATATTTTATTTGATGCAAAATTGTTCAATAATATAGAATGAGTGGGAATTTTACATTGTGGGGGGAATAATAGTCAATGCTTCATTCCCACTTGAACCTTCTTTAGAGGGGAGATGTTCCATTCTCAAATAATCTATGAAGACAATTTCTAAATCTTCATGAGCTGATAAGTCTTCCTATCTTTTACATTTATCTCTCTCTTATTTGTAATTCTATACATACTATAAGGGTTATTTGCCTTGATCTTTGCCTTTATGTTTTTGAAGATGTTCTTATAGGAAAAGAAAGTTGGTACTTTACAAATGCTACCAAATATTGTGCACACTCAATCTAATGATAGTAGCTCCGAAGACCCTAATGATCAAGATGGATAAAATGAGGCTCTTGAAACAAAAATCTTTGATGATTGAGATTATGAGATCCTTCTACATTAAGAGGGAGTATGACACTTCTTTTAAAGCAACACAGGAGCTTAGAAGATTGATACTTAAAAGGAGTCTAGAAATACATGTCAGTGACTGTATGATGTTAATGGGCCTACTCCTATGCATATCATGAGGAAGTGATGACTTATCATCAGAAAATCACAAAATTGATATTAGATTCAAAGTGAGTTTGAAAAGAATCCTTGGGGGAAGAGAGCCTATAAGGGAGTAACTACTGGACCTGACTTCCTAGGATCATTGTTTAGAGGGAGAATTTTTGAGGTGCAATCCTTGTGAATGATATCTTCTTTATGAGAAGTTCTAAGTGAAATTCCTTGTAATGCATTATTCTCTATGTGAGAGAATTGAGGTGAAAGCCTTTGCACCAGCCTCTGACTTGGTCCATGGTGGTTATTTTTTCACATATGATATGTAATAAAAGGTGACGATCTTTCATTGACATATATAAATAAAAGGTAACCATTATAAGGTGATAATCTTATAAATAGTAGACATCTTATCATGAACACTTCATTAAGTTGTTGTCCCAGAGTGCTGGAAGTCGTGATAATGAAGAAACAGAAGGTAACAGACAATCTTATAAATGGCAAACTTGTTATCACAGTTCTTTGGGCCGGATTTTTTCGAACACCATGATAACCAACTTTTTATGGTTCTTTGAGCCGGATCTTGCCGCACACCATGACATAGTTACTACTATAGACCAAACTTAAGGTGGTTTTTTAAACTTATGAAAATTGCTTCAATTGTGTGTTATGAAAGGTGGGAAATTGAGCCTCATAGTGAATTGAATATCATACTCAGACGATATCTCTTCATATTCTTGAGAGCACAATGTGTTCTATAAATCCTCCCTAGCTAAGAGGGAGTATTAAGGTTGTAGCTTCTGTTGGATTGATTTTGACATGAGATACCTTATTGATGGTAAATTATCTTTAAGATAAATATCTTATATATATTATATATGTAATATAATATATATTATATATTATTATATAATAATATTACATTTATGGTTAACATATTAATGTTAAATATATGCTTAAGATGAGTTACATGTATAGTTATTTATATTATTATTATATTAATATGTTAACTAGTGATGTCTAACCATAGAGAGATGTCTCTTCATGTCTCCTCTCATATTTATAAGCCTTCATTTTGCATTTGGAACACAATCAATACAATGGCATTATTAGTACATTTACAGCAATCCAGATTTATAACACAAGCAAGAGTATACTATGGATTACCATGAGCTACCCAATCAATAAATATGCATTGTTAAAGAAACCATCACTAAGCTTTAAATTAAAATATGTTATCTTATAAATTGGATGATCACAGAGCCCTTGTGATGTTCTCATGTGTTAACATAACAATACCATTTTACTTACATATGTTTGCATTTGTATATACACATATATGTATGTACGCGTAAATCTGAATGAGACATACATTTATGCCCACTTAATATTTGATATATACCTTTGATACGTTGTTGGATTAGCACACATATGTATATACGTGTGTACATACATACACAAGTATAGGTGGGTATAGCATGATATTATTATATCGAGACATTAGTTTGAGTTATTTTTACTCCTTGGCCATAGTTTCATTATTTTATCTTGAGTGACCATATTTATATAATATTTCATCGGGCCTTATAATGTTCAGTGGCCATTTTAATATTGCCACTTATATGTGCTGATGGGTTTTGTATTGTAAATCCCCACCACCTTCACACTTCTTGCCCAATAACTGGGCATGCAACTAAGAAGGAAAGTATTTATTTGTGGGATAGCTCATATTGAGTACACACATTGTCGATAGAGTTTTACCATCTCCTACGACCTGCATTATTTCTTTACACATTGCTTCACATATTCTCTGAAAATCCTATAAATTTTCTTGCAGTTGCATACTAGTTGTTGTTACGATCTTGCCATGGATAGTTCTTCCACCTTAATTAGGCGTCCCTTATTCTTTTTGATATACAGTCTCAAACCTTCTACACCAAACATCCGGAGTTACTTACAACACTTTCTACTCTATGATTAGCAGCTTGGTCTTGTTTCACAAGCATTGTTTAAGACCAACCAAGTGTTTCAAGTAGCAAAAACACAACAAGGTCATGAAAACAACTCTACTTAATTTATGTTTTTACATTTGATAATGAGGCTTGTAGTTTTAGCCTGGAATTAGAAGGAAATGCCAACATTGAGAGCATTGAATTGAAAAATGATCTAATGTGTATTTCATTTGTATAAGAACTATGAAATACTCTAGATCAAGAAAAATTTTGGTACACTGCATATGTTCAATTTATTTTCAGAATTATATTTCACTAAAGTAATAACCAAAAGTGTGATCTTATATAGAGGTATCTGCTATATACTCTTTGAGATAAGAGACAACACCATTATGAAGTCAATAACAAATTGCAAGAATTATGAATCTTTAGTAATGCCATAGGCCCAAATCGGGCAGGATGTAATGGTTGTGATTATATAATGATTATGCAATCACCCCAAAAATTCATGAAGGAACGCCAACATGGTCGAGATGAAGGGTATGTATTGTTAACCATTAAACCACAAGTTATCTATGCAACATAAGAGAAGGAATAATTGGTAACAAATAAGAAAGTAATTAAAGATGTTTTAAAACTGAGTCATTTCATGGTAGTCCATTGTATAAGTCTTGTTGTCAAGTCGAGCAATGGGTGATCGAGTACATAGTGCCCACACAAATCTTTCGCCAAGGTAGGTTAGCAACATGCTTGCTATAGTGATCACTAGAGTGCTAGCAGTTCACAAATAGGTGTATGGAAGGTATCCTAAGCATAGTTGGTTGTTTAGCTGACAATCTAACACTAGGATGCTCAATGGCTAGACAATGGTGTCCTAAGCCTAATTCCAAGGTAGAGAGGGAATTTCTCAGTAGAGATTGTATGGGGATACTTAAAGGTCCGTGGTTGGGAGGTTAAGCCCTTGGCAATGCTTCTCCTCTCTTCCAGAAGCCAAAGCTCGAATAACTCAAGGATAAGATCTACATGCTAGATAACTACAATTTGGATATTTTACTTCAATATTTTTTGCATTTTAAATAATGTAGAGTAGATGGTTGTTATAATTAAGATTAGTTTCTCTTTTATTGGATTAAAAGGAAGTTAAATCTATTATTCTTTTTCTTAAATATATATAAATTAAGATGAAACAGTATTCATGTGTAGATGATACTATGGTTGTTACAATTGTGCTTATTGTGATTATGAAAGGAAGTTTTATTCTTTTATTTTAATTTAATTAAAATAGTTTGGAAAATTTAGCATGTTACATATGGTATTAGTGAGCTAGCACTGAACTTTGGGCTCATCACTATCTTAGCTAGAAGACTAAAAAATGGAGTGTTAAATGAAAAACAAGATGCACACTCAAATTACTTCCCGAAAGAAACCTTACCACCACATATTCTTCTATCTGATTAAGAACATGCCAAAGTACGACTACTCTCTTTGCTCCGTACTCAAGGATGACAAAATTTTAGACCATGCTTTGCTTCGGATTAAGGAGAGAGTCAGATGGACTCTTGCCAAGAAGGCAATTTTGAGAACCAAACTCATTGGGGCGTGAAATGCCAAGAAAAAAAATCCAATGATGATTGATCATAAATCTTGTATAGGGAAGGATATGTCCAAGGAAGGAAACGGACAAAATGCCCAAAAATAGGGCATCCACCTTCCTATGCTAAACTATTATTTTATATTCTCAAAAAAGGAAAATTTGTTTAAAAAAGATTTGTTGCAGTTGCAACAAGAGAAATATTTGTATTGATAATGAGAACAAAAGGCATTTTGTATTTATTTTATTTTGAGAAAATAACTATATCTTCTCTCTCTTCTTGAGCATATGTATGAAAATATAATATTGATAAATGAACCATTTGTATATTTTAGGAAAATAAATACTATTGAAAACAATAAAAACAATGCAAAGAATGTGATGTCCAGTGGGTCCATTCCTCGAGATTATGTTCCTCAAAACTCCGTTCCCTTGAACTCCATTCCTCCATACCTTGTAGACTTATTGGTCCAAGTATTGCAGGAAACCCAAACTAGGATGGAAGGCATTGAGAAAAGAACGAACGCCCTGGCAGCTCAACGTGGGAAAGGATAGGAGGATACCCACTCCTCTCCCCCTCCTAGAACTAGACAAAATTTATCTACTCATACTGCACATGAAACCATGCCTCCTAAAACACAATCCAAAAAAGAAAAGAAAAAGAAAAAGGAGATAGTCAATGATGTGTCAACCGATATTAAGATCAAACTCCCTAGATTTCTAGATCTAAATCTAGTGAAGCTGCTGAGGCTTGCTTAACCAAGATGGAACAATACTTCGAGATCAAAAGTTTCTCTGAAACCTCCAAAGCAATTTGCGGAATTTATCACCTCTCAGGAGAGGCAGCCACCTAGTGGGAAAAGACCAAGATAGAACTAATTATCAAGACTACCAATGTTACTTAAGATAGGTTTGTCTCTATTTTTAAGAACACATGGCTACCCTAAACTTTTTACGACCAAAAGTTGCTCAACTTCCAGAATCTTAAGCAAGGAGATCTAACAGTACATGAGTATGGGAAGAAGTTCAATCAACTACTAAAGTATGTTCCTTCATATCACCAAGATAGGAAATTAAAGGTTAGGAAATTTTTCATGGGGTTAAGCAACGGGATTGGGGGACCAGTTAATGTTCTCACCCCACAACCCATGGAGGAAGTCCTTGAGAGGGCCATTCTGACAAGAACACAAAGTTAAAAGGGACGATTCCATTCACGTTAACAAAAGGAAGGCAAATTGGAGTATGTAATGGCCCTTGCCAATAGGCCACTAATAACCACTAATAATGAACTATGAAATTTCGTCAAATACTTGGCATGCAAACTAAATACACTGCTGAAAGTAAAATGTTGAATAAAGGAAATTGTTGTGCAACAAATCTACTCAAATAGCTGATGTAAAATAATGCCAATATATTCATTCAATGATAACCAAATGCTTTTACATATGATATGCGATTTTCAACTCAAAGCATTACAACATGGCTCATTACAAACAAACCCTTACTGGCTGAATGCAACTGAGAATTTCTTGCAACTACAAACTGAAATGAAGAACCTAGATTGAGCAAATGTTGTAGACTGAATGCTGAAGAGGAAATGATGAAAATGCAACTCCAACCTGCCCTTAGACTTGCTGACCATACAACCTGCAGGTACAGCCGTACATGTACGGACTGGTACAACACTTGGCAAAAATAAATACTAGGTTGAAGGGTGCTGAAAATGGTGTAGAAATAATTGCCAAGCTCCAAAGAAAATTCTCTTAGAAAATAAAAATCAAACTCCTAGCCAACAGTGAGATATGAGCAAAAATGTATGTCTAGACTGAAAATCAAACCCTACTGGAAATGTCTAAATACCAAATAAGCCCAACTTTGAAGTAGCTGAATATCACTTCCAAAGTGCAACCCTTCAAAGGATATTTCACCTCCTTAGTTATGCAAATCCTTAAGAGACTCCGTTCCTAATGATCAAATGACAATCTATAGACCAAAATGGTGCCACAAATGCTCAAAGAGAAAAGCAGTGTAAACTCAAGTCTTGGGATCCAAATGAGAGGCCAAGCACTCTATTTATTCACTTTCCTAAGAAGCCAATAAGAACTTCTAGAAGTATCCATAAAATATTCTTATGAAATCCCTTTGTAATGCACTTTTATATAAAAAGTAACTTTATAAAAGAAAAAGTGCAACTCAACTCAAAATTATAATATTTTGGCCCCGCATAACACAAAATAAAAATATGATAAACCCCATCTCTCCAAGAGCAAATAAGACCATCCAATCCTCAAATAATCATCAGAATGACTCTCTCACCAAAATCATCTGCCTACGAGAGTCCATGATAGGCAAATTCACTAAAAAATAACATGTCACTAAAAAGGGGACATGACAGAGTACCAACAGTTTTGACTCTAGGACACAAAAATAGTTTCAAAAACTTTAGGCCCAACAAAATTGAATAAAAGGGAAATAATATTGAATATTTTAAAGGTAATCCCAACAGTGACAGTGTAAACAAGGAAAGTGAGAGGAAAGGATGCCTAAGGGTTGTTTTACATGTGACAGAGACCACTTTTCCAACCAGTGTCCTAATAAGGGTATCTCTAACCAAGAACCTCAACCTCCTTTAACTCCTCATCAAGTTGTCTTTTAACAAAAGATACATGCAACCTTGGATAATTGATAGGCAGATAAATAGTTGGGCCCTATAGAAACCCTTGGTAGGATTTATGGAAATCCCATCTCTATTTTAATTGATACTAGAGCCACCGAATGCTTCAACTCCCTAAAATTATTAAGTAGGTTTCCCAAAAGGACAAGATTTATGGCCAAACCTTGGACTGTTCAATATGCAAATAAGTTAAAGTCTCGGGTAGATCAATGTCTATTCGAGGCACAGGTAGACTTCCCAAATTTTTGTACTGAGGTTAATTTGTAGGTAGTACCTCTAGGTCCTACAATATCATCATGAGGATAAATTAGCTCAGTGAGCACAAAGCAAAGATAGATTGTCTTGCAAAGACAGTAGAATGCCTAGATGATTAGGGAAATCCTATGAGCATTCAAGGAATAATGCACAAAGTAAAACCTTATCAAATCTCAGCTATGCATCTTAAGAG
This sequence comes from Cupressus sempervirens, assembly GCA_028749045.1. NCBI lineage: Eukaryota > Viridiplantae > Streptophyta > Pinopsida > Cupressales > Cupressaceae > Cupressus > Cupressus sempervirens. Next base: position 476,528,603 of record CM053787.1, read on the forward strand.
ATGCAGATTAAAGAAAGGTTGAAAGAATCCTTTGAAGAAAAGTATCCATATCTTAAGAAGTTTCCGGATGTATTTCCAGAGGAACTTCTTGGTCTGCACTATACCAAATAACCACTATCGAACTAATAGAATTATAGGTTCAGTTATAGGATTTATTAGACAAGAAACTCATCCGATTGAGTGTTTTGTCTTGGGGAGCTCCAATACTATTTGTCAAGAAAAATGATGGAACTATGAGACTGTGCATAGATTATAGAATGCTTAACAAAGTCACCATCAAGAATAGATATCCACACCTCAAATTTAATGATCTATTTGACCAGCAATGGTATTTTCCAAAATCAACCCGAGATTAGGTTATCACGAACTTTGAATTAAGGAAGAGGATATTCTCAAAACCATTTTTAGAACCTGATATGGCACTATGAGTTCACAGTTTTACCCTTCGGACTAACTAACGCCCCTGCAATATTAGAATCTCATGAATAGTATATTTCAGGACTGTTTAGACAAGTTTGTGCTAGTTTTTATCGATGATATTCTCATTTATTCCTGGAATGAGGAAGAGCACTAGAAACATCTTAAGATACTATTGCAAAGACTATGTGAACACAAGTTGTATGGAAAGATCTCTAAGTGTTCTTTTTACCTGAAGGAAATCCAGTATTTAGGGCATAATATATCAGCCAAGGGAATAGCAGGAGATCCCACCAGGATCAAGTCAATCAAAGGATGGTTGATGCCTAGGAATGTGTCGGAAGTCAAAAGCTTCGTGGGTTTGGCGGATTTTTATAGGAGATTTGTTACGGATTTCTCTAGAAAAGCACATCCCATCACCTCCCTACAAAGGAAAGGAAAGAAGTTTATTTAGTCTTAAAATGTCAAGCGACTTTTGAATACTTAATGGATAAGTTGATTTCTACACCGATAATTTGGGTACCAAATCTAGAGGGTCATTTTGTGGTTATAATAGATGCATCGAGAGAAGGATTGGGGTGTGTCTTGATGCAAGAAGACCTAGTCATTGCTTATGAATCTAGGAAGTTGAAAAACCATGAACAAAATTATGCACCACACGATTTAGATATAGAAGATTGTCCATGCTCTAGAGATGTGGAGACATTATCAAATTGGGAAACCATTTGAACTTAGCTTAGACCATCATGGATTGAAGTACTTATTCACTGAACCCAACCTCCTTAACGCTCACCTGAGGAGGTGGGTAGAATTCTTAGCAGATTATGATTTTGAGATCAATTACATCAAGGGCAAAGAGAATAAAGTAGTTGATGCCTGAAGTCAGAAAAGACATATTTCAGCCATGGTAGCAATAAATACTCGGCTCAAAGGACAAGTACTCCAGTGTCTGCCAAGATATGACTTTTACAATGATGTTCATCAAGAACTCCTTAGGGATCCTCAAGATCCTCGGTATGAAGGATACCAACTAGAAAGAGATGGACTCTTAAGATATAAAGGTAGGATGTATATATGTAAGGATCCAGAGATTTAGAAGATGATTTTGGGGGAGACTCATGCCACCCCTTACTTGGGACACCTTGGAGTAACAAAGATGTTGGCTAACATAAAACTTTTGTACTTTTGGAAACACATGAAGAAGGAAACAATTGAATATGTGGCAAAATGCCTCAAATGCCAAAGGGTTAAGGAAGAGCACTGATACCCAACCAAACTATTACATCTAAATGAGGTTCTCGAAATGAAATGGCAAATAATCACTATAGATTCTATCCACCAAGGACTAGAAATAAATAAACACTTTGGAGGGTTGGAAATGTTTAGGACAACTTGTGTTTTGGGCAAAAAAGGCCAAAATCCGGTTTAGAATGGTGGCTTACATGTGGGCAAAATAGGGCTTTCATTGGGAATGGTCAAGAATGCAAGTTGGAGGATTTGGGTATGTGCAATATGAGTGTTTGGGTGCTTTAAAATGTGGGTTTTCACCCAAATTGAGTTCTCTAGATGTCATTGCACATGGTGAAAACTTCTCATTTTACACTGTGTAAAATATGCAATCAAGTGTGGAGAGTATGATTACATGTATGGGAAAGTGGAAAATAAGTGAGTTTGGAAAATGGATGAAGTATGTGAGATCGAAAAATGGAAATCTTGCATTCTTGGGTGAAAAAATTCAGATTTTCTCCAAAAAAAGACTAAAAACAAGCAACAAACAAGAAAGAAAAACTAAAACCAAAACACAAACTTACCTCTTGCTTTTGACTCAAACGTGACAAACTTCAAAACCTCTCTTTACATGCAATTTCATTTTTGGGAAGACTTGCATTTGCAACAACAAGAAGATTTCAAACTTATTTAAAAATTAAATGCAAAAAACTAGGGCTTCATTTGAACAAATGGACAAAAATGAGCCAAAGAATGCAATATTTTAGCAAAACAAGTAAGAAATGCAAATAAACTTGAATGGTTACACTTACTTGGAGCTCAATGAGCCAAAAATGGAGGAAAAAAAAGTTTGGATGAACAAGTCTTCTCCAAAATCGTTCTTCAAGTGCATTTGCATGTAGTAACCAAAAACCTTTGAAAAATTCAAAGTTTTAAGGCAAATCGTGGTCTCCAAGGGCAAATGCATGTGCATGTATGAGCAAGATGTTGCAACTTTCATTTTCTCTAGATGTTTCATGCAAATCAGACTTAGAAGGCCCTATTGCATGGGTGTTTTGCCTTCAAGATGCAAATTGTGGTCTCCAAGACTTTGCATCTTAACACCTCCTTGCATGAAGCAAATCGAGGTCTTGAGATGCAAGCACATGAGGAAAATGGAGGTAAATACTCATAACGTGTATTTCAAGCCAAATTGGACTGTCCATGAGGCATTCCATGCAGCATTTTTGAAGTCCAAGAGGAAAAACATGGACTTGGAGAGCATTAACATGTGTTGAAAGCCAAAATCGCACCCTCTAGATGTTAACGCATATTTTAAATATGCATGTATTTGTGGTTTTTAGTGCAAATGTCACCCTTGGAGGGCATTTGCATATTTGCATTTGGCTGGAAAACATGTCCTCAAGGAAAATCACACTCTCCAAGGACCACTACATGTTTTAAAAATGTGCTTTTGGTTTGCATAAGTCAAACATTTCCACCCCAAGAGTAAATCGCACTCTTCATGAGTGATCACATGTTTTATTTTTGCCTTTACATACAAATCACACTCTCGGGGTGTGATTGCATTTTTAAAACATGGTTTTACATGTCTTTGCATTTGGGTGTCCAAGACAAATTGCACTCTTGGAGGACATTTGTATGTTTTGGTTATTTGCATTTGCTCGCAAAAGATAAATCTCACTCTCTAGATGCATTTGCATGTAACATGTCAGAAGAAAAGACATGTTGAATTGCATCACTTAAGTGATCTTTTTAGCACATGTCGAATTGATTATTGAGAAAATATCACTTAAAGGGGTCAAATATCATATTTACAGTATGTATATTTTACATATAGAGTGCAAATACATTCAAAAAGTAACATTTCACTTAAATGTTTTAAAATAAAACATTAAAGTAAATCTCAACATCAAAATAGACTATAAAGTAATAAAGTGACTTAAGTGAAATATTGAAAGGAAACTCAAAATCAAAATATAACATAAATAAAGGCTTAAGTGATAAATTGAAGTCATAAAGTAACTTAAAAAACATAACATAAAGTGAATTTAAGTTATATTTTTCAAATCGTGCAACTCAACATTAAAATATAACATTAATGTTTTTAAATATGCACTTGAGCTTGGAGATTCCACTTTTTGGGCCCTTAAATGGTCATATCTTTTGATTAATAAGTCAAATTAAGCCCTAAGATATACTGAATAGAAGGGAAACTGAAAGAAAGAGATTGAACAAAATGAAAAGACTAAAAGAATTCAAAGTAACACTCAAGAATGCAGAAAGGGACTTTGAAGGCCTCAAAAATCAAGCATTTGTTGTCCTCTGTTTTGCTATTTTCTTTTGCTCATATCTGTTAAGGTTTGTTTATAGCCTCCCTGATAACATCTTCGAGACAATAGCCATATGGTGTGATATCATGGCCTTCCATCTTTCCAATGTAATATTTTAGTCGAGTTATGCCCCCACTAATCAACTTAGGACAATGATTACATTTCACATCTCCCTTTTTTTTCTCGTAATTTCACATGTTTCCAAAAATCATCCCTAGTTCTGCCATTAGCCATTTTCTAAAAATATAGATATTGATTCTATTACCTGTAAGTTTACAAAAGCAAGGATAAATATTTAGATATTAGTTAAGTTGGACCAAATTTAGATATTTAGATATCTAGATAAATATGTAAAATCTACATTTAAAAATTAATACAAATAAAAGATTATGGTGTTATTGCAAAAATCAAATTGACTGGAGATAGAAACAAATTATTTAAGAAACATCAAGTGATATTTCAGATATTTCAAAATTCAAATCACATATATATACAATATAATTGTTAATAATAAATATATTATTGGGCGACTTACTAAGATCCAAAAAGAGTTTAAACTTTGAAACTTTAGAGTTAAACTATGGTGGGAGAGAAGAGTCATCCATCTGTAGAACAACACAAAACAAAAAAAATATGTCTATCTATAGCTGTCTGTCTGCAGAAATTTGCCCTCTATTTGCAAATTCTGTATGGCCTCAGTCTACAGAAATCTTCCCTCCATTTGCAAATTGTGTATGGCCTCTGTCTACAAACAATGTCAATGAATTCATTAACGACATCCTCTTTCTACCAATCACACTCCTCTGTGAATGAAAACATGTCTGTCCTTTGTCAATGAAAATCCTTGCTCATGAAAATGCATTCGTCTGTCTACAAATGGAAAAAAAGAAACCCCAGAAATGGCCACAAAATACAACTAAAAACTCATTATTGTTCGGTATTAAGACTGTCAAAAACCCTAAACTTTTTTGTGTTTCCATGTTGACTTTGGTCTTCAATATTTTCTCATTTATACCATGATTTATTCACAATTTTTTGCAGAAAATTCAGGCCAAGATTTTATCTTTTTCTCGATGTTCTCCGCAATAATATCGGTGACATTTGTGAAGCATGATATTCTCATGCTATTTACAACTATGACACAAAAAAATCATATACATCTTGAATTGAGAGACTCTTTATATCATAACCGAAAGTCTCTTCATTTTTCAAATGCTCTTCATATTCCAAACACGTCTCTTTGCATTTTGCATGTCTTTTCATATTTCCATACGCGTGTTTATGAAAGAGCACCATGCAAGTAATTAGGATATCTCCTGCAGCCACAAACATTAACACACTCACTATCCACTTATTCTTTTTCTCAATTTGAACTTTCCACAAGGTTTCTTCATTGTTTTTATGGGTATTTTCAAAATGTATTAAGGCTGCAATGACCATATCATTCGAGACTTTCAGCTTGTCCTCCAAATTGTATACTCCAAATTCCTCATTTAAACAAAAATTTTCTGATTGGTCATTCAAATCATACCCATTAGTGTCATCCTCATGATCTAGCTCATTTTTACAATTTTGAACAACCCCTTGAAGTAATTTCATTGCCATCTGCACTATTTTCAGAATTTTCTTCTATCTCCAAATACATGGCTTCACCTTCTATTGTGTCATTTTTTTCAAGTGGTCCATCATCATGGGAGGATTCTTTTTCTTCCTTGGGGACATCAAAATGCTTGTCGATGACAACCTCTATGTCATCAAATAAGAGACTTGTGTATCCATTAGCATTAACCATAGCTGATTCTATTTACTTGCAAGCTTGAGCATCATTTTGATGGAGCTGAACTATAGTACTCTTAACTTTCTGAATGCTGGCCTGACTCTTTTTCCTTGTTATCCTCACAAATGTGACCAAGTGACCAAGTACGCTTGCACGTAAAACAAATCTGCTCTTTCCTCATTCGGTTCTTGCTCATTTTTGGAGATCTATAACATGTGCGCCCATAGATATCAGCTTGACGTCCATTATCTGATCTTGGAACCTTTCAATTTTATGCTCAACTAATTCCTCCATGAGCTTATATGTCGTAAGTGATAGTTTATATTCACCTCTCCAAAATGTCAGCGAACCTGACTGTACTTGTTTGTATACATCATCATCCTCGTCTAGAATTAGAGACGTGATTATTTTTATGCAAGCTCTCACATGGTGTGGATGATGCTTCCTAAATTCTCTCAAGAAACATTGAAACAATTGTAGAATTGTTTTTTTACAACCAAGATCTACCATGAGGATAAAAAATCTGGTTTTTACTATAAATTATAAAATCTTCACCTTCTTACCAAAGGTATGACCCTTGACATCATGTAGCACACATAGGCTGTCCATAATCAGTTGTAATACCTCTTTTATTATGTTGTCATTGTAGGATGTAACCACCATTGTAATTCTCATAATCTTAATAAAGCAAGAAAAAATTGTTTGTCTCACATCTTCACTCGGATGCTCCATTAACCTGCATTGTACTAAAGCAACTGTGGACAATTGCAAGGCCCAATTTAAGAACCTCCAATTGGACTGATCTATTTTGGATAGACATGAATCCAATTCTTCCATCAGAACACCATCCATACTTTTCATAGACCCCAATTGTAGTAGAATGATGTACAATTCATTCCCTATCACATCTTCTTTTTGCAAGTTTATTGGCCACTGTTAAATGTACCATTAAAGTCTTTCAAAAACACCTTATTCTTCAGATTCTCCATTGTCTTATAATGTCACTAAAAGAACCCCTACTCTGAAACTATTTTTGCCTTGTCCAAAATGGACACTTTCTGATTATATCAAACTGGAGGATAATCAAATCTGATTTTTTAACATGGAAAATATAAGCTACCCTTGGGTCTTCTAGCAATTTAAGAATGGTAGAGCAATTAAACCATAAGAAAGGTTCTGAGGAAATCTAGCTCATTATTCCTGTCTACCTAGCTTGCATGTTATGCCAATAATCACCACTGATGTTCAACTTAGATAAATGTTCTCTGGACTATTCTTTAGCATACATAATAAACCTACCAAGATGCAACTAGATCCATCAATGTTGTTTCCACCTACCACAACAACCACGATATGTTGCCTCTAATGACTTCAACAGACACAGTCTTAGTAGTGATTCAAATTGCTGGATAATACTACTGTCATAGACTGGCTCCTTTATTTATTTACCTTTGCTAATCACTTTACAATAATCAACACAATTATTTTTTCTATCTTTTTTCTCGTGAAATCTTTTCAGGTCAACTCACTTAATGTTTTTTTCTCACACATGTTTAGTGGCGAGAAACAACAACCAAATTAACATAAAGATCCCTTGGCACAATATTCAGATTTGCTTCATTCTTCTAGTTCTAAAAATTTTACAATTTAATATTAACAGATGAGCTTAATTGAGTTTTATTTTATAACCTTATTATCTTGTCACGATTTGTAAAAGTCGGTTGTTGGTTACACCACAAAACTCCAAAGTTTTTATGCCCACAATATCAAGTCTCACATTGCACTCTCTAATTTTGAGAAGAACACCTTATATTTGTAGAAACAGTATGAACTCCCTCTATTGGCAACTTCTTAAAATCCACAAGTCTTTGTGGTGTTTTATGTTGTTGTCTAGACTTCTCTGATAAATCTTGATACTTCAATCTTCCTTGTTTCATCTAGTTACACAGAAATTTCATTTCAGTGCCATCTAACCACTGTAACCTGTCCTGGATATCTTGTGTTGTTGGCAGTCGCACTACATGCAATGCTAGTGGTTGAGTCTGCTCCCCTTCCGCTATCACAACCACACAAAAAATGTGAAAAATGATGCTTATTTGTGCAAATAAGGTCTAAGGAAAAGTTCATTCCTCTTGTCACATTAAAACTCTCCAAAATACATCTAGTGGCATCTCATAAGCATTCCTCGACTCTTACTCCAGTTCACAATATGGTCAAACACTTTTGAAGATGCTCACCTATGTTCAGTAACTATGGATTTGGTGAAAGAAATTATTGCAGTACCAAAGATAGGAAAATTGCAGAAAGACCATATCTTGCAAGAGTCGATCAAATTCCTTTGGTCAAAGACCCGACTAAAATTGTCAATTCCTTCACCAATACAATCAATTCTTACATTTCTTGCTCTGAAACTCACAATACAACAATTCTATTCCACAACAATATTATATTCTCCTTGTGATAGTGATTCTCCAACAACCAAAGAATCGTCAAACTTGTGATTTCTAGAACATAAATCCCAACTTTCAAAGTTTTCGCAGATAAATATATTTCTCCACTTTTGTAAAATATTGTTTCACTTCAAATGTTATCAAATTGTTCCACTAGATATATAATCTATGACAAAGGTCAAATATTGAACTTTAGTCTTGGGAAAGTATAATCACCAAAATAATAATTTTTACCAATCATTACAAAGCTCGGGCCTAATTATAACACTTCCACCTGTCGAAATCAAACAGTTGTTACCAATGCTCAATTAAAAACTTAAGTGTCATATTGTTATGTCATTATTAGTATTCTTTTGGGACACGTCTGAATCCTTACTCGTCGCAAATTCTAACTGAACCTGGAGACTGATATCTTCTTTCAATATTATCTTTTCCAAAATATTGTCTATCCTTCAATATCGATGGAAGTTACAAACCATTTTTCCCAACTTTTCGATTGCATAATATCTTCCCATTCAACAATTTCCTTCTATTGCACCTAGTAGTATAATGTTTGCACCAATCTGAGTGATTTCCAACAACAAGGCTTTGTCACTTTAGTGTTGTGAAATGTATAGTTGTTAATCATGGAACATTAATTTCATGTGCCAGACATCACACTCAGAAAATGTTGCGAATAACCAAACATGCCTTCCCTATCGATTATTTTAACTCGTGAAACTTCAATCCAAGAGCGATGCAAAGCTTCATGTCCCATGCATAATTTTTCAAACTCTTTCAACACATAAAATGTCAACACTTTGTCCATTTCTCCAAAATCTATTTCTGCGAAATATATCATTGCCCAGTGACAATAATATCATAATCTTATGAAGTCTCCATTCATAGAAATACTCAAAAAATAAATTTTCTAGACTAAATTAAATATATTCCAAAAATGTATATTTTCCCAAATCAATTGTTTGCTCAACCTTCTCAATTATGATATTGATTTTTCTAATGTGAATCACCAATACTCAAATGATGAATTCCAACAATTTGCAGATTAGCCTCTATACAACTTTGATAAAAAGAACTTAGATAAGAGTTCCCAATTCTTAAGAACTCTGATGAAACTTTCTTGGAAATTTGTTTCTAAATATATTCCACAGGTTAGCAGGAAGATCATCTTCATGTTTAGGTGAAAAATGGAAGAGGTTCTTAATAGGGAAAAGGCCTCCACTTTACACACTAAAGCATTGAAATGTAATGTAGGGGAGAAGGGGAATTTCTAAGCACAATCCCTTTTGAATCCGAATTAGATTAGCAAGATCCAAGATAGATGAAGCGATGCCCATACTAAATTAGAATTGCAAAAATAAATGAGATACAAGGAAAGGCCCTTTTTCTCATGTGTAATATGTCAATGTGATTGTGCAATTGAACTAATTGACTAAGTACGAAATAGATTGTCAATTTAGGTGCTAAATGTATGTAATCAGCTCAAATAAGATATACAATTATGTTTAAATTGGAAATTGAAATGAATGATAGAGTATTTACCTTAAAATGTGTAGAGGAAAGTGTCTCTTCACTCCTAAAATTGTGGATTTGGGCTTGATATTAGAATTTTGTTTGCTAATCTACAAATAAAATAGAAAACCCAAAAAGACCTAGTTGTCGAGGCTCTAGTAACAAGTCGAGCTGTAGGAAAAGTGTCCAAACATTGTTCCAAAAAGCCACCATGTTGTTGGGACCCTGTAACCAAGTCGCCCTGACTTTTCCGAAAGGTCTCGGGGAGTTAGTTCCAGATCCGCAACCACAATTTTGGTAATCTGCTCTTGGACACAGTAAATTTGATTTTTTTTTGTTTGATGTGGGCTTGCCTTGGTCAAACCCTAGATTGAGGAGTCAACCTTGAAATTGAAATGTAAATGTAATGATAAAAGAAATGCTAACATGTAGTAGGATCGAATGTATCAAATAAAAAATACTATTATCTTTGTAGATGCAATTGAATTTGATATTTGATCAAGCATGCAAATGTAATAGCCTTGAATTAAAGACACCAAAAGGAAATCAAAGAAGTCAAGACCTCATGAATAGGAATGTATATGACATGACATGATGAATGATAGAAGAACTTGATTAATTTGGAATGATGGATCTCCCCCTTAGAAGCCAAACTCCACTACCACCTTAAAGGAAGAAGCTTGATGCAAGGACGAAATGCTTGGACTTTGATGAATGCTTGAAGATGCTTGCTTGAATGTGTGTTTTCTTCCTTGTGTGTGCCTTGATTGTAATGCATGTAGATGGATGTGAAAATGAAGAGCCCAAGGCTCCTTAAGTACTAGTTTTGGGGGGAAAACACAAAGTAGATCAGTTCAAGAGAAAAATAAAGTAATTGGAAACCTTGAGGCACTTCGAGCCCCATGACCCCAGCTCCCCGGGGAAGAGGTCAACTTGGGGAATTGATATCTTCTTGGGATTCTTGAGGGAGGGCATAAAAAAAGGTTATGACATGACGGATGTTCTTGGGAGAGGATTATTGGGCAATTTGACACTGGTATGTCACATTCACAACATCCAAAGGACATCTCTACCTCTTGTCTTCAACTACGGACCTATGATTTTGACAGACATAGACATTCTCTGCCCTGTATGCAATACGATAGGGTTGCGGTCGAAGATCTCCATAACTGTCATATGTAGCCAAGAGTCTCCCATATGGATGGAGACAGTCAGAATTTGTCTTTGACTTCTTATGTAGTAGCTCCAAGTTCAAATCAACAAAGCCACATTGATGATCCTACAATTACAAGGGATGATAGACAAAGGAAAAAATTTGATGACATATCGAGCATTATGAAAGTCTCAAATAAGGCAAAGATTATTCCAGAATTAAGAAGATCCACAAGGCAAAGAAGAATACCTGCAAAATATTTTGATTGTGAGTTATTATTTTCTAAGGAGGCTGAGCCTAAAATCTTGATTTCAAATGAGACCTATCTACAACTTATAATGAAGCTTGCAAGGTTGTTGCTTGTGCAAATTGGAGAGAGGCAATGCAAAATAAAATGGAGTCTCTTCAAACAAACAAGACATGGGATTTGGTAACTCTTCCACCAAATCAAAGACCACTTAAGAACAAGTGGGTGTATCAACTAAAAGAAGGAGAAGAAGGCAGTAAACAGTACAAAGAAAGATTAGTAGTGAAAGGGTTGGATCAGAAAAAAGGGATTGATTGTAATGAAATCTTCTCACCAATTGTTAAAATGACAACTATACGAACAACCTTGGGATTAGTAGTTGTATGGGATCTTGAACTGGAACAACTTGATGTGAAGACTACATTCTTACATAGTGATGTAGATGAGGAGCTATATATGGAGCAACCTCAAGGATTCATCAAAAAAGGACCGAAACACCTTTTATGTAGATTGAAATGGAGTTTGTATATGCTCAAGAAAGCCCCAAGACAATGGTATTTAAAATTTGATCATTTCATGGTTGAACAAAGCTTCACAAGATGTGAATCAGATCCATGTGTTTATTTGAATAAACCTCCTATTGTTGAGTTTTTCATTGTTCTACTCTATGTTGATGACATGTTGATAGCCGGTACACGTACAAGGATTGTTCATGAGTTAAAAGAGAAATTGGCAAGAAGGTTTGCTATGGAGAACTTCAGGACAGCTGAGAAGATTCTTTGCATGACGATCACTAGAGATAGAAGAAACAAGGAAATTTTGCTGTCACAAAAGACATACATTGAGAAAGTAGTAGAGAGATTTGGTATGGTTGATGTCAATGTTGTTTCTACTCCTCTCACTGCTCATTTCCGTTTAACTACTGGTTTGTGTCTAAAAACACAAGAGGAAAAGGAATTTATGGATGGCATTCCAAAGATACTAACAAATTTTTGTTTATAAAATTAATGAATCTGCACTGTGGTTTAATACTATAGGTTTAAGAAATTAAATGAAATCTATAATTACTCTCTTTCTCAATTATTTCTTTCCAACATAATTTGAATGATAAATAACATTTCTTTTCACAAACATGTATTAGATTTCTTTATTTTTGTTCTCTTTTCTTTTTATTACTATAAACAACAACCATAACTACTTTTAAAATGAACCAACAACAACATAAAGTTGAAACATCTAATACTTTTATTATTAACATTTTCAATCATAAACTTGAAGCCATGCATTTCAACAAAACAGAATAACAATCCATTATTACATTCCCTCTCACATAAATCTAAAATAAAACTTTCTTTACACTTGCCAACAAGCACTAAGTGGGGGTACACATTAATGGGTGACTCTCCCATGTATATTCCATAATACAATGCGTAGACCCTCTTGCAGAAAACAATAATAACAGAAACAATCTCTACTCCAAGCTTTAGAACTCCATAAGTAACCTATGATAAAAATACATATTGCCCATGGAAAGCTCACCTCCCAGCCATAGGCCTTTTCAAGGCCACCCCCGAGCTGGGAGAACCTTAGCTAGGTGGGGAAACAAATACCTTGCAGCCATTCACACATACATAATCACACAACAGATTTTACAAAACATTCACAATGTTACATTACAACACAATACTCCCAACCAAGGCTTGCACTTAGGATCACTATTGATCCATTGAAAGGGTGAAGGTGGAAATAAACAAATGGGGAGAATCCACATTGTAAATAACAACACATGCCTTCACAAGGCTTTCACATACCCCTTTCACATGCCTTTACAAGACTTTCATTCATATCACTTATGGTCCCCAAGCAAATGTGACATATGGCATCCCTCTCCTTCTAAAAGAGAGACTCTCACCCAAATGCATTCCCCATACACCCTTCACCAAACAAGGTTTTCTTCCCTCCCAAGGGTGAGAATCACCTTGTAACACCCATACACATAATGTAAAACAAAGAAAAATACCAAGAAACTTACATGAACACCAAAACACTACACAACACATTCACAATACACAATTTGCAGCACTACACAACAAGATACAACATAAACACAAAAGCTACATGATAGGGATACTAACCTTACTTCCAAGATTGCACGAGGCTGTTTGAGCTCTCTCATACCAAGATTTCTCTCCTTCCTTCCCAAGCTTTCTCTCTTCCTTGGCCAAATTCCCCAATAACCCCAAAAATTTTACTAACTTCACTAGTGGTCTCCAAAATTGAAGAGTAGGAATTAGCCTACCACTTTCTCCAAAACTTCTCTAAGAAGAACCCCCAACCACTCTCACCTACCACTCATCATGATGAAAGATCTCATGAGTGTTTTCTTCCACCATTGTCTCCTCCTAAGGGGGGTAGATTTCTTAATCTTGTAAAAGGAAAACCTTTTTCCTAACCCCCAAATTCGTCACTCCCTTTCAAGGCACTTTTGAAGGGTCATTATTAGGTTTTGGAAAGCTCAATTGGCCTAGAATTATCCCCTAACCCATAGTACACCCATGGGACAAGTCATTTTAAGCCTAACTACCCCTAGAGTTTCTTTTTACCCTCCAAAAGTCCACCAAGAGGTGACCTACGAAATTGGGTGATAGGACAATCTTCTTGCCTCTCTAAACAAAGAAATCTCACCTAGGGCTTCCACATGGTTACTCAAGGATCACTCTACTACCTACCCAACTCACTTGGCATGCCATGTCACAATACATGTGTCAATTGACACCACATTAAACACGTCACTTTTACAAACACTACGCATGCCAACATGGATAATCACAATTACATTTAACAAATTACATAAATCACACCAACCCAAATTTCACAAATAAAAATACAATAATTAGATTATTTCCCTCCTCAAGGTCAACCTTCGTTTCACAAGGATAGCACAACAATTCACCCAGCAAAGGTTGTCCATAGTGTCCATGATTATATTCCCTGCACACTCATGCAAAATATCAATAGTCCAATATGAGGTAAACATAAAATCAATGTATATGACAATATGACATCATCATAATGAATCCCAATTTTCATGATAAAATAGTCAATGTGTAAGCTTACATTTGCAATATCTCATAATCAAATCACATAACTTATAATCTGCATATTTCACATTTGTTGATATTCTCTAATCTTTAATGCAGGATATGATACATCAATTCACAATTCAATTACTTCCAAACACAATTCACTTGTCAATTATGTTTAAACCATAAAATCCTCAACTCAATTCTATCATTATCCTAATCATCTAAATCTATCAATTATAAGCACATAGATGTAATGTCCCTTTCCTGGGGACATTAGAAATATTAAGGGGGGGTCATCACTATAATATGAAATTGACTATGAGAGCTGAAAAGTCATTAATTAAAAGTCAAATTGATATTCCAAGTGGGCAAAAGAGGACGTGGAAAGATAAGACAAAACCCAGAAAAGAAGTCGAAGGGTCATTGTTGCGAGAATAAAAGGAGATGAGGCTCTATCCTTTGTTATGCTTGATTTATTATTCAGTTCAGTCTTCTCTCTTACGAGAGTCGCGGAAAGCTTCAGCTTTCAGCTAGTTGGAGGATGTAGCCCCTCGTGCTAGCAGGCAATGGATGCAAACCCATTGTCTTGGGAAACATCACTTCGGGTGTTTCATTTGCGCTTACAGGTTCTTATCTTATCATTCCAATCTGACTGTTAAATCTGTATTTAGGATTGGTTTATGTGTACTGGTTATTGTATTGCTGCTATAAAATACAATAATGTATTTAGGAGTGTTGAAGGACTTCTGGTTTATCCTACTGATTTGTAATACATTTTTATATGCGTGAATCTTTAATATCATTCTGAAGCAAACGGATTTATGTGGGGAAATACTAGTTTCTTATTGCTCGTATCTGTTGGGCGTTCGTCTTGCACGAGGTCAATGGCAGGAATCCATAGTGTAATTCCTCTCGTGAAAAGCAAATCTTTTTAAGGATCCGCTCCAAGGTTCAGTGTTTGTCTTGCGACGTACCAAAATCCGCTCAATAGAAGATAAATGTGAATGTTCACAAGGAGGCCTTTGCTGGTTCTTTTACCCTTTTATCTCAGAATCGAAGTAAAATCCGTTTGCTGTCTCAAAATATCACACCAAAAGAACAATATTTTTTGTATTTTCTGTTTTTCAATGAATGCAACTCTAAAAATGCAACTACTATGAGGTCCTATTCTAACAGGGGGTTAGCAAAGCAAATAACGAAACTGAAAGCAAATAACATGAAATCAAATAACTTGAAATTGAAATTCTTAAATGGACATAAGCTACAGAACACAACACGTTGCGAGTTAAACCTTTGAAGAAATCGGTAGGAAACCAATGAAAACAGGAGCAGCACTTCCTAGAATCCACTGATGCAATCATCAGTGAGAATCTTTAACAAATCAAATGATGTTTCACTCTTCATCAAATCGCAAGGCCATGGAAAGTGCGCTCATGTGAGACAAAAAGCTATGTAGACACAATCGGGTGATCTCTTCTCAAGCTCGTTACGTCAATGGAATTCATATATCTGTAGCAAACACCAGAACTAAAAGATCGCACAACCAAAAACAACACAATAAACCTTTGGCTCAATCATAATCTCATGAATAAAATTCACAAAACAATGACACATTCAGGCAAGAATAACTACACTCCAAATGCTAGCACCAAAAGCATAACTTTATTGAATAATAACGGCAGCCCTTGTTACATTTTACAATGGGGTATTTATAAGAAATCATCTCCTCAATTTGTGTTGAGAATGAGAGATATCTTGATGCAATAAAATGCTTTTAAAACATTTAAACAAACTAAATATATACAAACTAACAATCTAACTGGTGCTTAGAGGGACTCCATCCATATTTTATTCATTAATTGGATGCATGAGCCCTTTACATGTCAAGAAAAATGAAAGCATGAGAGAGAAAGTAGGAGGAAGCCATCAATCGAAGTAGAAGTGCATGGAGACACCAAAAATAGAAGCTGGCCCTTCACTTGATGTGTTGGAATTAACTTGTCGTCAAAATGCGCTCCCAATGCATGGAAAGTGCTATTTTTGGAACTGGCAGTCAACTGTCGATGCACCTCTGAATTGTGGACCTGCATGAAAATGCGGAGCTGCGTACTTGCGGACCTGTGGAGCTCAATTCACCAAAAAATCAAAGTTCTCAATTTTGAAAATGGTTTCTGGGTTTTGCTCAAATGAGGTTTTAGATCACTTTTTGTATATGCTCCATGCCCCTTTCTGATGATTTACACCCTTTTTATAGCCAATTAATTTCATAAACTTGCACTCCCTTCGCTTCTTCAATCGAAAATCTCAAGGCACCTACGTTGAATCTTGTCCCCAATAGCTGCATAACATGAGGAACCTAATTTTCTTTAGGCGTCCAACCTCTGTATCTTTGACCTTTGTCTTCTCTCTACCTGTCCAATCCTTCCCGACGAGAAACCAAGTGATCCAGATTATCCAAGACGATCAAATGTTTGCAACTTTTTCATATTTTTTCACAAATTTCCTAGGCATTTTTAAATGACCTTTTTGGAGGTCTTTTGCTCAAAATTTCAAGTCGGAACCTTTGTCGGTCCCTAAAACTGGGCAGCCGAAGGCTCATTGTTTTAGGGATTGAAATTAGATGTTCAGTTCTTCTTTCCAATGGTGTAAGCAGTTTTGAATTTTGAGGCCCGAGTCAAAAGTTATGACCTCGACAAGTTGAGGATGCCATTTTTACCTACACAAGAAGCAAACATTAGTCCGTAGAGTTAACAATGCATAGTAAAGACACACTAGCTACTCAAACAAAACTAGAGATGAATCTTGAAATCTGGCTAAGTCTAAAATTCTGAAACCCTGAAATTTGGCTAAGTCTGGATTTCTGAAGCCCTGAAATTTTTTAGAATCTTTACCTTATCTCGGGGAGGTCTGAAACCTATCTCAAAAGATTCGTCGCATATATTAAAATATATCTTAAGTATAAGAAATTATACTTAAGTGATATATTTTAAACCCCTCTCATGGCTATTCAACCAAAATTGGAGGTGAAAGGGCAGCTTGGCAAGGGCACATGGTGCCTTGGAAGCGCGCGGCGTGAATGCACACGAGGCGCCTTGATCATGCGCACGCACACTTTGGGCGCGCGGCCCTTTGTGGCAGCGCGCGCAGCCCTTGGTAGCGCGCGCGCGCCCTCAATGGCGCGTTTGAATTTTTTCTTTTTTCTTTTTTTATTTATTTTATTTTCAAAATTTTTAATTTTTTTTTTTTTTTTTTTTTTTTTGTGTTTTTCAATTTTTTGATTTTTTTGTGTTTTTCAATTTTTCAATTTTTTTTTTTGATTTTTTTGTGATTTTCAATTTTTATTTTTATTTTTTTTAATTTTTGGACTCAACTTTCAAACAAAAATTCTTCTCCTGACTCGAATTGTGAGTGTGGGAGTCGGAAAAATAATAGGGGGCCCTCATTCCCAGTGAGGAATGGGGCGTGTGTTGTGGACACCACAACAATATCACAGCTACTTATGCTTGAAATTCTAAATATAAAGCTGAAAGGAACTGGTTATTAATTGGTGAAGAGTTTTTTGATTCAAACATCGTACTATACTCCCTTTGTCTGTTTCTGAGTTTGAATATTATTATTAAGGAGAAACTGGTTAAATATCTATCGGTTATTGTACTGTATTTGTTTGTGTTCGAATACATCTACAAGATTTTAGTTCTGGTTATTTTATTTTAAAGAGAAACCAGTAAATATCCTGTCCGGGATATTACAATAGAGCATCTAAAGAAACTAAAATCAAGCATACAACATCTAATTCCCATTTCTACTTAGTCAGTGAAAGTTCATTAGAACATAGTAATTTGGCATCTTTCAACAAAGTATTCACATAGAGTTATTAGCTCAATATTTCGCTTTTAACACCTAACATTAAGTTGCCTTTTATAAGTTTCTCATCATTATACCGATTACATATATAATTTCTAACAATCCTCATAAAGGTAAATACCAAATTGTGCGACCCTAATAACCAGCTGAATTTGATTATCCCTAAGTAAGCAGGCAATATCATTATATCTATGGCATAGGTTAAAGTAACAACCACATCAAGTTATTGACAGATAGATTCTATGTTTGCAACATCAAGCTAATATAATCAATGAAAAATCATGAAATTAGGTGAAAAGCTATGTGTGTCATCTTTGAATAGTTCTCACAATTTTTCACATGGAGAAACAATATGTGATTTACAACAATATTCCCAAGGGAGATCATTACTTATCTCTCAAGTAAAACACTACATCTTGCATACTTAACCTTTCTAACCCCTTGACAAGGAACACATTCATAACACTATGGTTTTATTCAGGGCATAAGAGGAGGGGTCTTACATTATGTATGCCATGGTTTCCATTGGCCTTGACATTACTCATGTGGTGGGCATTGTGACTAGGTTCATGAGCAATCCCAAGAAGCCTCACTGGGAAGTAATTAAATGGATATAAAGATATCTTAAAGGCACTTCTGATTATGTTTTAAGTTTTTATGGCAATAATGTACAGTTGTAAGGTTTTAGCGATTCTAATCTTGTTGGAGACTTCGATAAACGAAGATCAACCACTGGTTATGCTTTCATGTTTGCAGGAGTTTCCATTAGTTGGGTTTCAAGGCCACAACATTCCATTGCTCTATCTTTTGCTGAGGCTGAGTATTTGGCTCTTTCTGAAGGTTCAAGGAAAATTATTTGGCTTCAATGGTTGTTTAGTGATTTGAAATGCCAACAAAACGACTATGTTTTGATTTGTGATAGTTGCAGCACCATTTTTAGGGCTCATAACCATTGCTCTTAGTGTTGTTCTAAGCATATTGACATACATGTTCACTTTTGTTCAACATACGGTTGAAGAAGGCAAATTGAAAGTTGCAACGATGGACACAAAGATCAATCCGACAGAAATGTTGATGGAAGTAATTCCCAAAGAGAAGTGTGAATGTGCTAGAACTTCTCTTGGGCTTGTTAAGAAAGAGTGAAACAACAATTAGAGCAGGGGATTGGCTGATCAGTTGTGGCATTTGTTAAACCTCAGGTGGGAGATTGTTGAAGTGAAGGCCAATAGACACTCTGCTTTCCCTCCAATGATGTGTCTCTTGAATTATGTGACCGCTCATTTGTATGTAATTGGTGTCTTTATAAACACTGTTGTTGTATCATTGTAATCATCTTTTGTTTAAACCAATACAATTGTCTGTTCACTATGAACGTGGCCACAGTTGTGGTGAACCACAATAAATCCAGTGTTCTTTTTCTCTTATCAATTACCATTATATTTTTCTATTTTGTTTTCGTTCTTCATCATTTTACAGAATCACTTTGTTTGCAAACATTCTCAAGATTGTACCATAAACCCTTGGAAATGCAAATCGTAGAAAGGTGCATAACAAGTGAAAAAATGAGGGCCATCCATTTGAAACTCCTTGAGTGAAAAACATCTTTAAACGGAGAAAAACTACCGTCAAGTAATCAAGTATTCTGCTTCCCCAATTGAGATCTATCTAACGATGACATTAATTGTCACCCAAACGTTAAAAACAATTTTGGAAAGACGTTTGTTTCTAAAATTTGAAGTAGTACACTGACAAAAACTCTGTAAATGTAGGAGCATAAATATCTATTATAACAATGATTAGAGTGAAAAGTCAACTACCACTGCTATCACGAAGTAGGTTTTCACATGCATATATTGTCAAATGTAGGTATAGAAATTAAATTTCTCTAGAATATGAAGAGTATTAATCATAACAAGAGATGACACTTGGTAAGAACTGCTAAGTGAAGAATTTAATAGACTAAGAGTGCTCCTGATAGAAAAAAAAAAAACCAAAAAAACCCAAGAGCGTAGACGCTTCCACTTTCCAATTAAGGATAGCAAAGTTCCAGTTCCTTCACAAAATTTACTGTAATGCAAGAGGAAATTTAAGTACCTCTTCCATTTGTGCCTCTTGCCCTTTCTTGCGATACTTGAGTACTGGTAACAACCTTGAGCAACATACAAATTTTTATTCAGGAAATTATGGGTGGCTAAAAAAATCTCCGTTCAGGACAGTCCCAATTCGTTTATGAAATCTCTACTCTTTTTCTCTATTGCCATTGAATATCCACTGCTCGAACCAACTTTGTTAGCTTGCTTATGTTCATAACTTTTACATGATGAGATCTGCACAAATAATTGAATTATTTTTGCTTTATTGATTTTTCCCTTGCAATATGTTAAATTTTCTTACGTAATTTAGTTTCAACATGGTTCAGGAAGCTATGGCGAAGGACACTTTGGAGCGAGCAACAGAACCAGGACTGGACCTTGAACTTTACCTTGCTAATGCTTATAAACATCCCATGTTTAAAGGCGATGATGAGCTTGATGACTATGAAAAGGAATTATTGTTGAGAGAAAATAATTATAAAGTGCTGACAAAGCGGACAAATACGCCTATCGATATTACACCACCTTCCACCACCTTCACAGTTGAAGGTTAAAGGTAATTGCAATAAAAGGAATGCGTTGCTTATTCAATTTAGGATTGGTAGAAGTAGAAGCTGGAAGTAGAAGGAAGAAAATAGGGTCGATTATTGTTCTTTTAGAGTTCAGAACATATTCCGCACGTTCAGGGGCGTTTCATATTCATATGTGGGATGCGTAGAGAGCTTGTGAACTAAACTTCACTCTCGATTATTTAACAGTATGATTGTTGAGCGGAATGGGATGGACATCAAATTGCTGTTTGTTTTTGGCCATGCTACTTTTGCAAGGTTGATTTTGTACGGGATGGGTTACCTCAATGGAGATCGAATGGTCATTGGTCAAAGGGAGAGGAGTTCTCTCGTTGGTGAATCCTTTTTATAGCTGTATTTTTTGTGTAGATAAGGGGATTAGCATCAACAACTTGAAAATTTATTTTATTATTATTATTATTATTTAATATTTAATTTTAGTTGTAAACACTTGAATATTATCAAATTTGTCATCTTCAATACAAAGTTCAAACTATTCTTGCATGAACCTGGGAAAAAGTTTTCAATATTATTAAAAAAAGCTTTTCTACATATGTACTGTGTGTTGTCATCGCTTCTAGTGTTCTTTGTCAATTATTTAAAAACATGTCAAGAGACATTTGGTGTAAGGACAAAGTCATTTTGTAGGCACCTAAAAGGTGTCAAGTACAAATCTTTTTGATAAAAAAAATGTAGAGGAAGATAAAGTTATTAAAACTCGAAGAATGTCCAAGTAGGCTCCATTGAGCTAAGTTGTCCCAATATACACCCTCCCCAAAGGTTTGTACTATCATAATGAGTATAGTAAGATTTGAATAGGTGTTAGAACTTTAATTGTGTATTATTGTTTGTTGTATTACAACCCATTTTTAGGGGGTTTCTTCTAACAACTTAGGAAAGCACAAGACCCATGTTTTAATTACCATTCATTTTCTTGTTGACCTCCTATCTCTCATTACTAGACTGCAAAGGAACCAAAAAAATATAAATAAAAGTCCATTAATAAATATCTCATCTACTAATAGCCACTCACATGTAACCTTAATAGAGACATTTGTGCATAAGTAGTTTGTCAATGGCTATTGTGACATCGGTACTCTAAGTATGGGCGAATCATTGAGGTGGTTATAGTACATGGATATTGGACCATCTGTAAGCAGGTAATAAGTGACAATTTAAATGACCACTTTTTAACTCTTGCATGCATAACAAATACCACAATGTGCATTATTTCTATCTAGAAGCTAGAATGGTAGCCATAAATTGATAGGTTGTATACTGATATAACAGTAAAAAATTGAGATTTAATGTACTATATAGGATATGTGGATACACAAAGTTAGCTATAACAACTACTTATACACATTACCTATAGTATTTTTTTGTCGAACTTAGTTTTACAAATTTAAATGATTTTTTTGTTTATTATTTTATATTTATATTTAAGAGCTATATTATGTTGTTGATTTTTTTTTTTTTTTAAGTTTAAAATATTATTGTTTGTTTAATTCTTCATATTTAAATGTTTAAGTTTTTATATATTTAAATTTCACTTTGTTTAATTTAATGTAGATTAAAATGATATTTTATTTTTTATTGGATCAGTAGCCAAAGTAAGGGGTTGACCCTTAACCAAAAGCTTTCAAGAGATCAACATTGCATTACAATAAGTGTTGGTTATTACATTTCAAGCCCAAAAAGGGCACATTGCCAGTAGATTTATTGACCTTTCCTAAAAGTGTCTTTTACTGAACAAAAGGCTAGGACTAACCAAATACAAAACAATAATCAAAAGATATCACTAATAGAAGACAATTGACATCTAGACAGTTGAGACAAAACAACATAGTGAATTTTAAAGGCTCCCCAAGCCTTTACGATGAGCAACAAAATCATATTGGAAGTCATCTTGCAGTAACACACAACACCCCTCCAATTGAAGAGTCACTCCCTATCTACAAACTAATTTATTCACTCCCTATCTACAAAATAATATTTTATAGCAACAAAAAAGGGACTCTCCTTAATAAGAGTAGAAAAGGAATAGAATAATAAAAAAAACACATTTCATCCTATGCCTAAGCATCAAAAACAAGGAGAAGATCACACAAAGTTACTAACCCTCTCCTTCACAAAACAAGCCCCTACCCCCATAGGAGACTCTTCCACCTCTATAGAAACTACAAAATAGGATGAAACAAACTAAGTGTGCCAAGTCCTTATTAGGACCATTAGAAAACAACCCAAGGGATCAACATAAGCCCAAAGTCAACTACAAATTTCAATAAAAGACTAGATAGAGCCCTTAAAAACTATTAGCAATTGATTGACCAATAGAATAAACAAAAAAAGCCATTGTCCATGCCAACTAAATGGATAGTCCAAACAAAAAGGAAACACTATATTGACAATAACCTCCATCACAACCTAGTTATAGGGTCCAAAGAAACTCCACTATAAAAACTAGAGTTGGCACCATTTTCAAGCTCATGATAGGGAGCACATACTCTATCCTTGTAGGCCACCCTTTCACAAGGCATTAAACACATGCACGAAACACTCAAACATGCATGAAACACTTTAAAACACCTAGCCTCCAGTGCATCATGATGCACATGCGGAGGCTCCACCAAGAAATATAGCACCCAAGGATTAGAGTGAGGTAGGAAATCCCCATCCCAAATGATTGTCAAAAAACTTATTAAATGACCTAAAAGTAAAATAATTCTCCACACAAGAAGATACATTATCCCAAAGTTTTGACAAATGCGTGTCCATTAAGGGAAAAGGGAATCCAAAACTGCCACTCAGAGTTTGTGGATAGTGTTTCCCATATCATGTATAGTGACCCTAGCCAAAACATCATCAAGACCTCTAAGAATTATAAAATTACCCTTAACAAAACTATTATAAATAATAGGGTCGCAACCATCACGTAGCTACCAAGCTCCAAGAATACACAATTAGGATACTAAAACACCGCTTAAAAACCTCACACATAGGTAGTACAAGCTTCACGAATTGTAAAAAATAAAACCTCTCCAAGAAGGGAAAGCATAGCATAGAAATACAAGAACAACCCAACTTCAACATAGACCACAAGGACAGAAGGAAAGAACCCCAACAAGAAAGATACCTCCACTGGACTCATGTGGCCTCAAACATTGTATGATCATCACCAACAATAGGCACTAAAACACACAACACAAGCACCCACAATGTCCCAACCACCACTGCAAATATTTTAATGCCCAAAATTATTTGCAAAGAAAGGCCAGGAGTGTGAAAAGGAAGGAAGAAATGTGTACATGCCAAAAATTAGAGCAGTGCCACAATCTCATCTTAATGTTAATGGGCCAAAATGTTACAACTAGTGAAGATCTCATGCTAGACAGAAGGAGCACATTGTTTCCAACATGTCTTTATCCAATAATACGAGTAAACAACCATCACAAAAGTCACTGATGGATGGGATGTCAATCCCAGAGAGTAAAGGCCATCCTTAGAGATTACAAAACATTAGTCCTCCAGTGTAATATCCCCTCTTACAACAAAGTATAATATCAAACCATAAGTGATGTTCCTAATTTCAATTGATCAAAAATATTATATTTATTAAAAAATAATTTAGACATTAATCAATATTAAGTAATATCAAAAAATTAACCTAATATAAAATATCAACAAAACAATATTTTATTATTTATATAAGTAATCAATAAATAATAAAAGATCCCTAAAACAATTAATAATAATAATAGCCAACTATTACTAATTTAGTAATTAGTAAAAATTTGCTAATGTGGGGTTCATGTGCATTACACCCCTGCATATTTAGGTTGCAACTTTAAGCACTGAAAAAGACACACCCACATGTTTAGGTTACAACTTTAAGCACCGAAAAAGATAAAAAAAAGGAAGCATAAGAAATAGTAAAGAGGAGGGCAGAAAAAGAATATATTTTTTATTTAAAACAAGGACGTAATGCATGTAGTTCCTGTCAATAGTAGTTTAGTAGTTTAGATTACTGTAAAGTGTTGTTTTACAATTAAAATAAATGTTAGAGATTTTGTTAGGAAAAAAACATGTTTTAGAAAGTCCCTAAAATAATTTGTTGTATTTCGTGTACAAAAAATTACAAGCCCTATTGTAGTACAAAGCAACCAATCAAATTGTCAATAAATATATATTTTTGAAATAATTTGAATTTAATATATATTTAAACTTTATAGTTGCAAAAAAATAATTAAATAATAAAATATTCTGATTGGACAAACATATATATATATATATATATATATATATATATATATATATATATACATATACATACATATACATATACATATACATATACATATACATATACATATACATACATGTATATGTATATATATACACACATACACACACACACATATATAAATATATTTATATATTGTGAATTAGTTTAAATATAATATATAATAAAAATTTGTAGTTGCAAAAAGTAATTGAATAATAAACTATTCTGATTGGATGAAAAAGTTGCACTCCCTATTGTAGTGAAAACAACCAATCAAAGTGTCAATAAATATTTTGTATTGAATTATTATTAATGCAATAAATATGAAAACTTTACATGTCAAAAAGTATTTGAATAATAAATTATTCTAATTGGACAAACAAATTAAAAAGTTAAAATGCATTGAATGCTATAGTTTCCTGCCTACAGCAAGAACTAAAAATACCTCACCACTCACGTGAAGCAAGAGTTAATTGCAAAACAAGACAAAAGGACTATTTATAAGGAGTGATCAATATATTTTGGACAAAGACCCATAAGCTAAGAAAGGAAATCACTAAATGATAAAAGTCCATAAATATTAATAGTGCAACAAGATTAATAGGTGCAGCAAAAAACATCTTGGAATTGAAAAAATAAAGGTAAAGATAATTCAATTAGAAAATTAAAAAGCAAGACATTTAACAAGGAGAATTCTCATTGCTATGAAAGGTATATATATATATATATATAAGGTATGTTGTAATTTTTCTATATTGAATTCTTTTTATGTAAAGGAATATGAAAAAAATATTAGAATTGTATAAAATATTTAGTTATAATATTGAATATTATATTTAGGAAGATTGTTTATAAGGAAGGTGTGTATATTATATTTAAGATATGAATGTTTTCTTAAGGAATGTATGAAGGATATTTTATAAGGAATGTATGAATACTTATTTTGTGAATGACCTTTACTTATATGCAAAGTAAATGTATAAACATGATGTACTAGGAAATGATTAATTGTCCAAATCAAGAGAGTCCTTTCAAGTCGAGAGTGGTCTTAATAACTTAAGATCAAGAGATTCCCATTAGGAAGAGAGTGATCTTAATATGGTTTTATGGTTAAAATATTTCATGGATGTTAGCATATGCATATGTGACAAGGGCTTTGGATGGAGAATGTCTCTTCCAAGAAGGACCTTAAAGGGAGTGCTTCATAGAAAACAAAGAAGTTACCAGGAACCTAAGGGTCCTCAAGAGGGTTATCAATCCAGATATGGAGATGTCTTTAAGGTTGGGGTTAAATTAGAGGGTAAAATAATATAGTTAAAGTTATTATTATTATTTAAATTCTAACATTTATTTTGTGACTATTCCTTGTCCCAAAACTAACCCTAGTTGTGGGGACATTACACTAGTATTAAAGCACAATCTTTCCATTATGTAGGGTAAAGGCAACTTGATCAATATATTCAAAGGAACAAACTATAACAATATGTTTTCAAAGGATTTGGGTATCATTTACAACAAAAAGATATTAAAATTGTGAAGATCTTCATACCATATCTTTTGATTAAGCATAAATTATTCTTGGAATCAATTAGACAACTCACTAACCTTCACATCATGAAATGTATCAATCATCTTGTGTCATTCAATCATTAAGCACAAATCAATCATACAAGATTGAATTACTTACAAAGTGCACATTTTATCAATTGACGTGACTTGTAACTCCTAGTTATATGGTCAAGTCAATCTTGTAAATCGAACAAGTTGGGATCTAATATATTACATTAAACTAATAATTGCTTGTGGACAAACAATTTTGAGAGGGTAGAAGTGTAATATCCCATCTAACAACAAAATATAATATCAAACCATAATTGATATTTCAATTGATCAAAAAGATTATATTAATTAAAAAACAATTTAGACATTAAACAATATTAACTAATATGAGAAAATAAACCTAATATAAAATATCAACAAAGCAATACTTTATAATTTATATAAGTAATCAATATATAATAAAAGATCCCTAAAACAATTAGTAACCAACTATCACTGATTTCGTAATTAATTAAAAAATGCTAATGTGAGGTTCATGCATATTACACCCTCGCATATTTAGGTTGTAACTTTCCAAATAGGTGTGTGGGGTAGTATATAACCCACTCTAGCCCCAACTAGGAAAAGCACCGAAAAGGATAAAAAGGAAGTATAAGAAATAGGAAGGCCGAAGGAGGAGGCAGAAAATGAATATATTTTTAATTTTTAAAAAATATCTCACTACTCATGTGAAGCAAGGGTTAATTACAAAACAAGACAAAGGCACGATTTATAAGGAGCGAATACAATATTTTGGACAAAAATGCATAAGCTAAGAAAGGAAATCACCAAATAATAAAAGTCCATAAATATTAATATTGTAGCAAAATCAATAGGTGCATAAACAAAAACATTTTGGAATTGAAAAAAATAAAAGTAAAGACAATTCAATTAGAAAATTAAAAGACAAGAAATTTCATAAGGAGAATTCTCATATTATTAAGTTTATGCATATTAATAAGTTATGTGTAATGTTTCTTTTCTAAATTCTTTTGGGTATGTGCAGGATCATGGTGTGCCAAAAAGTGGCGATGTCAAAAAAGTAGAATTTAAAGACGTCTAAAAGCGCTTCAAAATCCGCTCTGACTTTTTTTCACCTATCCAGGTACCAAACCTGGAAGGTAAGGCCGAGCCTTATCGGATATCCAATTTGATATCGGATATCCGATATTATTGGATATCGAATAATTAGTGTAATAATATTATAACAATATAATTATTATAAGTATTATACTATAATATTATATTATTATTATTATATTATAATAATATAAAAATATTATATTATAATAGTATAATATATTATTTAATATAATATTATTATAATTATTTAATATAATATTATTATAATTATTATTATACTATAATATATTATTATTATTATATTATAATATAATAATAATAAAGTAATATATTATAAATTCTAATATAATATATAATAAAAAAGTATAATATATTATAAATTATAATAATATAATAATATATTATATTATAATAATATAATATAATATTTTATATTATAATATATAGTAATGTAATATATTATATATAAAATATAATATAATAATAAAAATTTAAGATATTATATGTTATAATTTATATATAATATAGGGTGCATATCGGATATCCGATATTATATCAAATATTTGATATTATATCGAATATCTGATACCTGCGCATAACATAAAAATAAAAACACAGACCCGTGGGCCCTCTTATTACACTAATTTGGGGCCAATATTGCGCGGGCGATTGGATATACGATTCAAGATCGGATATCAAATATTAAGGTATTTTTTTTTTCCAACTCATTTTTAACCTAAATTCAATAGATTTTAGGATGATTTTGTTTGTTTTAGTTGAATCTAGGGTTTTTTTGAAAAAAATGGTTAAAATTAATGTTTTTTTGAAAAAAATGGTTAAAATTAAGGTTTTTTTTAAATATATATTACATTTTGCAATTCAATAGGAATGGCTTATCAGAATGATGACACTGAGGCAGGGAATAATATTCCTCGTAACCCCCCACCAAACGGTCTAGTACCCCCACAAAACCATCCACCAAATGATCCTCTACCCCCTCAAAACCCTCCTCGAATCGAGGATTTGATAAATGAAAATCTCACTGAGTTGAGAGGTTTGCATAGAACATATAATAATGTACTCGCATTGGCTCCTATGTTATCCACGTTAAACACCATAGTGGATAACATTGAAACCCTTACGAACCAACAAAATGCCGCTCTTCATTGGCGTGATGAAATGCACGAGATGTTTGATGATGGTTTGGATTATGATGAGGTTGCAGCCCTCAACATAAGCAAAGACAATTTAGCTAGCCTTTTTGCAAACCCAAAAATGGGTTTACTAGTCGACCTAAAAAAATCCAAACTATCGATTAAATGGTGCACAAATGACGCCATACGTGCAAACTTTTGGGATCATTGGTGGATGGTCTTCGATATCCCTCCACATGGCAATTTAGACATACCATTTTATTTCCTTAGAAAATTATATGTAGAATTTGTGTTGAAACTTAAAGTGAACTATTGGAGCATGAAGCCCAACATGGGTGTAGGTCTAGGAGCTCCGTAGGATAGACCCTCTTCCTAGCAGAAGAAAGCTGGCACTTTTGTCTCCCCCATTGATATCTCCCCCCCTCCTCGAGTGCAGCATCCAGATATTATGATAGAGGCTAGCTCTCAGACCATCAGAGCCATTCATAGGCTGAGTAGCCTAATGATATCTCAGGCTAGGTCAATCATGCCTCCTCGTGTTGATGATGTTGGTGCCAATTCATCATCGGCTAGCTCATCACACATTTGTCTGGCTCACACTTGCATTACGTGCAAGAATATTTGCCTGGGTCCCATAGGTGATCTTCATGAGTATCATTTTGTATTAGACGAGGATACACCAGACACACATGCAGAGGCTATAGACCCTGATGTGAGAGAGGAGGGGAATGCAAAAGCATGGACTCCTTTGGTGTCGGTACATGTATATATATTTTTGTTATGACATATGTGATTTAAATTTAATTTTTATAATTGATTAATTTTAGTTTTTAAGCCATATTGACTTTTATATGTATGTGATCTTCATTCATGTTTAGTTGATGACCGAGGAGGAGTTCAGAAAGATTGATGATGCCACACTCTCAACCATTTCATTTGGCCTTGAGACATCTATGGTACATTATGTTGTGTTCACATTTTTTTTTCTATTTGATATTGTAACATATATGGTTGCTAATCTTTCTTTTATCTTGCAGGTACCACCTATCCTAGGGGGACAAAGTGCGGGGGGTGAGCCAGCATGCATTGACAAAGGAAAGGTAATTAGGTGCTTTCTATTTGATTAAATATTGATGCATTCTTGTAAAATGTTTGTGGTAATCCCATTTAATTACATTCTTTATTGTATATAGGGTGTGGCTACTGGTGATGAGCCTATACAAATTTCGCGTCATAGTCCATTAGGGATTTCCATTAGGGATTTCCATTTGCACTGAGAGCCCCATTGTATGTGTAAATATCATTTATTTTTTATTATCTTTATCTTCATAAATAAATTCAAAACTGATTTCCATGATATTAACAACTAGGAGACTCCTAGTGCACATGAGGTCGGATGGGAGAGTTATGCAGATTTGATGACACGGCCACTCACTCCTGAGGAGGAGCCTACAATAGTAAGTTGTAGTTTGAATTCATGATTAAATATGTTATAAATTTAGCATGCTATGAATTATAATGTTATAGTTTAAATTGTAGATTCATCTGACAAACGTATTTCAACATATACAGCCCCACAATCAGAGAGGTACCAGCATTGCCAAGGGCATACGAGAGAACTCCTAACCAACGCAAGAGGTTGACGAGAGAGGAATTTATTATGAAATTTTGATAGTATAAATCTTCATTACAAAAAATATCATTATGCATTTGAGTAATTCAATGTTAGATATAAAGAATCATATAAATTTAGTAGTCTAACTTTGGGTTTTCCTTTTTTGTTTATGTAGGAGGCATTCGATCCACCTAGTGCAGTGAAGAGGCTGCATTTTGATCATCCACCAACACCCTAGGATAGTATAGTTGTTGTAGGATGCATCATGAGACATTTTGAGATGGCATATGCCACATTGTATACAAAAACATTGATATTATACACATTCTGATGGCATGATTAGCCACATTTTGTATATGGATCTATGTATTTTGATATATATTTGAGTGCTTTGTCTATGGATATATGATCTTTGATATATATTTGTGTAAAATTTTGTCTATGGATACATGTATTTTGATATATATTTTTATCATTTATGTGCACAATGATATACATATTAATTTAGTATCTAGTATTGTTCAATTTATCGTGGATCATGTGTATTGTTCATGTTTATGGAATATCATTAATTTTAATTATGTTTTTTATATTCGATTCAAATGCAATAATTTTTTAATAACATTTTAAGAACCTTTATTATCAAATTTGGATGCAATGTATAATTTGAAGTGCTATCATGACATAAACACACTTGTTAACCTCCTACACAAGGTTCAGATAACCCTAAATCTAATTTTAAACTCCACCTTCAACCTTGAAACTAACTCTTGGCTTCAAATATAATCTCAACATAGTTAAGGACTCCACTCCTCAACCATGGATTCTATTCCCAACCACCAAGTCATTCAAAGATTCATAATCTTTGATAACTAGCACTTCACTTTGTTATTATCCTCATACTACAACTTTTCAATTTCAACATAACTTCAAAATATCTCAACTTAAGAGACTTGATTGGACAATTCATCGATATCCCTCACGAGCTCCAAGTTATTTTAGGCCTCAGCATCACTGTCCTATAGCATTCAACGGTTCATTGATAGCCCTCACGAGCTCTGAGTTATGACCCTCAGAATATCAACCTCAAAATGCACTTAGAGCACCTTGGAGACTCCTCAGTATGGGGTGGGCGCAGATGATGGATGGTCTCTGTGGCCAGAACAAGGGTGTCACTAAGGTTCACCCGCCCACCCGGAGCTAATGGCAATGACAATTCGATGCCAAGATCAGCAGTTTCTAAGTTACGCTATGGTGCACCTATGAACTGAGGCACACTGCGAGTTTTGGCATCGAGCAAGATCATTGTGCCAAATCCAAATTGAATGTGATCTCTCAAAAATGAGATAGGTTATTTTAGGTCTCAGCATCACCGTCTTGTAGCATTCGATAATTCATCGATAGCCCTCACGAGCTCCAAGTTATGAACCTCAAAATATTGACCTCGAAACGCACTTAGAGCACCTTGGAGACTCCTCGGTAGGGGGTAGTCGTGGATGATGGATCGTCTTCGTGGTAGGAACGAGGGTGTGACTAGGGTTCACCCACCCACCTAGAGCTAATGGCATTGACGATTCGATGCCAAGATCAACGATTTCAAAGTTATGTTGTGGTGCACCTATGAACTGAGGCACACTGCGAGTTTTGGCATCGAATGAGATCGCTTTTTCGAATGCAAATGGAATGTGATCTCTCAAAAATGAGATAGGTTATTTTAGGCCTTAGCATCACCGTCTTGTAGCATTCAACAATTCATCAATAGCCCTCATGAGCTTCAAGTTATGACCCTTGAAATATCGACCTCAAAACACACTTAGAGCACCTTGGAGACTCCTCGGTATGGGGTGGCCGTGGATGATGGATCATCTCCATGGTTGGAACAAGGGTGTGACTAGGGTTCACCGACCCACTCAAAGCTAATGGCACTGATGATTTGATGCCAAGATTAGTGGTTTCAAAGTTACGCTATGGTGCACCTATGAACTGAGGCACATTGCGAGTTTTGGCATCGAGCGAGATCGCTATGCTGAATGCAAATGGAATGTGATCTCTCAAAAATGAGGTACGTTATTTTAGGCCTCAACATCACCATCTTGTAGCATTCAAAAGTTCATTAATAGCCCTCACAAGCTCCAAGTTATGACCCTCAGAATATCGACCTCAAAAGGCACGTAGAGCACCTTGGAGACTCCTTAGTACGGGGTGGTCGCAGATGATGGATGGTCTTCATGGCTAGAACAAGGGTGTGACTAGGGTTCACCCGCCCACCTGGACCTAATGGCGCTGATGATTCAATGCCAAGATTAGCGATTTCAAAGTTACATTGTGGTGCACCTATGAACTGAGGCACATTGCGAGTTTTGGCATCAAGCGAGATCATTATGCCGAATCCAAATGGAATGTGATCTCTCAAAAATAAGATAGGTTATTTTAGGTCTCAACATCACCATCCTGTAGCATTTGACAGTTCATCGATAGCCCTCACGAGTTTCGAGTTATTACCCTCGAAAGATCGACCTCGAAATGCACTTAGAGCACCTTGGAGACTCCTCGGTATGGGGTGGACGCAAATGATGGATGGTCTCTATGACCAGAACAAGGGTGTCACTAGGGTTCACTCGCCCACCCCGAGCTAATGGCGCTGACGATTCGATGCCAAGATCAGCGATTTCAAAGTTACGTTGTGGTGCACCTATGAACTGAGGCACACTGCGAGTTTTGGCATCGAGCGAGATCGTTGTGCCAAATCCAAACGGAATGTGATCTCTTGAAAATGAGATAGGTTATTTTAGGTCTCAGCATCACTATCCTGTAGCATTTGTGAGTTCATCGATAGCCCTCACGAGCTCCGAGTTATGACCCTCAAAAGATCGACCTTGAAATGCACTTAGAGCACCTGGAGACTCCTCAGTACGGGGTGGCCGCAAATAATGGATGGTCTCTGTGGTGGGAACAAGGGTGTCACTAGGGTTCACCCACCCACCCCGAGCTAATGGTACTGACAATTTGATGCCAAGATCAGCAGTGTCAAAGTTACGCTATGGTGCACCTATGAATTGAGGTACACTGTGAGTTTTGGCATCGAGCAAGATCATTGTGTTGAATGCAAACGAAATGTGATATATAAAAAATGAGATAGGTTATTTTAGGCCTCAACATCACCATCCTGTAGCATTCGACAATTCATTGATAGCCCTCACGAGCTCCGAGTTATGACCTTCGGAAGATTGACCTCAAAACGCACTTAGAAAACCTTGGGGACTCCTCGGTATGGGGTGGCTGCGGACGATGGACGTTCTCCATGGCCGGAACAAGGGTGTCAATAGCATTCACTCACCCATCCGAAGCTAATGGCACTGACGATTCGAATAGTTCTAGTCGTTAGGAGTTAGATTTTGAAATGTTGTCAAGAAAATTGCAAAAGTTGCTAAGCAACTTTTTGCAATTTTTGCGCTAAGACAAGTTTTATTGCAAATGGACTCTACAAACTCCTAGGGACCCTAATAATGTTCTAAACATCTAGACTTACCTAAAAAACATGGAATTTACCAAAAATCCACTTTATTGGACCAATTGATGGCCAAGGCTTATAGTTGCACCATGGGGTCTTGTGTCCATTACAAGTGTGGATGGTCACAGGGAGATCATTAGATCTATCCCTAAACCTTATTACATCAAGAAAAGAAAAATGATTAGGTGCTTTGCACTAGTGTTCCCTGTATTTCGTTAATGTTATTGGACTAAGAACCAGTTTTCCTCTCAGTTGGAAGGGTGGACCTAAGGGTTGAACACTAATGGGTGATGTTGAACCACCTTGGTAATGACTAGTTCATTTGGGGAGGCTTGAGACTGCATGCAAAGAAATTCTTATCGATTTTACTCTTGTTTCAAGGGGTGGGCCTAAGAGCTCAACATATTAGAATGATGTTAAATCACCATATTAATGAATAGTTCATTTGGAGATGGTAGCTAACCAAAGCTTAGAAGATTATTTTTATAGTATTGTAAAAAAAATTTGTGAGAACCTTGCTACTAAAAATTCAAAGTATATGCAATTTTCCCAATGATTCTAAGCATGGTAACCAATGGAGGAAGAGTTGGCATGGTTGTAATAATGCATGGTAACCATGATGAACCAACAAAAAGGAGAAACACTATGAACCATGATGCACTTGAACATAAAGATGATTATGGAGAGGATCAAATGCAACATGTTGCTTCAGTCCCAAATGTTAACAATATACAAGTGATGCAGAGGATAGAGTGATGGACCCAAGTAACAACCTAAAATGAGCATATTTGTAACAATGTGCCAAGTGACCCTTCTAGGTCCTGATGGTCAAATCCCACAAATGGTCAACTCCAGGAGGTTTTAAGGCTTCAATGAGTTTGTTTTGACATATTCACCATGTTCCAACACTTACCCTTGAGTTTCAATACTTTTCAAGCCAAAATGCACAACATGCCAAAATGTTGTCTATGCAACTTTACAATTATGTGACAGCAACAAGACAAATAGGTGGATAACTTTTATTTTTTCCAAAAGACTCCTTGAATAAATGGATGTTTTGGATACCCTTTATCCTTTCACAAAACATATATAAGACTTAGATACCATTCCTTTGGAAAATATCAATGAACTTTCACACTTCTCCTATTTTTTAACAATGTAGAAAAGATGCATTTACAAAGCAACCACTAGAAGGACTTAAGATTTGGACTCCAAACTTTGCACAGGCCCCTAAAATGACTTCAGTTAGACAAATCCACTCTCAATTTCAGTCTATGGGTTCCCTAACCCCAAAAGCCCCAATTTGCCTTCTCAAAACCCTTGTTCCTAGGGCATCCCCAATCTCACACGTGCCAAGCCTTCTTGGACTAATTAAAAATTCAAACATCTATTTTTTATCACCATAAACATGAATCAACTCACAAACACTACCCTCTTTAAGGAAAATCTCTTCCTATAGGACTGTCCCCTCACTTTCAACCCTTGTTTTCACCTTTTTATGTTTGGTGGCCACCAATTATTCTGGTTAGCTAATCATTTCAGGGTTAGAAGACATTATAAATGTTAGGAAAATGGCATTCCATGAAGAATCAGGTAAGCATTTCATGGAATGACCATGATTAGATGAAAAAACTATCAAAATGCTTATGAAAAGGACTGTTACAGCCAACAATCAGCAAGTTAGATGAATAACCCTTCAAAAATGAAATCAAAACTTGCTCCTAAACTTCCTTATAGATCTTAGAAGATGCCTCAATGCATTAGAATATCATAAAGAACTCAGAAACTCCAAAGAACCTTCAAATTGCTATTAAAATCCAAGCTTTTTTATTCAAAATTCTAAAACAATCTGTACATGTTGCTCTTATAGTCCATACAAACACTATTTATAAGTTTTAGGGGATGGTTAATAATCCCCTCAACCACCTCCAATCAGTTTCACTTCCTATTCCTTCATAAAATTTAAACTATGGAGTTTCCCTCCAAAATGCTCATGTAGTCGTTACATTCAAGATTTGAATTTTCTAAAGCAATAAGCTAAATTTTAAGTGACATATTGAATGTTTCAACTTATGAAATGACTTGAGATTATTATGAGACCTTATTAGGACCTATCTAATGAATCACTTACCCTATGCAAACCTAGACATTACTAAAATTCAAATCTCCTGGTCCTTTACAACTTTTCAATATGAAAGTATTTCAAAACATTATACAATATTATGACTCTTTATGCTTTCAAATGCCATGATTGGTTGCAAAATGGAAGAAATCAAGTATTCTAATTGTTCATCCGTACTTTCTAGATTTTTCTTATTTGATTAGTTTGATAAAAATAGTTTTAATAATCATAATGTCAGCTTTATGTCAAATAAGGGAAAAGCCAAACTTGTACTAAGATATCCATAAGCAATTATCTTTCATATAGTTATAAATGCTCTTAAAATTGTCTTTATAGCCTTGTATCACATGCAAATATGATTTGCAAGAACTTGTTCAATATCTTCCTCTTATAATTCCTTACAAAGAACCTACCAAAATACAAATTAGAATGTGGAACTAATTTAACCTATCTTTTTCATTATTACAAAAACCATATACAAAAAAAGTTCACAATTTACATCATAATACATCATAATACAATGGAGTAAGATAATGTAGAGCCCATATGTCCACCCACTCACTTGACTCACAGTGATCCCAATCACACTGAAAACAACTAGGACAAAAGCAAGCTAACTGTCGTGTCCAAATGGTCTATGTACTAGAATCAGAGCTCTGGAATGAATTCATTTTTGATAAGTCTCTCATTGTAGCACAATCTTTTCTATCAGCTACGGACCCTTCCTCAACCAACCAAAAGAACCTGCGTACACTGAATCAAGAGTCCCCGCCTGTGATAATGCTAAACTACACTAATCAACAATGCTATGAGCATCAAGAAGCTTTGTTGCTAAAATCTTCAGTTGCTCCTTAACTAGAGCTCTCTTCACACATGCCCCTGCTCCGTCATGTTCCCCTTTTCCATGTCCAGACTCAAAAAAATTGCAAATATAAGGCACCCCTCTCTCTACGTGCATCCTACACAACCAATAAAACATGCAAGCATTCTTGAATTGAACTATATAGTTATCTGACCAAATGATATGTCTATCCATAGCAATTGTATGCTCATGTAAGAAATTAAAATAATTCTCAAAACAATTTTGCACAAACTCGTGAGAGTGAGATCTATCATCACTCATAAAAATGATACTCTCTAATAATCTTTCGATTATCTTCCGCTCTATCAAGGGCATGTCTATATGTTATGTGAACAAAAGCAGCAATTTGAATAGAGCTGTAATACTGAGATTGTGTCTCATTTTGAGGTTGCAATGTGTAGTTCTCAAAAAAATCAACAACTAATATAATAGTGCCAATGGAAAAAGTCTCTTTGCACATTCTAAATTGTTGGTCCTTGTGACTATGTCTTGCATATTTGTAAAAAAGTTTGCCTTGAAATCTGAAATAAAATTAGCCACACTGATATCTTTTCCAACCAATTCACATCTAGAGCTCTCACCTCCACTCTTCAATGTGTATTTCACTGTTTCATATACCTTTTTTTTCACTATTATCTTTCCAAGATCTTGTTCGCACCCCTCATGGAAACATGTGTCAAACTTGGATAAGCCACCACATTCTAAACACTTCTCATTTAAGCAAGCATTTCTATAAAAGAAACAACCATCAACTCTACAACATAAAAGTTCATCTAGCAAGTCTCTTGATGATTTTGGAAGCTCACTAGCACCACAATCCTCCAACATTTCTTTACTATGCAAAGTATAACGGATGGAGCGTAATAGTTCATGGTGCATAGAAAACTCAACATGATATTTGCAACAACATGTATTTCGAATTTTGAGTGGCACACAATAAAATGGCTTCAAAGATTCGAAAGCCCTTTGTGATATATGAAGACTTGGATGACTCTCTCTAAATTGTTTGAACAACATAGTTTGACTTACCTCCAAATAGTGTTTAGGATGTGGCGTGCGGTCTCTGATGTCAATTCTCAACTTTAACACGTCTTTAGCATTGGGTGATACTCATGAGTTAGAGTGCCAAAATTGTGTAATTTCTTCCTTCACATCATCGGATAGCTTCTTATCAAAACGTGGAAGTCTCTCATGAAATGCCCATGTTTCATTTTGAAGAGGATCATCAATTTTCTCTCATCGACTAAGTGCTCTTCTCAAAGTAGTACAATTTAAATTCAAATCAATACAAGTTTGTCTCATATATCTACCCTTTCTCAAATGACAACTTACCAAAGAGGTTGTAATAATCCTTCGAGCAGCTCTGTTATCCTTCTCCATGCTATTTTTTCCAATGCTATTGAGAGCACTGAAAAGATTCTTCACAATAATGGTATTTCTTTTCAACTTTTTATTGACACAAATCTTCAATTTGGAAAGCATAGGTCTCATCTTTTGCATCTTTAATAAATGCATGAAAAGCTGACATTGCTCTACCACTATCTTGTTGTAGAAAAATATCTTATATAGTCTTGAAGCCCATAATCGAATGCTTCTTTTTGATTTTTTCCCTTCCAAACTAGTAATAATCATTTCATCAATTTCAATTATCCAATTTGGTGTTTTAGAACCTCCATGTCGATTATAATTAGGAGATATGTAAGGTTCTTGTGCATTGTCATGTTCAACATGGTCAATTATGCAATTTGGATTATGACTTGGTAGCATTTCGTCTTCAAAATTTTCATTCTCTAAATTTTCAATTTCGGCAGTATCGTTTTCAATAGGTTCATTTTTATTTCCCAACTACACCTATTCATTATCTGACTCTATGATTTCACCTTCGACTAATTCATCGTCAACTTGATTGATATTTAGCATACCTTGTCTTTTTCTTCGATATTCCATTTTGTCACTTTCCCTATATGTCGCAATGTCTTCATTGGATATCTTCCTTTTGCAGTTAGCCTTTTGACGACTATTGCTTCCCATTCAGATGACAATATCAGACACCTAGGGTTATATTTTCAAACTTTTTTTGATTGGTTGAGCCCCACAATGCAACTTTTTGTAAAACCCGTGAAAAAAAACTCAAAAAATTATGTTGTCAGGTCTGCAGGGATAGGGAATATGTTGGAAATTGATGCCAGTAATATTAGATATCCTATTTGAAATCGGATATTCGATATGCCTCCTAAAGACATATTGGAGGGAAAACTGAGTTTGTCAGTTAATAGTTTATAACTTATAAATTATTTGAGATATATTATTATGTAAAATATATATATATATAATCTATTAATATATAATAATATATTATTTTATTCTTATTATAATTTAAAAATATAATATATATTATTATATTATAATATTATTATTTTTCCTATATTTTTATTAAATATAATAACATAATATATTATATATATATAATCTATAATATATTATTATTATTATGAGCTATGTTATTAATATATAATAATATATTATCTTATTAGTATTATAATCTATAAATATAATATATATATATATATATATATATATATATATATATATATATATATATATATATATATATATATATATATATATATATATATATATATATATATATATATATGTTCCTAGGGGTCATAGGACCCCTAGGAACATATTAGAGTCATTCTTATGGGTTGAAGGGGGTCATAGGTCCCTTCAACCCATTACATGACGACATATGTCCCTAGGGGTCCTATAATACCTAGGGACATATTATAATCATTCTTATGGGTCAAAGGGGGCCATAGGTTGACCTATGACCCCCTTCAACCCATTACATGATGACATATGTCCCTAGGGGTCCTAGGACCGCTAGGGACACATTAGAATCGTTGTTATGGGTCGAAGCGGGTCATACGGTGATCTATGATCCCTTTTGACCCATTGAATAATTACATTTGTCCCTAAAGGTCCTAAGGCCCCTAGGGACATATTAGAATTGTTCTTATGGGTTGAAGGGGGTCACAGGGTGACCTATGACCCCCTTCGACCCATTACATGATGACATATGTCCCTAGGGGTCCTAAAACCCCTAGGGACATATTAGAATTGTTCTTATGGGTCGAAAGGGGTCATAGGGTGACCTATGACCCCCTTCGATCCATTACATGATGACATTTGTCCCTAGGGGTCCTAGGACCTGTAGGGACATATTAGAATCATTCTTATGAGTCAAAGGGGGTCATAGGGTGACCTATGACTCCCTTCGACCAATTACATGATGACATTTGTCCCTAGGGGTGCTAGGACCCCTAGGAACATATTATAATCATTCTTATGGGTCGAAGTGGGTCATAGGTTGACCTATGACCCCTTTCAACCCATTACATGACGACATATGTCCTTAGGGGTCCTAGGACCCCTACGAACATATTAGAATCGTTCTTATCGATAGAAGTGGGTCATAGGGTGACCTATGACCCCATTTGACCCATTACATGATGGCATATGTCCCTAGGGGTCCTAGGGCTCATAGGGACATATTAGAATCGTTCTTATGGGTCAAAGGAGGTCATAGGTTGACCTATGACTCCCTTCGACCCATTACATGACGACATATGTCCCTAGTGGTCCCAGGGCCCCTAGGGACATATTAGAATCATTCTTATGGGTCAAAAGGGGTTATAGGTTGACCTATGACCCCCTTCAACCTATTACATGATGACATATATCCCTAGGGATCCTAGGACCCCCAAGGACATATTACAATTGTTCTTATGGGTTGAAGGGGGTCATATGGTGACCTATGACCCCCTTCGACCCATTACATGATGACATTTGTCCCTAGGGGTCATAAGGCCCCTAAGGACATATTAGAATCATTCTTATGGGTTGAAGGGGGTCATAAGGTGACCTATGACCCCCTTCGACCCATTACATGATGACATATGTCCCTAGGGGTCCACATATTAGAATTTTTCTTATGGGTTGAAAGGGGTCATAGGGTGACCTAAGACCCCCTTTGACCCATTACATGATGACATTTGTCCTTAGGAGTCCAAGGACCCCTAGGGACATATTAGAATCGTTCTTATGGGTCACCCCATGACCCCATTCGACCCATTACATGATGAAATTTGTTTCTTATGCGTTAAAGGGGGTCATAGGTTGACCTATGACTCCCTTCGACCCATTACATGATGACATATGTCCCTAGTGGTCCTAGGGTCCCTAGGGACATCTTAGAATAATTATTATGGGTCAAAAGGGGTCATAGGTTGACCTATGACCCCCTTCGACCCATTATGTGAAGACATATGTCCCTAGGGGTACTAGGACCCCTAGGGACATATTAGAATCATTCTTATGGGTCAACCTATGACATCGTTTGACCCATGACATGATGAAAAATGTCCCTAGTGGTCCTAGGACCCCTAGGGACATATTAGAATCATTCTTCTAGGTTGAAGGGGGTCATAGGGTGATCGATGACCCCCTTCAGCCCATTACATGATGACATTTGTCACTAGGGGTCCTAGGACCACTAGGGACATATTAGAATTGTTCTTATGGGTCGAAGGTGGTCATATGTTGACCTATAACCCCCTTCAACCCATTACATGACGACATATGTCCCTAGGGGTCCTAGGAACCCTAAGGACATATTAAAATCGTTCTTATGGGTCGAAGGGGATCATAGGGTGACCTATGATCCCATTCGACCCATTACATGATGAAATATGATCCCAATCATTCTTATGAGTCGAAGGGGGTCATAGGGTGACCTATGACCCCCTTCAACCCATTGCATGACGAAATATGTCCATAGGGATCTTCGGACCCTTAGAGACATATTAGAATCATTCTTATGGGTCCAAGGGGTCAAAGGTTGACCTATGACCCCCTTCGACCCATTACATGACGACATATGTCCCTAGGGGTCCTAGGGCCCTTAGGGACATATTAGAATCGTTCTTATGCATTTCAACCAATTGCATGATGAAATATGTCCCTACTGGTCCTAGGACCCCTAGGGACATATTAGAATCATTTTTATGGGTCAAAGGGGGTCATAGGGTGACCTATGAGCCCTTTTGACCCATTACATGATGACATATGTCCCTAGAGGTCCTAGGACCCCTAGGGACATATTAGAATCGTTCTTATGGGTCGAAGGGAGTCATAGGTTGACCTATGAACCCCTTCGACCCATTACATGATGACATATGTCCCAAGGGGTCCTAACGCCCCTAGGGACATATTAGAATCATTTTTATGAGTTGAACCCTATGACCCCATTCAACCCATTATATGACAACATCTGTCCCTATGGGTCCTAGGACCCCTAGGGACATATTAGAATCATTCTTATGGGTCGAAGGGGGTCATAGGGTGACCTATGACCCCCTTCCACCCTTTACATAATGACATATGTCCTTAGGGGTCCTAGAACCCCTAGGGACATATTTAGAATCGTTGTTATGAATCGAAGGGTGTCATAAGGTGACCTATGACCCCCTTCAACCCATTACATGATGACATTTGTCCCTAGGGGTCCTAGGATCCCTAGAGACATATTAGAATCATTCTTATGGGTTGAAGAGGGTCATAGGTTGAGCTATGATCTCGTTCAACCCATTACATGATGACATATGTCCCTAAGGGTCCTAGGACCCCTAGGGACATTTTAGAATCATTCTTAAGGGTCGAAGGGGGTCATAGGTCACTCAACCCATTACATGATGACATTTTTCCCTAGGGGTCTTAGGACCCCTAAGGATAAATGTCATCATGTAATGGGTCGAATGGGGTCATAGGTTGACCCATAAGAATGATTATAATATGTCCCTAGGGGTTGTAGGACCACTAGGGACATATGTTTCCATGTAATAGGTCCAACAGAGTCATAGGTCAACCTATGACCCCCTTTGACCCATAAGAGCGATTCTAATATGTCCCTAGGACCCCTAGGGACAAATGTCATCATGTAATGAGTCGAACCTATGACCCCCTTCGACTCATAAGAACGATTCTAATATGTTCCTAGGGGTCCTAGGGTCAAAAGAGGTCATAGATCAACCTATGACCCCTTTGACCCATAAGAACGATTCTAATATGTCCTTAGGGGCCCTAGGACCACTAGGGACATATGTCATCATGTAATGGGTTGAAGGGAGTCATAGGTCAACCTATGACCCCCTTTGACTCATAAGAATGATTCTAATATGTCCTCAGGGGTCTTAGGACCGCTAGGGACAAATGTCGTCATGCAATAGGTCGAAGGGTGTCATAGGTCAACCTAAGACCCCCTTCAACCCATAAGAATGATTCTAATATGTCCCTAGGGGTCCTAGGATCCCTAGGGACATATGTTGTCATGTAATGGGTCATGACCTATGACCCCCTTTGATCCATAAGAACAATTCTAATATGTTCCTAGGGGTCCTAGGGACAAATGTCATCATGTAATGGGTTGAAGGGGGTCATAGGTCACCCTATGACACCCTTCGACCTATAAGAACAATTCTAATATGTCTCTAGGTGTCCTAGGACCCCTAGGGACAAATGTCATCATGTAATGGGTTGAAGGGGGTCATAGGTCAACCTATGACCCCCTTTGATCCATAAGAATGATTCTAAGATGTCGCTAGGGGCCCTAGGACCCCTAGGGACATATTTCGTCATGTAATGGGTTGAAGGGGGTCATAGGTAACTCGTAAAAACAATTCTAATATGTCCCTAGCGGCCTTAGGACCCCTAGGGACAAATGTCATCATGTCGTTCTAAATCGTTCAACCCATTACATGACAACATATGTCCCTAGGGGTCCTAGGGCACCTGCGGATATATTAGAATCGTTCTTATGGGTCAAAGGGGGTCATAGGTTGACCTATGACCCCCTTCGACCCATTACATGATGACATATGTCCCTAGGGGTCCTAGGACCCCTACAGACATATTAGAATCATTCTTATGAGTCAAAGGGGGTCATAGGTTGAGCTATGACTCCCTTCGACCCATTACATGATGACATATGTCCCTAGTGGTCATAGGGC
The DNA here is from genome assembly GCA_028749045.1 of Cupressus sempervirens. Taxonomy (NCBI): domain Eukaryota; kingdom Viridiplantae; phylum Streptophyta; class Pinopsida; order Cupressales; family Cupressaceae; genus Cupressus; species Cupressus sempervirens. The sequence goes on from CM053787.1 coordinate 476,572,632, forward strand.
CTCTAGGGACATATTAGAATCATTCTTATGGGTCGAAGGGGGTCATAGGTTGACCTATGACTCCGTTCAACCAATTACATGATGACATATGTCCTTAGGGTTCGTAGGAACCCTAGGGACATATTAGAATCATTCTTATTGGTCGAAGGGGGTCATAGGTCCCTTCAACACATTGCATGATGACATTTGTCCCTAGGGATCCTAGGACTCCTAAGGACATATTAGAATCATTCTTATCGGTCGAAGGTGGTCATAGGGTGACCTATGACCCCCTTCAACACATTACATGATGACACTTTTTTCTAGGGGTCCTAGGACTCCTAAGGACATATTAGAATCGTTCTTATGGGTCGAAGGGGGTCATAGGCTGACCTATGACCCCCTTCGACCCATTACATGACTTTTTTCGTAGGGGTCCACATATTAAAATTGTTCTTATGGGACCAAGGGGGTCATAGGGTGACCTATGACCCCCTTCGACCCATTACATGACAACATTTGTCCCTAGGGGTCCTAGGATGCCTAGGGACATATTAGAATCATTCTTATGGGTTAAAGGGGGTCATAGGGTGACCTATGATCCCCTTTGATCCATTACATGACGACATTTATTCCTATGGGTCCTAGGACCCCTAGGGACATATTAGAATCGTTCTTATGGGTCAAAGGGGTTCATAGGGTGACCTATGACCCCCTTCAGCTCATTACATGATGACATATGTCGCTAAGGGTACTAGTACCCCTAGAGACATATTAGAATTGTTCTTATTGGTCAAATGAGGTCATAGGTTGACCTATGACCCCCTTCGACCCATTACATGATGACATATATCTCTAGGGGTCCTAGATTAGAATCGTTCTTATGGGTCGAAGGGGGTCATAAGTTGACCTATGACCTCGTTCGACCCATTACATGATGATGTATGGACCCCTAGGGACATTTTAGAATCATTCTTATGGGTCGAAAGGGGTCATAGGTCGACCTATGACCCCCTTCAACCCATTACATAATGAAATTTTTCCTTAGGGGTCCTTGGACCCATAGGGATATATGTCATCATGTAATGGGTTGAAGGGGGTTTTAAGTCAACCTATGACCCCCTTTGACCCATAAGAATGATTCTAATATGTCCTTAGGGGCCCTAGGACCACTAGGGACATATGTCATCATGTAATGGGTCGAAAGGGGTCATAGGTCAACCTATGACCCCCTTAGACCCATAATAAATATTCTAATATTTTTCTAGGGGTCCTAGGACCCTTAGGGACAAATGTCATCATGTAATGGGTCGAACCTATGACCCCCTTCGACCCATAAGAACGATTCTAATATGTCCTTAGGGGTCCTAGGACCCCTAAGGACATATGTCGTCATGTAATAGGTCGAAGGGGGTCATAGGTCAACCTATGACCCCTAGGACCACTAAGGTCATATGTCATCATTTAATGAGTTGAAGGGAGTCATAGGTCAACTTATGATCCCCTTTGACCCATAAGAACGATTATAATATGTCCCTAGGGGTCCTAGGACCCCTAGGGACATGTCATGATGTAATTGGTTGAAGGGTGTCATAGGTCAACCTATGAACCCCTTTGACCTATAAGAACAATTCTAATATGTCCCTAGGGGTCGTAGGACCCTTAGGGACATATGTCGTCATGTAATGGATTGTTATCTATGACCCCCTTCAACCCATAAGAATGATTCTAATATGTCCCTAGGGGTCCTAGGACCCCTATGGACAAATGTCATCATGTAATGGGTCAAAGGGGGTCATAGGTCCCTTCGATCCATAAGAATGATTCTAATATGTCCCTAGGGGTCTTAGGACCCCTAGGGACAAATGTCATCATGTAATGGGTCGAAGGGACCTATGACCCCCTTTGGCCCATAGGAGTGATTGTAATATGTCGCTAGGGGCTCTAGGACCCCTAGGGACATATGTCATCATGTAGTGGGTTAAAGGCGGTCATAGGTCAACCTATGAGCCCGTTTAACCCATAAGAACGATTCTAATATGTCCCTACGGGCCTTAGGACCCCTAGGGACAAATGTCATCATGTTGATCTTAATCGTTCAACCCATTACATGATGACATATGTCCCTAGGGGTCCTAGGGCCCCTAGAGACATATTAGAATCGTTCTTATGGGTCGAAGGGGGGCAACCCATTACATGACGATATATGTCCCTAGGGGTCCTACGACCCCTACAGACATATTACAATCGTTCTTATGGGTAAAAGGGGGTCATAGGTTGACCTATGACTCCCTTCGATCCCTAGTGGTCCTGGGGTCCCTAGGGAAATATTAGAATCGTTCTTATGGGTCAAAAGGGGTGATAGGTTGACCTATGACCCTGTTTGACCAATTACATGATGACATATGTCCTTAGGGGTCCTAGGACCCCTAGGGACATATTAGAATCGTTCTTATGGGTCGAAGGGGGTCATAGGGTGACCTATGACCTTCAACCCATTGCATGACGACATTTGTCCCTAGGGGTCCTAGTACCCCTAGGGACATATTAGAATCGTTCTTATGGGTTGAAGGTGGTCATAGGTTGTCCTATGAGCCCCTTTGACCCATAACATGATGACATTTTTTCCTAGGGGTCCATATTAGAATCATTCTTATGGGTCACTTCGACCCATTACATGATGACATATGTCCCTAGGGGTCCTAGGACCCCTAGAGACATATTAGAATCATTCTTATGTGTTGAAGGGGGTCATAGGTTGACCTATGACCCCCTTCGACCTATTACATGACAACATATGCCCTTAGGGTTCTTAGGACCCTTAGGGATATTTAGAATCGTTCTTATGGGTCCAACCTATGACCCCCTTTGATCCATTACATGACGAAATTTGTCCCTAGGGGTCCTAGGACCCCTAAGGACATATTATAATCATTCTTATGGGTCCCCCCTTCGACCCATTACATGTCAATATTATATTATATCGTATATTTTAATATAATAATAATATATTATTAGATTATATAACAATTATAATCATATATATTACTAGATTATAGATTTAATAATAATTATCATATATATTAGTATAATGTAATAATAATATAATAGTAATGTTCACACATTCACCAAATATATAATTTCTTCTAAAATTATTTAAAGTTATTGTTTTATGTTTATTTCCCTTTAAATTTGTCTCCCTCCAAATTTAAAATTTAAAAAAGCTCGCATTTTGAAATTTCCCTTCAAAAATGGATGGGAGCTCATCGAGCCATATCGGATATCCGATTTGGCCTGGTATTTACCAAGCTTGCCCGATCAACCCAAAAAACATATTTGAGGAGGGTTTTAGTGACACTCAGACTTCGGGTAGCCATCTGACAATGTTATTTTGATCGAAATTGAATGAAACAAAAAGGGTTTTTTAATATCACTCTTAAGATTCCATCGATATCATTGCTATCAAATTTTGAGTTCAATAAGTATTTATTAGTTAATTATCAATGAAGATTATTGTAAAATGTTGATTGGCATACTGATTGAAAAATAGCTATAACTTTCAAATGGTAAAACATTTTTGAAATCTAAAAGTTGCGTCACATTCTATGCTTCGCCTAGTATAAGAAAAAAAAATTAAATTAAATTTGGTAAAAAAATTTATTAGTTAAGGTGGTCAGACATGGGAGTTTTCTTTTTTTTGAAAATTTTTTGGTAGAAAATTCATATTTAATTATTTATTTGGAATAAAAATATCAAAAAATATGCATCACATCCAGGCATGAGTCTACTTTTTATATCTATAATTATATTAAAAAAATATTGTCATTTGATTTTGATTAAGGTGGTCAGACATACACCTACTTTTTATTTTCACCCTGCAATTTTCGTAGTACTGCATTAAAATCCAAAATTTTGACCAATCAATTATTTTTTTCTCCTGATAATGCCTAGTAGTTTAGAAACTACAGTCAATTTCCTACAGATTATTTTCTTACAACTTTTTGATATAAAGTCCAGAACCACTTTAAAATTATGTGTCAAGTTGACATAACCCTGAGTTGCTAATTTTTTACTGCCACTTAAGGCCATAGTTGGGTACACCATGATCTTGCACATACCCTTTTTATGTAAAGGAATATGAAATAAAATATTAGAAATATATAATATATGTAATAACAATATTGAATATAATATTTAAGGAAGATTGTTTATAAGGAAGTTATGAAGGCTATTTTATGACGAAGGTATGAATATTTATTTTGTGATGATCTTTACTTATATGAAAAGTAAATGTATAACCATGATGGCATAGTAAATGATTAGTTGTCTAGATCAAGATAGTCCTTTTGGGAAGAGAATGGTCTTAATAACTTAAGATCAAGAGACTTCCATTAGGAAGAGAGTGAGCTTAATATGGTTTTATGGCCATAATAGTCTGTAGATATTAACACATACATATGCAACAAGGGCCTTGGATAGAGAATGTCTCTTCGAGGAAGGACCTTAAAGGGGGCACTTCATAGAAGACAAAGAAGTAACTAGGAACCTACAGGTCCTCAAGAGGGTTATTAATCTTGATATGGAGGCATCTTTAAGGTTGGGGTTAAATTAGAGGGTAGAATAGTATAGCTAGTTTTATTATTGTTTAAATTTTAACATTTATTTTGCAAGTGTTCCTTGTCTCCAAACTACCCCTAGTACTGGGGACATTACATCCAATGCCAATGCAAGTCTTTTTCGTTTAGGAAAGAACTCTACTATGCATCATAAACATTAAGCTTAGTCAAAGACCAAGATAACATGTAGTGCTCGCCCTTAGTTTACTTTTCATATTATATTGCTAAATTCTTTTAGGCTAGCTTTATGGTTATGCTTTATGATTATTGGTACTTGGTTACCTGGTTTGATTGGATGTTAGCTGATACTTAGTTGATATATATGATGAGCTACTTAATACTCAGCTATTTCATGTGTTCATTATTATTCTTTTGATGATGATGCTTATAGTGATTTTAGTTATTCCATGCTAATAGTTAGATGGAGGATTATGTACAATTTCTATGGATGGTGTACATGTATGTTTTACTTTATGTTTGATGTTTCTAATGTGGTTGAGGGAGGGATTCATAGTCACCTGCTAGTCAAGATCTACATGATGCACCATTCCTTGCCATTGCCTGTTTAGTTTAGATTTATTTGTATCTGTACATGCTTGGATTTTATCCAAATTATAGGTACCGAGCATTGACTTCCCTAAATTGTTAGGATAAGTGTGTCCTATCACAATATCTCAATAGTAAAGAGGGGAGATAGTTGTCGAGTCCAAATCCTAATCCTAAGCCAACTATCCTAGAAAGTAGGAAAAGTATCTGAGTTATTTACCCATTTGAGTTTGTCAAGTGATGAGAATTTGAGAATTTGACGAGTCTTTAAAATGGGTTTTCATATTCAAGTTTTGTGGGTCAGTTGTGATTTTCGGTTATAATTAAACCAAATTAAAAGAGTATTAAATGATTTAATTTAACAAAAAATTCACAAAGAAAAATTAATTTTTAATTATATTTAATTTATTAAGAAATTAATTAAGTAGAAGGATTAAATTTATAAGATTTAATTAAAGTTCCAAATTTAGAGTAATTATACTTATTTAATTTAATAATAATGTATTTAGGAGTTTCATTTTAATAATAAACACTAAGCATTATTATTAGTTAAATTTATAAATACATTATTAAAGGTGCCTTGTGATTTAATAAAAGAGTGAGAGAATAAATTTAATAAAGTTTATTTTAATTAAAATGCAAAAAGTTTGCACATGAAATTAAAATAAAATAAAATAATAAAGAAAAAGGTTTGCATGATTATAAAACTGAAACTAGAAAATTCTTTATTAAGAAATTAGAACTCATTTCTCCACACATAGGTTTGGAGGAGCAAATTTCAAGAAAGAGGGTTTTCGAGAAGACGTGATTTCTTGCAAGCTTTGAGCATTATTCTAGTTAGCATCAGATCGAGGTAGGATCTTTTTGAGATTTGCATAGTAATTTCCGTTTGAAATTTCTCTGTCTTCTCCGTGTTTGTTATGGATTTGTTTTAGAATTAATTCGGGTTGAAACCTTTGTTTGATAAAAGTTTTTTTTTCATTATTGAATTGTCTATGAGAGAAATCAATCAAAAATTCTTATTGAAAATCATATTGTTTTAGAAAATTAAAATCAGGATGGAGATTTGGGAAAAGAATACCAAAAATTAAATTTACAAATTTGATAGTTTGTATTTGTTTTGCTATTAGATTTATATTGAAAATTTTGTGTGTGTGTGTCTACACACACACACACACACACACACACACACACACACACACACACCATAGAATATATTATTACTATGGTAATAATAAAAAATAAATAAAAGTCTTTATTGGGCGTTTAAAGGAATCACAACTCTATTTTGATGAAAAAATTTTAAAATATATTTTGGGTGGGCAAGGGCTACCACCCCCCATTCTCCTTTTTCTCATCGCACTTGGTTGCGATGACAACCAAGGTTGTCATGCAGTCCTTGATTGTTGCAGCAACTAAGGTTGCTAAAGCAGTCAGGTCGCACATAGGCCTAGGCTTGCACTATGACCACCCCATAATTTGGAGCTTTTAAAAATATTTTAATTTTTTTTTTTGCTATTATGTTTTATCATTATTACTTTTTTTCGGTAAGAGGTCAAAGCCAAGATTCATTATTATTATGTGTGATTAATTATTATTATCTTGTGTATAGTTGAACCCAAGACCTCTTAGACAAGAGGCTCAAAATTTATCATTGTGTTGTAGGCTTTTTCTCAATGTTTTGAAGGGACTCAAAACCCTTTAACAAAAGCTAAAGATCAACATTAAGCGACACCAGGTTTTACAAGGATTTGAAACTTAAAGTTTATCATAAAGCATAAAAACTAGGTTTTACAAGAACATGGAACCTAAAGTTTTAACAAAAAGCTAGAAATAAAAAACTTAGAACTAGCAAAAAAGTCTAGTCTAGCAACCAACACACTAGTGTCCCCGACTACCTCCTTGCTTGCCTCCATAGTGCTCTAGATAATATCAATCATAATAGAAATAGGAGCCTCAGGAGCCTCAATAGCCTTTTTCTTCAAGCTTTGCCTAGTCCTCTTGCTTGGGCATCTTAGACTCTTCACCACAAAGTATCAGGAGACATAATTTCCTCATTACTTTTCTTTCCCAAACTGGACACCACTGCACACAAACTAGACGTAACAAGCTCCATTCTTAATTTTGTCAGAACTATTACCAATTTGTCTTTCCAGATGGGCTGTCATAAAATGTTCATGTTCTAGCTCTTTCTGCATATCTCCAGCTTTCTTCTTAAGCACCATGATCTCATTGTAAAGCCACAAATCATCTTGAAGAGAAGTTTCAGCTTTAAGCTTGACAATATGAAGGAAAGATAAATACGCCCAAATAGAGTCATCCCTACACTGGTCATCAACCCTATTCGGAGAGTTAATATTAGTATCCCTGTTCTCCTTCATATTAACCTGAATTTTAGTGTTTGTAACCTACTTCTCATTCTCCTCCTCTTTATTATCTTTTCTTAGGTTGTGCTCTTTGATGATATGGGCTTTACTCTCATAGTTCTTTTCAGTATCCATATTCATTTTGTCCTCATTGGAAATCCATTTAGTAGGAGATGGGCGAGCACTTTGTTTGCCCTCTTCTTCCCCTGAAGCTTCTGACCCTACATTAGACTCAATTTTCCTAGCTCTACTTTCATCCACATTATTGGTAAACATGCCTCTAATTTTAGAGTAACCATCCAAATTCAAGTTGAGGTCCCCCATTTCCGTTTTATCATCATCTTTAATAGAATTGTCAAACTCTATTATTTCCTCCACATTTCTCTTCTTAATCTCCCTTTTGTTACCCTTTTTGGTGCCCTTACTATCACTAGTTCCTTCCTCAATTTTAAACTTAATTTTCTTTGAATGAGGGTTATTATTAGTTGATTTCCACTTCTTCACCACAGTTGAAGAGGATTTAATAGTCTTATTTTTGCAGTAATTTTCAATAATTAAAATTAACCCCTCATGAAGCAAGGGACATGACTCCTTCCTATGGGCTTGGAGACTTTGAATCAAAGAGTATTTCAAATAAAATGAGAAAGATACTCTATCTTTGTATCGAAAGTGATTCAAAAACACAAAATGAAACTTGTGTACCCTCTTAGATTTACCATCAAGGATGAAATACTCATGAATGCATAATAAAACATCCCTCCAAATGACCTTGATCTGGCTCAGGTCATAGAAGTCACCACTCTTCTCAAGCTTTTTCTCCTCTTCATCACATTTTGGGAATTTCTTGATGGTAGCATTTGAAATGCTAGTCTCCTTAGTAAATTTGAGTCCCTCCATAGGAAGACCCATAATCTCTACAATAAAATCCTCAAACAATTTCATAGTAACCCCATGCATCGCAACCCTATCATCAGTCTAATTTTTGAAAAAATACTTTGTTATATGGGGCTTATACCATTTAAGTATTTCGATGTATGTCGTAACTTTCCCTTTTTGCAAAATGTCCCAAACATTTTAATTTTCCTTCAATTCCTTGCAATTATTTGGCTCTTGCTTTATAGGTTCCCCTCCTATCTCGTATTTGGCTGTGCTCCTATATTTAGTAATTATTGTTATTTATAAATATTATTTATTGATAAGTTAATAATTATTTTTATTAATAATTTAATAATCATTATTAGATTTTAATAATATATAATTATAAATGTTTAGTTATATAGTTTTGTTTTAAAGAAAATATACATGTATTAAAGTTATAATTGTAATTTCCAATTTATAAATTTGGAAATCGTAATTCAATTATTTTTGAAATGAGAGAATCGCCTAGACCTTATATATGATTCGAGTTTGGTTGTATGGTTTAGTTTATATGCAAACAATTTTATACTAGGGAAATTTTATTTCTTTTGTATATTCAAAAACCTTAGTAATTATGACACTTTGGAAATGGAAAAATTGGAACCCTATTTGTAAATCTAACCTTTGTGATTTCAAAACCAAATGATTTATGAAACTAATTTTAGTATGATGCATGGCTTATTTTACTGGGGTTGGGTTTGACCTAGTATGTTGACTGGTTTTGGATGTTTACAAGAGGCCTTAGAGTTACTATTTTATGATGTTATATGAGATGTGGTTTATTTTTTGATCTTTGAGATATGGAACAATGTTTATTATTTGGTCATGAACTTTTATACCCAACTATTGTGATGTAGTCATGTATTTCTACGATGAGTTTTGATCAATTACTTGTTAGTGCTTTCCAATTGCTTGTATAGAATTGAGGTGAATAGTGTGATTTTCCTGAAGTAACCTTTGAGTTTTGATCAATTATCTTTTGATGCTTTCCAATTACTTGTATAGAACTAAGATAATTATTGTGATTTATCTATTGTTGCTTTTGAGTTACTTGCATAGGACTGAGGTGAATATTGTGATTTATTTTTAGGTGCTTTCTAGTTACTTGTATAGGACTGAGGTGAAAATTGTGATTTTATGAGTTATATTTTTTATGAGCTTAGGGTAGGTTATTTATGTATATGCTGGGAAGTAGCTTGCAGTGGAGGCCAAGCCCTAAAGAAGTTTCCTGGGTAACCTATTTTAAGTTATTTTAATAAGTGATAACATTTCATTAAATGAGTTTAAAATGAATTAATAAGAGTCAATGTTTTTCCTTGCCCATGCCTTGAGTGCTAGTACATGCTAGTATAAGAGTAAAGAGGATGCTTGGTTGCGAACTTGCCTTGTTTGTACCAAATGATACTGATGTTACATAGAGATAATAGGGGGCTAGAGTCTAGAGAGGCTACCAGGGTAACCTTATAGTTGGCTCATCCGATGACACTTGCCCACCTATATAGTAGATTTCCTACGTGTATTTTTTGCCTCTGTGTTTAGATGTCATTTGTGTCTTGGTATATTTGAGATAGATTGCTATCAGGTTTCCCTTGACCTAGATGTTGGTTATGACTTTTGGGATTGATATATGTATGGAACTTGAGATTATTTTGTCAACATGGTGGGAGTGGGCCATTTAGGTTCCATGAGGTCAGGTGGTAGTGTTTCTTATATCATTGATATTCGACAACTTAATGTTGTTGCTAGATGTGCTTGTACAATTGTTCCTTTCATTCTGATCTTGTGTTTTTGATGGATGGTTATATTCTATTGTACTATATTTGATTATCAAAGATCTTATGAGATGATGTATTTATTCATGATGTATATCCTTGAGCTTCTAATACCTTGTGACTTGTACATTGGATGATCATGCATTCTGGTTATGTCATGTGGCATCTTATGTAATTGTATATTATATATTTGGATTCGTACTTGTGGTTTTGTTATGCATCAGATTTAGTATTAGTGAAACTTATATACATGTGTGTGTGTGCGTGTGATTCAACATCATCGGACCCTTAAGAGATGTAATATGTTTATGGATTATTTGTATGTATGTGAGTTATTTCTTTCGCTATGTTATCTTTTGTTGTTTTAATCTTTCAAAAAAAAGGTTTGGCAAACATAGTCAAACTTTAGGTTAATTTCTTTTAGGTTCCCCAGCGGGGTGTTACATAACAAGATGAAGTCTCATCATCTCTTAGAATAAAACTCTCACCTTCATACACAATATTAAAACTGCTTACAATACTATATCCACACACACACACCATTTAGTAGTCGAAATAGGGCAAGAACCCTAAATAAGCAGCAAAATAAGCTTAGAAGTAGAGATGAAAAACAACAGTGACTAATTAGTAGTAGATGCAATATGTTTATTTAAATGTTTAGTCTATAAATCCATGCCACCAAAATCACACGACAAATTTATGGAGTCAAAGTAAAAATAGAGGCCAAACATGAAGCCCCAATCTTACAAAAGCACACCTGAGAGAAGATAGAAGGTACTACAAAAATGAACTAGGTTGAAAGGCCTTCATCAATGATGGAACATAAAACTATAGCCCAACCATAATCATCATCATCCCCCTTGTGTCTCCTTCAACAGTTCTTCATTCAATTTTTTGTCCCTGCCTTGTTGTTCACACAATCCGTGAGAACATACTCTCTATTGTAGGTGCTAAATTTTTTTAACTATTGCATTTACACCCAAAATAGGTGTAATGGTTAAGCCGATAGTAACATTTAATTTGAATAATATCTATAGTACTTTGGAAATGGAGAATACTATTGCATATCAAATTCAACATGACTCGTGATCAAGGAGAAATTAGCTTATACATCTTAAAATGACAAGTTTTTTCAGTCATGCATTAGGGTTGCAATAGGATCAAACAAACTCTTGATGTAGATATGGACTATCGTGCTCCAAATTAAGGAGTGTAGAAGAACATATAAATATTATCTTTATTAAATCTAGTAAGCTTTATTTAATTTCATAAATTAACCATTATATTTTATTGCATGATAGAGTATTCTCTAACTCGATCTTTTTACTACTAAAGAACTTATGCATACATGCCTGATATATGAATTGTTTCATTGTGGTTTCACTTTTTTTTTGTTTGTTGACTATTGGTAGAGCTTGAGTAGTTGGCATTTGCCAAAAATTATTAAAATATATTTTAACATATAATCTACACACTAAAATGATTTTCTAGTTTTTCTAATCAAATTTTACTATAAATATTTTTTAATCTCTTGTATTTTTAATCTAATAATTTTATTAAATATAACATATAAATCTATTTTCTTTTCAAACTATAGTTAAACCAAAATAAAAAATAGTAATAAAGTATAACATATAAATATATCATAGTGGAAGCTACGAGCCTTGACACAAAGGGGATCAACTTTTATAGCGACAAGAAGCTTTCAGATCAAGCAATGGAGGAATTTACGAAAATGATAAAGGAACGAAACAAATTGGTTAAAATTGGTAATCTTATTTTAGCCTTGGTTCTATATCTCTCCCCCGAAGGTTTGTCATGTTTGTTGTTATTGAATACTTAACTTTGGATGGCTACTTTACTAAGATATTTGGGTACCACTTTATGCTAGTGAACCATTTTAGGCATAGGGTTAGGCTTGATCTTCCCTTCTACCTCAAGCAATCATTGGGTATTACAATTTTAGCTATTTAGAATGATCTTGAGGGTGGGCATGCCTATCACGAGGGTTTAATGGTGCTAGTTATGAACCTCCTTAAATAAATAAATAAAGTGGATAAAGATTGGTTTAGTAAGACAACTATGGAATGTGAGACAGAGGGGAGTGAATAGGATGAGGGATTTGATGAAGACACAGAGGATGAGATTGAGGAGATTGAGGTTAAGAATAGGAAAAAGCTAGAGCCTAGTAGCTCATCTGGGAAGAAGAGGAAGATTAAGGAGATTGATTTAGATGCAGATATAGATTCTGAAGAGGAGTTGGAGGAGGGGAAAGGGAAAAGTGGTATTACAGGTAAGGTCTTTAAAAATAGGGGGAAGAAAATGGACAGGGCCCCAAGCATACCTTTTGATGATGAACCTATGATTAAGAAGATGGAGTGAAAAGGAATAAAATGCACTTCACCAAGGGAAGAAGGATGCTAAAGGGCATGAGGAGACCAATTATGAAAGAGATAATGTTGGTGGGGACGAGGATGACCTTACTCATAACAAGGGCAATGATGACCAAGAGTTTTTGAAAGGGATTTTTTGCAATTCGAGGCTGATGAAGAAGGAGATTAGTAGTTTGCAGTAGCAGATGCAAGACATTGTTAGAGAATTTGACCAGCTCAACAAAACTACTAGAGGGGAGAGAACTCTAGGACAACATATTGATAAAATTTTTGAGGTGATTGGTAACGTTGAAGAGGTTAAGAATTTAATGAAACATGTTCTACCCCTCAAAGCCAAAAATAGAGCTCTAGATTAGTTGATAAAAGATATCCAAAAAAAATATAGATGGTCTAGATATCATAGTGGTTAATATGGAGAAGATGATCAAGAAACTAGCAAATCAAAATTGCTCTATTATGAAGATAGTGGCTGACAACATTAAAACTCTCCTAAACAAATTTGAACAAGGGAAAGGTCAAGATTCCAAGGAAGTGAAAGATGATCAAGGACCTAGCAAGTGCACTAGGGCCAACTAAAGAAGACAAAGGGTGTCAAAGCCAAAGAAATGGATGATCTAAAGGCCTCTGCAGAAAACATGAATATCCTTGTAGATCAGACAACAGATCTACTGAAGACCATGTAGTTGCTTTCGTGCTTTCTTTTTGTTGTCTTTTCCAGCTCGTTGTTTTTAGCTTCTTGTTTTAGCTTGTTCTGCTCTTGGTGTTGATGCACAATTCTTCTAGGTTTCTCAGTTTTTATTTCTCTACTACTCTGTAAAAGGTTTTGGGTCCTTTAAAACCTGTTTTTACATAATCAAAACATATTAATATTTTTTTAAATGGTTTTAAATGACAACTTATTTTAATATTTATTTTTTTAAACTAAATTTTACAAGTTTCTATTAAAATATCATTTTTTAAACAATTAGTCTAATAGTACTGATAAATATAATATATGAATATATTGTTTGTAAGATATAGTTGAATCAAAATCAAAATTAATATTATATGATAACTTATTTTGAATTATTTTTATAATTACTAACTTCTTTTAATATTTATTTTTTAAAACTAAGTTTTACAAATTTCTATTGAAAATATCACATGTTTGACTTTGCCGATGGTTTGATTTCTATTAAATTATGGAGAAGAATGTGTCGACTCACTTAGATTTTTTCTAATTTGTGGAAACAAAGTTTTAAGATATAAGGCTTAGAACACCACATATTTTTGGAGAGGCTTGTGAGAGATGATGGTATGCATAAAGGCAATGGCTGGTGCAGAATTACTTATTTGTAAAACTAAGTTTTCCAAAAGAAATTAAAACTAAGTTTTATAAAAATTAAAAAAACAAGAGCTCTAAGTGAGCTAGAGTCCCTGCCTTATGTGCATAAAAAAGTAGGCAATATTACAAATATAAGAAAGTTGATATAGAATGAACATATGATAGAAGAAAATTGTGTTTGAGAGGGATTTATTAGAAGAAAGCATGTACATGCAATATTCTAAGTAGAAACATGCATATAATTAGAGTATATTTAGTTTTTAAATTTAGTGTTCTTTAATAACGACTAATACAAGTCAATTATTGTGAATTAAATAATTCAATTAATCAATTAATTTATCATAGAAATCCTTTTTAAAAATACCTATATAGAAACATTTCTATAGTAAACTTTAATTTATGATATGATTATAGTACTACTAAGTCTACTTCATTCCACTTTAATAATGTATATTGATAAGCTATTTGTCAAAATTTATACAAAGAGTAAAATAATTTGTATAATTGTATAAGTCATTTTTTCTATATTAGATTGTTTATATTAGCTAATTATTTAGATTATATGTAGGATGTATTTACTACCACATCTAAAAATCGTCATTGCACCTTGGCTTTTTTCATTGGCTACTCTAAATTTTAAAGTTTTATTCTTCTTTATTTTTTAATTAAAAAATTTCTATTTTTTTTTTTTATAACCTTGGATGGTAGGTGTGGCTTAGAAATGGGCAAGTGTTGAAAAAATGTTAAATAATCAAAAAAAGAGTATAAAACAATTTGCACTAGATTGACATAACTTTTAAAAACAATTTCTATGTATAGATGAAAAATCAAAAACAATATATTTTGCTAGTGCCCTCTATCCATATGATATGGAATTAGATATGTTAATATTGTTTGAGTTAAAAAAGAGGAAGCTTCTAAGCATATGCAATCGAGATGAGTGGTGCAAGATTTAGCAACCTTCTCATAAATGGATTTAAGTGGAAGTGGTCACATTTGGAAAAACAAAAGCATCTCTGAGTTATGATGCATGATATTGGTTGGTTTTTTCTTGTGCTTAGCCCCACTTTTTTTTCCTACCTAAGGTCATTTGCAATCTTCAAATGTTGATTTCACTTACAAAAATAAACATCAATGTAAAACTAATAATCAATATATTTAAAATAAAAAATTTAAAATATTTAACTCTATATTTGATTAAAATATTTAAATTATACAACTTAAAAAATATTTAACTCTATAAATTGATATGACTTCTTCTTCATAAATTATCTTAAATAATAAACGTATTTAAATAAGAAATATAAAATATTTAACTTTATATTTGACTAAAATATCCATATTTTAACTTGGTAAGAAATATAGATAGTGATAATTAATAGTGATTAGACATTCATTTGTGAGGGGGAAGATAAAAATGATTGTCCTATTTTAAAAAGACATTTGAATGAAAGAGATTAGAAGATTAATACAATAGCCAAGTGCAAACCATTTCCCCTGCTATCTTATGTTTCCCCAACTGCACTAGGCGTGGGCTTCATAAAAACCATGGTTGCAAAGCATGTGAGGCCCAAAATGATGGTAAGCATGAGTAAAAATCAAGAAGGGTTGCTGACAAGCATTGCGCTGTAAATGGCGGTGATGAGGCCAATGTTGCCTTTGAGAATCCCAACAACGGGGCCTCTGTTCTTTGAGAAGTTTTCCTTGCAAGTCACCAACACAACCGCATTCATCAATGTCGTGATGTTTCCTTCCATGCAAAGGAAGACACACATCTGCGCTGCCATTTAAGCTGTTATTAGGTACACATACA
Organism: Cupressus sempervirens; assembly: GCA_028749045.1. Lineage (NCBI taxonomy): Eukaryota > Viridiplantae > Streptophyta > Pinopsida > Cupressales > Cupressaceae > Cupressus > Cupressus sempervirens. Next base: position 476,588,359 of record CM053787.1, read on the forward strand.
AAATAACATAACCAAAACAAAGCAAAAACTAGCAAAAAAGTGCAAAGGTGTAATTGTTTCCAGCAATGGCCTGCACTCAAATGGCTGTCACAACTCCTAACCATATATTTTTCAGCAGGCCTCTTGATCCCATTGAGTAGAAAACCGTGATTTGTGTTGTCTTCTAAACAAAAATGCATAGGCTTGAATTTGTCACAGTGAATCTAGCTCGGCGTTTTTACAATTAGATTTCTTTGGAGAGAACTCTTTCATTATGATTTCCATTCGTAGATAACGAGGGAAGCAAGCAGAGCTGACTCTGCAATTTCAAAGTTGAGTAATCCATGTTTTGGAGCTTGATCGGATAGAGTCTTCTAGAAAGAAAAAACAATCACTGTAAGATTCTAGATAAGAGTCTAGCCTGTCTTTTACAAAATTTTCATCTATTTTTTATTTTCACAAAAAGTACTGAAACCTCAGCAAATTCTGATTCCACCAATCAGAACTTATAAATTCACATTTATTAAATGCTTTTCAAAATATAACCTTCCCAACTTTAGAACATGGCATTGAATCAGACCAAAAAAAAAAAAAATTGATTAAGAGTCTACTAAAAACATTAGTTCCCTAAGTTTACAAGGCAAGGACTAATAAGTTTAGCTTATTTTTATTTTTGAAATTTTAAGTTTTTAAGTATGATATGACTCTCACTCCTCTAACTATTACCATGTGCGAGGACAAAATGAACACGACTGTGTTATTATAAGTAGTCTTTGTTAGGATAAAGTAGGAGATAATCATTAATTTGTTGTCAGAGACAAGTGACCAAATATTTAATATTTTTCAGATTTTTTAATTTATTAAAATAGGTTTAAACCCCAGCAAATTCTGTAATTCAGAAATAGTTCAGCAAAATTGATTTATAAAATCTCAGTGTTTCGAACCTTAGGTTATTGCCCTTTGTCTTTTCAAAAAAATTAATGAGTGCACAAATGAAAACATAAGTTCCCTAGCGAACAAAAGACTGAATTGAGAACAAGAAGCATCGATGTGCAAAACAAAAAAAACCAGGATTCCTTACTGTCGACACCACACACGATCTGATGGGCAAATCTCCCAGGCACTCCAAAACCCTGCAAAAGGAAAGGCAGATCTTAGCAAATCGATTCCATGTACAAATAGGTTTGAAGAGCTATAAAAATGCATGAAATCAGAGGGGCAGAAATTACTAAAGCTCACCAGAATAAGATCGATCAAACATTTGGTAAGAGTGGCCCTAATCAAGTCGGTCCTCTGAAAATTCTAAGGGTAGCTGAAGTAGTAGGGCTCGATGGTGGGTGGCAAACCGTTCAGTGCAAAAAAACTCTAGTAAGGGGAAAATCTGCATCAAATCTTTCAAACAAAGCACTGATCCGCTAAAAATTTCCCTCCAAAAAGATCTTAGAAGCGAAAGCTTCGGAAGCAGAGGAGAGTAACTGCGTGATGAAGCGGAAGATGCATTTTTACAAAATAAAATATGCCAACCGAAAAGCCTCATTCTCGACCTCAAGAAGCAAGAAGAACCTCTTGATCTACTAGTCAAACATCAGGTAATCCCGTTAGCTTACCCAAAACCAGCATAATCCTCTAGAAACCCCAATATGTGGCAAACGTGACCTAAAATATTATCTCAAGCAAACAATATCCCAAGTAGGAATAAGGAACCCCTTTAAAACCTAGTGAATCACTAGCACCCAACGAATATTGGATCCATTTCTTTTAAATTGAGTAAAAAACTTGAAGTCTACATTCTTTCACATAGAAAGCCCTCTTCATCATATACATTGTTAAACTAAGGCATAAAGAGGAAAGGAAAGGTGGTTTTATAGTCCACAACACTATGCCATAGTTTTTGGGTCTACATATGGTGATAGTGATATGGGACTACTTCATACTCTTTTTCGAGAGGCGCTTGGCGCTACAAATGAGGCGTACATACCCTACCCTCATTAAAAGAATGAAGCCAGTCATCCGGACCGCAAGATGGGAAAAACAAGAGTAGAGAATTCAAGAGACATACCAAGGAACCTAAATGTAAATCCTATCCATCTGAGGTCCAAACCTCCATCTTCAGAAAACATCCAAATGATTAGTGATGTCTATAGCGAGAGAAAATGGTTGGATTACAAGGAGGTAGGGATTTACGCTTACTGGGATGGACTAGAAACAAAATTTTCCAATTTGATAAGATAGCTTCAAGACCTCTACGGTCAACAGGTAAGTATAACTTACTATACCAATCACTTAATTCATCTTCAATGTCAAAATAAGTATACCCAGAAATGAATTTCTTGCAATTTCTTATTGCTTTTAGAAGGGTTTTTCTTAAAATATAGAAAAAAAACTTATCAATTTCCAATTTGGTTAACATGCAAATCCTTACTGCTAGAATTGAATCAATGTCATATCATAAGGAAAATAGGGAATGATATAAGAAACTTATTTGAATAGAAGCAAATCATAGGTCAAAATGAAATCAGAACCAAAAAGATAATTACAAATAGATCAATTTATTATCTAATTTTTGCCAAATATGAAGGGACGATTAAGAAAATCATTAAAACAAAACATACTACAGCTTTGAAATATATCCATAGAACATTAAATCTGTCACATCTACTTGGGTTGACCCATCAAAGTGAAAGGACTCCTCCAAATGTAAGATCTTTAGTAATCTCAGAGACAAACAACAATACAAGCAAAGATTTCAAAAATATAGAAGAAGACAAAAGAGAGGAAGAATTAGTGGAAGGTGAGATTAGAGAAGTGGAAAGAGTAGTTAAAAGACTAAACCATCTGAAGAAAAAAGAGGAAGACCCTAAAAAAAAATAGAAATATTGATCAAGGATACTTTATAAACAATAATTAGGATATACAACATAAAATCACAAATTGGCAACAATTTATGTATTGCCAAAAGGATATTTTTCCTCGAGAAGACATAAACAACAGTATGAAAATTTATAACAAGTTAACACATGAACTATTGTTAAAAAATCAGATATCAACGATGAGATGGTAATATGGGAATAAATTCACAAAGAGCACACTAGTAACTCAACATTACTAATAGCTTTTGAAGAAAGTCAAAAAAATGTCCAAGATTTTGAATTAGTTAAAAAATCAATAAGCAAGAAAGGAGATACAAAAATAACACTTTGAGAAGAAAAGAAGGATCAGTAAGAAGGAAATAAGGACCTAGAGGAAATAGTCAAAATTATGAAAGGAATAGCCTCCCCTAGACCAATCTCAATAAATAGAACATTTAATATAAAAGAACAAACCCTAGAACAAGGAAAGATACAAACAAACTTATTGGAAAGCTAAAATGACCAAATAAAGGATGGTATATTACAAACCACCTATAATGCAATGACAAAAGCCGAAACTTTCAAAATTCCATTAGCAACATCGAGAGAATGGGGAAACATTACTGTTAGAAAGAAATCTATAGAAAAAAGAAGGAAATCTTATAAGTTTTAGCAAACACCTTTAAATGGAAAGGACCTCTTTGAGGAGGGAGATGATACACCAAACATAAACAACTTTGAAAATCTAGAAGCCTTCAGAGGGAAACTCATTCCTCATGAGGTAGAAAGTTTTATGAGCATAATAATATGACATAAAATCAAACAAATACAGAAAGCAAAGAGGAAACAAAGAGAAATAGGAATATCACACAAGAGGAAAAGAAATTTGGGGAAGAATTTGGAGTCTTAGATCTCCTAGACCAAAAAAAACATAACAAGGTAAACAAAAGTAAATCCCAATGTATAGAAGAAAAAGGGATTGAGAATGAGGAAACAGATATAGAAAATCAGATTATTCAAGAATTAGAAGAAGATGAAGAAATAAGAGAAGATGAAAAGATAACAAATAGTATCAACAATGCTAATGAACATACAAATAAGCTAGGCATTTCAGTCAACCAAGAAGGTATAGAGGCACCATGATGTGGTAGACAAAAAAAGAAAAGTGGGATAAAAACCCTTGTAGAATTGAGAATAGCAATAGGGAAAGAAGAGAATTCAAAAAAAGATTATCGAAAATCTTTATGCAGGGAAGAGGAAGAGCCTTCCCGCACAACAATGAAGATAACCACCTGGAATGTTAGGGGACTCAACGCCCCTAACAAAAAGTGTTTGTTAAAGTGCAACCTTTCTTTATTTGACTTTCATTTAATTTTGATTCATGAAACCAAACTAAATAAAGAAGAGGGAGACAAATTAGGAAAGAAACTTGGTTACTAGAAATCTGAACTAGTAGAATCCAGTGGAGCCTTAGGAGGAATATGCATAATATGGAATCTTTGAAAAATAGTTTTTACCAAAGTCTCCACAAGAAAGAATTGGATGGGGGAAGAATCAAAATATTCATAATCAATATCCAATTGTTGATAATAAATGTATATGGACCCATACAAACAACATAAATGAAATAGACTTGGCAGGAAATTATCACATTCATAGACAACAACTAAACATTGTTTTTTTTTCATTGGAGGGGACTTTAACACAATCCTAAGCTTGGATGAAAAATATGGCGTACTAAAAATAGAGACACAAATCATAATTGCCTTTAGATATTGTGTTGAAAGAAATAATTAAATGGATATACCAACAAACAATGCAATATATACTTGGAATAATAGACAAAGAGAATTTTTCCACATTGCAGAAAAGTTACACATATTTGTTTTTAAAGGGGATTTAAGTAATATCAACCTGGCAATGCACTCCACTATTCTTCCAAACGTAGGGTTTGACCATTTTCTAGTTAGAATTGAATTTGAAGAGCCACACAAACCAACACATAATCCATTCAAATATGAAAAAATGTGGTTTTTAGATGACAATTTTATGAAGGATCCAAAATATTTTGTTTTAAATCCAAATTAAAACAACTCAAAGAAAACATCCTCCAGTGGAACAAAACATTTCAATAACATATTTCAAGAAAAATTAGAAAATGAAGAAGAATTAAAGAAATTGAATATAATAATAATAAAATAAGGGATGGACAATGAAAAATTTAATAGGGGAAATGAATCATTAGTAAAATAAGAAATTATATTAGCCAAAGAAGAAATCTTTTGGAAACGAAAATTCCAAGAGACTTGGCCTTTAGAAGGTGACCAAAATACTAAGTTCTTTCATAATAGCATGATAAACAATAGAAACATAAACATAATCACAAAAATTTAAAATGATGAAGGAAATTTGGAAGAAGATCCAACCAAAATAGCCCAAGTATTTGTGAACTATTTTAATGATATCCTTAATAACTTTGAAAGTTCAAACTTGGAAGCTCAAAAAATTATGTTAAACTCAATTCCTAAGTTAATCACCCTAGAAGATAATAAAATTCTAAATAATCTCCTTACCCAAGAGGAAATAAAAAAGCATTATTCAATCTCAACTCAAATAAATCACTAGGTCTAAATGGTTGAGAAATTTCAGGTAATGATCTTTGGAAAGCTATAGAGGCATCAAGAAATGCAGGATCACTACTTTCTGAAATCAATAACACCTTCCTAACACTAATCCCTAAAAAATCAAACCATGAGACTCCTAGAGACTTTAGACCAATTGCACTTTGTAACACAATAAAAAATACTTTTAAAATCATTAACAAATAGACTGAAAATTGTACTACCAAAACTTATATAAGAAGAGAAAATGAGTTTTGTTCTAGGCAGATCCATCTTAGATGGGATTGTCGTCATTTAGGAAATAATACACTTTGCCCAAAACAACAAGGAAGCTTGCATACTATTGAAACTAGACATATAAAAAGTATACGATAAGGTAGATTGGAGATTCCTCTACAAGACATTAGAAGCTTTAGTTTTTTGCATCAATGGATAAACTTAATTTTTACATGTATTGCCACTCCTAAAATATCATTACTTACTAATGGATCTCCTAAAGGTTTTTTTAACATATCAAGAGGGATTAGACAAGGGGACCCAATATCCCCTTTATTGTTTATCATCATGGCAAAAACATTCGGGAGAGAAAATAAAAAAGAACAAGAATAAAGTAAAATAAAAGGCGTAAGAGTTGCAAAAAACATTCCTAATATAACACATCAATAGTTGCAAATGACACAATCCTCCCTAGGAAAATTACGATAGAAGAAGCTTGTAATTTCAAAAATATAATACATTCATATTTGGACGCTTTAGGACAAATGGTAAGCTCAAAGAAATTAGAGATATTCTTTCTAATATAGCTTTGAAAATGGAAAGAAACATATGTAACATCATGGGATATAAGAAAAGCACATTCCCATTCAAATACTTAGGAATTCAATTAGAAAGAGGCATGAGAGACACTAAAACTTGGAACACTATTCTAGAAATAGTAGAGAAAAAATGGAAAGTTGGAAAGGCAAACGATTAACCAAAGCTGGCCAATAAACAAAAATCAAAGAAGTTCTTTTAGACATACCAACATTTCAAATGTCATACCTTCCTCTTCCAAAAGGAATTTTAAAAAAGTTAGATAGAAAACTCAAGATTTTTATTTTGGAAAGAAATCAATCAAAAAAAGAAATTAGCTATGATCAAATGGGACACCATTTGTAAACCAAAAGAACTATATGGTCTAGGAATAAAAAACCTAAGCTATCATAATTAAGCATTAGGAGCGAAGCTTGTTTGGTGAACGTATCATTCGACAATAAATGTTTAGATAATTTAGACCTCCTTGCCATTTTTAGAACTTCATGACACAATCCTGACATGGGATTTGGGCCAAGGAAATCACGCCTTATTTTGGGAGGACTCTTGGGATGGTCTCCCAACCCCAGACTATTGTAACCTCCCAGACAACATCAAAAGATCTTTGTGGTAAGCATGTCATTGATTACAAGCAAGCAATAATAGAAGATGTAAAAGAGAAATGGATATGCAAATCAATAGACAATGCCAACCTATCAACTCAAGAAAAATAGGCTTTCAATGTTTTCCTAAATCATAGATAGGTCAATCATAAAGACAAAAATGATAAGTTGATTTGGGGAGCATCCAGAAATGACCAATATAGCATCAAAAAAGGATATGATTTGATTATAAATTCAAAAATATGGGAAATACCCTTTAAACTTTGTTGGGACTCAGTGTGCCTACCCAAGGTTGGAATATTCCTATGGGCAACATCACAAAAGAGAATATTAATAGCAAAAAAATCTCGAAGATGAACTTTGAGGGCCCATCTAGATGTCCTTTGAGCAAAAATGATTCATAAATAGTTTATTATTTATTATATCATTGTCCATTCTCAAAGGAAAGATGGCAATGATTATGTAAAAACCTCAATTGGACATTGCCATTTCCCAAAAATCTCGATTTTAAAAAAAAATAGTTGGCCAATTACAGGAAATTTTAATTTATATAATAAATTATGGAACATTTCTCCCTCTATCCTAATGTGGGAACTATGAAAAGAAAGAAATAGAAGAATATTTGAAAATACAGAAACAATGATGCTATCCTTCCTCAACAAGGTAGAAGCTAGTATTTCAAAAGTTATGAACAACAATCTAAGAGACACAATTAAAGAAGAAGGTCCTTCTTGAAATGGATGACAAGATGTGTAAAATTGGAAAAATGTTATAAACCCTCCATTAGTTTATCCAAAGAAAATCACTCAAACAATAGTAGAATGCAAATGGGAACCACCCACCCCCCTAGAAGGATGGGTCAAGCTAAACTTTGATGGAGCATTGCAAGGCAATTGTAGCAAGGGAGGTTTGGGATGTATCATCCAAACAAAAGATGGCAGCTGGACTATTAAACAAGAAAAACTACTAGGTGAAACGACAAAAAACTTAGTTAAATTAGAAGCTTTAATGGAAGGTCCAAAACTTAGCCTAGATCTAGGCATTCAAAGAATAATCATTGAAGGGGATTCACAAATAATCCTAAATGCAATTAAAAAATGTAACACTCCAAATTGGAAAATAAAATCTAAGCTAGAAAATGCCCTTCCTCTCTTAGATAAATTTGAGGAAATGGGAATCAAACATATTTATTGTAAAGGTAACAAAGACATGGAATCACTAGCTAATATGGGTGTTGATGGAGAGGATATTTTTCTTAAAAATGAACTGATCAACTAAAAAATGAACCTTAACTCTGAAAGGTAATAAATTAGAAGAAACTTATTCCTAGGATCACACATATAATAACATTCTCAAGACCAAATTGATATACCTTTAAACTTCCCCTAACTATTTATAATAAATCTTATCAAAAAGATTAATAAGAGAAACAATTAATTATAAAACAATTAGCAAAGAGAAGAGTATAAATTTTTCCCTAATACAATCTAATAAGTTACAAAGCACTCTTCTCAAAGACTTTTAAAACAAGCACATTGAACAAATCAAACCCACACCTACAAATCTTTATAGTTTCTCTCTCTCTCTCTCTCTCTCTCTCTCTCTCTCTCTCTCTCTCTCTCTCTCTCTCTCTCTCTCTCTCTCTCTCTCTCTCTCTCTCTCTCTCTAAACTATAATATAATTGAAAAGCACCAATCTACCTTTTAAGACATCTATTTAACACATCAGTTAATTTAAAAATTAAAACAAAAAGCAATTCACCTTAACGTCTAATCCTTGGTATCAACAAATTTTATCCTTGGTTTTTCTTATCAAAACTACTCTTTTTTCCATTCCTTACTATTATTTTTCCATTCTACAAGCCCCCAAAGGTATCATCTCTCCAATTGAAACTTTATTTTGCACCTTTCTTTGGTCAGATAATATGAATGGTCAGAAGAAAATACTGCTAATTTTTATTCATTCCATGTCAACCTCTTATAGAATGGGAGATGTTAGACTTCCCAGCATTACCTATAGGAATAAGGCTTTTGGTGTGAAACTTGTTTGGCAAATGTATGAAAAATCCTCTACCAAATGGTGTCGCCTTTTGCAAGAGAAATATTTAGATAACTTGGAACCTTCTAGAGTTCTTATTGTGCTAGACCCACCAAAGGGGTCTGTCATTTGAGATTTCATGATGGCTTCTTGAGAAGTTATTACTTCATTCATATCATAGCAAGTAAACAATGGGGATAGTGCCAAATTTTGGTTTGATTTATGGAATGCATCCACCTCTCCCTCCCCCCCCCCCCCCCCCCCTTGCCACTATTGATTCTCTAAAGGATTTTTCAAACATATGATTCAAGCCTAGGGGACATCCTTTTCTACTTATGTCACGACTATTCATAGGTTCACAAGGCTTGTCATTTGGCAAGACCCCTCATCTCTTCCTATATCCCACAACTAGGCTGCTTCTTTCAAACAAGCTCTAGCTAAAAGGACTGTCTTTATGTCTAATCATCTAGATTGCCTCTTTTGGGTTCCAGCTAAAGATGGTAAATACTCTATTAAACTAGGATACTTGGCTCTCCAACACAACTAGTATAGTCAGACCACATATCGTGCTTTTGATTTCTACTAAAATAGCTCAGTTCTGCCAAAAGCAAGATGCTTTGCATGACTTGCACTTAAGAACCGAATTTTAACTAGTGATTGTCTTTATAGATTGAATATTTTTTATCCCTTTAAATGTGTGCTCTGTCTGCATGCTATAGAAGCAACAAACCACCTCCTCTTAAACTGCCCTTTTGCCCAAGATTGTTGGCATTTTGTCCTTGAGAAGCTTAATTTCCATATGCCATTACCTAATTCTCTATGGGATTTATTCCAAGCACGACCAATGTTATACTCTAAATCAATGTTTTCATGTCTTTGGAAGTGCATCCCTGCATCTATGGTATGGGAAATTTGGTAGGAAAGAAACAAGATAATTTTTAGACAAACATCATCTCCAATACCTCAATTTTTGGAAGGATTAGAGAGAACAATTGTTGAGCTTGTTAATGCTTCAGAAAGTAAATATAAGGGTAAATATGTTTTTTCTCCTTGAGATGGCTATATTATTCAGTGGTGGAAGAGTTTACTTTTCCCTCATCTTCCTGCTCCTTTGTGTCCATCCAAGATTCCTCTTATCTGAGCACAAACCAATTGGATTCCTCCAAGTGAGGATTATTTCAAACTCAATTTTGATGGGGCCTCTATAGGAAATCTGGGCAACTCTAGCTATGACATAGTCATTAGAGATTTTAAAGGTCATGTGATTGCAGCAAAATCATCTTCTCTCCCTAAGTGTACTAATAACAAAGCTAAGGCCTTGGCCTTGCTTTTTGGTTTAGAACTTGCAAAATCACTTTCTATATCTAAGCTACATGTTGAAGGGGATTCATCAATTATTATTAATGCGTGTATTAATTGTCAAGTATCTAATTGGTCCATACAATATGTATTACATCAAGTATGGTCTCTTATTGATTCAATCTCTAAATGTTACATCATGCATACTTATAGAGAAGACAATCTTTTAGCTAATTGTTTGGCTAATTTGGGTACTCACAGAGTTTTTATTAACTCTTTTCTTTCCCCACTTTACCTCCTTGATCTCCCTAACTTGGTTAATATTATGAATAAGGAATATGTTTAGAATAAGGTTGAGTCCTCCTCATTTTTATTTGATAGTATACCATGACTTCTCTATGATTTCACATGTTTTTTATTTTATGGATCTCACTTGCTCTTTTGAGATATTATATGTAGGTCAAGGTCTTGGATTACACTTGCATCATATGGCTTCCTATTATCATGTTCTTAATAGAAGTTTTGAATGTAGCTTAGGGATGGTAATCTTCGTGACATTTCTCATTAGGCTCTGAGTCTCATCTCCGGCACCAATCAATGAATTGTATTCATATGAGTTTTGGGCTTTTTGTAATTACTATATTCTTGATTTGAGAATCTCTATGACAAGATTATTTAGTGTTGATAGATACTCTCTCTTGATGCAGTATTGCTTCTTCTACATTTCTTTTTTATATTAGGCAATGACTAGAGTTTTTCTTTTCTAGTTCTTTTCTTCAGGAGCTCTTTTGAACCAGTTATTATTAATATAAATATAATGTTTCACCAAATTTTTTTTTTGTCCTAGGCTATATTGGAGGTTTTCTTCTTCATTATTTCCTACCAGTGCCCATTTGAATGGAGATCATGTAACTATTTTTATTTTATTTAAAAAAAAATTATATGGCTTTGGCCTTGTACTAATAATTTTTATTTTTATTTTTTTAATTGTTAAAATTATATCTAAATTAAAAAATAAAATAAACTATTAAAATGAAAATTGAAAAATAATTCAAATGATCTAACAATTTAAATCAGTCATAAATCGGTAATTTGTTTGTATTCGGCAGTAAAAAAATCAAGTTGGATAATTGGAGCGGTTTAATGGTATGCTAATGTATTATTTATAAATAATAATAATACAAAACCTAATGTCATTGTTTTAAGATTTTTTATTGTAAAATGTTGCTTAGTGTCAATCTTGATATCATAACACCTTGTAGAAAAAAAGCAATTGAAAGATGACACTTCCTATTCTACAAACAACCCATATGTAGACTATTTTATAGGGATTTACTTGAATGAAATTCTTGACCTATTTAGAACATCATGATTATAATTATTGATATTACATATCTATGCAGGCTAGCTATATATAGACACATTTTTGTCATGGAATATTGTATTTATTTAGGATTTCTATTAATGTTATAACTACCACTGAGATTTTTCCTCTTCAATGAACAAAATAGTCATGAATTTGATCCCAAAAGCTACAAACCATTTTACAATTATATGTAGATTTCATTTTATTTTACATAGAATGTATACAAGCAACAAAGTGAAAGAGGTATCATCATGGCCTCTATCATCATGGTTTGGAGAGGCCAATCTACATTGAATGCACATCATGCAAGGAAATCTTAAAGGTCTTGGAAAGAATAGTATAAAGAACAATGGGATTGGGTGAAAATAGAGTCTTAGTGAGCAATACAAACTAGACAAAATGATATTCAATCTAGAAAAACTCACAGCCAATCCATCCCCCAAATTCTAGATAAAATGCACAATTCCCTATGGAAATACAAATAATTTTCCTTTCTTCATAATATCTTTAAATAACCTATTTCATGATATCAATAAGTCTGGTGCACAATGTGCCTTTCATCACATATAAATCCTCTAAAGCCCTAGGATGAAAATGCGATTGCACAGTTCTGCCTTTCCTATAATTGATTCAAGCAAAGGAAAAGATGAGGTTGTGGTGGTTGTGAGAGTTAAAAACACTGTTTCTCTGATACCAAGTTTTAGATTAAGGTAAAAGTAGGTTTTGAAGGGCCCTCAGAACCCTTTAACAAAAGGAGACAAGATAAAGCAATAAAACCACTAGGAGAAAAGTCCTAAAAACAACAACAAAACCAAGTTTTATAGGGACCTGAAACCACAAACAGAGTCCAAAAAGAGAACCTAGGTTTTATAGGGACCTGGAACCACAAAATAGTTTAGACCACAAACTAGTAAACAGGACCAAAAACTAGAACCAAGTACCACATCCACTAAACAGGACCAGAACAGGATAAAACCAGAGAACCCCAGGTAGCTATTGTAGCTTCGTAATCATCTTAACAACCTCTTTACCAATCGTAGTAGTATCCTGGATGTTATCAATAGCTGAAGCAGCAGCAACTTTCAGGGCTTTCTTCCTCAAGCTTTGCCTAGTTCTTTTTCTTGGACCCTCTGAAGATATAATTTCCTCATTAACTCTTTTTCCAAGTCTTGCAGCAACAACACAGATACTAGAAGTGACCTGTTCCATCCTAGTTCCACTTTCCTTGATAAGAATTCTAAGATTTTGCTCATAGTTTTTGAGTTTATTAGAAATATCTCCCATTTTATCTTCCAAATGGTTGATATTGGCACGATCAAAATCTTAGATGTGTTGCAGATTTTCCACTTTCTTCTTCAACCCCATCAATTCATTATAAATCCAAGAATCAACACGGAGAATGGAGTCAGCTTTGTGTTTGGCAGAATGCAGGAAGGAGAGCTTGGCTTCCCTCTACGGAGAGTTAGTGGTACCATCAGTAAACTCATGAGGAGGGGAACCAACCATATCAACATGTTCCTCCCTATCCCTCTGTTCCTCCTCCCTAGTCTCAACAGGATTGTCATACTGAACAAGGTCCTCCTTGTAATGACCTCCAATCACTATATCAGGTACGATAGGATTAACCATTTGATCTTCCTCTCTCACCTCGATAGGTTTCTCAATAAAAATATCTTTATCTTTAACCCCTCCACCAGAAACAGTTTGAGTGTCCTCCTTCTCAAGGTTGCTCTATTCTGAATTTCCCTCACTTATGTCTTTCTCCTTCTCTTTCTCCATTTTTCCTTTGGTCTCCGGACATCCTTCCAAATTTGAGCTAAAATTCCCAACATCCGTGCCATCCTCTTCCTCATAGGAATCATTCTTTGATACCAAGTTAAAAAATATAGCACAGAAGATAAATCCAAATATGGGTTGTGATGATCATAGAGCCAGTTTATTGTACATATAGAAAATAAATAATAAATGTCATCTTCACTATAGCATCTAGTTATTTGAAATATTTATGATAGTTAGTTGAGATATTTATGATGGGAAGTTGAGATGAATGTTGGAAGACTGATGACTATGTTGTGTTGGGTAGTTGGTCTATGCAGACGATGGTTGTTTGAAATAATTAATTTAATTTTTTTGACACCCCTCCTTAAATTAATTATTAAATTATTTTAGAAATCCCCCCATAATATAGAAATGATGGACCATCACCTAAATCCTTGTTACATACCCATTTACAATCACTTATCAAATGCCATCATTCATATTGTTTCCCTTGCATCTCAATCACTTTGGGTTTTCATAGTTTACCCTTAACGGATGCAATTTCCAAATGGTTTCAAGCTCACCATAAACTCCAAAAATACGACATGAGTAGTTTCAAGATTACCACAAGCTTCAGAATGAAATGGTTTTGGCTCACCACAAACCCTACTCACAAATGGTTTCAAGATCACCATAAACTTTGCACTTAAGTGGTTTTGGATTACCATAGACCAAGTACACACTGGTTCTAATCACCACAAATCATCATTGTAGGGAAACTATCTTTACTTTGGGCCTTTATCCTTTTATACCTACATCAAACTTATATTGATTCTATATAAAAAGAAATTTATCTACTAATATACATGGGTACCGAGTTGCTATACTCATCAATTTTATAGGAATCATTTTCACATACATGGTTCATCAATATGTTAAATAAAAACCTTTGGGGGTGTTGGGCACAACTGATAGTGCACCCCTCACAATAACTTAGGTACAATACATTTGCTAGATTTTCATTTAAACAAAGGTGAGCCACACTTAATCTGTTAATCCAAAATATCTGGCCCATTAACAATCATCTCTAATTCAATCTTCATCATTCTTTTGAGAGATATCAATCCAACAATCCTCATCTACAAGACCAATTTTGATCTAGCAACAAAATCTTCATAGTTAGAAAGACAAACTCTTCTTAGAAAGACTTATTGCTCCAACTCCAAGCCTATATGGCTTATCAACATGTATAAGATAACATACCATTACAAACAATGAACTATCCTCCAACAAGCATTGCCATCACCCAACACCAGAAATTATTTACTTTATTTCTCATATAATTTTACTATTGAAATACAAACATATAGTTAAAAAAAACTTTAATTGGAACAAGTTTACCCTACAAATGGTTGATTTTACCACAACACAACAATCTTGTTGCAAACTGGGTGTATTAACGTCATGGAATTTTTCTCTTTTCTTGGAGTTGTCTAATGTTGTAAAATTCTCTTTGCAATGATTTTCTCTAGTATCTCATCTCTTCTTGAGTAGTGCTACAAATCTTGTCAATCTTTGGCTAGCAACACCATTTTCACACATTAGTGGCATTCCAATACTCTCACTTGTCTCTTTAATATGCTACTTCAAAATCAACATTATTGTATTCATAATAACAAACTCATTCATTCACCAATACTTTAACACTTCAAATGCTTCAACAGTTGATCTCTTGTAGAAAATATCCTCCTCCAAGTTGGGCACTCTTCAACAATATGTGTTTATCAACTTAGCCAAGATTTGTCAATGATTGAAACAACTTACAAACTACTCCAAATAATCAGGTACAATAGGAAAACAAGAACAAATACTCCAATATTAATCTTAGGCTCATATACCAAGTTAAAAAATATAATTTTTTCTAATACCAAGTTAAAAAACATAGCACATAAGAGAAACCCAAATATGGGCTCTAATGATCACATACCCAATTTATTGTATTTATAAGAAAATACACAATAAATGTTATCTTTACTATAGCATATAGTTAGCTAAAATATTTATGATGGGCAATTGGGATAAACAGTGGAAGATCGATGACTATGCTGTGTTGGGTAGTTGGTTTGTGTTGACCATGGTTGTTGGAGATAATTAATTTAACCTTTTTGACAGTGCAAGAAAATAGGAGAGAATTTGATGTATTTTTGACCTTTACAAGCATTGAGGTTTTAAAATTGGCATCAAATGCCTTGGTCAAATCTTCATAGGGGTCACCATTTATTAAAGGGTTTGTTTAAGACACAATCAATGCATATACACTAACATTGGCTATTTCATCAACACTTCATTTGCCACTACCTCTTTCCATCCACCTTTTATGAAACCTTTTTTAAATCTTTGTACAACTTTTTTTCACTATTTTTTAATTTGTGGGGTAAGAAATCTCACATTCCAATCAACGTTTTCAATATAATAGCCTATCAACTAATTATTTGTGTAGTTACTATGTGTCTATATTATATCTTAATTAATTGAAAATATTTTAATAACTTAGAAAATTGTGTTAAATCTATGAGGGTATAATTTTTTTATGAATATTGTATTCATCCATATCAATATTAAAAACCTTCAAAGGTGATCCTCTCCAATAGTTCAATAAGGTATTTGTATCTCTACACATGCAAATTTGTTCTTTATTTAACCTACATTATATGAACTTCTAAAATTAATGGTATTGTTTCAACTTAATCTGCATTAAGCCCTAGGGTACATTAAGTTGTTTGTGTTTCTTTCTCATAGTTTTTCTTCACAAAGTAGGAGAAGATCACTAGTAACCAAAGATGTTCCAATAATCATACAATCTACACATACCTGACCTTATAGAAAATAAATTACTCAAGCAATAATTATTAAACAAATGGTCCAACACATAATTGCATCATATATTGTTAGTTGTTCATTATGCTATGTATAATCTAGGAATATGAGCAAAAAACTATTGGTGCATTTGTATTCATAATACACAGCAAATTACACAAATTTGCTTCAAATTTTATTTATAAAATCACTTTAATACTTACAAATAGTACCACATACAAGTGGCTCAAAATGTATAATATAGACTATTTTAGTACTAATATGCATAGCTATTAGTGCATGATATGTTATAATAAAAATAATTATAAATTTTATGTGCTCTCATATGCTTGTCATCTCACATCTTCATGCATTTACTCTAACTCCTATTAGTACTTGTACATATAGTGGTTGGTGTAAGACTCGCTTATAAACAAATAAGAAAAGGAAAAATCAAATTTAGATTGAAATTGATGAAGCTATCATGGAAATGCAAAATAAATAACAAGCAATTATAGTGTGAAATGGCCTTTTTTTTATTGGCAATAAGCCAAAGCCATGGTCAATTATCATTTTTTATTTTGATTAATTATTATTATTATTTTAAGTTAAGCTCAAGTATATTCAAACCAAAAACCTCTTAGATAAGAGGCTCACAATTTACTATTGTGTTGTAGGCTCTTGCTTGAAATCACGTTTTCATTTTCACTCTATTTTCAAATTGAAAATGAACAAGAAGAAGTCAAATGCATTCAATTCACATTCAAATTATTTCATAAGTGGGAATACCCAACATCATATTCATCACAAATTCTTTCTATTGTCACTAACTATCCTCTACAGATTTCATATCTTAAGGTAAGCTATGTGTTAGGGTTTTGGAATATATGAATAATACACAATATCAGGATAATGCATAAATAAAAGAAGACAAAAATATAATAACACACATTTAACATGATTCACCTAATATCAACTACATCTACTAGAGAAACTAATGCCCACTCATTTTATTATAAGTAAATAGAAAATTGTAATTTGACGATTTTCTTATCACACAACTACTTATGCATAAAAGCTTTTTGAGACAATTCACAAGGTTACTTAATGAAATAAACCTTAATGTGAAAAAAATTCACCAAGGATTGACAAGTATAGAGTACTTCCCTAATTGGTTGTCACATACCAACAATCGCCCACTTGGAAATTTATTAGGCACCACACTAGAAAAATCTCACACTTGGACACTAGTATTTTAGAAACATTTTTTCTCGTGTAACTCCCACTAGATTTATGTATCTAAACTGATTAGTTCTTATTTCCATTACAATAAAGATTAAGACTAGTAAAAATTGAGTAGGGAGTAGTTTTTTCCTAAGTTACTACCTTGGTCAACATATCTAAAGGATTCTTGCTAGTGTGCACCTTCTCCATCTTTTAGTGTCCACTCTCTAATATTTATCATATGGAGTGGTATCAAAGTTGTATGTGTTTGGTTTTAGAATGAAGGTTTGAGTTCTCTGCAAGATGAGTCACACTCTATCTATTGTTTTAGAACTAGTTATTCTCTTACATTTTTTCAAGTTCCTTCATGATTTTTTAAAACCAAAACATCTCCTTACTAGCCTTTTGTGGGAAAAACATATTTGACTTCTATTGTTGAAAGTGTGATAACCTTTTGCAAGCTATATATCTGGTAGACCCTTGTGCCACCTACAATAATAATATATCCTATAGTAGTCCTCCTTTTATCAATATCACATACTAATTTGGAATCAACATAGCCTTGTTAAGGGGAATGACAACCTCCAAGACATAATGATTAAGTTGTTGTACCTCTCAATTAGCTTAGAATCCACTTTGTTACATTCCAAAACCCTTTTCTAGCATTTTTCATACACATGATTACAAAACCCACTACATGTACAATATTTGGCCTTGTATACACCATGGTATACATAAAATGACTAATTATTGAAGACCATGGAAGCTTTGACATGTGTTCCATCTCCACCTAGGTTTTGAGGCTCATCCTTGAACAGTTTAAAAATGACTAGTAAAAATTACACTAAATTTTTTTGCATCTTGCATCTGAAAAATTTCAACTCTTTTTCTATGTAATCACTTTAAGACAATTTCAATGCATGATTTCATGTCTCTGGTGATTGTCATACCAAAGTTTTTTTTTTGCATCCAAATTCTTTCTCGTACAAGTCTTAGTAGGATTCAGAAATGTAATTGGTAATGCTAATACTTAGCACACCAAAGAGTTGTCATTGATTGGCAATTGGTAAAGAAGAAATTATACCATCTCATGATCATTAGTAGACATCTATACTAGTCAAATTAAATATGGAGATGAGGATAATGTAAGGCAGTGAGTTACAATTGGCATGATGAGTCATGACAGAGAAGACATTGTCTATACTATGACATGGTTGAAGTTCAAATGAACCAACAAAAAGAGGAAAATATAGACATGATATACCTGGGCCTAGTATAAACTGGCAAGGCTACCTATCTAGACCCTAACATAGGTGTCATTGGATCTTTATGAACACTTTAGACATGTAATTCAAATTTTGAATGCATTGTATTTGGGTGGGATATTTTTTTAGGGTTTCAACACCTAGAGAAGAGAAGATGCATATATAGTTTGAAAAATTCATTATTGAAGTGTGTGTGTGTGTGTGTGTGTGTGTGTGTGTGGTATGTGAGAAAGACTGAATCAATTGAAGTTTTATGTAGAAGAAGAACTAAAGGGAATAATGAGCCAATGCAGACTATTGTATCACCGATAGGGAAAAGTAGAGAAAAGAAGTGGCAATAAAAAAAATATTATAGTGAACACCAACATGACAAGAGAAGATCAAGACATCTTTTTGATATACACATGAGATCTACAAGTCAATGTGTTCCATATAGTTTAGATCAATATTTGATTTCTTCCTAATCATTGTAATCATTGTAAGCTCTTAATTAGGAATGCTTCAGTATAAAGCATATTGTAAATCCTCTAACAAGGTACCTCCCAAAAGGAGTGTTTAAATCCTTTAATAGGGTACCTTTGATAAGCTCATGTAATCATAACATGTTGTAAGCATGCATAATTGGATGTGTTCTTAGAAGGAACAACTGTGGATCTTAACTTGGAATTTTTTATCTTTAGTAAAAGGCTAGTGGATATATTATTGCTACCATGGTTTTCATCTTGTCATTAAGGTTTTCCACATAAAAATCTATGTGTCACTTGATGTATTCTTTTGTGTGTGAGATCTTATGCTTTTTCCTTACTATATTCATCATTATTATTTTACTCAAGTGGATTTTTTTTATTTTTACAAGAACAATAGTTCAACAAACTAATTAGAGAGTTTCTCTTGATTCTCCCCACTCTTAGTACCAATTGGGACTAAAAATTGGTATCGAAGCTCAAACCCTAGCAAAGAAAAGCACAACTTAAGGGAAGATCAGATGAAATCCATTATATACAAGAAGCAACTTGATGAGGCTCTTGACACTATTAAGGATCTAAAATAAAATTTAAGAGTATAACTATCAAGGAGAAATAAAATCATGAAGAACCTCAATAAGAGTCATGAAATCATTGAGAAAATGGAAGAGCACAGTGGATTATATGGATCTAACAAAAATATCACTAGCCTCATGACTAAAAATGTGAGACTAAGAAAATCTTTCTTACTGCTAAAGAGAGAACTAGAAGATACTTTAAAAATAGTAAATCAAGCACAAAAGGAGAAAATCAATGTTGCACAAATAGTTGAAAAAGATAAGGATGTAATGAAAGAAGTGCTAGAAGAAAAGAGAATGACTAAGGAGGATGCAAGACAGAAGTATGAATGAATCAAAAAAATAGTTGAGGAACTAAAGAGCACTAACAAAAGAAATGAGAAGTTGAAAAAGTTCAATGACATCTCTAAGAAGATAGATGAGAAAATCAAGGCTTAGAAAGAGAACAAGAGCACAACTAGTATTGGCTATGAAGGTGATAGAATGACTGAAGGAGGCGAGTGTTAGAAAATAAAGTCCACCAAGTTGGGGGGGTGGGGTTGGGGGGGAAGGGGGGGGGGGAGGGGAGGGATTAAATAGGTTATGTAATTACAAAAAATCTCAATAAATTTATGAATTATGAAACATGTAAACAATAGATGCAACAACCATAGAAAGATAACCATGCAAAATAGCACCAAATATGCTAACTAGGGAAACAATGCACAATAGCACCAAATATGTTAACTAGGGAAACCCTTTATCAAAGGGAAAACCCTGATGGGAATGATGCCCATAGGATGATGTGCTAATATAAAGTTCCTTGTGAAAGGATGGACTCTATTAGGAGCTAATGAAATACAATTGGTACATATGAGTCCTTGTTAGGAGACTTTAAATCCATATTAGGATATTCCAACTCTGTTAGGAGTTATGGAAAACTTTTTAGGAGTTGAGAAGAGGACAATTGAACCTACTATCAAAATAGCCTCAAAAGTAGTCTTCACTAGAAAATATTCTAGATAAACATATCCAAGATCGTTAAATTGACTAAAAATAACTCTTTTTCCAATATAGTGTTAGAGTGGGGTTGTCGTTGCACCAAAAGACCAATCTGTCAATGGCTGATACAACCACTCAACTTCTAGTACATAGGAGGTGATTAAGCCCTTGTCATGAATTCCAAGGGGAGTGCTGAATAAATTTCCAACAATCTCACCCTCAACATTACCCAAGGGTATGAGAATTCAAACCTATGACCTAGCTTTGATACCACTTGTTAGAGTGGGGTTGTTCTTGCACCAAAAGAACAATTTGTCAATGCTTGATATAGCCACTCAACTTATAGTACATAGGAGGAAATTAAGCACTTGTCACAAATATAAACGATAGCATGGAATACATTTCTACCATAGAGTTCCTTTGAATCTCATAGTACATCCTTAACATCAATCTCCTCTCATCTCATATCCAAATTTTCATCCAAGTTTGCATAACCAAACATCACAATGCATATGACCGCATATCATGATTTACTGCAAGGAAACAATCTTTCCTTTATAATATGTCCTGAAACAAGTATTGATTTTTTCTTTAGTCTTTCCCAATTTATAATAATAGTATAGGATAACATTAATATTTTACAATACACATTACATTACAATTATACTCTTTCTTCAAGATATTCACATTAGTTAGCTCACATGAAACATCTTCTGAACAATTTTTACCAAACCTCACAAAATGAAAATCTATTTCAACCATTTGGAACATAGCATCTTCAACATGTCTTTGACCTTCTTCTAACCTCTCTTAACTAGATTACATCTCTCTCAAAAGATATATTCAATATACCAATAAACTCTTTCCATAAACTCTCTCTAAAAGCTACCTTCAGAAAGCATCACATAACTCTTGTGAGGCCTCGCCCCGACCCTTTGTAGCCTTAGTTGTTATTTTATCATTTTGACACTCACAACTTGAGATGTTGAGACATTATTTGATACTTAGAACATATTATATTATTTCATGTTACTTTCAGATATATTGATGTTTGTCATTTAATGTTTTATGTATATGCATGTTGATGAAATCGGTAAATGTACAATTGATACTTTGATTTAAGAGATTTTAAATGGTTAAGAATTAAGTAGGATGGAAGAAACCCTTATTGATGTATGGTTCAATTTATGTGAATTTCTGATACATATATATGTACATGTGATTTTCGGGACTGCTGATGTGTGCAGATAATTTTAGCCGAGGAAACCGACGAAGGAATAGAACCGATCTCTATGTGTTAATTTTGGAAACCTTTTTGTTCGTAATTCACATATTGTATTGTGAGATGTATGTATGTATCTTTCTATGTTTAGTGAATGTTAATGTTTGTAACTATGTTCTTTTAGTGTCGCTTGACACTCATAAATTGGTTATGTTCTTCAGTGTGCTAATTGGGTTCTTAATCAAGTTTAGTCACCCTTAATCCGGATTAGTGCTTATTTGCATGTTAGAGTAGTTAGAAGGTGCTATTTTATTCCTAGATTTTATTTGGCTCTAAACCTTTTTCCTAAGGCTTAAAACATGAAATTATTCTACCCAAAGGGTATGGGTATGGGTTAGGGGTCTTTTCCAACCCCTAAGCCCCTTTTATTGACTTTTGAGGTCACACAAAAAGTCTCTTTTTGCCTTTGTGCGAAAATTGACCATGGTTCCATGTGAGGCCTCACCCCACCTCCTTTTAGTGTTTAACCATAGTGAGGGTAGGGTTAGGAGTTTCTAGAATTGCAAGTGGGTGGGAGAAGTTATGGATCCTTTTGGGTGGTTGAGTTGGAGGCTTATTTAGAGGCCCCTCTTGGACTTGTGGAGGTTGTTACCCAATCTCTACATTTAGAGAGGAGCTCTTGAAGATTGAAGCCAGGAGAAGGAAACTCTACTCAAACTTGTTCATTACCATTACCTCTTTGTGAAGGTTGGATTTCTCATCTCCCTTGTTCAGATTTTATCCTTGTTTCATGCTTATGCTACCTTGTTGTTGCTTCAATGTTTGTATGTTTGTGGGTATGTTGGGAAGATTTGAAAACCATGTTATTTTGGTTGTTTTCCTTTCATGTTTATGTTTTCCCTTTTTTTTGAGTTTTTTTTTCCTTGCATGGGTGTTTTGGTATTACTCACCCTTGGAGAGGGCAGAAGTGACCAATTTTGGGAAAGGTCTGTTTAGTTGGCCTCCAACTAGTGTAGAGTCTCTTCTCAGGATGAGAAGAGGGAGAAAGGGTAGGGTGTTATGGGCCCTTACCCGTCAGCACAAACCTGGTATGAGTATGGCATGTTTAAATGACAGAACGAAAGTTCTTGGTTAATAGCCCTGATTGGGCATCTGATTTGGTGTTGTGCTTGACTTCTCCTAGTTGGAAGAATCCACCTTTCCCTAGTATTGATTCATTGTGGATCTTTTTGTGAAAACCTTGTATGGGCATGTATGTGTTTGAAGTGTTGTTAGTCATGCTTTTGGGTCACCTGATCAGATTTTGCTTTCTCCATGGTTCTAGAAATGAGTTGCAGAAAATATGATAAATCTATTGATTAGGGTCATGAAGAAAAGTTGATTAAATTGTTGAAACTTGGGATTGAGATCCTATTGTAAAATTGTATTTTTTTTAAAAACCTTGTTGTAATTGGCAACGAAGCTGGGTTTTCTTCCTGATTTTTTCCTGGTTGAGCCTTGAATCAGGTTTGCCAATAAAATTGGTGTTTGAGTAAATCGCTTGCCATGTGATTTAATTGTAAACTTTAATTTGGATGGATGCACATCAAAATAGGATGGAAAATGATGTTTCAATTAGGCAAATTTTAAGTTGTATTATATGTTGGAAACGAAAAATTCTATTATGAATGAAGGTTCAGTTTTAGTGATTGTTGGAATTAATTCAATTCTTGCATTATGATTTAAATGGTCGATTAAATCTCTTGATTTATTTAGTTGCAAGAAGTCCTATTAAATTAATAAATAAATGAATAAATATTCCCTCTTGGTAATATCTCAACTTGAAATCTATACTTAGCAAAAATGTAAACCTTTTTTAAAAAAAAGATCTATCCTAGACCCAAAAAGGCCTCTGGATTTTGTATGGAAGAATGTTTTATCCTTTCCTTGCAACAGAGAATCTTTAAAGATTCTCTTAACTATACTTTTGAATAAATATGAATAACTAAGAAAAAAAAAAAAAAAACTAAGATCTAATATCCTAAATGTCTTTCTCTACCAAATAAACTTTTAAACATTACTCCTCCACCCATAATCCCTTAAATCAAGGCGTAGCATTTTGGAGACTTAATCAGTAATGTACATGGGGGGGGTGATGTCACCCTGTCCCCATGTCACATCTCCTTTATTCTTCTCAAGTGAGCGCTCAACTTTGAAGAAAGAACACTTAGTTTGTTTTAATCAAAGCAAATTAAATCTTTTGAACTACCATCCTTTTCATTGGGTCGCCCACCTATCTTTGGACTGATGTAGGGTCAGTGGTGGGAAGCATACCCTGTCAGTGCTTGGGGAAGCACAGGTCATGGGGTGACGTGGGTAAGCTTGGGAATGCGCCCCAAGTTTGGAATGCGCTTGGTAATGCACAGTAGTTATGAGGGGATTTTGGTGTTGAGGGTGTAGGGATAAGCTAGGAAGTAGATTAGGATAGTAAGGTATATGCTAAATTTAGTTTTTTTTTTTCTTCTTCTTTTCCTTTGTTGTGGTTAGTTTTTATTATTAAGTTTAGATACCATTTTAGTTATTAAATGTTAATGAGTTTAGATTAGTTTAGGATAGGATTAGTTTTAGTTTAGATTAGTGAGTGGTTAATTTATATTCTTTGTAGTTAGATTTTATTAAATTTAGTTAATTTTTAGATTTAAGTTGAAATGTCAGTTACATTTTTAGGTTAGTTTGTTTTATTATTTTAAAGTTTTGGATTAAAAATTAGTTATTAATTAAGTTTGTTTAATAGTTTAGTTTAGGTTAGTAAGGTTTTACTAATGAAATCTAGTTTAGATTTTAATTTATTCAATTATCGTTATATTATTAATGTCGTCATTAACTTAGAATAATTCTTAAATTTATAAATGTATTTAGTTTTATTAAGTATAATTAGTGTCGGTATGTTTTATGGTGTTAAGTTTTAAATTTTAAGATAGTCGAATTATTCAATGGTATTCATTTTAAGTGTAAATTATATTGTTAATATCTTTAGAAATGCTTAATTTTAATAGCATTATAGATTTAAATAAAATGAAGATTAGAGTGAAGTTAAATTAAGTATAGTTTATATAGGTGTATGGGTAGATGCGATATGCCTTTTAATGAGTTCTTGTTTTGATAATTCGAATGAATTTAAGAGAAGTCAGTTTTAATTTATTTAAGTATAGATATTAGATTTAGATAGTTTAGGTTTCTTTTTAGATTTGTTTTAATTGTTTAATTTTTATTTTTTAAGAAAGCTTCAAATTTCATTATTAGTTAGAATTTTTATTTAGTTGTTAGTGGATTAAACTTAAATTAGTAAGTTTATGACAATTGATTTATATGTTAAATAGACAGAATATTTAAGTTAATAAATTTTAGATATATATTAATTTTTGTTAATCATTTCCTTAAAGTAACTTTCCTTTATCGATTAAGTTTGTCAATCGATAATTGTCTAAGAGAGTTATAGTGGTTGTTGATTAGAAATTGATCTAAATCAGGATACATTTACATTGATTGTTTGAATAGTGGTTTCATATTGTTGTAAGATAATCAAATAACATATCTTTGATCGATATCCATCTTATAGCAAAAGTTTCCAATACCTTAACGACGTAATTGTCCTCATGTTTTTATCGTAAGACGTAACGTAGAGAACCAATACTTAATATGTTATCTCAATCTTTTCATCTTAAAACACTTTTATAAATATTTTAAAAAAAAGTTTTGTGTTTTTTTTTTGCCCTAGTAGTTTGGGCATGACAACTCTATCATATCTTCAAAATTCTTTATTTTCTCTAAATAGTAGCATCCTCAGATATTTTTGAATATGTTCCCAACCATGCATAACCAAACTCATTGAGCATTGACCACACTAAATGATTCTTCTTTTGTAACTTTGGTAATCTTTACAGAATAATATATATATTGACATCAATGAAAAATACTGTCATAAATGCACCACATAAGCTATGAATCATGTCTCCAACAATACTATGATACTCCCCCATAAAAATACCATCAAACTTCATGCTAATAATCTCCCCCTTTGGCATTGATGGAAGCGTAGATAAAAAAAACATTTAAGTACCATGAATACCAAATATGTTTCCACCTTTACTCTCCCATTCATGTTGCACATGAATGTAATCATACATCTCAGACTCGGATAGGTTGTAAAGATTTTTTGATGTTTAAATAACCACCATATAGCGCATCAAGTATGCACAAGGAAGGTGTCAATATCCCCCATACATAAACATCCATACTCTCCCCCATTAACATCAATTAATGTTCACTTACATATCCCTCATAAGATATAATGTTTTTGATGTGTTACTCTCTCCTTCATTGACATCAATGACAAGGTATCAATGGGCAACTCTCGAAGTTCAATCATTTTCAAAACAATCTATAAAAGATATCAATAAAGTATCCAAAAATATTGTTAAATACTAGTACAAAGAGTCCTTAATGAATCAAACCAAATACAAATACTCCCCCATAAGAGAAGCATCAAGCATCAAATCTAGGTAAAAGAAATAGTGCTCTGCTACCAACCACATTGATGCAATCTTTATATAAACTATTCTAAAGTAGGCTAGGGCATAACCCCAAGGATATCTTTTAGGTACTTAAATGTGTCCTTAGACAAAGTTTTTGTGAATATACCTACTATCTTCTCCTTTGTGCTAACATATTCCAATCTTATCTCTTTTTCTACCACCTTTTCTCTCAAAAAGTGATACTTAATTGATATATCTTTTGTTTTCAAATGTAAAACTAGATTATTTGACATGCTTACTATACTTTTTTTTATCACAATGAATGATAATAGACTCATTAAACACTATCCTAATATCTTTTAACATCTTCTTCATCAAAATAATTTGATTACAATTGTTTGGTGTTTCTTAATGCTCTACTTCTATGTACTCTGTGAAATGCAATCCTATTTCTTTGTCAAACAAGAAACCAATCTTCCTCCTAACATGAATTATGCCACTAGTGCTCTTTCTATCATCTACACTTCCTATCAAATCAACTTAAGTGTACACACACAGTGTGAAATCTTGTGATCTGTCATACCATAAACCATAAGTAGTTGTTCCTTTCAAGTAACTAAAAAACTCTTTTTTACTCATGCAAGGTGTGTATTTTTAGGATCTTCTTGAAGTATTGCCACAATTTTAACTGCATTAGCTATATCAAGTCTAGTATGTGTCAAGTACTTCAATCCACCAATCATTGATTTGTACTTTGTTTACTCTGTACTAGAGGATTCATCTTTTCTAGATAATTGACAACTAGTTACCATAGTTGTTCCAACATGTTTACAATTCTCCTAACCAAATTTATTCAACAAATATTTAAGATACTTATCTTGTGATATGAAAATGTCATCTTTGTTTTGCACAATCTGCAATCCAAAGAAGTATTTCATTTTTTCCAATCACATTCATCTCAAATTATTTCTTTATATCCTCTAAAAATGTCTTCCTAGCTTCATCATTACCTCCAAAAATAATGTCATCCACAAATACTACAACAATCGAAAAACCATCTTCATTATTTCTCAAATAAAGATTACTAATAGGGTAAAAGGAGATATCTATGTCACCTTTTACACTAGCTGAACCAGTTTTGACTAAATCTCTAATTTCTCTATCAAAACTCAAATTTCTTCAAAAATGAAATATACCCTTTTAAAGATCTCAATGTCAAGATCATCACCATATAAATTTCATAATGTTTTGATTAGTTATAAAATTTTATATTTTAAAAATATTGTAAGTAGGTTTTTAAACATTTGAGAAGATGATAGTTGAAAAAAAGGAAAAAAATAGCAAATCATATTCAATAATATTAAAAATTATATGTAGTGCTAGAGGAGAGAGTCCTCTCCAAGAATATGTTAACTTTTTTTTATAAAGGTGTATATTTGATAGGGAAGTTTTGACAAGAGAAAAAATTGTTGATTTTGTTAAGTTCACCTTTGAGTACTCATAATAAAGAAAATATATAGATAAAACCAATACTTCTTTATTTCTAAACTAGCTATACATGTTAACTATAACATATTTTGAAGTTAGAGAACAATATATTAGTTGTATATATATGTGTTTGATGAGAACTACACCTTGTATTTTTTGTAAATAAAAAAGGTCTTCAAAAATTAAAAAATACATAAATTATTTTTCAAAATAAATAAATAAATTTATAGGCATAAACTTCATCCAATTTTACATATTTCATCAATTTACATCATCCTCAAATTCAAAATAGAAATGTCACATCTATGTCATTAAAGTTGAAAATTTATGTTTTGTCATCCTTTTCCTTTACAAAAAGGTGACATAGGTTTTTACTTTTACCCAATAGCATTACCTTTCATAAATCCCAAATTTGTCAAATGTGCATCCAATCTTGCATACTAGGTTCTAGGTGCTTGTTTTAGTTCATATAATGCCTTCTTTAATCTCTAAACCATATCCTTTTCACTTGTTAAAGTGAAACCATTAGGTTGTTCAATGTATACCTCTTCTTCAAGTTCTCCATTTAAAAAAATTTATTTGACATCCATTCAATAAGATTTGAAGTTCTTGTTAGCTGCATATGCCAAAAAAATTCTCATTGCCTCTAGTCTAGCAACAAGTGTAAAAATTTCTTCAAATTCAATTCCTTCTTGCTATGACTATCCCATACAAATTAATCTTTCTTTATTTCTCAAAACTTCAGCTTGTTCATTCCTCTTCTTTTATAGCTTTAACCCAGTAGTCATCTTTACAAGCTTCATCAACATTCTTAGGCTCAACTTGAGAAATTAAACACAATTCTTCACTAACCTTGTTCCCTATCATAACTCCTTTGTTGACACTTCCAATGATTTGTTCAATACAATGATTCTTTTCCACATTTATGCTAGGAGTCACTTGTTTAATCTTGATTTATGCTCTAGGTTTAGATATTGGTTCTTGTTCATCTCTTTGTATTTCAATCTACAAATTAGCATCAATTTCATAAAATAAATTTTGATCAACATTCTTATTATTAGTCATTTGATTATTCTATCCATCACATTCATATTCAAGTATTCTTTCTTATATTATGAACTTTTCATCAACTTTCACATTAGCACTTTCAACAATAGTATTCAATCTTTGATTGAAACATCATTATGCTTTACTTTTCAATGAATATCAATGAAAAATTTCTTCATTACTTCTAGAATAAAAATGTTCAATATCATCATCTCTCTTAATGTACCATTTACTTCTAAATATTCTAAAGTATTTCACAGTGGGTACATGTTGAAACCAAAGTCTTTAAGGTGTCTAATGAGTGCCTTGTCTAATATGCACTTTGTTCATAGAGTACACTTTTTTATTCACTACTTCTCTTCAAAAAATGTGTTCTTAAACAATATTTTTTATATCTTCTTCTATTACTAGTCTATTTCTTCTTTCTATTATCCCATTTCGATAAGGATTTTTCGGATTTGGAAGCTATCTCTTTATACCGTTATCCTCGCAAAAATTGTTAAACTCATTTGAAATAAATTCTCCCCCTTTATCAGATCTCAAACATTTAATCTTCAAACTAGATTCATTCCCAATTCTATTCTTAAATATCTTCACTTTCTTAAAAGCTTTGAATTTATCTTTAAGAAATGCAACCCACATCATTCTAGTGAATCATCGATAAGAAGTATAAAATACCTTTCACCATAAAAATATCTTGTTCTTGTAGGGCCACTTAGATCTGTATGCACAATCTCCAACTTTGTTGAAGTAATAAATGTCTTACTTGGAAATGAACATTTGTTTTGTTTTTTCATTACAAATTCTTTGAAAACATTTTTAGTAGGTTTTCACAATTTTAGGAAAATCTCTAATTGTAAATGTGCCGACCTTGACAATGTTATCAAATTTGATATGTCAAAATCTCTTATGCCATAGCCAACTACCATCTGCTTTAGTAACTAAACATGTCATTTCAGTAAGGTTCAACTAAAATACATTACCTCTTGTCTATGTACTAGTACCTATCAATTTACCATTCTTATCCTTAATAATGAAAGTCTTTTATGTAATTTGCAACTAATATCCCTTGTCAACAAGTTGTCCATCACTCAAAAGATTATATTTCAAACCATCCACAAAGTAAACATCCTAAGTGTTAGTTTTTGTGTCAAGTATAATACATCTTTTTCCTTTTATGTGACATGCTATTTTATTCCCAAGTCTAACTATTCCTCCATCATTAGTATTGAATTCAACAAATTTTTTCATATCTCTAGTCATATGATGGGAACAACAACTATCTATAATCAAATCAGAATTTTTTCTTTCAATTTGTGATACTAATACTTTTTCTTCTTTTATTTATTCATTAATGATTTTTTAGGGGTTTCTTCCTTAATAGCCATAAATCCAAATTTACAATCCTTATTATCACTATCATCTAGGAAATTTACCATTTTTCAGTGGTAGGACCTTCAAAAGGAGTAACAATAGTAGGATCTACTTTACATATATATATATATATATATATATATATATATATATATATATATATATATATATATATATATATATTTCCTTATGCCGTAGTAGTACAAGTAGAACCCACTATTGTATAGCCACTCGGGAAGATTGATGAAGAGAAAGTCACTAGTACCGATGTCAAATCAATCATTCCTCCAAGGAAGTTAGACAAACTCACCAAGGAAAAACAAGAGGTTGAGTCACCTAGCAAGAAGAGGACTAAGCAATTTTCAAGTGGACCTAGCAAGAGAGGAAAGACTCTATAGATGGTTGAATCAGACGAGTCTAAAGAAACATATGGTAGACCAACTGAACAAGTTGTTGGAGAAGAAAGAACATCAACTAGGAAGAAGCCTTAGAAGTCAAGGGTAGAAAATTTAAATGTTCAAATTATTAATGATGAAAATTTTGTTCAATTAAATAAGTACTATAGTATATATGGAAACATGGATAGACTACAACTAGAAAATGTTGTAGTTAGGAATATGGTTTTGAAGAACAAAAGATTTGAAGACACTTAGAGAAAGATTGATCAATAGGACAAGAAGAGTCATTGAAGAGGACAAGAAAATTAGACAAAATTTAATAAAGACACTTTGAAAAGTCAATGATGATGATGACATGAGTGGATTAATGAAGGGTATTGAGCCCTTGTTGAATAACAAAAGAAGAAATATTCTTTTGATGGGAGGCAATTATGAAGAAGTAAACAAAGAAATAGAGGAAGCCATTGTTAAATACATGAATTTTGTACCTATAATTGTAGAAAATAGCATGAAGTTAGGGGGAGAAATCCTAGGGTCTATTGAGATAATTACTCCAGCAATAGCAACAATGGAATTCAAGGAAAATAAGATGTTAGATTTGTCTTCACAGATATCTATTGGGACAAGCACCATGCAAGTTGGTGCCACAAAGGTGATAGAAAACATTTTATAAGATCCTTTTAAGGATCTTGGGCCAAACATTGTTGGCAATATTATTGCTTATTCCAGCTCAGATGAGGAAGAGGAGAAAACAAAGAATGAAAAAAAAAGAGAAAAAGAGAAAAGAAGATGAGAAGAAAGAAGAGGAAAGAAAAAGATAAGAAAAAGGAGGAAGAACAAAGAAAGAAGAAATTGGAAGAAGAGGAGAAAAATAAAAGGGAGGAAGTAGTCGAAAAGAGGAAAAAAGATGAAGAGAACAAAAAGAAGGAACAAGAAGCGAAGACAATGAAAGAAGATGAAGAGAAGAAAAAGAAGGAAGAAGAAGAGAAGAAGAGGAAAGAGGATGAAGAAATAAAGAGGAAGGAATATGAAAAGAAGAAAGAGGATGAGGGGAAGAGGAGAGAAGAAGAACAAAAGAAAAATAAAAAAGAGGAGGATGAGAATGCAAGTACACCTAGCACATCTATCACCCTAGCTACACCAACATGTTCTAATGATGATGATCAAATAGAGTTGATATCATTCCTCAACAAGAATAAGAAAGTGAAGAGTTTGTAGAAAACCCTTATGGATGTAACTGAAAAGTTACAAGGAACATTGATAGTTAAATCACTAGATCCTAATCCAGAGGATAGTTCCAAAGCTATGATTCAAGGAATTGATGTTGAATTCACAAATTTGTTAGAGATAGAAGTAGCTCAGGCACAAGCTAATCATGATGCTCAAATGTTTGACACAATATGATAGAACATCATAAATAACTTGGAAACTCTTGATGCTTACATAAAGAAATTGAAAAGTTGTGTACTTGAAGGAAAGACTTTGTATTCCAAATGTGTCATGCCATTTAATTTCACTAAGGACTTTAATGATGTTTTGAAGAAAAATTATGATGAAGTCAAAGCATTGGCAAATCAACTCAACCAACCGAGTGTCAAGATTACACAAATTGAAACATAGGTCATCAAGACTTATGATGAAATAAGTCTATTAGAAGTCAACAAAGAAAGAATTAAAAGAGATTCTCACTTATGAGAGAACACATATCTATGAAGATACACACAATTGAGTAGCAAGTAGAAGAATGTCTAACAACAAAGATGTCATTTGATAAGTTCATTTACTCACACTTGAATGTGGTGGAGATTACATCTTATGGGTTGTGCGCTCTCCTTAGCATTTCAAAAGGAGTAAAAAACACATGGGGGAAGAGCTTGAAGAGTCTGACAATAAGTTTTGAAGATTGTATCTCTCATCTATCAACCTAGAGAAGAGGTAATGAACCAAAATTTTGACATGTAAATAAGTCTTGACACCTTCATCATTGATGTAAAAATAGGAGAAGAATACAAGAAAATTATATGGGAGAAGAGTATAGAAAATTATATAAAGTAATAGTATATACTAAGGGGGACAAATGTTACTTAGGATTATAGTATTATTAGGAGATATAAGGAAATATGGTTATAAGTGTAATGATCCACAAATTTTTGTAATTTTGAAATTCTGTGAAGTTTTGAAGGCCTAATTTTGAAAAGTTGTGTAACATTTTGGGACTTATCCAATTTTCCCATATATTAGCATCAATTCTAAAGGGGGAGATTGTTGGAAATATGGCTAAGTAGGATGAGTTAGGGTTTTCATTTATGGCAGCATATATCTTAGGATAAGATGGAAGAATATATAGATGGAGACCCTATAGTTAGAGACAAAAAATTGTCTAAGTGTTAAACAATTTCTTTAGCAGCATAGAGATTTTTTAGTATTGCGAACTCTATAGTGATGTTTGGCATCTACATAGTTAAGGATAGGTAGTAAAAAGTGTCATGATGATGTGGCTAAGTGAACAATATAGTATAGACAATATGACGTTAGATATACTTGTTTTACTAGTAAAGGTAGTGAATAGAGCATAACTGGGCACAACAATAAAAGTTGAATAATAAGTTAAGGAATTGTTTTGGTCATCAAATAATTACTTAATTATTTGTAGATGACATCCTAGATGTTAACCCTATGTTAGAAAGAGTTAATTTTGTAATATGCCAAGCATGTGAAAGCTTAAAGGCCGACTAGATAGAGTTTTGCTAAAATGTAAGGTATATGTAAGAAATCATAACTTGCAAATATATGTGTCATTGTGTAAACTATATGTTTGATATGAAAATTTATGTGAAGGCAATGTGATGTGAATTCTAATGTAAGATTAGAGATATAAGAAGTACAAAAGTCAGCAGTAAAGAGGCTTTTATATCTATATCTTTCATATAATTTCATGTTTGGGAAGTGGGATCTTATTTCATACATTTGTAATTGTATTACCAACTCCTAATAAGTTTGAGGATTTTAACAGGTCCTAGTCCTCTAAATGGTGCAGGAGCACCTAGGGTAAGGTCAAACCCTAAGTTTTTGTTTTGGTTTTTGGATGGTCTAACCAACCATGGGGTTAATAAGGACTACAAATAAATTCCTAAGGTGCGTTAAAGGGGTTTTATTTGTTAGGTTTTGATTTAGGAGGTTAGTTTGGTCAAATAAGTTATGATAGTTAAAATTTGTAAAAATTGCTCTAGGAGGAAAAATGACATAAAAGGGGGAAAGGAGTGTGTCAAGATGTCCCTTATGTGTTCTAAGGTCATCTTGGGATGTTTTTAACGCTATTTGCAATTTTGGACAGTCTAGGAGAAAAATTGCAAAAGCTGTCAAAAAGTTGCATTAACAACTTTGCAATTTTGCAAAATTGCTTGACAAGTTTTCAGGTAGTTTTGGAAAATGAATAAGTTGGGGAAGTTATGGTTCAAGCTATATACTAGGAAGAATCATTAAGTCTATTTAAGATTTTTTAAACTTAGTTCTAGGGGTTGGACAGTTGGATGTATGGACAACATTCAACAACAAAATAGTTTGAGCATTCTGAGCATAGTTTTGGAGTTTTGGTTGGATTTTTTGGATTTAATAGAATATTATTTTTAATGAAGTATAATAATGTATTAATTTCCTATATCTATGTGCAATTTTTTTGGTTTCAAGTAGGCATTCAATAAGGTTTTTAAGATTTTTTTTTTGTTGATCTTGTTGTCCGGTTTTGAGTAGCAATAATGAAATGGGCTATAGCTTGAGTGTCCTTGATCTGATCACCATGGCTCTTGGAGACCAAGCAATAGCCTCTATAAATATTTTAGATATGGTCTATGGAGGTTGTGGAAGGCCATTTTGTGTGTTTACAAGTGAGCCTTAGGCAAGCTAGCACGCTTGGCAAGGTGTAAGGAGTTCTTGCAAAGAACAAATGATTGGCATAGGTCAATATTGAATTGTTAAGGTAGGAGAAATGTGTGAGGGAAGATAAAATCAAAGGAGGAGGCTAGGTATGGAGTTTGACCCTTGCAAGAAGGAAAACACTAGCATTGCTTCCAAAACCCTTGAAAATATGATTTATTGAGTCCATATAGTACGAACACTATTGGAACCCTAGACCTACAAAATATTCAAGATTCTAGTATATAAAAAGGTGCCTTGTTAATGGTTTTTGTGGTTTACATCTCTTTCCTTGATTTTAGGAGGGCTAATAGGGGCTCTTAGGGCTATAAGGCCTAACTAGCCAATTGTGTGATTTAAGTGAAGGAACCTTAAAAGAATGGTGCAAAATGATGAGGAATGCATTGAAAACCTCATTAAGAGTTATCCATCTTATTTTTGAGGGACTTGGTGTTCTTGGGAAGTTGTGGCATTTCTAAGCCAAAGAAGGGATTTGGGTGAATTGGGAGGATGACATTGGAGTTTTGAATTGGTGGGGAGTTTCTTGGGTGAAGGGGGTTGTAGAGGGATCCTCTTAGTTAGGGCTAGAAAACAAGACCCCATAGTGGACTAGGAATAGCTTGGAAAGAGCTAGAAGCTCTCAGTTTACTAACAAGGACCGAGCCACTATATGTATTTCATAGACTCCTAATAGGGTCAATATCCTTAACAAAATTATTTTATTTAGTGGATCATTCTATGGGTTCCATCCCTGTTGGGGTTTTCCCTTGGACAGGGTTTCCCTAGTTAACAAAATATGATGTTATGATTTTTCTTTCTCTATTAATTTATGTACTATTTAGCATTATTGGTTTACTTTCATATGTATGTTATAAAGTAATTAACAATATTCAATTGTGGGAAAAAATTTCTAGAATACTAATTCAACTCCCCTCTCAATATTATCTATTTTTAACATATACAACCATAAATTTTTCTATGATATCTGCAAAAGCCACATCCATGGCTCTCTGAAACATTTATTCTACATTAGTCAAACCAAAAGACATCCTAACATACACATACGTGTCTTGGGGTGTTGTGAAAGAAGTTTTATATTGCTCAGATTCATCCACCAACACCTAGATATACCCTGAGAAACCATCATCATGGATATCAACTCTGATCTTGTCACTTGTTATAGTTAGCTTCCATATTTGGCAAACCATACTTATTATTCAAGGAAGCAATGTTTAAGTTCCTGAAGTCAACACATAACCTGATGTCTCCATTCTTTTTTCTGACTGGTACAAGATTTGAAACCCAAGTGGAATGTCTTATTGGTCTAAAAATACCTCCATCCATGAGTTTCATCAACTCCTCTTGCATCTTTGGAGATAATGTGGGGTTGATTGGGCTTCATTTTTGTTTGAAAGGTTTTCCATTTTCCTTTAGGGGAATGACATGTTTGAAAAGGTCTTTGATCCTATATGCCTTTAGGTCATCATATGACCATGCAAAAACATGTATGAACTTCCTCAACAAATCAATGAGAGATTTTTTTATAGTATGAGATAACTTCATTCCTATGTAGACCCCTTTAGGAGATTCAATGATTCCAAGATTTATTTCTTCCAACTCTTCTAATCCTTTATCTTTGACTTCTAGTTGTACTATGCCTTGATCAAAAAAACTTTCCAATACTACCAATCCCTTAGCCACTTTATTTGTTTTGAGCTACAAAATTTCTTGGCCAAGAATTGTGTCTTTACCATCTATAGTTTCTACCAAATAACTACAATCTAGCTCTCACCCATGATAGCTATCTTCATTTAGGAGGAACTTCAGTATATCTCGATCATCTTCAAAAATTTGCCAATTTTTATTTTTTCTAGTATTGAAGGCCTTGGAAATGTTTCAATTTTAGAAACCCTTTCAAAAGAGACATCATCTAGTTTAATAGCCACATTAGCAAGAAATTCAACCATTTTTTTATTGGTCATGTCCATCCAAGTTATTCTAAGTTCATCAAATGCCTCAATCTCATCCCACACAACATTTCTATACTATTTAAGTCTTTTGTTCTTGGATGTATATGTTTTCTTGACTTGAGCTACTACCAATATAGAATTCCTAATCACATGTAATTTTGTTATACCATGTTTAGCAACTACTTTCAACCCTAGCAAGAGTGTCTCATACTTTTCTATATTGTTGCTACATGTAAAGTTTAGGTTGAAAGAATAATTGAAAGTCTTCTTATTTGGTGTAACAAATACCACTCCAGCCCCTACCCCTTCCTTTGAGTTAACTCCTTCAAAATACATGTTCCACATTCCCTCTAAGTCAAAGAATTCATATAATTCTTGTATAATCAATTGGGTTGGTTTCTCCTTTTCTATAATATTCACTTAAGCCCTAAAGGCATTTATATTAGTATCTAGAAAACATGTAGTGCCATTGTCCATTTTTTTTCTATCATATGAGTTAGCCTAGGCTCTTTGTTCACCTTAATAAATTTATCACCAATGTGAAAAGTAGCAAAGGATAAATCACATTGTAAACTTCCTCCCATATCATAACTTCACTTCCTTGAAAAAAATATTTCATACTATGGAGTGATGTCCACTACTAAAACACTCATGGTAGGGTCACTATCAAGATATGCAACTAACTTGTATGGAAATACATTGATGGTGCTTATAAAAAGGACCTCTCTTGAATCCAAGGCACAAAATATCCTATGTTTAATATCTACCTTCAAAATGAGGGACTCCCTTATCTTAAAAGGAATAATGGTGTTTGAAGCTCTAGAGTCAATCGTACAATTTTTAACAATCTTTCCATTTACTATAAGCTAAAAAAGAGACGGCCAATGTTTTCAACATTAGCTACAATTGAATTGTCAAAGTAGAGGTATATGTGTTGGAAATAATCAAGACTAACAAGGTTACTGAGAGGGGAGGGGTGAATCAATAACTCTAAAAATTTAAATTAATTCTGCATAATAACATATTCACCATTCATCCATCTAATCTACTGTATGCATGAAAAGTTAAACATTTATAACACATGAACACACTGATTTGGTGACCCAGAAACCTTCCAATTAGAAAGTAAAACTGGGGTGGGGATGATGCCCACAAAACTTCAATACTGTAGTATAAAGTTGGCCTATTAAGGCTTACAATGATCACTTCTAATGATCTTCCCTATTAGGAGCAAGTAGGATTGCTAGATCCACCTTGTTAGAGGATTTACAAACATATAATGAAGTATGCACTCTATTAGGAGATTTACAAAAGACTATTAAGTCTACCCTGTTAAAGGATTTACAAACTAATTCACCTATTAGAATGAAGTAGTGGACTTGGTTACAATTGATTGCTGATAAGATCCTTTATGCGTTGATCATCTAATGTGATAGATATGACTTTTTTGCACCAATGTTGACCTTGATGTATTCCTCTATTTTGCTAGTGATTCACTTTTTCTCTTCTCAAAAATTTCCATACAATACCAAAAACAACATACAACATCGCTTCTTTTCAAGTGATATATACCATTCCAATATTTACACTAGCAAGGTTAGCCAAACACAAGTGAAAAAATCATTACTGAGTCAGCTAGATAGTAGAAAAATCAAGTTCCTCAAACTGACTTAGTGACCTTCTGATACTCGGCATCCACTACAATACACTGCATCGTCATGCACTTGGTAAGAGTAGAGGCATGGTCCATACTAATCACTCTAAGTAGCTTGGAACTCGGTAACCATTGGTGACTCGGTGAATATTATGTCACTCGGTGAAAACTAAATCCATTGATAACCTTCTTCACTTGGTAAACACTGATTCCTTCATTTACCTTGTTTACTCGGTAAACACTAAGCTCTTCGTTTACCTTGATTACTCGATAAACACTAAGTTTCTTCGTTTACCTTGATCACTTGGTAAACACTAAGTTCTTCATTTACCTTGATCACTTGGTAAACACTAAGTTTCTTCATTTACCTTGATCACTCGGTAAACACTAAGTCCTTCGTTTACCTTGATCACTCGGTAAACACTGCGAAGCTCGGTGACCACTAACTACTTGGAGAACACTGTTTTGCTCAGTAACCACTATGAACTTGGTAAATACTGCTAAACTGCCCATAAGCTCAGTTTCCAAAAGAATGCTCGGTAAGCATTCAAAATCGAATAAGTGTTGTAACTAATGACAAATATATCATAATTCCAACAATCTCCACCTTTGGCATTAGTGACAAAAACACTTATGAGCCAAAATTATATACAACATTTGACATAATGATGACTGATTCTGCTGAACATACATGGCTTCCTTACATATAACTCCCCAATACAATATACATAAGGTATTTACATGAGTTATATGACTTTTATTTATAGTATCTCTTTGTCCCTTTTGTACATTTATCTCACCAATATTTCTTCCTGAGTATCTCTTTCTCCCCCTTTTTGACAATAATGCCAAAGAATAAAATAATGTATTTACATAGAGACACCAAAATGTGAGATAAACTCAGAATGTACTTGGAGAATGAGTTGCAGAGTTTTATCCCAATTCTTTTGCAGGATTTTGCATGTGGATAGAGCTACTTAAACTTCTGTAGAGAGTTCAATCACATGTTCTGCAACAGAGAAATTGTTGTCATGGATCAATGTTTTTGACTGTGCAATGTGCTTCTGCATTGTGTCCATGATGGGAAGGATCATTTTCTGGATATCTAACAATGTAGATCGGATCCTGGCCTCTTCCCTCAACAATTCTGCCTACTTCTTTGAAAAAAATTTGATCCTGAGGTGATGAGATGAGCTTGAACTAGGGTCAAGCTTCAGGTTTTGTGTGCTTGCCTTCAGATCCTCATCTATCTTATTCAATTTCTCTCTTATCTCCTTAGTATACTTGGTAACATCACAAAGCTTAGCAAAAAGAGATGTTACATTATTAAAAGAATTTTCAATGTTGGCCAAAACTGTGGTTAATTCAACTTGTTTTATTGCTATATGATGAGCAATGTGCTCAAGCACCTTATAATCAAACTTCTTTTCTGCCTTCTCCATCAACTTTTCTTGACTGGAGGTATCCTCATTGAATTTATTGACTGCCTCTTCTAATTGTATCAAAATGTGTTGAGAAGTATCAACATCAACACCTATAGCCTCAGTAATTATATTCCGGGCATTCTCAATTATTCTATATTCCTTACCCCTTTCAAACCTTAGCTGCTTCTGTGTAGCCTTCATCTCAATTAGTTGACTAGCATACCTCATTTCTTTAATGGTAGAATTTTCATAGTCAATCTTTGGAATTACTATCTTTGTGTCTAAGTCAATATCTTTAGGAATTTCTTTTCCAGTGATCATAAGTCTTAATGGTTGCTTTTGTTTGACTTCTGTGATGACTAGTTTGACCTTAGGAATAGACACAATAGTAGAGATGGAAGGACTACCAGTGAAAATTGGGATGCTTGAGGGTTGAGTACCAATAGGAGTATATACTAATCAAAAACTGGAGTACTTGCCAAAAATGGTGATACACTCGGTAATGCAGTATCTGAACTAACTGGGTTTGAAGTAGATGCAGATAATGCTGACAAAATTGTAGAACAAATTGGAATTGACAAAATTGTGGAACTTACTGCTATACCGACTGATGATGATGGAGCTAAGGAGGCTAGCTTGGTAGCTGAAGAAGAGGGATGCAGCTCAGTAGATGAAGTGGTAGACACTTCCATTGTTGATACCTGGAGTTGAGATGTGGAAGGTGCAGATGATAAATCTGATGTAGATGTTATCAAACCTGCTGAAGCTGACTCCAACCTTGATGGAGTCACAGTTTTAGGTGGAGAGTGAGGAAGGGATACAATCACTGCTGCTGCAATTTTCATTAGATCATCTTCATCCTTATCTTCCTCTTCAACTTCTTCCTCCTTGTCTTCTTCCTCTTTATCTTCCATCAGTGCATGCATCTCTCCTGGTGAGACTGTGATGGACGGAGTGCTCTCAAACTCATCATCGTTGCTGCTATCATCATCTTTGATTTCTATTGGGTCTTCACTAGGCTTATGTAGATGATAGATTTTTTTCCACATGTTTGTAGCATCATTTACAACATGTTTAATGTCTTTAATCAAAATCAAACAGGTGTGGAATCTGATCATCATTTTACCTTCATGGCTTTTCATTTCAATTTTTACTTCTGCTCCAGTGAGACGTGGTCGAAGATTCTTCAGGGATTGCTCATAAATATCTTTTACTGGTACTTCAATACTGTAGTATAAAGTTGGCCTATTAAGGCTTACAATGATCACTTCTGATGATCTGCCCTGTTAGGAGCAAGTAGGATTGCTAGATCCACCTTGTTAGAGGATTTACAAACATACAATGAAGTATGCACTTTGTTAGGAGATTTACAAAAGATTATTAAGTATACCCTGTTAAAGGATTTACAAATTGATTCACCTGTTATAATGAAGCAGTGGATCTGGTTACAACTGATTGCTGATAAGATCCTTTATGCGCCGATCATCTGATGTGATAGATATGACTTTTCTGGACCAATGTTGACCTTGCTATATTCCTCTGTTCTGCTAGTGATTCACTTTTTCTCTTCTCAAAAATTGCCATACAATACCAAAAAAAAATACAACATCGCTTCTTTTCAAGTGATATATACCATTCCAATATTTACACTAGCAAGGTCGGCCAAACACAAGTGAACAAATCATTACTGAGTCAGTCAGATAGTAGAAAACTCGAGTTCCTCAAACTGACTTGGTGACCTTCTGATACTCGGCATCCACTACAATACACTGCATCATCATGCACTCGATAAGAGTAGAGGCACGGTCCATACTAATCACTCTAAGTAGCTTGGAACTCAGTAACCATTGGTGACTCGGTGAATATTATGTCACTCGGTGAAAACTGAATCCATTGATAACTTTTCTTCACTTGGTAAACATTGATCCCTTCATTTACCTTGTTTACTTAGTAAACACTAAGTTCTTCGTTTACCTTGATTACTCGGTAAACACTAAGTTTCTTCATTTACCTTGATCACTTAGTAAACACTAATTTCTTTGTTTACCTTGATCACTCGGTAAATACTAAGTTTCTTCGTTTACCTTGATCACTCGATAAACACTAAGTCCTTCGTTTACCTTGATCACTCGATAAACACTGTGAAGCTTGGTGACCACTAACTGCTTGGAGAACACTGTTCTGCTTGGTAACCACTATGAAATTGGTAAATACTATTGAACTTCCCATAAGCTCGGTTTCCAAAGGAATTTTTGGTATGAGCTCGGTAAGCATCCAGAATCGAATAAGTGTTGTAACTAATGACAAATATATCATAATTCCAACAATATGAGATGTTACTCCTTCATTATTTTTCACTTTGGATGAGGTGTGGGTTTTGTATCCTAGAGTATTTTCAATCTCAATGGCATTACCTTTTCCAATTCCCCCCAACCATACTAATGCCTTATTCTCATGTTCTTCTATTCTAAACATTTCAGACAAAGGAACCATCATAGTAATATGTGACGACATGTTTATCATATCAAAGGGAGTATAAGGGGAAATTTAACAACCATACCCTTGTCTTCTTTTGGGTGTTCAATAGTGACTTTAAAGTGGCTATGAGCACCTAGTTTGGGTCACTTTGTAAAAATAGGTTCCTTCCTTTTATCAACATTTTGAGCTGGAAAACTCCTATTGGGTTTCCACTTCTTATCTTTAACACCATCTACCTTAACAACCAATGGACACTACCCCTTGTCACTATCAATTGATTTATGGGTAACATCCTTGATGAAGATACTAGATGATTTACTAGTGTTATCATTCAATGCCCTTTTTCTTAGATTATATGTGCTCTAAACTTGGGTGACCATTTTTGTAATTATTTTATCAATTTCCTCCTTGGATGGCTTCCTCAAGTTCATGTGTTCTATCTCCAATGTCATGTTTCATGCTTTGTCATCAATTTCTTACTCTTCATCTAAAAAAACTTGCTAATAATAGACTCCATATACACTTTGTTAATTATTCACATCACATTATGACTCCTCTACATTTGATTCCTCACAATTACAATAGGAACTGACTAGGTTATAGGACACATCGTCATGATTTTTTTTGTCCACTACTTATGTTTGTGATTTTTTGAAATGTAGAGTTTGATTGAGCCACTACACAATATTCAGGATAATGAGGGGATTGACAAACCATACACCAAGGCATTTGTTCAACAACATTCAAAAAATTCCTTTGTAAAGGATATGGTGTATTTTTCTCATTTACACCCTGTGCAGGGTTACCAATGGGTTTACCATCCTTCCACTATGTATTATAGGGGCAATTTTTCATTCTAGTTTGCTTATTGAAATTGTTATTGGACTATGGTTTGTCACTTGTATTAGGCTTTTGACATTGTTCATTAAAGCTTTCATGTTTTTTAATAGATTGAACATATAGTCCATCTTGTCCTCTTCAGGCTTCTTGTTTGTAGTACATTTACCAACTTCTTTTTTACTTTCCCTAGGGTTGAATTTTTTTGGATCATCTGTCCTCCCCAACTTTCCTAAGGCTCTTTTTTCATTTTAAATATTCATAATAGTTGCAAAAGCATCTCTTAGTGTCTTAGGATCTTTATTTCTCATCATATATGCCATCTTGCTATCAAATGCATTGAAACACATGGTAGGCATACATTTTCATCTAGTCTCATGTTTTGGAATAACTTGTACATGCACTGATGGAATCTAACATTAAAATCAAACATAGACTCATTTTGATTTTTCTTGATATTGTTAAACTCATTTAAAACAAAGCTAGCATTGGTGTTATCTCCATACTATTCTTTAAAGAATTTCTCCAAGTCATCCCATGAACTGATACTATCATCAGGGAACCTTCTAAACCAATCCCTAACATCTTCAATGAGTGAATGTACAAACAAATTCATGAAAACATCTTCATGATCCACCCTATAATCATTCAACATATCTATTAATTTCCTAAGGTATTCCTCACCACTAATGGCATTGTTTCCAGAAAACTTCAAAACCTTTTCTCTCAATTAATTTGGAATGAAATTAGAATATCCATGAATACCCATGAAGAATATTTGTTTATATCTTTCCATATGTATGGGTTCTCTTTGTAATCCTAAAATGTTAGTGGAACTAGGTCCAATAGTTTGATTTTGCATATATATTCTCCCCTGTTTCCCTACATCTTGATAACCTAATGTAGTGGAAAATGAGGCTAGTCTTCGCTAGGATATCCCTATGCTACTTACCATTGGGCCAAAAACTAAGTTAGAGGACATAACTTGTGAAGGTTGAGTTTGTCCCATGGTTATACCAAAGATAGACTTCAAGAGTTGGGTCTTCCTCTTCATTTATGTAGCCTGATCTTCATTCTCAACTTTCTTCCACTCTTTAGCCAAATCTTCTCATTCTTTTCTACCCTTTATCAACTCAAAATCAATTTGAGACATACCATGAGTATGCTTGGGAGTAATAGTGGGTTTATTTATTTGAATTCCTACAACCTCCTAGTTTTCTTTATCAACAACCTTAGTAGTACGGTCAACTATGTTTAAATTGGCTCAATTTTCTTCATTAAGTTTATATGGTTAAACTTGTTTGATGATAGGCCCTTGCTTTTCCTATAAGATGCAATCATGTTCTTGCAATTTAGATCTAATTTTTCCAAGATCTTCAAACACATCTGAGTGTAAAGGTGTAGATTCCTCTTCTAACCTCTTATTTTTCTCTTTAATCATGATCATTCTCCTAAGCAATATATCTATTTCTAAAAGAGAATTCACAATGATCTTCTCCTTTTTATTTTCCAAGTGTATGCACTTGGCATCTTCCTTAGAAACTTTATTTATGAGAACCTCCACTTCAACCATTAAATCATCATGATTTGTTGTTGTGGTCCTAGATATAGTG
Source organism: Cupressus sempervirens (assembly GCA_028749045.1). Taxonomy (NCBI): domain Eukaryota; kingdom Viridiplantae; phylum Streptophyta; class Pinopsida; order Cupressales; family Cupressaceae; genus Cupressus; species Cupressus sempervirens. The sequence continues at coordinate 476,632,982 of CM053787.1, forward strand.
GGATTACTAAGGTCAATGAGGTTTCTGTCTATGAATGGAAATTTCTCAAAACAAGATTTGACTAGTTGAATACCTTTTTATACCTCATGTGTTGGAAATTTGTTCAGTGCTCCCCTCAATATTCATAACAATGGCTTAATTGCCTCATGTGTACTATAAGTTGAGTGGTTGTATCGAGCATTGGTAGATCAGTCTTTTGGTCCAATAGAAAACCCACTCTAACAAGTGGTATCAGAGCTTGGTCATAGGTTTGAATCCTCAAAACCTCAAGTAAAGTTGAGGGGTAGATTTTTGGAAAAAATTTAGTGCTCCCCTCTAGATTTGTTACAATGGCTTAACCACCTCATGTGTACTATAAGTTGAGTGGTTGTATCAAGCATTGATAGATCAATCTTTTGGTGTAATGATGACCCCACTGTAACATCATGTTGGTCCTTTCCTTTAGAACAACCAAAATGAAAGATTGTGTCTCCTATTGATGAGACTATGTTTTCTTGGTAAGCTTCTTCATTTTGAAAAGGAGTTGTAAAGAGATCACCGAGAAATTTACTATTTTCAAAACTTGAACTTAAAGATGAAAGTTCCTTTTCCTCTAGATTTTGATATAGGGAATGATTTCTAAGACTACCACTAGGCTTCCAAGTATGGCTTTGGTCACCTTTTTTCTTTGTATAATTTCTTTTTTTAACCTATGGTAGCTCCACATATAGTGGGACCCCAGGGTTTGCTTTGATATTGGCTCATATCTTTCCTTTTGTCATCCATTTTTTATAATATTAAAATAGCACTAGCTTTTGAAATCTGGACTAAGTCACCACCCACTAAGGGAATATAATTTTTAATGAAAAACCTTGAGAATCTACAAAAGAAAACAAACTACTACACCCAATTGGTAACTAGAGATCCCACCAAACATGGCTTATTTTCACATTGTATTTTGAGAAATTGGGTACTTCACACTTGTATTAGGGTTATGGTTCACAATCTAAGTATGAAAAACTCCTTATATATTGACACGAGTCTACTTTATAGATGATAAGACACCAATTCAACACATACTTTCCAATCTTTTATATAATGTTTCAATTGTGTGTTCCTAGCAGAGTTGCCATTTTGTTGAATCTTGATTTGGCAAGATTTTTAAATACCTTATGAAAATGCAAGGAATACCTAGGAATTAGCTAAAAACCATTGTGGATATTCAAATAAAACTAATAGGACCAACTATTATGACCTTCTAGTTTTTGTTGGGCTTTCATTTTGCATGAGGTCAATGGTAGGAATCCATTGCATAATTGCTCTCTTGAAAAGAAAATCTTTTTAAGGATCCACTCCAAGGTTCAGTATTTGTCTTGCGACATACCAGAATCCACTCAGTGGAAGATAAATGTGAGTGTTCGCAAGGAGGCCTTTGCTGATTCAAAAACTCTTTTATCTTAGAATCAAAGTAAATCTATTTGCTATTTCAAAATATCACACCAAAAGAACAATATTTTTGTATTTTCTATTTTTTAATGAACGCAACTCTTACAATGCAGCTACTATGAGGTCCTATTCTAATAGGGGGTTAGTAAAGAAAATATCAAAATTGAAAGCAAATAACATGAAATTGAAATAACTTGAAATTGAAATTCCTAAATGGACATAAGCTACTGAACACAACACGTTGCGAGTTAAACCTTTGAAGAAATTAGTAGGAAACCAATGAAAATAGGAGCAACACTTCCTGGAATACACTAATGTAATCATCGATGAGAATCTTTAACAAATGAAATGATGTTTCACTCTTCATCAAATCGCAAGGCCATGGAAAGTGCGCTCATGCGAGACAAAAAGCTAGGTAGACACAATCGGTTGATCTCTTCTCAAGCTCGTTATGTTAGCAGAATTCGTACATTTGTAGCAAACACTAGAACTAAAAGATTGCACGACCAAAAACAATGCAATAAACCTTTGGCTCAATCAAAATATCATGAATAAAATCCACAAAAATTATGACACATTTAGGAAAGAATAACTACACTCCAAATGCGAGCACCAAAAGCATAATTTTATTGCATAATAATGGCGACCTTTGTTACATTTTACAATGGGGTATTTATAAGAAATCCTCTCCTCAATTTGTGTTGAGAGTGAGAGATATCTTGATGCAAAAAAATGCTTTTAAAACATTAAAACAAACTAAATATATACAAACTAACAATCAAACTGGTGCTTAGAAGGACTCCGTCCATATTTTATTCATTAATTGGATGCATGAGTCCTTTACATGTCAAAAACAATGAAAGAATGAGAGAGAAAGTAGGAGGAAGCCATCAGTCAAAGTGGAAGTGCATGGAGGTGCCAAAAATAGAAGCTAGCCCTTCACTAGGCATGTGTCAAATTTAACTTGCCATCAAAATGCGCTCCTAATGCATGAAAAGTGCTATTTTTGGAACTGGTAGTCAATTGTCAGTGCATCTCTAAATTGTGGACCTGCAAACCTATGAACTTGCATGAAAATGCAGACCTATGGAGATACATGAAAATGTAGAGCTATGGACCTAGAGACCTGCGCACCTCGTAAGCTCAATTTGCCAAAAAAAATCAAATTTCTCAATTTTGAAAATGGTTTTTGGGTTTTTCTTAGATGGGGTTTTAGATCACTTTTTGTGTACATTCTTTACCCCTTTTTGATAATTTATACCCTCTTTATAGCCAATCACTTTCATAAACTTGAACTCCTTTTGCTTCTTCAATCTAAAATCCCAAGGCACCTACATTGAATCTTGTCATTCCACTTCATGTGTCCAACCTCTATATCTTCAACTTTTTTCTTCTCTCCAATTGCCCTATCCTTCTTGGTGAGAAACCAAGTGATCTAGATTATCCAAAATGATCAAATGTTTGAAACTTTTTCATATTTTTTCGCATATTTTTCTAGGTGTTTTAAAATGACTTTTTTGGAGGTTTTTGCTCAAAATTTTAAGTTGATACCTTCATCAGTCCCTAAAATTAGGCATTTGTAGGCTCATTATTTTAAAGACTAAAATTAGATCTTCAGTTCTTCTTTCCAACGGTGTAAATAGTTCTAAATTTTGAGCTCCAAGTCAAAAGTTATGACCCTGACAAGTTAAGGATAAATTTTTTACCTACAAAAAGAAGAAAACATTAGTGTGGATAGATGAAAATGCTTGATTAAGAAAAACACCTTTGAAAGACAAATTTTGGACCTTTTATTTTATTTACTTGGATGCACGCGGTGCCTTTCATGAGGGGCATGGTGCGGCATGCCTCCATGGGGGGCACGCATGGTGAACCTCCATGAGAGGTGCGTGCCGCCTCCATGGAGGGTGCGTGTGGCATGCCTCCATGGAAGGCATGCGTGTGGGGTACCTCCATAGAGGGTGTGCGTGGCGTGCCTCCATAAGGGGTGCGCAGTGGAATTCTTTTTAAAAAAAATTATTATTGTTATTATTATTATTTTAATTAATTAATTAATTTTTTTATGTGTTTTCCATTTTTTTTTTTTTTTTGTGTTTTTGAGCTTTTTTCTTTTTTTTGTGATTTTATCAATTTTTTTATTTTTTTGAATTTCGACTCTAGAAATCTAACTTCTAACTGAATTTTCCTCTCCTGACTCTCGAACTATGAGTCCAGGAGTTGAAAAAATTTGGGGGTCCCCATTCCTAGCGAGGAATGGGGTGTATGTTGTGGACACCACAATAGTTTTCTTCCCTTTGAATTCTACAAGATTTAGGAGGGTGTACCTTGGAATTTATTACTCTTCTCCTCAACAACAATATGCAACATAAATTCTAGCATAACATATGGATTTTCATTTAGCTCTTCTAATTCAAAGATTGTATAAGGGATAGAAAATAAATAATTTTCCAAACCTAAGACCTAATGAATCAAGTGCAGGCTAAGTCTTCAAATCTACAAACAATAGAGATTTACAATATTTAATTTATGGATTTTACACCATATAGCTTATCCAGATTCTATAACTTGTTATACGACCAATGCTTTATTCATTTGGGCTTTGTACTCACAAAATTAACACATGGCACTAGATCTATCTTCTCACTTTATGAAGCAGAAATTAGTACTTAATCTAAAATCTCATTCTTATCAAAATCTTTCTGTAAAACCCTTAATTCTCTTAATTCACATCAAGCATTTACACAATCAATTTGATTATTAGCAAGACATGAAAAAGATATAACTCTAGATGAATTACAACTTAAATTCACTTAACTTCATTATCAAATCTTAGAAAATTGAAAGCAAGACAAACAAGAGACAAAATCTAGATTGAGTCATTAATAGGTATGTATTTTGTATTATCTCTCTTGAAAATATACAATTTAGTATCAATTTTCATGACAAATCTCAAAACAGACTCAACAATTCTTATGTTTAGCTTTCATTAAAGAAATCCTAGATAATAACACTATACATCAATGAATTGATTAGAAAATGAGATAATACATTTATTTCAAAAAAAAAAAGGGTCCCTTTTCTAGCCCTAGAAACTCATAGGTGAGTTAGTATGAGCTTTAGGCATAGAGATCAATACACATGTCACCATATGATGTGACATTTCAATTTTTTTACAAACTATTAACCAAGTTAATTCTATAACAAGATGATGTGAAATTTTATGGTCATGTGACTACATTTTCTTTTCCCTTTGCTTTGTCTCATCCAAAATATCCCTTTGTTACTATTTCTTTTAAGGGGAATCTTCATGATCAAATGGAATGTACTTCTTAACCCATTCTTCAAACTCATCATCAATAGGCTACATATGCTCCAAGATTTCATTTTCCACTTGCCTATAACGAATATATTTAACTATGGCATGGGTGACTTTTTCTCAAAATTTTCACAAAATTTTCTTGAATTAGCTAACTTGGGCATACATTCTTGGAATGGTGACATGTCCATATCTTCAACTATTTTTCTATTTAGGTCATTCACTATGGTTATAGCCTCTGCTCTCCATCTGGAAAAATGTTGAATAACTTTATCTTTAATCAAAATAGGTGTCGTCAGAGTATGTTTGAACCCTTTTATTTGGTCTTTTAACTCAACCATTTTATTTTCAATGTAATTTGAAAAAACTAAAACATTACTAAGTGATTTGACAATGTTCACTGTGGCCATGGCACCTGGAGGAGGGTTAGGGTCCACTCTTACACAAATCTTAATCTATTCTATTTTTTCAATTCTGCCTACCCAGTTTTTACATGTTTTCTTTACCAACCTATTGTTATCTTCCATTTAACTATTGGAATTACAATTGGAAAGGTAAATTTATTGTGTGTGGGGGGGGGGTATGAATCAATAGTTTAAACTGTGACCCATAAAAACATTCACCACACATCCATCTCATACATTCACTAAGTAAACTAAAATACCATGTAAAGCATGTACATCTAAATCATATAAACATATAAGCATTCACACACATGTAACACTAGATATGATTATCCAAAAACCATGAGAAGGTAAAATTGGGGTGGGGTTGACACCCACAAATCTTCACTACTGCAATAATAAAGTGTATCCAATGAAGGTTACAATGTTTTGATCATGAGACATGATCTACCCTATGAAAGGTCTACCCTATTAAAGGCTTATAAAGACTGTTAGGTCTCACCCTATTAGAAGTGTGCCTTGCTAAAGGAATTTAACTCACAATTAAGTAAGCACCTTGTTAGAGGATTTCAATACACCCTATTCGGACTACTTTGTTAAGAGATTTGACTGATTCACCTACTAGAATGATTCAACAATGATTTTGTGGTTAGCACTTGATTGTTTGATAACATATCACATATAAATTGATTTATTCTTGATCATTCTTTATCAAATGTCTCTTCTTTTTAATGCTCTTCTCTTCCTCTCTTCTCCTTTAACTAATTTTACAATACAATCTCAGATCATAACTCCTTAACCACCATGAATGCTCTATTTGTGCATAACTTCTCTCTTTTCTCCTTCATACACCTTATAAAGTTTAGGGTTTCTCCTCCTTAGGAAGACTTAGGTGACTTCGGGTTAGGTATGAATCAATGGTTGTGATTCATCCATTTTGCTGCTTAAACCTACCCTTTTTCTATTTGGCTACATGTATTGCATTGAGAATCCAACTTAATATTTGTCCTTATCTCCAAAATATCATAAATTAATCTTGAAGTCAATTCAAAAATGGTTTACATAGTTGTTTGTGCCATTACAAATAACTATGACAAAACTATCTCACTCAGCATCCAAAGTCTATGATGCTTGGCATATATTGATTTCTATTATGTGAATCGGCATCTATATCACTCAGCATGTACTTCTTGCTTAGCTCTTGAATCACTATCTGCTTGGCAGTTGAGTGAATTGGCACATGAGTGGCTTGGCACTCACTATGCACTTGACATGCTCTATTACATATATTTGTGCTCGACATGTACTACTTATTCAGCATGAACTAAGTAAATGACTTAAGTGTGAAGACACTCATTAGTCAAAACCAATATGAGATCAACAATCTCCCCCTTTGACATGAGTGTCAAAAAAACCTAGTCATGCATTAATATTCTTGTTTAACTAATGTACAACATATCTCTTATTTGGATTATGTACAAAACTTCAAAATTTTATAACAACTTAGATACCTCAAAATTTGATAACTCCCCTTGAGTTGATTGTTCTGTTCTATACTCAAAATGCTATACTCCTGCTGAGTAAATGTGTCACAAGTGATACTCTTTGACTTTATTGACTTGCTTGTTGTTCTTTGCTAACTGATACTCTTCCATTTCATCTCCCCTTTCACTCTCTATCTCCCTTATTCTATATCTCCTCCAAAATCTATATCTCCCCTTATTTGGCACTTATGTCAATGGGTTATACACTGATAGTATGATTGTCTAGAAAAGATTTATGGACATCTAGTATAATCTTGATAGTTGCATCCCATGTTCACATGCTACATCCAAAGACTTGATTTGGATGGCTAGCTTAGTAGCAAGGTGGACTAGGCCATCTAATGTTGATAGATTTTGGTTTTTCTTCATAAGTGTTTTAGCATAGCCTAATTCCTTATGCAAAATTTCCATGTGCGGGGTCAGCATTGTTTGGATGCTAATTAGTTTGGCCCTTATATTGGCCTCATCTATAGAAAATGCTACTAACTGACTTTGGATTTGTAACAAAATTCTAAAGTGCTTCTCAATTTGAGTTGGAGTCATAGGTAGTTTTGGACCTGATGCATTAATTTGGCTTTCCAAACTCAAAATGTGACTTTGAGTCTCTTGTATGAAGAGTGTTGGATTGCACAATTTTGTGTATAATGAGAAAATTTTCTCAAGTACCTTCTTCACACTTTCAACCTTAGTTTCCAATGCAACTTGTGTGAGTGCTATATCTCCTGATATCTTTTTATTTACTTTATTCTAAAATTTCTTTTCTAACCATTTTAATAATTTTGTATTTGTGTCAAGGTTTGCATCACCAACCTTCTCCATTATAGCTATTAGTTGTTTAATGAGTGGCTTGGTTTCATCTGGAGTCAGTAGACTACATGCATCTAAAAAGATGTGTTTAATGTCCAACAATGTTTGCTTCTTCTTGTGCTCCCTTCTAGGTAGTTCTTGATGCTTCTTTCTAGCTAAGGCTTCCTGGAGTATGCCCATCTGCTCAATTGTCATTGTGTTAAAGTCATACTTTGGTAACACAATATCTCCATCAAGGATTACATCTCCATATTGTATCACTTCTTCAACCTTTGATGAACTTGGACTTAACACTGAGATCTGCAATAGTTTTGCATCCGTGCTTGGCTTTTGAAGAGTATGACTTGAAGGAGTGCTAGATTTTGGTAAAGTTACTAGGGCTTGAATTTCTACTTGCTCCTTCACCTTTGGTGTCAACTCTATCTCTTTAGGCTTGTCCCATTCTATAACAATTCCTTGTGATTCACCTTGATCTTGTCCTATAGGTGCAGATAAGTCTATTTAACATGTTTGACTCTATTCTTTAGTAGTGGCTTGAGTTTCCACTATATTCTTTGCAACTGTATCAACCTTTTTTGATGTAGCTTTAGATGTTTGATCCAAAGGTTGTACATTAGTGACTTGAGGGATAATAGTAGGTGGTTCTCATGTATTCACCTCTTCCCTTGGAGTTTCAGTCACTGATTTCTTTAGTTCATCTACACTCACCAAAATAGGATTATCACATAATTTGGCCTATAGTGTTGATTGATCAAGTATCCTTTTGATATCTTCCTCTGTAAGGGGATTGATGTTTTGAGCTCTGATATTAGAAACATCCTTAACTATTACTATTTTAGTGTTTACACTTATTACATGTTGAGGGCTGACATTGGGCAATTGTGTATCTTGTACACTATGTTCTTCCTGTTTCTCTACCTCAGTTATTGCCTTGTCATCTACATTCATTTATGTCCTTCCCTCAAGACTATCTTCATTATTATCATCTTCCTTGTCATCTTTAACCTCAATGGGTTCTTTTTCACCTTCCTTCATTGTAGCAAGCTCATATTTAACTTCCACATCTGTGTGGATTTTTTAACTACATCTTCGATATTGTTTTGCAAAATACTAAAGGAACTATACTTAGGTACAAACCTAACTGCATATTTCTTCATATCCTTAGCAATTTGTGTCTTAGTGAGTTCAAGCATCACTTGTGCAAGTGAAGTCTACCTTATTTGTGTTTCCAAGTTTATGCAATAGTGTCATTTCTACTCAACTCTCTCATATAAGCTTTTAGGCATTGAGTTGGCAATCTCGAGTGGGCCTTTCATAAATTTTTCCATCACGGCATATATAGCTTCCTCTACTTGATTCTTTTCTACTTTACCAAGATTATCAAAATCAACATGAGAAAATCTTGATAAGTCTACACTATTCTTGATATTTTCACATAGATTTTCTAAATCAAATAATGGGTTGTGACTCACCACCTTGAATTGGGTATTGTCATCTGATTCAGTTCTTTCTTCATCTAATTAAACTTGTGCAATATACTTCCTCCTTTGCCTTTTCTACATACCTCCTTCTTGCTCAGTTGGTTTGGCTTTCTCCTTTTCCTTTTGTGTAATGACACGTACACTAGCCCTTGTAATAGGTGTAGTTTGTTTGGGATAGCTTGGTTTTGTAGTTTCTTAGACCTTGTCACAGGTTCTACCTTGGCCTTCTTTTTATTTTGATCAATAGGTGTAGGTGCTTCCTCAGCTTCTTCTTCCTTGGAACCTTTAGCAACTTTTGTCTCCTCCTCTTGCTAATCTTCACCTTGTCCTTGAGTTAGCGAAAGTAATTCTTGTGCCTGGATGTCTTCTTCCTCTTCATCCTCTTCTTCTTCATCTTATTCCTGCTTGACACCTTCACCAAATTTAGCATTTAATTTATTCACCAACTTTTCATTCTTCTTTATAACAGAGGTAGTCTTCAATTCCATAGTGATCTAAGATTTTTCCATTTCATAATTTTCAAATGCCTTGGCATTTTTATCTACCTCTTCTGCAAGTAAAACACTAATAGCTATAAAGGCTTCATCTACATTGATTTCATATCCTAATGGTCTTAATCATCTTACCTTTGGAGTTGTTTCTTGAATAAAAGTGTAATCAACATCCACCAAGAAAAAAACATCATTATAATTTTTTTCCACTAGTGACACTGGAATTCTCAATCTTTTCTTCATTGACTACTTGAAGTCTTCAAAATAGTTGGTCATAACTGACTCAAAATTGTCACCCAATTGTTCAATGAATTCACCAATTTTTATTTCCACTAACCTATTTATTTTCCATGCAACTATGCCAAATGTGGGAAATGTATTTTGAACATAAAAGAATATACATATCAAAATAGAACCAAATTTACATTGAGCACTCTTAGTCTTTATTATGGTTCCTAAGTTCTCAACCAATTGTAAGATCATATGTGTGATCTTTCTTTACAATCTTATAACCCACATCTACTACAATATAGGGCACACTATTTAATTTTTTGGATTGATAAAACTTGTGTAAAATAACCCTAACTACAAAGTCTAACAAAGGATCTATAATGGTGTCAATTGTCATGCCTCTCTTATTCTTCTCAATGACTTCTTTTGAGTCACTCAAACTCTTTGGCTGATCTAGGGTCGGATATCATGTAATCCTATGGATTATCCTTTTGGTTATCTTGATAGGTCCATTATCTAACCAAAGTGAACTATCATGAATTCTGGTGAGCACAATCCTAATCCATTCTATTTTGAACACATTTAGGAAGTCTAGGGCTCATGTTAACCCTTTCTTTTCTATAAATTTGTTTTCTTCCCTTAGTACACCATTCTCACAAAGTTTTTCATATGCTTGCCTAATCTCCATATCTCCTATACTTCCAATTTTGTAGTTATAACATTTCCTTACATCTTGAACCATTAAATATTTGGTGGTATCATAGATAATGCATCAGAGGGGTCTTGCCTGTATGCAATATTAGGTATGGCCTTGAATATCGGTTGCTTAACCTTGTTACTAACTAGTTGAACATTTAAAACCTCCTTACCCTCTACATTCTTTGAACTAGATGCCATTTTGTGAAACTAGGGTTTACAAAAATATAAACAACATAACTCAACACTTGATAAATACCTTGCAAGGTCTGACAAAATGGTGTTGAATCACTACACAAATATTTTTCAATTTCTTTGGATGTATTTTTAGATCATCTCTTGCTCTTCTTGCTCTTTCTCGATTTCAAAATGATGAAAAATGAGTTGAAATCAATCAAATACCCTTATGAAACACTACAATAAATGTTGAGGGCTTATACAGCTATAAGCTTGGCATCAACCAATTTCAGGCTCACTCAGAATCTAGTAGTATTTTCAATTGTTTGGCAACCATTACAAGCTTGACATCCTCTTGCATTTCACTCGACACATATAGTAAACTTTTCATGCTCAGCAATAACATTAAAAACTTAAAGATTTTCTTTGATTTTTAATAACATCTTGCATCTTTGATCATGCTAATGTAATCTTTTCATCACTGAATCCTTTGGAATTGATGTGTGATATGACCTTTGAATATCAGTCCCACATACCTCTTGATTGCTTAGTTTGATGAGGTGTGATCACTTGACCCATTGGGTGAAGTGATGCCTTCTCTATTTGATGTGCTGCAATCATCCTTTTTCTTCCATCTCTTGCTCATTTCACTTCTAACACTTTCAACATCTATCTTGCCCTTGCCTTTATCAAACTCACAACTAGGTGCCTTTGACTTTTTTAGACAATATCAACTAATGCGACCAGTCTTCAAACAACCAAAACATGTGGTTTGACTCAACCAAATTTTGTAGTCACTTTTGAAGTGTGTTCTAATACAATTCTCAAGAACATGTCCATATTCTTGATAATAATGACAACTATACCTTGTATTATAATCCTAGTTATAAGAGTTGCCATTGTTTCTTTCCTTTGTTTGCCTATTTGATGACCACATGGGTTTGGATCTACATTCAAAAGCTCTATGTCCATACTTTTGACAGTTGTAGCAATATCCTTGAAATATTTGAGTGTACATTGTCTTAGTTCTGCATTCATGTGTTTGACGACATTTTTTGTTGCACTTATGGTAGTGAACCATGTTCTTATGCTTGACATTCTAATTTATAGTCTTTCTCTTGCACATATTAGCAGTATGTCATTTCTTACCACAATTTTGACAAGTAGGTTTGGATTTCTTACCTTTGTTGCTTCTATCTTCAACACTTTTGGATGATTCTCCTTCTTTAGTACTTGTGTATCCCAATCCAAAAGTATCATTATTCGATCTAGGAGATCTCAATAATTTCTCAAAGTATTTGATGGCTTCACTTGGTTTATTGAAATTTTTAGCAAATTCCTTTTCCATTTTTAGGTCACTTTGCAATTGCTCGTTATGCAACTTTAATCATGTTATCTCAATGTCCTTGACATTTAGCTCATAGTTGGTGTTCATTATTTGACTTAGTGTATCCAATTGCATGTTGGAAATCTTGGTTAGTTTTGATGATTTCTCTTCCATTCTGTTGGCCAAAACTCTTTTATCTTCTTGAATCATGGATTTATCTCCCATGGCTTTCTTCTTCTATTCAGTGATCTCACATAGGAGTATGGCTTGTGATTCTTGTTCTAACTTGAGATTTTTGATTGCCTCAGCTTGGGCTCTATTCTTTTCCATTAGATTTGCAACTACTACATTAAATTCATTTGAGTCTCTATCTGCAAATATCATAGTACTGTTCATCTCTCTATATTGTGTGTCATTCTCTCGAATAGAAATTTCCTTCCTTCTCTTTAAAGATTTCTTTAATTCTTCTCTTGCTTCATCCAATTGATGTAGAATGAGTTGTATTTCAATTTTTTGATTCTCAACAATCTTTCCCGACTTGTAGACTTATATTTTCAAGATCTTTCCTTAAAGCTACAAAGCTTCTCTTTCAAAGAACCTAGATCTAATACCAATTGTTGGAATTACAATAGGAAAGGTAAAATTGTGAGGGGGGGGGGGGGGGGGGGGGGGGCGAGGGGGGTGGGTGTGTTAAATTATTAGTTTAAACTGTGACTCATAAAAACATTCACTACACATCCATCTCATACATTCACTAAGTAAACTGAAATATCATGTAAATCATATAAACATATAAGAATTTACACACATGTAACACTAGATATGATTAACCAAAATCCCTCCAATGAAAAGGTAAAAATAGGGTGGGGATGACACCCACAAATCTTCACTACTACAATAATAAACTGTATCCAATGAAGGCTACAATTTTTTTATCATGAGACATGATCTACCTTGTGAAAGGTCTACCTTGTTAAAGGCTTACAAATAATGTTAGGTCTCACCCTATTAAAGGATTTCAACACCCTATTAGAAGTGTGCCTTGCTAAAGGACTTTAACTCACAATTAAGTAAGCACCTTGTTAGAGGACTTCAATACACCTTGTTAGGATTACTCTGTTAAGAGATTTGACTAATTCACCTGCTAGAATGATTCAACAATGATCTTGTGATTAACACTTGATTTCTTGATAATATATCACCTCTAAACTAACGTATTGTTGATCCTTCTTGATCAAACGTCTCTTTGTTGTATGCTCTTCTCTTCCTTTGTTATCCTTTAATTGATTCTACAATACAATCTTATATCATAACTCCTTAGCCACCATGAATGTTCCATTTGTGCATGTAAACTTTTCTCTTTGCTCCTTCATAGACCTTATAAAGTTTAGGGTTTCTCCTCCTTAGGAAGACTTAGGTGACTTAGGGTTAGGTATGAATTAATGACTATAATTCATCCATTTTTCCACTTAATCCTTCCCTTTTTCTGATTGGCTACATTTCATGCATTGGGAATCCAACTTAAGATTTGTCCTTATCTCCAAAATATTGTAAATTAATCTTTAAGTCAGCTCAAAATGGTTTACATAGTTGTTTGTGCCATTACAAACAACTATGACAAAAATGTCTCAATCAACATCTAAAGTCTCCAATGCTCAACATATACTAATTTCTATTCTGTGACTTGACATTTGTATCACTCAGCATGTACTACTTGCTCAACTCCTAAATTACTCGGCTTTCATTGTTTGCTCAACACTTGAGTGACTCGACACATGAGTGGTTTGACACTCACTATGGACTCAACATGCTTTATTATATACATTTGTGCTCAGCATGTACTACTTGTTTGACATGAACTAAGTAAATGACTTAAGTGTGTAGACACTCATTAGTCAAAACTAGTATGAGATCAACATTTGGTGATTGCTAAATCAATAATTTTGCAAACTTCATGAATTCTAAACAATTTTGAATTAACCCTTTAAAAAAAACACCAATAAAGTTCAAACTATAACTTCATTTTCGTAGTCAAAGTCATTTTTTTTAATCCAGCCGCAGTTATAAATCTACAACATCTTTGATTAGAGCATCATCACTTCTACTTTTATTCTAAGAGATTTCTTTGGGGTGAACTAACACAACTATGGGGGAAAAAGTTACCATGTTTAACTACCTTGAAGAACTAGCTTCCCCTATAGTGGGTGGTTAATTGATGCTAGAAACTTTAGCTTCTTCAAGATCTACTACTCTTTTTTCTAAAAAGCTCACCTAACCTTGCAAGTTAGGATTTTCTTTTGTTCTTTGTTCATAAGTAGCATATACATAATTGTATTTTTCTTGTAATTGTTCATGTTTCTTCTTTGTTCCTTCTAACACATTGTGAAAATATGACACATGCTCTTAGGAATTCCTCATGGATTAGGAAAGTTTGGCATCTTCAACTCTATGAAAAACCACATTTCCCCTGACTCTGTTGTCTTCGCCAGTGCCTTGACCTAAAGAAGAAGGAGAAATATACTAAGTAGTTAAGTCAACTAGGTCTTCTCTATAACACATCCCATAAGTAGATATTTCTTCTTCCCTCCTAGGTTTCTTCAACCTCATATCCTTCATGATAGAGCCAAATGCAATTGCATCAACAATATTGAGATTTGGCAACAGTTGAAATCCTAATTTCTTTACAATTTTACTCCCCTCCTTTGGGCTAATGGCATCAAATTTGACCATCATCTCATGTTCAACTTCTTTACCAATATCATCAAGATCATCATCTGGCCTTTATTTCCTTATTTTATCAACCATCTTGTGACAATCTTCCCTAAAATGCTACCATAATAATTACTTAAAAGAGATTGATTTAACAAATTCACCATCATAAACATCCACCTTACAAGACTATGTTTGGAGCATCCTTAGGAATAGTCCCTTTATCTCTAATGTATTAATATCATAGATTTGTGCTCTAGGGACTTGAAGATCTTTATTCCTATGACATCTTTTTTTAGGAATATAAGTATATTCCTCTTCTTCATCATCATCATCTTTATATGGCAGATTCAACTCTCTAATTTGTTTTGTACTTTGATATTATTTGCCTCCACTATAACTTCTTGTTTAGCAGTGTCTTCCTCCTTTTCTTCATGTATGTCATTACTATGCCTTTCATGTGGGAAATTTTTAGGATGTGGTCTAGGAGATTCAAGAGATGGAGATCTTCTTGTTGGATCCTCTAGCACTATTTCCTCCATACTTGGTATTTCATATTTCAAGATCTTTTTTTGATTCAACATCGTGGCTTTTTTATTCTTCTTTAATTCTCTTATGTCCTCTATTTTTATTTGAGACTATATCATTGGATTGCAATAATATATTAAAACTTTCTTCATTATCAACAAAGGTTACCTTTTTTTCCTTCCTCTCCCTAGCTTCTCAGTCATTGTGTTATATATACTTTGGAAATGTCCCAAAAGCATTCTCAATATCTACTCTAAGGTCTTACAATCTGAGAGTGGATCATATTTGGGGTCCTTTTATCAAATATCTTCTAAGATCTTTTGATAGATACACTAGTATACTTTCTTCTTTGAGACTTCAAGTCTTCTTCATTTATGATAATGTCTTCAGGGTAATCAAATTTGTGCTTACCTCTTGGAGATTTATTTATATTTTGTGCATCAATCTCTCATAGAATCCTACAATGTCATTAATTCTCTTTGAGTTGACATTCATGTTATAAGGTCTTAACAACTTAATCAAATTATTTCTCCCATCCTTAATAATGGAAAAATGGTGAAAATTTGTGAGGTCAGGAAAGAAAGTTCCCTTTCTGGCCTTCTCTAGAGGAAAATCTGTGTCTTACAACATAGTAATATGTCTTATAACCTCAAGGAAACCAATTCTTAATGGGACATATTTTGGAAGTATAAAAGGACTTCCTAGGAATCCATGTATCCTTATAACTATGGTGAAGGGATTAAAACAAATGTCCTCTCATTGGTGACACATCTTTGGCTTTGAATTGTAATCAATAGGTCTCAAGAAGATTTTTAATGATTGAGGAAATTCATCAACCACATATAGAATTCTTATTCTTAGGGGAATCCCAAATTGGTTTTCAAGCAACATAAAGCTTACCCTCCCAATCCAATGACAAGATAGTTGACCATAATTGGATAGGCAATTTCTCTCCACCTCTCTCAAGTTCTAGATCCATATCCTCTACAAAATATTTTTTGTTGTGGAAAAGAATCATATTCACAAGAAATAAGTACCACCTAAAATATGTGGACTCTCCTTTCTTCAAAATTTTTAGTCCTTCATTAATGTTTATCTCTAAAAATGTTGGGAAGTCATAAATCAATGCATCTTCATCTTTTTGAATTCCTAAGCACATCCACATTGTTGTCTTACTAAATTTTCTCTTATTGGTCAACCCTAGTACTTGATACAGGGTAGTGTGGGTATTCATCAAAGTTTCATTGTAGTGCTCATAATTACCTATTATATATGAAATGGCTAGGGGATTCTATTTTATCCCATCTACTTCTTTCAATAAAGAAGTTATCAAATTTTGTTGTACATCTTTCCTCTATCAAAGGCTTATTCAAATAGCTTGAAATCTATATCACTAGTCACACCTTCAACAAGGTGGAGACCAAATGATTCTCTAATAGAATCAACTTCTATTTGCAATAGGGTATTTCCATTTACATCCCTGATTAAATGTGATATTAGGTTATACTTATTTACTAACTTCAAAAGTAGATCAATATCAAGGAAAATTGTAGTCATTACCCTTTTTCCTAGATCATACTGCCATACATTGCTAAGTGGGCTCCTTGCATTTCCTTGGCCATACCACCATCTAAAGGTCTCTAAACCTTTGGTGGGCATTTTTGTATCACATACATTTACATATTTGTCTTTTAAACTCGATCACACTTCATTCTTTAATACCTTCCACCCTTCAGTGACTTCTCTACCTTCCTTTAACATGAATAATTATTCAATAAAATCATCCTAAACCCTTCTATCCTTATAATTTAATTTTTTAGAGTACCATTTTGGAGGAATTTTCCTTATAAAAGAGGATTCACATGGCTAGGGTTTTTCTAGGGCTCAAAGATATAAACTAGTGCTTATTTTTGACAAATGCAAATCTCAGGTGGCACAAGCTTCAAATTCATAACACAAGAGGAGAATACAAAACTTACTTTTTCAATTCACAAATTCCAAGGTGCTACAATTTTGGTTCTAAAGACCCTCGATCTCAAAAATGTCGCTTCATCAAATCTAGCATGTGGATATGGGCAATCAAAATGAGGTGAAAACCTTTAAAATGATTGTATTAATATTAAAACCTCAAATTCATGTGACATAATTATCACATTACTACCCTAAGCAAAAATTCCTTTCTTGGCTTTTTACTTGGTTTGAAAATCAATTGTTGATCATGTTCTAACTTTGCATCAAACAATCGAGAATCCTTTTGACTTCCATTGACTAGTTGATTCATCACTTGGGACCCATCATGAAGCAATGAGGATCTAGAGAATTAATTACATATGATTTTTTGAAAATTCAATGCCTTTGAGTGAGTGGGACACATGACCACATCACGTTGTATCACAATACATCTTCGATTTCCTTGCAATATAACATGG
The DNA here is from genome assembly GCA_028749045.1 of Cupressus sempervirens. NCBI lineage: Eukaryota > Viridiplantae > Streptophyta > Pinopsida > Cupressales > Cupressaceae > Cupressus > Cupressus sempervirens. Next base: position 476,650,547 of record CM053787.1, read on the forward strand.
TTCATCAATCTGCCCTCCTCTCTTAGAACACATGGATGATTGATCTTTACCAAGAAATTAAGTCCTCATCATTAGTTTATCCATCATTCTCTATCTTTCTTTTAAGTGAACATGTATCCCCTTGGTGTAGGATAGGACACATGGAAGAACCTTGCTTCATCACCATAGGAAGAGAAGTCTTTAGCGAGAGAGCACAGATTGTTGGATCATCTTTTATAATTAATATTGTGAGTGATTAAAATCACTAGACTCACTAACACTATAGATGTGACCCAATCAACAATTAGTTCCCTGCTAACTTCTCAAGTCCCACTAGAAATCCTACTCAAAGGATGAGACACATGTCATAATCTCACTTATCCACTATAACCTTTATCAGAGCTTGAGAAGCCATGACACTGTTGAATCATAAAGAAATGGAAAATTGTCATTGAATCCATGTGGCATCCTCTTGGAATTTTTATCATACAACTTAGAGCTTCAACCCATCCATGTTCGTTGTCATGGACATACGTGGACCAATCAAAACATGGTTAGTCCCTACTAAAATAGGTCCCACTAGATAATTTGAGCTTTAGTTTGTCTCCACACGACTGCTTCACATTGTATTGCTATATCAACAACCAAGGGTAGCAGGCTAACACAATCCATCAATCTATATCTTTATATTTGTAAGCACATGGGCCATGGTTGGATGCATGTCACCATCACATTGTAGTGCCATTCAAGGTAGGACACCTAGCAATATAGCGATGGATTTTGATCTGACATTGAATGCTAGCTCAAAAAAAGTATCAGGTCCCATCATTTCCACATGGCATCATCATGTAGTCTTGCTAAGATGAAGGTCAAGCATTGTGAAGTAACATGCATCATTGATCTTAATCACACCATGTTCATGTGCTCAAAACTAAATATTGAATAAAGTGATTAACACTAAGGTTTAAGTATTAATAAAAGGGGACCACAGGTGATAGAAAAGTTAATATCTAAGATATGTATACATGGGGACCCATTAACAAAGATAAAGTCCTTGCCTTAATGGTTAAGGTGATTATTATTTAAAAACAAAGGGACACGATGTCACAACTTCAAAGGTAATAAAGCCTAGTCTTAAAACACATTACAATGATATAAATCCCTTTCTTAAATGAAGACAAAAGGTAATGAAGAAATAGAATTACTTAGGGATTTTTTTAGAATTCACCTAGGGTTTCAACCTAAAACCCTTTGCAACAAGGGTTTTTTCAAAAGAAGAACAATCACAAGAATACAACAAAATAGAAGAGTCCTAAAGTGAAGATGGAAAATTTTAATCTGAAAAACACACCAATAGATTAGATGATAGATGATGAATTCAACACTAATATAAGGATATCTACATAATCAAGATGTATGAGATAGATGAAGTGTCTTTGGAATTTTGGTCAAAGAGGGAGAGATTTAGTTATGATGTAGTAATGTCAGAGAGAGAGAGAGAGAGAGAGAGAGAGAGAGAGAGAGAGAGAGAGAGAGAGAGAGAGAGAGAGAGAGAGAGAGCATATAAAGAGAGAGTATATTAAGAAAAAAAAGAAGAGAAGTTATACATGAAAGAAGGATCAATAGTATTTTGCATGAGATGTTGCAAAGAAGAGAAACTTAGGTGAGGTGTTTCTAAAGTCTATATCAAAGAGGGAGTTAATTAATTTTATTTGAGTTGCATGGATGAGAATTAGAATGAAACTAAAAGAAAGATATTGTTGGATATAGAGATGAGAATCAAAATGAAACTAAGGATATTAATGAAGATCTGATATTAAACATGGAGAGATATTTCTCAAAGCAATACATGTTTTGGATTGCATGGTAACTAGAGGTGTTGCCATCAATACCAAAGAGATAGATTATTGAAAACTACAATTGGAACAATTGTTATGGTGTCATTGATGTCAAACCTTATTGGTAAGATAATTTTCTATCTGATTTGAGTGCCATATAAAGATGATTGATGAAGAGAACTTGAGAAGTTGGACATAACAAAGGCACCTAGAGGAAAGGTTGTGTTATGAAAGGAAAATAAAATGGGCACTTGATTAGTTAGACTTTGACAAGATAAAGTGATTGTTTAATCATGATATAAGTAAAGAATATAGTTATATTTAAGCCTTGAAGAAGTAATCAAAGAATGACTAAATGCATAGGCTTGATCAAGAAAAGGATTAGACTATTAAGTAACTTGAAGTATATGCTGAGTGATGCTAGTATCGAATGAGTGCCAATATGTGCCAAGCATAAGTAGTGGTGACCGCATCAATATTGACTGAGAATTAATATATATGATGAACTAAAATGTCAATAGTGATCGAGCAACCCAATGACGACCAAGCATTAGAACACAACATTGACTAAGGGACAAAATTTTGACAAAATTGTGAGAAAATTATTATTTCTAGCCAACACAATTAATTTCTTGGAATATGTAAAGCATGTGAAAGATAAGGATGGATGACTTGGAACATTTAAATCAAGGGAAACCATGTTTTTGTGTTTCAATGCAAGGATTCAAGGATAAGTTTAGAGAATTTTCTAGAAGAGAAAATAGGAGACTAAATGTTGGAAGGATTCAATGAATCTAACCAAACCCTAATATCTACAATGATGTACAAGTGGTGGAAGATTAGAAGTACCTATCCAAGGAGGTACAAGGGCTAATCTAATGTGGTTGTAGAATTTGTTGATGCTATTTATTGGAAAACTTAAGCAGGAGGCTAAGAATAGTTGAGAAGTAGTGAAGAGTGATTTCTTGAAGGTTTGCCAAGTGAATCAGAGATAGTGATGACAATGAGGGCTAGTTAGTAGATCAACAAGTGAGCTAAATTGTGATCTATATTTACAAAGTGAGTTGTATTAGTCAGATCAAAACCTATTGTTACTTTCTAGCCATTGTATCAATATTGAAATTATTTAATCAAGGTTGACCTAACAATCATATATAAATCCTTTAATCAAGGTGGCATTCTAATGGAATGTTCTAAAGTCCTCTAATAAGGTTATTTTTAGTAGGGTGATTAAATCCTTTAACAAGGTCAAATTTTAACAGCATGTTTTGCAACCTTTAATAGGCTTGGCTCCTAATAGAGCTCATATTAGAAGATTGAAAGATTGGTGACATGTTACTAGTGGTTTTTCTCTAATTGGGTTTCCACACTAAATCCTAGTGTCAACTTGTGTGGACGTTATTTGTGATGATTTAATGTTAAAGTTCTACATTCTATAATACTATTATTATTAGGATAGTGGATTTCTAGTTGATGTTATTGATAGCCTACTCTAGAGGTTGAGCTAATGGATGCTTAGTTCTAAGAGTTTTTAGTGTTTAATTGACAAATTAGTACACATTGCACCTTGGATAATTGATTCACATCCCCCCCACCTCTTAGTTATTTTAAACATTCTAACATTAATTTCAATAGGAGTGTTCTTAAATTTTTTCATCATATCAATTAAAGCATCTTCAATTTTTTATGATCTTCCTCAATCAATTTATTATACTTGACATATTGAAAAGTTGAAAAACCTCCATGTTCTCTTCAGGAATATTCTATTTTGTCAATAGTTTTGGGGTTTCTTATTTACAAAATACTCTAAACTGATCAATATGATTTGATTAAATTTTCTCATTGCCATCATCATTTTTGATAATTAATTGCCTTCTCCTTCTCTAAGCTTGTTGGCTTGTAGATGCAAATAAATCCTTTCTTTTCTAATATGTTTTTACCTATGATTATGCAAGCTTAGTTACTCTAGCAATTTTCTTTCTTTTAAGGTGGGGTGATCTCTAATACAACTTAGTTCCTTGACCTCATAGCTTTGGGCCTCTGTTGAGTAACAAATGGTCTCTTCATACCTTTCTTCTCCTTAGGTTTGGATACAACTATTTCTTTTCCTTTATCCTTTGATTCTATCTCCTTATCTTCTCATTTTCCTCAAGTAATCATAAGTGTTTGTTTTTCCTTATTTTCACTGAGTGAATCTTCTAAACTATCAATCATTTTCCTTGACTTTATTCAATGTCCATTTTTATCCTTTCATTTGCAACCTCATAAGTTACAAAAGACTTTTCTCTTGTATTTACAGGTTCTTTTAATAGTTCTTCAATAGCTTTAGTACCCTGATCAATGTTTATCTTATATCTTATGGGTTCCAACCATGCAACTTTGAGCTTGGAAGCTTAGATCAAAGTATCATAAATATCAACTAAGATACAAATACTATCCTCATATTTCTCAAAAAATTGGAGTAGTTATTGGTTTCTTTGATGCATTCTTTCCTTAAACTCTTTGAAATATGCATCCATCACACTCTCAAAATTATCACCTAACTATATTAATTATTCATAATTTTGGTAGATTGATGGCCTATTCATATCCCAATTTACATTTCTAATTGTGGGGAAGTAGTTTTTATGGTAGAAAGGTGTGCATACCAATAGTGACCCTAATTTATAGGTTTTTGTTATACAGAATTGAATAGTCTTCATATTTTATGATAGTTTCTTCAATTGCAACTCAGCTAGGTCAAGCTTGTGTCCCTTCTTCACAATTTTGTAGGAAAATTAAATAGCTCCACAAGGTACACTATTAGCTCTTCTAGATTGAAAAATATTATAAGAAATAACATACACACCAAATCTCATCTCCAAGTTAATAATTGTAGAAACTTTCAAACCTCTTCCATCCCATTCATCTTTGGTATTATGTTCAATTTATTTCTTTGACGCAAATTGAATAGTTTTGACTTATTTTAATAGGGTAAACAGTAATCATATGGATAACATATTTGGTAATTTTGATAGGCTCATCTATACAAAATGTCATAGTATGCACTCTTCTCTATACAATTTTTATGCACTTTTTTTAAATACCTTAGAAAAATGTAACACGTGTCAATTCCTTTGTTTCTAGATGCTTGTTTTCATTAGTTTTTCATCTACATAAAATTTCTCATATGTCTTCCTTAGCTCATAATCTCACAATTCATTTATTTTACAATGATAAAATGTACAAATATCATGCATCAATAAAACCCTAGGTGGAATCGAGGATAAAGATCCCATCTCATTAGTTTGTGTTGCCACTTTGGGGTGAATCTTTTACTTTGGTTCTTATCTCATAATTTGCACCAAGTAATTTTTTTACCATATCATAATGATTTTGAGTTAACCTTGTGATTTCTTCATCCTTAGCATCTAGTCTTACAATGATCCATCTCTTATCCTCTTCAATCATTATTTTCTCATCTTTATCTTGTCTCTCTTGTTCCAACACCTGACACATCGTTGTAGATTTTAGATCACACTCTCTTTTTAGTGATTTCATAGCTTAGTAAGGTTATGGTTTTTCTCATGCAAATCAACTATAGCAACATCTAGTTCATCAGTCTTGTTTCTGTCAGATAGTTCCTCAATCACTTCCTCCTGATATTTGTCATTCATTTTTTTGATAAATTTCCTTTATTTTATTCAATGAATACTTTAGTTTCTCCTTCATCTCATTTATTTTATTTAGGGTCATCCTTAGTTCCAATTTTTGATTCCCAATGGTCTTGTCAAGCCTATAACTTTCCATATCTTGGATCTTAACACTAAGGTCATAAAACCCTTTGACAATTATCTATAATTTTTGGATTATTTAGGAGAGGTGTGATGTTGAGAGAGAGGGTGAATTGGTATCCTCAAAAACTTAAACATTTAAACAAAATCTATAATGCCCTTTTTCTTTTCACAACTCACTAAGTGTATATCATTAACCACAATATTGAAAATGAAAATAACTTTATCTATGATAAATTGTATGTATCATGAAAACATAAACCATAAAATCATTGAAATGTGACATAAGTATTTGGTCACAAAGAAACCTTTAGTTAGAGTGAAAATTGTGGTGGGTATGGTACCCACAAATCCTTCACTACTGCAGTAAGAGGGTGCCTTGTTAGGGCTATAATATTGTGTCACTTTAGTGACTTACTCTTCTAGGAATAATACAAGAAGATCTATAAGGATCTACCTATCTCAAGGATTTTACAACATTATAAAAAGTGTGTACTTTTTAAAGAGATTTATAATCAAATTGTTAGGTTTACCCAGTTAAAGGATTTAATTGCTATAATGATTAGAAAATAGTAGTAAAACTAACATGTATAGATGCAACTTACTTTTCCAATCAGATCCCTCTTCTACGCACTGATTGGCCTTAATAAGTAGAGAGTATTAAACTATTCTTGAAACAAAGAGAAGCTCAACATGGTAACATACTTTAAAATATTTCATTATGTCCAACTATTAATCTTATTGAATAACATGTATTGAACCTTAATTATAGAATCCAAAAAATATCTTATTCTTTAGGTATATCATGCAAGTTAGTCTTGTGTTCATCATGAATTGATTTATTCAATCTAAATTTAAATATTTTTATATTCTTCTTGTTTTCTTCTTATGCATAGATTCCTTTCATTTTAAATGGGCCAAATAGAATTTAACAACATCTTCATAATCTCTTACCATCAAAAGGATTAACCATGATTTGTTTAGTGAAAGGTGTTGGACAAGTAAGAAATAGTTTATGTTGAAGGGCTGATTTTGTTCAATATAACATGTGAGGGTTATTCAGATTACTTGGAGACCAAAAAGTTGAGAATATGATACTTTTTATGTGTGTTAAGAGAACACTTGTTTACTTATCAATGTAAAATTCTTTTGAATTGAAGTTCTAATTTGGTTTTAATATTTTGTTAGAAAGTAAATCCCACCAATATAACTGAGGTGGGGAGGGGGGGGGGGGGTGGTGAATAAGCTATCCAACTATTATAACAATTATCAATCTTATTAATCCTTAACCATGTGATAAATATAATCAACAACCATAACAAGATACTCTTACATGATAACACTAGATATGTTAACTAGGGAAATCCTTGATTAGAGGGAAAACCTTGGTGGGGATGGTACCCACAAGATGATGTACTAATATAAATATCCTTGTTAGAGGATGGACCCTATTAGGAGTCAATAAAAACATTCAATACATATCAATCCATGTTAGGAGACTTTGAATCCCTATTAGAAGACTCCAACCCTGATAGAAGTTTTAGAAGATAGATGGACTCACTATCCAAACAACTTTAGGGGTAAGACCAATGAACCCACAATCCAAATGATCTTTATATTATTCCTTGTAGAATAATAGAAATGAATTATATCGTTACATCCTCTTTCTATATCCTATTAACCAAAGTACTCTTCTTCTTTTGATCTTGATACCAGATCACCAACTTTGTATCCAATAATCCCTTGGATCTCTTACTCGCATTTACCAAACACTCTACTCTTTTTCACACTTCTCAATCATAATTCTTTATACTTCTCAATCAAGGAAAATGCTTTCCTTTATACCATATCCTAAAAATAATTCCTTGAGGCTTTCCCAATTAATTATAATATGGCTACATTAAGATAATTAATTATTTCACAATTACACAATATTGTCAGGTCACATTCTTTACAACTTATCACATGTATAACTCTAAACCTCATGTACTCACTAACATCATCATCTAATTTTCCCTCTATCACAGTTTAACTTCACATATCACAATTCCATCTCTACTAGGAGATACAATCCATTCTTCAAAAACTACTTCTTAGATACTCTATCTCTATACTATTCTTTATAAATCAAGCATATCTTGTGTACATCTTTAACTTACTTCATGTGCACTTAACCTCAACATCAGGACACTCTGTAGAACACATACTTGGCCACGTTTGACGTGAACATCAATCATTTGTCTATATGACTTCGATCTCTATCTTCTACTCTACTAGTATTCATAAAAACTATATTATGTTGTTATTAATGACAAACATAGTCATGAATGCAACATGCCAATTATACTATCAATCTCCACATGCTCTAGAAATGCTTAGGATACTCCCTAAAAAGAATATCATCAACATTCATGTTAACATGTTTATGCTAGAGTTTGAAAATTTAATGATTTATATGAGAAAGATAGTGCTATTGATTTATTAGGAAATCTTGTGCTTGTATATATAGGTGTTTATCTTCAATACTAGGTTTGATTCCTTGGAAAACCATTAAAAAATTGTTATATCTTGTAGATAAATATGGCCATGTTCAATTGCAACACACTTCCAATAAAGTATAATATTTGCAATGCTTTAGAGAATGAATATATAGTTGTCTATTTTGGATAGGATATATTTATATGTAATTCTAATGTTTCTTTTAAGCTTTCACTTGGCCACAAATTTTTATCCCTTGTGTCATATTGATGGTGATTACTTGACTATCCAAACATCTATTTATTTATATTTCTCCATCCAAAATGATAATGATCCTCTTTCTTATACTAAATTTATTTCTTTGGAGCATTTTGGGGAACCTCTCACCATGTGCTTTAAAACTTCTTTAATTGTTTCTCATATTCAACTCTACCATTTTGTGGAGGATGTTTATCTTCTGACTTTTAACCCTACTTTCTCTATGCATGCTAATAGAGTATTTCTTAGACTATTGTTGGTTAACAAAGAAATTTATTCTTCCTCATCTTTCCAAACTCATCCTTGAGTGCATAAAAATTGCGACCCACTATTTTGTGGGATTATTCACAGTTATTTTAATATCATAGAAATGATTTGTCTGAGAACTTGTCTAACTAGTATAATATTGGCTTGTGTAACCTTGTACTTGGGGATTTTTATTGTAGCTTAGATTTAGGGAGCTGCAAGGTGGTGTGAAATTTTTTTAATTCATTCATGGAATACAATTAGACCCTTTCATATTTCAATGTACAATGTGAAGATCATTGTTGTAATGTCCATGTAAAGGTTTAAAGTCATTAAGTGTCAAAGTGCAACTTTATAAAAGTTGTAAATGTTGCACAAATATTGCATAAATGGAAGATGAACATTCCTTAGTATTTTAATATTTACAAACTAACAATATATATTATTAGAGTATTTTTATGGTTGAGCATGTAGAGGATAGTCACTTTGGAGGTGTGCATGGAAAAAAAACTAGATACCTCTGATTGTAAGAGAAGTCTTGCAAGAACGTGATATAGATAGTCATGTATTGAAGTGATAAAATATTTTTAAATATTAAAAATAAGGAATGGGGATGATACTTTATCTATATTGAATGCAATCAAATTATACTTTTATTTAATAAAACGTTTTGCAGTTTTTTCATAACTTTCACTCCTTTACAACTAGATTAGTCATGTTTATATGCAATTTTATGCTTTGTTTTATTTTTAAATTGATTAAATATCCCCTTAAACTTATTTGAGGATTTACTATGATGAGTGAGATTTCCTTTAAGATAACTTGGGGAAGTGGTCATAGATTTGGGAGAAAGATCCATTAGTTTTTTATAGAAACTATTAAAGACCCTCAGTATGGGAATTACTCACAAGGGTTTGATCAAAACATATATATAAGTCATTGTAAAAATCTCCATCTTTGGTCTTTTGTAATACATTCATAAACCTTTCAAAAATAGGTGGTTTCATGTTGATTTATTATGGCACATGAAAATATTGTGATACCCTAGCTAATGTTATCAACTCTTACCTTCTAACAATACCATGACATCACATTCCAATATTAAGTAATGTATTTCATTAGCACAAGACCACTATGATTGCATCCGACAAAATTGAGCATTCTCATAGGATCCTGATGATCCACACAATATTCCATCATCTAGAGGTAAATTTCATCTTATGACAATAGACAATCAATAGGATCCATTGATCCAATCAACATCTCATTTCTTCAATACTATCCTCGGTCTTTCAGTTTTTTCTTCTAATAAGAAGATTTTGAATGATATAGAGGGCTCCACCCTGCATGCTGGTGATGAGCCTAGTTTAGAGTCTAATGGGATTTTTTTATGTTGGCTTTGCAAAAACTAGTTTTTTGGTGGGTGGACCTCAAGATTATGGCCCTTTTATGGTTGGTCATTTCATTAATGGTGTTGCTTCTACTAGCTATGACTATTTGAAGGATTCACTAGCCTAGCAATCTATACCAAATAGGATTGAAGAGGGATCAATTTTAGTTAAAGCAAAGCATACAAAGAAGCTTTCCCCTCATGCTTCCCCTAAATCCCATAAGTTAGGGGTTAAGGGGAATTTCTAATTTTGTTGATTTCTATTTATGTAGGGTATTAGTTCTTTAATGATTTATCTTTTCCTGATCACTAGTTTATCTAAGTGGGGGTTGTGTGTTATGTAGCACCCCCTTCTCTATCTATGTTTTGTTGTGTCTCTATGTTATTTTTCAATGATGTGAATATTGTATGTCTTTCAAGTTGGTTTTTAAATTGTTAAGTTTTTCTTCTACTATGTATTTGGATTTTAGGGCCCCTCCAAAACCTATTTTCTTAATAAAAAACAAGTCACCATTAATCATCAGGTGTTATCCCTTTGTCATAAGTTTACAAGATAACATCCAACTCAATGGCTTTATGAGAAATCAATTCAATGACATCATTACTTATCTATAACAAGTCTTAAAACACTAGATTTTTACAAGTACATTATCTTTGGTGTAGGGTATATAAGAGCTTATCTTGATATTGTATGCACCCAAAAATGGTCGCCTAGACTATGGGCCCCCATTATTCAATTTATCAATTTATCAAATTTTCTAAATCAATGGTTTGTAATATTTTATTAAATCAATTCAAGTCAATTTCCTTGATCAAATTCGATTTATTTCATTTTTAAGATTGATCATTTTATTCCAAGTCTTATTTAATTAAAAGAAAATCTTCTCTTTTAATTAAATAAAATAAAATCCCCATTTAATTAAAAGAAAACCTCTCTTTTAATTTAATTAAATATCTTCTATTTAACTAAAAAGAACTTGCTCCCTTTTAATTAAATAAAAATCCCACTTAAATATCTCTTTTGATGAAAAAAGGAAATAAAATAATTTCTTTTTATTTAATTTCTCTACACTTAAAAATGTGATCTAAGTGGGATTTATCTTTCCACTTTCTCCTCAACCACTCCTCTTTTCTAATTGGTGGAATCTTGTCTCACATGGATCACCACTTTCTTCTCAACCACTCCTCTTTTCTCATTGGTGAAATTTTGTCTCACATGGATCAAGCTCTATTATCCCATATTGGTTGTGAGAAGCCTCTCACCTACATAATTTCCTTTATAAGGGAGAGCCCTCTCCTCATGTTAGACACCCATGATTATGCTATTGTTATGCTGCAGGTTTGAAGACCAATTTTTGAAGGAGTTTGAATACAAAAGCTTTTTGTGGAGAACTTCTATTTTCTTGTCTTTTTCTCTCTTGCACCCATCATGGGCTTTTAGCTTAGATCTTACATTTATAGATTAGATTTTTCTTTCATAGATTAGATCTTATTTTCATGCATATTTGAAAATCATGAAGACTAGCATTCTTGTTTTTCCTCTTTGAATCTCTCATCTCATGGTGTACTTGCATGGGCACAAAAATAGGTCAAATTGAGGGCCTCCATTGCAAACCCTTGCACTCTATGAGTAGAGAGCTATGGATCGATTTGTGAGGGCTCATTCTTGAGTTTTCTTACATGTAATGATTCATAGAAGTGTGACAACATTTTAGCACACATTTTTGGCGCCCACCGTGGGGCTTGAATCAAGTTTCTAGCTCCATTTGCTTTTATTTTTCATCTCTGATTTTTTACAACAGCATATTGGATCTAATCAAGTGCTTTTGTAAATTTTTCACTTTGGTTTTAAGGCCAACCCATATATAGATTGGTTTGCAGGCAAAAAATCTAGTTGGTTTAAAGATTCAATCATATCTTTTAAACCAATTATAGTTTGGTTTTGAAATGTTTTTTGTGGATTGGGTATGTGCCCAACATGTCCCAGTTCAATTTTCAGAGCATTTTGACATGATTTGCGTAAGTTATGAATTTCTCTTTATTTTTCATAAAAAGTCATTTTTGATTGCAAACCAGCGTATTTTTCAAAAAAATTTACATTTTCAGAAATATTTTTGAATTCTAAGGGGGGTTCTTTCTTTGTGTTTTGAATTTTGAGGCCATATTAAGGATCAAAAACTCGATTTGATGAATCTGGCCTATTTTGAAAAATTGGGTCCCTAGGGCACAAATGAAGAGTTTTTTTGAATTTCTTACATTTTTGGAAAGCTCTTTATTTTTTAGCAGGGGTCTCTTTTTTTCATTTCTATTTTTGGGTCCGAAATCATAGCAAAAAAAAGGTCTAATCATGTTGACTAGGTTATTCGTATTATTTTTGCAAGGATTTTCGTGTTTTTTTGGTTTTTTTTTGCTAACTGCTCATTGTTTTGGGTTTTTCTGTGTTTTTTGATTTTTTTGGAACAACATAGCAGCAAGTTGTGATTTCATTGGAAAAATGTGCTAAAGTTTTTAAAAATAGGTAAGATCTACTAAGCGCGTTGCGAGGACTTCAGGTATTCTTCTTTGGCTGATAACACTTTGATTCGGAACCTTAAAATGAACCTCTCATGTGTCTAGCTTGTGTGTTTTTCTTATGCTTTTATTTTTCAAACACATGCATAATTGATACTAGGTTGTAATCTCCATTTATTTTTATTTATCAAGCTTGATTATTAGTGATAGATTTAGATAGCTATATTGGGTTATTGGACTCGCTGAATCTGCCGGCCCCTCATTCCACCCTGTGGTTGTAAGATCAGCTCCATATTAAAGGGGAGGGGTCTATAGGATAGAAGCATTAAGTGCTCCACCTGGAAACCCTCTTGTACTTTCTAGAACTCACTAATCTTTGAGTTGTGGACTCGTTTTGGTTTGTGTGAGGGGTTAAGTGTTCCACATCTTTGGACTCACCTTGCATTAGTTAAAGCATTAAGTGTACCACCTTGTACTTTTTGATTATTCTTGGATAGATTTTCTTTTGGGGAATTAACATCTGTACACACATAGTAATTAGGCCTCATGAATACTACTCGTGGATCTTGAGGGAGTGAGTTCCTAGTGAAACTCCTCTCAAAGACGGATTCTTTGTAGGTGGGGAGGATACTTTGAGAATCTCTTAGATAGATGGATCTTCAACTTGGTGATTGAGGCATCCTTTCTCCGAAGAGGTTGATAGATCACCAGGGGTTGATATCATAGATCTTGAGATAATCTTAGTTAGCATGTCGGATTAATCTACTTGCTTTGATTGGGTTAAAAGTGAAAAGGTGTCAAAACCTTGGATCTGAAAGCTAAGTCCTCTTGTGGTCCACTATTGTGAGTCGGTCACCTTTAGAGAGGGTTAACCATAGCAAACAATCCCTATACAGGGCAAACTACGAATGGAACGTCAAGCAGTAATAGCCACTTCTACCGTGGTTGCAACAATCACTATATAAATGTCCTTGTGGAAGAAATCTCCATGGGGTATGGTTCATTGTGGGTTGTCAGATCTCCCTAGCAGCTCTTGAAGATTAAGTTCTCAGACTGTGTCAAAACCTCGATGCGTCGGGATTGGAGGTCACCCCTGTGAATCATAAAATTTGCAGAGTCAAACCATTACTAAAAACCTTAGAGATGCCAACTTTTATTTTCTAGGGATGTATGCAATGATTGTGAAACTCTTTGAGAACATACACAATTAGCTCTCCTAGGGATTAGCATAAACTAAGTCACTTGATTGCTCATGCGCAAGGTTTCTTTGCCCCTTGTTCATTGTTTGAAGACTATTTTCTTGAAATCCCTATTTTCTATCTTGTGTGCTTGGTTTATGATAAAGAATCTATTGATACATCTAGTTGGATATTTAAAATGAACAAAATCTGAGTTCTTGAGTTGAGACTTTACGATCGAATAACTTTGTTATCCCATTATTTCTAGTCTCCCTAGGTTGGTCCTATTTGGATTAGGCTACTTTTCTCATTGTTAAAAGCCTTTTTGCACCATGGGTTATTGTGCTTTGACCTCTTGAATTAGTGATCATTGATTTCACAAGAGACCTTGTTTGGAGTTGGTAAGTTAGAAACTGTCCTTATTGAGAAAGATATACACTTGGATCCTTTGATATTACACTTGGAGAGTCTTAGTAATCTCTTGTCCATTCACTTTCATCAAAGTTCAATTTTAATTATTTATAATTTGGGTCAATCATCCTCCTGGTCCATATGTGCTAGGGTATTCACCCAAAGTTGTGGGCACCTCTGTGGCAGTGTTGGTTTACACCTATTGCAAAATTCTATCTTATCACATCTCTTTTGGACAAGTGAGAGCTTTTACTATCCTAGTTTGGTACCAACGTTTCTTAGGGTTATCCTATCAACTAGTGCCTTTTCTTTCATGTTGATTACAAGTGCTATTACATGTTGCTCAACATTCAAATGATCTCAAATGGTATCAAATTTTCCAAAATGACTCTTGGTCTTCTTTCTTCTTTATCTTCCATGTCTTTCTAATTTGTCATTTCCACTCTTCCTCTTCTTCAAGTCTTCTTAATTCTTTTCCTCCTATTATCATATAGTCTACCTTCTTCTATTCATTCTTTCTCTTCTTCCATACTTGATTCTTCTTCTTCTAGAACCATGGATCTTGGACATCTTTTTAGGGATCCTCATTTGAGCTTAGATGAAATCCACCTCCTTCTTGAATTTGAAAAGTGTTGTCACTCCAATAGATGCATGGATGCTAACATTGCAACAAAAATGATTTAAAAAATGGATAAATCAGACACTTTTGCTAGGATCATGTGCAAGATTAAATCACAATATCCTTCTTCCAAATATTTTCCATCTTCCAAGTCTTATCATGATTCTTCTAAATATCATACAGATTCTTCATCCTCCAAGTCTTATCATGATTCTTCTAAATATCGTTTGAATTCCTTATCTTCCAAGTCTTATCATGATTCTTCTAAATATCCTTCATATTCTTCATCTTCTAAGTCTTACGATAATTCTTCTAAATATCATTCACATACTTCATCTTCTAAATCTTACCATGACTCTTCTAGATATCATCCATCTAGGTCTTCACCTGCTTCTTCTTCACGATATCATTCTTCTTCTACTTCTACCAAGAGTCTTATTCCTCTTATTAAGACATATGATAATGAACAACATGAAGATTCTTGTGATATGCCTATCTATAATTCTTCTAGTGACAATGATTATGATGGTGATGATTATTACATTCCAACAGTTCCTAAAAGTCCTCCTAGTCCTATGCTTGTGCTTAAAGGGGATGAGTCACGAAAAGATATTGATGGTAATTCACATGAATCAAATCTTGAAAACAACATTGATAAATTTTGTGAACAATACCTAAATGATAAATCTGCATTTTTTGATGAAGAGAAAGCATTTTTTTGTGCTGAAATACAACATCAATGGGATAAGAGTTCCTCTTGTAAGAACCCTCATGCTGAAAATAAAGATTACACTCTTGAGCAAGATCATGTTAATGTTGAACTTTTGTCTTCTAATGCTCCCCTTCCATCTTCTACTTCCTCCACTATCCATACATCTCTTAAAGATTTAGAGTCTTTCAAATCTCCTACCAATCCTTCATCCAACAAAGATCCTAATGCTTTTCATGAAGTTCCCTATAGTTATCCTCAAGGGCTACCTCTTAAAGAAACTCAAGCTAACCTTCACTTGGCTGCAAATACTTTTGATAATGCTAAATCTTAAGATCCTAAGCCTTCATGTGCTATAATGCCTACTTCAGCTAGTCCCTCATCATCTATTCCAAAGTCTTCCATACAATTCCAACATGCTTCCTTCTCCTTAGCACTGGCTTCATGTCAAGAGGACTCTAAAAATGATAAAGAAAAGAATAAAAAAAAAGATCAAGATCAAGAACCTTCCATGCCATCCAATCCTTTTCACAATGTTTTTGATACATTTCATGGTTCTTTTGATCCCTTACACCCTTTCTCATTCATTCCACCATGTCTTAAGTCTTCTCCTAAGAAAGATCAAGATACTGCTTGCACCACTGAGCCTATTGACAATAAAAATGGCCTTAGTACACTTTCTCCTTCCAAAGATGATACTTCCATTAAGGTTATTAAAAATAGTGTTGATACTTCCAATGTTGAGCCTATTGAAAATCAAGAGAACAATTCTATGCTTATGTTATCCAAAGATCCTTGTCATGATCAAAGTCTTCCATCTTCTTGTTCTACCACACCATGTTTCCTTCCACTTTCTACTCCTCCTAAGTCTTGTCAAGCTTTAAGTAATCCTATCAAAGAAGTTGCTCCTATCCAAGATGTTCATGTTCCTATTGAAAATCTTGATGCTCACTCTAAAGATGCTGATGTCCTTGATTGTGATATAGATGTTGATGAACTTATTGATTACCCTTTTGCATCTTCTGCATCCATCCTTGGACCTCCCCCACCAATACTAAATCCTTCACATTTTCCTTCCATCTTGGGTCCTTATGTCCCTTCACTTTCCCCTCCCAATTCTCCTGGTTCTTCATCCATTTTGGGTCCTTATGTCCCTCCCTCTCCTATCTTTCCTCAAGATCAACATAGATGCATATCCTTGAATCCTTTTCATCCACCCACTCACCTAAACCAGTCATATCATCCTTCTTCTTCCACAAGTCCCAAGTCTTTTCGAAGTAACTTGAATGTTCAATACAAGAAAAAGAAGCAATTCAAGAATCCATATAAAAAAAACCACCATGTCTCCTCTAATCAACATGGGGGCATAAAGTCAAAAGAGATATCTAAGAAAAAAATTATAAGACAAGTATGGGTTCCAAAATCCATAATTGAAGATATTATCTCTACACCATCAAAAAGAAATGAAAAAAGGCCTATGGCTATATGGATTCCAAAGTCTCTCTTGAGAGAGTCTAATATTGAACAACAATTGAAGTTGATATTCAAGCTTCCAAAGAATTTCACTTCATCTTCTTCCAAAAGCATTCTTCCATTCCATGTGCCTAAACTGCAACCTTTTCTATCCACTCACCATATTCCTTCACATATTATTTCATTAACATTTTCTCCATCCTTTCGCCACCCTTCAAGGTGTGTGTTGACATTGATCTTGCCTTCATTTCCATTTTTCAATCTCACTCACTTCACATAAAGCCATATCCTCCATTTTTGTCTCCCATCTTCCTTTCCCTATTAGCATCTTTGAGCATATCATTTGAATTCTTTTGTATATCATGGTTTAAACATTCAAAGAGCATTATCTCAAAATCTTGACTTCTTCCAAAAAAAATTGAAAAAGATTGAAAAAAAAAAGAAAGAAAAAAAAATGAAAAATTTGAAAATGTGCCTTGGTGAAAACCTGGTAATCAGGCACCTTGGTAGCAAAAGTAAAGAGAAATAAATTCATCCTATGGTGAAAACCACTCCCTTGTGGTGCCTTGGATAAGTACCATGATGAAAACCTAACAAATAGGCATCATGCGTAGTTCTTCTACATCTTTCATTCATTTCACCTTCTCTCTTTGATCTTGACAATGTTGACCTATAGACAAACATTTGGCTATCTTGTGAGATATCTTATGATGATCTTGTTTTCATTCCTTTCATTTTTAGCCTTCATATCTATTTTCCTCCATTCATTCTAGTCTTTTGCTACCCTTTTCCCATTTACCCCTTTGGTCTTGATCTAATAAAATAGAGTAAAATATGATGCTATAAAGTCTCTTGACATGTCTACTTCTTTGGATTGCATCTTTCCCACTTTTACATTATGCTTTCTTGAATTATCCTATACTGGCCTTTCATTTCTTGTCCAAATGTTCTTTACATGACAAATTTTCCCTAGCTTGGGTACTCTTGAGGAGTCAACCTTTGAAGATCACTTTCACTTGCTTCATACACTCCTTGCTTATCCATAATATCCATTAGCTTATTGCTTCATCATGTCCTCCACCTTGTTAGACATTGGGATTGCACGATGTGATCTTGCTTAAGAGTTTAATGCCCATTCTATCTAGGGGTATCTTTGTACATATTTATTGATCCTGAAAAAAATTCAAAAAAATTGATATATTTCAAAAATCCAAAAAAATGGTATATTGTAAAAAATCTAAAAATTGAAAAATGTCCTGAAAAAATGATCATCTTAGTGACAACCTAGCAAAAGGCACTTTGATGTATCTTCAAAAAATTATATATTCCAAAAATACAAAAAAAATAAAAGATTCAAAAATTCAAAAAAATAGAAAAAGTGCCTTGGTGAAAACCTAGAAACAGGTGCCATGGTAGCAAAAATACAAAAAAAATTTGAAAAAAAAAAAAAAAAAAAATCCAAGTGGTGAAAACTTGGAAACTGGCACTACTTGAGGCCTTTGCACCCCTGTTTCTTAGCACATGTCCTCGACACTTAGCCTTTCTCCACCATGCCTTGTCCTTGTTACCTTGGTTTGGAATTGGTCTTTGTCTAGGTGGCATAACTATGTTAGCTTTGGTTTCTTAGATGTGTGAGTCTTTAGGACACCTCACAAATGGTGTTTTTCAACACCCATTGACATCGAGTGTTTTTCAACACTTATTGGTTTGGTCTTACCCAGTATCATCATGTGATCTTACCTTCCTACAAGCATTTGATCCTTATCCTCAGAACTCAGTATCAGTTAACACACTTAAATTTTTTTATGCAACACTTAATGCTTGACTTATGTCATGATTTTTTTTCTCTGTGTAATACCTGTTATTGATTTTTGTTGAGTGTCTTTTTCTGATAAGTCTCTCCATGATGCATCGCTAGAAGACTTGGGGCATGAGACATGTTTTTATTTATTTATTTTTGCTTGTGGGTGTGGTCTTGAACTCTAGAATGTCTTTTGTTGTCCCCTTGAAACACTAAGGAGATTTGAGACATCATCCTTGATTGTTTTTGCACAACCATTCTTATAGTCATCTTGGCATCTATGCCTTGATGTGAGCATAGTTTTTCTATATTAAATTGGGTAAGCTAACATCGAAGTCATCTTGACCTTTATGTCTTTGATGCTTATGTTAGAATCTTTCCACATTTCAATCCAATATAAATCGCATTCATATCTTCTTCATAGTTGCATTTGTAACTAGTGATGATTGTGTGATTTTTCGATGTCTGTTAATAATGGCCCAATGGTGAGAATAAGTTCTTTTACATTCTCTAATGAATGATGAACACAAAATCCTATGTTACAGTTTCTCTTTTGCAAGTACACCATTGCATTTCATGTAGCTTGCATTATTAGACTTCATGTTAGTTTGCATTTTTAGGCTACATTATGAGTTTGAGAGGGTTCTCCTTTCATCTTTATTGTGGACATTTAATCAATTGTGGTCACATTTTGATCTTCATTTCCTTATTTTCTTTCGTGATCTCAATCGAAATTTCTATCTTAAACAGTTGATTGATTTTTGGAGCATTTTCTTTTCTTATTTCTATTTCTTTCCATATCTTTCAAACATCTATCTTCCATTTTCTTTTTCCCCACTTCTTTTCTTCTAAATCACCTTTGGGGCATAATATTTCATGCTTGATGATCTACCTTGGTTCTATGATTCTTATATCTTTCATCTTACATCAAGAACCTTATCTTTTGTTCGATTTGATCAAATTTATCAATTTGTTGTTTCTCCTCTATCTCATTTTGATTTCGATCATGAGGGGGCAATAATTATCAATTTCAATCCTTGATTCAGTTTTATCAATTTTATCCTTGACTTTTTCAAGTTAAAATTTATTTGTACTCTTTTTCTTGATGTGTTCTCGAGTCGACCACACATCTGGGTTGTTTTGTGATCCCAAATTGACCTCACACTTCAATTTCTTTCTTTGACTACATGTGTTCCCGAATCGATCACACATTAGTCAAAGAGGGGCAAATGTATGCACCCAAAAATGGTCGCCTAGACTATGGGCCCCCATTATTCAATTTATCAATTTATCAAATTTTTTGAATCAATGGTTTGTAATATTTTATTAAATCAATTCAAGTCAATTTCCTTGATCAAATTCGATTTATTTCATTTCTAAGATTGATCATTTTATTCCAAGTCTTATTTAATTAAAATAAAATCTTCTCTTTTAATTGAATAAAATAAAATCCCCATTTAATTAAAAGAAAACCTCTCTTTTAATTAAACAGTTCATCCACATTTAATTAATTAAGAGAAAAACCTCTCTTTTAATTTAATTAAATATCTTCTATTTAACTAAAAAGAACTTGCTCCCTTTTAATTAAATAAAAATCCCACTTAAATATCTCTTTTGATGAAAAAAGGAAATAAAATAATTTCTTTTTATTTAAATTCTCTACACTTAAAAATGTGATCTAAGTGGGATTTATCTTTCCACTTTCTCCTCAACCACTCCTCTTTTCTAATTGGCAGAATCTTGTCTCACATGGATCACCACTTTCTTCTCAACCACTCGTCTTTTCTCATTGGTGAAATTTTGTCTCACATGGATCAAGCTCTATTATCCCATATTGGTTGTGAGAAGCCTCTCACCTACATAATTTCCTTTATAAGGGAGAGCCCTCTCCTCATGTTAGACACCCATGATTATGCTATTGTTATGTTGCAGGTTTGAAGACCAATTTTTGAAGGAGTTTGAATACAAAAGCTTTTTGTGGAGAACTTCTATTTTCTTGTCTTTTTCTCTCTTGCACCCATCACGGGCTTTTAGCTTAGATCTTGAATTTATAGATTAGATTTTGCTTTCATAGATTAGATCTTATTTTCATGCATATTTGAAGATCATGGAGACTAGCATTCTTGCTTTTCCTCTTTGAATCTCTCATCTCATGGTGTACTTGCATGGGCACAAAAATAGGTCAAACTGAGGGCCTCCATTGCAAACCCTTGCACTCTATGAGTAGAGAGCTATGGATCGATTTGTGAGGGCTCATTCTTGAGTTTTCTTACATGTAATGATTCATAGAAGTGTGACAACATTTTAGCACATAGATATAGCCAAATGCATGGCTACCAACTATTGGCATAACTAATTTACAAGTTTTTGATGAAGAAAGAAATTGATGGGTTGCTTGTTCATCATTTATACTTTTGTCATTGGTGTCAAATGTTTAGCATATTATTTTAACTTGTTACCATATATTTAACATGTATATTATAGAAGGAATATGAGAAGGGAACAGAGAAAGAATAGTAAAAGGATACTTATCTAATGATTGTTGCAATAAAAAATAGAAGAAATATTAGTGATGAAATTTCCTATTAGACTATCCAAGAAGAGGACTTATCAGAGTACTAAATAGTTTATCAAAGTAGTAGGAAAAGTTAGGTTAATATTAGGTTAAGGAAAAGAAGCTTGTTTGAAAAATTTCTACATTAAAGGATGGTATTGTGATCATTGGATCTAGGTTTAGGGTTTGTGATATACTTAAGGGAAAGAAAGAAGACAAGTTTAGGGTATTGTGACTAGAGGAAGTGTGACTAGAAAAGGAAGTAGAGTAGAAGTTGTAGATAGAAATATTAGAGCATAGAAGAAGTAAGTGAATTACAATTGTAGTAAAGAATAGTTAATAGTACATTATTGTGTTTAAGAGATTTAAAGGATTTGATATAACAAGGTAATGCAAACTATAGATCTTTTTGTTTATGTTACCTTCTTACCATTGTAATAGTTGAAACCCCTTGAAAGGTTGGCCTTAATCAATTTATTGTCAAACCTTTAATCCTAATAAAGTAAAGATCCTAACAAATATAGAGGAAAATCTTTTAACAAGGTAAACTTGATAGTGTTTTGTAACACTTAATTGGGCAAGCTCCTAATAGAAATTATTCCAAAAAAGTACAAAATTTGTGAGCATCATTCTCACACTGTGGTTTTTACCCAACTTAAATTTCCATGAGATAAATATTGATACTATTTTTATGTGTTTAATTTTACTATTTTGCATGAATGCTTATGCACTTAACTGATAATAGTGTTACAGGTAGAACTAAATCTTATTGGTAAATAATGGTGAAAGTTGTTAAAAGTTTAAAAGTTGATGATTAATGATTCACTACTGCCCTCCATCCCCTCTTAGTAATCAATCCTATACCTAAAATAGGTATTAGAGCTTTGGTCCTTGATTTGGGAGCTTAATTTCTTAGGAAAATATCTCAATATTTATAGGAAAGAAGCAAAAAAGTTTAACAATAATAAAGATGATTTTGGAATGTAGGCAAGTAGGATGAAGTTGCACCTATCAAGACTTGGAGACAATGCAAAAGTGTGAGGCCTCACCTAATCTTCCATAGCATAGATGACATAGTTGCATTATAATATTTCTAATTCTATGTTTTGATGTACTTTGAGACTTTAAGATTATGTCATTTTAATATCTACATTTTGATGATCCACACTTATGTTTGAACATTGAGACCTAAATAATTTATTCAATGATTTTATTCATGTTCTAATTTATTATGGTTGCTTTGATAGAAACTGAATTGTAAAAATTCTTGTAATATTGTAATGTTTAAGTGGAAATCAAAGTTAAAGGATAGAATGTGTTATGCACTAGGTCCTAATTTGCATGCCTAGGGAGTCAATAGTCATGGATTCAATATTTCATCACTATGATAGAGAATAAATTATGAATTTATTTAGAATATTAATTTGATCATGTAAATAAATTTTAATGTTGATAAGAAAAATTTGATATTTTAATGTTTTGAACATTTTATGTGAAAATGATTAGAAAAAGTAAGTTAATTGGAAATGATGAAGTATGAAACCAAAATGTTGAATGTGATAATGATTTATTGCACATAGTTATATATTGCTTACATGATTTTCTTGGACTATTGATGCTTGAGTTTAGTGTGCAAGAATTTAACCATTGGGTTTAATGGGGAACCAAGGCTCAAACCACTATAAACATGACATAGCCAAGGTTGAATCTATGGAAATATTTGGACCTCATTGTAATGTGTTTTATTTTGTAATGTGAATGATATGTGGGGAAAACTTGAATTCATGTATTACTGGAGACAAGTCACTTTTAATGTAATGTGTTGTTTTTGTATGTCATTTGACACTTGTGTTGTCCATGTGTTGATGACTTTTCATTTAGGGTTTTGGGCAAAAGTCGCCTAATCTAAACCTAACCCAATATAGTACCCAAGTTAACCCCTTATGGTAGAATGTTAAGAGAAGTCCCCATCAAGGGAAATTCGAATTCCAACTTCCTATTAACTTTTAAGGATCAAAAAGTGGTCCTAGGGGGTCATTTTGGTGAAAACTAAGTGCTTTCATGATAGTAATATGGGTTAGGGGTCTAAATTTAACCTTTAATAGGCCTAGATGACCTTGGTAACCCTCCAAACAAGTCACTTTCTTAGAATTTCTAAATTGAAGAGTTCACATGTTCCCCCTCTTGGTCATGAATAAAATTTTAGAAAGGGGCAAGGATGTAAGAAAATGGAGACTTCTTGTTTGGGCCATTTTTAGCTAAGTGAGAAGTTGAAGGCTTTTTAGAGGGCTTGGGGGAAATTAGTGGGTTTTCTACCCACTCTCTAATTTTAGAGACTCTTAGAGTTGAGAAGCTTTGAGGGAGCTCTTCTACAACCTTTCATTACCATTTTGAAAAAGGATTCAAGGTTCATCTTTTTTTCTTGCCCATGTACTATTTTTCTTCAATCTTGCATAATGGCATTGTATTCATGATCATGAAGGAGGGTGAGTTCAAGTTGTATTTAGATTGCATGCTGTTGTATTGTGATGTAGCATTTATGTAAGTGGTTGTATGGTGATTCATGTTGTGGGAATATTTTGAAATTGTTGTGCTGAGATATAATGTGTTTTTGTATTTGATTTTCTCTTGTTTCTCCATTTTGTTATGTATGTAGTTTATGGGTGTGAAGACTTCACTCACCCTTTGGGAAGGGAAGAGAAGTCTTAGGTAAAGGGGTTAGTTGGGATTGAAAATTTAGTTGAGAACTTTGGAGTATGGGCTCCATTATATGCCATTATTATTCATATCTTTCTTTGAGGGTGATAAGGGAAGTATGGTGTGGAAAGAAAGTTTATGGAGTATGGGCTCCAAGGAAGCTATAGCTAATTATAGTGTGTTTGGAGAATGATTGTGAAATCCCCAAAAGGGTGTGGAATTTTCAAATTTGTGATAGCCCTTAAAGGGCATGAAATTTTTTATTGTAGATATTGGTTGCTATGGCAAGTCTCCTCTTTGAAAATCACACCTTCACCCCATGTTCATGGTTCCATTTGTGAACCATTGTGAAATATCATTGGGATGGAATGATTCAAAATTTTGTAATGTGATGTATATGTATTTGCAAGATTGTGTGTGAAAACCGTATTTGAGCCTTGGTCCCCTAGCTCAGGGGTGGTCTTTTTGGAGGCCTATGGTTGGGAGGAGAGTACCCATGGTCTTTGTTGTTTTGTTGTGATGTATTTGCAAATTTTTTACTCAAGGGAGAAATGGAAAAAGATTGGAAAGATCATCTTGTAGATGTTGCTTGAAGCAGAAAACTTGTCTTTGTGCATTGTACATGTATTGTAGAACCTCACAAGAACTGCCTTTGATCACTCCCCTCTAATGTTTCATTGGGAGATGGTTTAAGAGGAGGATCAAAACCCTTTAGATATGAAATTATGTGGTAATCCCACCCAAAATTCAAAGATCATATTCAAGAATGGTGGAATATAAAAATTGATGGTACTACCATGTATAGACTAATGCAAAAGTTAGATAATATTAGGAGGAATGTTAAGGGTTGGACTAAGAGTCCCTTTGGTGATTTGTTCAAGATTATAGGGGAAGTGGTGGAAAAACTTAAAAATCTAGAAGAAGAGATCGTGGAGGGTAATAATTTGGATGGTACTACTCAGGAGGATGAAGAATATAGAAAAAAATGGAAGGATATCATTTTAAGGGAGGAAATTTATTGGAAGCAAAGATTGAGGGTTCAATGGTTAACTGAGGAAGATAGGAACACTACTTTCTTCCATTGGTCAGCTTCAAATCATAAAAGAAGAAACATGATTAATAGGTTGGAAGGAGAAGAGAGAAGGGAGTATAAGGATCAAGAGGAGATGGGGAGACAATGGTTGAATATTTTTGCAAGGCCTATAAACAAGATAATAATACAGGAAATTAGGTTATCAGAAGAAGTCTAATAAATACAATCCCATGGGTGCTTGGTGATGTGGAAAATAATTACATTTTAGGTAACATCATGGAAGAGGAAGTGAAAAGGTTTGTGTTCTCCATGAAAGCCTAGAAGGCCCTAAGTCCTAATGGTTTCCCCTCTATGTTTTTTCAATAATTTTGGGAGGTCATTAAAAGTGAACTGATATGGGCTAGCAGAGATTTTTTCAAAACTAGGAAGATGCTAAAAAGGATAAATAAACCCTTTATTTCCTTGCTCCCGAAGACCTCGAAACCTATGAGTCTACTCGATTTTAGAGCTATAAGCCTTTGTAACATAGTGTATAAGATATTTGCAAAGGTGCTAGTGAATAGAATTAAGCCTTTCCTGGAAAGTATTATAGGAACACCACACAAGGGGTTTGTTCTGGGTAGAGAAATCCTAGATGCAGTGATTGCTACTCATGAAATAATACATTCTATGGAAAAGAATAAAAAACCTATTAAGGATTTCAAGCTAGATATATCTAATGCATATGATAAGGTAAAATGGGATTTCTTGTATGATGTGCTTGGAAGAGTGGGGTTTAATGATAGAGTTATAAACCTTATCAAGAAGATGGTAGGGATGGTTTATTATT
Organism: Cupressus sempervirens; assembly: GCA_028749045.1. Classification (NCBI taxonomy): domain Eukaryota; kingdom Viridiplantae; phylum Streptophyta; class Pinopsida; order Cupressales; family Cupressaceae; genus Cupressus; species Cupressus sempervirens. The sequence goes on from CM053787.1 coordinate 476,676,324, forward strand.
TTTTCCTTTTAAATGGCTCTCCTTGGGGTAATTTTATATTTGAAAGAGGACTAAGATAGGGTGATCCACTATCTCCTTATCTTTTTATTATGGTGGTAGAGGTGTTAGGGATATCATTTACTAAAATGGTTAATACAGGATGTGTGAAAGGAATAAAACCTACAACTACTACCGATACTAAGGTATTACAATAATTTGTGGATGACATGTTTCTATTTGGTGAATCCTCTATTATGGAAGCTAAGGCTTGGAAAAGTATACTTAGAAATAATGGAGTAAGCTCAGGGTAGCAAATAAATTACTCTAAGAGTAAGCTTCATTTTTTTAATATTAAGGCTATCATGCAGAGGAGGATAAGGAACATATTAGGTTTTTAGTCAGCTAACCTCCTAGACACATATCTTGGACTACCATTAACTAGTAGGGAGGTGACTAATGAATTTTGGAACATTATTGTTGAAGAACTCAAAGGAAGCTAGCAAGATGGAAAGGGAAGATTTTAAGTAATGTTGGTAAATGACAGTTACTATTAGTAGCCCCCTAGGGCATTCCAATCTATTTTTTGTCCCTTTTTAAGATTAATCAAAATATGGCTGACAAAATAGAGAAAATACAAAGGAACTTTCTATGGTCAAGAATGGAAGATAAGAACAAATTAAACCTGGTTAACTAGAAGGAGGTCTATAAAACTAAGGAAAGGGGGGGATTGGGAGTTAGAAGACTTCTGATCTGAATAAGGCTCTCCTTGCAAAAGTTGGATGATTATTGGGAGAAGGAAATATTGATTGGAGCAATATCATGAAAGCTAAATATCTATCAAACTCTCTATTCTCCGATAATCTGTTTAATAATGACCTCTGAGGAGGTTCTAGAATTTGGATGAATATTATTAGGACCAGGGGGCTGCTAAGGGAAGGGGTAAGATGGATCTTGGGTAATGGGCATAAAATGAGGTTCTAGTGAGAGAGCTAGATGGGAGGGAAACCACTAGTTTATAGAAAATTTAGAAGACTAATGGAGAAATTGGAGGAGATAGGACAACTAGTGGTGGATTATATCAACCAAATAAGAAGGTGGAAGAAATTTCAAAATGATACATACTCTCAGGAGGATATTCAACTCCTTAAATAATTGGAAGAATAGATGGAAGCACAAAGAATCCTAATTCTAATTCAAGAGGATAAAATGGTATGGGACCTAGTCCTAGTGGAAATTTTACTATCAAATCAGCTTACAAACATCTATGGAGTAAATATTTGTGCCCCCTAATTTGGCATAAAGTTTGGATAAGTAATCTCCTCCCCAAAAATTAATTTCTTTTAGTGGACTATCCAACATGGCAAAATTCTAGCTCTGGACAATCTGAAAAATGGGGGTTTTATTGTTCCAAATAGATGTTATCTTTGCAAAAGAGAAGAAAAGAATATCTCCCACCTATTTCTAAAATTCCCATATACTTTAAAAATATGGGAGTTTGTTTGGGACAAATTGAGATTATGTTGGGTGTTGAAGAATAACTTAAGTCAATTTGTGGAAAACTGGGATTGTCCCTTCTATCATCCTAAACTAATACTTCTATGGAAAAGCATTCCACCTTATATTTTTTGGCACATCTAGAAAGAAAGAAATAATAGAATCTTTTAGGAGGAAAAACCAGAGGAGATTGTAATGGTAATTATGCAAAAACTACTGAAGGAAAATATAATGATTGCTAAATGCAAGTTACCAAAGGAAGAACCGGGTGGTAAAGAAACACAAATAGTAGAGAGGTGGGGTATCCAGGAAGGTTTTAGTCATTTTGATAACTCCAAGGTCTTAAAGAGATAGAAAAAAAATGGGAACCACCAACCTTAACATAGCTTAAACTAAATTTTAATGGTGCTACAAAAGGGGGTATAGGAGCAACAGAAGGTGTGCTGAGGGATAGAAATGGTCATGTGCTGCTAGTGTATTTTGGGAATGTTGGAGGAGGAAGTAATAATCTGGTTGAAGCAATGGCTTTGCTATGGGGCTTGCAATTGATAAGGTAAATGCAAATAAAAGAAATAACCATAGAAGGGGACTCCAAGTTAATCATTGATTTGGTGAAGGGATTTTCTAAACCTGGCTGGAATATCCTAAATGTTATTAGGGATATAAGACATAATGTTGATAGGATGGAGAAAGTTGAATTGCAACATATTTACAGAGAAGGAAAGATGGTGGCAGATGTTGTTTCTGCCATGGGATTTGGATTATGAGAATTGACATGTTGGAGAAACTTAGAAAGTCTAAAGGAGGAAATAAAGGCCTTAATTAGCAAGGAAAAAGAGGGGAAAAAAAGTTAAGCATGATTTGCCAAATTAAGGTTAGTGCCAATTTCGGCAACATTATACCTAGGAAGACAAAATGTACTAAATTTAATAGAAATTTTAAGGGGAAGCTAATAAGATAACACCATACTGATTGGATAATAAATAGAGGTAATTTGAGGTGGCAGTTATTTCATAATTATGGTAACACAAGGAAATATTCGAATTACTTTCTTATTGAAAGTATGAAAGCTTTTAGTACCAAGGTTGTCAGTACATTCAAGGATTTGCAAATAATAATACTAGGTATGTGAAAATCCCATCATAATTTTGATTGGGATTTCAAAGTGTCCCCAAAAATGGTCTAGGAGACGATTAAAACCACTGTTGGTGTTAATCGTAGAATTGCTATGATATTGGTGAGTAATATTTACAAGAACACTGATAGTAAAGTAATTCAAATGTGAATTACTAAGGTTGGAGAGGCAAAAATTAGTGAGGAGGAGATGGGTGAGGATTTGAATAGATTGGAACCATCGAAGATTGAAAATTTTAAGGATAGAGTGGTAACCGAATTTCTATTAAAGGAGGGGACATTTCTTCCCTATATGAATGCGATGGCGAGATATGATGAAAATTGTTCACTCCAAATTGTGAATGGGTGGAATGAGCGCAAGGTCACAATAAATGGCATCACATTTTAATTTAATGAGGAAGTGATTGCAATGGCTACTAGGCTGTCCATGAGGGGAAAAATGGTGAAAGGTCACAATAATTGCAGACAAGGCTAGTATGATTAATTTTTTTGAGGAGAATGAAGAACCAATGTGGTATAGGGGAGGTTTCAGAAGGGACAAACTTCTAGCTCCATGGGACAACGTCTAGTTAGTGCTTATGAAATATATTAGGCTTGAAGGTAGGTTTTGATTTTACTACTACTATCACTTTCCACTGCTCAACCATTTTAGAAAAAGGTATTTCATTTCTATTCCATTCTTTCTCTTACATTCCCTAGAGGATATGGTTAATGATGTTAGAGAAAAAAGGAGCAAGGGACTTAATTTTACCATCATCCATCAAGGCCTAATTTTTAGGCTCTATTAGTTCCACCTTTCCCTTTGTCCCCCTATGGTTATAGTGGTTGATAACTAGCACCAAAAATAGAATTACCTCCTGAGTACCAACACAGGTACTAAAATCTATACCCCACATCCCTCCCACAGCAAAGATGATAAGAAAAAGAAAAAACCAAGGTCAGCCATGGAAAAGAAGGATTGTAAAAAAATTAAGGTTCAAAAACTTGTGGAGGTGGAAATTGAGGAGTCGGAAGATGAGGGAGGGGGTAAGGGTAGGAGAAGGTCAGGAAGGATTGCTAAATCCCAGGCTAGGTACACGCAAAAATCCAAAAGATATAGGGTAGAAGAGGAGGAAGAGGAGGGTTCTGAGAACAAGGAGAGGGAGCTTGAGGAGGAAAATCTCTCTAATTCAAAGAGAGATAATGAGGAAGGGAAAAAAGAAAAGAGTGAAAACTAGGTGGATAATTTCCAGGTGTTTGCTAGTAATACCTTGGCGTCAGCTAGTAAAGACATTACCTGAGACTCATGTGTCAACCAGCTTCACCCTTCAGCCAATTACTTTTTGTGACAAAAATAACAAAGTGTAAAATTTCCCCATCACTATTTCCTCCCTAGTTAAAGAAAAATGTAATATTTTTACTAACCCTCAAGTTTTGCAAGATGAACATTAATTGACAAAGACTAAGGAGGGTCTTGGAAATGTTGAAAAAGATGGAAATGGAAAAGAGGAGGAACAAAATTAAAAGACAACACCACTAGAAATTAGAATTAGAACCTTGGAGGAGGGATTTCATACTTTCTCTAAATTTTCACTGAAGGTCACTCATACAGTGGCTACCACCCTCCAGTTGCTAGCACAAGAGAAGGAGGATTCAAGGATGGACATGGAAGATAATAAGCTCCTCTATAAGTTTCTTGCAGATGATTGGGCTCAGGTTCTTCTAGCCAGGAAAGGAAAAGAAAATGATGAAAAATAATTTGACTATTTCTATGGGATCTAATGATCCTAGTTTATTTTGTTTTCTGCTGCTACATAGTTGTTGGTTCATAGTTGTTACTAAGACTTGGGCTGGCATGTGCGAGCCAATAGTTTTATTTGGAACTTTATAGTTAATTTATTCCTATAGTTTTTGGTTACTATTCTTTTTTAGAAATTTATAGCTTGTTTAGTTCTATGGTTCTGGGTTACTATTTATGACTTTTTGGATGATATAGTCTATGTGGTTGGGTTGCCCCTTGTTACTTCTGTAGGTGCTTCCTAGTAGTGTGCTAGTTACCAGCTATTTTTGTAAGGGCCAACCCCCTTGTTTTGGTTGCTTTATATTTCAAAAACATGATATGTATATTAAACAATACAATTATTATATGTTTTTAGTATACAAATATTAAGTTAATGTTTTTATATTTGGTGAGTTATGAGTATAGGAATATGGCATTATACAATTAGTAAATAAGTTGGCAAGATTGTGATTGATAAAGTCATCTAGTAAATTCAATAATTGATGGAAGGTAGATTTTATACATGGGTTACATAGTGAGGGGATAGTATATGATAAATCAATGATTTAAGATTTGTTAGTAATATGAGAATTATGAGTAATTTAAAATGTTTGTTTTGTAGTGGTATAGTAAGTAATATAAATTGATTGGGGGATTTTGATGGTAAAGTGTTAACTTAGATATAATATAGTTCAATAATTATAATTATTGATAGTGGGTTAGTTCTTGTTATTTAATTTTGATTATTAGTAATAGTTCATGGTTAGATAATAGTAGATGAAAGTTTGTTTACATTGATAGTTAGTTAATAGGCAATTTTGTGTGTGTGTGTGTGTGTGTGTGTGTGTGTGTTTTCTATAGAGAATTAGAATAATTTAGTTGAAATGAAATCATATCATATCTAGTAGTGTTTATAGTTTCAAGTAAATTTTAGAAGGGTACATATGTATACATACTTCAAATGAGTCTCATTTAGTCTCACACCTATGTATGTAACAATTTCATATGCATATGATGTATTACTTATTGTGCTATCTATGCATATTGTCTTATAGATTTGCTAAGAGGTGATTTTAAAGATGTATGAATTCATTCATTAAATCACTTTGTATATAGAAATATGAAACTCAGATGGAAGGAAATGAAGCAAGGTTTCTATTTGTAAATACTAGAAATATATGATGTAATATAAATATAATTAACTTATATTAGATTTGGGCATGGATACTTAATTCTTGCTACATATCTTGATATAATCTAATTAATTTTGTGAACCTTTGTTCAAGAAAGATTTTGTACTGTGTTACATTGAGCAATGCGAACATTCAATGGTTCCAAACCATAACATGCACTTGTAATGTTGAGACATACATGTATATTATGTAGTGAGCACCTAGGACACTATTATACATAAATAATTATATTAAGAAAACAAAAGGTGAATGCACTTGCATCACCCTCCTATTATCCTATCAAGTGACCTTACCATAAATGTGGATATTGAAATCAGACATCATTATGGGTATTACTATTTACACCCATTTGAACCAAACATAATGAATCTAAGTATAGAAAGATTGTTACCTAGTATATTTTGAGACAACCGACAACCTATAAACCCTAGGAAATACTAGTGTTGAGGGGATTATAGAATCAGGTTTTCTTCCACTAGCTTATTGATGTTGTATCATCAAATTGTCTCTTTTGATTCATGATGCCAACTCAAATTGAACTTTTATCCAACTTGATTAGAGATTAATTCTATTAGCATATTACCACCTTATAATCATAACTATTCCAAAAACCAAAGGATCAAAATGAAGAAAATGTGAACCAACATAGAAAGAACAAATACTTTGGATAAAAAGGAAATAATGTGTGTTAAATAGCCTAAGATGAAGAGAATGAAGATGATGCAGATGGAGATGATGAGGAAATAGTTTTGTTGCTATGAAAAAAGAGTTATTTACTGACAAGGATGCTATCAAAGAATAGAAGGTATTAATCTCAAGCATGAAAAAATAAAATCGTTAGATCATTTACGGTGGCTTCTCTTACCACATGACTAGAGATAATGATAATTTTTTTATGATGTAGTAGTGTGATGGAGGTTTAGTAAAGGTTTGAAATGGATCACCTTGCACAATCAAAGGAAAAGCTACAACTAATCTAATTGAATAAATTACATGTGATGAAGTTTATTGAGAAGATGGTTACAGTACATATTGTAAGTGTTTCTCAATTGAATAAAAAAGGTTTCAAATTTTATTTTAGCGATGGAAAATGTAAAATATCTAGAATGAATGGAAAATTAGTTATTATCAGTAAACAGACAAAAGAAAATATTTTCAAGTTTCATACCTCAAGATTGTAATGGTATAAGATATTGTGTCATGTAACCTTTGATAATCTAGAAAAAGTAAGTAAAAAAAAAAGTGTAAGAGGAATGACGATAGTGAATAAACCTAAAAAGTTGTATGTAAGGAATGTCAATTTGGAAAAATGACTTGTTCAAGTTTTTCAAGTAAAGAATATTCAACTCAAAATATTTTGGATTAACTACACATAGATCTTTGTGGTCCTATTAGTCCTAAAATTTATCATGAAGACAAATTATTTACACTATTTTTTGATGATTGTTCAAGGATGATGTTTTTTATATTCTTAAAGGAAAAATCAGAAGTGTATGTTCAAAAAATATAAGGAAAGAGTGGCAAAAGAAACAAGCATAACTTTGAATTTTTTTAGATTAGCTAGAGGAGATAAATTCATCTCTAATGAGTTCAACTAATAGTGTGAATAAAATGGAGTCAAAGATAGCTAACAACATCGAGAACACCCCAACATAATGGTATTACAAAAAAAAGAAATAGATCCATAGTTGAAAGTGAAAGAAATCTATTAAGTTAAAACAAGGGATGACATAAATTCTAGAGAGAATACATTAGTAAAATAATCTATACACTTAACCAAGTAAAACTCATAAAAGGAGTAAATAGGACTACATATGAAATCTTGTATGGACAAACACTCAATGTAAGCTATTTCAAAATCTTTTGAAGCAAGATGGAAGAAGTGGAAATCTTGGCAATAAGAGTGAAGAAGGAATATTTATAGGATACTCAAATAGAAGAAAAATATAAAAGTGTTTAAACTTGAAGACACACAAAATAGTTAAAAGTGCTAATGTGAAGATAGATGAATTCTTTGAATAGAATGAGGAAAATAGTAGCAGAAAACCAAAAGAATAAAATTACATAATTATAAAACAAAACACAATCAAAATATATAATTTTCAAACATAAACCATTAGGTGGAACAATACTACCTCAAATTCTATTATATTCCAACTTCCATAGATGAGGTGTAATTCTTTGTGGTTTTGATGTAGTCTCTAATTTCCCATTGAAAATATGTTTTTCGACATTTGATACTTATGATTTGTGTGGAGGAAGTTTGTATACTCATCAAACACCTACTTTCTTAAACTTTTGGAATGACAATATTTCATCTTTGGACCACACATTGGCACATAATTCTTAGTACAAGCAAGGGAGAATATTTGATGGTGGTAACAAATAGTCACCTATCAATCTACAATAAAAAATATTTGTTAGTATAAACAATCTTAATGGTACATGTTTCAACTTTTATAGTCTATAATGATGTTTATGACAAATCCTATCATATGTGATATTGTTATGTTGGATAAACCATTCATAACCTTTAAATTTACCGACAATAGTATAATAGAGAGAAGAGTTGATTGGGATCCTTTGTAAAGGGTCATGTTTTCCTTCTCAAATAGAGGTATATCATGGATGGCCTCAATTTCATCCTCATCATAATCATAATCATCATCAATAGTAGCAAAAACACTAGTACCAAATGTGTCATGGATCAATACATTCATACCATCATCTTCAAATGTGTTTTATGGTGCATGATCATCATCTTCCATGGGATCATGATCTTCTCCTTCAATACTCACGCCTCCATGTTCCTTTGAGATGTGGCAGTCCATATCATGTACTACCTTAGGGAGATCGACCTATATAAAAATGATGATAATCAAACCCCCTCCAATGTGATAATTAAACCTTCATTTTGTGGTTCATATGTATATTAATTGCCAAAACAATTAACAAACAACTTACCAATGGATGATAATCAAACCCCCCTTCAATGTGACCATTCTCCCTATAATGTCTCTTAGTTGTTTTGATTTTGATTCTTCCTATCTTTAAGTTGTTACAACTCTTGCAAGGACAATAACATTTGCCATCATCTTCTCTTTGAAATTTAGACAATAATAGATAGCAATTTCCTCCCTATTTTTCTCAAATTCCCTTGTTCTGGTATGATCCTTCTTCACATGAATAAATTGTTCTTGTATCGTTATTGAGTTGGTTGTACTTGTTGGATCTATACACATTTACATTTGGAAAAAAAAATGGACATGGTGTTCTTAATGTTTATATCTATACATATGGTTTTGAAAGAAGAAATTTGGTGTACTTAATGTGTATATCTACAAACAAATTTGACATATTGTAATTAATGTTTATATCTACACATATGGTTTTGAAAGAAAATATTGGTGTAATTAATGTGTATATCTACAAAAATATTGGACACATTATAGTCAATGTCTATATCTATACATATGCTTTTGAAGATGGTAGAATTATTGAATCTTTAGTGAACTACATTAAAATTACCATGTATTTCTTCAGTGAACTACATTAAAATGTGCCTATGAGTTGTAGTGCACCTGACATATAAATACAATTTGATCATACAGTGTCATTTGAGTATTTTTTGTTGTAAATATATGTTGTTTTTGTGAATCCCAATAAGTAAGTTGAAAAATTTGATATAAAGATGAAACATATTTTGTGTAAACACTATATACATTGTCTGCAATAAACAAATGATAACTACAAAAACTATCATTTTTTATTTTTCTTCTTCTTAAGAACTCTTTCTTCTTGATCATGAAGTGTGATCAAACACAAAGCATTATCTATTTTATCACTCTTTCTTCTTCACATTTCTCACCTAATGATCCCATCTCACCCCTATAAATATGCTCCATTTATATCTCCATCTACCACACCAACATAACTCCCATTTCATATTGATTACTTATTTGGACTATCTTTCTCCCATTCAATTCCCCTCACACATTTGATCATTTGAGAAAATAAACTATTCAATTCCTTCTTGTATTCCTAAGGAACATCTTATTCAATTCTATTATTGTATGAATCATGTGTGGAGATTTTCAATGTGTAGATCATTCATAGAATCATTAGATATTTTTATGTTGGAAGTTCTTTATGTGAGTGTATTAGTGTGATTGTGTTTCTCAATTTTAGTATGCTAAATGTATTTATCTACCATGATTGATGTAGGACATACTCTATGCAAAACTTGTGAACTTTCCTCCCTTGATGGGACTATGTGAGTACTATTCTATTCAGTTATTTTTCTCCATAATTTAATCATTAACTCCAAATTAATATCCACATTCCTCTATCACCAAATCAAGTTATGCAATTTGGTCTACTCTAGTCTAACTTTGGATCTTTGTGAATTCTATTTAAATTCTATGGAATATTTTGGCTTTCAAGACCAAAAAGCTTTGCAATTAAGGTAGGTTGTAGGAAGACTGTGATTAAGTCCTCAAACAAATTATTAGGCATTGTATTACTCTAGATTTCTCTTAGAGAATAGATATATGTTCTAAATAAATTCAACTAAAGTTCTTGAGATCAACCGATATTCTTACAGTGGTCCTTAAACTAAACTAACTACTACAGATGCTTATTCTTGCCTAACTACAATATGTAAACCCACATTATTACATCAGTCCTAGTGATTATCCTACTTGTTAGAGGCATTCACTCCTATCTGAGATGAAATCTATAAGTATAAATAAATAGAGATGGTCACATGCAAAAAGTTCCAATTCATGAGGAGCCCAAGATACTATCAAAGGAGATCATTTTAGACTTTAGTTAATAAGCTTCCATAATCCAATAATTGAGTAACTTTTTCATTTGTCTTTTGGAAGTCTACTTTTCTCTATTCAAGGAAAGTGCATTTTTATATCTCAAGTGTCAACATTAATATTGTTGTCTCATGATCTAAGACTCTAGCTTCCATAATCCAATACTTGAGTAACTTTTTCATTTTTCTTTTGGAAGTCTACTTTTCTTTGTTCAAGTAAAGTGTATTTTTATATCTCAAGTGTCAACATTAATATTGTTGTCTCATGATCTAAGACTCTATGTTACCTAGTTCACATTGTGAAGCTTCTTTCTATATCATCTCTAAATATAAAGCTAGATAGATAAATAGTCATACTTGAAAAGTGGCTCTAACAATTAGTTTTATTATAGACATTTATATTTTTTAGTTGTAATAGCTTTTTAAAAAATAATTATTCTTTAATTTTCCATGGTTTAGCTGACTATGATGTTTGAATTTCATAGGGTTATTCATGGTTTAAGTTTATATTAGGATAATTAGATTTATGCTCAGGCTTGGAGATCATCCAGACAACCTATTTGTTGAATTGATTTCTCTACTCCAACAACATATCATTGCAAGGAATATTATAAAAACTAATTATTTGAGAATCCCAATTTAATGAATAGTTAGGGAATTTAATATTTGTATAGATTCCAGTTTTGTTCCTCCTCTAGTATATGCAATGTTGAGAACATCTAAGGATCTAGAAGTGGGCACAGTGGCAGTTGTATCACTTCTCCTTTCCTCAATGCTTTGATATGAGGTTTCTACCACAACTAATCTAGAATTTTATATATAACTAGCTTTGACTGCAACATTTTTTGCTAGACTATTCCAAGCATCTTGGGTGTTTTCAGGTGTCATGCCCAACATATAAGGGCAAAATACACATAATTTTTTTTTTTTTTTTTTTTTAAAAATGATAATAAGGTTCTCAAAGGTTTAAGAGTTTGATTCGTGAGAATGCATCTACTCTATTCATCTTAAGTTCATGCTCAAGGGAAGAATTACATTGATAAAGTTAAATCCTCGTCATTAAAATGGTATCAACATTGATTCTTTATTATATTAATATAACCACAATGTATTAAGATTATTCTAATATCGATCGATGGAATATAAGAACAACTATTGCATGGCCTAGACATCAAGGAACTAATTACTACGTTATCATGAAAAGAGTTGTCTAACTACATACAAACTCAATTCTAAAACATAATATATTTAAGTTGATGATCTATTGAGAAACGATGATAAGGAAAATAAAATGTATAGCTTCAAATTGAGTTAACTAGAATCTAAAACTAAATCTCCTAAGACAATTTATAATTGCAACATAACCATTAACTTTCCTTACCAAAGAGCACTAGAGTTACACTAATTAAACCTTTACTAACCACTTAATTTTAGATCTAAACTTATTGGAAATAAAACATTTCTAGAGGTAATAACAATATAATTAATTTAACTACGATTAGATAAGAAATAAAACATGCTTTCATGACCTATCAATCTAACATTTTAATTTAAAAGTTATCTCCAACGTACTTATAACAATCTAATTTATATTAATCTATCATTATAATTAAAATTGAAGACTAAGGTTAATTCAAAAAGATCTATAAGTCAAACTAAACTTCTTCTCTCTTTTTTTTTAAAGAAGAAAACTATTATAAATTTAGTACTACTCTTAATCTGAAATATTAACAAATCTTAAAACTAACCAACACAAAACTATACTAACCTAAACTTCATACTAATTATTACTATCCAGCTACACCACAATATAACTCTAATAAATAAGCAAAATTAGAATAGCATTATCTATGGATATATGCTACATTAATATTAATGCTAACAAATCTACTACATTACTAACTATCAAAATAAATGAATTACAATCTAAAACATACTATACTAAAAGAATTAATTATACTACTATTAAAATATATATATGAAAAAAACTAATTAAAATTTGAAACTAATAACAACTTTAATAGGAACTAACTTTAACATGCTAATACTAAAGCTAAATGATAAAAACTTAAACCAATTTAAATCAAAATTAAAGGAAGATAAACTAACTATATTTAATATAACTAATCATCACAAAAACTAAAACTAACCTAAACATCTAATACTACTAACTACTACTAAACTAACAATCCTATTTCAAAACTAACTTACTACCTTAACAAGGTAACCTACACTAACTTCCCACTGACCCCTACCCACCATCCCCACCAACCTAGCTCTATCACCATCATGCTTGGGAAAATCCCCAAGCATTGCACACTGCCCCAAGCCTACAGGCGCAGACCTATCCCCCTTGCCCCTTGCGTGAGTGGTGTTTAGGCATTGGATCTCGTGCATGGGAAGGAAGTTAAAGAAAATTGGAATGGAGAGAAAGGTTTTAAATGGAGTTCATAATCCCTCCCAACTACCGGCAACGTCTATACAGCCACGAAAATGCACTTCCTTACGAAAGAGAGGCCTTGGAATTTTTTTTGAAAAGTTAGAAAAAACAATGTAAAGGGAGTGCATTTTCGTGGCTGTATAGCCACGGGCCCAACTACCCACTCCTCACCAACGACTCAATCTCCAAGGCTCTGACCATACAGATTTGGAAGTGCTGCCCAAGGAAGTGTACGATGCTGAAAATGTGTTCTCTTTCTTCTTCTTTAGCTTGTGCGCCATCCAAGGGGTAACCTTCCCTGCCATGCTTACGTTGACCAAGGCATGATTTTCCTACCTTGCAATGCGTGATGCAAGTATGGCCGCTCAATTAATTCTTCCTAATACTAAAGCTCTCCACGCTGATAGGGTGGGAGGAGGACTTTTGAAACCCATCAATCATCCTTGGTTGATGTGCCCTTCAATGGAGAGATGAGCAATTTGCTTGGGTTCTCCTCCAATCACATTGAAGTGCAACCAGCTCTGCATGGGCATGTTAGGCAGTGTCAGCATTATTTAATGTGCCTAGGGTCATCTATGACTGCGCCCACTTGAGTAAAAAGAAATGCTTGAAGGTAAGTTGGTGTTTAGATAGGATGGGATTTCTTATTCAATGTTTAAATTCATATTATTATTATTATTATATGAAAAGGTGCCAAGATATTAAAATTAAGATCTAGGTGAAAGAATATTCTTTGTCTCACCAAGAGCTAAATTATTCCTTCCATACAAATTCTAGCATCCTGTAGGTGGGTGAGGAATTTTCTTGTTTTCTCTCTCTTTGAGTATAAGTCTTTTTTTTTTTTTTTTTTTGAATTTGTTTTATTTCCTAAGGGTGGGATTTAGAAGTTTTCTTGATAGGTGTTTATAACAATGAAGTATATAACAATTTAGTGTCAAATTGGTTTTGTTATCTACATAATTTATCAAGGAAGGTGGCAATATTTTTTTTCCTCAATTGGATTATTTACTTTATACTAATGCATATAACATTGAAATGAAAACTTCAACGTAACAAAATTTCTTTTCTTCTTTTATTCATCCTGGTTCAAGGCTCCATCGACAAAGAACCAGTAAGAAAACTCGATGTCTTTGCCGCCAATACATCAAAAAATCAATTACAAATTAAAAATCTTTCACAAGTGCTTTCTCCCAATACTTTAAAAACTTCAAGGAATACAATGAGAACAAGAGCTGAACCCGAGTGAATCATCACAACATCAAGAAAAATTTCAAGCATACACCCTAACCCAATTTTACACAATAGATCCAAACATAGGACCTGACTAGGGAGGAGGTGGATTTTCTCAATGGGAGATGTCAATCACCATACCATACCATAACCCTTTCGGGGCTAAAACTTCAAGAATTTCCATTCTTTTACAAGGCCCTTTCAAGGCTACTATCACAAGGATGTTCATTCCTTTCCATATTCAACATTTCACAATATCAACAAGGTATGTGATGACCAATAGGGGCCCATACACCCTACCCTTTTTCCCTCCTCTCACCATGAAAGGAGACTCTTCACCATTGAGGTCCAACTAAGGCCCTACTCCCGTACATGGCCACTTCTTCCCTATCCAAGGGTGAGTGATGCCAAAACAATTCCCCATGAAATTCTCTCAAAACACAAAACATCAAGACAAGCATAAGAATGCATCAAGAAACAAACAAGAATCCCTCCAACCCATCCCAACACACAAACAAGCACAACACAAAGAAAAACACATCAACTTATACATGATTCAAGCATAGACAAGATGAAGATCAATACAAAGGAGTGAAGAATCCCTACCTTCACCAAAGAGTTATGGTAAATGATCAAATTGAGAAGAGCTCTTTCCTTCCTTGCTTCAATCTTCCAAGACTCCTCTCTAAATGTAGAGATTCGGTAACAACCCCCACTATACCAAGAAAGGCCTCTAAATAAGCCTCAAACTCAACCACCCAAAAAGATCAATAACTTCACCCACCCACCTACCAATCTAGAAGCTCCTAACTCAACCCACACTATGGTTAAACACTAAAAGGAGGCGAGTTGATGCCACTCATGTTAGCCATAGTCAATTTTCGCACAAAGGCAAAAAGAGACTTTTTGAGTGACCTCAAAAGTCAATAAAAGGGGCTTGGGGGTTGGAAAAGACCCCCAACCCATACCCATACCCCTTGGGTATAAATATAGCATGATTTAAAGCCTTAGGAATAGGTTTAGAACCAAACAAAGCTAGGAATAAAAAAAATAGGACCATCTAACAACTCTAACATGCAGATTAAGCACTAATCTAGATTAGGGATGACTAAACTTGATTAAGAACCAAATTAGCAAACTGGCACTAACTTAAACCAACTAAGGTCCAAAGGGTACACAACTAACCCTAATCAGCATGTTGAAGAGCATAAACAATTCACGAGAGTCAAGCGACACCATAAGAGCACAGTTACGAACATTAACATTTACTGATCACATAAGGATACATACACACATCTTAATTTAATTATGAACAAGGTTTCCAAAATTAGCGCATAGGGATTAGTTATGTTCCTCCGTCAGTTTTCTCAGCTAAAATATTTGCACACTCATTGCACACATCAGTAGTCTCAAAAATCACATGTACATATGTATATACACATCAAAAATTCACATAAATTAAAACATCCATCTATAACAAAATCAAGGTTCCTCTCAACCTATTCAATTCTTAACCATTTAATATATCTTAAACCAAAAATGTTAATCCTACCTTTTACTTAATTCATCAACATACATAAAACATTAAATGTTGAACACCAGATATCTAAAAATAACATCACACAACATGAATAATATAATATGTTCTAAGCATCAGATAATGTCCTGACATCTCGAGTCGTGAGTACCAAAATGATAAAGTAACAACTAAGGCTACGAAGGGTCGGGGCGAGGCCTCACATCAGGTCAGAGCTAATAATCTATACCTCCATACATAAATAATTTTCTAGTTTTATTTTTTTGATTGCATATTATCATTAATCCCTAAAGACCTTCACTCTAGGTTTAAATGTTGATAACCCATTGGAGTGTTAAAGGTTGGGATTCATCATAGACATGCTTTCACATACAAAAATAGTGGGATTTATGGTAGGAGCAGCCCTTTTTTGTGTCCCTCCAACATCTCAAAGGCTTTCTTGGTCTCTAACATTTCATAACTAAGATAGATGTTGAAATTCCTCAAGGTCAAGCAATTTGGCTAAGTTGTCAGTTCAAATTCGGGTACTAATTCATGTTCAAGATTCACTCAAATTTCTTTGGATTGGGTTCAAATTTGTTTTGGGCATGCCTTACATACAACAATATTTTAAATAATTGTGTGTGTGTGTGTGTGTGTGTGTGTGTGTGTGTGTGTGTGTGTGTGTGTGTGTACATAGATGCAACAGTACATAAGTTCATACACCACTATGCTAATATTAAAGAAAAATAGAAAAATACACCACCATGTCAATCTTTTAGTTAAAAAACAAAAATGTCAATGTTGATAATCAACCATCATTAAACAAATATCATCATGGACCATCAAGAAAATAATCATCATTCTGTTGTTGCAAATATGTAGTACAAAAAGTATCACTATAGGCCCATTTGAGGTAAAGGTTGTGATTGTTACAATATTGTAAGCTTCACACATCAATTTTCATACTTGATGATTCAAAGAAAGCAACTTTGGATTAGACTGGATGAAATCATGTCATGTAGTAACCGAAATCAATTAAACAAAATATTAAATTTGCTTGTACCTTTGTGGTTGGTCTATTAAGGATTGCATTCTTTGAGTTTAACTAGTTCATTATTTCCTATAATGATTCAAGACTTAATGATTTGAACTATTTTTTGATTGTTTGCATGTTTCATTGTCCTCATTAAATAATTTTATAAGGAAAATTCATCAAAACATGAGATGCTTACTAATTCAATGTTAAAATATTATAAATCTACTTTAGCAATAATGTGCAAATTTTACAATTTATATGTTTTTAACTCAAAAAACTATTCATGTGTCTTTTCTTGATAAAAATAATCATTAATGGGCATAAAAGTCAATTTGAACCTCCAAAATTTCTAGATTATTCCTAAACCCTATAGGTGATAAAGAGGCATCATGGGCCCTTCCACAGTCACATTAGGACACTCCACGTTCCCTTTGTGTTGATAGAACTTCTCATAACTATAGTCACAATCCAAATGTCTTCCTTGATAGGATCAACTATTTAAGACTCCTCTACAAATCATAATCTCATAATCCCTAGCTTTGATCACAACTTTTCAATTCCAAACAAAAACTTTGGAATTCAAGTCTGGTAATAGGTAATGAAGATGCAAATTACTTGCAAGTAGTCTTTTTATTCAGTGGTCATTAGTGCCCATCAAGTAATTTTTGACTGATCTAAAAGAGTTTAGTATTACAATCTACACTACTGCAACTTTTGATATTCAATAGAATAAAAGGGATAGGTACTACTCATTTAAATCATTTTGGATATATGCACTCTAGTACCTATGTTATCTTTGATTCTTCACATCATATTTTACATGCAATGGGTACGTTGCTAAAGTTTCTAAATGTCTTTGGAGCTATGGACATCTCTATTGTAGTGGAGTTTAGAAAGATATCTACAGATTGTTATAAACATGTATTTTGTTTGTAGAATTGATGGACATGCCTATTAGTTGAATAATTTCAACCCAAATGATGTGCTAGCAACTTTCTTATTAGCCATTTTACCATAAGGCATACAAGCCTCTGCTTCTAGGCTTAACCAAAATCTATGACTTCCATTCAAAATAATTAATTATATGGGGTAAGAAGAGAAAAGGCTTAAAAATTCATTCTCTTAGTTCCCATTCTCTAAGAACATGCAAAATTTTGTAGCTAATGCTAATATATGAATAATAGATCTATCTAAGAAAAGGAGAAAACTATATCTACAAGAATACAAGAAATAAATAAAATTAGGAATAGAATTAGATCTTTCATTATTCAATGATTACAATATGCATAGAAGCATAAATTGGGTAGATTGTTTATTAAGAAATTAGGTTGTCATATATTTTTCAGGTTTCTACCCAAGATTGATTCACAAGGTTAATATCTTATCAAATGATGAAATGATTTTATGGGAAGGAATCTAAGCTTAAATGTTCACATTCAAATGGTTGTTAAAATGTTTCTAGAACAATTAGCCCACCTTCCATGTTTTTTTGAGAAGAAAACATAAATGCAATGTCCCTTGTAGAATGAGTTGAATACTCTAAATAAAGTAAAAGCTATCTAATACCTAAACCAAAACCAAAATGAGTTGAATACCTAATAAACACAAAAAATACCTAATGCAGCAAGCAAGGGCATGGGCATAATAAGGAAATGATAGAGCAAGGGCATGGCAAGAACTTTAAGGGCATGGGCATGGAAAATGGGGCATTGATCCAACTTATCTCCACTAACATCTTCATAGCTCTCCAATATCACATTTTATCACATGCATAATGATTTATTTTTTGTTTTATTTTTTTGTTTATAATCATGTGGGCATTGCAATTGTAATGCCAATGTTGGTATTACAATGGTGTTGGGGATAATTGCAACAAAAAAAAAATCACCCACAAATTACACTACCATCACAATTTGACCCCAAATGTTGTAGTGTGGATGAAGTGGCACAAGAAAACCTATGGCTTTAATAATTCATAAACTTAGCCAAGTCTTTCTCTTTATCCATAAACTTGTATAGTAGTACTAGGGTTTTCCCATGTGATGTTTATATATGGTTTCACTTTCTATTTTTTTTTATCAAATTGCAATCAGTGTACATGCATCTCCCTATAGATTGTAATTTTCAAGGAATACCAATGAAAATTTAGGAGTTCCATATAAAATTGGTTTTTATTGTTATGCTTACTTCTGCAATGTTCTAGCATTTTCAAAAATTTCTATTAAATTATTAAGAATAAGAATATAATATTTAAAATTGAATTAAAATTTACATATTAAGGTTTAACATTTAACAATTGATTTAATTAAGAAATCAGTTACTTCAACATTCACTAGTACAAAATAATAGAATATGTGGAACAAAAATGTACAAATCAAATTTATTTCTCCATTAGATGTTAATCTCTCTAAGTTTTGTTGTCTCTTAGTGTTAAACACTTAGTCGTATACAAGACAGAGTTGGTCAGTCATCACTATGACCAAGTCACTCTATATAGGTTGAGTCATATATTTGTAAAGACTTGTAAATAATTATGTATATGCTGAGCTCTATAGGAGTTGAGCAAGTCTTTGGTCACCGAGTACTCCTATATAAGCTAGGTTTAGTAAATGTCAAGTAAACAGAGCATATGGATGTTGATTCATATAGAAGGAGTCGAGTTAGTTGAGGCCAAGTATTAGTAGGTAGAATAGTTACAATCGAACATCAGAGATGGTATGTGTTGAGTAATATAGGGTGAACAAAAATGTTTGAAATGGTACAAACTTTGAGGTAAACCATTTTGAGCTAACATATAAACTACATTCAATGATTGTAGAGTTTGTTACATGTTTTCATGTGGATCAATGATCCATATGAAGGTGGGACAACCAATTAGATAAATAGGCTAAAAGGGTAACATCTAGATCATTGGGATTATTATAGAAGAATTTACATATATCTTTGTAAGGGCATATAAAAACCTATTTTACATAGTGTGTATGCTTGTGAAGAGAAAGGAAGTGAAGTATTATGAAAATGAGTTAGGTTTTGGAGACTGCAAGAAAAAGTTGTAAATTAATAGAGTTTAGCAACCTACTGAAGCAATGAAAGACAAAGTAAAGACATATCAAATAAGAGATCAAATCGAAGATTAGAAAGAGGAGATTTGTAATCACAGTTGTAAGTGTAGACTAAAGGATTAGGTACTAAAACATTTTTGGCAAAGTGAATCAAGGTAAATCAGCTAACATAGTGGTCCTAACATGCCTATGAAAATCTCTTAATAGAGTCCTTACTTCATTGTAAGTGTTAAATCTTCTTAATCAAGTTAGACCTAACAGTCTTTCTATAGCTTCTAACAAGGTAGACCCCTCATAGGGTAGATCATCAGAAGTGATCAAATTTTTAGTCCCACTAGGATAACTTTGTTATTAAAATAGTGAAGATTTGTGGGTGTCATCCCCACCCTAGTTTTACCTTCACCTTGGAGGGTTTCTGGGTAACCAAAACCTTTGTGTTATGTGTTTACATTTTCATGTTGATGGATGTGATACATAGTTAGATTTATTAAATCATTTGTACTTATAAGTTATGTTATGCATAATCTAGATATGAGATGGATAATATGGTGAATATATTCAAGAGTTTTAAAAGGTTAAAGTTTAAGTGATCCTGATTCACCCCCTATTAGAAATAGATAATACTGAGAGGGGGGGATGAATCAATATTCTATAAACTTTTTCCCACAGCTAGATATTATTAATTACTTTACAAAATTCATATGAAAGTAAACCAATAATATTGAATAGTAAATAAAATCATACATAAGGAGAACTCATAACACTATTATTTGTTAACTAGGGAAACCTTGGCCAAGGGAAAACCCTGGTGGGGATGGCACCAATGAAATGATCCACTAAATAAAATAATCAAATTAAGGATATTGACCCTATTAGGATTCTATATATAGTGTCTCAGTCCTTATTAGAGGACTAGGCCCTGTTAAAATCCTCAAACCTATTAGGAGTTGCTTCAATTCTATTAAGAGTTGGTATTACAATTACAATTGTATGCAAGAAGAGTCCACTACCCTAACATGTAATTATACAATGCAATGCCTTTATTCAAAAGAGATAGATATAAAAACTTTTTTACTACTGACTATTGTACTTTGCATAGCCTGATTTGACATCATAATTTGCATCACAAATCTCTCATATAAGATCACATGTCATATACATAGTTCACATAATCATCATATACTTTTCTTTTGCATATGTCACATATATCACACTTCACATTATTTCACATAAAATAACTCTTTACTTATAGTCTTTTCCTTCACAAAACTCTTGTGCAGTCAGATTGATGTAATTACATGTTATGTTAACTAAGGGAAAACATCTAGTATGTCATCCTAAAAAAAAAAAGTAATTGTTTCATAGCCAAAATAATTCATTAACACCTTATACCTCTATTTCTATTGTACTTTGTTATGTTATACTCTATTCTAATGAGCATATTGTCTTTACTGGTATTTGTCTTGTAACATTATTTGTATTGTTTATACTAACTTGTGCACTTAGATATGCCATCATGACAATCTAGTGCACCTTCCCTTAACTTTGCACATTCCAAATATCTATATAGCCTTTGCTATACCAAAAAAAATCTTTGTGTTGCTAGTGAAATTATCTAATACTTAGACAATTTTCTATCTATAACTACAGAGTCTTCAACAATATTTTCTACTATTTCATCCTATATATGTTTCCATAAATGACAAGCATAACTCATCTTACCTAGAAATATTTCCAAAAATCTCCGCTTTTGGAATTGATGGCAACATATGAGAAAATTGGCTAAGTCCCAAAAATGTTATACAAACACCTTTTCAAAATTGGGCTTCAAAACTTTTACAAAAATTTCAATATTAAAAAATTATGTGGATCATTACACTTATAACCATCTTCCTTAAATCTAATAATATGATATAATACTAATTAATCTTTCTCCCCCTTAGTATATAACTATAGATACTATTACTTTATACACTTTTCCTTCTTCTCCCCCTTTTACATCAATGAAAAAGGTGTCTATATTTTTTACATGTCAAAATTGACTTCCATACCTCTTCTTAGGCTGCCAAGCGAGAAATGCAATCACCAAAATTGATTGCAAGACTCTTCATATTCTTCTCCCATGAGACCTTGAATCCTTTGAAATGCCAAGAAGAGTGCACAAATCATAGGATGCTATCTCTACTGCATTCAGATCCGAGTACACAAAATTGTCAAATGATATCTTCACTGATAGACATTCCTCCAACTAACACACAATTGTGCTCAATTTCATAGATAAGTGTTCTCTTAAAAGTGAGAACCTCTTAGTTATCCTTATTTTTTTGTCTTCTAGTAGACTTATCTCATCATAAGCCTTTCTAATTTGTGCTTCAACTACTTCATTCTGCACACTAGGTTGGCTTAGCTAACTAGCCAATGCTTCCACCCTTGCGCATTTCACTTTAAGCTTACTATTAATGTCTTTTGTGAGACTAAAGAAATCAGACACCTCACATATAGAGTTTTTACTTCAAGCTCACACTTCCTTAATTACTTGATGCAATTATTAAGATTTGATAAGTCATTTCTTATGTTTTGACAAGCAGTGTCAAACATCTAAGCATCATGCTTGGCTTGATCTTGTGTCACTAAAACCTTTGACAAACTTGTGAATTCAACATTAAATGCTTGAATCACCTGTTTGGCTCTATCCTCAAAGTTAGGATCTGGTGACTTCACATTCATGACTCCCTACAACTTGTCAATAACCTCCATGAGAGTTTTCTACAAACTCTTTATCTATTTGTTCTTGTTGATTATCTTGATGATGGATGATATGAATTCTAATTGATCATCATCATCTAAACTAGTAAGTGTAGTGAGAGAGAGATATGCTAGGTACACTTGGATTCTTATCCTTCTCTACTTTCTTTTTATTCTTTTCATCATCCTCTTCTTCTTCCTTCTTCTTCTTTTCTTTTGCTTATTTCTTCATCTTCTCTTGTTCTTCTTCTTCTTCCTTTCTCTTATTTTATTATTTTTCCTTCGTCCTCTTTGCATCTTCTTCTTCCTTCTTTTTCTTCTCTTATTTTTCATTTCTTTTCCTCAATATTTCTCTTCTCCTCCTCCTCATCTAAACTAGAGTAGTCAATGATATCACCAACAATATTTGGCCCAAGGTCCTTGAAAGGATCTTCTGCGATGTTTACTCTCACACTTGCAGTGCCAATTTGCACAGTATCTTTTCCAATGGAGATCAAAAAAGATAGATCTACCATCTAAGTTTCCTTAGCTTCCATTGTTGATTCTGCTAGAGTACTCTATTTAATAGATATAGGGATTTCTCCCCTTGATTTCATGCTCACTCCCTTGGGTACAAAAGTCATATACTTGATAATAGCTTCTTATGTTTCTTTGTTTACCTCTTCATAATTTCCTCCCATAAAAAGAATATATCTTATTTTATTTCTTAGCAAGGACTCAATCCCTTTAATATATCTTGCAAGTCTTCATCACTGTTAACTTTGTAAAGCTTCTTGATCATATTTTCTCTAATTTTCTTGTCTTTATCAATGACTCTTCTTCTCCTATTTATTAACCTATTATATAGGTCCTCTAGTATGTGTCTTTATAGATCTTCAAATCTCTTATTAATCAATATCGATTCCTTACTACTACATTTTCTAATTAAATTCTATCCATATTTCTATACATGCTATAAAATTTATTTAACTTAATGAAATTATTGTCATTTATGATTCGCATATTCAAATTTTCTACCTTTGGCTTCCAAGGCTTCTTTCTAGTGGTTGTCCTTGCTTCACCAACTACTTGACTAGTAGGTCTATCATGTTCATCTTTAGACTCATTAGATTCATCTGATTCAACCAACTGCAATGTTTTTCTTCTCTTTCCAAGGCCACTAAACATTTTCTTGGTCCTTTTCTTGCTAGGTGATTCAACTTCTTGTTTCACCTTGGTGAGTCTCCTAGATTTTCTCTTAATTGGAGGGGTAGATGATTTTATTCTACAATTTGTACCTCCTCTTCATCAAACTTCTTCAATGGTTGTACAATAGTGGGTTTTACTTGAGCTACTGTAGCATAGGGTGTAATAGGTATTTGTGAAGTAGATCCTGCTACTATGTAATGTTCCTGTTATAAAATAAATAATAAATCAAACTTTTGTAATGGGCCAATTGATTTAATGTATCTTAGACCCATTTAAAATTTTTTTCAGCAGTTTGTGTTGTCATCGGCTATCTTTGTACACCCTCAAAAAGTTTTCTAATGGGTATTTAAACACGACTTGTAGGTAGTTTGTATGCATGCTTCTAGATTATTTTTCTCTATACTATGAATTCCTATTGGAGTTCTCTATAATTCGCGATTTCAAAAGTGAAAGATCTTCCCTATTTCGCTCATAAAGTTTTGGTGGGATTCAACCTTCACCCTATTCCATTGTTTCATGTATTACTTCACTTAGATCTAGAAAATCAAAGCAACATCTTTCAACAAAATATTAATTGAAGTTACTTGTGCTCAATTCTCCATTCTTGTTATATTTGGAATTAATAATTAAGTTATAGATCTATCTTGTCCCCTTCTATAACCCATTCATTGCTCACATACTACCTTTCCTATGACTCTTTGTGGCCTCTATAGTCACCAACATTACAACGTATGGCCACCTATTCTAATCCTCCATTTGTATCTTTTGTACGGCCTACTAAAATCACCATACATCCTTCTATAACATTCATATATCCAGGCACTCTCCGCATACACTCCACCTCCCAACAACCATCATACACCATCCTTTAGTCACTGTACAACCCTCCTTTGCCCATCATATGACCCTCTTTCACCATACAACTTCCCCCTTCATCACATTGTATGACATTCTAGACTTTTCTCCACCATATCCCCATTCTTCCCTTCATTTCACCATCCTCGATCTACAACCGTATGGACTCATTTGTACACCACTACAACTCATCATCTCCACTATATAGCTTACTCTAGATAGCTACCCAAATTTTACGAACCCTATTCAAGACCATATTTGTAGTTATTTTGTTAAATAATCTACTAATCACTTCATTGCTAGCTTGGAACATTATAGTGGTATAAGAGCACTTTGATCTTGCCAGCATGTGGATAATGAATGAGAGTTTATAGTTGGAAGATAAGAAGGATGCATTTTTTTGATCAAATGGTTATTGGATTGGAATTGATAGTTGCTGAACTCATGGCACTACTAAGGGAACTTGCTAAGAATTAGGCACAGATCACTGATACATAGTGACTCATGGAAGAAACTCTCAAGAAGTTGGCAAACAACAAAAAATCCAGAGAACAAAATGGTCATAGCACAAACTCAGTGTTGGGTAAATCAAACCCTCATCCAACATGCTTTTGACCTTCCATGTTGACTTTTCTAGCATGGATAGAGGCACAACATAGAGGGAAACAAACAACCTTCGAAGAGATGCAAGAACAACTGAGAGAAGACTAGAAGAATGCAAACCTTAAAGAAGATATATTCTACAAATATTATGTGTATCTGAGAATGAGATATTTGGGAGGTGGAAATAGAGGATATTTTAAATATGATCTTAGAAGAAAGTTGAGTAAGGTAATTCTGTCTCCATATGATGGATCCGGTTCCATATGTGTGCAAGCATGGGTAATGAAGGTCGATAATTACTTCTAGCTAAATCCTATGCCAGAAGAAGTAATTAAATTTGTGGCACTGCACTTAGAAGGAGTTGTGCACAAATGGTGGCATCATAGAACCATCACATTAGGGCATGATCAAATAAATAATTATGCAAAACTCATAGAGAGATTGATAGAGCAATTTGATGGTAAGGATCCAAAACTCAATTTCAAACATTTTGCACAAAAAAGAAAAATTGGATCAATTAATCAACTCATTATAGAATTTTAGAAACTCTTTGTTTTGGTCACATATATTTCTGAAATAAGACAGGTAGTACTCTTCATGGACAGACTCACAGAACCTTTGAAAGGTTGGGTAAAGGGGTTCAATCCTGCCACCCTATAGGAAGCAATCAATAAAGCATAGAGTATGGCATTGTCATTGGCATCATCCTCTCAAAGTTACTCACATTCTAAACTATCAACATTTTCAAGGGACAAAACTCTGACCAAGAAGCTATCATTGGATGAAGCTACCTGATAGGAACACTGAAGGAAGAAATTGTGTTTCAATTACAGGGGACCTTGGGAGCCTGGCCATCAATGCCTCAGAAAGGGGAAGATCCATTACATTGAGCTCATGTATGATGATGAGGATAAATAGGAAGAAATGTTGGCCAAAGAGAACCAACCTCACAATGACACCAACATGGCCAGTTTAAACCGTACAGAGAGAATTGCTACTTTGGTACAATGTGGAGGAACCATTGCCTTGGTCGATAGTCCATGGTGCACAATTTTTTGTGTATAGGGTACCCTTCAAGGACAAAGGGTTATGCTAATTTTGGATAGTGGGGCCACTTTAAATTTTATAAACTCATCCTTGGTAAAGCGAAGAAGTATACCTATGAAGGCGCACGTAGGCTTTTAGGTCAAAGTTGTCAGAGGGACTTTTCTTCCCTACACATACCTTGTTCCTTAACTAAGTAGCATGATGGAAAATCACATGGTGACTAAGGATTTCTTCATAGTGGACTTTGTTGACATGGAAGTTATCCTAGACATATAGTGGATGGAGACATTTGATGAATACACTCAGAGTTTCAAAAGGATGGACTTCACTTTTGTCATCGATGGGAAGAAGGTTGTCCTCCACAAAATGGAAAATGAAGGACCGAAGGAAGTTTCTACACATTGGATGGAGGCAATTTTTTGACACGATGACATTGTTTGATCTAGGAAGAGCCTATTAAAGGGCATCAGACACCTCCACAAGATGATGAACTCTAGGATATTTTGAGTAGACATGATAAAGTTTTCATGGATATTCCTCCGAGCATACCACCTCATTGAGGGTTTGAACATACTATCAAATTGGAAGCAGGAACCAAGCTGGTCATAACCACGCCATACTACCATCCCAAGAAATTCAAAGATGAAATCGAAAAGATGATTCAAGAATTGCTAGAGAAAGGATGGATCTATCCCAATTCTAGCCCATTTGCATCATCTATGGTATTTGTCAAAAAGAAGGACAAGATGATGTGCATGTGTGTGGACTACCATGCGTTGAACAAAAAAAAAAGAATAGATACCCCATTCCAAGGATAGATGAGTTACTAGATGAATTGCATAGCATGGTCTATTTTTCAAAAATAGATCTCTATTATGGGTACCATCAGATCCACATGAGGGAGAAAGATGTAGAGAAGATGGCCTTCCATTGTCACTATAGACATTATCAATTTT
Source organism: Cupressus sempervirens (assembly GCA_028749045.1). Lineage (NCBI taxonomy): Eukaryota > Viridiplantae > Streptophyta > Pinopsida > Cupressales > Cupressaceae > Cupressus > Cupressus sempervirens. The sequence goes on from CM053787.1 coordinate 476,703,386, forward strand.
TGGTCATGCCATTTAGATTGACCAATGCACCTGCTACATTCCAATCATGCATGAATTGCATCTTCAACAAACAATTGCACAAATACTTATTGGTATTCTTTGATGATCTTCTTATTTATAGCAAGACATGGGAGGAGCACCTAAAGCATCTAAATGAAGTCCTAAGTATCATGGAGGAATAGTCTTTGTTTGACAAGTAGTCCAAATGTGAATTTGATATGATAGAAATATTGTACCTAGGGCATGTTTTTAGTAGATACAGAGTTCAAGTCCATCAAAAGAAGATTCAGGCTATCCTTGACTAGCCTCCCCCAAAATCATTCATGGATTTGTGAGAATTTTTTAGACTGTATAATTTGTGTAGGAGGTTTGTTAAAGGATTCTCTTAGCTGAGTGCATGCTTTATAAATCTGAAAAAGAATGGATCTTTCTAGTAAAACAAAAAAGCATAGCTTGCCTTTAATAAGCTAAAGGAGGCCATGAGCACTTATCTTGTACTTGCATTACCTAATTTCACTCAACTATTCATTTTGGAGTGCAACACATCTAGAGAAGGCATTGGAGCAATACTGATGCAAGACAGACACCCCATTGCTTATGAGAGTAGGAAGCTTATGTCAACAGTATGCCTATATTCCATCTACAACAAATAAATGTTGGTCATCATTCATGCATTAACCAAGTTCTGGCAATATCTTGTAGGTGCCAAGTTTGTTGTCCATACGGATCACAACAGTTTGAGATATTTTTTGGAGCAATGAGACTTGAACGAATGGAAAAAAAAATGGGCAAGTAAGGTTCAAGCTTTTGATTTTGATATTAAATATGTGAAAGGGAAGAACAATGTGGTTGTAGATGCCTTGTCTTGGAAACCCACCATCTACTCACTAGACTAGATTTCAATTGACTGGAAGGCACATCTGTTAGTGGAATATTCCAAAAACACATTTTCCTATGAAATAATGGATGGCCACACTCATGATGATTAGTACAAAGTGGTGGATGACATCATCTACTATAAAAATTGGATATATTTGGTGCTAGAATCCAAATTGAAGTAGAAAATCTTGAAGGAAGTACATGACTCACCCCTAGCTAGACACCCAAGTTTCCTCAAAACTTACAAAAGTCTTCAGAGAGATTTTCATGGAAAGGACTTAAAGGGAATGTGTTGCAGTATGTAAGAGAGTGTATGGTCTGCCAACAAAACAAGTCCAAACATACTCTACCTACCAGGTTGCTACAACCTTTGCCAATTTATGAACTTAAGTGGGAAAGTATATCAATGGATTTCGTAACAAAGCTTCCCAAGGTAAATGGAAAGGATTGCATTTTCATGGTGGTTAATAGTTTAACAAAGTATGCACATTTCTTCGCCATCCCCTCTAACCTTCAGGCCACACAAGTTGCTAATCTATTTTATAGAGAAGTCTTTTGTTTACATGGGTTACCCTGAAACATCGTTAGTGATCAGGATGGATGATTCATTAGTATCTTCTAGAAAAAATTGTTTCAGATGGTAGGGACAAAATTATTGCCAAGTACAAGTTACCACCTGTAGATAGATGAACAAATAGATATTGTGAATAAATGGCTTGAAGGCTACCTTCGAAACTATGTTTCAACACAATAGCGAGTGTGGGTAAAATAGATCAATTTGGGGGAATATTACTACAATACCACATACCACATGTCCATTGGAATGGCACCATTCAAAGCTCTGTACAGGTATGAACCCCTTTCCTTCATCGACATTGTTCTGGGTGACAGTTGCACACCAAGGGCAAGGGACTGACTTCAAGAGGGACAAGACATTCTGAGATGCTTGAAGGAAAATCTATAGAGGGCACAAAATCAATAGAAGATCTATGCTGATAGACACAAAATAGAAAGAAGTTTCAAGGTAGGGGATTTGGTCTATCTCTGGTTCCAACCATATCGACAACCCTCACAGAAGGAAAAGGGAAAAGAGAAATTGAAACCCCAATTCTATAGCCCCTATTGTGTAACTCACCACATTGGTGAAGTTGCCTATGAACTAGAACTTCCAGAGGGTAACCATATTCATAATTTCTTCCATGTCTCTTGTATGAAGAAAATTGTAGGGAGAACCATCATAGTTGCTACCGACATTCTACCACTCAATGAAGAAGGAAAGCTCATTTTGGAACCAATTGAGATCCTCGAAGTATGTGAAAGGACCCTAAGGAACTGCATTGTGAAGGAATATACACTGGTGACACCTACCATTGGACAATGTGACATGGGAGGGGGAGCACATTCTCAACTGCCTAACATTGCATTTGCTTGAGGACAAGCAAAATTTGGGATGGAAGGACTGTAATGTTCAAGTTATAAAATAAATAGTAAATCAAACTTTTATAATGGGCTAATTGATTTAATGTATCTCAGACCCATTTTTATTTTGTTTCCTTAGTTTGTGTTACCATCAGCTATCTTTGTACACCCTTGGAAATTTTTCCAATAGGTATTTAAGCATGGCTTGTAGGTAGTTTGCATGCATGCTTTTGGATTATTTTTCTCTATACTACAAATTCCTGTTGGAGTTCTCTATAATTTTCTATTTCAAAAGTGAAAGATCTTCCCTATTTGGCTCATGTAATTTTGGTGAGATTCAACCCTCACCCAATTCCATTGTTGCATGTATTACTTCATTTAGATCTGGCAAATTGGAGCTACATCTTTTGACAAAATAGTAATTGAAGTTACTTGTGCTCAATTCTCCATTCTTGTTATATTTGGAATTAATAATTAAGTTGTAGATCTGTTTCATTCCCTTCTATAACCCATACATCACTTACATACTACCTTTTGTATGGCTCTTTGAGGCCTCTATAGTCACCACCATTACAATGTATGGCTACCTATTCTAATCTTCCATTTGTATCTTCTATATGGCCTATTGAAATCATCGTACGACCTTCTATATACACCGTATAACCTTCTATAACATCCATATAGCCAGGCACTCTCTGCATACACTCCACCTCCCAACAACCACTGTACAACATCTTTTAGTCATTGTAAAACCCTCCTTTGATCACCGTACAGCTTCCCCCTTCATCACATCGTACGGCATTCTAGACTTTTCTCCACCATACCTCCATTCTTCCCTTCATTTCACCATCCTTGATCTACAACCATACAGACTCATTTGTATGCCACTACACCTCATCATCTCCACCGTATGGCTTACTCTAGACATCTACCCAAATCGTATGGACCCCATTCAAAACCATATTAATAGCCATTTTATTAAACAATCTGCTAATCACTTCATTGCTAGCTTGGAACATTACATACTATTACTCCCTCTGAAGGTGTTGCTATGGAAATAGGAGTAGTTTTCAATACCTCAATTTGACTACTAGCCTTCTTCTCTAAGGCCATAGCCTTTATCTCATTGAACCATTTTCTAGTCATAATCTGATTCTTTAAGAATTGATTCTATTCTCTTCTCAACATTTTTATTGATTTCTTTATTGTAGATATTTCTCTCTATTTCTCTAATTTTCTCTACATGAGTTCCCCATCTAGGAGTGTCCTTGTTCTCTTCAAACTCAAATATAATCTTCGCATACCCTTCAATTATTTCTTCACTTAATTCATATCCCATGGGATCTAAGAACTTAACTCTTGGCACAACTACCTCCATGCATGTTACATCTATTTCAACCATGAAACATATGTCCCCCTTGTAATTATCCACCAATGAGGGTGGTATCCTATACCTCTACTTCATTGTAGTTTGAAAACCTTTCATCATCCTATTGATATCTTCCACAATATTTTCCTTTATCTATCTTCTATAATAATGTGTCACCAAACTCATGGTGCAATGATTCTTATTGTCTCATTGCTATCATGCATACTAGGAAATTGCCTCATTACTAGGAAGATTAGGTGTATCAATAATGAATCAAACCTAAAGGATGCACTTCTAGTCTTCTTGAGCTTCTCTATGTTGTCTAGCAATTGATACCTCTAATTATCACACATAATTACCTTTTTCTTTTTCAATTGTCATCATGTAAATTACATGTAGGAAAATAATAGGTAATGAGTTCAATCTTGAGCTATGATTCATCTTGTAGCCAATGATCTTCCTAGTCACTCTCACATATGTCTTCTTTATTAGGTCAACCCTCATGTTCCTACCATTTGATTTGGTCTTCAAATTGGTCTCTACCATCCTCTTCACATTATTTTCATTAAATTGGTTTCTACCCTCATTGCACAAATTAGTTAACCTATGTATCATATCATTATCATCATGACAGGTACCTCTCCAACCTAAAACATTTATTTGTGAATGTTGTTGAAACTAGATTGATACAAGTATGATAAATGTGTTTCAATCATTATTTTTTCACTAATGTTAAACCTACTAATTGTTGGTAAGACAATTGCTTATATAATTTAAGTACTATCATTTGTTTGATTTATGAAGAGGATTTGATTAAATGGAGTAACAATAGCACCTAGAGGAAAGGTTGAGTTATGATATGAAAGGAGTACAAGAATTAGTTAAGACATTGATATTATAGTGCATTGATAATCTGCTTAAGGTTGCAAAGGTTGGTTATACTAATTAAGTTTAGAGGAACAAGTTAAACAAATTTTGTTTTCCAAGCTTCACATTCTACACAGTAGGTGCCAAGAAAATTTAGTGCAAGATGAGCAAAAATCAATTGGAGCTGAGGAAAGTCAATTTTAGTGTAAGCTGAGGGAAATAGTGTAAGCTGAGTAAACTTTAGTTGGTGCCAAACACTAGTAAACTTTACTTCATGCCAAGTGTTTTGATAGTGGATATTGAGCAATGGTATGTGTCAAGCATCAGAAGCCAGTTAATGTTGTATGTCAACATTATGAGAAAAATCATGAATTGATGAATCTGAGCCAACATATTTGATTTCTTGGATTGTGTGAACTATGTGAAAGATAAGGTTGATGATCTAGTGGCACAAAATGCATGGTAAACCATTTTGAGGCAAATTCAAAGAGGATTGAAGGAGAAGTTTCTAGAAGGGAATGAAATTAAATGAGGGATAGATCCATTGAATCCTACCTAATCTGTCCTAACCCTTAAATAGACAATGGAAGATGAACAAAAAAATATCTTAATTCTCTATTTATAGAGATGGCCGATTAGAAGCAAAGGTTGTCATGTATGAGAACCTAAGGAAGATAAGGAATCTAGGGTATTGCTTTATTCAATGACCTAAGAGAAGATACTTCATTGGAAAAAAAAGCAAGAAGGCTTAAGGGTATGGATACTTGAAGGGTGAACAGGCTAATAGAGCTTAAGAGTATGAAAGCCAAGCAAAATGGAGGACTAAAATAGAGATCTATAATCTACAAATGGAGTTATAAGTTGTTATTAGATCAATCCTTACTATTACTCTCTAATCATTGTATCACTCTAGGGAAAATCCTTTGGATTAAGGTTGACCTAGCAATCATTTGTAAATCTTTTAACCAGGTGACATTTCAAGTGAATGATATAAAGTCCTCTAACAAGGCTCACTCCTAACAGTGTGATTGAAATCCTTTAATCGAGTCACATTTAATAGTGTGTATTGTAACCTTTAACAAGGTTGGCCTTTCACATGGCATCACTTCAAAAGAGTGAGAATGGGTAGCATGTTAATGGTGGTTTTTTCTAAAATTGGGTTTCGATATTAAATCATTGTGTCAAATGTGTTATTGAATCTTTTATGTTTCATGTTTACATTTCTGCAAATTGATTTGATAGTAACCTACAAGTGATTGCATAATCAAATGGATGCATGCATGATGAAAATATTTTATGGATATGAGTTCACTAAGCTATGAAAATTTTTATTTGTACATCTAGACCTTGGATAACTAATTCATCCCCCCTCTCAATTATTCTAAAGAATTTCAACAATTGGTATCAAAGCCATCTACTTAAGAGGACTAGTTTGAAGGTACTAGAAGCAAAAAGATCAAGATGTCAAAAATAGAAGTACCAAACCTAAATAGAGATAAATTTCCTACATAGAAAAGTTTGATGAAGCTATACCTATGAGGTCTTGGAGATCATGCAAAATTTACCATTTTTTTTTAGCATGTTGATCCTACTAGAGCCCTAACTGCTGAAGATCTAAAAAAGAAGAAAGAACATAGCTAGGAAATATTGGAGATTGCCTCTAACCTAAGCTATGCCAAATTTGATGATATCAAAGGTTTTGATAGTGCAAAAAAAATGTGGGGTGTTCCACACACTATCTATGGAAGTGAAGAGAATGTTCTAAGAGCCAAAGCTGAAAGTCTTAGAGGTAAGTTTCATGATATGAGAATGCAAGAAAGTGAGAATATTGTTCAATATTGCTCTAGGATAAAAGATGTTGTTAATGAAATAAGAAGATCTACTAGTAAAATAGATAATGATACTATACTAAGAAAAGGTTTGAGAACATTGCTATCTATTTATGCTATTAGAGATTCTACAATACAAGAACTAAGATGTATGTTAGGGAATGATCTAACTCTTGAAGGTTTGGTAGGTAGGCTCATTGCTTTTGTGCTATCTAACTTTGATAATTATAGACATGAAAATATTGAATCTAATTTCAAAGATAAGTTGTCATTAAAGGAACTTGATGAGAAGAAGGAAAAAAAAAGGCAAAATATGTGTCAAGTGATAGTGATACAGGTGAGGAAGATGTAGATCAAATTGAAGCACTATTAGTGAGGAGATTTCATAGAGGTAAAGGCAAGTTTAAAGGTAAGTTACCTATCATGTGTTTCAATTGCAATGAAGTTGGTCATATTGTTGCTAGATGTCTAGAGAAGAAGGATTATAGAAGAGATGAAGACAAAAAAGATTACAAAGACAAAGGCAAGAAGTCTTACTACATTGCTAAAGAGGAAACAAAAGATGGATTTGACGATCATGATGATAAAGTGGTGTATGTTGCAATAAATGATGAATCTGATGAAGATGAGGCAATTGCACTAGTGTCTTGTGTAAACAAGAATGACAGATGGATCATTGATAGTGGGTGTTCACATCACATGATTGGAGATAAAATTAAGTTTATTACCTTGAATTATTATGATTGAAATAGTGTAAGTTTTGGTAATGATGCATGATGTCTAATAAAAGGAAAAGGTTCTATCAAGCTCATAGAAAATATATTATGTGACAATGCTTACTACGTTGAAGGATTTAACTATAATTTATTGAGCATGTCACAACTAAATAATTTGAAATGTAAGGTTGAGTTTGAGAATGAAATCACTAAGATATATGATACTGATGGAAAATTGATTGGAAAATGTGATCAAACTAGAGGTAATCTATTCTACCTTGATATAGAGGATGCTACTTGTTTAGTTGTAAAAGTTGATGATGTGTGGCTATGGCACAAGAGGTTACATCATGTCATGTATCAATAACATGAAAAGAGTTAGAGGTTTTCCTAAGTTGAAAGAGCCTAACAATATAATTTGCAAATAATGTCAATTAGGCAAAATAACAAAATCAAGTTTTAAGAGTAAGACTCATACCTCTAAAGGAATATTAGAGATTGTTTATACTGACTTGTGTGGACCAATTGAAGTGCAAAGCTACAAGTGATATAAGTACATTATGATGTTTTTTGATGATTATTCTAGAATGATGATAGTTATATTTTTAAAATAGAAATCTAATGCTTTCCAAATATTTAAGTGGTACTTAGCAAGAGTTGAGAAGGAAATAGGTAAAAGTCTGAAATGTTTGAGATCTGACAGAGGAGGAGAATTTACATCAAATGAGTTTGAGATGTTTTATTGACAGAGGAATCAAAAGATAGAAATTTACTCTTAGAACCCCCACAAAAAATGGAATTTCTAAAAGGAGGAATAAATCTGTAATAGACTATGCTAGGACACTGATGATAGAGAAAAATATTGCTTTGAAATACTGGAGAGAATCTATAAGTGCAACTGTTTATACCTTGAACTATGTACAAGTCAAGAATGATACTTATTCAACACTTTTTGAACTATGGTATGGATACTCACCCAATGTAAAATACTTTAAGGTATTTGGAAGCAAGTGTTATATTCTCAAAGATTTTAGGAATTGTAAACTAGATGCAAAAAGTGAAGAAGTTATATTTCTTGGTTATTCCACAAGAAGTAAAGCTTATAAGTGTTTAAATATTAACACTAACAAAGTTGTGGAAAGTGGAAATGTGAAATTTGATGAATATAAATAAGTATATGAGGCCAAACCTATGAAGGAACTAAAAGAATACAAATTATTTGTATGCTTTTATGAACGTATGCCTGCTGAAGAAGATGTTGTAAATCAAGCTGCAAACTAATAGCAAGTTTTAGTAATCGTCAAGTCACATACTATGAATGTTGAGTTGATTCAAGAACCAAGCTACATTTAGGTGTCAACTTACAAAATGAAGTTGATGTAAATCTTGATTTTGAGATTAGTGTACATGAAAGAGATGTTGAACTACCTGACAGAAAGGTAAATAGTGATTCAAAAATTGAGAGACCAAATGTAGAAGCCAAAGATGAACCAAGATTGTCTAAGTATGTCAAGAGACATCACCTTTTTGCACAAATCATTGGAGATAAAGATGTTAGATCAATGATAAGAAACAAGTTGAGAAATGGTACATGTTTGTTGAGCATGCAAGAACCCAAAATAGTGAAAGATGCCTTAGAGAATGTGAACTAGAGTAAAGACATGGAAGAAGAGTTTGAAAAAATTGAAAAAAATAAAATATCGACTCTATTTCTTAGACCAAAAGACAAAAATGTGATTGGTACAAAGTGGCTATATAGAAACAAGTTAGATGAAAATGGTTAAGTCACAAGGAACAAGGCAAGATTAGTCTATAAAGGATATACACAAGAAGAAGGAATAGATTATGGAGAGACATGTGCTTTTGTTGCAAGACTAGAAGGAGTAAGAATTCTACTTGCTTACTTTGCATACAAAGGTTTTAAAGTTTATCAAATGGATGTTAAGTCTGCATTTTTTAATGGTATATTGGAGAAAGAGGTTTATATAGAATATCTAGAAGGATTTTCTGATTCTAACAATAAAAATATGGTATGTAGACTACACAAAGATTTACATGGTTTGAAGCAAGAACCAAGAGCATGGTATGAGAGTCTTCATAATTATCCTGTGAAGACTGGATTTGAGAAGACTGATGATAGAATATGTACTTGATAACAAAGAAAGGCAAAGGTATTTTTTTATCTAAAATTTTTGTTGATGATAGCATATTTGGAGGTCAAGATACTTTATATAAGGATTTTTCAAATGAAATGAAGCAATCATTTGAGATGTCTATGTTTGGAGAGATCAAGTTATTTGTAGGTTTGAAAGTACATTAGATGAAATATGATATATACATAACTCAATCAAAGTATGTAAAGTAGATACCAACAAAGTTTGGATTTGAATATTTCAAGCCATTAAGTACACCTATGTTGATAGGACATAAATTGTCAAAGAATGATGATTCAACTAAGGTGAATCAAATATTATACAAGTTTATGATTGGAAAATTATAGTATGTAATACATAACAGACTTGATATTGCACTATTTGTAGGGATAGTTGCAAGATTTTTTGCTAATTCCAAGGAGAATCACTTGATGGAAGTAAAGAGAATAATGAGATATCTGAAAGGAATAGAAGACTATGGTCTATATAGCAAGAAAAATGAGAAATTTGAATTGAAGGCCTACACTGATGCTGATTGGGTTAGAAATATTGATGACAGAAAAATCACCAGTGGAGGAGCATTTTTCTTAGACAAAAGGTTGGTTACATGGACTAGCAAGAAACAAAATTGCATTTCTCAATCTACTATTAAAGTTGAATATGTTGATGCCGCAGTAAATTGTACAAACACTATATGGATCAAACAACTACTCAAAGGTATAAAGAAGGAAATCACTGGAACCAATGATACTTTATTGTGATAATACAAGTGTTGTAAATGTTAAGATTAAACCATAGACGTAAATAATAATTACATGCAAATATAACCAATAACAGAAAATAATAGATCACACAAGAAAGAACACAAGACACTAAGATTTAACGTGGTTCACCCAATCCTTGGGCTACATCCACCAAATAGCAAGTATGATATTATTACAATCTAGTGATTACAACATGATTACAATTTGTAATCCCTTACAGCTCAATACTACCATAAGAACCTATTTCACATCACCACTATGAAACAAGCCTAGCCCTAAGCCCTTTTATACAAGTACTAAATTGCTTTAGATTACTACATGTTTGCTATAAATTAGCCATTAATTTAGTGGCAAATCTATGAATAGTACCCAAAAAAAAATTATGAAGTACGTACAGTTTTTTTCCTAATTAGTCACCACATACTAACAATCTCCCACTTGGGGACTAATCAGGCTCTACAATAAACAACAATCTCACACTTAGAGACTAATCCTGTAGAAATTTCACTACTCTGTGAGGCTCCCATTAGATCAAACCACCTTGGACTCTATTGTTCTTTTATTCATGTTTAGTCTAGAAGAATAATGAAAGCTGAAGAGGAGTTTAGCTTCTCCCTTGTTACTACCTTTGTCAACATATTTGCTAGATTTTCATTTGCATGTATCTTCTCTAGCTTTAATTGTCCATCCTCCAAAACTAACCAAATGAAATGGTACTGCAACTGTATGTGTTTGGTCTTTGAATGTAGAGCTAAATTCTTTGCAAGATGAATGGCACTCTTACTATCTCTGAACAAATAATTATCTTTTTGAGGATGCCCTAATTCTTCCAAGCAGAACTGAAGCCATATCATCTCCTTGACTGCCTCTATAGTAGCTACATACTCTACCTCTATAGTGGATAAAACATTAAACTTTTGTAACTTAGAAACCTAGCTCATGGCTACCCCACCAATAGTAAAGACATAACTTGTAATACTCTATCTAGTATCAATATCTCCTACCAAATCTGAGTCAACATAGCCTTGTAAACTAGCAATAGAGCCCCCAAAGTGTAAAAACTTATTGGATGTTCCTCTCAAATATCTGAGAATCCATTTGACTACATTCCAATGCTCAATTCCTAGATGACTCATATACCTGCTAATGACTCCCACTACATATGCAATATTTGGCTTAGTACATATCATAGCATACATCAAGCTTTCTATAGCTAAAGCATAGGGTACCTTAGACATATTATCCTCCTCTTCTTGTATCTTAGGACACATCTCCTTAGTCAACTTCAAATGACTAGGTAAAGGTGCGCTAACAACTTTAGCATTCTCCATAGAGAAATGTTGCAACACCTTCTCAACATAATCATCCTGAGATAGCGTCAATGTTCTATTCTTCCTATCTCTGCAAATCTTTATACCAAAGATTTTTTTTGCTGCCCCAAATCCTTCATAGCAAACTCATATGCTAATTAGCATTTCAACCCCTTAATGTGATCCATGTTAGACCCAGTTACAAGCATATCATCAACATATAAACATAAAATAATGTAGCTATCATCATCCAACCTCTTAAAGTAGACACAATGATCTGAATGATACCTACTGTAAACATGCTCATGCATAAAACTATCAAATTTCAGATACCATTGCTAAGGTGCTTGCTTCAAGCCATATAAAAATTTTTTCAATTTGCACACTATGTTATCCTTACCTTTGACCGTAAATCCCTGTGGCTGAGCCATATATATCTCTTCATCCAAATCACCATGAAGGAAGGTTGTTTTAACATCAAGCTGCTCCAAATGCAAATCTTTAGTAGCCACAAGACTAAAAATAGTATGTATAGAAGTCATCTTAACAACAGGAGAAAATATCACATCAAAATCAATTCTTTTTTTTTGTGCAAATCCTTTTACAACTAACCTAGTGTTAAATCTTTTCTTACCTCCTTCCTCTTCTTTAAACCTATAAACCCACTTATTCTATAAAGCCTTTTTACCTGCAAGAAACTTGCACAAATCTCATGTCTTATTCTTCAGCAAAGAGTCCATTTCATCTTTCATTGCAGACTCCCACTGAACCTTAGTATCCACCTACATAGCTTCATCATAACTTTTAGCTTCACTAGAATCAGTTAGTAAAATAGAATACAAAGAGGGAAAAAATCTTTGTGGAGGTCTAATTTGCCTTGTTGACTATCTAACACTCACCGGTGTGTGTGGTATTTGTTGTTGCGGTTGTTGCACATCATGAGGAATGGTTGGAACATCAACTTTTAGAGTATCATCCAACACTACATAATCATTTTCTTTCTTCTCATGTTGCTACAACAGATCTTTGTACAACACATTCTCATTGAATATGACATCCCTACTTCTTACAATTTTCTAATTTTCAAAATCTCAAAGCCTATAACCAAATTCATTAATGTCATATCCAACAAATACACATTTCTTTGACTTAGCTTCCAGCTTGGTTCTATTTTCAAAATCTATGTGAGCAAATGCTTCATAATCGAAGGTTTTGAGAAAAGAATAACTCACTTTCTTACTAGTACATGCCTCCTTTGGAATACCACAACCCAGAGGAGTAGAGGGACCTCTATTAATCAAATATATAGTAGTATTGATAGCCTCCACTCACATGTGTAAGGGCAACCCAGCATGCAACCTTATGCTTCGTGGTGCACCATTATAGTCCTCTTCATGCATTCAGCCACTCCATTTTCATGTGGAGTCCTTGGAACAATTTTTTGTCTATGAATACCATTAGTGGAGCAATAATCTTCAAATTCATGACTCCAATACTCACCACCATTATCAGATCTGAGACATTTTAATTTCTTACCAGTCTCATTTTCAACCAAGCATTTCCATTTCTTAAAAGTTTGAAATACATCAGATTTCTATCTAAGGAAATAAATCCATAATTTTCTAGTTGTGTCATCAATAAATGTAACATAATAATGAGAGCCACCAAGGGAAGATACCTGAGCCGGTCCTCATACATCTGTATGCACAAGCTCTAATTTCTCCTTTTTATTTTCCTTTCTGTTAGAGTAAATAATTAATTATTTATTCTATTACTTAAGCTTACTTAGGTAAATGTATTTATTTAATATTTTGTATTTAATGCATGTAGTGGTTAGTTGTTGAAAACACGAGAGTTTCTTCCCTTCTAGCATGTTCCACCTTTTGTGGATATGTGCTGAGTTGTCATCCTTATCTTCTACCACCTTCTAGCTTGTTCTACAAGCTTCCTTGAGGTCTTTATAAGTGACTTCTCTCATTGTACAACATCACATTATCACATTCTCATTTTAAATACATATTCTTCTTATGTTTGCATTTGTGGTCTCTCATGTCTGTTTAGGGTTTTTCCCTTGCTCCAAGCTCTTCCTCTCCTTGGCTTCTCTTTGATAGATTTTCACATGCAAGTGATCTTGGGTGTCTTCAGAGTTGGCTTTCATCAACTCCAACATGGTATCAGAGCCTTCCTGCTGTAGCTTAGTTGAAGATTTTTGAAGCTATGATTTGAAGTCACAAACCCTAGTTTGTTTGTGCATTTTTTCTTCAAATCAGGGGATCAATGATTTTTTGGAGCACATTGGGGCCAAACAGACATCACCATTAGATCCGAAAAGCCGTTTGCAGTCAAGATTCAGATAAAACTTTTCAATTTTGGAGACAGAGCTCTGGGAGGCAAAAAAAATTTGGTTACAGGGTCGTACAGATGATCTCGATGATTTTTTTTTTTTTTTTTAAAAAAAAATATATATATATATATATATATATATATATATATATATATATTTTAACAGGGCCACCGAGCGGCCACTGCCGCATCACCCAGCGGCTGCCACCATGTAGCCCACCGACTGTTGCCACTGGCATTGCCCTCCAGCAGAACTTCGCTGGCCACTTTGCTTGAAACCTTCACCTCCGCCAATGTAGTTTCCCTTTTGCTCCGCTCTGCCAGTTCTATAATCTGCTCCACTCTGCTTGACAGGTGTTAGCTCTGCGTGGATTACAGTCAACACGACCAACAAGTGACATGTGGCATAGGCACCACATGGCACCTTTCCATGTGGCCCCTACCATGTCTGTTGTATCACCACATGGCATCCACGTGGCACTACCATGTGGTAGCCATGTGGCCTCTTTTTTTGCAGTGAAGGCCACGTGGCCGTCAAATTTAATCGCGGGTTCTACTAACATCGGCATGACATCATCCTTGCATCAAACTTGCTTACACTCTCCAAGGTCATTTTGGACCTACTTTTAGTTTTTTGGCCATAACTTGAGCATACGGACGTATTTTTCCAATCTGAAAGAAGCACCAAAAAGCTAGTTTCGAGATGGAGACATTGGTGTAGGTATTTTTAGGTTTTGATGCTTTTTTATAGCCCATTTTTTCAGTCAAAGTTTGAAGTCTTTTTTGAGTCTGGCAAGCATATCTTTTGCATCCCATGCCCATTTTTTGAAAACTTTATATTTTTGGAAAGCTGGTTCTATCACCTTTTCAAAAATTTGGTCCTTTTTCTTAATTTTTGGCACATGCTCTTTCTATCATAGTTTTGGCATTTTGGCTATATGGTGGATATCTTGAGTATTTTAGGCCCGAGGATCATTTTCCTGACATGATTTCTTTTGTTTTAGGTTGTACTTTATTTTTTTGTAGCTTTTTTTTAGTTTTGATCATTGTAGCTATCATTTTGAAGCACTTTTATGTATCACACTAAGATAAAGTGCCACTTTTGCATTCTGGAGATCATGAACATTGTTTTGAGTCAGTTGTACATGCATTATTTTTATAAAGCACCATGGGGGGGATAGTTTTTTGCTATTTTAAGCCTTCTTCCTTTTTCAAGTGAGTGTCCCTTCCACAACATTAGCCCCATGCAAAGTCATTTTGACCGTGTCTTTATAGGTGTCTGTAACTCTTTCCCTCTCTCGTTGCTCTTGGTTCGTCTGTAGGAGATTTTGGCCCACCTTCTCAGTTTCCTATAATCACACCCCATCTGCATTAAGGGGGGGTTATGTTGTTGTTCTAATGGATCCATGGTTCGATGGTTTGATAGTGTGAACTATGTATTCAGTAGTTGATCCTATGTACAAGGCAATTGCAGTGGCTGGCTACCTATGCATTTCGGTGAGATGGATCATCTACCATATAGACATGCTTAGTTCGTGCCTTCATCTTCCATGGAGGTTCTTCTAATTAGTAATTTTCTTTCTTGTTGATAGATTTGTGGCTTCTTCATGCTTCAATGATGCTCTTCATGATCACTCCTTGTTCCTGTTCATGATCACTTCTTCTTCCATGCTCGGAGATCCTTGGAAACAAGGATTCAAATCAAGCCAAGATTTTTTCTTTTACAAGTATGAATGCACATGACAGCATCATACAGGGATCACAAAGATCACAACAAAAGACTTCAACACAATCTTGGCAACCAATGAATCTCCAAACGCCACTACCAAACTGACACACCCAAACAAAACCAACAACCACCACAACCAAGATGAGGGCACAAGAAACAACCACTCATCAACAAAACACCAAGCTGGGGTAAAATGGAGGAACCCAAAATTTGGCTAAGCCTGAAATCCTGAAGCCCTGAAAATTGGCTCAGTCTGAATTTATGAAGCCCTAAAATTTCCTAGAATCCATAACTTATCTCTGAGAGGTCTGAAACCTATCTCAAATGATTTGTCACATATATTAACATATATCTTAAGTATAAGAAATTAAATATACGTCAACTTATACTTAAACGATATATTTTAAACCTCAACAGACTAAAAAAAAAACACGAAAATTGCCACGAAAATTGCATTCAAGAAAAACCAACAGAATTCAAAATGCAACAACATAGGGTCAAAGAACGCCCAGAAGGGTGTCCAAGACCACTCTCAAAAAAGATCGAATCACAAAGAAAAGTGCTCGCTAATGGCATGCACAGGTTTTTCACAAAAACCGTGTGACACTTTTTACTAAGGGAGGGTGACACTTCTCCTTAAGGCGTGCGACACTCTTCCAGTATCGTATGACATTTCTCAAGAAGGCATGCAACACTTTTCAGCATCATACGACATTTCTGAAGAAGGCGTGCGACACTATTTCAATGTCGTACAACATTTCTCAAGAAGGCGTACGATACTTTACAGTGTCGTAAGACATAGTTTGCATGGGCATGCGATACTTTTTAAAGTGTCGCACCATGCTGAACAAATGTTGCCCATAGAAACATGAAAACGCTCCTAGAAGACAAAAGGACCAAAAAAGAGAAAAGAACCTCCACACCAGGGAGTACCGGATCCACAAAGGCTTGAGGAAAGAACACTCGAGTGCAAGAATAACACAGAAAGAAGAACATCTATCCATCTAAACTACAGTAGCAAAGAACACACTAAAATAAACATCACAATGAACAGAAATATATATCAGAACCAAACAACCAAATTAAGTGCACAGTTCCTCCCAACCATCAATAGCATCATAAGACCATTGTGGGTCCTAGCCATCCCCCGTGCGTAACATCCCAAGCCATCGACCAAATTGTCAGTACTATCGTAATAGGGATGTCACTACTAAAATATGCAACAATATAAGCATAAAGAAATCTAACATGCTAGTGATAACATATAAGATAATCCTACAGTAGATAACATCACCTATCACATGCTAAACAACAATAAGCAACAGATATACTACTAAAGCAAATCACATCATCTAATCATATGCTAAACACCATAATAAGGAATGCGCAAAATAAAATAACATCATCTAAACATGATATAAAAGCATCCCAATGAAAGCATAAATCACAAGAAAGCATACTCCTAAACCCGAAGTACAAAGTGAAGACATCGAGCAACGGTCGCACTAGGACAAAAGATTGTCTCTGTACACCGATCCCTAGCAGTGGTGAGGGTAGCTACGCCTCCCAACCACATGGCACCCATAGGTCCACACCTGTCATCCTGATGGAGATAATGATGCAATCACAAACACACATAAAGCACAATATCCATGGCTAACACTCACGCTAGACAGTATGATGGCTGAACCAAGAACCTAAGACAATGCAAGGAGTACAGGTGCTGGTCAGACACTCAATAGGCTACTAAGTAGGGGCTGACATCATAAAGAGTCGCTTGCATCAAAAATCCCAAGCTTGGATCGTGCATTTTAACTCCTCAACGAAGGGCCCCGCACACACATTTTATTATCTTAAGTTTTATTACCAATCACACATTTTCTTTAATTATCACTTATTTAAAACTTCCTCTGCCAACCCTATGGGACTAAGGTCACCAGGCTACGAGATAGAAGCCCCCTCCATATGCTACCCTACCTTACCCATGCTCATCCTACGACAAGTGCCCATGGACATGCATACTCCCATCTCAACCCCAATGATCATAACTTTCAAAAGTACCACGAAAGATCGAGCCTCGCAAGTCACTCAATAAATGTATGTGGATGTACTCGTGTGTGGCGCACCACCATCATGAAGATCATAACACAAGGACAGGAATGAGAACACAATGCAAAGAAAACACCCAACTAAAATCAACACTGGAAGGATGGATTCTACACGAATCCCAAAGCCAATAAAATCATACATCATGAAATCACTCAACTGGCCTCAATCCGAGAGTATGGATTCTACATGAATCCCAATGATGTAACAAGACCAAACATCATGAACACACTCAACTGATCTCAATCCGAGAGAATGGATTCTACACGAATCCTAGCGTTCATGAAACAAAAGAAAAGGTCCAAAAGAAAACATAACAGGTAAAAAATACTCAACCGAACGCAACATCGGGAGTACGGGTGCAACACGCATCCCAATGCTACATAAAAATGCAAAAGTGGTTTTACTGATATCCAAATGGATCATCCAAGACCACGACCCACATTGTGCCAAGAAAACCTGAGAAAATAGGGCAGCACACAAAACGAGGTAAAAACTTCAAATTTTAGAAAAATTTCAAAATTAAAACCCATTTGGCCTTTGGGTTCAAAAACTCCAAAAATCCAAAAATAAGTGGAATCAGACACCGTATGCAACAACGGCCAGCATAATGGTGCAAAATCCCCAAACCCTCATTACAAAAAATAAGGAAATGTTCATACCTGCCCAATAGGGTAGAACTAACATACAGAAATGGAGGGAAACACTAGTTCTCAGCCTCCAACCAAACGGCTACCAAAAATAGAAGCAAAAATAGAGCAGAAACAATAAAACAGGAAATCCCTACCTCATAGCCAAAAGGGAAAAACGGAAATTTGAACCATAAAATAAATAGCCCACAAAAGTAGCTGAAAATCGCAGCAATCCAAGGTTTTCCCGAGCTAGATCCAACGAGCCCAACCTCGCGACGATCCCACGCCCGTAGCTCCCACAATGAACAAAACAGTAAATCCTCATGAAGAGGATTTTGGGTTTTACTCTCCAACTTTCCAATTTGAAAGTGAGAAGTGAGGAATTAAATTCCTCTTTGGATACTTATTCACTTTTCGGGTGAATAATCGATTAGGGCATTTAACCAGCCAATCTAGTTAAACTCTGAATTGACCTAAATGAAAATAGGCTATTCTTATAAATAGGAATTCATCTATGGCAAAGCTGCTAGAAATTAAAATAAATCAATTAAAAATCTCGAAAACCCAAAAACACATAAATCTCCTTAATAACTTTCGCGACAATGTGAACCTCTAAATGCACAGACATGCTTACTGGTCTAATCACATAATGCAAATGAGTTTCGATTTAATAATCACCGAAAGGTTTAAATTAAACATTTTAATAAAGGATACATCGACCATATAATGATGACATTGGTAACATATGAAAGGTTGAATCACTAACTCCATGTGCCATTGCTAGGGATATACATCCTGCACACTAAACAACACGATCAAGTGCAATTGCATATAATAACATAGTCGAAGCAATAAATGTATTAAATCACCTAATTTAACCATTTGTTTAATTATATTAAAATAATCTATTTACATCACTCACATTTGCAAAAGGCATAGCAACGCAGGAATGAAGTAAATAACCATAGCATTAAATCCATCACATAACAAAATCAGAGGTATGTCCAAATACCAGATAACCAAATATCAACATAAAACACACTTTCATCTCAAAATGGCATCATCATGCAATATGATTAACTGAACAGCATAGTAGTCTAATATCTATGATACTGGAATCAAAGAGTAACATTTGACCCTCAAGTCATCTCAAATGTAAAACGTCAGATAAGAACAGATATCTCTCAGATCAAAATAAAATAAGGTAAATGTCCGCAGCACATAACCAAATAATCCAACAAGAAAAATCCATTCTAATTACTTAAGCATTTAATAATGATTGATTACTCTGCATTAAAAAGGCATTTAAAACACATAAGCAAACACAATAAAAAACATGACTAACCTCTGCTACAGGAACCTAGTCTAGTGTAGCATGGTAAAAGAACATAGTGCAATCTTTGCACACATCTCAAGGTAATCACAGAACAACCTCATGATACCACATCGATCTTGGTAACCACTGGCACAAAACTCAATGAACCAAAAATCACATCATAATCTCAAAGATCAGTCAAAAGCATAATCAAAGCAACTGATAAAGAAACATAGACCCAAACACCTCAACGGTATAGACCACTCAGGGTCACAATCATGATCCATCACAGCAAAAGATTAGCAAGGTTGCATCCATAAGGATGAATTACAAAAGTCAAATGGGAGAGGCACTACATCATCCCCCCCAAGGACTAGGCTTACTCCTGGAAGCTTGCAATCCAAGAATAGAAACCAAAACACACAAGAACCAAAATCAAAAGCGAGAAATAGGAATGACTCAAAAACTCTCTACAAGTCAAACCCAAATCACTCCAACATTCTCAACCCATCACGTTAACCCCCAAATAGGTTAACCATGAGAGAATGGGTGTCAGACAGACACAAGGTCCTCGAACAAGGAACCTTCTATGCGCTAGGAAGAACCCATCTAGCCATAGAGTCAATAATACAAGGTAAGGAAAAACCCTCTCTACCTCGTCAACATGTGTCCAACTACAACATGCACCAACTACAAGACCACAAACAAGGTCAAAACAAGACACACTTCCAACAAGAGTTGGAATCATGGGGAAAAACCATTCCAAAATTCCCAAGAATACTATCATCTCACACATGATCATTCTAGAATCCACATATACTCACCCTTAGGACAAAGTGGATGAAATTTTACCAACAAAAGGACACACTCCAAAAGACTACTCACCACCAAGCGTAGGAGCATGACGCCTCATCACGACACAAAAGCTCAACTACCACTAGAAACTAGGGTAACACAACCCAACTAGACAAGATATCACCTTCTCACAAGGTTCAAATACTTTTGTCAGTGGACACAATCATGAAATATTTGCATACCAACTCACGAGATGGTATGTGTCCAACGATACCATGTCCCTCTAGCACCATGCTAGGAAAACTACACCCAATCTACTGCTAAACTCAATCTCTAGCCTCAAGTCAACGGTTAATGAGAAAACTTGACTGAGACAATCCACATGAAGATATAAGCTTAGGGAGAAGGATACTATAGAGTATTAGGACTGAGAGGGAGTCACTCTCAACCCCTACACTAACTAGTCCATGATGCATTAGGAAACTCACAATTTCACCAACCATCAACATACTCACCTAAAAACACTAACTGAGCTAGTGGCATAACCACACTAGCCTACTCTCACAAGAGAGAAAAGGATCCGGAGGTGCACCCAAGACAACATCCAAGAAGGAGAATCTAGAATCATCAAAGAACTGAGTCACTCCCAAAAGACAAGGCAACATCAATCTCAACCAAGGAATGCTCACTAACCACACTACACCCCACAAGGGTAGTTCAGTGCAATAGGAAACACAAAAACCCAAGAACGAACCCCAACAGGTACCTAGTAGATTATGAAGACAAGATAACTCTTCCATTATGAATAACATGAAGAGCTAAACTTCTCCAATGGCCATAAATATGATATGTCTTGATTGAATTGGCCTCTACTCAAAAAGGTACTCAAAACATCAATCAGAAACTCTAGAAGCCATAGCTTTACATCTAGACTCAGGTTGGCTCCATCTAAAAAGCACCAGAAAGACAACGACAAAAACTACAACAAGATGGAGCTTCGAGAGTCCTAAGACCCAAGATCTGAGTCACCACTCAAGACAAAACAAAAAAGACAAAACCAATAGCCTTGGTCACCAAGACAAGAAACAGATGAAATGTCCAAATCCACACAAGAATACACATGCCCAAAACAACATAAGGCATGGAATGAAAGGTAGATCACACACTGAAACCATCATTACTTTTCTTTCATAATTTCATTAATTAAACATAACATAAGCACTAATTCACAATGAATTAAAAGATTTCAAGCAAGGGTCCAAGAGTCACCATAAAACAAGTACATACCTTTCAATTTCTTTCAAAAATAACATTAAGTTTAATCACCATTTCAACCATTCAGTTACAATAAAAACTTTAGATCTAATAAAGACACACTAGCATGTGCTCCATGATATTATCCCTTAAACGTACTACCAGAGGTTCGAGATGAACATGGTAGAGTCACAACACACAACTAGGCAGCAGTAAAATACATCCAAAATAGTCATCATGAAACATAATCCAAAAAGCCCAAATGGGAGAATTATCAATTCCAACAATAAGTACCAAAAAGAACTCATTTCAACAATGAGTCAAATGTGACAATTTCCACAAAGAGAGCGATAGATAAAATTTGATGACTACTCCAAGAGAGGAAAATACTGAAAACTAATGCTAGCCCAACAACATGAGGAAAGTACCTCCAACCAAATAAAATAAGGCATCGAACAAATCACATTATAGGTGATGACTAAGTACAGTCACACAAGAGGGATAAGTCACCGCGCAATGCTAAGGAATACATCATCCTAGCAATGTTAGAGAACACACTCATACATCAAACAATATACCATCAGTAACCTCATAAATATGCAGACAACAATAATTTCCATGCAATGCAACATTTAGATATCCATCAAATTAATACAGTTTTACATAAGTTTAAGAAACAATCAGATTGGGGACTTAAGTCATTAACCCAAATATATAATGCAAACCTACTACTTTGCAATGATTCACAATAAACACTCTTTTCAATGAAAGGAACCATTTCATCATTATATCAACAAAATAAGGAATCACAATAAGATTCATCTATTTACTTACAATTAGGAGAGAACAAGGAAACAATGCACCTACTCCACAAGGAGAAACAAAAAGAGGCACACAAGCCAACACATGGACACCAATCAGTGGTTCCATCCAAAAAGGGTCACACAAGCAACCAACCAACCAAGGCACATTGACTTGCTAACCAAACCAGAAATACTCACTTCCTTCTCCACACACTGCTCTAGTCACATCTACTGGACAAGAAAATCCATCACAAGTAGATACCAAAGCAACAAAGATCACAAGTTCTCACCAAGACACTCGCTCTCGACCAACGTAGCAACAACTACAAGGGCAACATAAACACAGAGATCCTAATGTTTGAACATGGGCTCTAATACCAGATGTAATGCCCCGCCCGGAGATCCTTGGAAACAAGGATTCAAATCAAGCCAAGATTTTTTTTTTTTACAAGTATGAATGCACATGACAACATCATACAGGGATCACAAAGATCGTAATGGAAGACTTCAACACAATCCTGGCAACCAACGAATCTCCAAACACCACTACCAAACTGACACACCCAAACAAAACCAACAACCACCACAACCAAGATGAGGGCACAAGAAACGACCACTCATCAACAAAACACCAAGCTAGGGTAAAATGCAGGAACCTGAAATTTGGCTAAGCCTGAAATCCTGAAGCCTTGAAAATTGGCTAAGTTTGGATTTCTGAAGCCCTGAAATTTCCTAAAATCCATAACTTATCTCTGAGAGGTCTGAAACCTATCTCAAATGATTTGTTGCATATATTAAAATATATCTTAAGTATAATATACGTCAACTTATACTTAAATGATATATTTTAGACCTCAACAGACTAAAACAGAAACACGAAAATTGCATTCAAGAAAAACCAACCGAATTCAAAATGCAACAACATAGGGTCAAAGAATTCCCAAAAGGGTGTCCAAGACCACTCTCAAAAAAGATCGGATCATGAAGAAAAGTTCTCGCTGATGGCATGCACAAGTTTTTCACATAAACCGTGTGACACTTTTTACTAAGGGAGGGTGACACTTCTTAAGGCATGCGACACTCTTTCAGTGTCGTACAACATTTCTCAAGAAGGCATGCGACACTTTTCAGCATCGTACGAAATTTCTCAAGAAGGCATGTGACACTCTTCCAATTTTGTACAACATTTCTCAAGAAGGCGTACAATACTTTATAGTGTCGTACGACATAGTTTGCATGGGTGTGCGACACTTTTTAAAGTTTCGCACCATGTTGAACAAATGTCACCCATAGAAACACAAAAACACTCCCAGAAGCAAAAAGGACCAAAAAAGAGAAAAGAACCTCCACACCAAGGAGTAACGGATCCACAAAGGCTCGAGGAAAGAACACTCGAGTGCAAGAATAACACATAAAGAAGAACATCTATCCATCTAAACTACAGCAACAAAGAGCACACTGAAATAAACATCGCAGTGAACAGAAATATATATCAGAACTAAACAACCAAATTAAGTGTGTGATTCCTCCCAACCCTCAATAGCATCATAAGACCATCGTAGGTCCTAGCCATCCCCCATGCGTAACATCACAAGCCACCAACCAAATCATCAGTACTGTCGTAATAGGGATGTCACTACTAAAATATGCAACAATATAAGCATAAGGAAATCTAACATGCTAGTGATAACGCATAAGATAATCCTATAGTAGATAACATCACCTATCACATGCTAAACAGAAATAAGCAACAGATATACTACTAAAGAAAATCACATCATCTAATCATATGCTAAACATCATAATAAGAGAATGCGTCAAATAAAATAACATCATCTAAACATGATATACAAGCATCCCAATGAAAGCATAAATTAAAAAAAAGCATACTTCAGAACTCGAAGTACCAAGTGAAGACATCCAGCAATGGTCGCACTAGGACAAAAGATCATCTCTGTACACCGATCCCTAGTAGTGGTGAAGGTAGCTATGCCTCCCAACCATGTGGCACCCATAGGTCCACAACCACCATGCTAATGGAGATAATGATGCAACCACAAACACACATAAAGCACAACATCCATGGCTAACACTCACGCTAGACAGTATGATGGCTGAACCAAGAACCTAAGATAATGCAAGGAGTACAGGTCCTGGTCAGACACTCAATAGGCTACTAAGTAGGGGCTGACATCATGGAGAGTCGCTTGGCATTGAAAAGCCCAAGCTTGGATCGTGCATTTCAACTCCTCAATAGAGGGCCCCGCACACACATTTTATTATCTTAAGTTTTATTACCAATCACACATTTTCTTTAATTATCACTTATTTAAAACTTCCTCTGCCAACCCTATGGGACTAAGGTCACCAGGCTACGAGATAGAAACCCCCTCCATATGCTACCCTACCCTACCCATGCTCATCCTATGACGAGTGCCCATGGGCATGCATACTCTCATCCCAACCCCAATGATCATAACTTTCAAAAGTACCACAGAAGATCGAGCCTCACAAGTCACTCGACAAATGTACACGGATGTACTCGTGTGTGGCGCACCACCATCATGAAGATCATAACACAAGGACAGGAATGAGAACACAATGCAAAGAAAACACCCAACTAAAAGCAACACAGGAAGGATGGATTTTACATGAATCCCAAAGCCAATAAAATCATACATCATGAAATCACTCAATCGGCCTCAATCTGAGAGTATGGATTTTGCACGAATCCCAATGATGTAACAAGACCAAACATCATGAACTCACTCAACCGGTCTCAATCTGAGAGTATGGATTCTACACGAATCCTAGCGTTCATGAAACAAAAGAAAAGGTCCAAAAGAAAACATAACAGGTACAAAATCACTCAACCGAATGCAACGTTGGGAGTACGGATGCAACACACATCCCAATGCTACATAAAAATGAAAAAGTGGTTCGACTAATATCCAAACGGATCATCCAAGTCCACGACCCACATTGTGCCAAGAAAACTCGAGAAAACAGGGCGACACGTAAAACGAGGTAAAAACTTCAAATTTTAGAAAAATTTCAAAATTAAAACCCATTTGACCTTTGGGTTCAAAAACCCCCAAAATAAAAAATAAATGGAATCAGACACCGTATGCAAAAATGGCCAGCATAACGGTGTAAAATCCCCAAACCCTCATTACAAAAAATAAGGAAATGCTCATACCCGCCCAACCGGGTAGAACTAACATACAGAAATGGAGGGGAACACTAGTTCTCAGCCTCCAACCAAATGGCTACCAAAAATAGAAGCAAAAACAAAGCAAAAACAATAAAACAGGAAAGCCCTACCTCACAGCCAAAAGGGCAAAACGAGAATCTGAACCATAAAATAAATAGCCCGCAGAAGTAGCTGAAAATTGCGGCAATCCAAGGTTTCCCCAAGCTGGATCCAACGAGCCCAACCTCGCGATGATCCCACGCCCATAGCTCCCACAATGAACAAAATAGTAAATCCTCATGAAGAGGATTTTGAGTTTTACTCTCCAACTTTCCAATTTGAGAGTGAGAAGTGAGGAATTAAATTCCTCTTTGGATACTTATTCACTTTTCGGGTGAATAATCGATTAGGGCATTTAACCAGCCAATCTAGTTAAACCTCGAATCGACCTAAATGAAAATAGGCTATTCCTATAAATGGGAATTCATCTATGGAAAAGCTGCCAAAAATTAAAATAAATCAATTAAAAATCTTGAAAACCCAAAAACACATAAATCTCCTTAATAACTTTCGCGACAATGTGAACCTCTAAATGCACAAACATGCTTACTGGTCTAATCACATAATGCAAATGAGTTCTGGTTTAATAATCACCTAAAGGTTTAAATTAAACATTTTAATAAAGGATACATCGACCATATAAGGACGACATTGGTAACATATGAAAGGCTGAATCACTAACTCCATGTGCCACTACTAGGGATATACATCTTGCACACTAAATAACACGATCAAGTGCAATTGCATATAATAACATAGCCAAAGCAATAAATGTACTAAATCACCAAATTTAACCATTTATTTAATTATATTAAAATAATCTATTTACATCACTCACGTTCGCAAAAGGCATAGTAATGCAGGAATGAAGTAAATAACCATAGCATTAAATCCATCACATAACAAAATCAGAGGTATGTCCAAATACCAGATAACCAGATATCAACATTAAACACACTGGCATCTCAAAATGGCATGAT
This sequence comes from Cupressus sempervirens, assembly GCA_028749045.1. Classification (NCBI taxonomy): domain Eukaryota; kingdom Viridiplantae; phylum Streptophyta; class Pinopsida; order Cupressales; family Cupressaceae; genus Cupressus; species Cupressus sempervirens. The sequence goes on from CM053787.1 coordinate 476,729,902, forward strand.
CATGCAATATGATTAACTGAACAGCATAGTAGTCTAATATCTATGATACTGGAATCAAAGAGTAACATTTGACCCTCAAGTCATCTCAAATGTAAAACATCACATAAGAATAGATATCTCTCAAATCAAAATAAAACAAGGTAAATGTCCGCAACACATAACCAAATAATCCAACAAGAACAATCCATTCTAATTACTTAAGCATTTAATAATGATTGATTACTCTGCATTAAAAAGGCATTTAAAACACATAAGCAAACACAGTCAAAAACATGACTAACCTCTACTACAGGAACCTAGTCTAGTGTAGCATGGTAAAAGAACATAGTGCAATCTCTGCACACATCTCAAGGTAATCACGGAACAACCTCATGATACCACATCGATCTTGGTAACCACTGGCACAAACCTCAGTGAACCAAAAATCACTTCATAATCTCAAAGATCATTCAAAAGCATAATCAAAGCAACTAATAAAGAAACATAAACCCAAACACCTCAACGGTGTAGACCTCTCAGGGTCATAATCATGATCCATCACAAAAAAAGATTAGCAAGGTTGCATCCATCAGGATGACTTACATTAGTCAAATGGGAGAGGCACTACATAACCCTTATCACCAACTTGTCCTACTAAAATTAAATTCCTACGCAGCCTTGGAACATGTCTTACCTCATGTAGTAGCCAATAATTCCCATTCTGCAACTTAATCTTAACTTTTCTCTTTCCAACAATCTGATAGGGTTCATTATCCCCCAAATAAACAAGCCCAAAATCCCCTTGGACATAATCAATGAAATAAACTCTATGAGGTGTAGCATCAAATGAAGCACCAGAATCTAAAACCCCAAAATCATCAACACTTTCTAAAGACAAAAGCAAAGCATCCTCTTTGGATTTGTTACTTACCACATTTGCCTCCTTGTCTCCATCTGATTTATCTCCTTCATTTTTCTTTCGATTCCGGCAATTTTTCTTTTTATGTCCTGATTTTCCATAGTACCAACAGTCATTTGGCCCTCTCAATTGAGACCTCCTCCCCTTTAACTTTCCTCTTGATTTCTCACAATTTTCAGAGTTACTTCCTCTCTCAGTCGTTCTGCCCCTGCTTTGTACATTCAAAGCACTTCCTAATATAGATCCACCTTAAGTTTTCTTATGAGTTTCCTCACTCAAAACAACACTAATCACATCATCACATTTTAGGGTACTAGATCTAGGAATAGAATTACTCACAACCATTCCATCTTTCAAGCAAAGAACACAAAATCAAGAAAGCCCTAATTTTTTCATCAAAATTGATACCATAGAAGATAATTGACTAGTAATAGTATTAAACTCATTTAAATGATCTGCAATAGATCCACCTTCTTCCATTTTCATATTAAATAAATGCTTCATGAGAAATACCTTGTTTGAAGCAGAGGGCTTTTCATATAGTTTCACTAGGGCTTGCATCAATTCTTCTGTCATCTTCACTTTTGTAATATTACGTGCCATTGATAGTGCTAGGCATAATCGAATGCTTCCAAGTGCCTTTCTATCTAAAAGATCTCATTCATCATTTGACATAGATCCATGATTCTTGGCTTTGTCTTCTAACGGCTTCCATAAATCCTTCTGATAAAGATAGTCTTCCATTTGCATCTTCCATAACTAGAAGTTCTACTCGTTAAACCTATCAACCCTAAGCTTACCCTTGTCTTCCATTGCTCCCACTCAACTATGAGAATTTCCTTCAGAGGATAACTAAAAAAAAACTAGGCTTTGATAGAACTTGTTAGGATTAAACCATAGACATAAATAACAATTACATGCAAATATAACCAATAACAGAAAATAATAGATCACATAGAAAAGAACAAAAGACACCAAGATTTAATGTGGTTCACCCAATCCTTGGGCTACATCCACCAAACAGCAAGTCCGATATTATTATAATCCAGTGATTACAACTTGATCCCTTACAGCTCAATACTATTGCAAGAACCTATTTCACATCACCACTATGAAACAACCCTAACCCTAACCCCTTTTATACAAGTATTAAATTTCTTTAGGGTTACTACATGTCAGGCATAAATTAGCCATTACTTTAGTGGCGAATCTACGAATAGTACCCAAAAAAATTTATGAACTATGTATAGTACTTTCCTTATCAGTCACCACATACTAACAATAAATATATCAAAGAATCCTATAATGCATACAAAGACTAAGCACATGGCAATGAAGTAGCATTACTTGAGAGAATTAGTTCAAGATAAAAAGGTGAATATGGAATATGTTAACACAAAAGAGCGAATTGTTGATATCTTCACAAAAATATTACCTAAGGATGCTCATGAGTATCTAAGCGGTAAACTGGGGGTGATACCCTTACCAAAGGCTATCTAAGAAGCATAAGGAGTGCCCTACATCAAGTAAGTTGATTGACATATGTTATACATTGATACAGTGGATCTTACTTTAGGAGCTGCCTAAAGTAATCAAAGAGCTAGAACTACAAATCAATCACAAGTAAGGTGATAGAGGGAGAAAATAAAAATATTCATATCTACATATGAAGATGACAAGTCTTTGGAATTATTTTTAAATAGGGAGATAGTATACTAAGAAGTACTAAGAGATGAAAAGTTGAGGGAGATGAAGGAGAAATCCTGACTACTGAGGGAGAAAGTGTACCTACTAATTACATCTACCTAGTAAGAAGGAGGTAATGTTGGGGGAGATATAAGAAGTGATCAAGAGGGATTCATAGGGATGAGTTGATTCTCTGTTGATCAGAACATAATTGTGTAGCCTATTTAAAAAATGAAAGTTATTAATAGAGAGAGAGATTCCAATACAAGATATTATTTTCTTTTTGGCATTCTAATTGCTCATACTAATTAAGTTTGGTTAGTTTGGTTTTACATCAATACCAAAGAGGGAGATCATTGAAATTAGATTAATATAAGTATGATAAATGTGTTTTAATCATTGTTTTGTCACTGATGTCAAACTTGATAATTGATAGTAAGACAATTGCTTATATGATTTAAGTACTATAATTTATTTGATTGATGAAGAGGATTTGATCAAATGAGGTAACAATAGTACACCTAGAGGAAAGGTTGAGTTATGATATAAAAAGAAGTACAAAAATTAGTTAAGATAGTGATATTATAGTGCATTGATAATCTACTTAAGGTTGCAAAGGCAAGTTACACTAATTAAGTTCAAAAGAATAAGTTAAATGAAGTTTTTTTGCCAAGTTTAACATTCTACACAATAGGTTCCAAGAAAAGTTAGTGCAAGCCAAGTAAACTTTAGTTTGTGCCAAGTGTTTTGATAGTGGATGCTAAGTAATGCAGTATGTGTTGAGCATCAGAAGCCAGTTAATGCCAAGTGTCAACATTATGAAAAAGATCATGAGTTTGATGAATCTAAGCCAACAAATTTGATTTCTTAGATTGTGTGAACCATGTGGAAGATAAAATTGATGAACCAGTAGCAAATAATCCATGGTAAACTATTTTGAGGAAAATTCAAAGAGGATTGAAGGAGAATTTTTCTAGAAGGAAATGAAATTAAATGAGGGATAGATTCATTGAATCCTACCTAATCCATCCTAACCCTAAATTGGACACTAGAGGATGGATGAAAAAATATCTTAATTCTCTATTTATAGAGATGGCTCATCATAAACAAAGGTTGTCTTGTGTAAGAATCTAAGGAAGACACAGAGTCTAGGGTATTGCTCCATTTGGTGACCTAAGAGAAGAGATTACATTGCAAAATAAATCAAGAAGACTTAAGGGTATGGATGTTTGAAGGGTGATCAAGCTATTAGAGCTTAAGAGTGTGAAAGCCAAGCAGAATGGATGACTAAAATAGAGATCTATAATTTACAAATGGAGTTGTAAGTTGTTATCATATCAAGTCTTTTTATTACTCTCTAATCATTGTATTAGTCTAGGGTAAATTGTTTGGATTATGGTTTACCTAATAGTCATTTATAAATCCTTTAACTAGGATACATTCCAAGTGAATGATCTAAAGTCCTCTAACAAGGCTCACTCCTAATAGATTGATTGAAATCCTTTAACTAGATCACATTTAACATTGTGCATTGTAACCTTTAATAGGGTTGGCCTTTCATAGGGCATCACTTCAGAAGTGTGAAAATGAGTAGCATGTTACTAATATTTTTTTCTCAAATTAGATTTCCACATTGAATGATTGCGTCAAATGTGTTATTGAATACAAATTGATTTGACTCTAACCTACAAGTTTAATTGATTGCATAATCAAATGGATGCATGCATGATGGTAATGTTTTATGGATATGGTTTCACTAAGCTGTGAAAAGTTTTATTTGTACATTTAGACCTTGGATAACTGATTCACCCCCACTCTTAGTTATTCTAAAGAATTCCAACAAATGTGACTCAGAATAATTTTTCTCCATTCATGGATGTCAAAGTTCGTAAAGAAAATATAGTTTATAATTTGTACTTCCTTTAGGTGTGTGAACTCTTGTTTCAATGACAAGTCACCCTAGGACACTAGGTCTAGGTCATTATGAATGTCATTATATCCAATGCTCTCAATTTTATAGTGAATTTATGACCTAATATCCTCTACATGAAGAACATTCTCAAAAACTTGTAAATATGCTCCTAAGGGATCATCAACTTGAGAAATGAATGGGTGTTTCTCAAACACATACCTCACCCTATCACTAACATCACTAACAATAGGGTTCATCATTTTAGTTGATTCAAATACTTTGAAAACTTCACAAAACACATAAATTTTGTGAAACTAGGGCTCTTTCAACTTCACACAATGAATGCTTCAATTTCGCCTTTACTCACTATCAAATTGCTCTAAATTTCTCCTTAGCTATTCACATGATCAAATTATACTCACAATATTGTTTTCATTCATTAGATCTTTCAAATAAAACTTTTCATTAATTACACATCTACCAAAATTTGTAAAACTATTACTCTTTTAACATGTAAACTTGTTTGGCTTTGTTCTCCTTCATTTGATCACCAAATGACTTGCGCTCTTAACCAGAAATTCCTTATTACCTTTTCTACCTCCTATAAAATTCACAACCCTCAACTCAATTTCTAAATTATGTTCCATCTTTCTGATGCTATTTCTTTGATAAAAGGTGATTAATTCAAATAAGTGAATTACACACTATGGATGATTTCATTCTTCCTTCAAGTGCCTCAAAAAAGTGTTCTTCTAATATAGTATGTGAACTTTCAGGATTGCTTTCTCTCACAAATACTTCCTTGAATTCTTCAACATGCTCTTTGAGTGCTTCCTTCTAGCTTTTAGTGCTACCATTATCATTTATTTTGTCATTTATGTTATTGTTCCTTTTGTAGTTAGGATTCCTATTGAAATTTCTTCTATCCATTCTACAAAATCTTGGTTTGTGTCCAAAGTTATTGCATAACTAACATACAGGTGCATTTCTTCTCTGATTGGTTTCATTTTGATTATCTAGTGCTTTGCAATTCCTTGCAATGTAACCATTGTTGTTACATTTGTAACATACAATCTGGTTCCTTACTCCATCATTAGATCTTCTCTATGATCTCCTTCTTTCATTACCTACAAGTTTACTATCCCTAAACATTCTACTATTTCCATTATTATTATCAAACTTAGTTTCTTACAATCTAATGATTTATGTCCAAAACCATGATAATTATAACAATAGAAATTAGTGATAGGTTTGAAAGACTTACCTGTGTAGTATCTCTTCATATGACCAACTTCATTACATATACAAAATCTACCTTTGAATTTATGTCTAGCCTCCTTAGGTGATTCAACTTGCTCCATTTTCTTTGGTTCATCACATTTTTCAGATAGATTAACTTTCTCAACTTCTTTAGATACTTCTGTAGATATGATTGGTTTAATCCTATTCTGATCAATATTTTTAGGCTTATGGGTTTCAACAACTATATTTGGTTCTTTCCTAACTTTAGTTTTCTTGTCTAATTTCTCTCCACTATGATATCCAATACTTGTCTTATCATAAGAAGAACTCTAGTAAAATAGTTGTTCATCAATTTTCTCACTACTAAAATAAAGTCTTTGTAACCATTTCTTATTCTAAGTTAACTCTCCTTTCACAATAGTATTATATTTTTCTAATTCTACATGCTATGTTCTGATAGAATCTAATTCAAATGTTACTTGTGTTAGATGGGATCTTAGATTTGCATTCTCAAATTTCAAATATGATTCAATCTTACTATCATCTTTCTTCAAACTCAACTTAAGTTTAATAATTTTCAACTCATGTTTGAAGATCCCATTTTCTTTCTTAAAGGTTACTACTTCTTCACTATCATTAGACTGCTCCTCTATTCCTTTTCTAGATTTTAGATAATCAATTTTATATTTCACTTTACCAATGTAATCTTATGAATCATCATACTTTTCTTTCAAGTTGTCTCTTTCTTCTATAAGAAGATCTATTTTCTCTAGGGATTCTTTAGGATTCCTCTTTAACTATTTCATATCCATAGGGATCATAATCAAGTTGTTAAGACTCTTCTAAGTAATTGGGCTCTAATACCAATTGTTAGAAATAGATAATATTGGGAGGGGGTTGAACCAGTAATCTACAAACGTTTTCCCACAACTAGATATTATTAATTAATTTACAACATGCATATGAAAGTAAACCAACAATGTTGAACAATAAATAAAAGTATACATACGGAGAACTCATAACACCATTATTTGTTAACTAGGGAAACCCTTCCCAAGTGAAAACCCTGGTGGGTATGGAACCCATCGAATGATCCACTAAACAAAAGAATCATGTCAAGGATATTGACCCCATTAAAAATCTATAAATTATATATAGTGTCTCAGTCCTTGTTAGAGGACTAGGCCCTATTAAAAGCCTCAACTCTGTTAGGATTTTCTTCAACCCTATTAGGAGCCGATATTACAATTACAACTACATGCAAGAAAATCTCACTTCCTTAATGTACAATTATATAATATAGTGCCTTTATACAAAAGAGATAGATATAAAAAATTCTTTACTGGTGACAGTTGTACTTTGCATAGCTTGATTTGACATCAAAATTCATATATACTTCAGAATTCGCATATTCATCATATACTTCACATTCACATATGTCACATATATCACACTTCACATTACTTCACATAAAACAACTCTTTACTTATACTCTTCCTTCACAAAAATCATGTACAGTCAACTTGATGCAATTACATGTTATGTTAACTAAGAGTAAACATCTAGGATGTTGTCCCTACAAAAAATAAGTAATTATTTTATAGCCAAAATAGTTCCTTAACACTTTATACCTCTATTTATGATGTACTCTTTTTTGTTGAGAATATTGTCTTTATTGGTATTTGGCTTGTAAATTTGTTTATATCATTTGTACTAACATGCACACTTAGGTATGTCATCATGAAACTCTGATGTACCTTCCCTCACTTTTATACATGTCAAATATCGATGTATCCTTCACTATACCATAAACAATCTCTACATTGGTAGTGAAACTATCTAACACTTAAAGGAGTTTCTATCTCTAACTATAGAATCTTCAATAGTATTTGTTGCCATTTCATCCTGAGATATATGTTGTCATAAATGACAAGCCTAACTCATCTTACCTAGCCATATTGTCAACACCCCCCCTTCCTAGTATCTCAGTTTGCCAATAAAATTCCAACAATTGGTATCAAAGAGAGAGTTCTCTTAGGAGTTTAACCACTTGAGAGTTGAGATCTTGGATATGAAGGCTTATGAATTGGGAAATATTATTGACAATCAAATGATTTACATCTAGCTCATACTACTACAAACTAAAATAACCAGAGAGGAATTGAACAAATCCACAAGGAAAAGAAAGGATGTTGCTATTTAGAAAAATGACACACTCTATCAAAAAGTTGATACTAAAGGATTACTTGACACGAGAAATTCATGTGAATGTGATGCATCTATTGAAGATATAGTGGAAAAGAATAGTATTCGAAATGAATAAGTCAAAGGATTAAAAAGAAAACATGAAATCTAGTCTATAAAGCTTTGTGTGGTAACTGAACAAAAGAAGAAAGTTGAAGATAAAGTTGAAAATAAAGAAGACAAAAGACAAATGGCTATTAGACTTGAAGAAAGGTCATCTAATGTAAAAAATCTTACAAACACTTAGCTAGAAATAATGAATCAATTGATACTTGCAAATCAAGAATTGAACAGGAAAGACATGGAGATAGAAAATATGAGATCACAAAGTGACCAACTAAGGAATGAGCTAAGATCTGAGAAGGAACTTGTTGAAAAGATGAACAAGCCCAATGAAGAAATAAGATATGTTGAAGAGCTAATGAGATCACCTAGGTCATCTAGAGATAATTTTGGATTAGGGCATATCAAGCATCATTCATCTATTGAAGAAGGAGAATCATCCAAGAGTGGAAATTAAATAAATACAAAACCAAAAGGAAAACCTACATGCTATCATTGTGGCAAGATGGGACGCACAAAAAACATTTCTAGAATCAAGATTGGTAAGAAAAACCTTAAACCTAAGTTTACTAGTAAATATTTTAATTGCAAGAAGCAAGGTCATCAAGCATATGAATGTCAACCAAAGGTGAAAAATACACGTACTACACCAAGATTTGAAGATATAATTATAATTTTCAAAAGCATGGATATAGAGAACATGAATGCAGATCAAAGGAAAATTCTAACTAGACAACCAAAAGGAAAGATAATGCTCCTAAGACAAGTAACTCTTACAATTTGGACTATAATACGTGGTATAATTTTCATTATTATGGAAAGTATGGTCATAATTTTGAAAGATGCATAAGAACACATTTCAGAGACAATTATAAGAAATGGTTGAATGGAAGTATATTTTGTTTTAGTTTTCACAAGGTTGGACATGTGAGCAAGAACTACAGGACCCAAACACTAGCACCAAAGAATAAACACATCAATGGAAAAGACAAAGTGGATGTAGAACACACAAAGGAGATGAATAAAACCTAGAAGAAAAAGGTAGAAGTTGGAAGCAATAGAACAAATGAAGTTAAGATCAGCCAATCCAATGGAGAAGGTGATCACCCTATCTCGTACTGATCAAGAAAGGTATGTAAGTAACTACATATTTAATAACTTACCTAACATCATTTCCTAACATAAATTGTGCAAAAGTTCATATCTACATAGGAAAAGATGCATTAGAATAGATTTTTGGAAAGAAAAGTGTAATGGAATCATTTGCATTATTGAGTGTTGAGCATTACTTATATCATCTATATTGACCAGTCATTACAATATGGACTAAGTACCCACAATGACCAAATTGGTGTGTTGGTTGAGATAGATGGTATTGACTGAGTTGTATAATGGAGATTGAGTTAAAAGTGTAATGATGACCAAGATAGTTGGATTCCACCTAATTAAGCACACAAATTTTATGAGAGACCTAATTTTAATGAATGAAGGTATATATCAAAATTTTGAAAGTATTTCACATACCTTGCATTCAGATTTTAGAGTACAAGCGGCTTGAGAAATCTATGAAGTAGTTTTTAAAGTGGTCAAAAGTAAATTTAAAGTTGAATTATGATCAAGTGTTGATTCTCAATTGTGTCAAGTTTTTTAGAAAGAAAAATCTCAAAACCCTAACACAAAAAAGGCATCATCATCATCAACAGTGATGATGAATCAAGTAGATGAGGTAACCACTGTTTAATTGGTCAAGAGTGACACTTTTCCTCCACCTAAATATTGTGTTATTCCTAAAGTTACTATGAAAGGAGATAGAATGGGTGCATTACCATCGATACCACCTAACATTATTATGATTCATGATGTATGGAGCTATTATTTATGAAAAATTGATGAAGTAGGAGATTATGAAATTCATCTAACATACCAATAGTTGTTTGATGAAGGGGTATTGAAGGATGAATTAAAGATTTTTGAGAGGAAAGGGTTGATGCATACACTAAATTTTATATTAAAAAATCAAATTGAATGGATCACAGTTGTATTGAGTCAAATTCAAGACATGGAGTTATGGCTAGAGAATGGACTAGTCAAAATCATAAAGAATATTATTCATGCTATCAATGGATACCCTACATTTGATAAAAACAAGACTATGTGATGTCAAAGAAAAGACACAGTTGAAGAAAATGCCAAGGTCCAATGGAATGGATGTGACATGTCTATTTCAAACATCACTAATTCATTGATTGAGTTTGCAATGTGAGTGCTTGCACACAAATTCTACTAGTTGAGCTGATTGAATACTATGTCATGTATGGTTCTAGAATAGGTTTGGAAGATTGGAATGAAAGACCATAAATATGATATTGTTGAGCTCCAATGCTTACAACTAGCAAAGAATGTGAATCTGATGAACCAGGCCACTATCGAGTTGCTTGCATTTAAATCCTAGCACTATTGATAAGGTATGTGACAACTTTGGAAACTCTGCAAGATTATCAGGTTTCAAATTTATAAAGTATGGAACATTAAGTGATGTTGATAAGACTAAGGTAGAGGAAGCCATATTAGAGCTGATAGATAAGTTCAAATTAACACCCATAGAGATAGGAAGAAAGATTCATATTGAATTGTATAATAGAACTGATGCCAAGTGGAACAAGGCAATAATAATTGAAAGGAAAATAAGAGAAGGGACATTAGCTAAAATCACACCTAAACCAATAGCTAAGAAAATGACAAAATTTTTGGAGAAGTATAAGAATAGATTTGTTCCTAAATATAGGGCATTGATAATATTGCAAAATGAAGTTGAGGCTATTGTATAGGACAATGAATTACTGTAGAAGAGTAGCTTTGGACTAACTATAGAAGATACTAACAAGGATGTGAAAGGTAAAGAAGGTATATATGAGAGTGAAAATAATGAACTATTAAAGATATACATAGTGATAAAGAAGAAAATGGTGTACCAAACTTACAATAACAAGGTAATGTATCCCTTATTCATTCCACCACACCTGACACTCATGTACTACAACAAATTAAAGATTATCCCAAAATAAGTGAGACACAAGATCCAATTGTTAATCCTCTTTCTTAGAGTTTAACAGGTAATGAGGAGTCAAAAAAGGACAAGCAAGCAACCAAGGCTTCAGATGAGAAGACCAAGAAAGACAAAGAATTAGACGTAGATCAATCTATTATAGGTTAGAAAGGACCACAAGTCTTAGGACCTCTAGATGAGGGAAACAAAGAGATATAACAGAAAGAAAAGAAGGAAAAAGAAGATAAGAATGCAATTTCATAGGTAGAGTTGAGTGTGCAAGTCCACACTCCACCCCCAGCAATGTTAGATCCCACATCTGTACAATAGGAGCAAGACCCTACATATCAAATCATGTTGAGTGGTTCTATTATTCTCTATGGCACTAATACATAAGCTAGAATAAGTGGTGAAACCCCTTTACCTACTCTATCCATAGTTGTGTTGAACAACAACACTCTTGAGAAGAGAAAAAGGAACAAGAAGAAGATTATTTCTCTAGGTAAAGTTGTTACCCTATATGAAATTATTGAATTTCTTTATTGGGATTTGAAAAATTGAATATTTGAGAAAACAATAATATTGCAAGACATTTTTGCAAGAAAGAAATGACAAGAGGAGATGGGAAGGGAGTGGAAGCAAAGGCAAGTATTGCATGATATCAAAGATATATTTGTTGATGTTTTTTATATCCATAAAATTGATGAAAAAGCACCTATTATCTCTCAATTAGTGCAAATTGTTGAGAAATTCAACATCGAGGATATAGAAGCAAATGAAAAATTAATGTCCTAGTCAAGAAAAAGTTTGAGAAAAAGGTACTAAAGGAAGTTTCTACTATGATTGCTTTGAGGAAGGTTGAACTATTGACACTTGTATAGAATCTAGAAGAACATGTGAAGAAACTAAAAGACATGTAAAATATTCTTTGTGATGTTCCCAAATTCACCAATGAATTTCAAGCTAACATTCACAAGATTTGAGTTGATTTAAAAACAATAGAAAGCTCTATCTCTCAATCAGCTAGAGCAAGCTGAATGCACTGTAATAGATTATTATTTACACAAGAGACATTGTTCAAGCTACATATAAACTGAATGAGGGCCAAGCTTATCTCCTTATAATAAATGTTAATACCTCACTTGGAGGTCATGCAACAACTAGAGTTGTCTTTAGCAAAGGATCTAGTTCAAAAAATATCATAACCTTCTATTGTTGATAGCTTAATTGACTTAGTTGAAAATTTGGAGATCAATATACAATTTTTGGAATCAGTAAGAACCACATGAAATCATGCACTTACCATGATCATTCAAACTCATAAAACATTCATTGACACGTATGGTTTGATTCCATCCTTCCAACTCCAATAGTAGACATAAGTGAAAAAACTTAAGGTGGATAAGAAAGAAATGAAGAATTCAAAGGAATTCAAAGGAGGATAAAAAAGATAATTAAGAATACTTAAAAATAATAAATTCAAAGATGCAGAGCTTAGATGAAGATTAGAAGTTAGACCAAAGGTATGACAAGCACCATCAAACTACTTGAGTCATGTAACATATGTATTGTATAAATGAGTATAATAAAACAAAAAAAAATTTAGCCCTATAAGGACCGAGTCATAGCCATAGGAGGATTACTATAATTTTTGCATTGTGATTATGTAATCATAAAAATAAAAATAAATTCACTTATTCATATACAAGGAATATTTTTTCGGTCATCACTCTAACTGAGTCAGTCTATACAAGCCAAATCATGTATTTGTAAAGACTTGTAAATAATTTTGTATATGTCAAGCTCTACAGGAGCCAAGCAAGTCTTAAGTAACTAAGTATTCCTATATAAGATTAGTTCTACAAATACCAACTAAATAGAGCATATGGATGTTGAGTCATATAGAAGGAGCTAAGTTAGTTGAGGTCAAGAATTGGTAAGAAGAACAATTATGACCAAGCATTAGAGATAGTATGTGTCAATTAACACATTATAAACAAAAATTCTAAAATGATACAAACTTTGAGGTAAACCATTTTGAGTTAGCATATAAACAACATATAATGATCTTAGAGTTTGTTATAGTGGCTATTACAAATTTTGGCATGGATCATCAATCCCTATGAAGGTGGGATGACCAATCAGATGAAGAGGCTAAAAGGCTAACATCTAAATTGTTGATCTTATTCTAGAAGACTCTACGCATTTCTTTATAAGGGAATATCCAAACCCTATTTTAAATAGAGTGTAAGCATATGAAAAGAAAGGAAGTGAATTATTATGCAAATGAGCTAGGTTTTGGAGGTTGCAAGAAAAACTTACAAAGTAATAGAGTTTAGCAACCTAGTGAAGCAATGAAGGACAAAGTAAAGACATATTAGATAAGAGATTAGATCATAGATTGGAAAGAGGAGATCCATAATTAGAATTGTAAGTGCAAACCGAAGGATGAGGTATTGAATCATTTTCTACAAAGTGAATCAAGATAAATCTCTTAACAGAGTGTTCCTAATAAGCTTATGTAAACATCTTAACATAGTCATCACTTCATTGTAAGTGTTAAATCATATAATTAAGGTAGACCTAACCATCTTTGTATATCTCCTAATAGGTTAGACCCCTCACAAATTAGATCATCAGAAGTGATCAAATTTTTATTCCTAATAAGCTAACTTTTTTACTACAACAATAAAGATTTTTAGGTGTCATCCCCACCCTAGTTTTACTTTCACCTTGGAGGGTTTCTAGGTAACCAAAATCTTTGTGTTATGTTTTTATAATTTTGTGTTGATGGATGTGATACATAGTTAGATCTATTACAAAATTTTAAGTTGTAAGTTATGTTATGCATAATATAAGTATTAGATAGATCATGTGGTGAATTAAGTCAAGTTTTTTTAAAGGTTAAAAATTTATTGATCCTAATTTAACAGCTCCCCTCTCCCCCCTCTCAACATCTAATAAATTTCCCAATAAACTTCCAAAAATTTATATTAGAGAAAGAGTTCTCTTAGGATTTTAAACACTTGAGAGTTGAGATCTTGGAGATGAAGGCTTACAAATTAAAAAGCTCATTTACAATCAAATGATTTACATCTAGCTTATACTGAAGCAACTTGAAAAAGTCAGAAAGGAACTAAGGAAATCCCTAAGGAAAATAAAGGATATGGCTATTCAACAAAATAACACACTCTATGAAGAAGTTGATACCCAGTGATTGCTTGACACTAGAAATTCTAGTGAAAGTGATGCAACTACTGAAGATCTATTGGAAAGAACAATATTCTAAATGAATAAGTGAGAGGGCTAAAAAGAGAACATGAAATCTAGTCAGTAAGGCTATGTGAGGTAATTGAACAAAAGAAGAAAGCTAAAGAAGGTAAAGTTACAGCTGAAGAAAACAAAAGAAAAATGGCTACTAGACTTGAAGAAAGGTCATCTAATGTATAAAAGCTTACAAACACTTAGCTAGACATGATGAATCAAGTAATACTTGCAAATTAAGAACTAAGTAAGAAAGACATGGAGATAGAAAAATTGAGATCACAAAGTGACCAACTAAGGAATAAGCTAAGATCTAAGAAGAAACTTGTGGAAAGGATGAACAAGCCCAGTGAAGCAACAAGATATTTTGAAGAACTAATGAGATCACCTAGATCATCAAGTGATACCTCTAGATTAGGCAATATCAAGAACCATTCATCTACTGAAGAAGGAGAATCATCTAAGAGTGGAGATAAAAGAAATAAAAAAACAAAAAGGAAAACCTACATGCTATCACTGTGGAAAGATTAGACACACAAAAAACATTTGTTGAAGCAAGATTAGTAAGAAAAACCTTAAGTAACTATTTTAATTGCAAGAAGCAAGGTCATATAGAAAATGAATGTAGATCAAAGGTGAACAATACACCTACTACACCTATATTGAAATGATATTGCTACAATTTTTAGAAGTATGAACATAGAGCACATGAATGCAGATCATAAGAAAAGTCTAACTAGACAACCAAAAGGAAAGAAAATGCACCTAAGACAAGTAACTCTTACAATTGGGACTATAATACATGGTATAATTATCATTATTGTGGAGAGTATAGTCATATTCTAGAAAACTACATAAGAACACATTTCAAAGGAAATTGCAAGAAATGGTTGAATGGAAGCATAGTTTTTTTAGTTATCACAAGGTTGGACATGTGAGCAAAAACTATAGGATCCCAGCACTAGCACCAAACAATGAACACATCAAGGGAAAAGGAAAAGTAGATGTAGAACACACAAAGAAGGAGATGAATCAAACCTAGAATCTAGAAGCAATGGAACAAATAAAGTTAAGATCACCCAATCCAATGTAGAAGGTGATCACACTATCTCAAACTGAACAAGAAAGGTATGTAAGGAATTTCACATTTAATAACTTATCTTACATCAGTTCCTCACTTAAATTATGCCAAAGTTTGTATCTTCAAAGGACAAGATGCATCAAAATAGATTTGTGGAAAAAAAATTGTAATGGAATCATTTGCATTATTGGGTGTCGAGCATTAGAAATATCGTCTATATATACCAAGCATTGGAATATGGACTGAGTACCCATAAAGACCAATCTAGAGTGTTGGCCATGTTAGATGGTATTGATCAAGTTGCATAATAGAGACCAAGTTAAAAGTGTCACAATGACCAAGATGACTGGATTCCACCTAACTGAGCACACATCATTTATGAGAGACCTAATCTAAATGAATGAAGGTATATATCAAAAATTTGAAATTATTTCACATACTTTACATTCAGGTTTCAGAGCATGAGTAACTTGACCAATTTGTGAAGCAATTTTTAAAGAGATTGAAAGCATATTTGAAGTTTAATTGTGATTAAATGTTGATTCTCAATTGTGTTGAGTTTTTTAGAGAGAAGAATCTCAAAAACCTAATGCAAAAATGTCATCATCATCATCAACAATTGCAAAGAATCAAGGAGAAGAGATAAACAATATTTAATTGGTGAAGAGTGACACTTATCCTCCACATAAATATCGTGTTATTCATGAAGTTTCTATGAAGGGATATTCAAAGAGTACGTTATCATTGATTACACCTAAGGTTATTATGATTCATGACTTATAGAGTTGTTATATGTGCAAAATCAGAGAAGTGGGAGATTATGAAATTTGTATGGCATACCAGAAGTTGTGTGATGAAGGAGAATTGAAGGATGAATTCAAGATTGTTTAGAGGAAAGGGTTGAGACATGCCCTAGATTTTCTAAGAAAGTTAAAATTAAATGGATCCAAGTTGTACTGAGTTGAATTCATGACATGAAGTTATAGTTGGAGAATGGACTAGTCAAAATCACAAAGAAGATTATTCATGCTGTCATCAGATACCCTACATTTGATAAAAGGAAGACTATGTAATGCCAAAGAAAAGATAGAGTTGAGGAAAACACCAAGGCCAAGTTGAATATGTGTGGCATGTCTGTTTCAAACATTGGTGATCCATTGATTAAGGTTGTAGTGAGAGTGATTGCACACAAGTTCTACCATTTGAGCTAACTAAATAATATGTCATGTATGGATGTAGATCAGGCTTGGAAGATTGTGATGAAAGACCATGAATATGATCTTGCCAAGCTCTAATGCTTACAACTAGTAGAGAACCTATTACCAATTAGGAAGGTGAAGAATTCAATGTGTAAGTTTGGATTACTAATAATGTATATTTTATTTTACATACAAATTTATTTTCCTACTATTGGCAATGTTGAACGGGAACAAGGAAAACCTGTTACAAGGCAGATAAGTGAGTATATTGTGATTTTGGGAGATAGTTTTGAGAATTTTTTAAATGGATACTTTGATGAAATCAAAAAAAAAAAAAGAGGAAAAGAACAAGGATTCCTACATCCTTAGTTAAAAAGTATTATTATGATGTATGTTTTCTAGTTGACACTAACTATGTGTTCAGGTAGTTAAGCCAAGGGTAGCCTAGCTTAAACCTTTTGGATATAAAATTCATATTGATGATGTGAGTTTAGTAATCACTACAATACTTATTACAAAAGTTGATGCAAAGGCCAAGCCCTTTGGCAAGTATGAAGAAGAAAAATAAAGAATAACAATGGACATTAAAATTGCTTCTATTGACAAAAAGAGGAACAAAATGATTGAAGACCTAGAAGGAAAATAAGGCACACAAACTAAAGGTGAAGGACCTTTAATGATCACACAAGGTCTTGGATAGAATCAAGATAGTGAAGGTGATGTAGAGGAAGAGGAAGAAAGTGTAGAGAAACAAGGTTAAGCCCTAGCACTTGTTGCCCCACCAGTAAAGAAGCCCAAGATAATTAAAATCATAGTGCCTAAGGTGAGGAAGAATGTAAAGATGGTAACATCAAAGCCCCTTCCTCCTCCTACACCACTAAGACCATAAACTAGAGCAGCAACAATAGCTAGAGTCAATCCACAATTAAAAAAGGGTGTTGTAAAGATTACCAAACCTAGTGAAGGTTCTAGTGGAACAAGTGTAGTAGAGAGGAAATTGCCAACCACTAAAGGTCATACAAAAAGGAGAAACTTGATAACAAAAGAAGATGTTAAAGAGGAAGATGTAGAGAGGACTAAATATGATGAACTAGGCCACTACCAAGTCACTTGCATATAAATCCTAATATTATTGATGTGGTATGTGATAACTTTAGAAAATTTGCAAGCATATCAAATTTCAAATTTATAAAGTATGGAACATTAAGTGATGCTAATGAGAATAAGGTTGAGGAAGCCATAATAGAGCTTATGGCTAAGTTCAAATTAACACCTATATAGATAAGAAGCAAGATTCCTATTGAATTATATAATAGAATTGATGCCAAGTGGCACAAGGAAACAATAATTGAAAGGAAAATAAGAGAAGGGACATTAGCTAAAATCATGCCTGAACCAATAGCTAAGAAAATGACAACATTTTTGGAGAAGTATAAAAATAGATTTGTTCCTAAATATAGAGTATTGATGATATTGAAAAAATTTGTGGCTATTATATAGAAAATCAAATTAGTGTGGAAGAGTATTTTTGGACTAACTACAAAAGATACTAACAAGTATGGGAAGGGTAAAGGAGGTATACGAGAGAGTGAAAAGAATGAAGTAACTATTGAAGATATACATGGTGATGAAGAAGAAATAGGAGTACCAAGCTTATAGGAACATGGTAATGTATTCCCTATTCATTCCACCACACATGCACTCCTGTACTATAAAAAATTAAAGATTATCCCAAAATAAGAGAGACACAAACTCTAGTTGTTAATCCCCCTACTCAAAGTTCAACAGGTACTAAGGAGTTAGAAAAGGACAAGGAAGAAACCAAGGCTTCAAATGAGAAGACCAAACAAGACAAAGAATTAGATGTAGATCAATCTACTATAGGTTAGTAAGGACCACAAGTCCTAGGACCTCTAGATGAGGGAAACAAAGAGATAGAACATAAAGAAAAGGAAAAGGAAAAAGAAAATAAGAATGCAATTACATAGGCAGAGCCATGTGTGTAAGCCCACACTCCACTCCTAGCAATCCCAAGTCCCACATCTACACAAAAAGTGCAAGACCCTATAGATTAAATCATGTTAAGTGTTACTTTGATGTCTATGGCACTAATACACAAGCTAGATGGAGTGGTGAAACCCCTTCACCTACTCTAACCCTAGTTGTGCCAAGGAGCAACACTCCTAAGAAGGTAAAAGGGAACAAGAACAAGATTAGTTGTATAGGTAAATTTTTTAGCCTAGATGAAAATATTGAATAATCTAAAATTTGATCAAACAGTACTATTGCAAGACATTTTGGCAAGAAAGAACAACAAGCGGAGATGAGAAGGGAGCAATAATAAAGGCAAGTGTTGCATGATATCAAAGATATATTTGTTGATTCTTTTTACATCTAGAACATTGATGAACATGCCCCTATTATCTCTTACTTAGTGAAAATTGTTGAGAAAGTCAACACTAAGGATATAGAAGAAAATGAAAAATTAATGGCCTGGTCAGAGAAAATGTTTGAGAAAAAGGTACTAAAGAAAGATTCTACTATGATTTCTTTGAGGAAGGCTGAATTTTTGGCACTTATATAGAATCTAGAAGATTTTGTGAAGAAAATACAAGATCTGTACAATATATTGTATTCTTTGTGACATGCCTAGATTCACTAATGAATTTTAAGCTAGCATTCAAAGGATTCAAGCTGATTTAAGAACATCAGGAAGCTCTATCTCTCAATCAACTAGATCAAGTTCAATGCACTATAATAGATTATTATTTGTATAAGGGAGGTTGGTCGATCTATATGCAATAGATATCTGAATGAGGGCCAAGATTATCTCCATACAATCAATGTTGATACCTCACTTGGAAGTCATGAAAAGAGATTTGGCTTCACCAAAGGATCTAGTTCAAAAAGATTAGAATTTTTCTATTGTTGATAACTTAATTGGCTTAATTGCAAATTTGGAGATCAAGATACAAGTTTTGGAATTAGTATGAACCACATGGGATCATGCTCTTTCCATGATCATCCAAACTTATAAACCATTCATTAACAAATATGGTTTGATTCCATCCTCCCAACCCTAGTAATAGACATAAGTAAAAAATTCAAGGGGGTAAGAAAGAAATGAAGAATTCAAAGGAATTTAAAGGGGGATGAGAAAGATAATGGAGGATACTTTAAAATGATAAAATTAGAGATATAGATCTTAGATGAAGAACAAAAGTTATAAAAAAGGTATGACAAGCACCATGAGACTACTTGAGTCATGTAACAATGTTTTGTATATATGAGTATGATAAAACAAAAAGTTTTTGTAGTCATATAAAGACCAAGTCATAGGCATAGGTGGAGTACTATCATTTTTTATTGTACTATAATGATGTAATCATGAAAAATTATTTGTGTCACTAATGTTAAAGAGGGAGATTATTGATCTCTCTAATTTTTCTTGTCTATTAGTATCAAACACTTAGTCATAGACAAGACAGAGTTGGTCGGTCATCACTACGACCAAGTCATTCTATACAGGCCAAGCCATGTATTTGTAAAGACTAGTAACTAATTATGTATATGCCGAGCTCTATAGGATTCAAGCAGGTCTTTGGTCACTGAATATTCCTATATAAGCTAAGTTCAGTAAGTGTTGAGTAAACAAATAATATGGATGTCAAGTCATACAGAAGGGGCCAATTTAGTTGAGGATGAGTATCAATAGGAAGTGTTGATATTCGATTGAAAATATCATTTGAAAAGAGTGTTGTTAAGAAGAAGATTGTTGAAGAAGACTGTGTGTTACAATCATTCTCTTGTCACTAATGTCAAACCTGATATTTTTGGTAAGACAATTGCTTACAAGATTCAAGTACTATCACTTAGTTGATTAATGAGGAGGATTTGATCAATAAGATGTAGCAAAATCACCTAGATGAAAGGTTGAGTTATGCTTATGTAATGAAGTATAACGATCAGTTAAGACAATGATAACATGATGTATTGATGATCTAATTAAGGTTATAAAATGGTTGGCTACACTTAGAAAGTATTAGAAGAATAAGTTAAATAAAGTTTGTCTACCAAGCTTGCTCGAGTGGATAGTAGGTGCCAAGAAAAGTTAATGCAAGAAGAGAAAAAAGTTAGTTGGAGCTGAGTGAAAGCAAATTCTAGTGGATGTTGAGCAAGACAGTTAATGCCAAGTAAATTTTAGTTAATGCCAAGCACCAGTAAAATCTAGTTGATGCCAAGTGATTTTACAGTTGATGCCAAGTGACATAGTATGTGTTGAGCATCAGAAGATTGATAATGTCGATTTGTTGAATTATGACAAAGATCAAAGATTCACCAAATATAAGCTGACAAGTTGTTTTCTTGGAACTTTTGAACTAGAAGGAGGATAAGATTGATGAATTGGTGGCACAAAATTTGATATAAACTATTTTTACATGAATTCAAATGAATTCTAGGAGAAGTTTCTAGAAAAGACAAGATATGGGGTAGATACATTGTATCCTACCTAAACCATCCAAAACCTTAATTTAGACAATAGATAATGAGTGGGAAAATATTCTAATTTCCTTTATATAGGAATTTTTGGTCATGAAGCAAAGAGGTTAGAGAGGTTGGTGAAATCATGTGCAAGAACCTAAGGAAGAGAAGGAATTAAGGGTTTTGCTCCATCAAGTGACCTAAGAGAAGTGTCTACAATGACATACCAAGAAAGAAGGATTAAGGAGATAAATGCTTGAAGGATGAACAAGCTGTCAGAGTTGAAAAGTATGAAAGCCAAGAAGAATTGAAGACTAAATAGAGATTTGTAATCTGCAAGTGAAGTTGTAAGTTGTATCATATCAAAGCTCTATTGTTACTTTCTAACAATTGTATCAGTCTAGGGTAAATTCTTTGGATTAAGGTTGACCTAATAGTCATTGGAAAATCCTTTAATAGGGTGGCATTCCAAAAGAATGACCTGAAGGCTCACTTTTAACAAGGTAATTGAAATCCCTTAACTAGTTCACATTTAACAGTGTGTATTGTAATCGAGTCACTGATTACTACTAGATTTGGTAGGGATAAGATGGAGAAGACCAGCTTAGAAATTGGGTAGGTAGAGGATGATTTGAAAGAAACTACAGACCAGGTGGAGGCTTAGAACTAAGACTAGAAGGATGCAAACAACAGGAAGACCAATGAAGCTGCAAAGACCCTGCAAGTTCTTGACAAAGAGAATTGATAGTTAGTGCTTTTTTTTTGTCTCATACTTTCCTTATGTAGCTGATTTTTTCTTGTTCTAGTTTAGCTAGTTTTTTGTCCTAGTCACGGGCCTGTTGTTTAGGGTTGGCTTTTACTAAGCAGTTTTGCTGATGCTGGACTTTTTCGAATATTTCTATATTTGATATGTTGTAAAAAATTTCAAGTTTCAAGATCCCTATAAAACTCGTTTTCCTTAATCAAAAGTAGTGTCTATTGTAACCTTTAAAAGGGTTGGCCTTTTACAGGGCATCACTTTAGAAGAGTGAAAAGGAGTAGCATGTTACTGGTGGTTTTTCCCAAATTGGGTTCCCACATTAAATCATTGTGTCAAATGTGCTAATGAATGTGTTGTGTTTGATGCTTTACATTTCTACAATTTGATTTGACAGTAACCTACAAGTTTTAAGTATTCACATACTCAGTTGGATGCATGCATGAATATTAATGTTTTATGGGTTCACTAAGATAAGAAAAGTTTTATTTATACATCTGGACCTTGAATAATTAAATCACCACCCCCCGCCCCCCCACCCCCTCACCCCTCTCTCAATTATTCTAAAAGAATTATAAAAATTGGTATCAAAGCCATCTACTTAAGAGGACTAGTTTTAAGGTACTAGAAGCACAAAGATCAAGATGTCTAAAAGAGAAGTACCCAAGATCAAAAAAGATAACTTTCTTGCATGGAAAAGTTTGATGAAGCTACACCTTGGTGGACTTGGATATCATGCACAATCTACCATTACAGTGGAACATGTTGATCTAGCAGTAGCCTAAAGTACTGAAGATATGAAGAAGAAAAAGGAGCACAATCAGGCAATGTTGGAGATTGCCTTTGCTCTAAGCTATGCCAAATTTGATGATATCAAAGGCTAAAACACTACAAGGAAGATGTGGGATGCCCTAACCACCATCTATGGAGGAGACAAAAATGTTCAAAGAGCCAATTTTAAGAGCCTTAGAGGTAAGTTTGATGATATGAGAATGGAAGAAGGTGAAAATATTGTTGAATATGTTGCTAGGATAAAGGAAGTTGTTAGTGCAATAAGAGGAGCTACTGGTCATATAGATGATGATATTGTGTTAAGTAAAGTCTTGAGAACATTACTACCTATCTATGCTATTAGATTTTTTATAATCCAAGAGTTGAGATGTATTCCAGAAAATGATCTAATCCTTGAAGGTACAATAGGTAGACAGACTGCTTTTGAGCTATCTAACTTTGACAATTAAAAACCAAAGAGTCTTAAATCTACTTTCAAAGCTAAGTTGTTATCAAAGGATTCTAAGGAGGTAAAGCAAAAGAAGAAGAAGAAGATAAAATATGCATCCAGTGATAGTAATACAGATGAGGAAGACATTGAACAATTGGAAGCACTACTGACAAGGATATTTCATAGAGGTAAGGGAAGTTCAAAGGTAAGTTACCCATCATTTTTTTCAATTGCAATGAAGTTGGTCATATTGTTGGAAGATGTACACAGAAGAATTACAGAGAAGGAAACAAGTACAAAAAAAGAAGAGAAGATAACAATAGAGATTACAAAGACAAAGGCAAGAAGTCGTGCTACATTGCTGATGAAAATGATTCTAATGAACATGATGTTGAAGTGGTATATGTTGTAATAAAGGATGAATCTGATGAAGATGAGGCAACTGCACTTGTGACTTGTGTGAACAAGAATGATAGATGGATCATTGCTAGTGGATGCTCACATCACATGGTTGGAGACAAAAGTAAGTTCATTACCTTAACTTGCTATGATGGAAATAGTGTAAGATTTGGTAATGATGCACCATGTTTAATAAAAGGAAAAGGGTCTGTCAAACTCATAGACAAGATTTTATGTGATAATGCTTACTATGTTGAAGGATTAAATTATAACTTGTTAAGTGTGTCACAATTGAATAATCTGGGATACAAGGTTGAATTTGAAAATAAAACTACAAAGATATATGACACAAATGGGAAGTTGATTGGAAAAGGTGATCAAACTAGAAGTAATTTGTTCTATCTAGATATAGAGGATGTTAATTGTCTTATTGCAAAACTTGATGATGTATGACTTTGGCCCAAGAGATTATATCATGTTAATTTTGATAATTTGATTAGTATTAGTAACATGAAAAGAGTTAGAACTTTTCTTAAGTTGAAGAAACCTAATAATATAGTATGTAAACAATGTCAACTAGGAAAAATATCAAAGTCAAGCTTTAAGAGTAAAGCTTATACCTCTAAAGAAATACTAGAGATTGTTCATACTAACTTGTGTGGACCTATTGAAGTGCAAAGCTACAGAGGAGATAAGTACATAATGATATTTGTTGATGATTACTCTAGGATGATGATAGTCATGTTTTTAAAATATAAATTTGATTTTTTTCAAATGTTTAAGTGGTACTTGGCAAGAGTTGAAAAAGAAATAGGTAAAAGTCTAAAATGCTTGAGATCAAATTGAGGAGGAGAATTCACTTCAAATGAGTTTGAGATGTTCAGTAACGATAGAGGGATCAAAAGATAGGCATCTGTACCTAGGACCCCTCCACAAAATGGAATTGCTGAAAGGAAAAATAGGTCTATAATGGATTGAGTCAGAACACTTATGATAGAGAAGAATTTTGCTCTGAAATACTAGAGAGAAGTTGTAAGTACTGTTGTATATACCTTGAACCATGTGCAAGTCAAGAAAGGTACTCATCAACACTTTTTGAACTATGGTATGGATATCCACCTAATGTGAAATACTTTAAGGTATTTCAAAGTAAGTGTTATATTCTTAAAGACATTAGGAATGGAAAGTTTGATGAAAAAAGTGAAGAAGGTATATTCCTTGGATACTCCACAAGAAGAAAAGCTTATAAGTGTTTAAATACTAACATTAAGAAAATTGTGGAAAGTGCAAATGTGAATTTTGATGAACTTACAAAAGTACATGAGGCTAAACCTATGAAAGAACCAAAAGAATACAAATCATTTGTATAATTCAAAGAAGGAATTCCTGCTGAAGAAAATATTAAAAATCAAGTTACAAACCAACAACAAGTCTCAGTAACTACTGAGTCACATCCTATGAATGCTAAGTTGGATTCAGGAACTGAGTTGCATTCAAATGCCAAGTTGTGGAATGAAGAAAATGCACATCCTAATTTTGAGATTAGTATACATGAAAGAGATGTTAAGATACCTGACAGAGATGCACACAGTGACTCTAAAGCTGAAAGACAAAATGTAGAAACAAGAGTTAAGCCAAGATTGTCTAAATATGTCAAAAGACATCATCTTGTTGATCAAATCATTGGAAACAAAGATGCTAGGCCAATGACAAGAAATAGATTGAGAAGTGAATCATGTTTTTTAAGCATGAAGGAGCCCAAAATAGTAAAAGATGCATTAGAAGATGATGATTGGTACAAGGCCATGGAAGAAGAGATTCAATAGATAGAGAAGAACAAAACATGGAGTCTAGTTCCTAGACCAGAAGAAAAGAATGTGATTGGCACCAAGTGGGTATTTAGAAACAAGG
The DNA here is from genome assembly GCA_028749045.1 of Cupressus sempervirens. Classification (NCBI taxonomy): domain Eukaryota; kingdom Viridiplantae; phylum Streptophyta; class Pinopsida; order Cupressales; family Cupressaceae; genus Cupressus; species Cupressus sempervirens. The sequence continues at coordinate 476,755,308 of CM053787.1, forward strand.
TACATGAGAATGGTGAAGTGATAAGAAACAAAGCAAGATTAGTTTGCAAAGGATATGCACAAGAAGAAGGAATTGACTATGGTGAGACATTTGCCCCTATTGCAAGAATGGGAGTAAGAACTCTACTTGCTTATGTTACATAAAAAGGTTTCAAAGTTTATTAGATGGATGTTAAATATGCATTTCTGAATGGCATACTAGAAGAGGAAGTCTACATAGAACAACCAAAAATATTTGTCGATGAAAACAATAAGAACATGGTATGTAGATTGCACAAAGCCCTATATGGATTGAAGCAAGCACCAAGAGCATGGTATGTGAAACTTCATATTTATCTTGTGAAGATTGGATTTGAAAGGACTGATGATAATAGCAATCTATACATAAAGACAAAAAAGAACAAAGGTATATTGTTATCTAAAATATTTATTAATGATATTATATTTGGAGGACAAGATGCTTTTTTTAAGAACTTTGCAAATCAGATGAAGTAAGAATTTGAAATGTCTATATTTGGAAAGATCAAATTCTTTGTGGGATTGCAAGTATATCAGATGAAGTACGGTATATACATCACTCATTAAAAGTATGTCAAAGAGATATTGAAGACATTCAGACTAAAGGATTCCAAACCATTAAGTACACCTATGGTGTTAGGACACAAGTTGTCAAAGAATGATGATTCAGCTGAGGTGAATTAGACATTGTATAGGTCTATAATTGGAAAATCACAATATGTAATACATAACAGACCTAAAATTGCATAAGTTGTAGGGATAGTTGCAAGATTTTCTGCTAATCATAGGGAGAACCACTTAATGGTTGTGAAGAGAATAATGAGATATCTGAAAGGAACATAAGAGTTTAGTTTATACTACAAGAAGAATGAAAAGTTTGAACTAAGAGCCTACAATGATGCTGATTGGGCTGGAAACATTGATGACAAAAAGAGCACCAGTGGAGGAGCATTCTTTGTAGGCAAAAGACTAATTACATTGACTAGAAAAAAAAAAAGTTGTACTTCCCAATCTACTGTTGAAGTAGAATATATTGCTACTATTATAAACTACACAAACATTGTATGAATAAAATAGCTACTCAAAGGAATGAAGGAAGAAATCACGAAATCAGTGATACATTATTGTGATAATAAAGGTGCCATCAATATATCAAAGAATCCAGTGATGCACACAAAGACAAAGCACGTTGCAATCAGGTATCACTGTGTAAGAGAGTTAGTTCAAGACAAAGAGGTGAAGATGGAATATGTTAACTCAAAGTAGAAAATTTCTAATATCTTCATAAAACCATTATCTAAGAGGTAAACTAGGGGTGATAACCCCATCAAAGGCTATGTAAGGAATAGAGGGAGTGTCCTACATCAAACAAGCTAATGTTCATATAATAAAAATTGATGCAATGGATCTTACTTTAGGAACTACCTAAAGTAATCACAAAATTGAAACTATAAATCAGTCACAAGCAAGGTGATAGAGGAGAAATTGAAGACTACAAAATCCTATACCTACATGTATCAAATATACCAAGTGTTTGGTATATGTCTTTGGAATTTTTGTCAAAGAGGGAGAAAGTGCATTAAACTAATCATCATCAATAGAAGAGTTTTACTGATCAAGTGCAAGAGATGAGAGGGAGAAAGTGATCAAAGAAGGAGAAAGCATATGAAAGAAAGGATCAAAACAAAGAGGGAGAATTGATCTTCATCAGAAGATCAAGAGAAAAGTGGGAGAAAGTCCTAAACTGATCTACTAATTAGAAAGGGAGACATTGATCAAAGAGCCAAAAAGAAAGAGGGAGAAATCCTAATCTACCTAGTAAGAGGGAGATACAAGAAGGAACTCAGAGGGAGTTTTAAGGAAGAGATTTTGTAACCTAATTAGAAGATTGAAGTTTTTGAAAGAGGAATACAGGTTCTTTCTTTGGTATTGCCTTACTATCTTAACCTAGTCAGTTTGGTTGAACAAGATGTTCATCATTTGATTGACTTGGTTGATTAGTCTAGTTTGCCATCAATTCCAAAGAGGGAGATTGTTGATATCTGATTGAAAAGATCATTTGAAAAGAGTATTGTTAAGAAGGAGATTGTTGAAGAAGACTATGTGTTTCAATCATTGTTTTGTCATTAATGTCAAACCTACTATTTGCTAGTATGACAGTTTCTTACAAGATTCAAGTACTATCACTTAGTTGATTGATGAGGAGGATTTGATCAATAAGATGTAACAAAAGCACCTAGAGGAAAGGTTGAGTTATGTTTATGTAATGAAGTACAAGGATCAATTAAGATAGTGATAACATGATGTATTGATGATCTAATTAAGGTTACAAAATGGTTGGCTAAACTTAGAAAGTATTAGAAGAATAAGTTAAATAAAGTTTGTCTACCAAGCTTGATTGAATGGATAGTAGGTACCAAGAAAAGTTAGTGGAAGCCGACCAAAAAGTTAGTTGGAGTTGCGTGAAAGAAAATTCTAGTGGATGTCGAGCAAGACAGTTGATGCCGAGTAAATTTTAGTTGATGTCGAGCACCAATAAAAACTAGTTGATGTTGAGTGATTTTACAGTTGATGTCGAGTGATGTAGTATGTGTCAAGCATCAGAAGATTGATAATGCAGAGCTACTGCATTATGAAAAAGATCAAAGATTCATGAAATATAAGCTGACAAGTTTATTTTCTTGGAATTTGTAAACAAGGAGGATGATAAGATTAATGATTTGGTGGCATATAATTTGATATAAACCATTTTTAGGTGAATTCAAATGGATTCTAAGAGAAGTTTCTAGAAAAGACAAGATATGGGGTAGATACATTGTATCCTACCTAATGTATCCAAAACCCTAATTTAGACGATGGATAATGAGTGGGAAAATATCCTAATTTTCTTTATATAGGAATGTATGGTCATGAAGTAAAGAGGTTAGAGAGGTTGGTGTCATGTGTGAGAACCTAAGGAGGAGAAGGAATTAAGGATTTTGCTTCATCAAGTGACCCGAGAGAAGTGTCTATAATGGCATACCAAGCAAGAAGGATTAAGGAGATGAATGCTTGAAGGTGAACAAGCTGTCAGAGTTGCAAAGTATGAAAGACAACCAGAATTGAGGACTAAACAGAGATCTATAATCTGAAAGTGATGTTGTAAGTTGTATTAGATCAAAGCTCTACTATTACTTTCTAACAATTGTATCAGTCCAGGGTAAATCCTTTGGATTAAGGTTGACCTAATAGTCATTAGAAAATCATTTAATAGGGTGGCATTCCAAGTGAACGGCCTAAAGTCCTCTAACAAGGCTAACTTTTAACAAGGTGATTAAAATCCCTTAGCTGGGTCACATTTAATAGTGTGTATTGTAACCTTTAACAAGGTTGGCCTTTTACAGGGAATCACTTCAAAAGAGTGAAAAGGAGTAGCATGTTATTGGTGTTTTTTCCCAAATTGTGTTTCCATGTTAAATCATTGTGTCAAATGTGTTGATGAATGTGTTGTGTTTCATGCTTTACATTTTTGCAATTTGATTTGTCAGTAACTTGCAAGTTTTAAGTATTCACATATTCATTTGGATGCATGCATGAATATGAATGTTTTACGGGTTCAATAAGATAAGAAATGTTTTATTTGTACATCTAGACCTTAAATAATTGATACACCCCCCCTCTTAGTTATTCTAAAAAAATTCCAATAGGAAGAAGAACTACAGCCAAGCATTAAAGATAACAGGTGTTGAGTAACACAATGTGAACAAATTTTTTTGAAATGGTACAAACTTTGAGGTAAACCATTTTGACCTAACATATAAATAATCATAGAGTATGTTACAATGGTTATTATGCATTTTGACATGGATCATTGATTCCTGTGAAGGTGGGACAACCAATTAGATGAGGAGGCTAAAAGGGTAACATCTAGATCATTGATCGTATTCTAGAAGAATCTACAAATGTCTTTATAAGGGAAGATCCAAATCCTATTTCACATAGTGTGTATCTGTGTGAAGAGCAAGGAAGCAAAGTATTATGTGAAGGAGTTAGGTTTTGGAGGTTAAAATCAAAAGTTATGAAGTAAAAGAGTTTAGCAACCTAGTGAAGTAGTGAAGGAAAAATTAAAGACATGTCAAATAAGAGATTAGATCATAAACTGAAAAGAGGAGATCTGTAATCGACATACAGTGCAGATTGAAGGATTAGATATTGTATCATTTTTGGCATACTGAATTAGGTTAAATCTCCTAATGGAGTGGTCCTAATAGGCCTATGTAAATCTCTTAATAGAGTCCTCACTTCATTGTAAGTGTTAAATCCTTTAATCAAGGTAGACCTGATAATCTTTGTATAGCTCCTAACAGGGTAGACCCCTCATCGAGTAGATCATCAGAAGTAATCAAATTTGTAGTCCAAATAAGCTAACTTTGTTACTATGATAGCGAAGATTTGTGAGTGTCATTCCCACCCCTATTTTACCTTCACCTTGGAGGGTTTCTAGGTAACCAAAATCTTTATGTTATGTGTTTACATTTTCATGTTTATGGATTTGATACATAGTTAGATCTCTTACAATATTTGAAGTTATAATTTATGTTATACATAATAAAGATATGAGATGGATAATGTGGTGAATGTATACAGGTTGTTTCAAAGGTTAAAGTTTTAGTGATCCTGATTCAAAATCCCTCCCCCACCCCCTCCCCCACCCCCTCCCCCTTTCACTCTTAGTATCTCATTTTCTGATAAACTTCCAACTTTAGATGGGTTTATTTTACAATCAAATTTAAAGTATCATTAAAAAACTATTTGATTTTTAACATTATAATTATTATAATATATTTAAGAACTACATATTAATATTATAAAGGGGATGCCCTAATTACCATTGGATGAACAAAGATCAATGGCTCTAGATGTATTTTGGGTCGAATTTGGCAACATCCAACTAGTTTTTTCCAAATACCCCAAGAAAGAAGACACATGGAAAATACATATCAAGTGTGAAATCACTATGCAAAAGGTAGCATCATTTGATCAACTTAGATCAACAATCCGAGATTATTTTTAGGAAATCTAGGGAATGCTCAACCATTTTTATAAATGTCACCCAGAAAGAAGATGCATGCCAACTCTAATAACTAATAAATTAATAATGATATTTCATTATTTAACTATTCATATTGTAATAACTTTTAAATTTTAATTGAAACATTAAGTATGCTATCTATAAATTAGAATGATTTAACTACAATGTATTAGGTCCTTAATTATAGAATAATATAATTATTGAAGTAGTTTTCTAACATAATAATCAAAATATTAAATATTTATAATTTATTCTATTTTTATACAAACACATTGATTAGAACATACTAACTTTTTCTTTTTTAATCATCATCAAAAGCATTAAATAAGATCATTATTTTGTTAACTGTAAGTGACTAAGTTTGAATTACACACATGCACAAATACATAAATTACTATTTTGATTTAATTTGCTATGAGTATCTTCTTATTCAATCATTAAATAATTTTAAAGAACATAAACAAAAAAGTCATTTTTTTCATAAAATAAAAAATAAAACATATTAATTCATTTTATTTTTAACTAATAATCTTTTATCTTTAATAAAATTATGGTTTACTTTCCTCAATTAAATTATTACAAGTTATTGCAAATACATGCCACTACATGGAAAAAAATTTATCATAAGAGATTTTATTTAAATCTTAAATTTTAATCATGGATGTACTTTAGATCGCTTTGAACAAAAGTTAATACAATTTTGTTGTTATTATAATTTAATAATAATTAAGAATATAATTATTATAATGTCACGAGTGTTAATATAATAAAGGGGATGTCCCAACTACTATTGGGTGAACAAAGATCAATGGCTCGAGATGTATTTTGGGCTAGTTTGGGCAACACTCAACTTGTTTTCCCGAATGAACCCAGAGAGAAGACACGTGGCATACATGTATGACATGTAACTAATCTCTATTCATTTAGATGTGGTAAATTACATAGTGACACATGGTGACATAGCGTCGACATCATTTATATTGTACCAAAAAGGGCCCAAAGAAGACATGCCAAGCATCATTCAACCAACAACGATCAATGGCTCCAGATGTATTTTGGGTTGATTTTAGCAACAATCGACTTGTCTTATCAAATCCCCTAGAAAGAAGACATATGGAATAGACATATCAAGTGTGAAATGAATATGATATTGTATGTTGACATGGCCTCTAAAGAGGCAATGGTTGATCATTGACCACCGTTGGATCATCCAAGATCAATAGTTGGAGATGTATTTCATACCAATTTTAGCTACACTACTCATTTTTCAAAAAAAAATCTCAAAAAAGAAGTCTTCGACTCTTAAGAGATAAAAATTAGCAATAATCAATAAATTCAATCCCAAATTATAGTGTAATGTTGCACAATTGGAAATGATTGAAATGATCATAATAAAAGTTGTTGGAATAATATATGGAACTAGTAAAGAATGTCCTCAATCATTGTTTTGTCATTGATGTCAAACTTGCTACTTGCAGGGATGACAATTGCTTTAGTGATCCAAATACTATCAATTAGTTGATTTTCAAGGTGGAGGCAATCAATAAGATGTAACTAGAACACCTAGAGAAAGCTTGAAGTTATGATGTTGTAATGAAGTACAAGGATCAGTTAAGCCATTGATGAAACAATGTATTGGATGACATACTAAAAGATACAAAGAATGAGCACACTGAAACATATCAAAGATCTAAGGTTTTAGCTAAGTCTTTTGTAAAGCTCAAACTAAGTTCATTAGGGAGAGGAGCCGAGAAAGCTAGCAAGAGCCGAGCAAATTCCTAGTTAAGTGCCGAGCAAGTTCAGATGCCGAGCAAAACCAAGTACCGAGCAGAACCAAGTGACGAGCATAACCAAGTGCCGAGCAGAACCAAGTGCCGAGAAAAACCAAGTGCTGAGCAGAACCAAGTGCCGAGAAAAACCAAGTGCTGAGCAGAACCAAGTGCCAAGTAGAACCAAGTGTCGAGCAGAACCAAGTGTCGAGCAAAACCAAGTGCCAAGCAGAACCAAGTGCCGAGCAGAACCAAGTGCCGAGCAAAACCAAGTGCCAAGCTGAATAAAGTGTCAAGTAGAACCAAGTGCCGAGCAGGTATAGGTGTCGAGTAACACAGAGGTGCTGAGCACCAGTAACTCAATAATGTCGAGTTGCTGCATTATTTTGGAAATTGAAGACTCGTCAGATCTAAGTCGACAAAGTTGTTATCTAGAAATCTGTGAATTAAAAGGAAGATAAGAATGATGAGTTGGTGGCACAAAACACCATGTAGAATGTTTCTAGAAAAGAACAAGATATGGGGTAGATACATTGTATCCTACCTAATCCATTTTGAAACCCTAAGATTGGAAAGGGAGAATTGAGCGGCAAAAAGAAAATCAGACTTCTATATAAGAAGACATAAGTCAATGAAGAAAAAGTGTGAAAAAGAAGGGATAGTGAGAGAGAGAGCCGTGGTCAAGCATAAAAGCATGAAATGCTGAAGAATGTGCTAAGGAGAAGATAGCACAGGAAATATGTTTGGATAGACGACCACTAGGATTGCATTGGCAAGATGAGTAAGAAGACTCAAGGAGACGAAGCTTGAGAGGGAGACAAGCAGTCAGAACTGAAGTGATTGAAGCCAAGCATAAGGATTGAACTAAAAGAGTGATCTAAAATCTGCAAAGTATGTTGTAAGTTATATCAGATCAAAAGACCATTATCATTACTTTCTAGCAATTTTAATAGTAAGATAAATCCTATGGACTTAGGTTGGTTTAATAGCCATTAGATAAATCCTTTAACAGGGTGACATTCCAAGTGAATGTTCTAAAGACCTTTAACCAGGACCATTCCTAACAGTTTGGTGAAATCCTCTAACAAGGTCACATTTAACAATGTGTTGTAAGCCTTTAACAGGGCATCAATTCAGAAGAGTGAGAATCAAGTAGCATGTTACTGGTGGTTTTTCCCAAATTGGGTTTCCACGTAAATCATTTTGTCATGTGTTGACCTTGAATGTTTTATCCTTGCATGTTGATTTACAGTAATTTTCTTATATGACTGATTTAAGTTTGAACAGATGAAAACGGTATGGATTCATTAAAAAGTATTAAAAAGGTATTAATAGGGAATTTTGGACCTTGAATAACTGATTCACCCCCCCTCTCAGTTATTCTAAAAAATTCTAACAATTGGTATCAGAGCCTGACTGCTGATTCAGTTTAAAGGGACTACTAGCAGAAAAGATCAAAATGCCAAAGAGAGAAGTTCCCAAGCTCAACAAAGACAACTTTGTTGCATGGAAAAGTTTGATGAAGCTACATCTTGGATCCATAGGAGATTATGCCCAAAATTCAATTGTCACTAAACATGTAGATCCAACAGGTGCTCCTACTACAGAAGATATGAAAAACAAGCAAGAACACAACCAGACAATGTTGGAAATTGCCTCTGCACTCAGCTATGTTGAATTTGATGATATCAAAGGATGTGACACCTCATTCAAAATGTGGAAAGCCTTATCAGACATCTATGGAGGAGATTAGAATGTACAAAGAGCAAAAAGAGAAAGTCTCAGAGGAAAGTTTGATGACATGAAAATGGAAGAAAATGAGAATGTTGCTCAGTATGGTGCAAGAATAAAGGAAGTGGTAAGTGCAATAAGATGCTTGAATGGTCAACTGGATGAAGATACTGTTAATAGTAAGTTCCTAAGAACCTTGCTCCCTATCTATGATATTAGAGTATCAGCACTACAAGAGCTAAGATGTATACCAGGAAATAATCTAAGCTTTGAAGGTATAATAGGTAGACTCACTGCATTTGAGTTATCTAACTTTGACAACTACAAACCTGAAAATGTTGAATCTGCTTTGAAGGCCAAGTTATCACTGAAAGTTGCCGAACAGGTAAAATCAAGGAAAGGAATAAAAATGAAGTATGTATCTAGTGATAGTAGCACTGATGAGGAAGATGTGGAACAAATGGAAGCATTGCTCACTAGAAGATTTCACAGGGGCAAAGGAAAATTCAAAGGTAAGATGCCTATCATTTGTTTCAATTGCAATGAAGTAGGTCATATTGCTGCAAGATGTCCACAGAGAAAGGATTCCAAGGAAGGCAACAAATACAAGAATAGAAGAGATGATGACAAGAGAGATTACAAAGAAAAAGGTAAGAAGTGTTATATTGTTGAAGAAAATTTTGATGACAATGATGATGAAGTTGTTTATGTAGCCATGAAGGACCAATCTGATGAAGAAGAAGCCATAGCACTGGTAACATGCATAAACAAGAATGAAAGATGGATCATAGACAGTGGATGCTCACATCATATGACAGGAGATAAAAGTAAGTTTGTTAACTTTACTCAATATGATGGAAATAGTGTTAGATTTGGTAATGATGCTCCATGTCAAATCAAAAAAAAAGGTTCTATTAAGCTCATAGAACAAATTTCATGTGACAATGCATACTATGTTGAAGGATTAAACTACAATTTACTGAGTGTCTCACAGTTAGGCAATATAGGTTGCAAAGTGAAATTTGGAAACAAAATTGCAAAAATCTATGATACTGATGGTAAACTGATAGGAAAAGGAGATCAAACAAAGAGTAATTTTTTTTTACCTTGATATGGATGATGTTTCTTGTCTACTTGCAAAATTTGATGATGAATGGTTATGGCATAGAAGATTATGTCATGTCAACTTTGACAATCTAGTCAACATCAGTAAAATGAAGAGAGTCAGAGGTCTACCAAAATTGAAGAAGCCTGATAATATCATGTGCAAACAATGTCAGCTAGGAAAGATGACAAAATCAAGTTTCAAAAGCAAAAACTATGCATCTAAAGAGATACTTGAGTTAGTTCACACTGACTTATGTGGTCCAATGGAAATACAAAGCTATAGAGGAGATAAATACATAATGCTATTTGTTGATGGCTATTCCAAGATGATGACTGTTATGTTCTTAAAACAAAAATCTAATGCTTTTCAAATGTTTAAGTGGTATGTGGCCAAAGTTGAAAAGGAAACTGGAAAAAGCTTGAAATGCCTAAGATCAGATAGAGGTGGTGAATTTACATCAAATGAATTCGAGATATTCTGTAATGACAATGGAATCAAAAGATAGACGTCAGCTCTTAGAACTCCCCCACAGAATGGAATTGCTGAAAGAAGAAATAGATCTGTAATTGATTGTGCCAGAACATTAATGATGGAAAAAAATGTTTCTCTAAAATACTGGAGAGAAGTTGTAAGTGTAGCTATTCATACATCGAACTGAGTACAAGTCAAGAAAGGTACAAATACAACACCTTTTGAATTACGGTATGGTTACTCACCAAATGTAAAACATTTCAAAGTGTTTGGTTGCAAATGTTTTATCCTTAAAGATGTTAGATATGGAAAATTTGATGCAAAAAGTGATGAAGGTATATTTCTTGGTTACTCCACAAGAAGTAAGGCATATAAGTGTTTGAATATTAACACTAACAAAATTGTGGAAAGTGCAAAAGTAAATTTTGATGAGCACACAAAAGTCCAAGCTGAAGAACCAAAGAAAATGGAAGAATATAGAACCTTTGTATATTCTTATGAAGGAATGACTACTGATGAGGATGATGTCAATCAAATTGAAAATCAACAACAAGTGTTAGTTTCAGCCCACTCACAACCAGTGAATGTCGGGTTGTATTCAGAAGTTGAGTTACAGAATGTAGAAAATGCACAATCTGATTCTGAAGACAGTACACATAATATAGAACAACCTGACAATAAAGTGCATAGTGATCCTGAATCTGAAAGATCAAACATGGAAACACGGACAGAGCCAAGATTATCCAAATATGTAAAAAGACATCACCCTGCTGAACAAATAATTGGTGACAAAGATGCAATACCAATGACAAGGAACAGACTAATACATGAATCATGTCTGATCAACCAATCTGAACCCAAGATAGTATACGGTGCATTACAAGATGGTGACTAGTACAAAGCTATGGAAGAAGAAATTGATCATATAAGAAAAAATAAAACCTGGAGTTTGGTTTCCAGACCAACTGACAAGAATGTGATTGGCACCAAATGGGTATTTAGAAACAAACTAGATGAGAAAGGTGAGATTACCAGAAACAAAGCTAGACTAGTATGCAAGGGTTATGCTCAAGAAGAAGGAATAGACTATGGGGAAACATTCGCTCCTATTGCTAGAATGGAAGGAGTAAGAACTTTACTTGCATATGTTGCGTACAAAGATTTTAAAGTCTATCAGATGGATGTAAAATCTGCCTTCTTAAATGGTATACTAGAAGAAGAAGTCTACATTGAACAACCAGAAGGATTTGTTGATGAAAACAATAGGGATATGGTGTGTAAATTACATAAAGCACTCTATGGTTTGAAACAAGCACCTAGAGCATGGTATGAGAGACTTCACAAGTATCTAGTGCAAATTGGATTTGAAAGAACTGATGATAACAGCAACATGTACATCAAAGCTGAAGAAGGTAAAGACATTATTGTATCTGAAATTTTTGTGGATGACATAGTATTTGGTGGTAAGGAAGTACTTTGCAATGGCTTTGCTGACAAAATGAAACATGAATTTGAGATGTCTATGTTTGGAGAAATCAAATTTTTTGTTGGATTGCAAGTACATCAACTCAAACATGGAATATTTATTACACAATCAAAATACATCAAAAAAATTCTTAAAACATTTGGATTAGAGGAATCCAAACCAGTCAGCACACCAATGGCCACAGGAAATAAGCTATCCAAAAATGATGAGTCAGCTGAAGTCAATCAAACAATGTACAGATCCATGATTGAAAAACTACAATATGTTGTACATAGTAGACCAGACATAGCATTAGCAGTTGGAATAGTGGCTAGGTTCTCTGCTAATCCTAAAGAAAATCATCTCATAGCAGTAAAAAGAATAATGATATATCTCAAAGGGACTGATGACTTTGGTATATACTACAAAAAGAATGGAAAATTTAAGCTCAATGCATATACAGATGCAGACTGGGGAGGAAACATTGATGACAGAAAAAGCACAAGCGGAGGTGCATTATTTCTAGGCAAAAGGCTGGTTACCTGGACTAGCAAGAAACAAACATGTATATCCCAGTCCACTACAGAGTTAGAATATGTGGCAGCTGCAGTCAATTGTACAAAAATTGTATGGCTCACACATCTATTGAATGGAATGAAAGAAGAAGTAACAAAACTGGTGATATTGTATTGTGATAATACAAGTGCTATAAATATATCCAAAAATCCAATGATGCATGCAAAAACCAAGCATATTGCAATCAAGTATCATTATGTCAAAGAATTGGTAGAAGACAAACAAGTGAAATTGGAATACATTCACACAAAGGAAAAAACTACAGATATCTTCACCAAACCATTGCCCAAGGATGCCTATGAATATCTTAGAGGCAAATTGGGGGTCATACCCCTAACTCAAGCAGTTTAAAAGGAAGTTGCATTGCATCAACAGGAATAGATCATTGTAATATTAATAGGTTGATGCAAAGGATGACAGCAGGAACAGAAACTCCAAATCAGTCACAAGCATGGTGACAGAGGGAGAAAATCAACTAGAAGCCAAAGCTTATATTCTGCATGATAAAGATGCTACATCTTTGGCATTTATGTCAAAGAGGGAGAAGTATGCAGAAAACTGATCAATGCAAAGAAAGAAGGAGATATATATGAAAGAGGGAGATATATGAGATCAGTAGTGAAAATGCAGCAAGCTAACGTATACAATCTTGGTGGTAACTGAATTGATTACTTGATCAGTTTGGTTTGCCATCAATGCCAAAGAGGGAGATTTTTGGAAATGATTGAAATGATCATAAGAAAAGTTTTTGGAATAATATATGGAACTGGTAAAGAATGTCCTCAATCATTGTTTTGTCATTGATGTCAAACTTGCTACTTGTAGGGATGAAAATTGCTTTAGTGATCCAAATACTATCAATTAGTTGATTTTCAAGGTAGAGGCAATCAATAAGATGTAACTAGAACACTTAGAGAAAGGTTGAAGTTATGATGTTGTAATGAAGTACAAGGATCAGTTAAGCCATTGATGAAACAGTGCATTGGATGACATACTAAAAGATACAAAGAATGAGCACACTGAAACATATCAAAGATCTAAGGTTTTAGCTAAGTCTTTTGTAAAGCTCAAACTACGTTCATTAGGGAGAGGAGCCGAGCAAGCTAGCAAGAGCCAAGCAAATTCCTAGTTAAGTGTCGAGCAAGTTCAGATGCCGAGCAAAACCAAGTACCAAGCAGAACCAAGTGTCGAGCAGAACCAAGTGTCGAGTAGAACCAAGTGTCGAGCAGAACCAAGTGCTGAGCAAAACCAAGTGCTGAGCAAAACCAAGTGTCGAGCAGAACCAAGTGTCGAGCAGAACCAAGTGTCGAGAAAAACCAAGTGCCGAGCAGAATAAAGTGTCGAGCAGAACCAAGTGTCGAGTAGGTATAGGTGCCGAGTAACACAGAGGTGCCAAGCACTAGTAACTCAATAATGCCGAGTTGCTGCATTATTTTGGAAATTGAAGATTCGTCAAATCTAAGCCGACAAAGTTGTTATCTAGAAATCTGTGAATTAAAAGGAAGATAAGAATGATGAGTTGGTGGCACAGAACACCATGTAGAACGTTTCTAGAAAAGAACAAGATATGGGGTAGATACATTGTATCCTACCTAATCCATTTTGAAACCCTAAGATTGGAAAGGGAGAATTGAGCGACAGAAGGAAAATCAGACTTCTATATAAGAAGACATAAGTCAATGAAGAAAAAGTGTGAAAAAGAGGGGATAGTGAGAGAGAGAGCCGTGGTCAAGCATAAAAGCATGAAATGCTGAAGAATGTGCTAAGGAGAAGATAGCACAGGAACTATTTTTGGATAGATGACCACAAGGATGATTGCATTGGCAAGATGAGTAAGAAGACTCAAGGAGACGAAGCTTGAGAGGGAGACAAGCAGTCAGAACTAAAGTGATTGAAGCCAAGCATAAGGATTGAACTGAAAGAGTGATCTGAAATCTGAAAAATATGTTGTAAGTTATATCAGATCAAAAGACCATTATCGTTACTTTCTAGCAATTGTAATAGTAAGATAAATCCTATGGACTTAGGTTGGTTTAACAGCCATTAGATAAATCCTTTAACAGGGTGACATTCCAAGTGAATGTTCTAAAGACCTTTAACCAGGCCCATTCCTAATAGTTTGGTGAAATCCTCTAACAAGGTCACATTTAACAATGTGTTGTAAGCCTTTAACAGGGCAGGCTTTTAACAGGGCATCACTTCAGAAGAGTGAGAATCAAGTAGCATGTTACTGGTGGTTTTTCCCAAATTGGGTTTCCACGTAAATCATTATGTCATGTGTTGACCTTGAATGTTTTATCTTTACATGTTGATTTACAGTAATTTGCTTATATGACTGATTTAAGTTTGAACAGATGAAAAGGGTATGGATTCATTAAAAAGTATTAAAAAGGTATTAATAGGGAATTTTGGACCTTGAATAACTGATTCACCCCTCCTCTCAGTTATTCTAAAGAATTATAACAATTTAATAATTAATTAGTGTACCATATATAGATTGTATAGTGTATGTAACAGTTAATATCAAAAACATTCTTGACTCTCTCACTTCTAGAATTTGTAGAACTTTCTTTTGTGTAGAGTCTAGACAATAAGGTTTTATTTTCATAGATCTTTGCAAAAGTATTGGAGTATCACTAATCAAAAAGGTGTTATGAACTTATGATTTGGAAGTTGCAAAGCAGTCCTGATCTTCTAAGACAACTTGTAGACTATAGTTATCAATTTGAGTTTCAACTTTTTGAGTAAGATCCTGAACATGTTGTTCTTACCACATTTTTAAAAAAATATTGCAAGTGTAGTATTGGACATAGAATATAGGGTTTAATTTTTAATTTATCATGCATTGGAAGCCTAAATTGTTTACATTCTAGTAGCTTGGTAACTTGCAAAGTAAAATATTGGAATTACAATTTAAGGTTTAAATGTTGATCACACTTGTAAATTGTAATTTGTAACTCTGTATAATTCTGTAAATTTTTCAATGATGATAAAAGTATACAAGAGGAATGTCTCTAGCAATGGCACTGGCAGTAGAAGTGCAACCCAAAATAAAATACAAGCGATGGGGAAACCATTTTTTGACTTGCACAAACTAGTTAAAAATACTAGGTTTTACTAATGAATTCCATGATCTTTGTGATCTTGTTATCTATAGGAGTATGAAAGAAATCAAACATGCAATTCAAAATAAGAGGAATGATCCATAAAAGGAGTCAAAATATATTAAAAACAACCAAATGATAGGGTCCATTGTAAATAAATTTGCAACATGGACTATAGGAACAACTCGCTTGGGGTTTCCTCCAGTATTCGCTTGTCCAAAATTTGTAATGGTTTATGCCAAAAACTATGATGAAAAAAGAAAGGCAATTGTCAATAAAAATACACAAGAGGTAATTATGTTCATAACACAGAGTGAATTTTCTAGTTTATTGGACCTATGGTATGAAGCAAAAAACCCAACCCACATTTACCTAGAAATATTGGAAAAAATATATGAGAGCTTATGACCAAATAGAAAACATTTATATATCAGAGGATTAGCAAATGGATTCAATCTTCCTCATGGTCATAAAATGCGTTATGAATTGGATATTTGTTTCCAATGTGTTCAAGATACTATATCCCTTCTATCAATGTGTTTGGGCTTGGAAAGTAATGAGAAAGTGAGTGTCAACATTCTGGGAATGATTTTCAATATTCATCATCTACGAGATCTAGTAAGATATAATTATATTGAGCCCATTTTTCATCTCATGCAAGAAAAATTCTTAATGATAAAAATTTCATAGTCACACTCATAGAAAACATTTAGATACATGACCTACTTTTGTTATCTAATGTTATCAAAGAATCATCAAATATTTGAAACTAACGACCTTCATCTTGATTTTGGTAACTAAATATTTGAATGGACGCTGATGATTAGGATGAGTGATCTCCAAGGGGACTACAAACACTTTGTACACTTATTTTTGGAACCACTTTATCATAAAATTATAGGCACTTCAATGCCTAGATTGTATGTCTCATGTAAACAATTAATTTGATTGGGAAGTCAAATTCAATTGGTCAGTTGGCACTTTATGGAAGAGTATATTGTATTAAGGTTTTATAGTCCAATGGTAGAAGCCTACAAACTTCCAATACATATAACAAAGAGGGTATTTGCATTGGAATATGTACGGTTGATGGAAAGGATAGATGTATTCTTTCATGGTCAAAAAATTAAAACCATATTTCCTTGACTTCTTGTTGCATGCGGAGGGTTCGCATTTCAGAGAAGAGCATTCAAAGTAGCACAAGATTGTTTTACAATTTTAAAATTTGATATTTCCAAGAACTGGCAGTATGATCCACTAAACATAATTGGTACAAAGCTTTTACAGAATGGGAACTCCACAATGAAATGTCAATATGAGAGTATGTCATTGATTGAAAAATATATAAAAATATGAACTCTTGGGAAGCTATTAAAATAGGGATGTAGAAATGCTCAAGTGAAAACAATATTTCAATACAGGAATTGTCAGCACAAATTAAATAATTGCACAAACATAAAGAAAAGTACATCCTATGACATCCTACATTTTTTACTAGAAAGTGGATATCCAAGTAAAACATCTCTTCTAGACACCACAAGTAAAGACTTTGTAGTTGCACATTGGTGTCAATAAAAACTCAATGCTTTTTGGGAAATGAGGAAGAATCTCAATGGCCTTTATAGACTTTAAAGACTTGCATAAGGATGAAACATTTAGCAAATTATGTGATATTGAGCATCCAGATGTAGTAGAAGAAAATCATGATGATGAGGATGAAGACAATGATTGTGTGGTTTTTGAGGATCCTACATCTACCGTCATAGGCAATTCCACTAGTTCCACTGAATCCACTCCCCAAACTACTACTACTAGTACATTAGCTTCAACTAGACAATGTGTTGTACTCAATGATTAGACAAGGGAAATTAGGGCATAAGGGAAATGCTAATATAAAAAATAGGTTATTTGGGTGGTGGTAGGTTGGGTTGAAAAAGTCAAGGACCTTGTATCCACTCAGTGTACCACAGCCACCAAAACCTAGTCATATACCAATCATTGGAGATGAGTCATATGACCCATCAGGTTCATCAAAAAATGTTGAAACCATTGCAACAAATACATCATTCATCGCATATCAATTTCCACATGACATTGTTGTTAGAAATTTGAGGACATTACAAATACAATTTGACAAGAATATTGTAGCTATTGAAAGAGCAAAGAAGCAAAATTTTATGCATACTCATACTGATACAATGCCTATACCAAACCCTCAAAGAAGTCCACAAACTCCACTTGTTAGTTGGTAGTTGGGTAGGATTAGGAAGGGGTGAGGTCATTCATTAGTAATCCTCATAATATAATTATTACAACCTTGGGCATTGTTGGAGACAAGTATATTGTTCCAAGTGCTTGTTCTCCTTTCAAACAGTGTATTATGTCAACAAAACCAAATTTTGAATTCAATAATTTTTTAACAAATTGTCAACAAAGCCAAATAATGAATTGAAAAAATAATAGGGCATTCAAGAATGATGTACTTGGAGTGGCGTGTTCTCAAGAACCTACATTGACTAGGATATTTCCAACATATAACATAGATAATTAAATGATGGATTTCATGAATGTTTCACCCCCATAGCTAGATAATAATCCACTAGAGAGTGAGATAAATTTAGTAGATTTTCATGTTAGTACCCTATCAATGGATTTCTCCACGATTTTTTTAAAAAAATGCACACAAAGTCAGCATGGCAAAAAAGACTAGCTATGTGGTGTACAGTTCACTTTTCAAGAGAGAGAAAAGGAGAGAGGGAGAGGGAGAGAGAGGCACTAAAGAAGGCAATTGAAAAGTTAAAAGAAGACCTAGAAAATGAAAAGGCAAAGAAAGCAATAGATAACAAGTACAAAAAAATAGAGAAAATGATAACAAGTGCTTTGTCTCAAGAAGCAACTACACAACTAGAAAATATGGAGGTAGAGATGAAATTTTTGAAGGAACAATTCAAAAAAAGAAACAAAAAGCTAAGTGATGTAAATATGGAGAGAGAAGTAAAAATCAAGAAGTTAAAAGAAAAATTGGAAGAAAGAAAAAAAAATAGCTATACTCTTAATCATGTTTTTGATAAGAAAAATAGGTTTTACAGGGATCCTGAAATCCAAAAGTTGTTACATATCATAAGACTATAAATACAACAACAAAAGCCCAGAAATAGAACTACGGCCAACAAAAAGGCCAGATCGAAAGATAGACAAAAAGCCAAGCAAAAAACCTATAGACACCAAAAAGCCAAAAGAAAGATGTTGAAATCCTTAACTTACTCCTCCACCTTCCTTTCAAGGTCCTACATAGTTTTTGCTGCTTCATAGGCTTTTTGACACTCCTCAACCATTTGCTCCTATTTCTTCAAGCAGGTCCGATCCAGCTGGCTATGGGATATCTCCGTGATGGTTTCATCATCCTTCCTATCTTCATCTTTTTCCTTTTCCTCATTATTCTCCAAAAGACCCCTAGATTTTAGCTTTCCAGCAACAGTTCAATATTTTAATTAAGAGAGTTCATAATAGAGATCATTTGGTTAGCCATGTTATGGTTGTAAGTCTACAAATTTTTCATCCTTTTTTGACTAACCTAATAGCATCCCCCTAATCTATTTCATTCCCTCTCTCAAATTTCTTCCCCTAGTTTTCCAATCGTCATTCTTTCTTTTACCTCCTCTAGTATATAAAACAACCATTTAATTGATCTAAAATTGTCTATCATGCTATTTCTTACGTTGTTAAGCAAGTTGATTCCCACTTCCCTCACATTGTCAGTTATGGCCACTAGCATCAGAAAAATAAGCTCCTCCATCTGGATCTTTCCCTCTTTCTCTTCTAGGATGTGTGGATTCATGACTTCTCTCACAATCCCCATCTTTGAAGTTCTGACATTAAATTTTTTCCAAGCCAAATGCCTATATTTTATAACCACCTCACCACTTCCTTCCTCTGATTTCTCCTTTTCATGCTCTAGTGGGGACTTGGAGAGGGTGGAAGCACTGAAATCTTCAAACCAAAAATAGGTTTCCCCTCTAAGGGTGTGTCCTCCTCTTTCATCCTCCTCTGTTTCTTTCTAGGGTTTTCGATCGACTCCTCTCTATCCTCTTGCTCACACTTATTCTCCTCATATGTATCCATGTCTTCACCTTCTTCATTATATTCATCTTCCTCCTAACAAGTAATTTTGGGCCCAAGGCCCCTAGGACTTTTCCTACACAGAACCTTAGATGAAGTAGGTGTATCCTTATCTTTTCTGCTTTCGTTCTTTCTAGACGAATGATAAGATTCCTCCTCCTATGATCTTATACTTTGAACCTCTTTCAAATCTGAGGAGAAGTTAGAACTCCCCGTATCCTTAGAGGAAACCCCTACATGAGCCAGGGTTTTGCTCCTAGATTCAGCATTAAAATGCTCATATATCAAGAGGAGTAAACCCTCATGCAAGGTTGGGTTAGAAGTAGGTTTTTTCTTGTCCCTAGAAATGCTCTTGTCCATAGAAGAATACAAATAAAATGGAAAGGAAACCTTAACCCGATAACAAAAATGATTAAGTAAAAAAAACTGATGGGTTCTAACCCTATCAAATCTAGTATCCAGGGATATATATTCAATAATGGCTCTTAGCACATACCTCTAGAGATTTTTAATAGAATCCATATCATAGTAGTTCTCGCATTTCACTAGTTCCTTTTTCTCTTCCATATTTTTAGCAAAGTCCTTAACCACATTCACAGACACCTCTTTGTCTCTGTAGAATTTTAACCCCTCATCAAGAATTTTAGTGAAATGAGCAATAACTTCCCTAGTAATTTGATATGACACCCCATCCACTTTGATCCTACCATCCTTCCATGAATTTACCATAAGATTGGTTATTATTGTGTCATATCCATGAAGCTTGGCGATATAATTTGCAATTCCAGCCTTTTCAAGCTTCTCCCAGACTTTTTTTCTTTGCTTCCATTTGTCCACCTCACCTACTGGTTCTTTCCTACTCCTTTCACCCACCATCTATGTAGCTTGAATGTTTATAATTCTCATAAATTTAATCCTCTATTTCCCTTTCTCAATCCACTGGGTACTCTATTTCAAACTACTTTGTCTTTTGATACTGTAAAAGTTGAAAAGGAAATAGACAACCCACAAAGTGTGTCAATTTGACACGATAAACATCACCCGCCTATTCCATCCATATTTAACATAATTGTAGTTGCTTTCACCCATACTAATGTTAATTTCCATAATTAACTTAGGATTACACCTATGCCTCCCTAGATCCTCTCTTGATCAATTAGGCTTTTTGCATCTACCACAATATTCCTACTAGTATTCCATATCATCACCATTTCTTTCTTTATTACTTTGTTGGCAAACCAATCAACCACTAAGTTAGCCTCCCTGTACTCATGGCTAACATAAATACATTCAAATTTTCTAAGTGTTATATGGATTTCTTCAATTATATTTGCAATTGTCCAGGTGGGATGAAGACTCCCTATGATACATCTGATAATATTATTTGAGTCCCCCTCTAGCCATAATTTTTTGACTCCCACATCCAGGGCTAATTTAATAGTGTGGAGAGAAACATTGGCTTCAACATAATGATTTGTCTAGATTCCTAGGGGGTAGGAGAGAACAACAACTCCTCCACCATGATAGTTTCTAATTATTCCTCTGCATCCAGAAAGACCAAGATTCCCTTTAGCTGCTCCATCAAAGTTGGCTTTATGCCAACCCTCAAGTGGTAGTTTCCACTTCACCTCCTATCTTTTTGTCCTCCTTCCTTATCCTTTTCCTTATTCCTATCTCCATCTTCAATATCTCCCCACTTTTGTATCAGAAAGTTTTCCTTCATAGTGTTATTGATTTTTTCTGGAGGCACATAAGTAGGTACCTCCCTGTCTCTAAAAATTTGATTGTTTATCTCCTTCCAAACTCCCCAGCAGAAGTGAGGCAAAGTCTAGGAGCTTATAGTATGCAAATTTGTTCTTTTATACATACTACCCCATTGACAAAAGAACTCCAAAACATTATCTGGTTTGCACCAACTAACCTTGTATTTCTTTGTGAGAAAATCTCAAACCTCCATGGAGTATGAACAATGAATAAAAATATGATTAACTGACTCCAAAGGATGCTTACAGAGAATACATCTATTTGGGATATACTAGCCTTTCTTTTCCAGATTATCCAAAGTGAGAATTTTATCTTGTAACATAAGTAGAAGAATATATTAATCTTAGGGGTAAGGCCAGGCAACCAGGCCTTAGCCCATGGAGGTTTTTCTTTTAGGCTCCAAAGGGAATTATACCTCGATGCCACCGAGTAGCAACCATTATAATTGTCCTCCCATATTGATCCATCCCTCTTATTATTCAAGATCATTGTGTTCAACATCACCATTATTGGCTTGAGATCATTCGAGATGAGAGACGGGTCTTTCCATCCCTAGTCTATTATGTAGTCTCTAACTTTCACACTAAAATTTCCTAATATAGATATTAGCCCAATTATCATATATAGGATTGTTAATGAGAGGACCCTAAATGAACCAATTATCATGCCAGAAGAGGATTTCTTCACCATTTCCCACTTTCCACTTCGTCTTAGAATTAGCCAAGTATCTTGCCTTAAGAATACCATTCCAAATGACCAAGCCATTCTAGATGTTAGGATTGCTGAGTAGAAACCATAGAGAAGGCCTTCTAATATACTTCTCCACTAAAACATCTCTCCATTCCCCTGATCTATTGAAAATGCGCCAGATCTACTTAGCTAGAAGAGCCTTATTAAGATGTCTTAGTTTCCTTATTCCAAAACCTCCATAGCTCTTAGGGAGGAAAATATTATCATAAGCCACAAGAGGGTATCTTTTATGTTACTCAAGCCTAGAACAAAGAAAATCTCTATGGATCTTTTCCATTTTATCAACATGTTTAGCTAGTATCCCAAAGAGACTTAGAGCATACATTGGAAGATTCTAAAGTGAGGATTTCACCAGAAGACATTTTCTAGCTTGG
Source organism: Cupressus sempervirens (assembly GCA_028749045.1). Taxonomy (NCBI): domain Eukaryota; kingdom Viridiplantae; phylum Streptophyta; class Pinopsida; order Cupressales; family Cupressaceae; genus Cupressus; species Cupressus sempervirens. Next base: position 476,777,627 of record CM053787.1, read on the forward strand.
CTTAAAGTAGTACATTTCCAACCTACCAACTTCTTACTAAACCTATCAAGAATCTCTTTCTAGAATTGATCTGGCTACTTAGTTCCCAATGGCAGTCAAAGATAGTTAGTTGGAAGGTTTTCAACCCCGCACCCAAGAATACCATCAATCTTCCTTTGTCTTTCAATAGGAGTATTAATAAAGAAAATTGAGTTTTTTGCCCAATTAATAAGTTGAACTGATCCCCTAACATACACATCCAGTAATTTCTTCATCTCTTTAGCCTCCTGAGCTGAAGCTTCCCCTCCCATGATAGTGTCATCCATAAACTATTGATGAGTAAAAGTAACATGTCCTAAAGAAGGCTTGATACCTCTTAATATCCCCTCCTTTCTTTTTCTCTTAATCAACCTACCAATACACTCAGCCATGATAATGAACAGGATAGGAGACAAGGGATCCCCCTGCCGTAAACCTCTTAAAGGTTTGGAAAAATCAGAAGGAGCACCATTGATTAGTATGGCAAGCAAAGAAGTAGAAATAAGTTTAGAAATGAGTTTATGCACCTTGTGATCAAAACCAAAATCTTGGAGAACAAAACCAAGGAAACTTTAGTCCACCGATCATAGGCTTTGGATAGGTCCAACTTGAGGAGTCCTCTTTTACCTGCTTCCAAGGAATGAATGAATTCATGAACTAACATGATAGAATCCAGGATCTGTCTTCCAGGGACAAAACCCATTTGTTGTTGGCATATGATCAAAGGAAGAATATTAAGAATTATGGGCGTCAACACGTTCGAAATGATCTTATAGAATGAATTACAAATACTAATGAGCCTAAATTGATCCATTGAATCTTCCCCTGGAACTTTAGGAATGAGAACCAAAAAAGTAGAGTTGAGTTCTTTAAGGAGATTCTTGGCCCCAAAAAATTCCTACACCACCTTGACAACATCCTCCATAACCACCTCTCAATATACCATAAAGAAGAACGTAGGTAAACCATCTAGCCCTGGTGCTTTATCTACTAGAAGAGAGAACAAAGCTTGTTTAACTTCTTGAGCCTTAGGAATCACCTACAATATTTTGTTGTGGTGTGGTTGAATTAGTTGGGGAAGAGATGAAACAATTTCATTCTGATCCTCCACCGATAACCAGGGATCCCAGGAAAGAAGAGTAGAGAAAAAGGAAATAGCTTCAGCAACAATATCATTTTCTTGTGTCAAAAGAGCCTAGCCCTTTTTAATCCCTGTAATCCTATTATTAGCTCTATGCTTAAGGGTGGAAAGGTGAAAAATCTAGTGTTTTGATCACCCTCTTTAAGCCAATTAATATGAGATCTTTGTTTCCAATAGTTCTCTTCAACAGCTTATAATGTTATGCAAATCAATGAGAATTGACATCTCTATTTTCCTATTTTGATCATTTTATCCATCCTTCTAGATAATATCCTGAATACTACTAAGCTTATCTAACATCTCCTCTTTTTCTTGAAAAATATGTCCAAAATCCATCTTATTCCAGACTTTAATATTGCATTTAACATTACTCAATTTCTTGGCAACCCTAAACATAGCAATCCCTTCCACCTCAATATTCCACCAAGAGGAGATTCTATCCAAAAGGTCTGCATGAGATATCCACATCTTTTCAAACTAAAAAAGATAATTTATCCTAGCAACAATAGCAACAATCAAAAGGGAAATGGGGAATGATCAAACCCAACTCTAGGGAGAAGGGAGAGCTTATAGGAAAAGCAATTCAACCAATCCAAAGTGATGAGGGCACGATCCAAATGAACTTGGATGCACTACCTTCCAATTTTCCTATTAGACCATGTGTAAACCCCACCCAAGAGATCAACACCCAGAAGAGCCAAACTATTAATGAAGTTTGAAAGATCCAACTTGCTATCCAAATTTAGGGCCAAACCCCCTAATTTTTCCTCATCAGTAAGGGAAGTATTGAAATCTCCCATTATAGTACCCTTGTTAAGATTACTATTCTGAATAATAGAGCAAAGCTTTGTCCAATAATTCTTCCTCTCCATCTTAGTATTCGGGGCATACACATTCAAAAGAAACCACGAATCATTACTATTCCTATGGAACACTTTACATAATATAATATTGCCTTCATTATACAAATAAGTGACTTTAAAATGTTTATCGTTAAAGAGAGTAAGCAGGCCTCCCGAAGCACCCTCAAAATTGGTGGCCTCACTAGCCATGGTATTGCTAAAGGAAATCTTACCTAGGATTTTCTCCTTTATTTTTGTTTCTTGGATCAATATAAAATCAAGTCTTTGATCTCTAATCATATTTCTAACCAGTATTTTTTTATGGGCCCCATTTAGCCCCCTTTTATTCCAAAATATTATCTTCATTTCTTTTTATCAGAGCATTCCAAAATGGTTATTTGGTTGCCATCTACCAAATTTCTTCTAGTCTCCTCTTACATGGCTTGGCTTGAACTCTTTCTGCCTACTAACTTTTGTTTAACTTCCACATCCGCTTCTACACAGCTTTTGGTCATTGCTGGTGACAAGGGAAGGATCCCTACTATTCTTCTTTTTGGCCTTTATCTCACTCCCCTTGTTATTATAGTGTCATTCCACTATTCTTCAAATCTTTCCAAGGGAAGAAAATATGACAGTGTCCATAAGCCTCTCTTCCTTCCAAATTACAAGAAGTAGAATGACCCTTCATAGGAGATGAGGGAACCACCATGATTTCCTGATGTCCTTGTGTTTCCCTCACTACCTCCATTTCATCATCCAATCTTTTCTCCTCCCCCCTCTCCATTTGAGAGGAAATCATACTGATTTCCTATAGGGGTATCACACACTAAACCCTTTCCTCTTGAGATGGTGATTTGAATATCTCCTTATTAATCCCATTATCTCCCCTTGCTGTCTCACTTGTCCCCTCATTAATTTGGGGAACAACCAGTTTTGTGACCATCAATTCATTTGGTGGGATAGTCCCCTCTGTAGTCTGAGAAACTAGATGTTCATCCTCCTTAACCAACTTGGATCCAATCTAGTCTGATTCTGTGGTCAAAGAATTGGGCATTGTGGAAACCAGTTCTTCAATTGCCTTGCCCACCTTGGATCCAATCCGGTCTGGTTCATGCACTTCTTTAACAAGGATTTCCACCCTCACCTCCTAATTCCCAAGACTATTCTTAATTTCCTTCTTTTTCCAAATCTTTTTTCTCCTTTCCAAATTTAGAATTTTCTTTTTTCCTACTCTTTTCCTCTTTAGCCTTTGGGCACTAATTAGCCTTATGACCCAATTTTAAACAATGAAAGGATGAAAAAGGTACACTTTCATAAACCATCTTCTGGACATGCATACCAAGTTTAGAATGAAAGCACACAACCTCTGGCATATCATCCCCTTCTTGAATTCCTATACAGATACAAGCATATGTGAGTCTTTTTTCTGGATGCAGTATGGATAGAATAGAAGCTCAACAAAGGAGTTTGCCACTCCCACAAACACATCCTCATTCTAAAGCTCCAATAGCAACTCTAGAAGAATGACGCACACTAGAGCTTGCACAAAAAAAGAATCATTCAAATCTAGCTTTGAAGACTACTTCTGGAGGACCAACATCGAGTGACCTATAACCCAAGTTCCTTCACACAAAATGTTTGATAGATCCTCACTGCATGAAAAATCAGAAGACAAGAAACCTTTGTCCATCTGCATCCATACTCTTAATCATATCAATATGGACGCCTATGTAAAATTTAGAGAACTCGAGGAAAAATTGCAAGAAACCAATAAATAACTTGAGGATGAAAGAGTATTTACAATAGATATTTTCAAAAAGTTGGATTCTAGTGGATATAAAATCATGACTTAAATAAGGAATTGGACAATGAGAGGGAAAAGGGAAAAAAGTGGGAAGAGAAAGTAGAAGAAATAAAGAAACAAAGTGAAAATTAGTTGTCACAAATAGTGGAAGAGGTACATAAGGCAAATGAAAAATTCACAACCTATGAAAATAGCTTGATTGAGTCAAATGAAAAAATAAACAATTAAGTCAAGCTAATTAAAGAAAAAAAATTGGGGGAAAATTATGGCAAATGTTGATCAGTTGTGTGATTGTTTTGAATTGCATCTAAGTGTTCAAGTTGTTTGTGGGAGTATCAAAGAGAAGACTAAGAAGAACAAATACCTTTTTAAGCTTGAGAAGACTGCAACACAAATTATACACATAATCAACACAAATAGTGACAAGTATTTGGCCAGCAATGGAATTCACAACCAGATTCGTGCATTATTAAAGTCATCAGCTATCATTCAAAAATGCCAAAGTATAAGGGAAGGAGAGGAATATTTGAACTCAGTTGGGAGAAAGCTCACCAAGATGGATGACAGTGAAAAAATAATGATAAGTCTTGATTTTCCTAATCCTTGCCCTAGTAACTTATCAACAAAATTCATTAGAAGGAAAGCTTACCAAAAAGAGTTGGAGGCCAAAATGATGTCTAAAGTAATCAAGTTCTCTTAGGATACAACTCCTGAAGGCATTTTGAATTGCATCAAATCATTGGTAAATTTGAATGCACTATTGGATGTAGAATTGTTTTCAAATAAATCTTCCCAATATAGAAGACTAATAAAGTTGTAGGTCATCTACTATAACATAACAAATCTTCAAACTCCAAATGAAGAAGAATTAGACATCCCAAAAAAGATGACTAAAACTTCAATCATTTCATAAGAAATCCATCAGAGTATGTGAAACTTGGAAAGTGCTTTAATCATCTTTGAATTATTTATTTAATTTTTATTTCCAATGGTTTGATATGAGTTTAAATTTTTTAATATGTTTCTTGAACAGGATAAACATAGTAAAATCCAGATGTTAGTTTACTAAATAGAATCTAAGACTCTTCCCGTGAGGCAAAATGACCTAAAGCTATTGTTGCTCCCTTATTTCTATAGAAGGAAATTCAGGGTCACTTGCTAAACCTAATGGTTGTAAACTTAATACTTATAACTCATGATTATGAAACTAGGTATTGAAATTGAACTTTTGCAAAATGAGTTCATTGAATTGTATCATTTATTTTGTGCAAATAAAGTCATGAAAATGAATATGAATTTTATCATATAAATTGCTATATTTTCAAAGAAATCATCAAGGATTGTACCATAACAATGTATCATATGAGCATGTTGCATAATAATGCAAATAAAAAATAATAGTAATGGTAATAGTTGAATGATTGATAGCATCATCTAACATAAAATGTACATATTTGTTTGACATTAGACATTTAGAGAATGATATAACTTATTATGCATGATAGATAAATCATGATGAGATTCAGAGAATAGTGTCCAAAATTTAGAATGAAGACTGTAGTAATTACTAATAAGTAATAAATTTAGAGTTGACACGTCATACCATAACTGTTAGAAGTGACATTGCATCTCATCATCTGAATCTTCAGATTCCTCACCATCAAGTTCAAATAGTCCTTCATTATGCTCTGTGTCTTCTCTAGCCTACATACCTTTGCTTGGCTGATCCTCAACTTCAACATTAGTGCCACCAATACCACTACTTGAGTTAGTGATCACATTGTTTAAAATTTTTACCAATCCTCTTCTTTGATATTTATTCCTTTCAATGCCCTTTCATAAGGAAAATTATTGACTTCATATTTGGATGTATATAGCCTCAGGGAATTTTCTACATCCTTGTCTAGTTTATTTCTTACCTTTGACTTTAGGAACCCCAAAGCACTAAAGCTCTGTAATCCTCCATAGACCCCAATATCATAGTCAAACATAATTCAGAAAGCTTAAAATATTCTAATATTGAATCCCACCACACTTTTCTTTGAGCTAGATTTCTCAAAAGTTTGGTTACCAATCCTTCTTCTCTAGAGTTCTACATAAGATCATAGTGTTCCTTCATTATATCAATAAAATGATGTGACTTCTCTCTCAAACGAGATTCATCTAAAACTCCATTTATAGTTATCCCATTGATTTCTTTGGTTTTGCAAAATTTATCTATCAAAACCAATAACTTATCTCTAAAATCTTTACGACTTCTGAAACTCCAATAATGGGGAAACACGATACACATTAATTCAAGTAATTTATGTTGAGGTAATCTTTCTCTAATTTTTGAGAAAAGATTATAAGAAATTTCTTTCATAGAATCTGTTATAAGCTCAAGAATCTATTCAAACGCTTCCTTTGTGACAATTAATTTTGGTTGCATGGGTTTCATTCCTTTTCTTGAGGACACCAGTCTTCCATAGTAGTACATCGGTATCTCAACACCCTGCACATTTGCACATAACTCCCCCTTTGCATCAATCCTTAAAAAATTATGAGGATTATCAAAATCAATAATTATCATCCGCCCTAAAAATTTTTCTTCCACATAAGATAAATCTAAATTTCTATTAAGATTATTGAGGGTTGTGCATGTCATTTTACACAGTGTATTATATTTAGCAATTTACATAAATCTTTGTTGGATCTTCTTCATTATATTTCTCATTTCCTCTAGCCTAGGGAGAATGAATGATAATGTTAAGAGTGTCTCTACATTACTTAACCTTTCAAGTAGATCTCCATATTTTTGTTGACCACCTTGATCATCACTAGTTGACTCCATCGTACCAAGCAACAATGGATATTCAAAGAAAACTCGATTAACCGGTCCATCCAAAGAGATCCATCTGATATCAATATCCTTAAGAATCTTTCTCCCATTAGTTTTAGATTATGATAAAAGAAATTTTTGAAGGGACCCGAAACCCTTTACAAAAAACTAAAAATAAACATTAAAGTACTACTAGGTTTTACAAGGACCTGAAACCTAAAGTTAAAAAAAATCCAAACCATACAAAACGACCAAGTTTTGTAAGGACCTTGAACCTAGAGTTTTAAACAAACTGGAAAGAAAAAAGAAAAAACTAGAAAAATCGTCCAAACCAGAAGCTAGCAAACCCAAACCCAATCCATAGCCAGTACCTACAATAGCTCCTTGATAATGTTCGCCACCTCTTTACCTACTTCTGTAGTACTCTAGATGATGTCCGCTGGCAAAAGAATAGGAGCCCCAAGAGCCTCAGCAACCTTTTTCCTTGTGATCTACTTGGTTCTCTTACTAGGCCCACCAAGACTCCCCACTCTAGCATTACCATGAGACATAATCTCTCATTACTTTTCTTTCCTAGATTGGCCACCGCTGCACAAAGACTAGAAGTGACCTGTTCCATTTTTAGACCACTTTCCTTTATAAGTTGATGAAGCTCTTGTTCGTACTCTTTAAGCTTGTCAGGTATGTTACCAATTTTCACTTCCATTTGGGTTCTCTTAGCATGTTCAGCATCTAAATCTCTCTACATTATCCTCATTTTCTTGTTGAGAACCATTAATTCATTATATAGCCATGAATCACCCTAAAGAGAAGTCTCTGCCTTAAGCTTAGCAGTGTGAAGAAAGGAAAGCTTAGCATATCCCTCCTATTAACCACATTCCTAGGCTCAAAGGAATTCATAGAATTGATCTAGATATCAGCATTAATGTCCATATACTCTATCATTTCCTTGTTCACACCTTTACTCTGGCTATTATCCTTACCAACAGGGGTTTTGTCTTCAATCTCCTTTCTCATTTCCACCTCCATTTTCTCCTCACTGGCATTATGAGAGGGGCGATCACTATGTTTATCTTTCTCCCATTAGTTATTCCTTTAGAAAACTTTTGAAATTCCCTAAATGGTTTAAGACTTCGACAAAAGTGTCTATAGATCTCTTTGATTAAGAATTCAACTTAATATTTCTGAAGAGTTACAAAAGCTAGATTCATTCTATGGGCCATACAGTGAATACCATCAACATAGGGTGTAAGAAAATATTTTAACTTTGTGACAAGACCATTCTTGTGGCCTTGAATAATTGAAACTCCATCTTCTCCAGCACACACCAACTTTTGGACAATCATCATTTCATCTATACCTCCATATTTAATTAAATAACTCTTTACTAGTTCAAATATATTTTCTACTATTGAATTACCCTTCATTTTAACAACATTTTGTAGATTGGGTTGGTAGACAAAATTGTGTACATTATAAACATTTATGCATACCTAGGAAGTATTATCCATTGTTGTCACCTCATCTAAAGATAATAAAATTTGACTCTTTAATTTTTTCTTTGATATTTTCCTTTTCAACCTCAGCAAGACAATTTGCCCATTCTCATCTATTTTTTACTGACCAATGACTCCTCGAATAATAATAAACTTTCAGAAAGTGTAATAAACCACTCAATTATGGGTAGTCTATCATGGCATGCTATTTTCTCAAAATATAGAAGACAGCACTTAATAGAAGAACTTTACCTATTTCTTCAACTTCCATTTCTTTTCCAAGAAGAGATTCAATTGAGAATTTACTTCAGTAGGCTTCATCTATATTTTATCTTGAAATTCTAAAATTTCTACATTCTTAACATGTTGATATTCCTCCTTGGTTTTCCATCTTGTCATTGATTTTTCCACTCCATCTATGATTTCCTTCTCATAAATTTTACCCATGGACATGATTTTCTATGGTATCAATTTTTAGTCACAACCTCTTTTCTTTTTTATTTATCCTTATGCATATAGTACATCTACATTCTACTAAAGGCTCACCTTCTATTTGATTGCAAATAGGTTCAACAAATGGATACTTTGAGGCACATTTTATTTGAAAATTCCTAATCAATAGATCCCAATTCCAATTTTTCTTGGATTTTGCATTGTATTTGTTTATTCCCTTTCCTAGTCATTCACCATCACCATCTTTGGAACTCTCATCCAAGTTGATTATATTATTCTAGCTACTCTAGGTATTGACATGAAGATTTAGGCTACTCTAGGTATTTAACTGAAGATCTTCTTCAAGTTCATCATGATCAAAGACATCAGGTTTACCAACTTCTTCAATATATGCTAGTAGCACTTAGCAACGGTTGGGAATCTTGTAAATGTACTTTTGATGTTGTAGCTTCCTGATTTTGGATACTAAAATATGATGAAAAGGTTATGCGAGTGCATTTGGCTAGCCTTTCTTGGCTTCCACCACATGTAGTACTCTTACCTAGGTTCATGTTCAACATCTCCAAGGAAATATAGGTTGCCAAAAAATTCAATTTGTTTAAAAAGTGATAGTCAACTATTGCATATATTTATGTAAATAGCATTCATTGGTTGTATGACCTACATTATAAAAAATAGATGTCTTAGGTCTCCCTAGTTACTACATGACTCATTGGTACTAGTAATTGGTCTCGAGTGATAATTGGCCACTAACAGTCTAACTTGTACCTACTAAATAAGAATGAACTAAATTATAGAGTATAGATAGATAGGGGTTTGAATTACTCACATTTTCCTAAATTACAGTCATCGCACTCATAACTCGCTCAACAATGATCTCGACTATTTGAGAAATTGAGACTTCGTTATCAATTGGAAATGAAACAACCTACTGATCTATGAATGTATTTATACCACTCCTTTTTGGTGAATTCCATAGGAATATTATAGAGTATACAAAATACTTGGTGAAGCCTACATAATAAAAATATGTCTTATGAAATTTCCAAGGCAAATATGGTTCATCCAATGTACGATCATGCAAAATATAGTTGGAAAAATAGAATTAGTGTCTGACTTGCATCCACATATTTTTGTGGTGAATTTCATCCCTCTCCTAAAACATTTTTTAAATGAAGAGGAATTGAGGTTGTCCAACAAGTTCCACTTTGAAAATCATTGGCAAATGTGTTTAATTTTTTGTGTGCAAAAAATATTTTTGATTGGCTATATCGTGTCAAAAGGAGAGCCAACGGCATAAATCATGTGGCTATTTTCCTGGGGGTGTGACTCATTTTTGGTCAACTTGGGTCGAGACGTCGTACCATTTATGTGGAAAAAAATTGGAAAATAAACGTTGGTCGATGAGAAAAATTTACCAATCAGCAAATATTCACCACAAAAGTAAATATTGTTCTCATGCTATAGATAGGAATCATCAAATAAAGGAAGCAAAAATGTGACTATGTATTTATTGTATGTATTTTCCATTGTAAGTACTACCATGCATTTGATTCAATAAGCTATAAAAAATTAAATTGTTCTTAAATCATATTCTAGTCAACAAGATGGGCATTCTACAATATATCTTATGCAACATACATTTCACTTGAATTAATAAATATATCTATATTTTACATTGAAAATAAAGATTATGAGAGAACGAGAAAAGTAAATTTCTAGCATGTTACATTAGCAATTGTTTATCAATCAATGGGGCATTCTTTATTGTCAAAATTTTATGTTTAGATGCATAGTATATTATATTGGCAAAGAACAAGACTATGAGAAAGAGACCAAAATCTCCAAACATTATTAGAAAATGTTTAATGAGATTCTTCATTGTGCAAATTGCATCCCCAACTATATGGTATAATATTGTTAGGTTTGTTGAAAAGAGAAAAAAACTTCAATGAACAATTAACTTGACTAAGGTCTAAATTATGCCAACAGTGGCATGTTGTGATGGTTAAGTTATTGAGTTGTTATCCTTGCCATCAAGGTTCAAATCTCATGGGGATGAGGTCCCACGTTTGTGGCCTCACTAGTTCATAACTCCAAGTCAAAGCATTTACCCTACTTTTTTTTTTTTTAAAGGTCTCAATTATTTTCGATTCAACTATATGGCATAATATTGTTAGGTTTTTTGAAAAGAGAGAAAAACTTCAATGAACAATTAACTTGACTAAGCTCTAAATTGTTTTTTATTCCACTTAGCATTGATTAGCTTCAATGAAAACAAGAAAATTGAAAGATTATCTACATTTGATTATCACATCTCTTCTAAAATTTAATCCTCATACTAAATTTCATATTTGGTCAATCTTTTAAATTATAAATCTAAGAGATGTAAATATAAAATATATCTTTACCTTAACAATTGTAATCTAATTACTATGAATGTGACAAAAACATGTCTTTTACTATCGATGTACTTGTAATTAGGGCTTCTTTCCCCATTGTGTTTGACATCTCTTCTCAAGATACTTTTCCACTATTGTCTGTTAGTTTCTCTGTGGCATCCATGTTTAGCAGAGACAAGGTGGGATCTTTTCCCTTGCTTGGCCCTGACACTTCAGACATCCCTATTGATCAAGCAGTTTGTGTTGGTGGCCTTAGGCCTATTGTTAGGTTGGGATGGCCTCCCTTTCAAAAATCTTCTGGAAGATTTAACAAGAATTATGCTATGTTGCTAAGTCTACTTCTACTGACCCTCCAAGAGTGAAAGATCATCTTATTTCTTGTGTCAAGACCTCACATGTAGTAGTTTATGGCCCTAATATGGTGGAGAATATTGATTGCTACTAGCATCGTGGGTTGGTTGATAGATTTGCAAGTATTTGGCCTTTTGTCCTAGATCTTCAAGGTTGGGTAACTCACTATTTGAAACCCCTTGTCACTAGGGATATTGACCTTTACCCTTGTGCTAAGGGTTTCTTTATCACTATCTTTTCTTGTTCTCAAGATTGAGATCATATTGTCAGCAAGATGTGGGTTTTGGGGGAATCGTTACTTTCTACCAAACCTTAGACAACTTCTTTCAACCTTCTTACTGAACTACTTAATGTGCATTGAGTATGGGTTCTCCTTCCTAATCCTCCACTACATTTTTGGGAGATTCCTTGCTATGAGGATATTGGAAGCTCCATTGGACGGTTCTTGAAGGCTAGTGATGCTACAGTAGCCTTGGGACTTACTTCTTTTTTTTGTATTTTGGTTGACTTGGACTTATCTCAACCACTCCTGGGTGACATGGTGCTCATGATTGGGGACCGACCATGGACACAAGTGCTAGACTATGAGGGTCTCCCCTTCTATTGTCAATGCTAGTTTGCTACCAATCACTTAGCTTTAGATTGTGCTCTTCTGTGATGTAAAGTTGTTTTTACTTGGTGGAAGTTGCTTATTCTGACCATTTGATTTTTACATTGATGACTCCCTCTCGGAGTCCTCCTTTGATGGCTTCTAGACTGCTAATGATGATGTTACCCCTGCAGATATTCTTGTTGTGGCACCTATTGATGTCCATGATCTAGCTACTATGGTTGCTTCAACTACTCTTTTAGGCCTTCTATTGTTTCCACTAACACTTCTTGTGCTCGACTATCTAGCTTGGTAGGCACTTTTGATCCTTCTTCAGTAGCCTTGCACCATGGTCCTACTAATGTGGCTCAACTTCTTCAACACTTGAGTGGTTGTGTTGTCAATTGTCCTTCTAGTGTCTCCTCATGGGGATCCTAATGAGTGTATCATGATGATAGTTGTTCAAAAGTGAATAAGGAACTCACAACCTCCTCTTGTTGTGTATGTTTGGTCCTTTTTGTGGGATTTCCCTTTCCATCCTAACCTACCTTCACTTGAGGTGTGATTTTTGGCCCAATCTATTTGAGTTATGACCTCTATGCCTTGTTCTTTTAGTTTTTTTTAATCAACTTCCCTTGTGCTAACTTTATGTGGCCTTTGTGTTGTTGTTGGCCTGTGCTTTAGGCCTTGCATTTGTATGTGCTTTGTACCATGGGAAAGCACCCTCTTGTTGCTTACTTTTTCCAAAAACATTTGGATTCTAATGGAACCAACTGACGATGTCATTCGATGACTCTTCCCATTCAAAGGCAATTTCAAACTCTTCATCATTTGGTTTGCAAGTTCTTGCACTTGGACTTGAGCTTGTGGATGCTCCTGATGTTTACCATTCATAGTGTATTGGAGGTAGATAGTTTGTAGGGGTTACATTTACTATCGTTGTTTGTGTGGATGAGTCTATTGATCTTCCTTGTCATGTAATCATAGAGACTAATGTACCCCTTTCTTTCTCAATAGGTGTGGATTTGTCTGGTATTGGTTTTTCCTTTTCAAGGAATCTTCCTTGCATTCCATATTAGGTCTTGTCTTTGTAGTGTGTTCTGACCAACTTATGGGTGTAGGGGTGAGGCATGTCTTTTCCAATGTTTCCTTTGGTGTACCTATGTTGGCTAGCAAGTCTAGCGGTTATGTCCTTGCCCAAGATTAGACTATTATGGGTCCTCACTTTATTAGTCAATCTTGTTCTTTTAATGTTGTCATGGGAGGGTTACCCCGTAAAAAAAAAATTACTATTGTTGGTTGAAAGACTTATGCTCTTGTTACTACATCTTACACTACCATCCATCCTAATAAAGGTGAAACCTTCTCCCATTGCTTGTGCCAAGATGCCACATGTGGTTGTTTGTGGTCGTGATGTGGTGCAAAATATTGAATTCTACCAACAACATGGTTGGATTTCTAGCTCTTGGCAATCTCTTGTCTCAGGTGATATTGAGCAATATCCATTCGCCAAGAAATTTTTCATTGCCTCCTAGTTTTCTTTTTCTGAAGATTATGATCTAATTTTGAACACACTGTGGGTTTGGGGAAATCATTCCATTTCTACCAAACCTTGGATAGTCTCTTTCAACCCTCTTATTGAACCAATTAATGTACTTTCAATATGATATTATCTTCCTAATCTCCTACTCCCTTATTGGAGGATATTTTTCTTTAAGGCTATTGAGAACTCCCTTGGCCTTTTCCTAACAATGGACATACCTACAAGAACCTTCGGTCATACTACTTATGCCCATATTTTGGTTGATATGAATGTTTCTCTATTGCTTTCTAGTGGCATGGTTCTCGTGGTTGGGGATAGGCTGTAGACCCAAGCATTGGATAATGAGGGTCTTCCTTTTTATTATTGGTGCTACTTCCCTATTGATCACATGGCTACTGATTATGTTCTTCTTCATTGCAAAGATGTCACTACTTGGTAGAAGGAAGCAACTAATGAACACCTAACAGTTTGACCTACTAACTATCTTTCAGAGTCATTAGAGGGTTTACAGACTCTTGACAAAGTTGAAACCCTACAGATAATGTTGATGAAGCCCTTGCTACATATCTTACCCAAACTTTTGTGGTCATTATCATCTCCTAATGCAACCCTTACTATTATTCCTAATCCTAGTAGTGCTTTAGCCTCTAGCTATGGGACATTCTTGCCCCGTCTACTTTTGGCATGGCTCTTCACCAAGCATCTATTGATATTGCTCAACCCCTTCAACACTCTGTCTCTTGTGTTAATAGTTATGCCAATAGTCTCCTTCGTTGGGGGGCCTAAAGATGGTATACTCAAGATAGTTGTTAGGTGTAGGAAGAACTCTCACCCCTCCTCTCATGTAGTATGAATTTGGTATGTTTTGTCTTCCTACTTTTTTTTGTTTTGTTTTATTTTTCTTGTTAGCACCAATTGTGTTGACTATGTGTTGTTGATGCCCTATTTCTTTGATAGGCCTTGCTTTGTTATGGGTCATCCACCTTGTTTTTGACAGCTATTAATATCAAAATATTTGATTTTTAATGATGATAAACTATCAATTGTAATGCCTCATCTAACCCTAGAAGATATTTAGTAGCACCTAAAGTCATAATGAGCAAACTAGGAGTATTTGAAGGTAGGTTCTCATCAAATTAATTAGTCCTAATTGTTATGTTCCTTAATTTAGCTTGATAATTATATATTTAGAAAAAAGAGAATATGATTGTGTTCGAAAGTACGTTTTCTGATTAGGGTCTTCAATATTGCTTAGTGCAAAGAATATCTTGTGATCAATACTACTCCACTATCTAATTGATAACTTTTGAGATCAATGATAGTATATATTGTGAGATATAGAGTCATGTGTCGTGAGCAGGATTCATATATATATATATATATATATATATATATATATATAATACCCTTATGTTTTCATGGAATAACATATTAATAATTTAGGCATATTCTTATCTTCGATGCCACCTTTACAACATTATTGTGTGATTAGACACTGCATATTATATTTTGATCTTCTTTTGTATAATGCATTACATTATGTTTCATATGATGCCTATGTTATGCTCTAACAATACTCTTACGAATTAAAACATGTTTAGATTTCTACTATGGATCATGTTTTACATGTTGATTAGACTCTTATTTTAGTGTCATGTTATGGAGCATGCTTACACTATGCTTTCAATATATTGTTTAAACATATTATGGATATGATTTCTTTTGATTAGTGATTATAATTTGGTTTTAAGCTAACCCTACTAACATATCATGTCTTATGTATGTATGTATGTATATTCTATTCTTGGCGTGTCTTCTAAATGAGGAGAGGCACATGATCTACAAGAGATCTACATGATATCACTCCCTCCTTGTTTGTCATTGTTTCTGTGTGAATGTGTGTGTGTTGTATGTTGTTGGTGATGCAAGTGTGTGCAAGTAATATGCATCAACTTCATTTGGCTACACAGGTTTGAATGTGTCTTAAATTCCTTGAACAAGTTGTTGATAAGGAGATGACATCATGATCCTTATAAACACACTTGCATCCTTAGAACTCTGATAGGAAGTCAATCACCTAGTTCCAAGGATTATGTTTCATCATTTCATTTGATGGTTTGATCAATGGATGATAGTGTTTGGAAGTATATGTTCATGTTCTTGATGTTTATATTTTCATGTGAGTTATATATGTTCATTTGTTATGATTTTAATAATTGTAAATGTGTAATTTCCTACCTTGATGTTATATATATATATATATATATATATATATATATATATATATATATATATGTATGTATGTATGTATGTATGTATGTATGTATGTATGTATGTATGTATGTATGTATGTATGTATGTATGTATGTATGTATGTATGTATGTATGTATGTATGTATGTATGTATGTATGTATGTATGTATGTATGCACACATATATTCCCAAATAAATAAATAAATTATTATGATTGTCATAATTAGTTAATTGCATTATATGTTCTTATGATAAAAACAATGTGTTAAGTACTAAAATAAATAATAAAATGAGTACAATAGAAAATAAATAATAATAATTAAAATATTATATTTAATGGAAAATTATCCTACCTCCTAGAAACTTGAACCTTAGGCCTCCTGATAGTCAAGCTAGTAAGCCACCAACATGCCACTAGTACACCTTAGCGTTAGGAATAAGAAAACTTAGTTTTAGAGATGGTATAATAACATAATTAGTTAATATGAAATGTGAGAAACTAGTTAAGAGATTTGAACCCTTGAGCTAAGGGAATGTTTTTGGCCATAGGGTTATTTGTATACCTTAAAACCAAGGCCCTTGGAATATCATATTAAAAAATGAACCTCTGTGTGTGTGTGTGTGTGTGTGTGTGTGTGTGTGTGTGTGTGTGTGTGTGTGTGTGTGTGTGTGTGTGTGTGTGTGTGTGCGTGTGTGTGTGTGTGTGCGTGTGTGTGCGTGCGTGCGTGTGTGTGTGTGTGTGTGCGCGTGTGTGTGTGCGTGTGTGTGTGTGTGTGTGCGCGTGCGTGCGTGTGTGTGCGTGCGTGCGTGCGTGCATGTGTGTGTGTGTGTGTGTGTGTGTGTGTGTGTGTGTGTGTGTGTGTGTGTGTGTGTGTGTGTGTGTGTAATGAAAGTTGTTTGATTTAATAAATACAATTATTTATTAAATCAAACCTTATGGTTGCATGGTTAGCAACTATTGCAACCATAAGGTTGCCTATAAATTTTATCATTCCCATAAGCCATGGGGGTTGGAGGAATTAAAATGTGAGATGTAAGAATCTAAGATTATTTCCATAAAAAAATTAGCCTACCAAGAGATCCCAAAAGAGTGGAAATTTTTTTGAATGCTTGGAAAGCAACTAGGAAGAAGTAAGGAAGAAAGAGGGAAGGCTTTCAGGAGGTGCTTGAATTTGTGGGCATCTAAGGAAACTAGCAATCTGCTCTAATTACAAGTAGGCTCCTCACACTCATTTCTCTTAAACCTACAAATAGACTTTAAAATCATTAAAGGAAAATTATAGATGTATCTAAATAAAGGTTTTGTTTGTTTTCTGTTTATTATTTTTACATGTTTGCAATCTAGACTATATCTAACGCTCCTATATCTATGTTTTGTATTATTGCAACATGTCATGATGTTAATTACAAAGAGTCCTTAAACTAATGAGGTTTGAAACCCAAGGAGGAGACGAATAGGATAGGGTTTCCTAACAAGAATTCAATCCAAGAAATAAAATGGATGCCCTATCGTGTCCATATCTGGCCTGGGCTTCAAACTAGATCAAACCATTTTATTTTTTACACAATCTAGTATGGATGAGCAGAAACAAAGAATGGATGCATAGAAAAGCATAACAGATGTGTAGCTTATGTTGCATTTATCAGTCTATCACAACTATTGGAAAAAATTTGCATAAATGCAAAGTTCTAGTAAACTGTGCAAAAGTGCAACAATACTGCACAAACTCAACAATAATGCACAAATGTGCAACAATAATGCATAAATGCACAACAATATTGCATGGATGTGCAATAATACTAAGCATATGTGTGGCAATACTAAACATATGCACAATTTTAGGGTTTTTTTAACTAGTTTGACATTCCACTTAAGTTTTTCATGTTTCCAATTATTGTTTAAAGACACCAGAGGCATGTCAAATTGTTATGTGTTGTATAATAAGTGTATTTAACATCCAAAATGCATGTAGAACATATGCTTATGACCTTTGTGCTTTATGATTGTTATATATTTTTTGCATTATAATGCATATATGGTAAGTTAGGGTTTGAGGGTTGACTTAGGGGTATGGGACCCTAGAAATGTTCTCTGAACATGTATATGCTAGTTATATTGTGAGTAGGATTAGATGCCCTAGGTGAGTGGCTCATCAGAAGTATTGGGACCCAAAATTGGCCATTGGAGGATCTTATGCATTATAGACCAGTGCCCATAGAAGGTTGGCTCTACATGTGATGTTTGTAATCAAGAGGAAAACATTAACAAAATGAATGGATTATGGGGCTTTGGGAATAATAGTAATCAAAATAAATGGATATTTTGTTTGTACGGCTCCTTGGGGAGTACTCAAGGCAAGGACATCTTGTAGAAGGCCTGAGTGCAAGCTGGTGTTTCGCTCAGGCAAACAATCCCAATACTATAGGAATGTACGATGACACTCACCTAGTCATGGTCTAAATTGTCACTCTTGCTTTGCCTCATGTTGTGAAAATGTGCTCACACATCCATTGGTTGTTTTGGGAAGGGTGAACCCTAGCCTTTAATTGCCTTAGAAACCTATGTGGATCATAGTCTTATCTCCTAGCTCAAGGGAGTGGACCATTTATGGTTTCATGTGGTTAGGTGGTAGAATATTTTCGAAGTATTGTTCATGTTTCATGGATGATTCTGTATGGATCCTTGTTGAGTGGTTGTTGAACAATATCTCTTGAATCTTTAAGTCATAATGTTGCATTACTATTGGAATAAATCTATGCAATGTTTGTAATGTGAACTCCTGAAAGGGATCTTGAGAACATATGTATATGCATCATGAATTGAATGATATATTTATGATTTGAATTATGGTAATAACAGTATGTTGTGATGTATAAAGTGCCTTGTGCTATACCAAAATAAGTTGTTATATAATGAATGGTAGAATACAAGTAATCAACAAATGGAATATGGTTGGTAAACATGACTTAAATCTACTTAATGTGATTAAAATAGATTAATAAAAGTTAAAGAGGTAGTAAATGCATTTGATCTACAAGATCTCGAACCTTAGCTTCTAAATGGAAATGGTTAAAGTGATTACTTGTTATGAGTTGAAGTTATAGTTATCACTTGGAATTAATAAGTGAAATAAACAGGGAAGATTAGCTAGTTGTTTGGTTTCTTCTCTAACTCCTATAAAGATGAGTATGTGATTTATCATAATGAAAAATGACTAAGTTTTACTTGAGATCTAAGTTAGAAAGTGGTTGTTCTTACCCTAAACTATTACAATAAGATTAATGGATATAGAAGTTAAAAAATGAAATTGTAATGTTTAAGGGAAAATAAGAAAATGATGATTTTAGCATCTTACAAACAAGAAGTTACTTGTTATTTAGATTGTATGTATAAACATAACCAATGAATTGGAAACTAAGTAATGTCGCTAACAAACATCGTCAGGGAACCTATTAGGACTCTTGCATCTAGAGTTAGGTAAACAAAGCAAGCAAAATCAATTTTTAAAAAAATCACTTAATTTAGTAACATATTGTCTCATCTTTTTGGGTTCGCTTGCAGGGTGTTAAACAATTGCACACTATTTTGTACAACAAAATGTCATTATGATCTTTTTATAGCAAACCAAATCACCAAATAGTTAAGTGGTTGAACTTTTTAACAAACCAAAGAACTCTTTATTTTAGTAGTGTTAAGCAAGAATCAATCTTTTGTAAGAGCATGATATGTCCTATTTGTTTTTAGACTTGACCATGAGGGTTCTAAGCAAAAACATATTTGTCAAAGAAATATTTATAATTTCCATTTCATTTTTGTTGTTTAAATTGTTGGTTCTCGTAGTTGGTGCACTTAAAAGCAACAAAAACCCATGATCATGAGTAGAATCTTAATATTGTGACTGATATATATACAAATAATCATTTTTCACAATAGATTTTTAATAATGATTTTTTGCGTATATGGATGTTACTTGCAAGTTTTGAATCACGTTATCTGTAAAACATTCTCTTGAACATTGTGGTACTAAATGTGAAGGTCAAGACATCTTGTATTTGTTTCAATTAGTGTGAAGAAATATGTAATTGTGTGTAACTAGCATATCATGGTGGTTATAGGTTCATTCAACATTTATTCTAGTAGACTTATGTGCCTCATAATGCTGTTTCAAAAATGCACTATTTGATCTATTAATTGATGGTTGAGCACATTATGTGATTGTTGTTGAAGGTGCTTCTAGAATACTTATACTCTATCTTCTAAGTTTGTTTCCATAAAAAATCTAACTATTTGTTATCTACAATGGCTAGTGACCACAAACCATATTTTTATGTGAAGATTAATTGAATCAACAATCTTCATGTGAACCAAAATTAAACATTTAAAAATTAGTATAAATCATATCTATTAGCCTAATTTTGATATGCACAATCTATTTTACAATTACATGAATGATCCTAAAGAGATACATAACTTCTATGGATTTTCAACATTAGTAAATTACTTTTGAAATGCCCAAGAAATCAAGTGTACTTTAAATTTCAACTTATTTATCAAGTCAAAAATCTCTTCTTTATATTAATTATACTTCAAGTTGTCGCATACATTACCTCATGACAAGTTGTTACATACATTACTTCATATGTTTAACATCTAGCTGCGCACATATTCAACATTACTACACTTGTTCAAGTTTTTTTTGGATCAATAAGAGGCCGAAGCCAAGGTTAATTATTATTATTTGTTGTGATTAATTATTTCAATTATTAGTTAAGCTTGAGTAGATTCGAACCCAAGACCTCTCAATTAAGAAGCTCATAATTTATCGTTGTGTTGTAGGCTATTACCTACTGCACTTGTTCAAGATATAGTATAAACTCTTATTCTTAAAAAAAAAAATTATAATCAATTTATTTTAATAAATTTAGATTTTAAAAAATTTCCTAGTTAAAACCATTTACAATCTTGTCACATAATAATCAAATAAATAATTTCCCGAAGTACAAGTCCAATATAACCAAAGTCAACTTCAATAGTTAATTTCAACCAAGTAGAAATAATTAATAATTAATCAGCAAAGTGCCATGCTCTTTCAAAAAATAATTAAGATTAAAATGGACTAAAAAATCAATTTTTAGGACTGCATATTATAAAAAAATAAAGAGTAAATAATTAATAAATAAAAAGTAAGTTATTGATCAGGAGCCTAGTCCTATACGAAATAGCATACCCCGTGCTCTTCTATAAATTGATCGTTATGCATTCTTGGAATGGCCTATCAGTTGCGTTGAGAAATTTCTTTAAATTGTATAAGCTGCTTATGCGGCCCCATAAACCATCGTGGAAAGAGCAGCCAGACAACCAGACTGACCAATTCCCGGCCAAAGAAGGCTTTTTGCGGGGAGCAAAGCTCCTCATAAAAGCCTACTGGCCAATACTAATCAGTATGTTTCTAATATTTCAACTCAGTAAATTACTCAAAATTTAATTTGGAGGGTCAAATTGTAATCAACAGTAGAGTTTGCTACATACAAATTGATTGCTCGTTCTTATTTTAGAAAGTCTCGGTCATGTTTATTTATCCTCTCTTAGATGATGAAAAATTACACAAGTTGTCCTATTTTTGAAGCTGTGAAACACTCATTGCTTCTAGCATGCTAGATATAACCAAATTATTAACTAACATGAGAGTTTTGGTTTGTCGTTTGATCAGTTTGTCGCCAATCTCCTCTTTCTGCATTTATTCGATCTCAAAGACTCAAAATCATTCGTCCACAAAATGGAAACCAACACAAAATACTCAACTGGAGATTAAGTAACGACGGTTTGCAAAAGAGAGAGGAGAGATGTTCTCTTGCAAGGATCTTCAAAAATTAATCTATTAAAAATAGATTTACAACTGTGCTGTAATTTTCAAGAATTATATATATCAATTATACATGCTAATGGTCTCAATTTGATCGCAGTCCAAAACATCACAAGATTCATTTCCAGCTCCAAAATCCAAAACAATAACAGTTGTATTATCTTTTGTCCGCAATCGCTGTGCCTCTTTCACAATCGTGTTAGCTATTCCTTTAGCACAAGAGATATTAGGCCCTTCACTTGAAAAAAATTCTTCACGGACCTGCATATAACCACAACCGACTCGTTAACAGATAAAAGACACGAAATAAGTTTCCTTCCAACAAACAGGCTTATCTGTGCCCATGGTATTATGTTTGTTCTCGTTGTAATGCCTTTCTCATCCAACAAAGCTTCCTTCAATTCTTACTACAATTAAAGATTTGGTATTTTTTCTATAATAGTGCACAAAGTCTGATCATATTATAACCACTTTAAAATCTCTTCTATTAGTTTCTTGTGACCAGATCAAGTTACCTCAAGAGCCATTTGCAGCGCACTTCTGGTACTCAAAACATCCCAGAGGCCATCACTACATGAATATAAAATTTAGTTCTATTACATATTAGAAGAAATACTCCAAAAAAAAAAACTCGTTCCCGAATCTTTGAAGTGCAATATACGGTTGACCCACCTGGCCATGACAGCTAGGGCTTTACTTTTACGTGTAATTCTCAAAACTTCACTTATATATGGTTCAGCTGAGAAACGAATGTCTTGCTCTTTAAAAAATTTGTCCCCGAGGACACGAGCTATATTCATTCCTGATGCATAAAAACTACTAAATCATTTGAAGGAAATGAAATTAAGTTTGTACATCCCAAACCAAAATTACAAATAATTGACAAATAAAACCCAAGCAATACCCCACAGGCGAGTTTCCCCATCACGTAGCTGCTTGCCAATTTCCAACATACGGGTCTTTTCGGACAGACTACTCAGTCTGTGATCTTCTGTCATGGAAATGTGGTTTTCTTCTATGCTGCCAAAATAATGTAACATGTTCTCTTAAGACTTCCACCTTGAGTATCTTTCAACATTTACGAAAGTAACAATCTTATTCAAAATATAGTATAGTTCAAAGAAAAACATCAACTATCATAAAACACATGAGGCAACCCTCAAAATCTATCTCGCTTATAAAATTGATGTGATGTTAAGTGGAAGCAAATGATAGAAGAGAGCACCTACAATCCTCACAAAAGAAAATAATGACAAACTAGATACAAAAAAGTCGAACAAATTTCTCATAGCTTCTACTCAGAGATCTATGTGTACTTTATAGTTTCCCCCAATTCCTGCATATTTGTACAATTTTAGGGTCAGGCATCTATGATCACAATATAATTTCCAACAAATAAAATGCATACATAACCAAATGTTTCATGCTTCAGATGCATAGGAAGAGTAATCACATGAAAACCTCTGAGAATGATGATGATTAGGGTTAGTGATGGTAATTTTAAAGGGATTTTTTCCCATGAAACAATAAATGATATTGATGACATGTGAAAGGACCAAGAATATGAGGATAATAACGATGATTACTTTAACAATAACATGAATAAAAAGAGGGCAACCCAATGGTAAGGATGTTTCGTCAATGGTCACTAGGATAGAGGTATCATGTGAAGAATTACTTGCTACTATATCTTATCCATTTTGCCTCTGGCTCAGGTGATACAAGGATGCTGTCAACATCACCTCCTCATCTTTCAGGTACTACAAACTCTAAAGTCCCACCTTTCATTTTATAAGTCAGAAATAAGTCCAGAATATGCCATTTAATAAGAACGTCAACGAAGTTTGAATACAAAGAGTGACTGTTGTACCCACAACAATATGGGACCATATGAATGATTGATAAATGAAAATTTCAAAATTAAACTCTATGAACCACCTTTGAACACGTGATAAAGGTGTCAGAAACAACTAGCAAGGAGTTTGGGAGAGCCACTAATAACAAAAGCCATAGTGATAGAGGTCATTGGCAATTGCAAGGTAACAACAGATGGTACTTGTTGGGGAAAAGATAAGGAATCCTTGGCAAGCTGGCTGAAATGCACAGACGCAAGTTAAGTGCATGGCAAGATACAAGAAGTACTCATGAGCAAACAGATGGTCTTACGAGAGAAATGGGCAAGAATCTTAAAGAATAATATCAATGTGGCATTTAAAGATGCTCAGTACAAGTATTAACACTGAAATTATTTTGAAAAGTCAATGCTTTTGGTAAAACATGTGCAGGTCCACATTGCAAAGTGACATGTTCTAAAATTTACCAAATGATGACATCTCAGAGTCGGCCGATCTTTTATTATGCCTTGAACTGCATGATAAAATTTACTGGCACATTCTGATGGCCAGAGTAAGAGATACAGAAACCCAGGACCTGGAAAATCAATGTCATGAGAGAGGTAGACATAGTCAATAATGAAACGATAAAAAAAGAAGAAAAGCCTTGAATTGTTTGCATGAGCAGTTGACTGGAAAAAAGAGCATGGGGATGGCAAAGTGCAACTCAGGGCACAAGACAAACAGCCAATAACTCTGAGCACTTCAAACAAGATAAAAAGAATGACGAACTAATAAAGCATCTGACATAGGAAAGCATAGACTAGAATAAAAAGAAAAGGTCCAAAAACATTGTTGCACCGAAAACTAAAGGAGTTAACCAATGTTCCAACAAGTTTCCAAGACATTTGAAGGTGGAGACAGGGCGGTGCATTTCGGGGAAAGGATTTTTAGGTCATTTTTAGGGCAGCAATGGGTATGACTGTATAAAAATAATAATATACATTATAGACTCATTTATTGTATTGACATACACATTAAAAGATTCTTGAAAAACCACAATCTGTAGAACACAGATTTACTAAATTAAATTTGATGAGTTGTGCTTAAACTGAATGTGTAAAGAAGGCACCAAACTGAAAACTGAAAGGGAACACCACACGATGAAAGATAATGCACAACGATATGACGTGGAAATCCAGGATGGGAAAAGCCACAGCAAGAAACGCTATTAGTATCTCCTGTCCTAATCCAACCTCATGAATAATTTTGATTACAATGTTTAGGGCACCAACCCATGATATCATCCAGTACAACATACCAATGACTTGAGCATCCACTCACCAATGACTTAGAGCACCAACTCACAACTTACACGAACTACAAATAATTAAGCTTTGTGATTTCTTTTTACAGAAGTGAATGAACCAAGACTCCGATAAACCAAGAAAATTCTGATTTTTTCACTGCAAACTGAATTTAACCAGAAATAATAGGAATATAATTTCTAGATAAATACAAATGTTCTGCTATATGTATATAATCCGAAAGAATATATCTGCAAGTGTACCTTTGAAATCTCTGTTAGAAATAGAAGTTTGGTTGGCAGTTGGATGTATCGTTTATGTGCTGTATTGATGACAGGTTCGTTAGAATTGCTTTAGAATAACTGAGGGGCGGGGGGTGGGGGGGGCGGTGGGTGGCGGGGTTGAATTAGTTATTCAAGGTCCAGATGTCCTATTCAAACTTTTCACCAAGTGTAGTGAGCCCATTCAACCATTCATTCATCCAAGATTTAACTTTTATAATCAACAAGTTACTGTAAATCAACATGCAAGCATAACACATAAGAAATCAACGCATGACACAATGATTTACGTGGAAACCCAATTTGGGAAAAACCACCAGTAACATGCTGCTCAATTCTCACTCTTCTGAAGTGATGCCCTGTGAAAGGCCTGCCCTATTAAAGGCTTACAGCACACTGTCAAATGTGACCTTGTTAGAGGATTTAACCACCCTGTTATAAGTGGGCTTGATTAGAGGACTTTAGAACATTCACTTGGAATGCCACCCTATTAAAAGATTTACAAATGGCTATAAAACCAACCTAAGTTCATAGGATTTTTAGATCTAATACAATTGTTAGAGAGTATTAGAAAATCTTGACCTGAATACAACATACAACTTATCTTGCAGATCTCAGATCTCTTCTCAGCTCATACCCTTGCCTGGCCTTCAATCTCTGCAAATCTTGATAGCTTGACCTCCTTTCAAGCTTAGTCTCCTCGAGTCTCCATGCTCAATGTACCAATGCAATCATCTCTTCATGACCACTCGTAGAAGCAAAGCCTCTGTGCTCTTCCTTCTCCTGGATGTCTCCCCCTTTCACACTCTTTAAACTACTTCGCAGATTTGGCTCTTCAACAGCAACAGTATCAACAGCTCTTTGCTTCTTGGTCTATGACTTCTTAAATAGAAGTCTTGGAGTACCTTTCCCGCTCGATTCTTCCATTCTTTAATTTTAATTCGCATGGATTAGGTAGGATTCATTGCATCTAACCCATATTCTATTTCCTCTAAAAACTTCTTGAATAATCCTTTAGAATTCGCTCAAAAACTGTTTACATAGGATTTTGTGCCACCAACTCATCATCCTTATCTTCCAACTCGTTCACAAAATTCAATGTAGCCACTATGTCGGCTCAGATTTGGCGAATCATCATTTGAAATAATGCAGCAGCTTGGCACTATTGAAATACTAATGCTCAACACATACTGTGTTACTCGGCATCAACTGTGATTTTCCTGATGCTCGGCACCTAAAGATCGCTCATTACCAACTGAAAATTTTCTAATGCTCGGCACCTGATCTTCACTCGGCACATGAAGATCACTTGGCACACACTAGAATTTTCTATTACTCGGCTTCTACTGAGAATTTTGCTCGACTTCAACTAACTTGCTCGGCACCCACTAATGATCTTAGTTTAAGCTTTGCATTTTACCTTGTTACAACTTTGTCCTCCAATGTTTCTAAGTGTGACCAACCTCTGTATCCTTGAGTATGTCATCAATAAATCATTTAACCATTGTCTTAACTAATCCTTGCACTTCATTACAACATCATAACTCAACCTTTCCCTTAGGTGCTCTTGTTACATCTTGTTGATCAAATCCTCTTCATCAATCCACTAAGTGATAGTACTTGGATCTTATAAGCAAATATCATTCCTACAAATAGCGGATTTGACATCAATGACAAAATAATGATTGAAAACATTCTTTCAACAACAATCTTCCTCCTTGATTTTCAACAATGAGCTTTTCAATTAGATTTCCAACAAGGTTTTTCCATTGATGACAACATATGATTATGTGACCATGACGAACAAAGATTTTGTATATCGTATGGAGATTATTGGCATAGCGAAGTTAGCATATAACAGGTAAAGCTATTCGAGCATATATTAGTGCAGAAGGATGTCTAGATACCATATCTACGTTCGTTGGATCTTATGTTGAGCTCTGGATGCGTTACAGTATATTTGGTGAAGATTGGTAGTAGACCAGTGTACAGAAAATAATTCCAAACATAGTTGGTAGCATATTTGTTGTATTTTATTGGCAAGGTGGAATTAATGTCAGCAAGCTTGGTTCTTGGTAGAAGACTTGTTCGTGCAGCTATGTTTGTGATAGCAAGGCTTAAAATTATTCTGAAAAGATTGCTATTGTGAAATGTGCAGTATGTTTTATTGGCAGCCGACCGTGTTGACGAAACATATTGTATATTATTGGAAATGTAATAATTGTCTTCTAACATTTGGGAATCTTAATGTAATATATTTAGTGATTTATGAAGGTGTGTGTGTCTTAGCAGGGTCCTATGTGATTATTTTTACATTGGAGAAGCTTTAACAAGCCAACCTAATTAACTATTTGTTAGGGTATAAAGGAAGGATGTTTTATCCTTGGTTGGAAATCATCACATATCATGTATGTAATGAATGTGGTCACATGATGTGAGCTTGAATGCTGGATGATCAGAGCAGGGCAGAGATTGAGTTGGTTGATTGAGGTGACCTTCAAAGGAATTTTTTTAGCATGTGAGTTGTACATCAGTCAATTCACTGTTTTGGATATGCTATCCTGAAGTTTGATCTTCATAGTTGCTGGAGCATTTAGGCAATGGGTGTATTTGTTTCTTTATCAACTTATAACAGGGTTAGAACCTTGTAACAAGGGTTCAAAACCTCCTAATATGGATGTGTCCTCTAACAAGGACTGTTGTATTGAATGCACTCTAATTGGCTCCTAACACAATCACACTATCATGTAAATTAGTACAGTATCTTGTGGGTACCATCCCATCGGGATTTTCCCTCTGATCAAGGTGGACTTTACTTCTTAACAATTAGTATCAAAGCATCAGATCCTCTTTGAGAAAAATGTTTAGCAACTTGAGGAGATCTATGGCTTAAAGAAAGGAAAACCTGAAGTTTGATAGTGAGAACTACTAAAGTTGGAAGGATAAGATGTGAACACACTTGATCTGCATGGGAATTGACTTCTAGTTGATTACAAAGACACAAGTACAGGTTAAGGCAGGGAGCAAACTATCTTTGAGCACTGATGCTGAAAAGAAGATTTTCGAGTGTATCATGATCATAGTTGGAAAACTCGCCAAATCCAAAAACTCGCCAAGCCCCCCAAAAGTTTAATCAGGAAAAACTCGGCCATTTTTAAAAAAAACTCGGGAAAACTCGGGAACCTAAAAAAATTGCTAAAATTTAATTCAAAATAAATTATTTTGCAAATTTCAATGAGAAGATGCATCTAATGATTTCACTATAGAGAACACAAAAGAAAGAAGCAGGAGTTTAGATATATATAAATGCATAGTGGGTACAAAATCACATTCTCATGCTGAATGCTGATGGCGGGAAGCATAATAGTAAATAATTTGTATCAAACTAGAAGTAAAAACATCATTACAATCGCATTTTCCTCTTCCTAGCTCTACTAGCATATTGTAACTCTCTATCTTACATAATATATATAGGCTTTTTGCCTTTTGTTTTTAACAAAAAAAAATTAAATTTATAAATTTAAAAAAAAAAAATTAAAAAAAGAGTTTTTCTGAAAAACTCGCCGATTTTTTGCAAAAACTCGGCGATTAGTCGGCGATTTTTCACAAAAATTCGACAATTTTTTCTTGCGATTAAATTTGAGAAAAACTCGCCAGTCCCAAAAACTCGGCGATTAGTAAAAACTCGCCGATTATTTGGCGATTATGCCAACTATGATCATGATTACAAGGGAAGCGCTTATTAGTGCACTATAAGATGTTGAATTCATTGAGGTAAAAGGTCGTGATCTTGCATACGATATTCGGACTAGGTTAGAGAAATTACATGAAAATTATGAACATACAAAGAAAGCGAAGTTGCAGAATTGGAATGATAAGTTAGAAAATGCTAGAATTCAAGATGATGAAACTGCTAGAACATATGTGAAGAGAATTACTAAGATTACTACAGGTATAACAAGCTATGGAGGAACTATATCAAAAGATGAAGTTTGTCAGAAGATTCTCAGATCCCTGACTCCTTATGACAACAAGGTAAATGTTATTGAAGAAGTTATTCCTCTTATGAAAGATTTTAATAGAGAAACATTGATTTGGAAATTGCAAGCTTTTGGAACTACTAGATTGAAAAATGCTTTGCCTAGAATTGAGACTGCTTTTAGAGCTAGTGCACATAATGATAAGAGAGTATTAATAAAGAGTGCGAAAAACCAGTGGAAGCTATCAAGATTATGCAAGTGATTGGGCAAATATTTAGGAAAAAGAAAAAGATTGATGAGTTTGTATTATTGATTGCAAAAAGAGAACCAAAAGCAAGAGTATTTATAGATACTGTCAGAACCCCAATCCAGTTATAGCTTTAACAACATCAATTTCTTTTACTAATCAATAATTTGGCATTTTGTTGAACACTTGGCAAACAAACTTAACACCACTATAGTGTACCTTCTCTTTGTGTCTTGGAAGAACCTTGTATTTTGTATATGTTGAATATATGACCCTGATCTATAATTTTGAGATATATATATATGATGCTAAACTAACAAAGATAGACATACACTGGTGATGCTAAATGCTAAACAGATTTCTTTTTGCTTTTAACCATGGGCTTAAACATTATCAGTAAATTACAATGATTATTAGCAAAGAACCTGGTTAGACTCCTTCAAAAATTTGTCCAAGTACAGACTTTGCTGGTGGCTCTAAACTGATCGCAGGGCCTCTACAATGGATTGCAGATCCTAAATAAACCCGAATGCTACCTGATTTTGCAGTCTGCAGCGTCCAGAATCCTTTCCAAACCCTTCACAGCCCCAATTTATTTAACACTGGCCTCCAGGTTCAAAATGCAGGTCTGTAAATCATAGACACAGGACTATAAACAGAATGCAGCCCTCTAACATATGGCCGTGGGCCTCTAACTGGTAACCACAGACCTTCCCACTGTGATCGTGGGTCTGCAGGGTCAAAGCAGCCTTTCAAAGATGCTAGATGCTGCCCAAATCTGTAGAATATGATCATCCAGCAGTGTAGTGAACAAACAGCAGAAACGCCTATATGGGAGGTATAATTCCCAACATATCACACACCAATTACTGGCATCAGCAGTAGTTAAGGTGTTGCCCACTATCTACAGGAGGTTGAATCCAGAAATGAGTAGTTCAAACAACCATTCCCAAATGTATTGCTCAAACCAGTCATAGAGATCCCTGGATACAGTAAAAATAACAAAAGGGAATAGCTCCAGAATTTCAGACTACCAAAAGCTCAATCACACTAAACTTCAGCTTCTCAGCAACAATAATATCTCCCAGCCACAGATAGTCACAGTACAAGAGACTTAGCAAATATTCAGAATAATTGTAATCACTATACCTCAGCAGTGATTTAAATACCTCTCAGCTACAAAACCACCTACCTCAACAAAGGCACACAATTCAGAAAACACAGAAAAAGCCATAAACACAACAAAAGAAAATAAATTATCCAAGCGTTCTTTTCTCAACAAATGGGCTTCTATTTATAACCACCAGATTCCTTTTGTTGCCAAAATGTAACTTTACTCAAGAAGCTTCACCACCCAACATCAATTAGAAGCTTCCATTAGACTCTCTCACTTGACTTGGCTTAACTAATTAATAAATGGCACTTTCCAATGATAACTCAACTCTCAAGTGAAAATAAACAGTTAAATTATAACTTTATAACAAGCGATTTAATAATTAATAATAATTTGGCCACTAAAACTATAATATCTCCCAAAATAATCATCATTTAAATGTCATCTGAAATAGGAGTCATACCTATTATTTCTCCATGTGACCAAATCCACTTTCCAAAAATAGAAAGGGTCCATCTCGATTAACGCCAACTTACCACAAATAGTAAGTACACAATGAAGTCCGATCCAAGTCAAACGAAGACCAACCTGTAGCTTACTGAGATGTGGAGAAGATAAGACCCTCCCAAGCCAAGCCACTGCCACAGAAGACCCTCTATCCACAATAATTAGCTTGCAAAGATCACAATAATAGGCTAATCCCTAAAACTCCAATGTTGGAAAAAATGGGGACATTACAGTCCTCTCTCCCCGAGATTGTTTGTCCTCAAGCAATCTGGCTACACAGTGAACTCCAACTTCCACCTAGATCCCAAATGAAGAAGTGTGTGACATCCCTGTCAACACTAAACCAACTGCACACCAACATCACTAGGACCAACCGCATGTCCTACAGCCTAACACCCAAAACTTGCGCAAAATGATGTAGAAGTCATAATGTCACCAAAAGGCAACTCTGAAGAAGATATATGCAACCTCTTCTTCCCTATATCCACCCACATAATATATATTGGATTGGAATCCTAATCATCACCAACATGCGTTGAAAAAGATGTAGCTACAAGCGAACCATATGCACTCATGCCAACTATATTAACGATAGGTGTAGCCACATCAAAATGAATGGATACAAGAACAACACTGACTGCCGCAATAGAAAACTGAAATGAATCTACAGTTAATGAAAACTCATAATCATCAACATGTGCAACATCATCAAAACACACATCAACAACTGCCTACAGCATATCGCTAAATTCCTCCATAGATGGCTCAATCGGCGCAGAAGTAGCCGCCAATGCTGATATGACTGTATCATTGCATGCTCCTACTCCCACTATCATCGCATCACCATCGAATGCATAATCCTAGGGACTCATGCCAACAACTGCATCATTTGATTGTTTTACAATATCCTATATCTCATATTCTCCATCCCTAGGCAAAGAAGTACATCCTCTGTGAGTATAATATCTACCTCGAATGAATCTCATGTCACCCTCCATGTCACTATACCAATCACAAAAATAATCTGACAATCTCAGAAGTAAGCACCGACCAAAATAATAACTAAGCCCAATTCCTATAAGTTGGCAGGAAACTGCTCTAATACCACTGTAAGAACCCCAATCCAATTATAGTTGTAACAACATCAATTTATTTTATTAATCAATAATGTGGCATTTTGTTAAACACTTGACAAACAAACTTAACACCACTATAGTGTACCATGTCTTTGTGTCTTGGAAGAACCTTGCATTTTGTACATGTTGAATATATGACCCTTATCTATGATTTTGAGATATATATATATATATATGATGCTAAAATAACAAAGAGAGACATACACTAGTGATGCTAAATGCTAAACAAATTTCTTTTTGCTATTAACCATGGGCTATTACAATGATTATTAACAAAGAACCTGGTTAGACTCCTTCAAGAATTTGTCCAAGTACAGACTTTGAGGGTGGCTCTAAACCTGATCGCAGGGCCTCTACAAGGGATTGCAGAT
This sequence comes from Cupressus sempervirens, assembly GCA_028749045.1. Classification (NCBI taxonomy): domain Eukaryota; kingdom Viridiplantae; phylum Streptophyta; class Pinopsida; order Cupressales; family Cupressaceae; genus Cupressus; species Cupressus sempervirens. Next base: position 476,809,979 of record CM053787.1, read on the forward strand.
CCTAAATTAACCCGAATGCTGCCTGATTTTACAGTTTGCAACCTCCAGAATCCTTTCCAAACTCTTCACAGGCCAAATTTATTTAAAAATGGCCTCCAAGTTCACAATGCAGGTCTGTAAATCATAAATGCAGGCCTCTAAACAGAACACAGCCCTCTAACATATGGTCGTGGGCCTCTCAGTGGTAAACACGGACCTTCCCAATGTGATCATGGATCTGCAGAGTCAAAGCACCTTCCAAAGATGCTAGATGCTGCCCAAATTTGTAGAATATGATTGCCCAGCAAAGTGTAGTTAAACAAACAGCAGAAACGATTAAATGGAAGGTATAATTCCCAACAGATCACACACCAAATACAGGCATCAGCAGTAGTTAAGGTGTTGCCCAATATCTACAGCAGGTTGAATCCAGAAATGAGTAGTGCAAAAGCCCACTCCCAAATGTATTGCTCAAACCAGTCGTTCAACATCCATTTCCAATGAAGAGATCCCTAGATACAGTAAAAATAACAAAAGGGAATAGCTCCAGAATTTCAGACTGCCAAAAGCTCAATCACACTAGACTTCAGCTTCTCAGCAACAATAATATCGCCCATCACAGATAATCACAGTACAAGAGACTCGGCAAATATTCAAAATAATTGTAGTCACTATACCTCAGCAGTGATTTAAATACCTCTCAGCTACAAACCCTTTTACCTCAACAAGGGCACATAATTCAGAAAACTCAGAAAAAGTCATAAAGGCAACAAAAGCAAATAAATTATCCAAGTGTTCTTTCCTCGACAAATGGGCTTGTATTTATAACCTCCAGATTCCCTTTTGTTGCCAAAATGCAACTTCACTCAAGAAGCTTCACCACCCAATATTAATTAGAAGCTTCTATTAGACTCTCTCACTTGGCTTAACTAATTAATAAATGACACTTTCCAATGATAACTCAACTCTCAACTTAAGTGAAATTATAAAGTTAAATTATAACTTTATAATAAGCCATTTAATATTTAATAATAATTTGGCCACTAAAACTATAGAATCTCCCAAAATACTCATCATTTAAATGTCATCTGAAATAGGAGTCATGCCTATTATTTCTCCATGTGACCAAATGCACTTTCCAAAAATAGAAGGGGTTCATCTTGATCAACACCAACTTATCACAAATAATAAGTACACAAAACTAAGCTCAAATGAAGTCCGATCTGAGCCAAATGAAAACCAATGTGTAGCTTATTGAGATGTGGAGAAGATAAGACCCTCCAAGACAAGCCACTGCCAAAGAAGACCCTCTATCCACAATAATTAGCCTACGAGGATCACAATAATAGGCTAATTTCTAAAACTCCAATGCTGGGAAAAATGGGGACATCACAGAAACAAAGCTTCTTTTGTTAGCATTGTAAGAAGATTAATCGCTTTTCTTATTAATGTTCTATAAGAGAATCTAAGGTGAAAACTATTGGGTGGATATTTTGCAACCAACAGTTTATGCAAATTCAGTCACAAAATAGGTAGATCAGCCACAGTGTGTGATACATAATTTCTCCTACCTTAAAGGGAAGGCTCTCCTTCTCATTGTTCCTTGAATCAACTCAAGGTAAGCAAGAAGTTAAGAGATGCGTTATAGGGTGTTACTAATATTCTTGTCTCTTTCTTCAAGGAAAGAATCCTCTTACTTGGGGATCGGGTAATGGACAAGATGATCTCTTACAACACACTTCTATCTAAAAGCTGGAAACAATGACACCAATATCAAATACCAACTCACATGCTGGTTGAGAGTGTGTTGGCTTAGATCTACGTCTAGTTTTACTAATCTATAAGAATAATCTCTACCATTGGAGCACATAGACTTTTAGAAGCAGAGAATTCCATAGCTATACTTCTAAATGGCATGAATACAAGATAGTAATATGAAACCACAGTCACAACTTCGAGTCTATATTACAGCAATTGCTCCCAATCACAGCTCTAGCTCCAATTGATTCCTATATTCACTATGTTCTAAAACACACAAGATCACCATGAATAAAGACAATAAACTCAAATTGAACTCATAGCTTCTAATTTGGTTCTATCACATATGTTTCTAAACACAACTTCAAAACAAATGTTCTCTTTGTATTCACTTCTCTGTTCAAAAATTTAGTAAACAATTACAGTTATACTTGCACAAGTTTGGCATAGCTCTCTTACATATAATAAAAGAACTTTTTTACAATGAGGGGGGTACTCCTTATATAGGAAAAGGAGGAGAAAAAAAAGGAGAAAAAGTTGGGAGAAACTCAAGCACCTCGACTTAGTCAAATAAGGAAAGAAGATTTATTGGATTACATGTACTAAAGGTTCGTGTAATCGAATAACATGCAATTGGATTACATGTAATCTATCTTCTACAACTACAAAGCTGAAAATGCTTAAAACTAAAAGAAAAAGATGGAGAAAGTTGAATCAATCGTGAAGATTGTCAACAAAAGCCTTATATTTGGCAATAGAGTCATGAAGCATTGGAAGATTAGGAATCTTCATCTTTTGTGAAATGTGTCCACCTTGACTGCATTAGCGTGAGATGTTTTTGGTATTTAAAAACCTAGTAATTTTCTGCAACTAAATCCCACTCATGTTGTGGTAAAATATATGTGGCGAACTTGTTCATTGTAGGTGCTCTGAAATCCTTTCCATCAAATTCAGCATTAACTCTATCAGTGAATTCCAAAGTCATGTCTTCTTCGGTCAACAAGTTGTCATCCTCAATGAGCACCTTAGATCCCATGAATTTTAGATCATCCATGATCTCCATTTCCATGGCCTGGCAATTATTGAGGGCTTCCTATGTCTTTGTTAAAAGCTTCTCCGTTACCTGCACTTTGTGACCTATGAGTCCTTAATACTCATAGAACCTATCCATGCATGGAACCTGCCATTTGATCCCATGCGCCCAAATCTTTTAGAACATTGGTCTCTTGATTGAAAGAAGCAATCATATCACGAAGTCTTTCTTCAACAACTCTTTTACATTCAAGGATATGAGCGCATCATTAATCAACTGGACTCCCTCCATTATAATTTATTCAAACCAAACCTTAGCTGCTTCAACCTCCAATTTACTTGAATTGTTTGTGATGTGATGACCATGGGTTGCAAAAATTGTTCGCGAATGATCTAGTGAAGACGAGCATTATTTAACTTCAACTGATTTTTCTTCTCCCAAATTTATTATTCTTCTTTGATAAGGAAGAAATTGCATCCTATTGACATCCCAACCTTGATTGTTTCTCAAGTTCGATTTTGGTAAACTTGTAATCATAGCGATTAAGCACTTTGGCTGGTTTATCCACCAGAGGTTCTACAATCTCAGCATATTTGGCATTTTCAAAATCAACAAGGATTCTTGAGACAACCTTTTCCCTTGGAAGCTTAGACTTTTTTTCTTTACAGGAAGATCATTTGGGGGCAGCTTGATCTTTCTCCTTTACATGCTAATGTTTCCTAACCACGCAAGCAAGCTGAAACTCTCATCCATTAGAACTAGAATTGTGACTATGGCAGACATTGATCCTAATTGTATTTTCGTTATCATGGTGCATGCCACCATTTGTACAACTGGAACCATGTGTGTTTTTTAGGATGACTTTGTCATGAACATATTGAACCCTGCAACTGAGGTATCAAGCAGGGAAACTTGTCCCTCTGTGAGAGTTGGAAATTTGTCAAACTTATTTCCCAAGTTCTCACATTGTTTTATTGTGAAGATAGGAGCTGCCATAGAAGAGATAGGTAGTGCTAACGTATTCACCTCTGAAATGGGAATTGTAGGCATCAATATAGTGGAGAATGAGTCCACATCATTTCCTATGGCAGCCAAGAATGGTTCCTCTTGTGTAGACGGCTCTTGGTTGCTAGGTGGCTGTGGAGGAGATATGACCATTATCTCTCCCTCTTCTTCTTCTTCATCTAATTCTTGTGCTTGCAAGGGTGCTTGAGAAAAATGTGAGGATGGAATGATAGTGTTTCCTCCTTTTACCTTCAAATTGAAAATCTTAACTAGCTTTGAGGATGAATCATCTTTCCTCTTTATCTCCACTTGAGGTTTCATTCCAATTGGACCGAAATGATAGAAACCCATTCCAGCTCTCAGCTTGACTCTCTTTAGACCTTTGTTTTTCAATGTCGGTATTCAGCAGGTTTCATTCCAATTGGGCCGAAATGATAGAAACCCATTCCAGCTCTCAGCTTGACTCTCTTTAGACCTTTGTTTTTCAATGTTGGTATTCAGCAAGATAGACTAGAATCTATCAAAGATAGAATTTAATTCTTTCTGCTAACATTGGATAGGAAGAGAAAGAAGCTTTTCTAGCTGGCTATTATGGAATTTATGTCTAGAATCATGTGGTCGTCCTTGATCCCTTTTGAAATATCAGCTATGTTTAGATCAATGATTTACTACAAAGTAAGCTAGCAGTAGTCTATCTTGATGATATTTACCTTGTTGTATAAGTCATCCCATACATCCTCCATGCGATGAACATGAGTGAATGCCCTTTTTATCTTGGAATGCATGCCTATATAATCAGAGTTGGATATGGGCTTGAACTTCTTCAAGGTGGTGAGCTGAAGTTCGGATTCCATGGCATTAGCCTTATGCACCAAAGTAAGTGTATATTGGCCAATCTGGAGAGGTTTAGTAGTGGAAATGACGATTCCTAACCTATGCTCGCTAGTTTGATATGCTTATACTTCCATAAGTTCTCTGACCATTTCCATGATAATTATCCTAACAATAGGATATCTTGGCAAAGTATATGGTTCTCCTTCCAAATAACCAACTCTCAGGTAAGTGAAAGTTGGAAATTGTAGAAAATTGTTAACATAAATTTGTAGATTTGATTGTGTGTATGTTTTTAACATCAACGTTTTGGATCACACTCTATGATCCATCATCAAGATGAATAGTAAGCGATGCATGACATAAAGTGAACTATCTCTTACTATTCATTTTGATGACAAATCACTCCATACTTTCTGTTATGCATCTCTTACTATTAATTATGATATTGGATCATGGAGTGTTATCTGAAACATTGATGTTGAAAATATAATCTAATCTAGAAATCTATGTTAAAAATTATGATGTATTGTGAAAATTTGATAGCTCTACTTGTAGAAAAATACACCTGTATTGATTTAATTTCTCCCATGCCTCATTTGATACACATTTTGTCACCAACTCCTTGATGAAAAGGTACTTGAAATGCTCGAAAAATGCATCCTGCAACCTTTTGTACTGATGCTTGCTCTATATTAGAGTAAGCTGATCGTAGTAGTTCTAGATGGAAACCAAAGACCGATCTCCCTTGGTAGAGTCTTAAGAATGTCCCCATAGTTGCAGCAATATAGACCAAGTATGAATTCATGTGAATGAGAATGATGTCTTCACATGAATCAATTGCTCACATCATGTTGTGCTTATAATTTCTCTCTAATAGATAGGTTCTCTGTGTTCAAGAATATGATAGATGAATTTGAACATCCAGATCCCAAAGTGATTGGATTCTTTGAGACCACAAATCCTGCTTAGAAGAGTTATCAAATCGTTGACTTCTTGGGAGAAGTCACATCTGTGTATTGTCTTTGGCCATGTGGAGAAATTGGATCTTTTATTAAACCATTTGTCATTTCCATGCCTCTGATAATCTATCTTGTTCTGATTCCATAGCTACAAGGATATTTCTTTTGATAGATCCACGCATTCTAGAGTTGCAGGAACCTTGAAAATTTGCTCAATCACATTTGGATCTAAACATGGAAGTACCTTCCCATCTACATCCTTAATCATTTTTGACTTGATGTCAAAATGATTTGCACATTTCCAAACGAACTCAGGTTCGAGGACTGCCATAGGGAAGGTGGATACCAGATGAATATGACTTCTAATATGCCACATATCATGGCTGGAAGATGTTTCATCCCTCTCCAAGAAATTGGTCATATCAAAATGACCAATCTCTCTATCTAAGATCTGATCAAAAGTAGATGAACGTGTGATGGAGTTGCGTGAGCTAGCTCCTTACCATACTATATTTCAGTTTCCTATTGGCCTTTGAAGGTGTGGACATATCTCGTGCTACAACATGGAAATTCCAAAGAGTGAAGAAGAGGATAAATTTAAAAAGCTACTATATTTCTTGATTGTATGGATAATGATAGCCTTCTTTCTAGGAAGGTTTTTCAAGAAAATGTTGTGAGGTTCTCACACCATCGCCCCAAAATTTTGGGGACCCCCTTTTTTTAATCGCCTTGGTAAATTTTTGGATTGTCCAACAATTTTGATTTTTTCAAGAATTTTGAGCCTTGGACACCTTCAGGCCAGTAGGGGAGGCTTAGCTTATTTTCACCCGATTTCGCTTGATTTTCCAAAACAACCAATTTCATCCTTAGGCCGAACAAAATTCAAGAGGCAACACTTAGCACAATAAAATTGTAAAATTTGTACTTCGATGATTTCTTTTGAAATTTTGGATATAACTGTTGTAAATTTGAATAATTTTCGAAAAGGAAATTTTGTTAGATTTGAGTTTTGAAAAATCTTAAATTTTTCTTTGGTGAAAAAAATAAATTTTGTGGAAATGAAGCCAAATTGCAAAATCGATTTTAAACTCTAGAAGTGGTTTTATTTATTGTCAAAAAATTTTAAATGGCATAGTAAAATCGATTTGGACCAAAAATTGCAAAAATTGGCTTTAATTGATTAAAATTGCCTTGAAAACCTTTCTACCATTTAATGAAATTGGTAATTTAATATTGAAAAATGGCTTTTGGTTGGCCAAAATTCGATTTTAATGACGTATTAATTACTAAATCCTCATTAAATGGAAATATTTAACATCTCCAAGGCATTATTTAATTTCCTTTTGCAATTTGGATCTAATTGGTAATTTAAAAAAAGCAATTTTCATTTTGGCAAACTTAATATTTAGCTAAGTATTTAATTGTGCATTAATTATTGTTTTTTCTTACTCCCAGGGTCCCAGTCGGCCAGCTAGGAGGAAGTACGAAAGTTGGGTATAAGAGGAGGCCTCTCTCCCATTTCCTCCTCACTTCACACTTTTCCTCCTCAAGGTGTTGGCAATTTTAGCTAGCGCAGTCCTCTCTCCATTTTGGGCAAATTTAGACCTGGAGCAGCTCTTCTCTTCTTAGGCGGTTTCTTTTGGGAGGTAAATTTCTTGCATTTTTGGGCAATTTTGCTTGCAAGCAATCATTTTCAGACCTTGGCGATTTTCTCTTGGAGGCAGATTTTTGCATTATTTGGTGATTTTTCTCCTTCTATGAGGGCTGCAATTTATGCCCTAGGTGACTTTGGAGGGCAAATTGGAGACTTTCCATGCTTGGACAGATTTGTTTGAATGCAGAACTTTCCACTCTTGGCAATCTTTGACAAACCTGATTTTTGTGCCATAGGCGGTTTATGACGGAGGTCTGATTTTTTCCATTTGGGACTGTATTTTTTACATCAGACCTAGGCAATTTTGGTTTGGAGAGGAGATACATGGTGAAAGTCTGATTTTTGAAGCCAAAGGTGGACAATTCCAAAGGAGTAAAATTTTGATTTTCAAGGGATTTGAAATTCTCGAAGTCTGATCCTAGTTTCAAAAAGAAGATCTAGCTATTGGTAGAGGTGACTTTTAATCATTTAGAGTTGAAAGGGGTCCTTAAGCTGACTTCCTTCTTTCGTTCTTGTCTAGATATTGTCTCCCTTGGTTCTTCTTGCATTCATTGTCCACCACTTTACCATCCCGTTATAGGGCGATGAGATGGAGGATGGTAGGGCAAGCAAGAATCCTAAGGGAACAAATACTAAGAAAGACAAAGAGGATATGATGCCCAAAACAACTTTCTTCTCAAAAATGAAGTGAATAACCAATACCAATATCGGTACAATAAACATGATACAAATCAAAGACAGACTAAAAGGAGGACAATCCCCCTTGATAAAGAAGATATACAAAAGTGGAATTGTACACGCAGCAGCTTTTCCTCCTACATTGCCCTGCCCGGAATTGGTTATGGAATGTGCATCCCAGTTTGATCTAATCAATAAATCCATCATCTTTGGCGAAGAGAAGAGGGTGTTGGCCAACATTGGTGGACAAGCAATCGAAAAAACATTTAACATTTCCCAATACAAGAATATAATAGTAGTGATGATGGATCAAGCAGCTAAATCATTTCAGGATAACCAAGAGGCCTATTTCACACACCTAAAGCAGAATTGGCTACACGAGGGTAAGAAAGGCATAACTAAGTCATCAAAGCTTACAGTGGCAGACTTCAAATCAGAATATGGAGATCTCATAGTGCTTCTCAGTCGGATCATGGGCCTAGCTCAAGGTACACAATTTGAAAACTGGATGTACTTCATTGATGAAATTGAAAAGGGGAAAAGGAGATTTGATTGGGCCAGGATCATAAGCGAGAACCTAGAATTGCAGCTCAGAACCGTCCAAAACCAAAAGCAATTCTACATGGGATCTTATTTGTTTTACCTAATTGCTAGATTGTACAAGAGTCCAAGACTTAAGGCTTTAGGAGAAGTTGGCAAGGGGCCGGGGCAATATTTGGTGCATGAATGCTATCCATAGCTTCACTTGCATAACAACAAGGATTACAAGATATTTTGTGACGCCTTTGCCATGAAGACAGTAAGGGTACTACAAGGGACACCTACTAAGAGACTTTCATTAGAAGTAGAGGCAAAGATAAAGAAGTTTGGAAGTTGGTTCATCCAATTTCCGCAATTCACCTACATTAGAGTAGTAGGGAGTACAGTTTGTCCCAAGAGGCTTCCAAGATACCCTCCCGACAAGGTAGTTTTGATGGAATTGGCTAGGCAACTTGAGCACTATGATAGAATAATGAGAAATGAAGGTAAAGCAGGGATCACCTTCTCAATCGAAATTGGCAATAATAGTTGTCCTAATCGGGCCGCCTTTGTAGCTGCGGAGAAAGAATTGGAGTGGTATCATCTAGGGTGGTATAGAGCAAGGCAAGGATTCAATCCTAATGGTCTTATCAAGGTATCTCATAGAAATGCATTTAAGCATGTTCCCACTATAGAGGACTTTTGGGCCAACGCCAAAGATGACTTTCAGGTGAGAAAGCTAGCTTTCTCAAGATTGTCGGTGAATATGATGAGAGATATCAAATGGAGAGGCCTTGATATTCCCGATCAACTGGAAGATGATGGAAATGTGCTAAGAAAAGATTATGATACGGTAGAAGGAACAAAGTTGAATCCAGTAGATTGGGATGACCATCAAGATCCCTCCTTGGAGGCAGTCACAAGGGCAGTAGAATTGCATACCGAGTCGTGGTATAATGAAAGATTAAGGACGCTACAAAGACAAAGGATTCCTCTTACCTATGAGAAGATGAAGCCAAAAAGAGGTCTAGCAGAATCAGTCAGACAGAAGGGTGAAAGAAGTAGCCGGCAACAGGAAACAACCAAAGACAAGAAGAGAGCCTTGGAGGTAGAGAAGGGCAGAGGACATTCGGAGCCTCTGGCCAAGAGACAACATACGGTTCCATCAAGGGAAAGCATAGTTGAGGCTAGAAGCCAAGAAGTCAATTCAAGTGATAAAGGGGCCACGGTAGAGGTAAGCTCCTTATTCAGAATCAAGTGGTTACAGTGAGAGCACCGAGTATTCCCCTCTCAGAGAACCAACGAGGAGATGATATGACAGTAACTAGTGGAGAAGAAGATGGGTCAATTGACATCAAGGCAATAAGTCAGGCGCCCGAAGCCATTGGTGATGCTTTGTTAGTCAAACCAAATCCAAATTTGGGGAGATGCATCACACCACTGTGGTTAAGGCAAATGCTTATGCCAAGAGGCGAGGTAGTAACTGCTTGAACATGTTGGTAAACAAATTTGTCACAGTAGAATTTGCCCAACGGAGTGTGTGACAAACCGTTCACAATAGTTGGAGAGGCCCTTGGTATGCGGCCTTCCTCTGCGTTTAGAGGGGCAGCTCCCTCGTATGATGTAATTTTTAAAGGATTTTCAAATAAAGAATTTAAAACTTCAAAGTTCAAGAGAAAGTCATCCAAGACGAATGCACCACACACCCTCACGACCTTCTTCGGTAAACAAGATTGATAACAAGGGTGATCAAGGACTACGCTTGAAAGCAACCAGTATTATCAAGCACATTCATTAACATTCATAAACACTCGCATAATACCATGAGAATGTCTACTACAACGCATAACAATTTTGATTTCAGTATAGGGAACGCAAAACACATCTCATTTCATTTCCTTGCACCAAGAAGACAAAAGAGATTTTCAATTTCAGAGATAAAAAGTGTACATACTTTCCAAAATTTATCCTGCAATCAAAATTCCAGCATAGTGTTCCCTTATTTTTAAAACCAAAAAGTCCCTTTACAAAGCCCAAAAGAGTCCTTATATAGACACAAAGGTTAATAACTACCCCTCTGTGGTTAGTAACTACCTCCCAAATACGTGATTTGGGTGAGGTTAATTAACCTCACTAAAATTAACCTTAAATGACAAAGATCATTAATTGAAATTTATGGCTTGGAACATGTCTTCAGAAGGTTGAATCATCAACTTGTTGAGTTATTTGATGCAGACTCTTTTTCGTGATCATCATCAAGTTGGACATATTGAGTATTTGACAAAGAAACAATCTTTCACAACATCAATTGCTCATGCACCGACTGTAATCTAGATAGTGATGCTACAATCTTGACTTCCCATTGATATAGATTATAGAATTTTCAATCCTTTTGAGGCTGATTTTGATGAGCCATTATCACATCCGCTTGTTGATACGTTGTCGACTCTAAACCATTGACTTGATATATACGAACCATGATATAGTTGAATGAGGCATTGTGTCCAAGGTCAAATATAGTAGAACAATTCTCTTTTCCCTTTGCTCAACTGGCAACTTGATTCCTGCTCCTTCCCGATATGGCACCTCTAAATCTTTAAAAGAAGCTTCATTAACGTGCGCCTCATTCACTTTTCCATTCATTAAATCTTTCTTTTGAAACCAAAAAAAAAATAATCCAAGTCACACTTCGTTGAACCAGGCATCAATTTACTCTGCACGCCAATTATTTCCTTGTTTATATTTTGTTCCCCACCACTATTTTCTTTATAGAATTCTTTGGGCAAAGATTTTGGCATACTTAATTTCTTCGTATTCACCTGCAATGGCGTTGAATTCAATGTTCCAATAGACTTACAAGAGCTCCTAAAAAGATTTCCAGGCTTATTGGTTTGCCTGGATGGAGTGGGGTTGCCAATTTTACCTACCCCATCATCTTCAAAATCCCCAGCCTCTGCCTCCAAAAGCTCAAGCTTCCATCCACTTTTTTCATAGTTGTCTTCAGGAAGCAATGTTCAAGCACCCAAGCAATCTTCAAGCCATTGGTGATTTACAAGCTTTAGTCCCATTTGTTTAGCAAGCTTGTATTTATCACCTTAAAACTTGTAACATATAAGATGTGTTACTTCTTTTACAATCAATGGCTTTGTAAATCGTGCTCCCATCATTTCCACCATTCGCATAATGTCTACTCGGTCTTGACTTTGATATCCTGTTAGACAAAGGCAAAGGGACTTGCTACCTGGAATGCCTCCAAAATTCTTTACTGGTCTGTACAAAATCAGTGCAGGGTCGGCTGGCGAGCCAAACCAGTCGGTTACTAATATCTTCTTGTCCTTTCTTGCAGTAAGACAAATAGGATCATCATAGGCAAGATGATGTACAATGACATGAGTACAACTTGCATCCTACTGTCGCACATTGAATCCTCCGCCATTTTCAAGTTTCGTGCAATATATTTGTGCAGGTGTGTTTTCTTCAACTTTATCTTTTGAACCTTCTTAGCAATTAATCCGCCTTTCTCATCCAACTCCATTTGATGTTCAATATGATGATTTTTATTTTTTTTTTCCAGTTTTTGTCCTTAATCAGCTAAACAAAAGAGGTTAATAACTGTCTCAAAGAGGTTAACGAATACATGTTTTTGGAGAGGTTAATTAACCTACTCCAAAATGCGCGATTTGAAAGTTACCATTAACCTTTTGAGAGGTTGATGGTTAATGATAGACTTGAAAACACGTATTTTGGGTCTCAACATTAACCTGTAATAAGTTGGAGCTCAAAAGCTAGATTTTAAAAATTTCAAGTGCTGGGCGGAGCTAGGAACAAGCCGGAGACATGAAGATTTAGAAACTCACAAAAACTCAGAGATAAAAATACCATTTCAATGATTAAAATGAGGTAAGTTTCAAAATATTAATTGTGGCTTATAGCATTGGAACAATTCTATAACCGGGCAACAGAACAGTGGAAGACATCCAAGGATTAATGGAAAAGGGGGATAGCGAGAACCAGAAACAAATGGCAAAGACGATAGCAAAGGTAATCAGGAGCAACAATGATGGTCACCAAAAGGTTCGGATTGCTATACCAACAGTCAATAAGGCAATGGATGAGATTGCGGCCGAGGAATATGAGATAGTAGAACACAACTTGGGAAGAAACACGGATGATATGGAATGTGAAGAGATTCAAGAGGGTATAGCTTCAATTAGAGAAAGGTTGAGGAAGGCAAATGAAAGGATCGTAAAGTTGAAGGTCGAGAACAAATATTGGAGAGATTGCCAGCCCATCCAACAGTCAAGATAGCAAGAGCAACCTCAAAGAGATATCTACTCAACTACATGAAGTTAAGGATTTGATCCATGATACGATCCAAGATGGGTGAAATTTCTTGCCTTCCTTCATCTCGACATTCTTGTCATTGGTGACTATTAGAAACAAGTTCAGATTATTTGAAGAGTGGAAGGATTTCCTTCCCATCAAAGATTTAGCTATTCCCAGGCTACAGGCATTCATTGGGCTAACGAAAGCATATTTATAAAGGGCCAAATTGGGTGATGCGAAAGGATTGGGTATGGTTGAATCTTGGTTTGTCGCCTTGACTACCAAATTGAGAATACTCAAAGAGATAAGGAGGCGGTTACACAGCATAGCCCAAGCGTCGACACTTCCATTTCAACCATGATGAGCAACATCGAGATGGCGCTTGATTTTGAAGACATCAAAGAAGAGGATATCAATGAGACAAGACTTGGATCGAGATTGGATGAGCTAGGAAAGGTTGCCATCAAGAAGAAACATTTGAACACCCTTTCCTCCTTAAATGCTTTCATTGAATTCGCAAAGGAATATGAGAAAGATCATGAGAAGACACTACAAGCAGCAAGCAGCATGGTGAAATCAGTTGAACTCAAGTGAAGCACACACCTTGTCCTCCTATAGAAGAAGTCAACGAAAGGCTAGCTAGGTTCATTGCCTTAGCTAAAAGAACGAAAGAAAAGGGGAGAGTCATATTAGAAGATCATTTAATGTAAGCCCAAGTGGCAATTTCTCTTTCTTCTAGAATAGAAAAAGTGTCTATTTCTAATTGGCCACCATTTTGGTGCCTTCTCATTGGCTGCCACTTTTAAACTTTTTTCATTGGTCCATTGACGAGGTGGCGTCTTCTCATTGGCCAATGGGGTGGCAACCCTAATTAGGGTTTCTAGGATTCAATCTGGATCGTCGGTTTTGCCTTTGATCTCTACCGTAGGTTGTAATTTTGGCATCTATAAAAGGTCATTTGCTCTCATTTGTAAGGGTCAGAGAAAATTGTTGCATAAGATAATACCAAAATTCGCTATTTCTTTCTCATTGTTGTGACTTGCATGGTGATTAAGGGCCTTTGGTATTATTGCATGGTTTCTACTTCCAAAAGGTTAGAGTAGATTTCTTTTCAAGTTGTTGAGGCAAATTTCATTTCAAGTAGCTAAGTAAGAGTAAAGAAGATAGATAGTTGTATGGCAGCAGTAGTAGATGTTTGATAGGGATCAATACTATACCACTAGCATCCTAGCGGCTTCTTGGGAAGCCTTGTGTGGCAAACTAGTTTATTTTTTCCTTTGAATCATTGCACCTATGGAAGTGAGGCCACTAGTTAACTCTCATTAGGTTCAATCCCGGTCCATTTGCTAGTCTTCACTCCATAGGAGTAGGAGTAGGGTAGCAAGTAATTTAGGACTTAGAATTTAGGAGAGGAGAATTAGAAAAAACACCAGTCATAAGAACCGTTCACCCTCCACCACCATTACTTTCCCATCAACACCATCAAGCATTCACACCGAACCACCATCTCCATCATCCCACTAAAGTCCAAGTCATCCTCAACAATTTGTGTAAGGCCGCCTGCGTGATTACTAGTGAATCACATCGATAAAAGCGAGTGAGTATCCACAAGTGTAAGGAACATTGGAGTTATTCTCATACCCCATAAACAATAACTTTTCAAGAGAGGAATTGTATGTTTGATACTCTATATCGAATATTCAATTACTAATATGTTATGTAAGTGATACAAAACTCGCATCAACAAAAAGACCCTTCATGTTTGTTTAAACCAAGAAATGTTGGAAGCTAGTAAAAAAGAAAGAGTGTAGGTTAAAAAATGCTACTATATTTCTTACTTGTATGGATAATGACAACCTTCCTTCTAGGAAGGTTTTTCATGAATGGTCACTTAATGTGCAAAAAATGAAATTGTGAACCTACATTTCATTTTGTAGAATGATTTCTTTGACATTTGTAAAATTCTTTATAATGATCTCTTTTATCATTTGTCAATACATCAAATATTTTAGCAATATGTAATATCCCCGCCCACATGACACCTCAGCACAAGAGCATTAACCTTCAAATGTTATCCTAGAAGGTTGACAGGTAGCTACGAGTGGCAAAAGCGGATTGGGGAGAGATAGCACAAGTGCAATAAGACAAACGAATCTCCTACTAGGATCCAGTGTGGGAGTAACCGAACCATGTGGAGGCATTTGTGTGGGCAATGCAAATGGATAATGGGCACATCAATCAGCATCAGTTACATTGGGGAAGAATATGGAATTTGAAAGGACTCCTAAAAGGTGAGTGGAAGAAAGGTTTTAGGAATCGCACAAGGGAAGAGGTTACAAAATGCTTATGGGAACAAGACTAGTAACGTGGATTTGGTTTACTTATGAACAAGTGCTTGTGGAACAGTACCCTCACAGTCTAACAACCTTGACACCACCATTGGATGGTCTTGAGGTTCGAGAGTGCTCCATAAGTTGATTGGACTTGTCAGGTTTCATTATGGTTGTGGTAAACACATAGTAGGCAAGTTGAAATTACATTAGACGCTCTCTTTCATCAATCATTGGAGCAAGCAATAACTTCAATGTTTTACTAAGATGATGGAGTGTGGTGGTAGTGTGCATGGGGGGCATGGAACATTGGTGATCAGATAAGCGTGGTCGACTAGAGTCTCCAAGAGCAATGGACGAGTACAAAGACACTTGGAGTTGCCTTGTCAGAATGTGCCATTGGATAGGAGTGGGAGAGACGAGCTGAGATTCACAAGGTGAACATCTACGAGGGGTGCCAGGAATTAGAATTGCAACATCATGTGCTTTGTGGACAAGCAGAGTAAGGCCAATGTCAAGATCTTTTGTTACTCTGATTATCTATGCTTTGCAACAAATGTACTTCAAGGGTAGTTCTAGATGATAATACTACTTTCTACTAGAAGCCAGAATAAGATTTTCTTTTGGGAATAGAACATAGTAATCTGTTACTGTTATTTGGTCAATATGTCTTGTTACTACTAGTATGTGTAGCTCGTAAAACTTGATATATAAATATATACTCTATGTACTTATTGTGTCCCAAGTTGTAGAAAAATCAATAATAGACCCCAGATTTAGAACCACATTCATGGCTGGTGATCAACAGTTATAGTTATACAAGAATAATTTGCAGTCATAATTTGGGTGGGTCATTATAGTGGTATCAAAGTTTTAAGATTCTACACCTTGTGGAGCTCGTTGTCACTGATTGCAACAATGTTGTCAAAGGATGAATAGGGCTAATTACAACTTACGGAATACACCAGCACGACAAGTTAGGAGTCAAAGTGACCAAGAATCTGAGAGTGAAACTTCATTGCAAGTAGAAATAGAACCGAGCAATACAGATTCTCAGGAACTTATATTCAAAAATATGGGTGAAAAAAATGTAGAGGACAATGAGGCACACATGTTCAAACAATTGATAGAAACCAACAACCAAGGGAATGTGTTGGCTGAACAAAGAGCACACCAGCAAGAGCAGCGAATAGAACTCATGATGCAAATGATGGCAAGGCGAATAGGGTTAAATCTGAACATAGATACCAATAATGCAGCAAATGACAATGGGGTTAATGGTCCAGCAAATGAGAATGGGGAAGTCAATGGAAGACAAAATATGGATAATAATGGCAGGGGTAATGCAGCAAACAATATAGACCAGCAGGTTGACCAAAATGGACCAAATGGGGGAATAAGGGTGGCTGATAATTTTGGTAGAATACCTAGACCAGCAAGGACTAATTGTTTGAGACCAAGCATTCCAAATTTTCCTCCTAGAGTTCAAGTACAGCAAAGGTAAGAGTTGCAATTACAGGATAAACATGGCCAATTGATAAGAGAATGGGTGGCAGAAGAATAGAAGTTCCAAGCATCCATCACTCTACATGATTATGTGGACTTAAGGATGAGACACATGCCAAGGGTCGGCATCACGGGTCACCATGCTAAGTTGCTACAAAAGATTAACAAATTCTCCCTCTCTTCTTATGATGGAACAAGATGACCACAAGGGCTTGGGTCCAAAAGCTAAACATGTAATTTCAGCTGAATCCTATGCCAGAAGAGGATGCCATTTAATTTGTAGCCTTACACCTAAAGGGATTCACGTGCAAATGGTGGAATCATTATATGATTACCTTGGGGCATAACCAAATTACTTCATACATTGACTTCACAGAAACTTTGATTGAATGGTTTGATAACAAGGATCCTAAGCTGCATTTTAAAGAGTTAGCATAGCTGAAACAATGGACAAGTGTTGATAATTACATAGCTGAATTTCGAAGGCTAGCAGCCCTTGTGACTAATATAGCACCTAATAGGCTCTTAATGCTCTTTATGGAGGGCCACACAGAGCCATTAAGAGGATGGATCAAAGGACTTAGTCCAACTACATTGTTGTAGGCCTATAAAAAGGCAAGGGACATGGAGCCAACCACATCTAGAAATAGGTTTTATTCTAAGGGTTCCACTTTTAAAAAGGGTAAAGATAAGAAACCCTTCAACAAAGAACAACCTCAAAAGGCTGAAACTAAAAAGTTGGATAGTGATCAGCAAAATGAACTTAGAAGAAAAAAGTTATGTTTTCATTGTAGGGAACCATGTCATTTATTTGAAATGCCCTCACAAAGCTAAGGCACTCAATATGAAATATTTTTCAACAAAAGAATCATTATCAAAAGGAGATGATAGTCATTCAGAAGATGAAAGCAGCAAGGGAGGTGAATCTACAAATGACAAGGTGGTTGAGGGGAAAGTTGTAGCCTGCTTATCAGGTGATGAACAATCTATTACCTCCGTGTGAGAAGCACTATTCAGGGGCAGCGAGTGATTACCTTGGTAGATACAAGTTCTACACATAATCTTATTTTTGACATTTATTGATAGTCTACAGCTCCAGACAGATATGTACAGAGGTTTCAGAGTGACTAGTGGACATTAGCTTCTCAACTCTTTGGTAGTGAAGGATAAGCCTCTTCATATGGGGGATTATGGTATGACAAGCCGATTTTATGCGGTTTCCATGAGTGATTATGATTGCATTTTGGGCATGACTCAGATGAAGACCCTACATGAGTTCACTTTCAACTTGGATAGGATGGATCTAAACTTCGAGTATCAGGGGAGGAAAGTGGTGATTAGAGCTCTTACAGATAAGGGGCTTAAGGTGATATCTTTGAGATGCATGGAGAGGTTAATTCAGCATGATCAGGCATAGTGGGCAGTAGGAGTTGTGTTGATGCCAAAGGAAAGTATGCAGCAAAAGCAGGAGTACCCACCACAAATTCAGGATCTACCAACCAAACACTCTAAAGTGTTTGATGATATTCTAGCAAGAAGACCACCAAACATGGGTATGGAGCATGTGAATGAGTTAGAAGAGGGAGCCAAACCGGTTACTATTACACCCTATAGGGATTCGAAGAGGTACAAAGAAGAGATAGAGAAAGAAATTAAGAAGCTCTTAGAGATGGGTCACATCAGGCCCAGTAAGAGTCCCTTTACTTCAGTAGTGGTATTAGTCAAGAAGGATGGGACATTTCAGATGTGCACTGACTACAGGGAGCTTAATAAGCATGCCATTAAGAACCAGTATATCATACCCAAGATCAATGAATTGCAGGGGGCATGCTACTTCTCAAAGATCGACTTGAAATCTGGCTACCACCAGATTAGAGTGAGGGATGAGGATGTAGAGAAAACTTCTTTCAGGTGCCATTAATGGCATTTCAAGTTCTTGGTCATGCCATTTGGATTGACCAATGTGTCAACAACATTCTAGTCATGTATGAACAAGACATTCATGGACCAGTTAAGGAGATTTCTATTAATTTTCTTTGCTGATATACTCATTTACAGCAAGATATGGCAGGAGCACTTACAACACTTATTCACAGTTTGAGCATCTTGGAGAGGGAGTTGTTATATGTAAAAATGCCTAAGCGTGAGTTTCGCATGACAGAGTTATTATATCTTGGGCACATCATTAGCGCAAAGGGCATCCGAGTGGATCTAGAGAAGATATGTTCTATTATGGATTGGCCTCGACCCAAAAACCTTTCACACCTCTGAGGGTTCATGGAATTGTGTGGATTTTACAAGCACTTTGTGAAAAGTTATTCACATGCAGCAACTCCTCTTACTGATTTGACTCGGAAGGTTGCATTTGAGTGGACTAATAAGTCTCAACAGTGCTTTGATAGATTCAAGCAATTGATGAGTTCTTGCCCAGTGTTGGCCACTCCTGATTTTACTAGGCCCTTCGAGTTAAATTGTGATGCTTTAGGGGAGGGGATAACGGCAATGTTGATGCAGAACAGACACCTGATCACCTATGAGAGCAAGAAGTTGAAAGGCCGAGCATAGTTATAGAATAAATGACAAGAAAATGTTAGCCACAATGCATGCCTTGGCTAATTTGGCAGCAAGTTTTCAGTCAAAAGAAATCATAACAATTTGAAATATTTCCTTGGGCAACAAGAGTTAAATGATAGACAACAAAAGTGGGTCAGCAAGCTTCAAGCATATGACTTTGACATAGTTTTTGTTAAAGGGAAGAAAAACATAGGTGTTGATGCATTATCTCAAAGACCACACTTGTGTGCGATTAGGGCATTATTGGATGATTGGAGAGAGCTGATTATGGCGGACTGTGCTAGAGATGATTGGGTCGCAAGTACCATAGATGGTACTATCCAGGATGAGAGTTATATGGTTGTGAATGGATTGATCATGTATAAGAACAAGATTTGGTCAGTACCCCGTTCTGCGATTAAGCGAAGCATCCTTAGAGCCTTCCATCACTCACCTAAGATAGGGCACCAGGGATACTCTAAGACACACAGACAGATGAGGGAGCAGTTTGCTTGGAAAGGACTCAAGATGGGCGTTTTGCAGCATGTGAGGGAGTGTGCAGTTTGCCAGCAAAATAAATATGAACACTCTTATCTTGGTAGGTTATTGCAGCCCTTACCCGTTGTTGATCGGAAGTAGGACAGCACATCAATGGATTTCATTAAAAGCTTACCCAGGGTGCAAGGTAGAGATTATATTTACGTGGTAGTGGAGCGGTTAACCAAGTTCGCTCACTTTATAGCTATTCCATCCACTCAAACAGCGATTTAGGTGGTTGAGATAATTATTAGGGAGATCTTCAGATTACACGGGTACCACAAACCATTGTTAGTGACCAAGCCAGCAATTTCATGAGCTCGTTCTGGCAGGAACTCTTTAGACTATGGGGTATTGAACTAACCCAAAGCACTAGTTATCACCCACAAACTGACGGCCAAAGAGAGAGAGTGAATAAGTGGCTCAAGTCCTACCTACGTAATTATGTTGTCAGGCAACAAAGGGGATGGATGAGATGGTTATGATGGAACCCAAATTTTTGCAATATTTGGGTGCTCCATTTGTCAATGATATTAATTGAATTAAGGACATGGATGTTAGAGATTTTTCAGAAGAATATATGTTGAACATTATCATTGATGTAAAAAAGTTTCACTCCCATATGGACAAAGATAGTATTAATCGAATGAGACAATTAAAATATATTTCAGTGGATATTTGCTTCAATTATATGCTAAAGTAGGAAGCAACAAAGTATCCTTTGGTGAAGATATTTTTATATGCCTGCTCTATCCTACGTAGGAGAATGTTAGAGATAGAATCAAAGCGTATTCAAGGCAGAAAAATATGGTAGCCAGCATACATCAATTTAATTCAAATATGTCTACCTATTGATAGAGGGCATAAACACAGGTATGATATAGAAGGCAGCAATAAAACTGAAAGGTAGTACAGAACATATGTATAAGAAGGATGCAGACAACTAATTGAACCTTAATATACATATGACTCCATTAACACAACAGATTTACAGATTGCCATTTCTGATCTAGAAGTTGCCATTAGAGGTGTCCAGTTGCTGATGATAATATTGATGAGTTTGTGTCAGTGACAGAGAGATTGGTTAAATAAAGACAACCAACATTCAAGACTATGCAAGCTTAGAACATATCCGTCCCAATGAAATTTTTATTCACAAATATTTTTCTAAAATATCGTGACTTTGCAGAATGAAATTCCTGTGCCCTTAGGAGACGTAGCAATCAGGAAGTTTTCGGTGCTTATTTCCTCACAGAGCCATTGGAAATATTCACTACCACTAATTATTGTTTGATAACTCATATCTACTGATATTTTGTTTTAGTCGCAGGTCTATGTGATGTGCGATGGGGAAGAGCATCACCAGTATGAGTAACAGAAAATTCAACCTTCAAATTGCTTGGAATCCATGAGACAAGTGCACATGTTCTATTGTTGATTGATTACTATGCGGAGACATAAATGTTAGGACTATTTATCTTGCCGGTGATTCACCATTTAAGTGACCCATCTCATATGTTTGGTCATACAATTGTATCATCTGTAAGAAGTTATATTATGATTATGAAATTATTTAGTCATAATTCATTTTCATTAGTAAGGAGTTGAGATTAGGTGCTGTGAAGGGATGTATCCATTCCTTACGCACCTTTTCGTAGTTTATAAATATATGATACAGATCAAGAGTGAAGACGCAACTTATATACAATATACATTCATATATGACTTTCTAAAATTTTACATAAGTTATTATCGCATATTTGATATGTTATGTTCTTCTATTAGCGACGATTGGATGATTGAGCGAAGCTCGTGGATTTGAATTACTGGATAAAACTTTATGCAATTCTGGGATAAATTTGCAAGGAATGGATCATCTGTAAGGAGTGTCTTTATTGCAATTTTATTTCCGGCAACATAATTATTTATTTTAAATTCTAGAGTTGAAGTTTTATTAAGTTGTGCCCTTTATAATTATTTTTAAAATTCTATAAATAATTTATATGATCGATAAGTGGATAGGGCCAATTATAGCATTTTAAACTTGATTATCACAAATATTGTGAACTATTTAATTGTTTCTGAATTTGTGTCTGGTTTGTCTCCTAACAATAGGAGTTAAAGCACGTTCTAGACAAGTTTAAAATTGCGTCTACATATTTGATCCATCACATCTTGATTACTAAATTGCTTATGGTTAAGGTGCATAGAAATTTATAAAATTGTACATAATAACTTATAATATTGACTTTATTTGCCCTTTAAATTATGGCACTGGTCTTTATATTATTCATGATTCATAATCTATACACTAGCAATTATTCCATATTTTTCCTCTGAAGAATTAATATATTCATTTATTGAAATAATCCATAATAATTATTCTTTATTTAAGATATTCTCACATTTATATAATCATTTGCCTTTGTTCTTTATTCATTTACAGGTTTCTGTAATCCTTGCCATTTGGGAAACTTTCATTGCATTCATATTCGAATCAATCTATTATAATTATCTTGGACTTAAGTGATTTGTTTAGGATCAGGTATACCTGCCTTGGCCTTGCAAAGCCAAACATGCAAAAGAACTTTAATCGAATTGATCGATCTTGTCAAGTTGGCCATAACCAATTGGATATCCTAGTATCGAGTTGGCAAGACTCGTAGGATTCCAACCTGCAGTTTTGGGAACCAACAGGTTATACCTTGGTGAATATAGTTACAACACAATGCACCATATGTCTATTCAGATGACACCTTTTATGGCCCTCTATGGTTATGATGCGCCCAACTTCTTGCATCTTTTGTTCAACGACAGTAGGACACCATGGTCAATGGAGTGGTTACAAGAAACATAGGATATCATGAAATCTCTTAAGGACAATATAGTGAAGCCACAAAACCTGCAAAAACAGTATGCAGATCAGCACAGGGTGGAGCACACGGTGGAGTGTTCATTCAAAGTAGGGGACAAGGTGTACCTCATGTTGCAGCCCTACAAGCAGTCCTCTCTTAAGAGGAGTGGCAATGAGAAAACTTAAGCCACGCTACTATGGCCCATTCAGAGCGGTTGGACGGGTTGGGGAAGTGGCTTGTGAATTAAAGCTACATTAGCGTAGCAAAATCCACAATATTATCCATGTATCACACCTTAAAAAGGCACTCGGGAAGAACATGACTCCTTCAGCTGAGTTATATCCTCTAGATGAGGGCAAATTGGTATTAGTTCCCAAACCCATTCTAGATACCAGGGAGCCAGCACTCCATAAAAGAATTATCAGAGAATATTTGGTGCGATGGAAGAATCTACCCAATGAAGATGCAACATGGGAAAATGAGACAATACTGCAACACCCAGGGCTGAAACCGCTTGAGGACAAGATAATTCAGGGGGGCAGACTGTAATGTCCCCACCCACATAACACCCCAGCACAGGAGCATTAACCTTCGAATATCATCCTAGAAGGTTGACGGGTAGCAATAGGTGGCAAAAGCGGATGGGGGAGAGATAGCGCAAGTGGAATAAGAAAAACAAATCTCCTATAAGGATGCATTGTGGGAGTAACTGAACCATGTGGAGGCATTTTGTCGACAAGGCAAATGGACAATGGGCACATAAGTCAGCTTTGATTGCATGGGGGAAGAATATGGAATTTGAACGGACTCTTGAAGGGTGTGTGGGAGAATGTTTTTAGGAATTGCAAGAGAACCTAAGAGGATACAAAATGCTTATGCGAACAAGACTGGTAACATGGATTTGGTTTATGGTATGAACAAGGTCCTATGGGATGGTAACCTCACAGTCTAACAACCTTGATGCCACCATTGGATGCTCTTAAGGTTCGAGAGTGCTCCAGAAGTTGATTGGACTTGTCGAATATTACATTGTGCCTGTGTAAATGCACAGAAGTTGGGGAGTTGAAATTATACCAGACACTCGCTTTCATCAGTCATTGCAGCAAGCAGTAATGGTAGTGTTTTTCTGAGACAGTGGAGTGTGGTGATAGTGTACATAGGGGACATGGAACATTGGTGATCAGGTAAGTGTGGTCATCTGGAGTCTCCAAGAGCAATGGAAGAGTGCAGAGACACCCAGAGTTGACCAGTTAGAATGCACCATTGGACGGGAGTATGAAAGACGAGCTAAGATTCACAGGGAGTGCATCTACAAGGGGTGCCAGGAATTAGACTCGCAACATTGTGTGCTTCGTGGACGAGCAGACTAAGGCCAATGTCAGGTTATGTTGTTACTCCGACTATCTATGCTTTACAACTCATGTACTTCAAGGGCATTTCTAGATTATAATATCACTTTCTGCTACAAGCCGGAATAAGATTTTCTTTTGGGAATAGAACGTAGTAATTTGTTACTGTTATTCGGTCAATATGTCCTGTTACTAATGGTAGTGTAGCTCATAAAACTTGATATATAAATATATTCTCTATGTACCTGTTGCGTCCCAAGTTGCAGATAAATCAATAAACAAACCCCAGATTCAGAACAACATTCATGGCTGGTGATCAACAGTTATAGTTATACAAGAATAATTTGCAGTCACAACTTGGGTGGGCCATTACACAATTATTTAGTGTTATACCAGATAATATCATACACCGCATGATGAAAGGAGAAGCAGCAACCCGTGGAAGATGACCATCAAAGTCATGGCAGAAAGATATCTCCTAAACCTATATCTCCACCAATGGAATGATGATTAACAACTATTTGAATGTTAAAAACTTGTCTCAGTATATACTTTAGTTGCCAATACTTGCATTCTATTGCATTGTGGATAGCTAAATGGTCTAACTTGAATACATAAATGCGTCTTGTATGCATAGCACTAATGAATTAATAATTATATGAGGACTAATACATTAATTATGTTTGCATTGTTTGATTCTATTTAGGAAAGTGATACTTTTCTACTAGGACCCTCACAAAATCACATATTGGTATTTCTCTATCGTGTAGAGTTTGTTCATTAAAACCCTGTAATGATTTCACATGTTAGCAGAGCTCAAGGGTTGAGACCACGTAGGTTCTGTTAATTTGCTTCTAGATGGGTGTGAGTTAAGGATGGTATATCATAATGTGTTGGACAACAATTTGATGTATAGAAAACCAAATTCTTAAAAAGATAGATCCAACGAAATCAGCGAGGAAGATCCTTTTGATATTAGATCTGCATCCATTGTGTAGTTTGGAGGTAGGAGCTTGTTTCAAGAGGATAGGTTCCGTGCATCCATTTTAGAATCATTCCAAAATAGGGGATCCATTTTTTGTTCATGAAAATATTGATTTGTTTGAGGCTCCTTAGCAGTCACAAAGTATTTCCCGTGTCTGATGGCCTTACCACTAGTAACATCAGTGATGGGTCACCAAATGCTAGGGGAGCTAAGATGAGCATGAGGAAGTCATGTGCACAACCAAGGATAAGGGGTTGAGCATGAACTTCTTCCTTGATTGTTCAAATAGTGGTGAATCATTGGTGGTTGTGCCTATGAGCAGACCTTACTTGGTGTGCAAGGCAGTGTGAAGGTGGCTAAGGTAGAGAGGTTGAAGATTTGAACATCCTATTCTTAAAATATTGCTTAGTGACCATAAAACATGGTAACTGAGAATGCCATGACGTAGTACCTGATTGCAGTCATATGACCACAGAAAATTCCCTAAACTTTCAAAAATTCCTCATATTTCGATGAGTGGGAAACACGTTACTAACAAAAAAGTTATTTCCCTATTTGTGCCATCTTTCCTTATCAGCTAAGCAAGTGAATCACAGCGAGGTAAGTCTTAATCTAATTACAAAGAAAAGCATATTTAGTGGAGAGAAATTGTTACACTATTCATGGATCAGGCAGTAAAAAGTGAAATGATCAAGTGATTTCATTGATTTTGAATAATTAGATTATTTCTGTATTAAGAATATTGTCGGGGAGCTGAAGAGAAAAACATCATTTGATAATCAATTCCGTAACGTCATAACTTTTTCATACAAATTTGTTTTTCAAGCCTATTTTGACATTGCCACAATGCTGTCCCCAAGGTCTTCATAGCAGCGCTATTATGATCAACATTTGTAGAATTTTTCAATGTCATTCATGTTTATAAAGATAAAATGATTACAGTGGTCCCAATGTTGCTCAAACATAACTAAAAGCATGGGATTATCACATTCAGATTCCTCTAAACATCAAGGGATTGATTGTGGTAGATAAATATGGCACTAGAAAAGCCCTCTTATAAAGGAGAAGATAGATTGGTGTAAAGAGTATCGTCAATGTTGATATTTTATTGACCCATATTTCAACTTTCTCAAAGGAAAAGATTGATCTGGTAGATTTTAAAACTAGTTGAATTGAAAAATTACCAAATGTATTCTACCTTCTATTTGTTGAAAACTGTAATATCCCCCTAGGATATTATTTCCAGGTTTTTTATCATAGGAATTAAAACAAATACTTCGTATGCAATTCATTTCAATTTAACTGGCACATTATACTGAAAGTTATAAAATATTCAGCTGAACTAGAGATCTTGAAGAAGAACAATGTTCAATAGTAATCGCAGAACTTATAATCGAATTGGATAACTAGAAATATGAATTTGAAGCACAAGTGAGACACCTAAGTGATAACTTCAACAGATAATCATGTATATGCATACCAACACCAAGATCCCATATAAATCTGCAAGATGCTCTAATTGTAGAATAACTGAAATCAAATAGTACCACACTGTGTTAAGGTGCAACTCATTCATCAATAAGATCCCTGGATCCCAAGGCCACTTTGAAAAACTCTATCTCCCATCACCTGAGATCTTTAGCTTAATCTCGGTTCTACATTTCTGTGATCCATCATAACTGACATTTGGCAAATGCAACATAAAAATTGTGTAGGCTGCAATCCTCTTTCCAAAGGTGAGTACATCACATTCCATCAGAAGGTATAATCCTCTTCATGCCAATCATTTAATTTGATCTCATTTTTCATCATAAGCATACTCAACTCATCAACTTGCGCACTGAAAGAGAAATAATATGCACTCTGCACAATGCAATCAAGCTGATAATTT
Organism: Cupressus sempervirens; assembly: GCA_028749045.1. Taxonomy (NCBI): domain Eukaryota; kingdom Viridiplantae; phylum Streptophyta; class Pinopsida; order Cupressales; family Cupressaceae; genus Cupressus; species Cupressus sempervirens. The sequence continues at coordinate 476,836,730 of CM053787.1, forward strand.
ACCACTTTCTTCTGGTAATGATTGATGCTCACATCAACTAGACTTGTACGCATCATGCTTTTTCTCCTCTAGTCTGTCAAAACTATAGTATGGAAGCAAGTTATCAAATAAAAATAAGGTTATAACCCTATTGCAACAAATGGTATCAGCATCATCAAAATTAAAAATAAGATTTTTAAGCTCCCCAAGAATGCATTTCTTGTGAACCGCTGGTAAGAACTTGTCCATGTACACTTCCAAATTTGAAAATGACCACTCACCACCATGCCACCAACTCCTAACTTCACTGCAAAACCATTGAAGGAAATGGGTTCATAACTTCATACTTATAGCTCCATACATAGCAAAAAAAACTTGAAACAAGTGGTGCCTCCTTTCATATTTGCTTCCATACAGCATATCAATCTCCTTATATTTATCAAAACCAATCAGTATGTTGTTGTTGAAAAACACCAAAATACTGAGAGTGGAAGGGGTGAATCAGTATTTTGTTACTTTTAATAACGCAAACAAACTATGTAAAAGCATAGAGGACAAGAACACACAGAATTATCTCATGGAAACCATTCTGGGTAAAAACCACGGTACACTAACCACCAGCAAAAATGGGCTGCGACACAGTACATCAAGCCTACAACCTTTACAATCACCTACAGACTCCAACCTGTCCAAGAGCAGCAACACTCAGAGGATTAATGGCTTCAACCAACACACTTGCAGTATACAGAACATTTGAAATACCATCAATGGTAGTCACAGCATAGACTACTTCTACTGATAGTGCAGTAACAACAAATACTCAAACTATATGCACATTCTCCAAATATCAACGCCTCCAAAAGATCACTGCTTTCTATAACAGAAATTTTATGCAAGTTCTGAAATTCTAACCATTCAGTCCTTTTGATAAAGATCACCACATGCAGAACCCACCTGGACATCCTCTTCAAAAACACACACCACTATTTTAAAGTTTCAATTTACCCTTTTTAACAGAAAAACTAAGCAACCAGCTCTTGTATCACTTTAAAAAAACTCTCTTTGTTCTTCAGAATAGTGTGAAGACCCCTATTCTCTCTCTCACCGACACTGCCATCACTAAACAAAAACATTTTCTTTTCACACGCACCTGGATGTTTACCTCATAGAAAATGTGTCCTACACCAATATACATGGCTCCTTTACTCGCCCAAAAAAAACATCATTCTCTACCTTCTTGCGCAGATAATCAAGACTATGCATATTTAGTAACATAAGTCCTGTCATCACTTTAATTATAGCAAGAAAACAAAAATCAAGGACTCATATCACCATTTTCCTATTGTCAGTAAAATTCTATATTGTAGCCGACAGGTAGAATTGTATCCGAATGGGCATATGACAGTTGAGTCACCCCTTCGGGAAAGTATATGTACACCGTCCGGAAGGGACTTTGGATCATCATTGTAATCATCTTAATAATATTGTAAGCAACGAGTGCATATTGCATACATGAATAAAGTATCTATTCTGTGTTATATCTTGTTGTACTACATGCGATAAGTATCCTTTTACCCTATATGCTAAACATTTGGCGTCGTTGCTAGTCAAACCTAGAACGAAGGAAGTGTGATGAAGATTAATGCCTTATTTGCTTAATAAAGATAGGAATAAGATAAAAGATAAGGATGAAATACGCACAACACAAGAAGTTTTAATTTTAGCACAACAAAGCGGAACGTAGACAGAAGTTTCAACAGATCGCCAACGGACACTGAGGGGGTGAAGGGGCACAGACGGAGGGAGTGCATTCACCTAGCAGACCAAGGAGTGCCAAGGAATTGCTAGAAGAGACTCAACAGTGATTAAATTTGGTGGAAGAGACAAGGGAGGAGTTCCTTAACTTATATACACTGAGGGTAGAGAATCCAAATAGAAGGGAAGTAACTCACGCAACTTGAAGTGCCGAAGGAGCAAGAGCGTAGAGTGAACTCTTTGTTCCCGATACACTCGAGGAATGGATACAGGGAGAGAATCAAACAACTTTGCTTGAGGAAGATCTTTTCTCACCAGGTAACGCGGTTGTTGGAAGTAGGACAGTGGTCCAAAGGTTATGCAGAACAATGCGGGTGCTCAAAACAACACGAGTACACAGCAGGTACCTCAAAATTAGAAGAAAGTGGTAATGGAAGGGCCAAAGGAGAAGTTGCCGAAGTTTAATGGTGACGAGACAGTAGATCCGATCAGGCACTGCAAGACATGTGAAACGATATGGACAACAAATGGTGTAACGGACAAGGATGATTGGGTCTGGCAGTTTCCAACGACACTACAAGGTGTAGAAATTGATTGGTTTCTAGACGCGGATCCTTAGAAGCTAACTACATGGGCAGAAGTTAAGGAGTTCATAGTAGAGTTCCGACTGCTAAGGGACAATAACGAAATTGTAGCAGAAATATACAACACAAAGCAAGGAAAGAATGAAACGGTCCATGTCTATGCAAGAAGGCCAAAAGAGTTGGTGAGAAAGATGGAGAGCCCACTAGCTGACGAATTAAAGAAATGATGGTTTGTTGAGGGGCTATGGCCGACTCTGAAGAAGAAAATGAAAATTGTACCTTCAGCATCATATGCAAATGCGTATAATAGGGCAATGGATCTGGAAAGCAAACAGAAAACAAGTAAGAAGAAGCACAAATTTTTGGATTCAGACGATTCATCATCTGAAAGTAGCAACAGTGATGAAGAATCAAGCATGAAATTTTGAGTGTTACGAAAGGATATGCTACGGATGATGAAAGAATTTAAAAATCTGAAAAAGAATCCTGACTCGATGAAGGGGGAATTGTGGTGTACGGACTGTAAGGAGGAAGGCCACACAAAGGGCTCCTGCCCGAAAAAACAATTATGTGATATCTGCTAGGTTGCGGGACATTCCATAAACGAATGCCTGTTTAATATGAAGTCAAAAGGACATTAGCAAGTGTTACTAATGCAAGAAGTATCCGCTAGAACAAACACAAACAACGACGCAACCTCAGGAGGTTATTGCAACAATAACCGACGCAAAAGGGGTGGTAATAATAATAATAATAACAATGGAGGCCGGAGTCAAATACAATATAAAGCGAGTGGATGGCCAATGATACAATGTCGTGCGTGCAACCTCTGGGGGCACTTCGCCAGAGATTGTACCATGAAGGAGACATCGTAGCTATTTTGCAGAAGGTGTGGTCCGGGAGACCACAAAGATTCAAAATGCCCAAAGCAAAGGGTAAATTTGTTAAGCATTGAAACATGCGGTGAGGAAACACTAGCCATTACACGTGAACAAGCTAAGAAGGCAAAATACCCTACTGCGGAGGAAGAAAAGAAGAGGTTGCAGCAAGCACGAACAGAGTTGGAGAAACAAATGGAAACATGAAAGTTGCAAGCAAAAGCCATTGCCGATACCTCAAAGAGGAACCTAGCTAAACAAAACTTGATAAGGCAAGTAATGCAAACAGAAGTTTCGATAAAATTAAATGACCTTCTTACAATGCCCCAATTATGGACGACGATTCTAAATATGACACCACTTCTTAAAGTAACAAAAGAAACAGGAAGTGAGGGTAGTGGAACGACGGCAGCAAACCCAATGCTACTGGCACTCACGACAAGAAGGCATTGAGCAGTAATCGAGATGGGCATTCTGGGAACGGTACTGACAGATACAATTGTGGACAGAGGGTTAGGCATGAATGTGTTACCAGAAGATATATGGAACAAGTTGGTCCAACCAACGTTGTCGCCACCCACATTCCAATTACTCACGGCAGATCAGCACGGAATCAAACCGTTGTGAACCTTGATGGCATAACCAGTAACTATTGGAACGCAACCATTTTTATTAGATTTTGTGGTCATTCCACTGAAAAGAAGAGGGTATGACGTTGTCCTTGGATGGGGTTGGTTGGTACAAGCAAAAGTGAAACATGACTGGAAACGGAATACCCTATCTATGGAATGCAAAAGATTCATAATCAACCTGTGCACACAAATGGTAGGAGAAGTGGCAGTGTCATCAGACTCAGAAGGTGAAGGCAAAAGTGATGATGAAGGAAAGAAGGGAATGGAACCAGACGAAGGAGTATTCAGATTAGGAGGGTCGAATGATGATGACCTAGACTCGGTGAACAAACTATTGTACTGGCAGATAGAGGATTACAAGCTCTTCTCCAGTTGTAACATGTTCGATGTCAAGGAGGGAAAAGAAGGGGACAAGTTCCCGAAGGAGTATAGTGAAATAAAGGAGGAAGAAGCACAGGTGGATGAGACATCGGCCCATACGTTTAGTGAGGACAAACCCATAAAGTATGAAGAGCCTATTGTGAAAACAATGAACTCGAGAGATGAGACTAATCCAAAAAATATTTTTGTAGGAGACGATTGGAACCCAGTTTTGAAGGCAGCAACGTTCAAAATATTCATGGAGTACAAGGATGTCTTCGCTTGGACATATAAAGATTTAAAAGGAGTGCCACCAGAGTTGTGTCCACCGGATACCATTCATTGAAGGTGCAGTACCTGTATGGAAGCGATCATACCAAATGAACAAAAACTATGCTGCACGAGTCACGGAGGAGATCGATTGGATGTTGGAAGCAGGAATTATTTTCAGAGTACAAACAAGTGAATGGGTATCACCGAATGTGATATCTCTGAAAAAGAACACCACACAAATAAGAATATGCATAGACTTTTGATGCTTAAATGCATTAACAATCAAAGATCCATTTCCGATACCATTCACGGGCAGCATTCTAGAGGAAGTTGCGGGGCACGAGATTTATTCATTCATGGATGGATTCTCAGGGTAAAACCAAATATCCATCACCGAAGAAGACAAATTAAAAACAACATTCATCATGGAAGATGGAGTATACGCCTACAACAGGATGCCATTCAGACTATGCAATGCTCCGACAACGTTCCAGTCAGAAGTTTTAAAGCATTTCTGGATGATTGGTCAATCTTTAGCACAAAGGATAAACACATAATGACACTTGGAGAATGCATGGAGAGGTGCAAACAAGCGAGATTGGCACTGAATCAGAAGAAGCGCAGATTCATGGTGCCACACGGGAAGCTGCTCAGACACATAGTATGCAAATCAGGGTTGAAGACGGATCCGGATAAGGTTTACGTAATCTTGGATATGCCACCATCGACGAATGTATCTAAAGTAAAGTCATTTCTAGGGCACATCGTATATTACTGGAGATTTATTAAGAACTTTGCAAAGATTTCCTACCTACTGGGACTCTGCAGAATAGAATGAAGCTTTTGAGGGACTGAAAACGAGGTTGGCCACGATACCAATTCTAGCCTATCCGAACTAGGATAAAGAACTTCATGTTCATGTAGATGCATCGAATTACGCCATTGGAGCAAAACTAGTGCAGACAGGTGACCATGGGTTGGACCATCCGATGTATTTTGCAAGTAGATTATTATCTAAGGCAGAGAAAAACTACAATACGATGGAGTGAGATGCACTAGGGATGGTGTATGTTGTACAAAAATTCAAACATTATTTGTTGGAGACACCATTTGTATTCTATGTAGATCATCAGGCAATGCTTAAATAAGCTGATTTTTCAGGGAAGAATAAATCGATGGTTATTATTATTGCAGAAGTTCACATTTAAGATTGTGGTGCGGCCAGGGAAAAGTCATGTAAGTGCAGGCCATTTGTCGACAATAAAATTGGGAGAGCCACCAAAGGGAGTCAATGATGATATTCCCGACATGCAACTATTTCATGTTGCAATACTACCATCCCGGTACACACGTATCAGGGAGTATCTATCAATGGGAAAATTTCCTAGTGGGATGTTGCCGAATGAGAGAAGGAAACTGGTGCTAAGGAGCTGGACATTCCAGTTGATCAATGGGCTACTATACAAAATGGGACCTAATCATATTTTAAGGTGGTGCGTCCCAGAGCAAGAAATTCTGAAGGTATTGAAGGAAGCGAATGAGAGATGACAAGAGGACACATGCAACAAGACACAACTGCATGGAAGATACTTTTAGCAAGGTTATGATGGCCAACCGTACACAACGATGCCAGAGAGTGGGTTGTTGCATGTGACACATGTTAGCAAGCTGGAAAACCATTGAAGAGGGACTTCGTGCCTCTAAACCCTTTGCACACACAAGAACTTTTTGAAAGATGGGGATTGGACTTTGTCGAACCTCTAAAAGTAAGCAAAACTAGAGGGTGTAGGTACACCATGGTGGCGACAAAGTATCTAACCAAGTGGGTGGAGGCACACACACTACCGGACAACTCAACGGTGAGCACAGCGAGATTTATCTATGGGCAAATCATCGCCAAGTACAAGATTCCACTACATTTGACAAGTGACCAGGGAGGACAGTTTGTTAACCATGTCATTCGACTGCTGACTACCGAATTCAAAAATTTATCATTCACTGTCGAGCCTATACTACCCAAGAGCCAATAGACAAGCCAAAGCCATGAATAAGATCCTGGTCGAAGTAATCTATAAATCCTGTGCAGTTGAGGGAGAAGATTGGGAAGAAAAGCTACCATCAACATTGTGGGCATACCGTACTTCATATAAGGTAACAACCAGACACTCTGTTCCAGCTGATGTACGGACAGGAGGTAATGGTACCGACAGAATTCATAGTACTGAGTTTGAACATAGCAATCGAGAACAAGCTGGGCAACATGGAAAGCCTAAGGGAGAGATTGTACAACCTGACCAAATTGGATGAGTGACAATTGTAGGCACAGTGGGCCACAGAAGTTACACAAAATAGGCAAAATGCTTGGCATGATAAGCATATAAAATTAAATAAGTTTCAACTGGGCCAGTTAGTTTTGAAGTATAATGGGCAGAATGAGATTAGGCCAAGAAAGTTCAAAATTAAATGGGTCGAACCATACAAGATACAAGAAGTTGGCGATAATGGGGCAATTAAGTTATGGACGCTAAACAGGAAGTACCCGACATAGTGAATGGGTCAAAGTTGAAAATCTATCACGAAAGAAATAATGCGCCCCCACGAAAGAATAATTGCGAGTAAATAATGAATATTAATGCATATATGTAAATTAGGTGAAAAATAAAATCTTTTTATTTTAAGTTGATAGACGTAATAAGATATAAACAAGAGAACAGTAGTCAAAAAATATATGACCTTTAGGGGAATGAAAAGTTAAAAGAGAAACCATTATACAAACCGTGAAGAGTAAAGTGGGGGTTGTACGGACAGGAGGAGAACCTTGCAACAACGACCATACCATACGGCCTTCGTAAAAATCACCAAGCAGGAAGAAAGATTGATAAGTACGACTTGTAAGGAAGCATTAGAAAGGAGCATTGATTACGTTCAATTGCGTAGAGGGAAGCACCGTACAGTCACAGTAGAATAACTTGTATGGACATTTGAAAAACCTTGACCATACGGCCATGAAGGAACCTGTATGGATAGAAAGAAGGCTTCATACATAGGAGACAAACACCGTACAACATAAAAGCAGGACAGGAGCAAAAGCAAGTAAGCCATACAGTCAGCAGAGGAAAAGGTTCAACCATCAACTGAAGGACTGAAGTTACCGTACAGACATACGAACATGAGGAAGCAATAAAGTGTATCGTATGGCCTTGAGGAAGGCACAAATCTGACAACCACACCGTATAGTACAATCGAGCAGGAAGCAGGAAGCAAATTAGGCCATATGGTCGTACGGACAAAGGAGAACACATGCAGAGGTATTGTATGGATGTATGGGTTTAAGGAGTACAAAAGAAATGATCGTACGGCTCACAAGGACAGTAATATAATCTGCCAACAATACAGAAGCACTATAGCAAGTGGTCGTACACTGTACAAAGTTACATGGGGAGATAAAAAAAGGGATCATAGAAGCCACAGCAATAAAGTCACCCTTTGGAGGTCGTACCAGAGCATTCAAGTAGCAGAAGCTGTACAAACTTAAGAGGAGGAAAATCATAACCTTAAGAGGAGTTACGTGGGGAGATAAAAAAGGGATCATAGAAGCCGCAACAATAAAGTCACCCTTTGTAGGTCGTACCAGAGCATTCAGGCAACATAAGCTGTACAACCTTAAGAGGAGGAAAATCATAGCCATATAACAGATAGAATTTAGGAAAGGGAGAAGTCATATAGTCTCTGGAGGAGGCAAGATTCGTACGGATGCCAAGACAAGAAAGGGATTTTGAAACAATATTGTATGGAAAGGTAACCGACCTAACCAATTTGTGTTGAGCAAAACGTAAAAAAGGGGCAGTTATGCATTCAACTCGCAAAAGAGTTTGGAAAAGGAAACTGGACAAAGATTCAGCAATGAACAGGAATGTAAAAACGTTGTCATCCAAAGTCTATGTAGCAAGAGGAACAAGTACACGACCAAGCAAAAAGAAGGCAAAGCAACCAACACAAACAACTACGAAAAATATTCCTATAGCACAGAATGTTGCATTTGAAGGATTGAACAGTGCAGAATGCAAGGAGTGGTGACAAGAGGCACCTGATAACCATCCCGTGAAGGCAAATATTCGAAAAACACAGGTGGAATGGTGATACAATTGTCGGTGTTCTATATCAAAGATTATGAAGGGTTTCTACGCATCATGATAGAAACATACGATAGGTTCTCTTGAACAAGTACGTTTGAGTACCTTGGTTGCAACTTGGTGGTGTCATTTAAACCGGCCGACTTCACATGAATATTCTGGATACTTGGCCATGCACAGGGGGGGAGGAAAAAGGAAAGCAAACCTAAAAGGATAAGCCGAGAAGTGAAAATACAGTTGATACAACTCGTGTATGTGGATCTGACGCAGGTGGTACAGGCTCAGACACATCAAGGGGTAGAGGGTTGAAGAAATCCAATGTACAAGAAGGTCACTAGCACTGTCTGATGGACGTTGTGAAGAGTTGCCTCACAAGCTCTAGCCACGCCTCAGATATTTCATTTCCACATGTGGCAATGATGAACAAGATTCTACACAGTAGGGTGTATAACTGGGCCGCATTGTTGGCCAAACAGATGTATGAATTCATGACATTATAGCACAAGACATTCTACATGCCACATTATGCCATGGGCCTATTCTTGGATGCAACAATGTGAATGATTCCCAACGATGCACTGGAGGCCAAACTGGGACCACTCACACCAGGCGAACCCCCAATTATGCAATGGAGACATCTTGATACACTTGGCACCAAGATGGTCGGACAAAAACGACCGAGACCAGACAATGGAAATACTGATAGTGGTCGAGAGGACACTTCTTCTAAGGAGAGTGGGACCGATGGGGAGGAGGAAGAGGACGAGGAGGTAGAGACAATTACAGCTACACCATTGAGATTCCCACGGCCTGCACTTTCAGCTATGACACATTTGGCTCCCGTATGTATTCATGGTATTCCAGGGTTTGGTCAGTTTAGGCAACTAGTGATGATGCCAGCTTCAGTTGCGATTCAGCATACTGAGGAAGCACAAGCGGAGACACAAGCTATTCCTCAGACACCAGTAGACGCACATCCGACACCAATGGAGACAATTGTTCCAGAGGTAACGATGGAGCCTACTCGTGAAGCTTTACCAAAGGCTGGGGATGAGGTACTTGTACCTAATACAGAGATGGACACTGAGGTAGGCGTAATGGAGATACCGACAGGCAAGGGTTTGAGGACATCGGGTGTCCAATTGGACGTAGTAGGTTCAAATGCAATGGTTACAGTGGATATGGTATTGTTAGCATCACCTGAGTGAGATAGAGAGAACAGAACCCAAAAGTTAAGCACATACCTAAGTACGTGGTTCCACCATACCCTAGCACCTCGAGTGGCGTACGTGCAAACAACTACAAGAGAAGCAATATTGGAGGAAAACCCTTTGCAGGCACAGGAGGTGGAGAAGACACAAGATGAGGGACTACCACATAGCTCTGTTGAGCGTATGGCGGAAGCAGTAGAGAGAGCTATGGGTGTGCAGAAGAAACATCCAGTAGTGCTGGAAGCAATGATGAGAGAGACATTCTTCATTAATATAGCAGCTCTAGCGACTCGGGTTCGCGAGGTGGTGGCCTTTGCAAAGACTCGGGCTTTGGACTCAGTAGTGAAGGAGCTGGAGGGAGATGTATCCTTCGTGAGATTAGGATTCCCGATTGCCTTTATAGTCTATTTTGAGGAACAGCAATGGCCGAGTGTGAACACTGCAGAGATGCGACAAGATTGAGCCACGACGAGAGGTCCTAGTATGGAGAGCCAAGTAGAGGTTTTGACTCATGCGATAGTGGAGATACACAAAGAGGCATATTACACCCTTCGGAGGAGCCAGGCAGACCAAGTAGTAGCTGAGGGGGCTTGGGAGGAGTCAGCTGCCAGGTTAGCCATGGAGAGGGCAGCTTGGGAATTTGAGAGGTCAATCTTGTTAGACAGACAGAGCCAACTACAGAAATTGGTAGTGGAGAAGGAATAGATAGCAGCAGAGAAGGAGAGAGTAGCAGATGAGGAGGAGGAGCTAGGAGAGATTGTTGGGATGATGCAATCAGCTTTAGAGCTCTAGATGGAGGTAGAAGTGGAATTGAAAGTTCGGAAGAAACAAGTCTACAAGCTACGGGCAAAGTTGAATGAATTGAGGGCGCGGACGACCACTACGCTAGGGATGAATCCCTCTGTTTAGTATCTATACATTAATGTAATTAGTTGTTTATTGAGTTTTGTTGTATTGTCATCCGGAAATGACTTCTCTTTTGGGGGGGATGATGTTGTCAGTAAAATTCTATATTGTAGCCAACGGGTAGAATTGTATCCGAACGGCCACGTGACGGTTGAGTCACCCCTTCGGGAAAGTATATGTAGACCATCTGGAAGGGACCTTGGATCATCATCAGTGTAATCATCTTAATAATATTGTAAGCAGTGCATCAGTGTAATCATCTTAATAATATTGTAAGCAGTGCATGCATATTGCATACATGAATAAAGTATCTGTTCTGTGTTATATCTTGCTATACTACATATAGTAAGTATCCTTTTACCCTGTATGGTAAACATTTCCTTGTCGTGAAAGACATTACTTAACCTATTCAATTCATGATAAATGTTATTAAAACTTTTCAGCATCCTCCATCTGCTAACCATAATTATCATAACAAATAATTTTGCTTGTGCAAATCTGATATACCGAACTCAAAATCATTATTATAGAGTTAAAGGTGCTCAGTAAAAACTGCAGGCAGAGCCATACAGGGTCCACTTTCACCAAATTTCACTTCAACGCTTCACCATGAGTAATAGACAAAATGGCACACAATGACTTCTCCAGACTTTCTGTTTGAAAACGGTTAAGTTGCTTGCTTGGAAAATCATACAGCTTCCAAATGTTATTTTACATCATTACCTCCACCCATTCGAAAAACATTTAACTGCCTCATTAACTTACTCTACATTCTTTGCAATCCAAAATGACACAACATGAAGTAACACCTCACTGTTTATGACCCAACTTGCCTAACCATGACATGGTGAACAGTTGTATTTAGAGTGCCAGAGATACGTTCACTGACATCTTGCAGTTACCAAAAACTGACATACAAACAAAATCTTTTTTAAAGCAGCTGTCAAAGGTTATTAACCTGTAGTGTAGAGAAACATAATGCAGGCACAAGCATATCTCATGAGTCAACGTGGAAGCCACAGAGCTTAGCAGATTAGGCGAACAATTTGACAAGATCTTTGAGTTACAAACAACATACATGGTAGAAAACATACTCATGAAAAGTCAACAATCTCAAGGAAACAACTGACATCGGATATTAAACATATGCCAATACATGAGCAGTATGGATGCAAACAGTTCAAGCAGGTCAAGCACCTGAATTGAATTCGCTGATATTTGCACAAACTTGATTTATCATCAACAGCAAAAACATCCAACAGTTGTTTGGACTTTCATGGTTCCCCTTATCTTTGTCTTGTTCGTGTATCTCCTTGGACATAACTCTTTCTGACCTTGAAAGTTCCTTGATCAGTTGTCTTATGGCTGAAACTACTCTAAAATCTGCCGCTAGAATCTGTTTTAGCAACAATTTCATTGTTACATATTGGAACATCATAGAAACATTGGTCATCAAAGTTCTTGTCTCCTTGCTGGTCCTTTTGATCTTTATTAACATAATATACCTCATTTGAATAGTGACTGGTGCACACTGGAAACATTACACTTACTTTCACCCTCACAATAGTATCGATTCCTTCAGCAATCTGCATCATCTCCAAAGTCTTCAAATTAATTTCATCTTCTTTGTGAGTGGCTCCAATAGAAGTTTGATTTTCAGCCATGTATAATGAGTAATGAGTCGTGCTAAGTTGCAAACAAAGCTCATCCACCTCTTCTCCCTTGTTTTCCCCAAATTTGATAGCAAGATCCATGTCCATTAACAACTGCTAGTCTGATTTCATTCTTTCAAATGCTTCTTTGATGATGTGTAATTGAGAACTAGTAACACCTTATTCAATTCCTTTTGCCTCTCATCAATCTGAGCTTTTCCAAAGCAGATCTTCAGTGAATTTCTGTGAATCATCTATCCTTGTTAATACTTGCACAACCCCCTCCTTTGAGACCAATAATTTATCCATCAAATCTTGGAATGCTAGGAGCTTAAATTTAAATTCATCTAAGGAACATGGATTGTTACAAATAAAGTTTAAGGATTTGTTCTCAATTGAGGGAACACTGTCACCATCACACTTAATCCTTCTATAGATGATGTCATGCACCCTTCATGAAGCAATAATGGAGCAGCGTCATGCTCATATAGGGATTTACCAAAGGAGTTCTCTTCTTCACTAATTTGTCAATAATAATCTGCAAATTACAAACTAATAGATTAGTATACCTCTTACCTATAGCAACCGATTCTTCCCCCATGATATCATCTTTAGCTTGTTGGAGATAACCATCCTTACTGCTGTCACCTTGCACCATGTTGGGTGTATTAAGAGCTATTATTTTAGCTTGCTCCTCATGAGTTATGGTACAATTTACACCAATAATTTTGCCTTCATCAAAGCTTGGCTGCAATATGCTATTTCCCTTACTAATTCCACATATATGATCAAGTGTCCAAGCCTTTTGACATGTGAAACAAATCTGCTCTTTCCTCACTCGATTCCTACTCTTTTGGGAGATCCCAGAACCTGTAATCCCAGTAAAATGAATACTTTTCTAGCCTATCGGTTTTTGCACTCTCTAATTTCCCATTCCCATTGTTTGAGCACCTTGTTGACCAACCCATAAGCAGATTCAAGCTCAGAACAAGATGAAAAGCACAATACCCAAATAATTAACAATGGAAGATAATAAATATCTAAAATTGAAATTCACTTTAGAAGAAATTAAAGAAACTCTTTTCAACCTCAACCTAGACAAATCTCCGGGTCCAGATGGCTTCCAAGCCTTTTTCTTTGAAAAATGTTGGGACATCATATGCTATGATCTTTGGAATGCTTTTGAGGCAACTAGAAACTCGGGATCTCTTTTAGCTGAGATTAATAATTCTTTTCTAGTACTTATCCCAAAAAATCAGAGAACTCGAGAAACCAAGGAACTTAGGCCAATAGCTTTACATAACACCATCTATAAAATTCTCTCTAAATCTTTAGCACATAGGATGAAAAAAGTACTATCTAAACTGATTTTAGAAGTACAAACTAGTTTCGTTCCGAAAAGGTCAAAATCTTTGACGGTATAATTATTATGCAAGAGCGAATACATTCAGCTCAAATGTTAAGGAATCATGTATGCTAATGAAGTTAGACATACATAAGGCTTACAATAAAAATAGATAGGAGATTTTTAAGTAAAACCATGGAAGCCTTCAAATTTTCGCACTAATGGGTCAACTTAATCTATAATTGCATCTCAACACCCAAAATCTCCCTTCTTATTAATGGCATGCCTGAGGGTTTTTTCAGCACATCAAAAGGAATTAGGCAAGGAGACCTGATTTCACCTTTCCTCTTTATTATTATGGCCGAAACATTTGGTAGAGCCATAAAAAAGGCCCAATTAGATGGAGAAATCAAGGGAGTCATAGTAACAAACAAAGTCCCTAAAATAACTTATCAAGAATTCATAGATGATACCATCCTTTAGGCAGAAAGTACAATGGAAGAGGCCGAGAATTTTAAAAAAATATAAAAACCTATAAGGAAGCATCAGGTCAAAATGTAAATGCGGATAAATCTAAGAATTTTTTTCTCAAAGCTCCCTCTGAAATAGAATGAAATATTTACAATATACTAGGATACTAGATAATGAACCTTCCCCTATAAATATTTTGGCATTCAACTAGAAAAAGGCATCAGAGAAGGTAAAACATGGAATATTTTATCTGAAAAATTAGGTTAAAAATTAGAAGCTAGATGGGGAAATGTTCAGCTAAAGCTGGAAGAACAACTACGATTAAAGCACTTTTATCTACTATTCCTACATACCAGAGGTCATATCTTCCACTTCCAAAAGGAGTAAACAGAAACCTAGAAGGCAAGCTAAGGAAGTTCTTCTGGCAAGGAATAGAAGAAAAGAAGAAACAAATTGTAATCAAACAAGACAAGATATGCAGACCTAAAGAATATGGAGGGAATATGGACGTCTAGGCATAAAAAATTGGAGCTGAAAAAACAATGATTTAGGAGCAAAACTAGTCTGGAGAATGTATCAAGAACATGAAAGTGAATGTGCAAAAATCTTATTTCACAAGTATCTGAATAGTTCAGATCCTTCATCTTTATTCCAAACTAGAAACCTACCTAACGGATAAAGAACTTGGAATTTCATGATGCCTTGTCGTCCCCTTATATCCAATAATCTTACTTGGGACATTGGTCAAGGTCATGAGGCCCTTTCTTGGGAAGCTTCATGGGATGGATTGCCTTCGCCCAATAGTTTTAATCTATCTATTAACATTTAAAATACTCTAATAAATTTGTGGGGACTACATGTAAGCGATTACAAATTGATACTTAATGATGATCAACACAGTGGTCAGAAGTGGAAATTCATTAAAGAGACAAATTTATCAGCTCGGAAAAAACAATTTTTTGAGCAATCTTTTGAAAAGAGACAAATTAATCATGAAGATGGGAGGGATAAATTAATTTGGAATGCCTCAAAGAACAAGAAATATAGTGTCAAAAGAGGATATGAAGTGATAATTAATTCTCAACAATGGGAAAAGACAAACATTCCTCTCAATCTATGTTGGGATGCAGCGTGTCTTCCCAAAGAAGGTATCTTTCTTTGGGAAACTCTATAAAAGAGAATTCTTAAAGCTGATGGGTTTTCAAGGGCCTTCAAGATGTTTTCTATGCGAAAACGAATTTGAGATGGCTGAACACCCATTGTTCCAATGCCCCTTTGCTAATAAATGTTGGGGATGGTTATGTCAAAAACTTAACTGGTCATCACCATTTCTTGACAATTCAAGGAATTTCCTAAAAAGTTGGCCAAAACATGGTAACTCTAGAGTCTACAATAATTTGTGGAAAATAGCCCCATCCATAATCCTATGGGAAATATGGAAAGAGAGAATAGAAGAATATTTGCTAACAAAAGTATGGTCTTATATTCATTCCTCACTAAAGTGGAGGCATGCATAATAGAGATGGAAAATAATAATCTTAGAAACTATCAAAAGGAAGAAGGTTCTTTCTCTGCATTGAATGCAGAAATGTGCGAAAACTAGTTCAAACTAATTAACCCACCTATGATCTACCCAAAAGCAAATAAACAAACCAAGGTGGATTGTAAATAGGAACCCCCTCCAATAGAATGTGTAAAACTTAATTTTGATGGGGCTTCATGAGGCAATCCAGGTTTTGCTGGATTAGGATGTATTATCCATTCTGACAAAGGCTCTTGCATAATTAATCAATCCAAGCCCTTTGGGGTAACTTTTTAATAGTCCAACAGAATTAGATGCCTTGGTTGAAGGTCTAAGTCTTAGCCTAGAAAAGGGCATTACCAAGTTAACCATAGAAAGGGATTCGCAAATTATTCTCAACACATTAAGGAAAAGAAACACTCCTAAATGGATATTAAATTCCAAACTTGAAAACACATTAAAGATAATCAATAAATTAGAAGATATTAGTATTAAACATATATATCAAGAAGGAAACAAAGAAGCGGATACATTAGCAAACAAAGGAGTAGATGTAGAGGACTTTCTCCTAAGGAATAACTAGGTCACTTAATCTAAATCACAACCTCAAAAATCAATCTTATGCTTGAAGAATAATTCTCAATTCTCCAATTGATGGTATTATGGTATAAGATAGCTACCCAAGGATCGAAATAATCCTAACACTTCAGTTGGATGTCCTTACTATAGTGTTTAATGATCTCTATTTATTGTAAATAGGCTCACTATTATAGTGCTAATTAAATCACGTCAAAATCTAGAATAAAAATCAGTCACTATATTGAAAATTTCATGAATTCCCTTATTTAAGTAAATTAAATGTTGTGAATAGACTAACAATCTTCTTGTCAATGTGTCAATCTGGATGACCTATTAAGATAGATAATTTATATTCAATTTTATGATTAATGCTAACAATGATCTTGGTCATGAGGTAATTGTTTGCAGGCTAAATAAAACTGAAATTCAAACAAGAAGGCAAAGCAGCAAATAGAACACCGATTAGATAATTTATATTCAATTTTATGATTAATACTAACAACGATCTTGGTCATGAGGTAATTGTTTGCAGGCTAAATAAAACTGGAATTCAAACAAGAAGGGAAAGCAGCAAATAGAACACTAATTGAAGGGAAAATACAGGGATTGTCAAAAGAAGGGTAGATCAAGAAATAAATATTGTCTAAAACAAGGAACAATTTTCACAATTGCATTATAAATAGGGGAATGCCCCTATATTGTTGTTTGTATCTATAGTGGACACAAGTCCTTGGGCAAGACTGGAGGTTTGTTAACTCTCTTCTTTCCTACTAGTGCCCATATGAACGGAGGAACAATGTAAAAACCTTATTAATTATTAATGAAAATTATTGGACTCGGCATTTTACCGGTCAACAAAGAAAAAAAAAACTCATAAGCAAATTCAAAGACATTTTATTTTTGACTTGAGATGGTTAACAACATATGTAGAAGGGGCTGAAATTGAGCATCATTCTCATTTCTTGACATAACCATAATACTTTTCATAGCTGCAATAACATATGCATTGTGTTCTTTTCTGATTGTGAACAAGAAATGTTCAAACATGGTATGTATTGAATCATGCAATTCCAAGTCAAGCATAAGATTACACAATATAATTTCTGTAAATGGATTTTGTATGGCAATTCATCTAGAGAAATGACGACGACGTCCTCGATATTTTGAAAACTATCAACAATCAGCTTAAGTACCTCCTTCATTAAGTTGTCTTCATAAGCTTGTTGTGATCATCATCAAACAAGAAGCAACCAATGGCCTTGTCTCACCATTTGAATGCCTTTACCATCAATGTTGACTTAAAGTAGTCACTATTGGAGCAAGTGTAATCTGCAACAAAACAAAAGGTGATTTCTCTACAATTGACAAACATCTGTCCAATTGGCTAAGTGATGAGAATTGTTTTTGTTATTTGAGACTCCAAACTAAGTTTGAAACTTAGCTGACTAAACACTTTCACCAAACTGTCATCTAGTGCCATTGCCTTCATTTTGTTGATTCCAAACTAAATAAAGTGTCCTACCACGATGTAACCAAGTTTTGCACTACTTTTATAACCTGACCTTCCCACTACAATATCAAATGTGTGGCTTAAATTTTTGGTTATAGAATGATGGCTTTTGGTCTGTACAATATTTTCTCAACTTTTACCCTCCCACTACAATTAACTCCCATACACAAAGAAGTAAATCGCAAGTACTACACAAAACCTTTTGGTGACCATAAAATGGTTCCAATACTATTCTAGTGATGCCCTCTAGACTTGTAATTGAGCGTATAAACACCTAGAAGAAAACAACTAGTAGCAAGAACTCCAGTTATACTTGTCAACACCCAAATTAAATGTGGATTGATACCTGCTTCAGCCCTATCCTATGCTTGACGTAGCTACTGTCGATGAACAATGAAGATCAACAGTGAATGCCTTTTAGGAGTGAGTTTGGTCACAATCTAAAAGTTCTCTCAAGTGGAACAGAAGTCACAAGGTTTGAATTCAAATTCAAGTTCGTCAATCATAAAATTTGGATGAAATTCAATGAGCGTAAAAATTTGGACAAAACTTGACATTAAACTTAACTTATATAAATTCGTTTATTTTTAAATATAAGTAATATATCCACAAAATTGTCAAAATAGTTTGACATAGCAAAAATAATTAAACTAAAGAACTCAATATTATTTTAAAATAACAATACATTATTATAAATAACAATACTAAATTAAATGTCAAAATTCAGATAATGTTCGGAAAGGATAAAAATTCACTGAAATTCAAACTTCATTGATGAAATTCGATGTATCCTGTGACTTAGAATGGAACACACTAATTCATTGTAGCTTTTTTTCTTTACACTAGACTAATTTTGCAAACTTATATACTTTTACAAAATAGCAGACTAATTCATAATATATCTTTATAGCTTTATAGTTTCCATCTGTGATTAGATATAAAATGCTCGAAGAACCAATTGTCATCTAATATAAGCCTCCTCGTATAGCTATAATGGGCTACCTTGTTTATTGTACTAATTGTTTCCCACACTTAACTTCTAGTTTGATAAATGAATACACACTTACTCAGATAAAATAACATTTCGATAACAGAGAAGTAATAATTTTTCAAAAAAAAAATTGAAAATATCTTCTGTTTGATCTAAGTTGGATCAGAATCTAAATTCAATTAGAAAAAAAAATACTGGAAAAATATATTCATCAACGATATTTTCAAGTGTTTATTTTTCTAACCTAAATTAATTCGGAATTCTCTTTAAATCCTTTTTGAGCAATAAACGAGCTAAAGGCTTCCATGGCAACAACACAAGTAATAAGAACCTTCCTTCATAGGTTTCTTGGGAACTCTAGTTCACACTTTCGATTGGGCACTGAATCAATTCATTTCAGCCCAGTAAGTCATAGCAATATGACATCAAGAATTTGAATTCTAGCGACTCCTGTCTAACACAATTCCATTTATTGCATTAGAGTTCATGAGCATGAAATACGACCAAATAATTCCTAGTTCAACCTCTTTGAAGACAATGTCATGAATTGAATACAGTACCAGGTAGAGGTAAAGCAGCGTTCAATATCCACTTGATTTATCTTTGCCCGCAATTTTCACCTTGTGACCAACAATAGTCAATTCGGCCCTCTTGAATGCAAGATGCAAACTTCTCAAAAACACAAGAGTGTTACACAAGAACCAATACTATTGTGTCTTCCTTACAACCCGTGCACTCAATTTGTTGTCACGGCAGTATGAGAAACCTTAGAGCTCTAAAAAACTTCATCCAAATCCATAATTAGCTCCTCAAAGATTCAAAGGACCCATAAGACACCTTATGTGATTTTAAAACTACAATATTGCTTGCCTAGAATAGAAAACTTCCTCTGCAATTCTACATACCAAGATATTTCAGTTACAAGCATTTTAAATCATTTCCCTGTAATTTTGTAACTATGATAATTGAAAAAAATCATAGCCAATAGAGACAGTGTATTTATCTATACAGTATTTCCATGCCACAACTCAACAATAGTCAATGCCAACTAATTATTCTACAAACATTAGTTCATGCACTAGCTGTCATTAATGTTCAGACAAATAAAATCATGGCAAAAACATTACAAACGGATACCTTTATGCAACAAACTCCTCATAGCAAGAATGATCAAATATTTATAGCATAACTAATGCTTCAAGAAATAAGACAGTCCCATCAATCCATTCAAATCTATATTGAGAACTTAAAATTAATCCTTGAATTCATTCAAATGATCAAGCCCTAGATAAAGCTCCAATTAGTTTCTCGCATATGAGCATGTTCTTAATAGCAAGGAATACATGACATCTCCAAATAAATTTCAAGACTTTAATGTTACAAATAATCGTCACTTTATTGTTCACAGTGTTGGTTCCAAAACCACAGATTGGAAATCCAAGAGCTTTGCCAATTCTCTAGTAGGATTATCCAATCAATTCTAGCCAATGAACAAGAATGACTTCAATTCCCCTCCACTTTAAGCTACGTTACACCTAGGTGGGTAGACCTTCGCTTCAAACTTCGGAGATCCCTATATTTTAAGGGGCCCCTTTCATATTATTGTAGGGGCCCGCCCTTTGGAGCAGCAGAAAGGCTAGGTTCAACCCTTACATTCAAACATCTTTCAGAGGCAGTAGGAGATTCAATAGTAGTAGTGGATCAATCGAGGAGAAATAAAGCATAATGTCATTGGTTGATTGTGCCCTCCCCTCTATATGATACTCTCGGATGGAATTTTGAAGGTAAAAGGTTTCCCCTTGTTCCATAGTAGCGACCCCTTAGAATTGCCCATTATTCTATTCTTCGCCCTTAGAATAGTAGGTAAAATTGAGGGCCGAATTGACGGAGCTAATGAGAAAGGTCATGGTTCTCTCTGCATGCAAGGTTAGTAAATTTCGAAAGAACCACCCTTCCACCTAGGTTCAAAGTTGAAGCACTCTCCAACTCCCACAAAATAGTAGCTCCCCCCCCCCCCCCCACCCAAGGCCCGGGGGGTATAGGCAATTCCCCCCATATTATATCTTCCCACCCATCTACCATTAATAAGCTTGCTAGCCTTAGAATAGTGGGGGGCCCTATGGTATACACAAGCAAATCCAATATCATATCCGATACCAGTAGTAGCATTTGAGCATCTATGGCAGCAGAATAATGAGCAAGGCAGCCTAGCTTTGAATAGCATCTGCAGAACCTTTCTTGGGGTTGCCCTAGG
This sequence comes from Cupressus sempervirens, assembly GCA_028749045.1. Classification (NCBI taxonomy): domain Eukaryota; kingdom Viridiplantae; phylum Streptophyta; class Pinopsida; order Cupressales; family Cupressaceae; genus Cupressus; species Cupressus sempervirens. The sequence goes on from CM053787.1 coordinate 476,857,765, forward strand.
AGGCCCCCCCGCCCCCCCTATTAGTGACGTGATGCGGGGTGGGTGGAAGGCCCAAGGTAGAGGACCCCTATCTATATACACTACCGAATGGGAGAAGGCCACTGGGGGGCCTTCCATCCCCATCCATTATGTACTTTACTATACGTAACATGATGGAATCAATATATTACGTATAGAATCGAAAGGTTCTCAGTCGAGGCCACTCCAATGGCAATAGGACCCCCTACCCCTTACAATGGCAATAAGCCCTATTGAGTTGCCCACTCCACACTCAATACAGGGTAGGGTGGGGGAATCTGGCTAGTGTTTGAGTGAACTATCTATAGTTGGTCTCTAGAAAATGAATGCCATCACACTTCCTCGCCCCATCAAATCAGCTATAGTTTCCCATTCGGGCCCCATGTTATGTATAGAATTTGGCCCTAGCTCCATCGCAAGTGTGGAGGTAGATGCCATTGTAGGTTCAATCGGTTCAATGCCTTCTGTATCAGCCCTACTATTCTATGGGCTATCACTAAAAATCACAACTCTCTAATGGCCCTACTATCTATAGCGCGAAACTAACCAACAATTTACTTTTTTGCTACCATGCATTCGATCCCGGTCTGGTGCCCTACTATTATGAGGGCCAAAGCCGAGATCTGTGCGGAACCATGGCAATCATCAACCTACAAGCTTAGCTTATTTAGTGGTGGTGTTCGGCCGAGAGGAGCCCTACCTATATTAGTGGAGATTTAGGCTGAAGAACATAGGTAAGGCCTGAGCCCATTAATATGTAATCATAGGCCCAAGCAGATAGATATATAGGGCGTTTAGATGTCGACATCTGGAATGAATTCTAAAACTTCCATACCTTACCTTATAATAGTAGGGATAGGGGCCCCTTCGCCTATTATTGACCTCCTGGTTCAAAGCTTTTCTATAGCAAATCCAAATCAATTCTTAGGCTAGCAAGGTCCTTGAACTCGACCAATATGTTGTTATATGATTGCTTGAAATGTTTGAATATTTATGTAAAGTTATCAATAACTGATTTGATGCTTACAAGAAGAAAATACAGGGATTACTGACTTCAACTATAAATCCAATGATTATATTTCAATAATTTTAAAAGACCAATGCGTCTACTTATTCAAGCAATAGAATCAACTACAACAAGGATTATTACGTACAACCTTATGAGACAGTATTTATTTAAATATCATCAACTACATCATATGCTCTGCAAAAGACAAATCTTATATGCAATTCTCTCTTAGTCCAAACGGGTCTTATCTTCTTCTACAGAAGTCTAATTAGACAAGGACAAGAAAACATCTATTTATTTCACTATATCTCTAATCGTTGAACAAAGAATGCGAAAAAATCCAATGCAAAAGCTTTGGTCAAATAATTTAATAATCTTCTTATTGATCATAAAGGACGAATCCACACTATAATTTTAATCTCTTCGTCTCAGATAAACATAAACAAAAAATGACCTTTTATTAATCATTAAAGTATTATAAACATTAATACATGTTAAAAGCCATGCTTTTTTAATCCTTATTCCTCCTTACAAGATTTGAATATTTTTTATAATGATTGTATTGCTTCTTTGAATGTGTTTCTTGCTATTTCTTTTTTCACTCCTTATTTATACATCTTTTGATTTTAATATAAGTTATATCTCTTTACCAATAGACGTACCTTATAGCATTTCTATTAATTATATTATCATTACCTTTTAATGGTACATTTTCAAAATTAATCTAGAATTGCTATCACATAATGAAATTGTTGAACTCTTAAGGTTATCGGCAATAGAAAATATTTGACTAAATTATCAAACAGTAATATTCAGCTTGGCAATGAGCGACTTTGAGGTTCGTTGTTTTTATCTCTATATGAGTCTCATTGTCTTTAAAAGGAACGATACTATATGTTGCCATAGATCCTATTTTTGTGTATCATCATTGAATATGTACTTCAAAGAAGATATATAATTGTTTATAACATCTGCGTGTCCTACCCTATTTCATTGCCATATAAGAATGAGACTTTCAATGGCCTATCCTAGCATTCCTCAATCGCTGCTTCCATATATATTGTTGTCCTAGTTATGTGAATGATTTGGCCCCTTCTAACTCATGCGCTGACTAATGTATGTTGAAGTCGCTGCTATAAATTTTCGTATGGTCACCAAACAGCTTCTCTTGAACGAGCTTCACCATTCACGCTAAAGAATGTGAATTGCCTTGTTCATCTTTGTAAGATTTTTGGCACTGCACTACTATTCACTCACAAATTCTCATTCCACCAATCCCTGCAAAATTTGTGATTCCTGAATTGCAATAACTCTGCCTTAATACCAAGACACATGCGTAAAGCAGAATGAATGAATGAAAGATTTTTAATGACGTCCACGAGGCCATAAGCCTAAAGGACCCAAATAAAACTCCTAGTCGCTCTGATGTAATTTCTCCATCCTGTCTCTTTTGTTGTGAATCTACATAAGTAAAATGGCCCCCTTGAAGAGTCTTGGTCCTTCGAAAAGGTCTTTTATGTTGTTCACTTTTAAAGTTTTTTTGTGTTGGCTGCGAATGTCTTTGTATGCTATACAATCCTTCAAATAGTACCACTCTGTTTCCACCCCACTCTTGTTGCAAAATCTACAAATTTTGTCCTCCCACTTTTCCTTAGGGACCTTCCATCTACCAATTTCACATTTCAAATGGTGGGAACCAGATCTCAATTGACCGATTAGGATTTTTGCCTTTCCTTTGATCTCGATTCCTAAATATTCCTTGTCATCATGTTCACATGTGGGACTATATTCTTTGACATAATAGGCCTTTTTTCTACCTAGCTAGTTTGCCCACATGACAGATCTGACTTTTCGTGCCACCTATTTTTTTATTCCAGAATTGTTTTTCGGACACTCTAGGTAGTCAATGTTCCACTTATTGAACCATTTATCATTTTGTTTCTTCAACGTCTTCTTCCGACAAGCCAATTCTCCATCAACCACCCTACTAGGCCAGCAATGTGCATCCATTTTACTCACCTTTTTTAGATAGCTCAGTAATCTAACAATTGTCGAGGCCTCCACCGAGAACATGCCCACCTTCGCTAAAATAATCTCGTATGGGACTGTGGATTTGGTTTTGAGATTAGTTGTGATGAAGTGTTTCTGAATTCTTTCAATTTGTCGCCATTTATGGCTTAATACGCTGCTCCTCCATACTTCACTGCCATATAAAATAACTGGTATCACCTACAACCCAAAGAGGGTTTTCTTAGTCTTCCAATCCCATAACTCTGTTGTCCTGCACCTGTTTTGAAAAAGATAAGATGCCATCCATCCCCCCTGTGTCCTTTTTGATCTACATGTTTCCCAACTGAGCTAGTAATGGAAATGTATCTCCAAATACTTGTATTCTTCTACAATTTCTAGCGCTTTGTCACTAAATTTGAAAGTGCATTGTTGTTTTCTCTTCCTCAAGGAAAAGACCATGATCTTGGTCTTAGAAGTGTTGACCTCCATCCCTACTTCTGTGCAAAAGGTTTCTAAGTTCTTCAAATGTTCTCTCAGCCCTTGTCCTGTTTTAGTAATGAGAATGAGGTCATTGGCATACAAAAGCAATCTGATCACATATTCAGTGAGCTGAATTCCCTCTCCATTGGCTTTGTTTAGCCATTCCTCTAACTTATCAATATAGAGACCAGACAAGGTAGGCGATAACGGTCATCCCTGTTTGACCCCTATGTCACTGCCAAAGCATTCTAACATGCCCACTTTGGTTCTAATTTTCGCTTTAACTTGTTCGTAAAGTTTATAAACAGAAGCTCTATGCTCTGTTGAGACCTCTAATTCTTCCATCCTATTCCATAACTTATCCCTAGGGACGGTGTCGAAAGCTTTCTTAAAGTCAACAAGGCAGAAAAAAGCCTCTTCTCCCTATTTATACCACATTTTTTCTACGAGGAACCTTAGGGTAATGCAGTGATCAATGGTGGACTGTTTTGGTCTAAAACCCGCTTGTCCCATAGCTCTTTTCCCTTCTTTTTCTGCCCATCCACTGATTCTCCACTCTACCATAATCCCATAGAATTTGCTTAATAGGGGGTTCACCATGATGGTGCGGTAGTTGGAAAGGTTGTTGAAATCCCTGCTCTTATGGAGAGGAATAACTACACTGGTGGTCCACTACATGGGAAAGCAGCCTTGCGTGACCATATTAAAAATGTTCCTGATGTGTGGAGTCAACAAATCTGTCCCTCACTTTTGAAATTCAGCCTGCAGCCCATCAACATACTGAGCTTTTCCACTTGCCAATCTCCTTATCCCTAGAGTAATGTCTTCATCAGAAAATAGTTCATCTGAATTGTTGGTTGTGGAGAGTGAAACTTCATCCTCCAATCTCTCATAAAGAGTCTTTGCATACTCCAACCATTGAGAATCCGTAATTTTATTTTCAACCTATTTCCTAGCTTGTTGTAACTTCCTCCCAAAATCTATAAGATTGTGCTTTCCTAACACGATTAGCTCCTTCCTTCGATTAATCACATATTCTTCTTTTTTGGATTTGATCAGTTGTTTGTATTCTCTTATAATTGTTTTGTTTTCCTTTTTCCCTTAAATTTCATGTTTGCGGCCTTGCATTCTTCGTCATACCATGGGTTAGCCGAAAAGGTGCTTGAGATGCCTCTTCTTTCTCCTTGTTCCCTTGCAACCCTTTAGCGCTTCCTTAATTAGTGCGATTAGAAAATTGTTGCTGATGTGACTTTTCTTATCACTGTTTTCCTTGATATTCGTTATGTCATGATGCATTTGGAGCTGTTGTTCAAGAGTGGTGCAAAATATCTTTTTATTATCGTTGTTTATAAGAATCTTACTCTCTTTATGTCTTTTTGTGCTTTCATCTAGGACCTGATCACTTTTCCGTCTTTTGACCTTCATATTGTATTTAATACAAAGAGGCCTATGGTCTAAATTTAGCTCTATGGAACATTATTTAATTCTGAAATCAATTACTTTGGTGATGATTGATTGCGAACATATTAGATAGTCTATCACACTTTGTCCATTATAGTTTTGCAAGTAAATTTGTTTGATTTTGGCCACATCTTCATACCATTACACAATTAATCCGTGGAGGCTGCATAGCCGAGTTCAGCCCCAAAGTGGGACACACCACCTTATTCATCCTGAGAACTCCGTTTGCTGATATTGTCATCATCTTCTTTTAGCCAAAAGAGATTATTGTCCTCTGTTAGATCATTGCCCAGCTGAATAGCCTGGTTACTCACTATCCTAGCATTAAAATCTCCTAGAAGGATAGTGTTACCAGTTTGATTAAAGGAAAGCATGTCTTTCTTTAAAGCTGCAAATGGATCTTTGTTTACTAGATGTCTCTTTTTGTAGAATTTAGAGCTCTTTGGTGCGAAATAGCATGCTGCTAGCCATGTAATCTCCTCATCATCTTCAATCTTCAGCCATATAAATTGTTTATTTGGGCCCTCTTTCTCCAATTTTATGGTTTTGTTCCACATATCTTTTATCAAGATAGTAATCCCTCCATGACCTTTACTTGTCTTTGTTTCTTCATTCCACACGGAGATTTTATTATACCCTTCGAAATCTGGAATCCTACATCCCTCATGTTCGTGTGTTTCTATGAGAAAAATAATGTCTTGTCCCTCGGCTATGATTCGCTGATTTGTCAGCAATCTATGTTTTACCGTTTTTCATCGAAGCCCATTTGCAGGCAACCCTTGTCGATTTTACTTTATCCCACTCCTTCCCCCTTTCCTCTTGTTGGATAATGGTCAAATCCTCGTCTAAGCATATTTGAGTGTCTTTGAGTAGCCCCCTATTATTCAAAATTGCACTCTTATCTTCTATGTTGCTGAAAGTAACTCTCACATGTCTATTTTTCCCCATTCCCATACTTCTGCCAATTCTGTTTCCTTGCCGGATTTTACCCGTCCATTTTAGTTTGTCCCTATTGAAGTCATGTGTCAAAATCTTTGTTTTCTCACATTCCCCATAGTCTTTTAAGCCTTTGATAATGATGTTTACAGCCTTTTCTTGTATTTCCTTCTCCTCTCTGATTTGTCTCTTGACTTGTTTTTGAATGACTTCCTTCTGTTCCATGGATGGTTCATTGACCACTATGCCCATGATTTGGCTTCTTTTATTTTCTCTTTTAGTTCGTTTTCTCTTAGCAACATGCCTGCTAATGTTGCTTGAACTTCGTCCATTTTTGTTGTGGTATATGATTTAGTTGTTTTTTCCAAGTTATTTTCTATTGTCACTTTCCCTTCGTTCAAAGCCTATTTGATAGTGATTATTTCTTGCTGCCCTCTCTCGATGCCATCTTGAAGATTTTAAGACCTGCTTTTTCAACCATTTATTTTCTCTTTAAAGTTCCCAGCTAGTTATTGTGACCTCCTGCAACCTTTCTCTATCCTGCTATCCTTTCTCCTCCAAGTCCTCTACCCTTCTTTTCATGTCCATAAGGTCATTCACATACGTTTCTGAAGACCAAAGCAAAGTAGAGGAGGAGGGGTTGTAAGGTTCTTGTAGAAAGCCCCCCTCGTAGGTTCCTTTGTCTGCCTCATCTTTTATTGTAGGAATCCCTGTCACAGTTTCCTAAGATTCCTCTTATATTGGTGATACATCTTTTGCTTGTTCCGTTGTTTCGGTTATTAGGAGGTTTTTAGCTGTCCTTGGTAAAATCATGATAAGTTTCATCTTCTGCAGTTGTCTTTTCTTCTTCCGGATCTGTCTCCATTTAAGTATACCTAGGTATTGCTTTTCATTGACGAAAATGAATTTGGTGTTTACATCACGATGCTTTTCCTGCTGTGTTTCTGGCGAGATGTATTGACGATCTGTGATAGCCCTTGGTTGTGATTGCTTTTGAGTACTGTAAAGCGACCACTATGCCATCCTGAGAGTGTTCAAATACTGGTTTAGTTTCCCATACTACTGCCTGTCCTGATCCTAAATTTTCAGTGTAGAGCCTCCTATTCTTATCCTCACAATATTCTGCATTGTTAACCCAGATGTAGAATCTCTCTGTGAGAGAAAAGGTGAATGCAGTTTTCGGGTTCAAAACCGTTCATAAACAAATATTTTGTTGTGAGAGAAAAGGTGAATGCAGTTTTCGGGTTCAAAACCGTTCATAAACAAATACAGTAGGAAAAAAAAGAGAACAAAGGGTAATTTGCAGAGTCCATCCTATAATCTCGATGTTTGATAAAATAATAATAGGGTTTTGTCTCTCTTGCTTTGTTGTCTGCAACTCTCTGTGGTCCCGACCTGTCTCCTTTCCTATGCTCAGTCTCTATGTGGTCCCAGCCTGTTGTCTTCTCTAACATATTTGTCGTTGCAAATCCCATCACTGCCCTCAAGTGGATTATGAGTTATTAGTAGCAACTTCTCTATAATAAAGATAATATCTGGAAAACCGTGTGGGAGACTCAACTTGGTCAAAAGTTACTGCTATCTAAAGGTGCTCCAAATGATTCGCAGCAGAGCTGTGAAAGTAGTCGCGGCACATATGGCAGGGTTGCTGAGTATTGCAAGTTGCAGCGAATCATACACAGTCATGCATACCAAGTCAACATGAATAATTTTGATGCTCTTCTGATAACACAAAAGTTTTCCACTGCATAAATATATTGTTGTATAGTCTTGCCTCTAATTTATGCACATTTTTCTGTTTCACTACTTCTCCAGCAATTTCTAAACATCAGTTCCTCTTGTTCCTATATTGTTTCCAATATCGTTGTTTAGGCTATTGATATATCACTGCATATGAAATTTTACTTCGCTGTTGATACATATCATGTCATTTCCTACAACTACTTTACTTTCAATTTGAATGACCATAATTACTATTTTTATTTGTGGTCCAAATATTCGATCTTTCAAACCCATCAGTATCATTGTTGCACTTATATTGCTGTCGCTTCTTTAATTGTTATTGCTTTTGAACTCATTGATGTTTCTCACAAGGTCACCAATATCTATAGTCTGTGATCAATGTCTTTCTTCCACTGTTAATTCTTGACTGTTCATTTTTCTCATGCTTATCGGATGATTTGGAGGTTGGTAATTTATGTGATGTTGCTATGTATATATAGGATTCATCAGTCTTCTCTAAATGGGTGATCCTTCACAGTTATCCCTATCTTCTGATTCAAGTTTTAATACTTATAGAACATTGTAATCATTGTTTTTGGTTTGATTCATTTTCTGTCTGCCTGTGGAAAGATCCACTTGAATTTGTTGAAAAGATCGGATTAAAGTCAAATGATCAACTGAACTCCCATATTAGCTATGACTGTAATGTAAGAGATGCTGAGCATATAAATTCATGCTGACTAGGTTGTCAACTGTGTATATATATTGTCCATTCCTTCAATTTTTCCTGTTCTGCGACCTATTTCAATCCTCAAGTCATTCTGTTTATTACTGTCCTGTATGAAATGATAATGATAGTCATTAATCATTTTGCAGAGTGAAGTTCATAATCGCTGCGCACAAACAATCAATTGCAGAAGTGTATACACATGCCCAATATGTCACCCAGCATAATAGTTCTATCACAATGTATTTTATATGTATATCAAACTGCAGATGGTTTCTTTCCAGCCAATGTAAGGAACTCCATAAACCTGATTTTATTGCCTGTTGGTAATCTTGAATAACAACAAACCAAACCATTCATTGATTCTTTACAACTCCCGCTTCTTATTTGTCTAAATAACAATGCAGTAACGTTCTTGCTAACACATTCTTACTAAACAAAAAATACAAAACATTAGCCAATCTCTAACATTATTTATAAAATGAGAGGCAACTCCAGTTTCTTATTTGTCTTAATAACAATGCAGCAACGTTCTTGCTAACACATTCTTACTAAACAAAACATACAAAACATTAGCCAATCTCCAACATTATTCATCAAATGAGAGGCCCTAAATTTTGCTCCATCACACAGGACTATTATTTTAGATGATAATAAGGCCCAGATTAAATATCCAAAATATTAGACTACTCCAAACTTAGGGCACTTAAAAAAATTGCAGCACCATTTCCATTGATATATTTCTCAAGACATACTTCAAATAAGAACCAAACTTTATGAGATAAAAATTCAGGTCCCACAAGCACCAGGCATATCTCCAGCACAGCAGATGAAATATTCAAACTTAATTCATTCCACATATATCATAATACAAACCAAGACTTCCAATATTCTAAATATTAAATTTTATCTTTTAAGAAATAATTTGCAAGCAACTGATTTTAATTTAACCAACACATTACACTGAAAATTATAAGATATTCAACTGTAATAGAGATTCTGAATGAGATATAAATATTGCATTTAAATCTCAGTAGAATAACAACAAATATCCAATCATAGTCAAAGTTTAACTTACATTTGGATTGGATAACTAGAAATATGAATTTCAAGCACGAGTCACCTGAGTGTATATCCAACAAAGGGTTTTTGTCCACTACTGTTATTTTATGAGGATTGCTTGCAGATGTAATAGCACTGCCATAATATTTTAGTATGTGTTTTCCAAATGCATTGATCTCTATTTGTATGAGGAATAAAGCGATAAGAGACATGTCCCTTCATGGGACGTGTTTATTAATATAATTAATATAATGGATAACTTAAACAGAGTTGTGTGTGTATATATATATCATTGTAATTGTATTAACTACTCTATGATCTCACGGGTTTATCCTACTAAAGCTACCAAAACATCAACACTCTCTCTTAGCTAGGGAGGATAAACATTCGATCATATATTACCTCAATGTAATATAAAGATATTGGGAGTAATGACCTCCTGAATGTCAACTTATTTGACATTCACCACGTACTCTTTGAGCAATGGCCTCCTAAGTGTCGAGTAACGAGATATTCACCCAGTACTGTGAGTAATGGCTTCAAGAATGTCAACTCATTTGATATTCACCAAGTACTCTGTGTAATGGCCTCCTGAACATCAATTCGCATAACATTCACCATATACTCAATTTGTTTAATATCATAGTACAAGCTATTGTAAGATCATCACCTTACAATAACTTCTACAAATACAAGTGATATCATTTGGAAGTTGTCACCTCCTCATGATGTACACAGGGGACAGGGGGTAGGCCCATTAAAATCACATAGTCACAAAGTATATTCGTGAATCACAGTCCTCTCGACTGCTACAATTTATTCATCACTAAAGAAGCCATCTCAACATAGTTTACTCCCTCTGAGTCAATAAGATTGAGATCACTAAAGCTTGACCAAATCATATCCTCTATTTGCTCCCTCTCTTTCAAGGTTGCTTGAAATGAAAAGTCAAGCTTGCTCTGAAATTTTAATCTCCCTCTACCTTAATGACATTCTCAGAGAAAAAATCAAGGTACACAATACTTATAGTACATATAGACATACAAATAAGAGGTTGACCACAAAAGTAATATAATAAAATATTCATCTCATTATTCTATTACTTTCCATATAACTTATAATTATCTCCTTATACTAATATATATGTTTTTGTATTCTACTTAAATATTAATAATTTAAGAAAATTAAATAATATATAAAAATAATAATACACACATATACTTTACCTTAATGGGATTGGCACCTATCACCTTACATCAAGGTGGCAACTTTTGGTTATTCTTTCTTGAATGCCTTTCTTGGATGACTAGGGTGGATTCCAAAACCCCATTAGCTCTTCTTTACTGCAGGGATTCAATGATTACTTGACTCCCTTAGCTATTGTGTGGGATTCTGCCATCTTTAATGCCCGATATGTTATTCTTAATAAATGATTCCAATTCGTCAAGTGGTTATTACAATACCAATGCCCTACGAATGTTATTTTGGACGACATCAATCATTAAAGCTCGAGTCACAGGTCTTGACTAGTCCAAGCACCCAGTGGTTCCCTTGTCTCATTCTTTCAATATTACTCATGTGGCATTCCTCTATTCGTAGCATTTGATAATTATTTCCTTTTTTTATTTTATTTTAATCATTCCAAGTAACTACGGTGTATTTTATTGCCTGGTATGGTTTGCTATTCCATGCGATAAAGGAGCAAAGGCAGAATCTTGTCCGGGTGGGTTCGGTAGTCTGTGAGCCTAGTTGATTAAATACGGAGGCCTACATAGTTCCACAAGTTGCTTTATCAACTTCTACGTATTCAACAAGGTGTAGGAAAGATTTATGATCTAGACTCCAAATGTCAACACAATCAAGCATTTCGAGCTTAAATTTATTGACATATCTTCGAATGGCCTTTCATGGTTGCACATTGTTTTCTCTCATCCATCTCTCTCATAAATTTGTTCCACCACCGAGATTGATTTAACATTGCTTTAAGGATTTCATGGTGTCCTCCTTGGATGTACTTATGCAGAATCTATGTTTCCAGAATAATCTGAACACTGAGAAAGATAGATTACCATTTTTGACATATACTACGCACTGAGATGTAACCTTGTCTTTTGCCTAGCAACACCATAAACACATCTTCATATCCCATGTAAGCTTCCTTTTTATTTGATTTACATCTGCAATTAGGCTCTAATACCATGTTATTTTATGAGGATCCCTTGCAGATGTAATAGCACTGCCATAATATTTTGGTATGTGTTTTCCAAATGCATCAATCTCTATTTGTATGAGGAATAAAATGATAAGAGACATGTCCCTTCATGGGACATGTCTATTAATATAATTAATATAATAGATAACTTAATCAAAGTTGTGTGTGTATATATATCATTGTAATTATATTAAATACTCTCTCATCTAGGAGGTTTATCCTACTAAAGCTACCAAAACATCAACAACTACCTCCAGACTCAAGGGTTTCTGTCCTCAAACTTACTAAAAGCCAAAGCTTCCCAAAATTCTCCAAGAGAAATCAAACATAAAATTCAGCATAATCCAGATATAATTCTCTCTATCATCCCTATGAACCTTTATTTTCCAGCTTCCTATCTCTTGGAATTCCTTTTTATTCGTCTATTTATTATTCCCCTTTTATAAATTAAAATGACTTTATTAATCTTTATTGAGCTCCATTAAAGTCATTTTAATATTTTTTTAACTTGTCATTTAAATTCCTATGTCCCTAAAAAGGGACATGAGAAAAAACAAATATTTTTTTTCAAAAAATTAAGACGGGTGAATAAAATCACAAAATAAATTTGCATATTCACATGCTTCAAATTATCATCCTGGAAACTCGATGAGGGAAAACCAGCTTTTGCTAGAGGTAATTGTACAAATTGGCTGGATAGATACAAGTGGAAGCAACAATGGCTGCCTTCTATTTTTGTGCCTATTTTTCACAACCACGGAAGAGCTGAATTTTCTTTCTATGATGTTAACTTAGTTGCCAATTCGAGCATGTGAATTCGAGTATGTGAACGGGATCCATGGATTCCTGAAAAAAGGAAAAAATCCTATTATGATGCCCAAGGATTCGTGTGTGTGTGTGTGTGTATATAAAAAGATTTTTATATATGCATTAAATATACAACAAAAATAAGAGGAATATGTATAATTCTAAAACTAAATCATTTCATAGTAGGAATCTACGATTCTAAATCATTTCATAGTATGAATCTATGATTCTAGTACGAAACTATGAATCAAAGTCGTTACGACTATAAAGAAAAAAAGGAAAAGAAAAAAGGACAAATCCGGGCACAAATCCGATCCGACCTCCTAAGAATGAATCCAATAACTAAGGACACTAATGAAACATGCAACTCAATCTTCTAAAACCAAAATACATCTCAAACACATCTATATATACTTTTCTGAATCCTATAATTTTTGCAAGGCCCAGGAACATTGAAGTTGGAAGTGCAATGAACAAAATTTTGGTTATTTCCCGAATTTCCAAACACTGGTAATCAATTCTGTTCACAGAATGGATCTGGATCAAACTTGTAGTGCAAAATCAACCTGGAAAACACACAAATAATCTTGTTCCTTCCAAGGTTTTGAGATTTTTCTTTATGTATTTATTCTGATCTCTTTTTGATGCCTCAATTCATCATCCTATTCAAGTTCTAATTTCCTCTTCCTTATGTCTCAAGTATACTACAAATGGGCATTGTCAAAGGTGAAAAAGAAGTCAATGTATGATATCAATTAACCTACCAAAAAAGATTGATAGGTTGCAGGACATTATTCCATTAGTCACATTGGATATCGTCATCAAAATGGTTGATAGGTTGTGGCAAATTACTTCATTGATCACGTTGGATCGTGTTACCAGAAACATTGATATGTTATGGGAAATTACTTTATTGCTTGCACGGATCATGTTTGATAAAAGAAGTTCTAATTTCCTCAACCTTATGTCTCAAGTATACTATGAATGAGCATTGTCAAAGTTGAAAAAGCTGTCGATGTACAATATTAATTAACCCACCAAAAACGAATGATAGGTTGCAGGAAATTACTTCATTGGTCAGATTGGATCTTGTTACCAAACTGATTCATAGGTTAAGGCAAATTACCTCATTTGGTCAAAATTTTGGTTATTTCCCAAATTTCCAACCACTAGTAATCAATTCTGTTCACAGAATGGATCTGGATCAAACTTGTAGTGCAAAATCAACCTGGAAAACACACAAATAATCTTGTTCCTTCCAAGGTTTTGAGATTTTTCGTTATGCATTTATTCTGATCTCTTTTTGATGCCTCAATTCATCATCCTATTCAAGTTCTAATTTCCTCATCCTTATGTCTCAAGTATACTACAAATGGGCATTGTCAAAGGTGAAAAAGAAGTCAATGTATGATATCAATTAACCTACCAAAAAAGATTGATAGGTTGCAGGACATTATTCCATTAGTCACATTGGATCTCGTCATCAAAATGGTTGATAGGTTGTGGCAAATTACTTCATTGATCACGTTGGATCGTGTTACCAGAAACATTGATATGTTATGGGAAATTACTTTATTGCTTGCACGGATCATGTTTGATAAAAGAAGTTCTAATTTCCTCAACCTTATGTCTCAAGTATACTATGAATGAGCATTGTCAAAGTTGAAAAAGCTGTCGATGTACAATATTAATTAACCCACCAAAAACGAATGATAGGTTGCAGGAAATTACTTCATTGGTCAGATTGGATCTTGTTACCAAACTGATTCATAGGTTGTGGCAAATTACCTCATTTGGTCACATTGGATCTTGTTAACAAAAGCATTGATATGTTATGGGAAATTACTTTATTGCTCACGTGGATCATATTTGAGAAAGGAAGAAGTAAATAGACGCTTAAGGGTATGCAAAGCAATGGATGCTTCCATTCTCCATAATTTGGTATTTTTCTACTCATAATATAACTACTATAGTCAGCTACATGTTACAACAGTGGGCAACATTTTGGTCGAATATATGATTTGGTATCCAGGGAATCAATTACTTGGACAAAGCAAAATGGTTGGCTTCTCCATGTGGCAGTGATGAATGGTACAGAGATCAGATGCTTTGGCAGTGGCCAATTATAGGCATGAAAGGATGCATGTATTGTCGCCAGTTAATGCATGAAATCTTTGTTGGAAGCAACAGATTGGAAGGCAAGCAATTGCAGCAGTTGCAGGAAAGAAGAACAAGAACATGCTTGTTTGTTGCTATTCCACAACCCTATTCCCTCATAGCAGCAGATAGAAAAGGTGGGAGCAGCTGGAGGACCTAATGCTTGGAGGCCATCGTTTGTCATTTTGCATGACCATCAAGCCTCTCTGTAGGTGAAGAGAGGCAGAAGGGAAGACAGCAGAAAATTGGAGTTACATAGATTCTTTCACTAATTCAATTGGAGCTGCATGAATATGCAGGTATTAATCATTTCTATGCCATTCATGTCACACATGCTCTTCCAGTTGCTTTTTGTTGTGTTAATTTTCTCTAAGTGTGCACTAAAAAACTGTTCATATACAGTCCCAATGCCTTTCATGTGTAGAAATGCACATGATGAACATTTCATTTCATTTGTATTCAAATTTTATTTTTCTTACATTTTCTCAGTAAGCCTACTGAAACAATGCATTAAGGAATAAATGTTCGTAGTAAATAAAGAATGAGTGGAAAGATTATTAATAGTTAAAAGTACACGGATTTGAAGTTGAGATTTTTACTTGAAAACACATGCTGAGTCTCCGACGTTTGCACACTGTGCAAAAAAAACCTCATTAAAATCATGCCATAGCAAGAGAACTGTTGCTGTGCAGCCCTGAAAAGTTTTTGGAGCTTGTAAGCCTAAAACATTCCATCAGTAAAAATATCCAAGCCACCATAAGTCCTGATATTTAAATAGAAATAAATGAATGAAATTGTTCAGAAGGTAAAAACTCCCATGGATGTTTCCCATGATTACATGAAATAAAAATCTCAGGCATCATACAAACAAGGAAAACAAGTTTCTAATATAGAACATATAAAGGAAATTAAATAATAAAAACATAAAAACAGAGTTCTGCCATCAATTGCAACATTCTACCATCTTCCTCCAACTCCATGTTTAGGCCACAATTAGTTCCCTAGATCATAGTTTGCAAACTCTACAAATACTCCCCAAGTTGCGGAGTACTATCTTTTTTTGTTGGGCAAGTACTCACAAGTTTAATCTCGCATTTTTATAGACAAAAAAAAACATGGATAAAAATGTTAATGCACATAAAATTCTGGTTAAGATGTGTTTTTGACATGCTGTTTTTGTGATAAACCCATGCATTTTCTCTTTCAAGATGTCAGTTTTTAATTAAATGTATTTTGTAATTAAATTTTACAAAAAAATATTCAGGAAGAGATTTTAATTTTTAATTATTTCTATGATGCTGAGTTGAAAAATTTGGGTTTGCCGAGTACTCTCCAAAACTGAATCTGTAAACTGTGCTATAGATCATCACATGTTATCAGCTTATCTTGTTATTTCTATTTACAATGGCATAAGATTTTTAAAACAATTGAAAACGCCATATTGCCATCTCAAGGGATTCAGACAGTTGGAGTTGAATTAAATACAGAAAAGAAAAAACTAATCTAAGCTAAAATTGATCAGTGATTACCATAACACCAAAATTATGCATAAAAATAGGCAAACAAGCAGTGTAAATAGAAATGTTTCACCATAAAGAATCATGCACTACAGACTGCTTAAACATGTATTAATAATGGTAGTATCTATTGAGAAAAGAACAGCTTTAATACTCCTCAGTTTAAGATGCCAGGCAACAACTTAATAAGAATCTTTCATAGGACTTTCAGTGTCTATGATGTCCCCGTTTTGGAGGTAATTTGATTTAATTAATTTAATTGATTAAGTTGTCCAAAATAATGAATATTTTATGAGGATGACTAATTAATTATTTAATTAAATAAATAAGTGGTATTAAATTAATTCTTTATAAAGTTGTCAGATAAATTAATATTAAAAGGTAACTTTATATTTAATTAATTTAATAAAGTGACTTAAATAAAATAATATATCATAAAGTCACTTAATAAAAATAAAATAATTTCTGTAAGCTTCTAGATTTTGGGCCAACCTCTTGAGGAAAAAGTATAAATAGACATCATGGGCCTCATTCTCATTGTTCAACAATTGATGATTGTTTGATATGATCATTTGTTGGAGAAGCCAGCTAGGGTTTCAGCCATTGGAGGACCCTTTGAGGACGAAAACCCTCATTGGTTATGCAATTTTGAGGCCGTAAGATACCAGCTGAATTATTGTTAATTGTGGGCTTTCCTTTAGAAGTCCAATCTTGTGCTTCACGGCAGAGATTATTTGAGTACAATAGTTGATGTATTATTGTACTTGCAACAACTGATGTATTGTTGCATTTGATGAAGAGTTACTTCAGCCGCTGATGTATTGCTGAGATTGATTATGTTAATAAGCAAGATCATTACAGACCTTCATAATCTGCTGCCATGGAGGTTGATCAACCTATGTGAGTCTCATGTTTTTGCTCATACCTTTCGATTGAGGAGGCCAATCATTCTGGGTATTGTTGCATTCAATTCCTATCGTCGAGACAATCATTTTAGAGGCAAATTGGAAGGCGTTTGGTGCTGCAATTAATTATCTAAATTTTTGCTAGGCAAGAACAAGGGCAGCAGCTTGAGTATTTCAATTTGAGCTTGGAAGGTGCCTATCACATTGGATTTTTATTGTTTCTTCATCAACAACATTGGGTGTCATCATTACCAGGTTCTTCTTGCATTCACTAAGTAGTTTGCATTGTCATCATAGGCATTTTAATTGCTGCTATAAGTGAATACTCAGAAAATCAAATTTAGCACTATTGTCAAACAGTCGTAAGCCAAGAGTCTTGACCAATTCATAGCATCATTGTAGTAGACATTTTATTGCAAAGAAGGAGAAATAAGTTGTGGGTCAACTACTATTGTAATTGAATATGTTATTGCCATTCATGATCAACTTATTAGTTTACATGCCAATTGTTTGTCAAAATGTCAATTGGCTGTAGGTTCTTTTTTTTTGGCATAAATAATGTTATAATTATGCATACCAAATGTTTGTTAAAATACCACTTGGCTGTAAGCGCATAAATGTCATCTTAGGTTGCATCCAAAGTGTTTGTCATAATTACTAGTTGCTGTAGCTGCATATTGCAAGTAGTTTCAATCACATATGTGCATTGAATATTGTCAAAATAAGTTGCATATTCATGTTAGGTCTAATCAATTTAGAGTCATTTGTAAACATTCTAATTGATGCTAATTGAAGAAAAGAGTCATTAAAGCAAACTGAAATGTTATATCAGTCATATGACCCTTTGTTAGTGAAATAGGATCTGTAACTTGTAATAGCACTTGTAGAATTTTTATGTGTTTTCCAAGTTACTAGATGAATGAATATATATGTGAAATAAAGAGGCATGTCTCTTTAACATATTAACTTACATTAGTTATATTTATAACACAAGTAATATACCCTTAATATATTATAATGGTTATAAAACTATCTATCTATATATATATATATATATATATATATATATATATATATATATATATATATATATATATATATATATATCACTCTTAATATAAGTTAATTATTTCATATATAATAGTTGTCATATATTATATGTCTCATATATATAATATAATTTATCCAACAAAATTATAACATTAACACTCCCTCTTAATGAAGAAGGATAAAACACATAAATATTACACCATAGGTAATATTTCAAAAATAATACATATAAGAAATCTTTGATCAGAAGATTTCTAGAATATGATATCATGTAAGTATTGGCCTATCAAAATATCAACATATGATATTCACCAATTACTATTTGATATCATATTTGGTAACATGAGCATTGGCCTATCAAAATATCAATCAAATGATATTCACCAAATACTCTAAGTAATGGCCTATCAGAACATCAACTAAATGATATCCACCAAGTACTCAATGTGGTAATGGCCTATCAGAATATCAAGGCAAAATATACACCAAGTACCGAAATATATCTATACAACAACTTGTAGATAATCAAATTAATGATATCAACCGCCTAGTTGTTGATTTATAAGATAAAGCCTTTACATGAAACAATTTCGCAAAAATGAATCATGCTACAAGTTATTGTAAGGACGTCACTTTACAACAACTTCTCCTAATACAAGTGATAATCATTTAGAAATTGTCACTTCTTCATGATGTACACAGGGACATCCTCATACATGTATGACATCAAATGTTCATGAATACTATCATATGGAGTTGTCACAATATTCACCATAAAACATATCAAAGAATAAGGTTTCTCCCTCTTAGTTTGATATCAACTTTTCTAACCTCTTAGCACAAGGTTCTTTCCGATGAAGTGTCAGACTTCCTCTAAATCTCTTATCATCCTTCCAACCTCTTTTGGAAGCAAGTCATGTCATGCTTCCCTAGTTCAATGGGTATCCTAATAGCATAAAGCCTTCCAACCTATATACATGAGACTTTATCCCATGAATCATAGTCCTTTAGCTATTATAGTTTCTAACTGGTGTTGAATCCATCGATAAGGTCTACTCCTTCTGAACCAATATCATCAAAAGTTTGATTTAAGCATTTTTATTTTTATTTTTGCTCCCTCTCTTTCTCCAAGATTGCGTCTAATGAACTGTTTGACTCCCTCTCATAATTTCAATCATCAAGGATATTTGCTTCAAGAAACTCACATTATCCAACCTAATCATTAGATGATTCGTGAATCCTAAATCACAGCTTCTTTGGAGCTACTATCATAAGATTGAGTCTGCGCACTATTTGGTAGCATGCCTAACGTACCAATCTTCTTTTCTTGCAAGAACATCCTCAGAGACAAATAGCTCTTTATAGTAATTATAAAAATACAAAATAAGAGAGAGACTACAATGAGTAGATACATGCAATACCCGAGGATAATAAATACTTACCTGCAATAATAATATAAGTTTGATCAATGAAGGTCCATATGCATCAAATCAGGAAATGCCTCCATGTAAGAATTGTCAAACAATTTGAGTACGTCTTTTCTACTCCCGTATAAGGACGATTCAAATGGGAATAGAACACTGGTTATCATTCCCCCTTACAATGTTAGATTCCCACTCTTATATTATTGAATATACTCGGAGACAAAAGAAAAGAACAAGAGCATAAGGAGATAATTAACACTCTTAATGCATACAAGGATACATATAAGAGGTTGATTTCAAAATAAACAATAAAGAATATTAGTCTTGAGATAGAATACTTATCTCACTATTCTAAATCACATATAACCTTAGTTGGCATTATAACCTTAGTTTCTTTCTGGTTACACGGTCCTAGAGCTTTTGGCTTCCGTCCCAAACATTTCCAAAAAGAACAAGTTCGCTATGATTTAGAGGCTTTGAAGTCAAAAAGCGCGTGGAATTTTAATAGCCTACAATCGTTGGTGGAGAAGCTGAAGAGAGAGGAGATGCAAAAAAGAATACAGAGAAGTTATTTTGAAAATCAGGGGGATGCATCTCGAGGTCCTTGCATGGATGTTGGCAAGAGACGGTTGCTTTGTCACACAAGTCCTCGACAGATTTTCGGTACAAGATTCACCTCCTGAAGGCACTGAAAATAGACGAACGACCACCATGTTGCAACATATTCTCAATAAGAAAAATCACCACTAGTTTGAGCACGCTCTGAAAGATTTGACTCTAGTTGAAGTGAGGGAGGCGATTGGGAGCCGGAAATACAGAAGAGAAACTCATCTCTTGCAGTTGCTCGGTGAATATATGGTCAACAATGAAAAGGATCAAAAGCATCAGAATATGGAAGATGAGGAAGTAGATGATGAGCTTGTATTGGTCTCATGTATTGGTTCCTAACAAAATCCTTCAACTTATCTCCATGGTCGATAGTCAATAAACAATCCCGATGATATTGGGCAGCTTCAAGTTTTGCTCACTAGGGCTTGTATCAAATCAGCACTTCTGATTTCCAAATTTGCCCTTGATTATCAATGCCAAATTCATCAATCTGCTCTGTAAGTCTGATAGAATACATCACAAGTCTGATTGTTTATCCTTGAATTGATGTCATGTATTGCTTCCCAATTCGCACATCAATTCTGCCCTTAATTCGCAGCCCATGCAATCAAAATCCCAGGTTATATATATCGCAGTCCTTATATATATCGTAGCCCTTGTCTCAAGGCTCATAACCAAAATTTGCAGCCCTTGTTATGTATTATTTCTGTACAAAATCGCACACCAAATTCGCAAACATGATCCTCATAAATTTGATCCTTAATTTGCTAATTAGATTCGCACTTCAAGGGCTGAAAGAAATCTGACTTGCAATGCTGGAACATTTGCTCATTCAAAGGTCTTGCTGGAGGGAGAAAACAAGGAGAGTGACTTGAGGTCTTGCATAAGGATCCATCCTTATGAATACCACCTACGTTGTTGCATCCCTATGCAACTCAAAGTCAGATTAGTTCTGATATAAAACTTGCTTGATCAAATACGGATTGTCTCTTTCTGTTCTAATGATGAAGGCTCGATCAAGATTTATTCTCTATGTTGCTTGAATATATCTGTATGTGCTAACTTGTCTCTATTGCAGTATGTACTCCAAGAATGAATTCAGCACTTAGCAACCTAGCTCAAATATCAGAATCGAACACACTCTTAAATGTTAAATTCCTGCACTTTACCATATTGTCCTTCTAAACTTCACAGGCAGGTAGGGAACTTGCTTTGATACCATGTTAGTGAAATAGGATCTGTAACTTGTAATAGCACTTGTAGAATTTTTATGTGTTTTCCAAGTTACTAGATGAATGAATATATATGTGAAATAAAGAGGCATGTCTCTTGAAGAGACATGTCCCTTTAACATATTAACTTACATTAGTTATATTGATAACACAAGTAATATACCCTTAATATATTATAATGGTTATAAAACTATATATATATATATATACATATATATATATATATATATATATATATATATATCACTCTTAATATAAGTTAATTATTTCATATATAATAGTTGTCATATATTATATATCTCATATATATAATATAATTTATCCGACAGAATTATAACATTAACATCCTTGTATGCAAAGTGTTTGATGAAATTCCTTGAGCCTTTATCAGCATTTTGAGATCAGATTTGAGCAGGGTCATTACAGTGTCACAAGCCCAACTGGATTCAAAAAGTTACCCAAATTGG
The DNA here is from genome assembly GCA_028749045.1 of Cupressus sempervirens. Taxonomy (NCBI): domain Eukaryota; kingdom Viridiplantae; phylum Streptophyta; class Pinopsida; order Cupressales; family Cupressaceae; genus Cupressus; species Cupressus sempervirens. The sequence continues at coordinate 476,879,570 of CM053787.1, forward strand.
TAAATTGTAATATATGCCTGCTATCTGGTGGAATTTCCACTGTTATTCTGATGCCACTGTTCTTGTATGATTTCCCACTGCCATCTCTGGATTCTGTTGAAGTGAGAAATTGCATTCCTAAATATATAGATTATGGGAACTGTAATCTGATAAGACATTGTATCACCAATGTCACCAATGGATAATCAGGAATTTAACTTGGTCCTAATAAGGATATTCAGTAAGCACACAGGGATTGAAGCATGCATTCATTTAAAATGCTCAGAGATTAAACGGATAAAATTAAAGTTGCTGAGAGCAAGAAATTTTATTACAAGTTACTTCATATCACTGCCTCTGCATCCATTGGGCCTCACATAAAGAAATTATCACCAAAGAGTAGTATAATCTCCCCAACAATAATAACTTCAATCTTATATCATCTGATTTCATCCCATGAAATCTCTGCAGGGACCTAGCGAATAGCTCAAATAGCTAGCTCGGCAACTGCTGATTAAAAAGGCTGACAATAAAGGCTTTGGAAATAATATATGAGCTCATTTCATTCCCAAAGCTTGCTTACTGTCCACCATATTTATATGAGCATTTCAAACAGATCTCATGGTCAAATAGGTCAAGAGAACTACAACTCTACTTAAACATATAACGATTTCTCTGAGAGTAAATCTAATTGAGGAAATGCCTTTTTCAACACCCACACACTCATTATCCGCCACGAGTTCTATTGTACTGTGTTTTGACACACATATATGATGAGGGGTAAATGATCATCTACTTTAGGCAAACAAAAACAGGATTATACATCATATTGATTATCAATCGCCTATACAAGACTTAGAAATGATTATTACATAATATAAAACCCTTATCTGAGATTGATGGGGTTAAAGAAAGTGAAAAAAGATCAAAAATTCTCAAACAGAAAATATTTTACTACAAGAATAAAGCAGATTATTAAACACCCAGAACATTTGATTTATTTTCTCTAAGTCAAATTTAACCACCCAAAGATAAGACAAAGGTCCATGTTTATAGCGATAGTACAAGAATCATTCAATCATCAATGAAATTTATAACTGAATAATATAAATTTAAGCACTATTTGTATTTCAAGTTCCTAATTTAATTCCAGAACTATGAATATGAATAATACAGGCTCAAAAGGACAAATAGTTGTAATACTTGAGCAGTTTAGTGCTTTCAATTTAAAAACTAGCATAACACTGAAATGGCAAGATGCCCATCACTCATATGCTGCAAGCGATGTGATGAGCACATGGTTATACTAAGGAGTTAGGGGGTGGGGGGTGGGGTAGTATAACGACATACTTTTGCTTTTTCAACTTAATAGAATAAGCACATGCATCAGTACTAACAAGAGATCTATCAGAGAACAGAAGATATATGTGGAAACCCTAAAAAAAGAAACCCACGGCGACTTAATGCTTTTATACAAACTCCCTTTGACAAACTTTATAGGCTCAACTAACAAGAGGCATAAACATTCATTCAATTCATGAGAAACTTTCCCACTAGGCGCACTAACCCCTCATTCTATTCATGAGCAATTGCCCACTAGAGGCACCAACCCCTCATTCTCTTCGAAGCACCAACCAAAGTTGCTTCTACAATGGATGATGGATGATCTTATCCTTCACAAATGATGCTTTTACTTCTCTTCCTCAACTCTGCTACAATCTCTTCATAAAACTTCATCTATCCTTGCTACCAAATCTGCATGAATCCTTCTTCACAGATCTGATGTAATTAATTCCACATCCTTTTCTTTTCAATCCGCATTACATTGAGAAACACATATTTCACACTTTCTCTTTCCAATCCAAATTGAAATATCTGAATTCCTTAGTAAGAGAGGTGACTCCAACTTAGAGATACAATGTAGTGGGCTACTCCCAATTCAATTAAATCACTTGCATTTAATATGGATCACCAGAAATCAGAACTCATTCTCTGCTTTCCCAGATTTTATCAGATTTTGTTTTTCCAGCAGTAAAGATTACAGGACTCTTGAGGTTTTTTTCCCAGTAAATGAACCATATAGTTTTCGAGGAGATAATACTAGGAAAAATTAGTTTGAAGCTTAATACTGTTTAAAACAGATATTTCAATTGGCACAGTTTTTGACTTAATAAAAAACAAGTTTGCAATATATTAAAATGCCAGTATTCTTTAGTTCCGTTTATAATTAAACAATCACCTCCAGCTCAAATAGAGAAGTAGAACCTGTCATTTGTGAATCAAGCAGGTCCTGATGTAGCAACCAAACTCTAATGCTCCTTCCTCCATTATTACATGATACAGAGATCCTGGAAACCTTCTAATGTCATACGTAGCTTGTTCCACTTCTAGCAGATCCTCTGTATGTATTCTAAGTGACTCAACGGCTCATCTTCTCCTTGCAACAACTAACAGACATCTCTATTTTTCTGTTTGTCCAAGAGATTTACTAGAGATGCCATTCCTTAGCACTGAGTATCATCTTTTTTTTGTTTCAAGCATCAACACCCCTTCAGAACACAAGGCTTGACAAAAAAAGACTGACACTGAAGTTTGTGACTTGTGGTGAGCAAGTGGAATCCAATCTCTAAAATGTCAATACTAAACCACATGCATCTTCCTGGTTTTGAGGTACGACAACGTATAGATATTCTTCTCAGCAGCAAACTCATGATGACAGCATTCCAAAACAGCACTACTAAAGAGGAAATATTGACTTCTGTTTGTTCACGGTAATCTTCAACACTAAAAAGGAACTCAAGTTTTGTTGTATTTGACTAACCTCCCTTCAAATCAAGGGACTTCTGGTTATGAGCTTTAGGGATTTTTAGAGCTCTTTGATTCACTCTCGACAACTGATACCGTGATTAAGATTCACTACCCTGTAAGACAGGCTCAATGCAGTTTGATCCTACTGCAACAACACTGTTAGCTTTGCTTTTCAAAGACATATTTTGCTATCCCTTTCCTAACAACATCATCCCTTACTTCAATTCTCTACCAAAAAACTAGCTATCCTGGAAATATCTCTCAAATCCGAAGATAGTATTCTTCTTAGAAATGAACATCCCTCAAAACCTGGAGTATTCTCTACTCTCTGCAAAGAGCCCAGTCTACAACAACTCTGATAAAATGTCCTTCTTTCCCTTGTCTGAGCTATACCTCCTTTTTAACTTGTCACCATACCATGACTACCCACCAAATATTGATTCCACCTTATAGAAATTTTTTCCTTTTTTAAATTCAGGAATTCCCTTTACTAGACAAAGATAAATATTTCACTTCAGTAATAGGTTAATTAATTTTTATGTTGTTGAAATAAATAAATTAATCTAATTAAATACTTTTGACGGCCCTATTATTTATTAGATTTACCATTGTTGTTTTATGAACTTCAAGGGGGCACTACAAGGAACTAATACCCTCATGTAGATTCTATAAGTCTAGTGGTTGAATCGAGCATTGATGGTCAATCTTTTGGTACAACGGCAACCACACTTGTACACATCTTCCATTGATAGGTCCTTCAATTACACTATGTGCCAGCATTACAGTATTAGGCGAGTCCCAAGGCGAGGTGGCCAAAACGAGGCTGGCTGCCTCTGGACTTGGACTTGATCAAATCATGGCCGAGTCTTGCTTGAATCACCAAGTGAGCAAACAAGAATGACTCGTTGAGTCCCGTCAAGCTGCCTAGGTTGGCAGCCAACACCCATAGCGAGGTGGCCAAAACGAAGTTAATTGCCTGTGGACTGAGACTCGGTTGAGTCATGGCCAAGTCTTTCTTGAATCGCCGAGTCAGCAAGCTCGAAAGACTCACTGAGTCCTATCAGGCTGCCTCAGCTAGTAGCCAATGCCCATAAAGTGGCAAAAAAACTTTTTTAATGTTATTTCCTTGTTTTTTCCGTTTGCAATGCATCACTGATACCTAAGGTTATTCTATCACTTGCAAACACACAAAATAGAGAAAGAAGACTTGAGAGAAGAGTATTGAGGTTTTTCAGCTCAAGAGCAGGACGATTTATACAAATATAACATTTAAGTATAAGTTGCTCATACTTTAAGTTATATTTGTATAAATATTGTCAAGATGTTTGAGATAGGTTTCAACTTCATAGGAGTCAAAATGCAGATTGTAGATTTTGGGGGTTTTCAAATAATTCAAGGCTTAGCCAAATTTCAAGGTTCAACATGCCTTCCACGGTGTTATCTCCCACAATCTATCTTGGTTTTTTGCGGTCAAATTGAAGTTAGAAGTCGATGATCCTGTCTTCAGAGATGAAGACATGGAGTTGGTTGATCAGGTGGATCGAGAGGCAGAGGCACTGGCAATGGCAGTAGAGGAGGCTAGAGCACAAGGAGACCCTATGCAAGACTAGAGCAATTTTATTCGAAGCTTTGACTGGATGCAATTGTGATAGAGCAACTCAGAAGCTTTGACAGCAGTTTGTGCCTATTATCTTTGATTCATGTTATTATTGTGTTCAATAATAGAGCATAGTGAGTTAAGAAGCAATTGAAGCCGCAGCTTTGGCTGGGAGCGGTTGTGGTAATACATAGAATAGAAGCTTTGACTATAGCTTGTGTTACCATCTCAAATTCATTAAAATAGTTTGAACTTCTCTACTTTTGGAAGCCTTTGCGCCCCAATGGTAGAGGTTTTTCTTATAGAATAGATTAAGACTAAAAATAATTTATAGAATAGAGATCATCTACTTTTGGAAGTCTTTGTGCCCCAATGGTAGTGATTTTTCTTATAAATAAGACAAATATGACTTAGAGCCAAACCGGTGCGCATTCAGTCAGCCTTTGAGTTGGTGTTGGTTTATCGATAGCACCATTTCCAGCTACTAGATAGAAGCGTAGTTAGAGATTTCATCTTGCCCATTAATCACTCCACAGGTGAGTGGATTCTTTCCTGAAAGTTAAGAGGGAAGAATATTAGTTACACCCCTTACGAATCTCTCAACTTCTTGCTTACCTTGAGTTGATCCAAGGAACAATGAGAAGTGAGAGCCTTCCCTTTAAGGTAGGAGAGACTTTGTCTCATATGTTTTGGCTTTTTGCAACTAGATTTTCACAAAATTGTCAGTTGCAAAATATCCACCCAACAGGACGTCCTCTCATCCCTATTCTTGAGTGTGACAGCTATGTGGAAACAACTTTTTTCTGGGGTCGGGGGAGAGGGAGGTGATGTAGAGGGTATTTTCGTAATTAAGTAATTAAGTAGTTATTAGGAGAAGTTTGTACCAAAGATCGCGTCAATAACCAACTCGAGCACTATATGTAGTACATAGATGGAATAGAATGGCATGGCAATTCAAGACAATCACTAGTACAGTAACTCTGTTTAGTATAATCAATAAAAGATATATGTTACCTTCTTGTGTATTGCTCCAATTACTAAATTAGATGTGATGATAGCACTATAATTTCTGTATGCATATGTTGTTGGCAACATTTCTACCATATTGGCATAAACAAGCTGATTTGGTGACACTTGAAGAAGAAGTCCTTATTCAGATTATCTTGTGATCAGTTTATTCTAAGAGAAGGAATTAAGATTTAGAGTGAGCTTGTGTGGCAAAGGGAGAATGTCAAATTCTTATGTAGAAGATCAGCAAGCCCATATAGCAATGTGACTTATAAAGCTCCTTGATTGGTCAAGCAATGGAGCCCAACCTAATTTATTATAATAATTGAAGTTGTGCATATGATGTCCCTATTGACAGGGGGTCTTGACTAGGAGGGAGTCTCAGCATTCAGTGATCTTTTATGTGTTTTAATGAGTTCTTATCTGTGAGAGAAGTTCAAGGTGCAATCCCTTGATGAGTCCTACTCTGTGAGAGAGGTTTGAGGTGCAATCCCTTGTCAATGAGTTCTTCTCTATGAGAGAAGTCCAAGGTGCAATCCCTTGTTAATGGGTTCCTCTCTACAAGATAAGTGTGAGGTGAAATCCCTTGTTAATGAGTTCTTCTTTACGAGAGAAGTTGAGGTAAAATCTCTTGTTCCACCCTCTAGGAGTAGCTATGGTGGATCCACCCTTTGGGAGTAGCCATGGTGGAAGTCATGTGTGAGACCCCATGACTTTGTTTTCTGTTTTTTCTAATTGACCCTCTATAGTAACAATGGTTGATATTGTTATGCTGAGATAACAATTTTACTAAGAAAATCTGTGATGAGATTTTGTTGACATTCTTTTTGGTTGTAGCCTTGTGTTATGACATGTGGAAGATCTCTCTCTCTTGCTAAGAGGGAGCATTGAAGTTGTAGCTTCCATAGAGACTTCATACATACCTAAGACTATGTTGGTAGTTTGTGACTTCATGGCATCTCAGTTGCTTCTTCGTAATTATCAAACTGTAGCTTCTTTCATATGGCACGTCTTCATATTATGCTCTTCCATTTGTAATGGCGACATGGACAATTTTCCTTATGTCTCAACAGCTGATATCATCACTTGTTTGTGTGCCTTGTGATGCCATTATTCTTCCTTCAGTCAACAGCTCATAATGTGTAACGGCTTCAAGTATTACCATGGTGTGATATTTAGTGGCATCATATCATTATGTAGGTGTTGTTTCTTCCTTTTACTGTTGTGTGTGGCATCGATTCATATCATTCTTTCCGTGTGAGGAGTCATCTATCTTATGGTTGTCGTGTGAGGTGTCTGCTATATCTTATTTTTGCCGTGTATAATTGATAACGGCAGCCAATTCATTTTTCTTAGTTACTTTACAGTTGGTGACCTTTCTAGCTGTTTCACTATCAAGTGTTGTGTACTGGCTTGTCTGATTCTATAAAGAGCTGGGTGTTTGTTATTATCATCTATAGAGAGCAGCTGCTTGATTGAGTACTTGCGATGAGCAGCTTAAGAACATCTTTTACATATTGTTTAGTATTGCAGAGATATTGTTGGCTGTAGAACAGATGATAAGACTTGATGTTGATACAAAGAGTCTAGGAGACTATTGCCTTTGTACATTGTAGCTCGTTCTTTTGCTGTGCAGTCAAAAACTCATTATTTTGTAAGGGGAATCGTATTGATTCTTTTGTGTACAAGCTCAAGAGTTTGTGACCTATGTACTGAGACTGTTATTATCTAAATAAAGGAGGACTCTTTCTGGGTGTGACTTGGTTTTTCCATCAAGTAGGAGGGTTTTTCAAGGGTAAATAATGGTTTCATTTGTCTGGATGCTTTTCTGTTTTTCTGTTTATTGCATTCTCATAATCTGGTTCAAAAACATTAACAGTAAGGCTGTTTCATATTTTCAATATCAACATACATGAAGAACGATGAAGACATGTCTCGCGTGGCACACATCTAAAAGACAGTCACAAAGAGTGATTGTACGTAGACTGACACTGAAGAATGAACAGTAGCAACACTTCAGATACTTACAATATAGAACACTTCATAGTCTGGATTGATCATTAAATCATATCAGAGAACACAAAGACTCCTCACTGTCAGATTAATTTCATGATAGTAAAGAATGCACAACAGAAGTCTCAGAATCAATACTGAAGAAAACACAGATACAACGGTAGCTCAAAAGAAATCACTGCAGGTAATTTGATATCTTCTGCAGCTACAAACATTAACATTTGGTTATGCCTTTTGGTCTAGCCAACACATCTGCAACATTTCAATCTAATATGAATAACATATTCAATTAGCAATTAAAGAAATTCCTAATTGTGTTCTTCAATGGCATTCTCATGTTTAACAAAACATGGGAAGAGCATATAAAACAGTTGGATATAGTTTTGGGAATAGTAGAAATACAGTCCTTATATGCAAAAGAGCCTAAATGTGAATTCTGAATGATCAAAATACTATACTTCGGTCATATCATTGACAAAAGATGGGTTCAGTAAACGATGGTTTCAGTACACGATGAGAAGATTCACGCCATCTTAGATTGGCCTCCACCAAACACTCCACTGAATTATGTGGTTCCTATGGGTTGTGCAGCTAGTGTTAAAATAAATTCTCATCTTGGAGCACCCGTCACAAGTCTAACCAAGAAAGGTGCATTTAAATAAATGAATGAGGCACAAAGGGCATTTGATAAATTGAAGGTAATAAGCACTTATCCGGTCCTTTCCCTGTCAAATTCTAATCAATCTTTTGTACTAGAGTGTGATGCATCAGAAGAAATGAATGGGGCAGTTCTGATGCAAAATGGGCATCCTATTGCTTTTGAAAGTAGGAAATTGAAAGATTGTACTTTGTATATGACAAGGAAGTGCTTGCCATAATGCATGCATTGACCAAGTTTCAACAATATCTAGTTAGTCGAAAGTTTGTAGCGAGGACAGATCATGATAATTTGAAGTACTTCTTGGAACAAACGGACCTTAATGAATGTCAACAAAAACAGCTTAGTAAGATCTAAGAAAATGATTTTGCTATCCAATATGTGAAAGGAGAAAAAATGCAGTTGTCAATGCCCTATCCTAGAAACCAACTATTTTATTATTATTTGTGATCTCAACTGATTGGAAGGCTCACTTTCTAGTATAGTATTCAAAGAACACCTTTACATGGGAACTAATGGATGGGCGAATTTGGCTGGCATCATTTATTACAAAGATAGACTCTGCATAGTGCCTGAACCAAAACTAGAGGAAAAGATCTTGAGAGTTCTCCACGAGGCACCATGGTAGGACACCCAGGATATTTCAAAGCCTACAGACAAGTTAGAGATAGGTTCTTTAGGAAAGGCGTTAAAAATACTGCTCTTCATTTTGTAAAAGAGACCCTACATGCAAAAAGAATAAAGTGGAATATACTTTCCTTGCAAGCTATTACAATCCCTTTCCATTTAGAAGCAAAAATTGGAGAGCACATCAATGGACTTTATCGCTGGACTCCCTAAATTCAATGGCAACGATTGTATTTTTGTGGTTGTTGACCAGCTAAGCAAGTGCATGCACTTCTTTGCTATCTCATTAAAATACAACCCACCACAAGTTGCAAAATTGTTCCTCAGAGATATTCAAGCTCCATGGACTTCTGAAGAACATAGTAACTGATCATAATATCTTTTGAACCAAATCAATCAAGTTCACATGCACAAAGTTGACACTAAAATGGCAGTGATAAAGATAAGTAGTGAATGTCAATCAATAGTTCAGAATTTGGTATTACGTCTTTTGTCATATAGTTATTTCAGCTACTCAAAATACCACAATGAGACGAGTGAGTGAAGAGAGAAAAATGATCTTTCTATTGAGCTGATTGATGCGCTTAGGGATGTGTTAGGGCATTTTCAATGCAGAGAAAGAGTTTTAAAATGCCTTTTATGCTCCTTTTTTTATCCTCGACGCCTTTGGATACACTAGGGTACATTTGGCTACTTAACCTGGGTGACCCGAACCATAGACAGGGGCGAACCCATATCCAACACAAGTGTTGGAGGCCTTAAGGCAAAACCTGATAACTTAGATTCAAAAGAGAAATATCCAATAGAGGCTGAAATTGAATAGCAATATGCAAGAAATGTCTCAAATAAAAATGCCAAAATTATAAAATAATTACCAGTTTGACTTTTCATTCTATACTATGATTTTCTGGAACTGGTGAATTCTGCAGTTCTAGCTTAGCGGGAACTATTTTTATTGCAACTCACTTTATTTTTTAAGTATATTTAACAAGCAATGCACTAATCTGTAATCTCTCTTCCCTCATTCTAGAAGGCCATTTCCAATGGGCCTCTATCATGGGAAATAAGAGGTATTTGAAATATCCCTTTCCGGATATTTTTCCAAAAAAACCCTTGATATTAAAGTGCAGACTTAAAACCAAACAGAAAACCAATACTTGATATAAATTCCAGAACTTTAATCGATTTATAGCTAGCAGATTTGAATACAAGAAAACTCAGAAAAGTTCGTTTTATTCCTCCAATATTCACAAGCACATATATTAACCAAGAATTAACACAAATAACCGCCAAATATGTTACTGTATTATATAACAGCAATACAATAACATGCAACAATCCAAATAATCCAATCTTACAAACAGAAATAACAGTCAGATTGGCAAATGTAGATAAAACTTATAAAAAGGCTAGGTTTGCATCCAACTTCCAAATGCTCCTTCAAGGGTTTGCATCCTCGAAGAGATAACCAATCACTGTTTCCAGCTCTCAGATTAATATTTGTTTTAAATATTATAATCTTCATAGCTTCCTGTGTGGAGCTTGTTGTACTTTTATCACTTTTTCCAATGTGAGGCACGCCCTTTTAGGCAATGTCAGATAAAACACCCCTTTTGTCTTTTAGTCACTTGAGTGAACATAGTACCCTTTTAAAATAAAATGACAAGTTAAATGAACTTTAATAGTGACTTAGTCAGTAAACCATATAATCATCAGGCATTAAAATAACTGACCAAATGAACTCAAATAAGCACGCGCAATAACTTGTTGGAAAGCTCCCGGCAAGACGCTTCAAAACCAACACTGAGGTACTGAAAATACGGAGCTCTGTTTACTTACTAAAAATAGTAAGCATCTGGACAAGCTGCCAAACTACTCTGATGGGTCTGAAACTATAAATGTCTAGGCCAAATCTCGAACTGAACCCTGTAAAGAACTTTTTTTGCCCCTAAAACCTAGGTGAATTGAGCCGAATGCACAGAATTATAATGTCCCAGAAAAATGGGACATTCCAATATCCCACTTCATTCTAGAAGCATTAATGGACCTCTTTTATGAGAAATAGAAGGGACATCATCTTTCTAGGAAGACAAAGATGGAAGAAAGGATGTGAGGTAGCAGGCTATAGGTCCAATAAAAAAAATATGCAATCCTTTTTTGAATAGAGGGTGTGATCACTCTTTTGCTCTCAACACTAACATTATTGGAATCTTCTTGTTTTTGATGTATGTCATAAGTTGCTCCCTTGGCAGCCATTTTTTGTTCAGTCTTGGACAAATTCTTATTCCTTATCTGGGCATAGCACATAGGTGAGCTATCATTCAGCTATATGAGTTTCAATACTCATTCCTGCATTCATCCAATACCAACAGAAGTCCTCATCTTCAAGGAGCTATTCCATCCAAAGTAACGAGACTCACCATGAGATGAGCGAGTCTCTCAAGTCGACAAGTCAAACATGGCTTGCCAAGTCAAAATGACTTGTGACTCGGGCTCGGCAGGTCAAGTGTTGTGACTCACCAGACTCGCAAGTCAAGGCGTGACTCGCGGATCACGACTATTGTAAAAACGCTCAACGGGCTATATCCTTAACAAACATCAATTTGCTTTTGCTAATCAACAATTTGATATTTTGTCAAACATTTGGCAGGCAAATTATTATCACTCAATAAATAATACTTTAAATTCACAGCCAACTGCTCACAATTTTAATTGATTAAGTCTTTATCAATTTGGACAAATGAATGCCACTAAACAATTCAAAAGTAATTCTATAATTGATGGCAATGCTACTAATATCCATTTAAAAATTGACTTCTGGAAATTTACAAGCATGTAATAATGAACCTAGAAATTGACTTCTAAAAAATGAAATATGGATTCCAACTCTCAAGAAATAATCCAATTTACTCGCAGGTTCAAAATTACGTGCTCCTTGCTTATAATCGCAGGTGCTCAAAAACCTGATTGCTGCCCTCCAATAATTGATTGCAGCCTTCCACAAAGTCTGAAATTGCTGCCAAATACAGGGACAACAGCCATAGTACATTCCTCTTTAACCACACCAAACAATAGACAATAATGGCATTCCAAATCACAAATTCTCCAGCCACAATGAAAATCCCAGGTACGGTACATAACAGTCAGGAAATACTATAATTTAATTAAGAAAATTCTCGGAATTAATTCACAATACCTCAACTATGAATTACCAGGCACTTCTTAATTCCAAACCCTTATACTTCAGTAAGGGCAAAGAAAACTCAAAAACTCTTCAAAAGCAACAAAAGAAATAATCAATTGAATGCTTTACTCATCAAATGGGCTCATATTTATAATCTCCAAATGGCACAAAATTTCCCAAATGAACTTCACTTAAGAAGCTTCCCACACACAACATTAAAATGTAATAAAGTACCATTATAAACTAATTTATTAATTGCTTTTGGCTCTGAAAATGACCTTTTTCACCATAACTTCAAACTCTGACATGTAAGGTCACTATTTCTTGTTCCCATGATTTAAAACTTTTCGTCCCGGTTCCAATGAGCTATGATATTGAGGTGACCAACCAACAACACTAACAAAAGTAGCAACCTCAGCATATTTAGACGAATAATAATAATAATTCACCCTGTTTACCGTACAGGGTAAGAAACTTAACACATGTAGTATAACATGATTCAACGCAGAACAAATACTTTATTCATATATGCACTCAATGATTACAATTCGAATACAATAACTACAATGATGATTCCAAACTCCATCTCGGATGTGTACATATACCTTTCCGAAGGTGTGACTCAAGCGTCACGCACCCGTTCGGATACTATTCTACCCGTCAGCTACACTATACATTTTACTGACAACATCATCCCCCCAAAAGAAAAGTTGTCTCTGGACGACAATATAACAAAACTCAAGATAAGAAAAATACATCAAAATACTAAACAGAGGGATGTGTCCCTGGCGTAGTGGCCGTCTGCGCCCTCAACTCATTCAGCGCCACCCGTAGCTTGTAGACTTGCTCTTTCCTAATCTTCAGTTCCGCTTATGCTTCCATCTGAAGCTCTAGGGCTGACTGCATCATCTCTATGATTTCTCCCAACTCTTTCTCTTTTTCGGCTACCACTTGTTCCTTTTCTACTGCTAATTGTTCCTTTTCTGTTGCCCGCCTCTGAAGTTGACTTTGTCTATCCAACAGGGCCGCCCTCTCGGATTCCCTGACTGCATCATCTCTACGATTTCTCCCATAGGCTATTTTTGGCCTCGTGGACGTTAAAATTTTATCTATCTATCTATCCCAACTCCTTCTCCTTTTCTACTGCCACTTTTTCCTTTTCTGCTGCTAACCATTCCTTTTCTGTTGCCCACCTCTGTAGTTGACTTTATCTATCCAACAGGGCTTCCCTCTCAGATTCCTAGGCCGCCCTCTCGAATTCCGATGCTGCCCTCTCTGAAGCTAACCTGGCAGTTGACTCCTCCCGAACTCTCTCAGCTGCTACCTAATCCACCTGACTCCTCCAATGAGTGTAATACGCCTCCCTGTATATCTTCACTACCTCATGAATCAAAGCCTCTACTCGGCTCTCCATACCGGGATCTCTCATCGTGGCCCAATCCTGTCACATCTCTGCAATCTCCGCATCCGGCCATCCCCACTCCTCAAAGTAGACAGTAAAGGCAGCTAGGCATCCCAATCTCATAAAAGATATAACCCTCTCCATCTCCTTAACGACTGAGCCCAATGCCTGAGTCTCCGCCGAAGCTAACACTTGGCAAACCCGAGACACTAGAGACGCTAGAGTTGCTACATCAACACGAAATGCCTCTCTTATCCCTATCTCTTGCACTACTAGATGTTCCTGTTGCACACCCATAGTCGTCTCTACTGCTTCCACCATACGCTCAAGAACACTGTGGTACTCCCTCAGCCTGTGTCTACCCAACCCCCTATAATGGGTTCTCCAATACTGCTTCCCGCGTGGGTGTCGGCGGGTCTGTCACTCAAGGTGCCAGGGTTCGGTGGAACCGTGTACTCAAATAAGCACTCAGCTTCTAGGTTCGGCTCTCTCTATCTCGCTCCGGTGATGCCAGCAGTGTTGTATTTACCATAACCACTGCATCAGAACCTACTACATCCAATCGGACACCTAATGCCCCCAACTCCTCGCCTGCCAGTACCTCCATTACCCCTATCTCTATGTCCATCTCCGCATCAGGTACCAAAGTCTCATCTCCTGTCTCTAGTAGAGTCTCACGAGCCGGCTCCATCGTCACCTCCGGAGCTACTATCTCCATTGGTGACAGAGGTGCCTCTGCTGCTGCCTCCGGAACAGCTCGTGTCTCTATGATGGGTTGCGTCGTAGCTGAAACTAGTGTCATCACCCCTGACTGCCTGAATTGACCAAATCCTGGAATGCCATGTATGCCCACAGGAACCAAGTGTGTCGTAGCCGAAAGTACAGGCCGAGAAAATCTCAATGGTGTAGCTATGATCACCTCTACCTCCTCATCCTCTTCCCCCTCAATCCCACTCTCCTCTGAAGATGTCTCCTCTCGACCACTATCTGTGTTTCCACCTTTGGCCTCGATCGCTTTTGTCCGATGGTTTTGGTGCCAAGTGTATCCAAATGCCTCCACTGCATAATAGTTGGTTCGCTAAGCGCGAGTGGTCCTGGTTTGGCCTTCAGCGCATCATTCGAAATCATCCACGTTGTTCCTTCCAAGAACAGGCCAATAGCATAATGCAACATATAAAACGTTTTGTGCTGCAATGTCATAAATTCCGACATCCATTCGGCCAATAATGTTGCCCAGTCATATACTCTGCCGTGCAAAATTTCGTTCATCATTGCTACATGGGGGAAAGAGATATCTGAAGCGCGGCTCGAACCTATGAGGCGGCTTTTCACTATGTCCATCAAACAACGCCAGTGACCCTCCTGGATATTAGATTTCTTTAACCCTCTGCGTTTGGACGTGTCTGAAAGAACCTCCTATTCCGCCTGCGACAGGTCTCCACACACAAGCTGTATCAACTTCAACTTCACTTCACGGTTCATCTTTTTTGGCTTGCTCTCTATTTTTCTTTCGCCTTGAACATGACCAGCTATGCCAAATACCCATGTAAAATCAGTCAGTTTGAATGATACTACTAAATTGCAACCAAGATATTGTAACATACTGGTCCGAGAGAACCTGCCATACGTTTCAATCATTATACACAAAAACCCTTTGTAGTCTTTGATGCAAAATACTAGCATTTGCACTACCCATTCTACTTGTGCTTTCTGGATACTAACCTTCACCTGATGGTTGTCTGGAGTCTCTTGCCACCACTTCCAGCATTCTGCACCATTTAACCCTTCAAATGTAATACTCTACTGTAGGAATGTCTCTCGGCTGCTTTGGTTGCTTTACTTTCTTCTTACTTGCACCTACACTGGTATCTCCTGCTACACGAATTCCGAATGGCAATGTTTTAACATTCCTATTCATGGTTGCATCTTCGTCAAGTTTCTTTTTCCAAGCCCTCTTCCCAGCTGACTGCATAACTGTCACTTCTTTGTCATTTTGTGAATAAACCGTTAGGGCAATTACTTCCCGTACAAACTTGCTACAATTTTCTTTCTTCCTTAGCATTCGTACTATACGACTTCCCTCAAGCTTAGTGAAGTACGGCTACAATTCCTTCACTGAATCGGCTCCTCCTGGTACGGCTTGGCTTAAACAATGATTAGTCTTAATCCTGTATTCTATACAAATTTCAATTGTCTCTTGTTTGCTTGTAGTGGCCATACGGCTAGTTTTTCTTCTCCACTATACGTTGTATGGCCTTTTCCTTCAATTCTTTTCTAAATGTGTTGTACAATTTTCTTTGTTTCTATGAAATAATTCTATCTCCTCATATCATACGGTTTTGTATTCTTTCCTAGATATTCACCATACGGCATTCATTTTTCATAACTTATCCTTGCTTTGTGCATCGTATGGCTCCTGTTCCCTGTTGCTTTCGTTGTACGACCTTTCCCTTCTCTACTGGTCATTGTTCTTCCTGGACTTCAAGCTTAAACTTTCAGAAACAATAGTCCTGTCTACGCCATACGACCCTCCTCCCTTTCTATCTTCATACGATCTCCTCTTGTTCCTAAATCCCGAACGCTTCCCTAGCTACCTACATACGGTGTCTAGATTTCCAGTATTCACCTTCCTTGTCTTCTGTATGGTAGATTTCACATGCATGCACAACTTTCTTGGGGTCGTATAGTCATTTGCTCGCCTTATGATTGATCTATTTTCCTTCCTAGGTGGTCGTACGGTCCTCTTCTTAACTCCAATTTCAGTCCTTTACTATACGGACTGCTTTTTCATATAGCTTCAGCCGTACGGCCTATATATCTTTAGGTATTTTTTTTTCCTAAGCTACACGCCAAATGGAGTTGTTCATAGTTTATGACTACATGCCCAATGCAATTGTTCCCACTCTTTACCAACCGTACGGTTGTCTGCTTTAGCCGTGTTCTTCCTCTAGCCGTACGGCTTCCAATTCCTCTTCCTCTAGTCGTACGACTTCCAATTCCTCCTCCTATGCTCCTAGTTTACCATGCGTTGTACGGTCTTATGCAAGTTTTTATTTTCTTCCGGCTTTCCTCTAGCTGTACGGAGTATTAATACCTCTATGGTGTGCCTCTTAAGTCCACGGAATCAGGCCGTACGGTAGACCATACTCCCATTGCTTTTAAAGTTGATTTCACCATTATATTTTGATTTCACTTCCTGCTCTTTTAATACTTCATTTTTTTTATTCCTTTTTACTACTCCGCACTTAGAATTATGTTTTAACTCCATATTTTATTTGCTTATTGTACATATATACATTATTTACAGTTGTTTTTTCTTTCTTAGTTGTTTGTCGACGAAGGACCATTTCTTTCATGGCATGTTTTTAACTTCGATCCGTTTACTGCATCTGGTATTTCTTTTCCGTCAAGTGTCTAACTTAATTGCTCCGTTATAGCCAACTTCCCGTAACTTGTACTGCCTAACCCATTTAACTTTGAACTTTCCAGGTCTGATTTCATTCCGTCCGTTATACTTCAATACTAACTAGCCCAGTTGAAAGTTGTTTAATTTTAAGTGCTTATCATGCCATGCCTTCCGCTGGTTTTGTGTAACTTCGATGGCCCATTGTGCCTGCAACCGTCGCTCATCAAGTTTGTTCAAATTGTGCAATCTCTCCCTTAAGCTTTCCATATTGCCCATCTTGTTCTCAATTGCTATCCTCAAACTGGGTACCATGAATTCTGTCGGCACCACTGCCTCTTGTTCCTACATCAGCTGAAATGGGGTATGTCCTGTAGGTACTTTATATGAAGTACGATACACCCATAGGGTTGATGGCAACTTTTCATCCCAATCTTCTCCCTCAACTGCACAGGATTTATAAATCACTCCAACCAAGATTTTGTTCGTTGCTTTTACTTGTCCGTTGGCTCTCGAATAGTATGGGTTTGACAATGAATGATACATCTTAAATTCAGTAGTAAGCAGTCGGATAACATGGTTAACAAAGTGTCCTCCCCGATCACTTGTCAACTGTAGTGGAATCCCATACCTAGTAATAATTTGCTCATAAATAAACTTTGTTGTGCTTACTGCCAAGTTATCTGGTAATGCGCGTGCCTCCACCCATTTAGTCAGGTACTCCGTTGCTACCACAATATATCGCACCTTCTAATTTTGCTCACCTTCAGAGGTCCAATGAAGTCCAATCCCAATCTTTCAAAAAGTTATTGCGTGTGCGAGGGATTCAGAGCCATGGAGTCTCTCTTCAATGGTTTCCTAGCTCGCTAACATGTGTCGCATGCAATGGCCCACTCCCTGGCATCATTGTATACAGTTGACCACCATAGTCCTACCAGAAGTATCTTCCGTGCAGTTGTATCTGGCCCCATGTGTCCTCCTACCGGTCCTTCATATGCTTCCTTTAGTACCTTAGGAATTTCCTCCTCTAGGACGCACCGCCTTAGAATCTGATCAAATCCCATTTTGTATAATAGCCCATTGATTAACTAAAACGTCTAACTCCTCAGCACTAGTTTCCTTCTCTCATTTGGTGGCATGTCACTCGGAAACTGCCTCGTCGATAGATATTCTCCAATATGTGTGTACCAAGCTGGTAGTACTGTAACATGAAATAGCTGCGCATCTGGGAAGTCATCATTAATTCCCTCAAGTGGCTCCCCTGATTTTATTCTTGACAGGTGACCTACACTTACATGACTTTTTCCTGGCTATACCACAATCTTAAATGTGAACTCCTGTAATAATAGCAACCATCGACTTATTCTTCCTTGAATAATCGGCTTATTTACCAAATATAGCAATCCCTAATGATCTACGTAGAATATGAATGGGGTGGCCAACAAGTAGTGTCTAAACTTCTGCACTACGTATACCATCCCTAACGCCTCTCGCTCCGTTGTACTATAGTTTTTCTCTGCCTTTGATAACAATCTACTTGCAAAATATATTGGATGGTCCAATCCGTGGTCACCAATTTGCACCAATGTTGCTCCAATGGCATAATTTGATGCATCTACATGAACATGAAATTCTTTGTCCCAATTTGGATAGGCTAAAAGCGGAGCCGTAGCCAACCTTGTTTTTAGTCCCTCAAAAGCTTCATTCTGTTCAGCCTCCCATCTGTAAGGTTCACCCTTGCAGGTGAGTTTGTCCAGCGGATAAGAAGCTTTTGTAAAGTTTTTAATAAATCTCCGATAATAACCGATTTGCCCTAAAAATGACTTTACTTCTGATTAATCCACCGAAGGTAGCATCTCCAAAATTATGCGGACCTTGTATGGATCCGTCTTCAATCCTTCTTTACAAACTATGCATCCGAGCAGCTTTCCCTATGGCACCATAAACCTACACTTCTTTGGGTTCAACGCCAATCTTGCTCATCTGCACCTCTCCATGCATTCTTCGAGCATCGTTATGTGTTTCTCCTCTGTGCTAAAAATTGACCAATCATCTAGAAACGCCTTAAAACTTCCAACAGACATTTTATCAAATATGTGTAAGATAATCCTTTGGAATCTTGTCGGGGCATTGCATAATCTGAACGGCATCCTGTTGTATGCATATACCCCATCTTCCACAATGAATGTCATTTTTAATTTGTCCTCCTCCGCAATGGATATTTGGTTCTACCCTGAGAATCCGTCCATAAATGAATAAATTTCATGCCCCCCTACTTCCTCCAAAATGCTATCTGTAAATGGTATTGGAAATGGGTCTTTAACTGTTGCGCCGTTTAGACATCAGAAGTCCACAAATATTCTTATCTGTGTTGTGTCCTTTTTCAGGGATATCACAATCGGTGATACCCACTCACTTGTCTGCACTTTAAAAATCATTCCTACCTCCAGCATCCTACCAATTTCTTCCGTGACCTCTGTTGCATAGTTCTTATTCATTTGGTACAGCCACTTCCGTACAGGTACTACACCTTCGATCAATGGTATCCGATGAACACATAATTCTGGTGGCACTCCTTTTAAGTCTTTATATGTCCAAGCAAAAACATCCTTGTACTCCATGAATATTTTGAATGCTGCCACCTTCAACACTGGGTTCCAATCATCTCCTACTAGAATGTTTTCGGATTTTCCTCATCACCCAAGTTCATTGTTTTCACCGTAGGCTCTTCATACTTCATCAGTTTATCTTCACTGAACATATGAGTTGGTGTTTCATCCACCTGCGCTTCTCCCTCCTTTAGTTCACTATACTCCTTCAGGAACTCATTGCCTGCATTTTCTTCCTCAACACCCAACATGTTGCAGCTCGGAAAGACCTCGTAGTCTTCCATTTGCCAGTGTAGCAGTCCGTTCACCGAATCTAAGTCGTCATCAGTTGACCCTCCTTCTAATCTCAACACCCCTTCCTCAACTAGTTTCATCCTCTCTTTTCTTTCGTCATCACTCTCGCCTTTGCCTTTTGAGTTCGACAATGTTGCTTCTTCCCCTGCCATTTGTGTATGCAAATCAATTATGAATCTCCTGCCTCCTTTCTCCATAGATAGGGTGTTCCATTTCCAATCTTGTTTTACCTTTGCTTGCACCAGCCACCCCCGCCCCAGGATGGTGTCGTACCCTCTTCTCTTCAGTGGGAGGACCACAAAATCCAGTAAAAATGGTTGTGTCCCAATTGTTACTAGTCGTGCCATCAAAGTTCCCAACAGCTTTATCCCATGCTGATCTGCTGTGAGTAACTAGAAAGTAGGTGGCCATAGTGTGGGTTGTCCAAACTTTTCCCAAATATCTTCCGGCAATACATTCACCCTTGATCCTCTGTCTACAATCGTATCCGTCAGCACAATACCCAAAATGCCCATCTCCACTACTGCCAGGTGTCTTCCTGTTGTAAGTGCCAGTAGCATTGGGTCTGTTGCCGTTGTTCCCTTACTATCCCTTGCTTCCTCCGTCACTCTCGAGGACGGTGTCATATTCATAATGGCTGTATGCAACTATGGCATCATGAGAAGGTCATTTAGTTTAATAAGCACTTATGTTTGCATTATCTACCTCATCATGTTCTATTCCACTAAGTTCCTTTTCGAAGTTTCGGCAGTGTCCTTGATTTGTGATTTTTCTGCTTTCATCTGTTTTTCTATCTCTGCTCGTGCTTTTTGTAACCTTTCCTTCTCTTCTTTTGCATCTGGATATTTCACTTTCCTCGCTTGCTCCCATGTAACTACCAGTACTTTCTTATCACACGTTTCAATGCTTAATAGATTTACCCCTTGTTTTGGACATTTTGCATCTTTGTGGTTCCCTAGACCACACCATCTGCATAGTAGCGTGGCATCTCTTTTGTAAGACAATCCCTAGCGAAGTGGCCCCAAAGATTGCATGCCCGACACTGTATCATCGGCCGTCCACTCGCATCATACTATATTTGACTCTGGCCTCCGTTGTTATTGTTGTTGTTTCCACCCCTTCCGCGTCTATTATTATTGCGATATCCACACGAAGTTGCATCATTACTTGTGCTATTGCGGTTGGATGCTTCTTGCATTAGTAACCCCTACTGGTGTCCTTTTGATTTCATATTAAACAGGCACTCTTTCAGGGAATGTCCTGCCACCTGGCAAATATCACAAAACTGTTTTTTCGAGCATGAGCCCTTTGTATGGCCAGCCTCTTTACAATCTATACACCACAATTCTCCCTTCACTGTGTCCGAATTCTTTTTCAAATTCTTAAATTCTTTCATCATTCGAAGCATATCTTTCTATAATGCTCGCACCTTCTTGTTTGATTCCTCGTCACTACTGCTACTTTCAGATGATCAATCGTTTGAATCCAAGAATTTATGCTTTTTCTTCTTACTTGCCTTTTGTTCACTTTCTAAATCCATTGCACGAGTATGCATGTCAGTGTACGACGCCGGTGGTACAATCTTCATTTTCTTTTTCAAAGCCGACCATAGCCCTTCCACAAACCATCGTTTTTTCAAACCGTCTACCGATTGACTTTCCATCTTCCCGACAAGCTCTTTCAATCGTCTGGCATAGGCCTGTACTGTTTCATTCTTTCCTTGTTTAGTACTATATATCTCTACTACTATTTCATTATTATCCCGAAGCAATCTGAACTCTGCTATAAATTCCTTTTTAACATTCGGCCATGTAGTCAGTGTCTGAGGGTCGACGTCGGAAAACCAATCAATTGCCATACCCCGCAAAGTTGCTAGGAACTGTCTGATCCAATCGTACTCATCTATCACGCCATTTGCCGTCCATATGGTTTCACACATTTTGTAATGTCGGATTGGATCTTCTGTACCATCACCATTAAACTTGGGTAATTTTTCTTTAGGACCTCCCATCGCTACTTTCCTTTGATTCCTGAAGTACTTGCTGAGCACCCACGCTATTCTAAGCACCCGCATTGTTCAAAGCACTGCTACTTTCCTTTGATTCTGAGGTACTTGCTGAGCACCCGCTGTTCTGAGCACCCGTGCTATTCAAAGCACCTGTGTTGCTCTAGATAGTAGCCTTGTTTCCAACAACCGCATTGCCTGGTGAAAGGTCTTCTTCAAGTGAGGTTGTTCTATTCTCCGCCTGTATCTGTTTGTCCGATGTATCGAGAACAAAGAGTTCACTCCACCCTCGTGCTCTCTTAGCACTCCAAGCTGTGCGAGTTGCTGCCCTTCCGTTCGGACACTCTCCCCTCGGCATATAAAGGTTAAGGAACTCTTCCTTTGTTTCTTCCACCAAATTTAATCGTTGTGAAGTCTCCTCCGGCAATTCCTCGGCACTCCTCAATCTACTAGGTGAGTGCACTCCCTCCGTCCGTGCCTCTTCACCCCTTCGGTGCCCCTCAGCAATCTGCTGAAGCCTCTGCCTGTTGTGCTAGAATTAAAACTTTTTGTGCTGTACATATTTCATCTTTGTCTTTTACCTTATTTCTATCATTGTTAAGAAAATTCGGCATTAATCTTCATACCATTCCTTCATTCCAAGTACGTTTGGCAATGGCACCAAATGCTTACCGTACATGGTAAGAAACTTAACACATGTAGTATAGCACGATTCAATGCAGAACGGGTACTTTATTCATATATGCACTCAATGAGCCAATAGTGGCACGTTGTGATGGTTAAGTTGTTGTGTTGTTATCCTTGCCATCAAGGTTCAAATCTAATGGGGATGAGGTCCCCTGTTTGTGGCCTCACTAGTTCATAGCTCCAGGTCAAAGCGTTTACCCCTCTTTAAAAAATATATATATATATATATGCACTCAATGATTACAATCCGAATACAATGATTACAATGATGATTCCAAAGTCCATCTCGGACATATACATATACCTTTCCGAAGGGGCGACTCAAGCGTCATGCTCCTGTTCAAATACTATTCTACCCGTCGGCTACACTATACATTTTACCGACAGCACACCCGTCTTGGGAAAACAACTAAAGAAACATCAGAATCCAAATCTAACAACACCAAAATGATCCTGATGATGAAAGACGATGAATGAACCTAACGTGTAACTATAAATAGACGCTCCCTCCAAGATTCTTGGAGCCCAAACTAGAAGCCCGAAATAAAAATTGAGAGCATCCTCCAACTCCTCTAACTCAACTCAGCTCATCAAAACCAACAGATTGACTTACTATTTATAGTAAGTTCCTCAAACGGAGCCAAAACACACCATAGGCTACTAGAAAGCCTATAACCACACAACTAAGACACTCAAATCCTACTGTCAGCTCATGAGGGTCGCGATGGTGAACTGAACTAGCCAATTGCAAAAACCTGCTAAAAATGGGGACATTGCAATTGTCTTGACTCGGCCGCGGTAGTCAAACATCCGGCTAAGGCAAAACAATAAAAAATGTTTGTTTTTTTTAATTTTTTCTATTTATTTTTTTGTTCTTTCTTATCCTTATAACCCTAAAAGGGCTTTCCTAACACTATTGTGTGTGTGAGTGAGTGTGAGAGAGAGAGAGAGAGAGAGAGAGAGAAGAGAAATAGAGTGCCATTGTTTTGCAACCAGCTGAAAGGAAAAGGAGAAAAGCTTGCATTTGTGACATTGGAGCAACTATATGCTTTCATTTAGATCATCAAGAAGTTTATAGGAGCTCTTCCCAACTCATTTCAAAGAGGTAAGAGTTGATTTTTTGGATTTAAATATTTTTTTCTCTATGCTTATGGCTTTTTTCGATGAATTTTCCCTGTATGTTTATGGGTTTTGTTTTACTTTAGACCTTCATAAAATACAATGTTTAAATGGTAATTTTTGGGAAAAAATGTCTTATTGCAGCAACCTTGACATTTTTCCTTCTTCATAATGGCTCCTCCAGCTAAAACACCCAAGCTCTTTAAAGACAATAAAAAAGATGAGTGTTGGAAGTACACCATGAGCTTTCCGAGTAGAGGTAGAGCTTAAACAAAATGCCTATTTTGTAAGGTCATTAATAGTGGAGGGATAAATAGATTGAAATACCATATTGCTGGCATACATGGTCATGATGTTGAGCCTTGTAAAGTTGCTACTCATGAGGCTCAACATTTTTGTTATGTTGCCTTCAAAAAATATAAACAAGAAAAGGAATTAAGACAAATACAATTAACAGAGTTAGCTCAAATTGGTCCCACTTCCCTTCCACACTCATCTGAAACTACTTTTGTATCTAGTTTTAGACCCCCAGGTTCAATAGGTTGTGCTATAGAAGGTTCTTCCCTTCCCCCTATCATCCTAGTGCTTTTGCTAGTGATACTTCTTCTACATCTATTCTTTGCACTACTAGTGGAGCTGCCCCTACTAGTAGCATTGGCATTACGTTTCGTTCTAGAGTCGGAAAATCTAGGTTGGACAATTTTTTTGTACCACGTTCCACTCTTGGTGCACAACCCTCACTTGAGAGCTTGGTCTGGAATAGGGACATCCATGAAGTAGGAAGAAGAGCAATTTGCAAGTTTTAGTATTTATGCAACATTCCATTTATAGCAGCCAAGTACTTCAACTTCATTTATATTTGATTGTTTTACATTTTAAGTTTAAAATTCAATTTTTAAAATAAAATTGTATAATTTTAACTCGATGCTGAAATATGCTAATTAAAATATTTTTATAACTGTAACAGGACTCCTTATTGGCAGAGGATGATTGATGCGGTTTCCATCTATGGTGTGGGATTTAAAGCCCCCACTAAAGATGAGTTGAGTGGCCCCCTCTTACTAAAAATGGTTGAGGGGATGAAACTTGAGTTGGAGGACCATAGAAAGATTTGGAGTCAAAGGGGGTGTACTGTTATCATGGAATGGATGGATAGATAGGAGTAAGAGGACTCTCCTAAATTTTCTTGATTCTAGCAGATGTAATTCATCATCCTCTAGTTCTCGAAATCTAAAATTTAATGTATTATTGAACAACCAAAATTTTGTTTTATTGATTATTCAATGATAATTATTTTGTTTCATTTTCACTTTCAGGATCCACCATGTTTTTGAAGTCTATAGATGCTTCCTCACATGTCAAAAATGCAAAATTCTTATGTGAAGCTATTGAGGAGGTCATAAGGGATGTGAGGGAAGAGAATGTTGTCCAAGTGGTGACTAATAATGCAGCTAATTATGTTGTTGTAGGTAAAATTTTAACTTATAAGTTTCTAAAAAAAAATATTTTAGATTTTCATTAAATTTTGAAAATTAAAAATTTTTTAACACATCTAAATTTTTAATCGTTTACTAACTAATTTAAAAATTGTTGCAGGAAAACTTTTGATGGAGAGGCACCCAAGAATCTTTTGGACTCCATGTGCAACCCATTGCCTCGACCTCATGTTAGAGGATATTGGTAAAAAATCTTTGCAAGGCCATCTATAATCTTTGAATGGGTGAAATCATGTGTTGCTAGGGCCAAAAATCTTTGCAAGTTCATCTATAATTACGCCTTGGTCCTTAGCATTACAAGGGAATACATGGAGGGAAAGGAGTTGGCTCGTCCCCGTATCACAAGATTTGCTTCTAATTTTATCACACTTAAAATCCTTGCGGAGTTCAAGGTTACCTTTAAGGTGCATGTTTGTTGGTCCATAACGGACTTCCTCCTCCTCTACCACCACCCCTACAGGGATAGATGCAACGAAATGCATTTATGATCAAGGTTTTTGGGAGTCATGTAAAGAGATTGTGGAGGTAATTTAAATTTTAAAAGCTTAAGTCTTAAAAATTTATAAATTAAATTATCTCATGCATATTTTTGTTTTATTTTCATTGTGCAACTTTCCAAAGTTTCATCATTCACTAAATTGGTTTTTTGTTTAATTGTTTTGTAGATCAATGAGCCCCTCGTAGCCCTCCTACGAGTTGCTGATGGGGAGAAGTCCAAGGGCATGGATAGGACCAAGGAGGCTATTAGAGCCAAATATGTAGGAGTTGAGGACAAATATGGCCTTATTTGGGACATAATTGATAGACTTCATAAACCCATCCATGCAGCAGCCTATTACCTCAATCTAGCATACCGTTTCTGTGAAGATTTCAAGGCAAATGAGGAGGTTCTTAGTGGCCTATACACTGTGATATCAAAGATGGTCACTAATGCCACAGATATACTGCTTGAGATGGATGCCTATAATAATGCAACATGGCCCATTTTTTCAAATCAAATTTGCAAAGGTGGTCGTACAAAATTGCAGCCAAGTAAAAATTGCAACTTAAGCCTTACACAATATGCAATAATGCACATATATATATCTAATTTCTAACTTTCTAGCTTTAAAGTTCGAATTTTGAAATGAGACTAATATTTTTTTCTTTTCCTTTTTTCAAAATTCAGATAGAGGGTGGCAAATGTTTGGGTCTTCGACCAAAAACCTTCAACAAATTGCCATCTGCATAATGAGCCAGCCAAGTAGCACTTCTAGTTGTGAGCAAAACTAGAGCAAGTTCAAGCACATCCACTCGAAGAGGCGTAACAGGTTGTCTGTGGAGAAAAGGAATAAGCTACTCTTTGTGTATAACAACCTGTGCATTTGGACTAGGGAGATTTTGGATAGTGACACCTCTCCGATTACTCTAGAGGAGGTTGATCCAGAGTTTGAGTAGATCACTGAGGCTACTAATCTTGTCTTTGATGATGAGGACCTAGAGTGGGTTGATGAGGCAGACAGAGAGGTTGACATGGCTATGGCAGCAAAAGACCAGAGAACTACGGTTACTCCTAGTGGCACATCACAGGCACTAGCTGAGACTACAATTGATCCTAGAGGCACCTCACAGACTGATGCTATGGCTAATCAATCATCCAAGACCAACCTTAGACGCCTTACTAAGAGGCATTTTATAGATTATACTAAGGATGAGGATGAGGACTAAGAGCCATAACCATAGTCATGTTTTAACTTTTTGTTTAACTTAAAATATGATTGGAACATTTGATGATGACTATTGATGTGTTGGATTTCATGGATTTGATATACATTTTGATGGGTTTTATGGATTTATCATTTTACATATCTATGTTTTCTATTTCCTTCAGCTATTATTTAGTATTTAGCAATTTACCTTTGTACTTATGTAATCGATGTATGTTTAAGTATGCGATCAAATTACCTTCTATTTCATGATGTTATTGTGTCTTTACACTTTATTCAATAATGGGTGCATGGAATGTTCTTTAAATCCTAAAAAAATCTCAAAATTTCAAAGGTTTTGTCACTTTGCCAAATCACTGTCGAGTCCGAGCCGGCTCACAAGTCAATTTACCCTTGCTGAGTCCAAGCCAAGTCCGAGTCTCGTTACTTTGATTCCATCACAAATCCATGTTGCCAAATAAGTTATTCTATGTCAATTTTGAACTACCTCTCTATCAACTAGCCTAATAAAATGAAACTAGCGGCTATTATGTTCTAATAAAAAACATAAAATGCTACAAGTTACAACCCTAGAGCGTGCTAAATTAAGAAAAATGAATCACAACCAAGAAATATATATGTTTTAAATATTTTTAAAAATTTACAAACATTTTTAAAAACGAATTAAAAACTTGAAAATCTCTCCCTGTTGAAATTGCATAGTTGACACTCTCTTCCATAACACTTAGCAAACTGATGGGGACACAACCCAAGAACAGAATGGACACAACAGAAAAGGGAAAATTATATTAACTGAGAAAATAAGCTAGTACAACAGTACAGGAAAATAAACTTCAAAACATGCCCTAAGGGCTTACAATAGCATAAATCCGAAAATAATTTCTCCTTTCAGTACCTCCTCTCAAACTCCACTCCGAACTGCCTTTTACAATGCCAAAAATCTCCTTAAATAAACCCCGTAGGGTTAAGGACTAGAAGTACATTATAGAAAGTGCTAGTAGGCATCCACCGACCAAATAGAAGGTTCCAGAAGCTGCGTTAGAAGTCGGTGCAAATCTAGAAGAATCCAGAAACGGTAACCGAACTTCCGGGAGGGATAACTTTTGAACCGTAGCTCCGATTGACGAACTGTTTACATTTTCAGAAAGCTCTCGAAGCGCTCTATAGCCCATTTTTCAGCCCTTTTCGAGGTCATTTAATGCCCCTAACCTGACTTTGAAGCATTCTTAGGAGGTCTCCAAAACCCGAAAAACTGCAATAACTTTCAAACCGTGTGGCCTTTTGACCTGATTCTTTTTCTGGAATGATCTAAATTACAATTACATTCATCTGGCCAATTCACACCTTCTAGTTCACCAAAATGATGGCCAAATTACATGATCCTATTTTTTTGAGATTTTCAAACACACTGATAGTGGAACCGTGAGAGTTGGAACCTTTATTTGACCCAATTGGTTATCCAAAAATGAAAACACATGAAACAGAAACTAAGTCTAAGTACATTTTTTTGGGTGACACAGGATTGCCCTTATACCTCTGGATGCTCCTGCATCAGACACCCAGGGTAGATTGAAAAGTGACCCTGTCACTTTATGAATGGTAGAGGAAATCCCAAATGGGAAACCTCAGCTGCTGAAATCCAAGTTGAGTCCTCGATCGGTCGTCCTTTCCATTTGACCAAATACTCTTCATACTACCTGTTTCTGGTACTCCTACCCACATGATGATCTAGAATGTCTTCTATCTCCTCCTTCTTAGAAGCAGGAATTGGACATGGCTCTAACACCAGCTCCTCATCTGCACCATCATCATGATACTCTATTAAATCTGCAATGTTGAAAATGGGAGAAATGTGAATACCATCTGGCAGCTCCACTTCATATGCATTTCCTAAGTCATGTTTCTTCAAAATTTTGCAGGGGCCAAATTTCTTCATTTTCAGCTTGTTGTAAGTACCGGCTGGAAATCTTTCTTTTCGTAAGTGCATCATGACTAGATCCCCTACTTGGAATTCCTTATGTCTTCTCCTTTGATCAGCCCTAGCTTTATACTCTTGATTCATCTTGGTAATGTGTGCTTGAACCTCCTCATGTAGACGCTTGATATGTTCAGCAAATTCCTCAGCTTCAGCACTTGTCCTCTCCCCTTGTTCTATCTTCCTCAATTCTGGTGCAGTCCTTGGGCTATTCCCATATACAATTTGGAATGGTGATTTTCCAGTACTCCTATTTATAGAGTTATTGTAAGCAAACTCTGCTTGTGGTAGAATCAAATCCCATCCCTTGGGCTTATCCCCAACTAAACATCTTAGCAAATTGCCCAGACTTCTGTTTACCACTTTTGTTTGGCCATCAGTTTGTGGGTGATGCGTGGAACAAAATTTCAAGTCTGTTCTCAACTTTTTCCACAATGTCCTCCAAAAATACCCCACAAATTTAGTATCTCTGTCAGAAACTATACTCCTTGGAAGTCCATGTAGTCTTACCACCTCTTTGAAAAACAAGTCTACAATATGAACAGCATCATGAGTTTTGTGGCATGGAATGAAATGTGCCATTTTGGAGAACCTATCAACCACCACGAATACTGAGTCATTACCCCTTTGTGTCCTTGGCAATCCAAGAACAAAATCCATACTTATGCCCTCCCATGGCCTTGATGGAACAGGCAATGGCTGATATAGGCCAATATTGTGACTAAACCCCTTAGCAACTTGACAAACCTGGCAACTCTGTACAAACTTCTTCACATCTTGTGAAATTTGAGGCCAAAAATAATGTTCTCTAAGAATGGCAATGGTCTTATCTCGACCAAAATGTCCTGCCATCCCTCCACTGTGTTTCTCCTTAATTAGATTTTCCCTCATGGAACTCTTTGGAATGCACAATTGACTACCTTTGAACAACATACCATCCTGAATCAAATAGTCTAACCACTTGGTTCTATCTACAGCAACAGGTTCTTTACAAGCTTTCCAGGCTTCAGCAAAATCAGGATCCTCAGGGTACAAATTCTTGAGTTCATCAAACCCAACTACTTCAACCTGCATTACTGTAAGCAACAACTGTCTCCTACTTAGTGCATCTGCAACCCTATTAAATTTTCCACTTCTATGCTTCAACACAAATGTATAACTCTGCAAGAACTCTACCCACTTCATATGCCTCTGATTCAATTTACCTTGGCTATTTAGGTACTGTAATGCCTAATGATCAGTATACAAAAAAAATTCCTTTGGCAATAAATAATGCCTCCATTTCTTTAAGGCCTGAACTATTGCATAGAACTCTTGATCATAAACAGAATACTTCTTCTTTGCATCATTCAATTTTTCACTAAAATATGCAATAGGCTTACCTTCTTGGCTTAATACAACCCCAATAGCGCTACCACTAGCATCACAATCCACCTGGAACACTTTTCTAAAATCTGGAAGTGCCAACACAGGCTGTTCTGTCACCTTTTTCTTCAGCAATTCAAAACTTCTCGCAGCTGTTGCAGTCCATTTGAACTCTTTTCTATCCCCTCTTATTGTATCAGTTAGGGGTGAACATATGCCACTGAAATTCTTAATAAACTTCCTGTAAAAACTAACCAGACCATGAAATGATCTTACCTCAGTAGCAGACCTTGGAGTAGGCCATTCCAAGATGGCTTTTACCTTCTCCGGATCCATTTTGAGACCTTCAGGTGATATAACAAACCCCAAATAGACAAACTCCTTTTTTGCAAAGTTACACTTCTTCAGATTAATTAACAGTTTCTCTTCCCTTAGCCTTTCAAGGACACTACGAATATGCAATAAATGTTCTTCCAAAGTCTTGCTGAAAATTAAAATATCATCCAAATAAACAATAACAAATTTTCCCAAGAACTTCTTAAGTACCTCATTCATGAGCCGCATGAAGGTGCTTGGGGCGTTCATCAATCCAAAGGGCATGACTAACCACTCATAAAGACCCTCCTTGGTCTTGAAGGTTGTTTTCCACTCATCTCCTTCTCGAATCCGTATCTGGTGATAACCACTCTTCAAATCTATCTTTGTGAAGTAGTGAGCTCCACTCAAGCAGTCCATAATATCATCCATCCTTGGCAAAGGAAATCGGTACTTGATGGTGATCCTATTTATAGCTCGAGAATCTGTACACATCCTCCACTCTCCATCTTTCTTTGGTGCGAGTACTGCAGGTACTGCACATGGACTCAAGCTCTCTCGAATCAACCCCTTCCTCAACAACTCCTGAACCTGTCTATTTAGCTCCTTTGTTTCAGTAGGAGTCATCCTCTAAGCAGCCTTGTTAAGCAAACTAGC
Source organism: Cupressus sempervirens (assembly GCA_028749045.1). Classification (NCBI taxonomy): domain Eukaryota; kingdom Viridiplantae; phylum Streptophyta; class Pinopsida; order Cupressales; family Cupressaceae; genus Cupressus; species Cupressus sempervirens. The sequence goes on from CM053787.1 coordinate 476,910,477, forward strand.
TCCTGGAATCAGATCTATCTGATGACTGATTTGCCTTACTGGTGGCAATCCATCTGGAACATTATCAAAGATAATATCTCCAAACTCCCCTAGTAAATCTGAAACTTCAACTGGTATTTCACTACTACCTTCTTTATCTTTCCTAGGAATCAAAGCATAGCACATATGCTGATGTTTCATGCCATCTAAAAACTTCCTTTCATCAACAAGACAAATCCTAGCACTGCTACATACCTTTTCACCTTCCTTTTTCATGGGCTTCAATTTGTGGCGAACTCCATCCTTTGTCAGAGAGTATGTGTTTGCATGTCCATCATGCACTACATGTCTATCAAACTGCCATGGTCTACCCAACAATAGATGGCAAACATCCATCGAAATAACATCACAGAGAACATCATGGTAACTCCCAATTTTGAATTTTACTAAACATTGTTCACTTACCAGGACCTTATGATCATCTTTTACCCAAGCAATCCGATAGGGCTGGGGATGTTTCTCCCTCTTGAGCTTCAGCTTAGAGACCATCTCTTCTGATACCAAGTTATCAGTGCTACCACCATCAATGATCACGTCACAACATTTATCCTCACACTTGCATCTGGTACGGAACAAACTCCTCTGTTGTCCTGGTTCAATCTCACCACTTAGTAGGACTCTTTCATTTACCAAGGTCTCTCCTCTTTCTGCATCCTCTGAATGTGATGATTGTGCATCCTCATCCACATGAGCAACCCTAGCTTGGCCCTCAGCTCTCCTATCTGTCCTTCCTTGTCACTGAGGGCATTCAAAGGCACGATGACCTTCTTCATTGCAATGGAAACAGGTACCACGGAAGCCTCCTCTTCCTTGTCCACATCCTCTACCTCTTCCTCTCTGATTTCCAAAGTCTTGGTCACGAGGGCGGTTGAAACCCTCATTCCTCTGGTTCCTGCTAGTACCCTCATCTTCATTTTTCATTTGGATTTCATTGCGGCCTCCAGATGACCTACCGCTTCCCCTTCCTCCTTGACCGCGCCCTCTTTGTCTTCCTTCAAACCTTTTATTCAGCTTCTCTTCAACTCGTAGAGCAAACTGGTATGCCTCTTCAACGCTGGTGATTCTTACCAGACTCAATTCCTCCTGGATGCTAGGTCGCAACCCACTGATATAACGAGCAACCTTCTCCTTATTTGCTTCTGCATGTCCTGCTCTAATCAAGAGTCGGTAAAATTCCTCTGTATATTCTTGGACTGATCTTCCTGCTTGCTTTAACCCATGCATCTTCTTAAACAAATCAAGCTCATAGTCCACAGGAATGAACTACTTCTTCAATTTGTCCACCATGCGATCCCATCTTGTGATCTTCTCCTTTCCTCTTCTGTTTCTTTCGAATTGAACCTCTTGCCACCAGATTTTGGCATGGCCTTTCAGTTTGGCCTTTACAAACTTAACCCTATCTGGGTCCCTGATATCCTCATACTCAAAGTATTCTTCTAGTTCATTGATCCAGTCGATCAACTCATCTGGTTTCAGATTTCCTGAAAATACACCCACTTCAATTGTGGGTCTTTTCCCAAACTTAGTAATGGCCCTAAAAAGCCTTTCCTCTGCATGATTCAGAACTTCCCCGTCAAATTCCCCTTCTGGTCCCATAACTTCTTCTTCATTGTCATCCTCACTGTCGTCACCAGCGGCAACATTTGGTCCTCTACGGAGCTCCTCTTGCAATGCCTATACCTGCCTTTGGAGGGCTCTAACCTCCTCAGGATTAATAGCTCTGGCCCTTCCACCACGCTCTCTTCGTGGAGGCATCTTCTAACTTGATCCCACAACCACACAGTCCTGGTGCAAACTGCCTCACAGTCAGCGCTCTGTCTACACACTCAGGAAAACCAGCTCTGATACCACTTGATGGGGACACAACCCAAGAACAGAATGGACACAACAGAAAAGGGAAAATTACATTAACTGAGAAAATAAGCTAGTACAACAGTACAGGAAAATAAACTTCAAAACATGCCCTAAGGGCTTACAATAGCATAAATCCGGAGATAATTTCTCCTTTCAGTACCTCCTCTCAAACTCCACTCCAAACTGCCTTTTACAATGCCAAAAATCTCCTTAAATAGACCCCGGAGGGTTAAGAACTAGGAGTACATTCTAGAAAGTGCTAGTAGGCATCCACCGACCAAATAGAAGGTTCCAGAAGCTGCGTTAGAAGTCGGTGCAAATCTAGAAGAATTCAGAAACGGTAACCGAACTTCCGGGAGGCATAACTTTTGAACCGTAGCTCCAATTGACGAACCGTTTACATTTTCGGAAAGCTCTTGAAGCGCTCTATAGCCCATTTTTCAGCCCTTTTCGAAGTCATTTAATGCCCCTAACCTGACTTTGAAGCATTCTTAGGAGGTCTCCAAAACCCGAAAAACTGCAATAACTTTCAAACCGTGTGGCCTTTTGACCTGATTCTTTTTCTGGAATGCTCTAAATTACAATTACATTCATCTGGCCAATTCACACCTTCTAGTTCACCAAAATGATGGCCAAATTACATGCTCCTATTTTTTCGGGATTTTCAAACACACTGATAGTGGAACTGTGAGAGTTGGAACTTTTATTTGACCCAATTGGGTATCCAAAAATGAAAACACATGAAACAGAAACTAAGTCTAAGTACATTTTTTTGGGTGACACAGGATTGCCCTTATACCTCTCGATGCTCCTGTATCACAAACATGGAAGAATCTGTTTGTCAAGCCTTCACCCTAAAAAAGTAACCAACAAGTTTTTGGAATAAAAAATGGCATCCTGGAGAAAGAGCAGGTGTTTTGGTCTCTTCGTTTGTCAATTGAATTTTTTTTGCATCACTTCATTATAAAAACATGGTTTACATGCTTTCTTTGCATCTAGTCTATAGGATGACAATGAGTATACCCAAGTTAGCTTAGGGCTGATCCCAAGATCATAAGCTAGTTCATAGCTGAGCCTAGGCCCATCTCGGCCCTATACCTGAACTGAACCTTATCAATTCACAGGCAATTTCTACAAAACCTTACTTCATAATGCTGAATCCAATTTTATCTTTAAATTTACTCATGCTTTTTAGTCCCTGTATTAAGTTAAAAGGCATGATCAATTAGTTATTGAAAGTGGTTACAAGGCTATACTGTTTCTGGATTAGATTGTGTATAAAAAATTTCCATCAATGTTTTGAATCCCACTATGTGATCCATCCACTTTTATCTTTGGCTCTCTTGCATCCTGACGATAGATCACACAGTGTGATTCGAAACATTATTGGAAAAAATTCCTACACAATCTAATCCAGAAGCAGTATAGCATTCTAATGAATTGTGGAAATCTTATAGCTCTGAGTGGTTATAAGATTAAAGAGAAACAAAATATATAATCTTGAATACAATAAGCATTATGCCCTTGCCCAAGAACTAAAAAACAGGCCATTTGTTTAATGTGTTTGCAATGTATCATTAAAATGCAGATATAACTTGTAGATAGTGTAAAAAGTGGAAGGTTGTTTCCTTAAATTATATTATTTAGTTTTGCTTAGTGCTACAAGAGAGCTTTCATTTACTGATTTGAAGAAAGCATTACTTTTGGGAAATTATCCATTTTGTGTTGTCCTAAAATATAAGAATTAGAACGATGAATTTCGTTCAAAATGCATTGAATAAATAGTGCATAAATAAGCAAAATAATAATTTTCTCTTTAATTATCAAGTATATTTTATCCAATAGAGTAGAGACTTCTATGGCCCCAACATAAAAAGACCGCATGCTTATAAAAAAATGTACTAAATAAATAAATAAAAATTCAATATCTGCTTCAGCAAGATATAAATGATGGCTACTGATCACAACCATATAAATTATAGCCAGGAAAGTAGTTTCCCAAATAATTATCCACAAGATTATAACACCACTCCTGTTATATGAAATTGGGTATGAATAAAAAACTCTTTAGCGAAATCAATTTGTCAAAACTTCCAATAAAAAAAAAGGAAGCTGAATAAACCTCATACTGATAGTCTAATGCTGCTTCAGTCTCCCGGAAGGCATCTCTCAAGACATTTGCAGCATTGCAGTTTGATATAACTTGTTCCTTTTTCCCTGGGATAAATAGAACATCAGCCAGCTTTTGTGGCATGATCCTGAAAACATAATCAAACAATATTACACAATCTGACTAAAACCACTGCTGGTTGTACCTTACACACTACAAATTTGAATCTCACAAACCAGCAAGTAAAACACCCTGCGTTCAAACTATTAACAGACATATTACTGTGATTTCATATAAATCAATATTGGTTGAAGGGAGGTAACTGAGGGTTCTTAAGGCTCACTAATTTATAAATTAAAAAATACAAATAACATGTTACATTTGTGTCAAAAATCATTTTTTCTATATTCTTCATGTGACTATTATTCATTACATATGAAGTAAAATATAATCAAAATAAGCTTGATACAAAAGTACCCCAATTCAGTTCATTCCAACATTTTAGCTTAATCTTCTTGTAATTGAAGTGTAAACCAAGGTTATTTTATTATACAACTCACAGTGTAATTAAAGATTTTATGTCAGTTATCTAACACAAAGGTATAAGCCAAAATTAACGATTTAGAAAGGAACCTAGTGCATACGTTCACGATTTTTCATCAAAAAATTTTAAAAAATCATAGTGAAAATACTTTCTTTCACGCTAAGTACATGGAAATATAATTCTCAAAATCATGCATACCTAATAATATGGAATTGTACTACACATTACTACATCTGATGACTTATTCTAAAAAAGGCAGCTGCATCTCAAGTTAGAACTGCATGTATTGATTCACATAATTGCCTCAAATCATGAAAAATAAGAAAACAAGACAACACGTGTAATTAAAATAATAATTTACTTACTATGATGGTCATCTTAGGTTCTATATTTATGTCCAGATATTTTCAATTTTTTAATTCACTATTTTTTGTGTCACTATTTTTAGCAACTTCTGCCTTATTTTTATTTAAGCAGACTCAATTTAATGCAATCATCCAGAGATTTTATTTTTGAAAGTTTCATTTTCTCATTCCGTTTTTAAAAGTTTCAGTGTCTCCCAAATAAGTTAACTACCTAATAATATGGAACTGTTCCATACATGCCTATACTCTTACCTGATGACTTATTCTAAGGTAGGTAGTGTTGCAAATATTCCACGCCACCACCACATTGCAAATGGGGACCCCATCTTTTTTCTCGTAGTTGTTAGGTTTTGGCAATTGAGGTGACCGTTCAGAGCTCAAAGGGTATCAAGTGCTGAAGTGATCAAGTTGTCAAGTTGCATGTGCAGATAGATTGTCAAGGTTAAGGTTTCACTTGGACAAGTTGAACTGGTTTGGGGTAAAATTCTTAAGTGCATTAATATTTTAGCTAAGCAAGTGGTCCAAAATACAACACAGTGACAAGGTTTACAAACAGGGGCCTTAAAATTGAAAATCATTTTTTTTCCTTGTAAAATTACACTTTGTCCCTATGGAAATAGAATTTCCACTCCAAAATTGCACTTGTCCCAATGATAATAGAATTTACACTCTAGAATTGCACTTTGTCATGATGAAAATAAAACTCCCACTCTAAAATGCACTTTGTACTTATAGATATAGAATTTTCAATCTAGAAATGTTCATAATCCCTTTGAGGGGTGAGTTTCCACTCCAAAAAGCACACAAAGTCCCTATGGAAATAGAATCCCCTCTTGAAAAATCATGGAAGTTCCTATAGGGGGTCACTTTTCCACTCATGAGAAAAGATTTGCAATAAAAAGGACTAAGTGCTGGGCCAATTTGTCCCCATGTGGTTCGTCTTTCCCTCCAAGACATTTAGAACAAGGACAAAATGTAAAATTCTGATTGGGTGGTTTTCACACCATCATTTCATTATAGATGGGGACCCCCTCTTTTTGATTTAGTGAGTAGGATTTGTTGTCTTCGGTGATTTTTGTTGGCAACACTTTCAAGTCTCCAAGTCTGAGGGCAAATTAGAGCAATTTTGGCTTGCTAGGAAGTAATATTTGACTAGGGTACGTGTAAGGATTTTGATGTCCTTTTGACATATTTCCATAGCCTAAGTCCTAGTGAAAGAGTAGAAATTTTAGTCCAAGTGATAAAGGTTTACATGCTTGGGAGATGGGAGAAGGATTGTAAGAAAAGTCTATTTGGAAGGAAGAAATCCTTAAAGATTTCTTGGGTGGAAATTCTTTGAGCTTAGAATTCCCACTAGCTATTATTTCATCCTAGAAAATCTCACAATTTACCCTTAGGACAAGGTGATGTGCAAGCATTGTGATAGATCCTCGTTATCGTAGCAAACTGATCAATGCAATGTTAAAATGATGAAGAGAAGAAAACAGTAATTTTCTTAAGGATAGAAGGAAAACAGTAATTTTCTTAAGGATAATTGCCATGGTCATATTCAAAAGGATTTCCACCAATGGAAATCCTTGAAGTCAAGGATTTCCACCCTTCTCCCCATCAACTCAAAATTGATGCAAGGTTATGCTAAGACATAGCAAATCGAAAATTAGTAAAAGAATTAGCTTAAGGGTGTGAAATGCCAAGTTTTGGGAGTTTAAGTGGTGAAAAAGAATTTGGTGGAAATCCTTAAGCTAACAATTTCCACCACAATCCTCCCAAAATTTCACCACCCTCTTAGGCATTCAAATCCGATTTATGGCACGAAGGCAACATCATGAGTAACAATAGAACAAGAAATTGCCTAGGAATGTTGGAAATGGGGTAATTTTTGAGAAAATCGTATTTGGTGGAAATAATTAGAATTTAGGATTTCCACCTCATTAATCCTCTCAAGACAAAATTTCTCCCTTTTTCACTTTGCATCAAAATGGATTTCAAGCAAGCGTTTGGGGTAAAAGGATGTGTATTGAAGTGAAATTAATGTGAAATGATGAAGTTTTGGAAGGATGGAAGTAAATGAAGAACTAAGTAAATGTTGTGGAAATCCTTAAAGCTAATCCTCTGAGCTAAGGATTTCCACCAAGAGAATCCTCTAACGTCACAAATTTCGCCACTACATTTTTTGTATTCTAAACAAAGGATGGGGGATGCCACTTAGGAAGAGATCTAGTGTTAACGAGAGAAAAGTGTGAAATATCTGTGAAAAAGGCAAAATCATGTTTGGTGGAAATCCTCTGAGCTAAGGATTTCCACCACATTAATTCTCTGGACTTGAAATTCCTCCCTTTCCCTTTAGCCTTATTTTCCTCACGTTATGAAAGGCAAATCAAATGGGCAGATTGGAGAGTTGTAAGACAAATGAATTTTAATGCTAAGTGGGATGAATACTGTTTATTATTGATGTAATTTTTTTCCGAATTTTTTTTTCACAAACTTAATACGTATCTCAATTTTTTGCAAGGTGAATTCAAGAAAGAGAAGCTAGAGGGCGAGGGCAAGGTGATGATCAAGGCCTCAAAACTTCAAGTAGATATTATAAGAAGATGACTCAAGCCTGAGGACTCAAGTGAGAAGGAAAGATTCATGTTCAAGATACTGCAAACGCAGATTGAAAAAAAGAGGAAATTCAACAAAGCACAGAGGATCAAGCTACATTGTAATATCCCATGCAATAACAAAGTTTGAATTCTTTCAATTACTCAAACTTGTTATAACATAGAGTTCAAGTTGCAAGCGGTTAGAATGCCTTAATGCAAATGACAGTCCAGAAGAGATCAATGAACATCATAGACAACATCCAGCTGCTCACATTGTTGAAATGTTGGAAGAGTCACTCAAGGAGGAAAATAATGCATTAACGAAGGAAATTTATGAAGAATATATCCATAAAGAGGAGCTGCATCCATTAAGAGAAAGATGGAGACGCGATATAATTATACATATGCACAGAGACATTGAGCAAGTCTAATTGGTTCCATATTCCTGATACAGAAAATTCACTAGGGAAAATTTATAATAATCTGAAGAGGCAAGAGGCATCATGCAAGGTTGAAGGAATGTAAGGGAATACTACATGGATAGGTGAATTAGCTAAATAATATAGCCTTAATATGTAGAACCAAGTTATTCTATGTAACATGCATATATCCTCGCTACCTGTGATATAGAAAATTCAAAATGGTGTTTATGCATATGGACATATTCCACAATCTTAGCCGAAATTCTTTGTTGCCTATAGATGATTGGAAGATTTGGAGTAGGTTAAACATTCATGAAAAATGAATATCCCATTTTACACAACACATAGAAGAATGAAAGTAACTTCAATGATAGTCCCTTAAACCTTCGCTCATTGTGTCTTAATGCTATCGATAGAATATCCCATATTTCATCAGGCATAGAAGAATGAAAGTGACTTCAGTGATAGTCCCTTAAAGTGAAACCTTCACTCCTTGTACTACATAAAATCAAATAAAAATAAATGGTTTGTGAAGGTTTGTAGGTTGGTCTTAAGTTATCAAGAAGACATAACTTTCATTAGAATAACTTACATCTAGAAGGATGTTGATGAGAATATATGCGAGAATACTAAGATAAGTATTCTTTCTTAAGAATAATTTTTTATTTGATAATTTATTTGTACTATAAGAGCTATTTGCGTTGATCCTTTTCTCTGAGAATGTTACTATAAAAAGAGAAAGATTCAAATTCAGAGGGACGTAGACATTTGAGGCAACCTTGAAAGAGAGGGAGCATATATAGGATATGATTCAATCAACCTTTGGTGATCTTGATCATATTAATTCAAAGGGAGTAAACCACGTTGTGATGGATTCACCAATGATATAAATTTGGAATATACAAATTGCAAGATGCGCGTAATATAGGTTTAATCAAAAGATCAAACAAATACCTTTGCATGAACAAAGGAAATTTGAGTTGTTGCTATAGGTAAATGAAGCTTGTAAGAATTCATTTGAACCATCTACGAGTGTCTCTTTGATGATTGAAACTCGACGTTTGAGTTGCAGATTCATTCATGGCACAATCATACTCAATCAAGATATTGGTGTATCATGGATAAGTTTAAATGAAAGGACATGTTTGCTTCTACTGTTAAGCTTAATGAATGTTTGGACCTTCGATGGATGAAAAAAGAAAGTTGGAAATTAGAAAGAAGTTGCCATATTTGATGTGATGCAAAAGTGTTCAACGATATAAAAGTGAGAATTTTACATTGTGGGGGGAATAATAACCAATGTTTAATTCCCACTTGAACCTTCTTTAGAGGGGAGATGTTTCATTCTCAATAATCTAAGAAAACAATTTTTGAATCTTCATGTGCAAATAAGTATTCTTATCTTTTACATTTATCTACTCATTGTAGTCTCTCTCTTATTTGCAATTCTATACATACTTAAGGGTTATTTGTCTTGATCTTTTCCTTTATGTTTGAGAGTGTTCTTATAGGAAAAGAGGGTTGGTACTTTACATATGCTACCAAATATTGTGCAGACACAATCTAATGATAGTAGCTCCAAAGACTTTGATGAACAAGATGGATAAAGTGAGGCTCTTAAAGCAAGCATCTTTGATGATTGAGATTATGAGATCCTTCTACATTAAGAGGGAGTATGACACTTCTTCTAAAGCAACGCAGGAGCTTAGAAGATTGATACTCAGAGGGACTCTCAAAATACATGTGTGTGACTGCATGATTTTGATGGGCCTACTCCTATGTATATCATGAGAAAGTGATGACTTATCAGAAGAAAATCAAAAAATTGATATCAGATTCAGAGTGAGTCTAACAAGAATCCTTGGGGAAAGAGAGCCTCTAAGGAAGTAACTGTTGGACCTAACTTCCCAAGATCATTGTTCAAAGGGAGAATTTATGAGTTGCAATCCTTTGTAAATAATATCTTCTCTATGTAGAGAAGTTCTAAGTGAAGTTCCTTGTCATGTATTCTTCTCTGTGAGAGAGAATTGAGGTGAAAGCCTTTGTACCACCCTTTGACTTGGCTCATTGTGGTTACTATTTCGCATATGATATGTAATGAAAGCTAACGATCTTTCATGTGTGTAAGGTCACTATTGTAAGGTGACGACCTTATCAATAGTTTGACCTATCTCCTAGTTACGCTATATTAACTTGTAGCACCTACGTGTGTTGGATGTCTAGGAGCAAGTGTTATCATGGTTCTTTGGGCCGGATTTTGTCGAACACCATGATAACCAATTCATCATGGTTCTTTAGGCCTTTTTTTGCTAGACACCATGATAAACAACTCATCATGGTTCTTTGAGCCAAATTTTGCTAGATAGCATGATAACCAACGTGTTATAGTTATTTGGGCCAGATCTTGTTAGACACCATGACGTAGTTACTATTATAGACCACACTTAAGGTGGTGTTTAAGCTTATATTGAAGTTATGGAAATTGTTTCAATTGTGTGTTATGAAAGGTGAGAAATTTAGCCTCATTGTGAATTGAATATCATACTTAGATGATATCGCTTCATATACTTGAGAGCATAATGTGTTCTACAAATCCTCCCTAGCTACGAGGGAGTATTAAGGTTGCAACTTCTGTTAGATTGATTTTAAACATGAGATACCTTGTTGATGGTAAATCATCTTTAAGATAAATATCTTATATACATAATATATATTATATATGTAATACAATATATATATGGTTATATTACTATTATCTATGTTCCCCAGGGATGCGTACCCGTCCTAAAACCAGGCGTTTTGAAAACAGGGACGTCCCTGGGACGGAAAGACAGGTATGGGACATCCCCCAGTCATCCCCAAAAAATGAAAAATTGCAAGGGACATCCCTGAAACTTGGGGATGGCTAGGAAAGAAAGGGGGACAGCTGGCCATCCCCAGTATGGAAAGGGGACACCTAGACGTCCCCCGACCGTAGCTGGTAAGACCACCCATCCCCAATTTTTTTTTTAATTTTTAATTTTTAATTTTTTTTTCCAAAACAATTAAAAAGAGAATATTAAAAATTAATTTTTAAGGCTCCTTACTAGGTCACCAAGGTGGGCCCCACCCCTCCAAATGCAGTAGAGGCAGAATAGGAGCAGCAGTCTACTTCATTTTTCTATGTTATGTTTTTTATGTTGAACGTGATCATGATTATGATGCATTGATACTTATTACTTAATGGCAGCCCTCTAGCCTTTGGCCGTATAGCTTTAGGCATATTTAGATTTAGATTTTTAGATTTATCATGTTTATCATTATGATATTGTTCATTAATATTGATATGCATTTTGACAATTGAGTACTGAATTCAAATATTATTTCTTAGATGGCATTCAAATGTTGTATGTTATGGTTCTATAGTGTTTAAATGACATGCTTTGTGCTTAGTTTCATATGAATGACATGAATATTTGCAAATTTCAATGTATATTTTTAAAAATTTCCTATATATATATATATATAGCCGTCCCCCCCCCCCCCCCCCCCTCCCGATCCCCAAAATCACCAAAATAATTTGTCATCTTGGAAACCCGTCCCGCCGTCCCCCCGCTGTCCCCATACCAGAAACTTGGGGGAACATAGACTATTATATTAACATGTTAACTAGTGATGATTAACCCGTAGAGACGTGTCTCCTCCTCTCATATTTATAAGCCTTCAATTGCATTTGAAACACAATCAATACAATGGCAATTGTTAGCACATATGCAGCGATCCTACTACCTAGAAACCAACAACAATGAAAAGGAGTTGGATGAACTTTGTCTTCAACTAAGCATGGCACATCATTCATTGTACAGGGCTAAAAATTATATTTCTATGGAAGCCACAAAAGGAAGATAATCTTAATTCAAAAACCAAGGAGATCATACAAATAGTTAAAGGAATCAACACCATTTGTGAAGATGAAAGTGAGCATATCATCCCCACCATCCCCTATTTGAATGAGACAAATTATGCTAATAATGATCAAAAGGGCTAGTGAAAAGTCAGATTCAAGCATTCTGATTTTTACAACAGCAGATGTATGCTTTCACATTTTCATGAGGTAAAGATATCTCCACATAAGGATGAGTGTAAATGAAGTGATATCAGTTCTGAAATTTCATATGGAGATGATCATTCCCTTGGTGGAGGCGTAGGTTTGGCTGATAACATTTATGGTGAATCAGAAATTCCGAAATTGTCATTAATGCACAATGAAGACTTCCACACTTTATTTAGAGACTTGTCACTGAGTTTCTATATGGAAGCTACTTATTTAATAGTTGGTGATTTTATCCATGCCTTCTTCAATTACCAATGGCTACCCTGCTTGGTCTACTATTATATTTTCAGAATTTGGATTAGCCCACAAGGGTTAGTGAGCTGCAAGCATATTCGTGGAGACATCTCAACTTGTCGCACATATCTTATAAGATGATTATCTTTCCACATATCTTATAAGATGATTATCTCAACTTCTATATGGAAGCTACTTATTTAATAGTTGGTGATTTTATCCATGCCTTCTTCAATTACCAATGGCTACCCTGCTTGGTCTACTATTATATTTTCAGAATTTGGATTCGCCAACAAGGGTTAGTGAGCTGCAAGCATACTCGTGGAGACATCTCAACTTGTCGCACATATCTTATAAGATGATTATCTTTCCACTGCAGAGTCATAGTGACAACAATGTTATCATTTTCATTGTTGATCCGGATTACAACAACATATGGAGGTCTTATGAATTGTTCCTCATGATCTACTTGTTCAGTTGGCTGATACAGGGAAGTGATGAATTGTCTGCACATCTATTTCCCCTATTAGGATCGATTTAATAGGCTGGTCTGGGATCCAAAGGTTGTCAGGATGTATGCTTTGCATTTTGTGGTTTATGACAAGTCACTGCACTGTTTGAGATTGGATGCAGTCATGTTCAGAGTCACACAACTGATAGGTGCAGCAGTATTTTTCAGGTTGACTTAGGATCCAATGATCCTATGGATGGATGAGTTGCACTTGGACTCCTTGCTTCACAGCTTGACAGGATTTTATCTCACAATTTGGGCTTAAGAGCTACAACCAAATTTATATGGGATCCTGGTATTGATTTCTTGAGGACAAGCGATCTCATTGAGGGAGGACTGTAATGTCCCCTTTTTGGGACATTAGGAAAAATTGCAAGCCAACTCCAAAATATTACAATGACTTGTTAGGGAGCTGAAAGCAATTTATTTTAAAGTGTCATTTTAATATTATAAAGGTGAAAAGGTGACAAGGTGACAAGGAGGAAGAAGACAAAAGACAGGTAAAGGAAACTTAAGAGTCACAAACTTGAGCATTGAAAGAAGGAAGCTAGTTCATTTCAGATTATGTTGGATATTTGATTTGATTATTGACTTCTCTATGAGGAAGCTTCAGCTTCTATTCAGGTTCCTGAGGACAGAAAACTTCACTCCCCTTTTTGGTGAACTGGACGCAAAACCAGTTCAACTTGGTGGTGGATTTGAGACTAAGTTCACGCTGTACTTACAGGTCTTTCCAATCTGACTATTGTTACTCTATTAAGATTGGATATTTGGTGATTCAAAGAAATCAGATTTCCACAATCCATTATAATTGTTGGCAATTGCTTTTGGATTAGATTGTGTTAAATTTTTACCATCAACATTTCGAATCACACTACGTGATTCATCATCAGGATGAGAGAGCAAGAGTTGCAAAACAAAGTATTTGGTGATTGCTATTGTATTATTGATCATTGTTGTACAATAACTTTTGTTTATTTTAAATCTAGAAATATTTGGTGTTTATTTGCTGGTTTAAATGTCAAACTGTGCATGCATTTGTGGTTCTATAATTCTGAAAATTATTTGTGAGGAACTTGGTTAAATATTCCAGGTCGGATGCGACAGGATCTTGAGACAGGCATCTCACTCTTGCCAATGGGAGACTTACTCTACATCATTGACGTCTGCAAAACCTAGGAACTAAACTTGATCATTTAAGTTTGCACCTTCATTTAATAGTTTTGAGTCTTTGACCCCTCTCCAACTCCAGCTTTAAGTTTGGAATTATTATTGATTATTTTATTGAAAGATTGTTGACTACTTGCAATTGCCTTCAGTCACTTAGCAAACCAACTAAATCAATCTTCTTAGTTCTCATTTTTCATCATCTGCAAGTATTCATAACCAAGGGCGTCAATTCTTTCAACCAGATTGGTGCAAAAAATGTCCACTTTCCAAACAATGTCTCTCCTAAATTTGTAAAAAGCTGTTGTATAACTTTGTTCATCTCTCACAGCATGGATGTCTTTAAGAATAATATAATAATCTCCCAAGCGTTTTCACAGATAGTACATCAACTGGTCAGCTGTGTTTGCTATTGGCTACTGTAACAGATAATGTACATACATCATGGATTTTCTCTAACTTTTCTCCTCAGTTCTCTCATAAAGACATCCAAAAGAAAGTTGGAAGTCATTTCACTTTTTATTCCAACTAGCTGCATTTTGCTCTTTATCCAGCTAGGGCACTGACTTTCAACCTATATTTTAGTCTAGTAAGTTGTTGGCAATGCTTACCATCAATTGAAAGTTCTAGCCAACCCATCTGATACAAACACGGTACTACACATGCTATAACAAATAAGAACACAATATGAATTTACATAAAGAAAAGATCATAAATAAGGATTGCACACAAATTTGACATAACTGGACATTTACAGATATAATATGGCATGTGTTAGACTAGGTAGAGTTCATCCAGTCATATCAAACGAGGTATAGTTCATGCAGTTTTATATAATGCTGACAGCTTGGTCAACCGAGGAATGTTTAGATTGAACTAATAACAAACAATGCACCAACCATAGCTCCCAGAATCAGACTGAGAGAGCACTTGGCAAGCCCAAAATCGCTGACTCGGCAAATACTTGACAAAATCATGGCCACTTACAAAGTAATACAAATTGGTAAAATAAAATAAATGACAGCTCTAATGAGAAAATGCATGGTTTTATAGTGTGTAATATGTGTTTTAACCAGCATTTACCCAGACTGGCATTTTACCCGCATGCTTCCTGCATCTGTAAAAAATCACCCAGCAATAAAAAGAGAGCATGCAGCGACTCAAAGAGTGCTCACAGAGTTTGCAAACTATGGCACTAACCATACTAAATTTAGTTAAGCATACACTACATATGTTGAGACATTAAATATACTGTATTTTCATACAACACAAACAACTGATCTGAAAAGAGTTTGCCATCAGTTTCAGGTGTTTCCTTGAAATGTTTTTTTGGCTATAAGACCTGACAGAAACCTACGTCTAACAAGCAATAATTGGAGTGTGCAGATCATTTGTAAACCACAGAGTGAATTGGTACGAACGATGCACAAATGTTAGCTGGATAGAAAATATAAAGTTCAAATTTCACCTTAAAAATACAGTTATCCAGAAATAAGCAGCATAACTTGGATTGCAAAACAAGTAATGGGTAAAAATCCTCAGGAAGGAAGTATCAACATAATACATACTGACAGAGGAAGAATTGAAGTTGGGAAAATACATCAACACAAATTTAAATATATATTATAAATAGAAAGAGAAACATCATTGAACACAACCAGAAAAATAAAGACCAAACCTGCAAGCATGACTTGGTCTTGAAAAAGTTAGCAGGCTCTTATACAGCTTTCTATTTTTATAATTATAATAATGAAACCTAAAAACGTACAAGATAAGTAAAGCTAACTAACTTGCTTGCAGCCTTAGCTGCAGCGGCCCCGCCATGTCCATCAAATATACAAAAGACTCCAAACTGCATTACAAATGGCTTTAGTTATGGAAACGGAGAATAGAATTTCATGAAAAATAATCAGCCCTAAAAGGATGTTAACAATTTTGCTGGAAAATTAAATCAAACCTGTGAAATCCCACGAAGAGGCCATTCACAGTAGCATACATCTTCCATTGGAAGCTCTCTTCCTCCTTTGCGCATGGTCATTGGATTTGAAGCAACACCAACTCCAAAAGGAACAGAATGGACTGAAATTTTTGAGTCATTATGATCCACTATTTTTACCTGCAACGCATGCAAACGTTTTAGTTATGAAATATAAGATATCAGCTCTAAGGCATTGAAATACAAATCTTATAATGCAAATACAACTCTTTGTTGGTAGCACTAGCAAAAACAATAACTTGAATTTCGTGCAACCTCCAATGGGAGATGGTGTTAAAAATCGAGTAGTGTGGGGCTTATCCTTAATTAGCAACACACACTTGCAGTGTGAAATGTTTTAAGGACCTAGAGAATGGCAATCACGCACACATTAATTTATAACTTCCAATCCCCTAGGGATGGATAAGCCTTGTATAATTCATGAACTAGGATGACTATGAAATAAAGATTGAGAAGTGGCTTATGTATATGAATGTTATATCCAAAACAAAAACTCAATAGTGATATAAAATTTAGAATTTTCTGACACAAAATTGCCGTCTAGATTACATTTGCATTCAAGATTGTCACATATATAAATCTATCCAAATGGCAAACGTGAGCACAAAAGGTTGTCCAATGAACCAAAAGTTAAGCATGAGACTACAGCCATTAACACTTGTTATAAGATATGACTTAAGCAAACAGGTGATTCCTAGTTACAAAAGATAATTCAAGTCCAAAATGAAATTAAAAGACACAAAGTCCTCAACAGGATTTACCACTGAAATGAAAAGCTTAAATTGTAATTAGTGCACATTCCGCTCTTATTGCAACCATCCATGAAAGGATTAAGATTAGCTTTACAATCTGTTTCCCAGTCACATAAAAATTTGAATTCAACTTAAATGTCAGTTGACCTATATTACACTTTATTTTTTGTAACTTAATCCTGCTACATAAATTACTCAAACTTTGACCATGGTCTCTTGAAGTTTTATTTCAAAGCACTGATGGATACTTACTAAAACTTTTGAAGTTAAACCAAGAGTTACGATATCTCCACTAGCAAGCTGCACCGGACTACTCCTCTGTCTTGAATTAGAATCTTGGGAGGAAACTGGTTGGGAATTCAAAAGTGTGCCGTTCAAACTACCCAGATCAACTAACTCCCATTTAGAATTCTGCCAGTAGAGGGTAAGTACAATTGATATATAACAAGAAGGAAGAACAGGAACACTATTCTGATCAAATCAGTATTTAGAAGGAAATCTAAAATAATTGTCATACAGCTGAGCTTACCTTTGAGTTCCAATTTACAAGAGCATGCTTCCCTGAAACCTCAGGATCATTCACCACTAAATCATTTTGAGGTACTCTTCCAATTCGCAAAGAAAGGTTGCACATTCCTTCTGGTTCTTGTGAAATATGAACTCCTGAAGAAGGTCCAGATATAACTTCCAGAGTCAATGTGCTGCCTGCAACTCCAACATAACTAGAACTCAGAATTGAAAATTCAAATAGAACAACTAATTATAAATGGTAAGATCTTTGATTCTACTGTACACTATTTACAAGCTCATATCCTATAGTATCCAATGACAACAGCAGTTAAATGAATAAAATACAGCTCACAAAAACAAAAGGACAAACATTGAGAGGGAATATCCTCCACTTGAGAGACTGGTATGATGTGTTCCTCAGTCAAAACAACAGAAGAATTCAAACGATCTTCATTTGAAACATCAATGCCTCCATCAGCATTCCACCTAGCTACTGTTGCCGACCTTTGACTTTGTCCAGCAGATGAGTCCTCTGGAATTAGGAATTCCGTAACATCGTCAACCTGCCAAGGCAGAAAATTTCCATTTTAATTCAAAATGAAATGCAGCAAACAGAAATAATATGACATCCAAAAAAATGAAATAACGAGACATCCATTCACTCATTTAGAAGGCAGCAAAATCTTCTTGGACAAAGGCAGCAAAATCTCCAAACATATCTACATGTCATAAGACGTGGCAAAAATTGTGTCCAATATACAACATATTAGCCTAAATATGTGATTTATGTGCAGGCTCTAAATTTCATTATAGCATAATATTCATCCCAAGTCAACACTAGTGAATCTAATAGTAAAACTATGTGCAGCTAAGCCAAAAACTGCTAATTTTATTACAATAGGAACAAATATCAGGGTCAAGACTGGCTAAAGGAATTTTCCTCAAGTGACTTATATATCTTGTCGTCATCTGCTTATGTTTTTTCTTGTAAACTACTAGCTAGGATTGCCTGAAAAAGATCCGTCTAGGGAATCTATTCTCCCCTGCCCATACAGTAAATATTCATGACAGAAAATATAAGATGAAAAAGGAAGCAGGAATAAACTTGATGTTACTAATGCCTAATTTAGATTAGGGGCAGCCATACATATTCTATGTTTTTTATCATTTTATAGTTCAAACTCGCAGCCTTAGAGCATGTTGTTATAAATTTTATATAAAATATATGCCTCATTAACAATGAAGGCATTTAAATTTTATTAATTTATTTGCCAATTTCATCTGAAATCTCAACTCAAGTCTAATGTTATGCATTTAGCATCTATAATCTCCATGATGACTATTTTATCAGTTTTATGATATGAATATTTGAAATTTTCTCTATTTTTTTTAAATCTTCCCTATGTTTTACAGTCCTCCAACATCATCCCCTAAGAATGGCCCAAAAGTACCCCGTATCGGAAACACATCCCATCATCCCCTGCCATCCCCCATCCCTGAAACTTGGGGAAGCATAGTTTGGTCATGAAAGTAATCTATCAAACTATGGAAAAACATTCAAACATTAAGGACATGAAAAAATAATAAGAAAAATGAATTTAATGTGAGATTCGTCCATGGACTTCAAGCCTGGAATTTAGTTTTTATCACCAATGTCATGCAAGTTCTACTTTCCAAATATATTTCCACACCTAGCAAAATGTATTGCGCAATTTTTAATAGCCATTTTGCCCTGATTCTGAACTCAAGATCATGCAGATTTGAGACAATGAAGACAATAAATTTTAAACAAGTGGCCACACTACTTTGAGCTAAAAGAATTGGCCAAAATAAGTAGCCCAGCTGACAACTTCACAAAAATTTAAACTGGCTGAAAATATAATAGAGGAGAATTCAAAGTTTAGGTGCAAGTTAATAAAGTTGAACTTGAAGTAGCACACCTACAAGTGCTACTTGATCATAGGGGCAAATGCCCCTTGTTTGTTGCTAGGGTTCCACCAACTCCAATCCCTCCCATGGGTCATTCTCCCTCTTGTGGAAATAACTCTAGACACTACCAAATTTCCCACAAAGAAAACGATGCTAACTTGCACACTTCTCAGCCCCCTACCAAAAAACTACATATAGGCCTATTGACAAGCGGCCTTAGCCCTTCTTCCCCCAACCCCAACCTCCTGTTCCCCGGGATTCTACCTATCCCTAGGCCCATAACTGTTGGCTTGCTAAATGGCCAAATTTTGGCAACTTTACTCCACTTGTGCTAGTTGTTTCACCTACTCATAATGCTCAATCACAAAAGGAAGAAAATGAAAAAGGGTGTGATTTCTAGCTATGAGTTGTGAGAATGCCCCCTATATTTTTTTAAAAGTATGGCACTAAAATCAAAACACAAATTCAAACAATGAACATGAAGAGAGATTCTCACAGTAATCAGCTCATGACATTAAATTTCATTAACAATCAATGAACAAGTTGACAGTCCACTATACATAATAGACATATTAGAATATTTAATTATATTTAGTCTGTTATTTTTAGTTGTTCTAATAATGGTCATTTAGTGTATTTCTTTAGGCTCCTTTTATTAGAAGGCATTGTTGTCATTTTTAGCTTCAATTTGAAGCTTCACTTACACAGTTTTTTTTCCTTTTTAGAACACCATGCAAATTGCTATATATACCTTGTATATTCATGAATAGGATAATGCAATCACCCGGGCATGGTATCCAAGTAGGTCGAATGGCACTTTTTAAAATTTGGCAAATTTTTTAATGAAAAAATTGAGCCTCCTCAAAATGTTTTTCCAGAAATTTTTAATCATTTTTTTATGAAAAAAAGGTCCCTAGGTTTTTAGGAATTTTGTTTGCAGATTTTGTTGAAGATTGCAAAATCTCTTTCCGTTGATGTCGTGCGTTTGCAAATTTGAAGGGTTGCGTGCTTGTGTGTATTTTCGTGGACATCTACCTCTTTACAATTGAAACTAGCTAGATCGGATTCTAGCGTATTAAATTTTAATATTGCCTTTAGCGACTAAAATATAACTCATATTATGATAATTCAATCACCTCTTGTAATTGGGTTGGGCCTCAAATAAGGGTAACTTATATTATACCATGTAATTGGGTTGGGCCCTAATTAAGCTTGTTGGGCAATCAAGGCAATTGTAACTTGTAATTAATTAATTTATATTTGCATTTTGCTGGCAAAATACAAAAAGGTCGACCTAGGATCTCAAGGCTTGTAATTGGTATATAAATAAGGCACTGTGTTGCCTTTCATCATAAACTAAATCAAGTGAATTCCTTTGCTAAGTTCGGCGAGCTAATATTCTACTGAATAATCAGTGAATCAATCATTGAAGGTCTGGACTTTACAATCATCAGTTCTGAGTCTTGTTCGAAAAGCTACATCATTATAATCTGCTCTTATGGTGATCGAAGGTTCAGATCAGTAATTGCAATCAGATAAGTAGGTCCTTTTCTCGTGCCCTAGGTAGGGGAATTTGTAATTGTACTACTGCTGATATTAATAATATATGATCTGAATTTTATTGTTGAATTTTTCTCCATGACGGAGCTTTTCCCAGGGTATCTTTGCATTGTATGTGTACATCTTTCTTATAATCTAAGTTTTGTTAGTTCTGATCACTAAGATTACCATGATATCAGAGCCAAGTTCATACTAATTGTGATCAGATTAATTGTAAATCAATCAGGATAATATGTTGCTATTATTTCAGTCAAGATGGTAACAAGGCTCAAGGTAGATGACAAAATTGAAGGAGCACTGAGTTTCACCTCCTAGAGAGTTTGTGTCCTTGCACTTGAGGAAAATGATCTAATTCAGCTTGTAAAGGACAAGATCAAACTGAACCTAAAAACCAAGAGTTACTTCAGTTCAAGAAGAATGCCATGTAATATCCTGAATGGATATTCCCCCAAATTTATCTAAAAAATAAATTTAATGACACAACAGATAACTCATGCAAATAAAACCAGCAATTATTCATATAAAGTCCCTAAGAAAAATTTGTTGCATTATACAATAGCAATACAATAACCTTTAACACCAAAACCAATCTTAAATACAGTATCACAGTCATATTGGAATCACTAGGAAAGAACCAGTAAGCTCAAGGTGAACTCATTC
Source organism: Cupressus sempervirens (assembly GCA_028749045.1). Classification (NCBI taxonomy): domain Eukaryota; kingdom Viridiplantae; phylum Streptophyta; class Pinopsida; order Cupressales; family Cupressaceae; genus Cupressus; species Cupressus sempervirens. Next base: position 476,931,811 of record CM053787.1, read on the forward strand.
TCTAATCCACTGCAAAGATGAATAGGGTCTGTGTCCAATCCACCAGAAAAGGCCTGAAGGTTTCCATCCTCAGGTCTGAATAGAAAACTGTAATCTCTCCCAATATTTCTCCAAGAGACTCACAATCCAAAACCAAGATAATAAACCAAGCATAGCTGAAATGAATAAGACTTCCTCTTTTAATGCTCAAACAATGACTCTTCGGCTTCCCTTCCCTGTCTCCTTGTGTTCTTGTCATTTTGTCTCTTATTGACCCTCTCTTATAATATTAAATTGACTTTAATAATTCAGCATTAAGCTCCATCTAATTCACTTTTAAAATATGTTATGCATTTGGCTTAATTTGTTTAAATGTCCCCAATTATAGTCCTCCCTCCTTGAGATCGCTTGCCCTCAAGCAATCATGAGTCCATAACCAATAACAAGGTCCCATATCCATCTGCTAGCATCTTTGTGGCCCATACTGGTAACTCTAAAGTCATGACCTGCCATGTTGTGGTACCAAAAATAAGAATGCGACCCATCTATCATTAAGATCCCTGGGTCCCAAGTCATCCTGAGAGATACTATTGCTCCAGCCTGTTGCGCTACTTTGAACACAACCGAGTCAAGTCTCAAATAATGAAGCAACTCAACATAGCCCACATAATGCATAGTGTCCACCCCGTTAACTTCTACATCCCAAACAATTTGTTTGCAAGATCTTGTGTGTAAAAATAGATGCTCGGTGAACCACCAACCTCTTGAATCAGCCAACTGAACCAGTCGATGCCAAACACATTTCCCGCATGCATGGAAACCAACTCATGAGATCTCAAGATGTCGCTGGCATAACTCAAATCCAAATCAAGAATGTCAACAATGCCACTAATATGCCACTGAACTGGAAAGAAAAGCATCTCGTATGAAGTATATCACAACGTGTGTCGTCCCCACTCATCTACCTGCAACTCGCTAACCCCTGTAGGCCAGGTCCAAACTAAAAATGTTCTAATATTCCAAGTAGGGTAACCACTGATTGCTAAAGAAGGTGTACAATTATAATCACTAGCTAGTAAATGTATAGCTTCCATGCTATGAAGACTCCGTGATAAATCTCTACATAATCTATAGAAACCCTCAATAAACATTAAGGCCAATTCTGAATTTTCAGCATTGCCATGAGTATCATCACTCAAATTATAGTCTCTATCAATGAAATGATCACCATTACAAATTGTTTTCGAAGTAAAATCATTTGGTTCATCTTCTACCTCATGATAAGGTGAAATCATGTAACTGTTGTTGAAAAAATCAGAACTCATGTGTTTGACTTCTTGCTGGTCCCTATGGTCTTCATTAGCAAAATGTGTCTCATCGTGATGTAGAATGGTGGAAACATTGTACTTATTTTCATGCTCACAAATGGTATTTCCCTTCAAGAGTTCAACTGTCTCCATAGTTTTATATTTAATTTCATGTTCCTTGTGAATGGCTGCAATAGGAGTTTGATTTTAGCCTACTTTAAGGAGTAATGTGTCATACATAGCTGAAGACTTAGTCACAAGGTTCGCCAAATTTTTGGCTTTATGTTTGAAATTTGGCAAACCTATAACACATGAAAAACGTTCGCTTAAATTCAGCAGAAAGTTCATATAGCAGTAGTTTGGTTGTCATTATTCTGAAAACACATTTCATCATAGAGTTTTTTCAAATTTTCGACAAAAAAAACTTATAAATGAACCTTTATTTGCAAAAAATATCTTTGTTTTTTTGGAAGGCATTTGCCATCTAAAATCATATGCATCTACAATCTTCGTTGTTGGTCGCTTGCATACACATTGTTATATCATCTGGCCACCTCTACACAACATTGACACAAATATTTCACAACATGAAGATTATTAACAACTTTATTCTTAGAAAGTCCTATATTACCTTCATCATTTGAATGTAACAAATAATAGATGATCCCTTGTTTGCTCCGAGATATAGTATCTCAAATTCAGCATCTACTCTAAACTTTCTATAGCCACCTCCCCGCTAGTCTCCACTCGATTTTTCCAATCCTATGTAATGTTTCAAACCTTTAATTTTCTCACAGTCTCGCACTTGCAAATCTCTGAGAGCAGTTAGTCATGCAAAGTTGGAAGCATGACCAACTTTGGACTCCACCATATATGTAGACATTCAAGGCTTACTAGCAGTGCTTTGATCTCCGTTAAATAATCACTATGAAAATGATCTAGACTCTAAAGGCAGGGGTAACAGTCTTCTGCAATTGAAATCCTGCACACTCCCATTCTCCCTAGCTTCACCCGCTTCATGTTGCTCAATGTAGAAGATTGTTGTGGCCATTACCAAGTGTTGGCAACAATTTTCATTTCATTTTTAGTTTTCAATAATTTATGTTTATATTATATGTATGTTTACCTAAAATATAAAATAATAAGTATATTTATTATATTAGAGTTTTTTGAAAATACATTGGTATGTTTTTTTATTACTATTTATTAATTTATTATTTTTTATTATTTTAAATGAAATAACAATTATGTTTATTTCAAGAATAATTTAAATAATAAATATATTTTTTATTAGAAAAACTTTAGTATTCTAAGTATATTTTACTTATTTTGACAGTAAAATGTTAGTATTTGGTATGTTTAATTGTTATTATTAATTAATTTTTTTTTTTTTTTTTCATTTAAAATTATATAAGGCGAATTTAATCTCGAATTTCTTGGACCTCGCGAACTTCATCTGAACTTTATAGTTGTCGAACTCAAAATCGAACCTTGGGACTTACATTGAAGACAAAGTTCATCTGCCTCTTTTTCCTTGTCTTCGCCAAATTTGATAGCAAATTAACTATTGATTAAGAGCTGCAGGTAATCTGATTTCATCATTTCAAATGCTTTTTTGATTGTTTATAGTAGCATACTAGTGACTCCACGTAAGAAAACTTGTTGTCTCTCATCATTTTGAGTTCCCAAATAAGTTCTTTAATGAATTTGTGAGAGTCAACTACCCTTGATAACACTTGTACAAGCCTTTCTTTCATGACTAGTAACATGTCCATCAAATCTTGCAGCCATAAAGGTTTGTGTTCAAATTCACATAGGGAGAAATGGTTGTCCCGTAACACATTTTCTGATTTATCCTCAACTATTGAAACGATATAATCATCATAGTTAATTGTTTCTATAGCTGATGTCATGTGCTCTTCTGCTATAGATTCATCAAAGGGGTTCACCTCTTCACTAGTTTTGTCAATGGTAATCAACAATTCACCAATGAAGAGCTTAGAATACCTCTCAATACAAGTAAGAGAGTGTTCCGTAATTTCATCCTCTGCTGGTTGGAAGTCAACCTCCAGTTTGTTTTAAGGTTTATTTGTTTCAGCTTGTGAGGCCTCAACCTAACCCATCATAGTAGTTTATTTACGTTTCAAATACTTTATATTTTGAGACCTTGTTATATGTTGGAACTATTTTGGATTGTTTTTCAGACTATTTGATATTATGGGATGCTTTATTTTTACGATGATTATTTATGATGTTAGAACTTATTGATGACGCTTGATGATCGTTTACATTCATGTACTTGGTTGGTTATTTTATTGAGGAGTATGAAATTATGTTTGAATGTAAAGATTAGATGGATCATATGTTTGAAAATCATGAAATGTTGCAAATGGTCATATCATGCTTAGTTGATTTTGCTAGTTTTATAGAAATGGAAAAATATTATTTGAAATTCAATTGAGATATATTTTATGTTTTGATTCAATTACGAATATAAAATTAATTTAGGATTTATATATGCATATTTTATATATCTTGGACTACTGATATGCAGTTTGAGTGTGCAAGAAATATAAACATGGTAAAGTGGAGAACCAAGACTATACCTTTGTATCTACTGAGAATGCCAAGGCTATATCTGATGAATAGATCTTAGCCTCGTTGTTTAGTATTTTACTTTGTGAACGTAATGTGAATGAGTGTGTTAGATTAGATTTTCCACTCATAATGTTAAGTGTATATTTTATAGTATCACTTGGCACTTGTACTGTTATGTGTATAAGTGGCAAGTCAGTTTTAGATATTGGCAAAAGACATTTATTAGAGTCCTAGGGTGTTCGTTTGGTAAAATTAAGTTACCTACATGTTAGTACTATATGTTAGGGCTCTAATTTTGACTTGACTTTAGTTTAAATCACTTTTCTAAACCTTTTAAAATCCCATTTTTCAAATATTACGAAAATTGGAAGAAATCTTACCCAACTTCTCACCTTATCTTCAGTGAGTTGGAGTTCCAATAAAATAGGGAAACTTAGGTGGAGTTAAAGTGATTTTTTATCTTCATGATGGAGAAAAAGGAGTTTAGTTGCTTATTAAAAGGTAATTCGAAAATAGAGTTTTCATTCACCCACTCTCTAGTTTTAGAGACGTTATGCTTTTTGGAGATTTGATCAAGGAAGGATAGAGGGCTCTTCTCAAATCGATTCATTTGCCATAGATTGGAGAAAGGTTGGAGCTTCTGCCATGTTTTAGGAATTAGTATTGTATTGTTTTACTGAATAAAAGTTGTGTAAATTTGGCTACAGATGCATATGTGTATTGTCCATGTTGTATTGTTGGGTGTGAATAAATTTCTATTGTTTTTCTTTTTTTTTCTTTCTCTTTGATTTTGAGAGCATGATATTATAGGTGCGGGAGGACATCACTCACCCTTGGGAGGGAAGAAGTGGCCTTAGGGTGAGGGGGTTAGTTGGGCCTTTCCCTTGAGTGCAGAGTCTCTTCCCTGGAAGGAAGAGGGATATGCATGTGTATGGGATGCATGTGCCAATACAATATTGTTATGCACTTTGGGGGTGATAAGGGAGACATTTTGTGAGAGTTGGTAATTACTTCATATGCCTCGAGAAGACAGATTTGGTCTTATGTATTTGGCTTCTCCTCGGGGTTTTAGGCACACCTTCACCCATTATATTGGTTGCTATGGTAACCTGTTGTGTAAGCTCAAAAAGGGTGTTAAATGTTGTATCGTGTAATTATTGTTTTATGTGGTTGTGCTTGATTGTTACCCGGTTGGTCTTGGTTCTCCAAGCTCGGTGGGTGGTCTCATAGAGACCTAGGTTCGGAGGTGAGCTCTTCATGGTTTTCAGTGTTGTTTTCTACAAGTTTCATATGGATTTGTGTTGAAGAAAAGCTTGAAAGATTTCATTTTCTATTGGAGATATCAAGATCCAAATGTGATTGTAATATTGGAAGAGACATGTCAAGTTGTGAATACATTTCAATTTAAATATTTCCTCGAATATGATTTGATGTATTTGAAAATTTGTAGCAATAATATGTAAATGATTTCATATGGTTTCTTAGAGACCTAGGTTCGGAGGTGAGCTCTTCATGGTTTTCAGTGTTGTTTTCTACAATTTCATATGGATTTGTGTTGAAGAAAAGCTTGAAAGATTTCATTTTCTATTGGAGATATCAAGATCCAAATGTGATTGTAATATTGGAAGAGACATGTCAAGTTGTGAATACATTTCACTTTAAATATTTCCTCGAATATGATTTGATGTATTTGAAAATTTGCAGCAATAATATGTAAATGATTTCATATGGTTTCTTAAAGTGTTGCAAATTTTAATTTTATTATTATTATTGAGTAGTATGTGTGTGTGTGTGTCTTGTTCAATATTTGGGCATGACACGGCCCATTGTTTTTTGAACTCCTCAATTTTCCATTCACAATGTTCGAGCACTTTGTTGACCAGCTTATTAGCGGCTTTAGAAGTAACTTGTTCTTGCCTTGAAATCATTAGCAACATCTGCATAGAAGGCTGATAATGAGTATCGCTCTCATTTATGGTAATAACCATAATAGTTCCCATAACTGCAAAAACATCCATATGGTGCTCTTCCCCAATTGTACCCAACAAATACTAAAACATGGTAGTAATTGAATCATACAACCCTAGGTCAAGTGCAAGATTGCACAATCTGATTTGTACAAATGATTTTAGTATGGCAACCGTTCTTGAGAAATGGCGACTCTATATGTCCTCAAGATTTTGGAAACTATCAACAATTAGCTGAAGTACTTCCTTCATTGTGGCTTCTTCATAAGGCTCTTGAGGTGCTAAATTTCTTGTAATCTCCATCAAACAAGAAGCAGCCAACAACCTTATCTTGCCATCTAAGTGTTTGAACCATTTGTAAGAATTCAATGCAGACACTATGGAAACAAGAGCAATCTGCAATAAATCAGAGGGTGATTGCTCGACTATGCTCAACTATCCTTCCAATTTAATCAAAGTGATGAGCTCAATTTCCCCCGTTTGTGATTCCAACTCCAGCTTGCTACTTGTCTCATAAAGTACTCAGGCCAGACTGTTATTTGATGCCATTTTTAAAATTTGCTATACTGATGCAACTGAAATTCTGCACTTTTGACTATTGCTCTATCTCACAGGAAATTCGTCAAACAGTTCGCACCTAAGATGACTGAGCATTCCAGTTTAAACAGAACTGCAATAGCTCACCATCCAAGGTTATATCATAATGCACACAGATCATATAGTTTATTGATTAAACAGCTGAATCTATTCCACGCAAATTTATTATATTAAAATTGTTAACTTCGCATGGCAATGCTCACCGCGAAGGCCCGAATATATTAAATTTAAGTCTCCTTATTAAGCCCCAGAATTAAATTCTCATCAATTTATTTATTTATTTATTGTTTTTCCACCAAGAATAATCATCAAGTGATATAAGCTTCAACCTTATGCTTTCACAATGTATGGGCCCCCTTATATTAGATCTAAGCTCCTGCACATTTGTTTTTAAAAAAATTCCAAATCTACTCAGCACTTCTAGAAACATTCAGAAAACTTAACCTTTGATTTCCAGCATACAGACCAAAGAAAATAATCTTATTTTTTCAAAATCAGCACACTTCTAATTCTGGAATATTTGTTTCTGATACACTTTTTCTAGAATTTTGTTTATCAAGAAAGTTAAAACCTTATGTAACTTTTCCGATGAAGCCTCCAACTATACCGTATAGAACATGTTCGATACTCTGATACCACTGTAGTATCCCGAATGGATATTCTCCCAAATTTATCTTAAAAACAAATTTGAGAACACACAACAGATAACTCATGCAAATAAAATCAGCACCATACATCAGCAAATATTCATATAAAGTTCCTCAACAAATGATCTTGCATTATACAACAATACAATAACCTTTTAACACCAAAACCAATCTTAAATGCAGTATTACAGTCATATTGGAATCACTGGGAAAGAACCTGTAAACTCAGCATGAACTCTGTCTCGAATCCACTACAAAGATGAATTGGATCTGCATCCAGTCCACCAGAAATGACCTGAAGGTTTCCATCCTCCATTCTGAATAGAAAGTTGTAAGCTCTACCAATGTTTCTCCAAGAGAAACTCAAAATCCAAAACCAAAATAATAAACCAAGCATAGCTGAAATGAATTTGACTTCCTCTTTTAATGCTCAAACAGTGACTCTTCGGCTTTCCTTCCCTATCTCCTTGTTTTCTTGCCACTTTGTCTCTTATTGACCCTCAAAAATAATATTGAATTGACTTTAATAATTATGCATTAAGCTCCATTTAATTAACTTTTAAAACATGTTATGCATTTGACTTAACTTTTTATAATGTCCCAAATTGGGGACATTACATGCCATCAAAGCCAAGAAGATTCTAATTGACTCTATGATAATTGATTCTATGAAAGACCATCTTGCTCCTATCATCTACAAGATGTCTTCAGCCAGTGCAATGATCAAACAGCTAGAAGGAATGTATGAGATCAACAACATAAGCAAGGCACTTGCATTAAGGCAACAACTGCTCCAAGTCAAGATGGCAAAGGGAGAACCAGTCATGGCATTCTTCATGAAGATTTCAGAATTAAAAGATCAGCTCAGTGCCATTGGTAGCAAAGTTGTGGACAAAGACATCACTGTGCTTGCATTAAATGGTCTTTCTCACTCTTGGGAGTCGTTCATACAAAGCATAAGAGGGAGAGCTGAATTCCCCACATTTGATCATCTTTGAGCTGACTGCATTCAAGAGCAATCACACCTGACTGCAAGAGGAATAATCAAGAGCTCTCGTGGAGAAGAAAATCACGTTCTTGCTGCCATAATGTATAATGTCTTAGCACTCTTACCAAAGGTAGGACATTTGGCATCATGTAATCCACACAGGTTGTCCACGATCAGTTGTAGAACCTTCTTTAATATGCCATCCTTATAGGGTGCAATAGGAGTTGTTATTCTTATCGTTTCACTGAGACAAGAAGCAACTATTAGTCTCAGACCTTCACGCACATGTCCCAAAAACCTATGTTGGACCAAAGCGAGCATTGAAGGCTGCAAGGCCTGGTTTAAAAGACTCCAATCTAACTAGTACTCTTGAGAAAAACATATCCAATTCTTGAAACTTAGAAAGAAGAACAGCCCCATACGTGACAGGAAACAGTCATGCATGGCACAAAGTACTGCAGAAGCTAAATATATTGCAGCTTGTATGGCAGCTTGAGAAGCAATGTGGCTTGGAAAACTTCTTAAAAGATTGTTTGATCAGACTTTGGAACCAACTGTGATTCATTGTGATAATCAAAATTGTGTGAAGCATTTTGTTAATCCAATATTTCATGATAGAACAAAACATGTGGAGATCAAATATCATTACTTAAGAGATATGATGCAAAGGAAAGCAATTCAACTCAAGTATATTTGCATTGATGAGTAGACAGTTAACATTCTCACCAAGCCACTTTCTAGAGTGAAGTTTACATATTTTTGTGATAAGCTTGGTATGGTGGAGAATGTTGCTCTTGTTGAGAGAGAGCCTCAACATCAATGATTCTTGCTACTTGCTATAAAGCATATTTCTCTCAGACGGATAAATGTGTCAAGTGAAAACCCTTGTTATGATTTCTATGAGAGGGAGTACTGTGAGTGAAAGCCATTGTAATGCATATTTCTCTGGGACGAAGAAATTAGACATGAAGGCCCCTATTTACCTCTGGGACGAAGGTATTACTCTTTCCACTACCATAGTAGATGTCATGTTGAGATGCTCCATAACAACATCACATTGAGTGACTCGATGATGAGTACTTGTGCACATATTAATCTTTCACAAATGGAAGTAGCCATGGTGAGCATCCTATTGAGTGACTCCATGACACTATCACATTGAGAGACTATGTGATTAGTTTTGGTTTTTTCACAAATGGTTGTAGCCATTGTGAGTGTCATGTTGAGAGATTCCATGACATAATACTTGGAAAGATATCTTCTTTGCTGAGAGGAGAGTGTTGAAGATGCATAGCTTCAGAAGTTATCTTTCATACCTGTGTATTATCTCTACCTGATATCATCATCTTCCAAACTACATATGGTCTTTCATGTGCTCATCATTAAGAAAGGCTTTGCACTTACAATTCAATTCATATATAATATAATGGGACATTGTACATTAGGTAAAATCTCAATTTCATTGAAGGGCCTTAATTTCTTGAGTAACAGAAACTACTGATCAATCATATCATTACATGGTTGTTGTCATGCGAAGAGCCACATGATTGTGAGGTTGATGGAGTTTTTTTTAACATTGAATAGGATAATTCATTGACCCATTGAAGAGCCACCGGTGTGTAGTGACAGGCAGAGACGTAACATCATAGTCAGCACACAAAGTACCATTGCTTTGGAAATGACAGATGGAACAAGTTGTATTTGTCTTTTATTTGGTAGTCGACGCTATTCGGTGCAACGGTTGAAGCTGTAGCCACTTAATGATTCATTATGTATTGGTAACTTCCTCAAGTATTCCTAGTATCATTTGTTAGAGTATTTTCGTGTGAAAGGGTTGGGTTGCAAGATGAATATGATTGTTTAGTATATGACATTTATAGCTGATTAAGTTTTAATGTGTATCGGGGAGTATTTATTTTATAGTCACAATTTGCGAGTATGGTGAAGTACTTTATATAGTTTCAATATGAGAGCATTGTAATATTTAGACTATCTTCATTCTTAAATATTTTGGGTGTAGTTGGATTTTTCCCTCAAGAAGGAATGTTTTCCTAGGGTAATCTTTATGGCTTTGAACTATTTTTGTGATCTGATGTCTTTCTATATTTCCAATTTAAAATCTAACATCAGCCAAGTCCGAGTCTAGAGGCAAAAATAGTTGGGAAAGCCGACTAGGCTCTGTACTTGTAGAGTCTTGTAACTATGATACAAAGTTTTGCTCAAAATCTCTCACAAATCCATTTGTATGAACACATATATAAACTCATAAGATGAGTGTCAAAAGAGATGATAGCAGCATTCTTTTCACTTTTTGATCCATAACCTCCCATAATATGTCTCTCACGTCACCTTGAATTCCAAACAACCCAAGCAGTTGATCCTAGGCATAAACACTCACCCCCAAGTGGCTCCATCAAGTTGAGTACCACCAACCTCTAGGTTACAATAACACTCCTATCGTTGTGGTGAATCAACAAGGTCGCAGTAGTACGCATATCCTTGTGGTGAATCAACAAGGTCATCCATCATGCTATATTGATTCCCTCCACCCAGATCAATGAAGCAAACCATCATAAGGAACACTTTCTTCCCCGAAATTGTCAATATGCATCTCAAAAAGAAGATCATGGAATGCTAACTCTACAACCATGTCAAAAAGGGGATAACCAAAATCTGAAAAACATTTATACATTGTTATTGTGATTTTGTTTTGAGCAGAGGATCAGATATATGCTGCATCATTTTACATGTAGCAATACAAAATCCCTCCTTTGACATTCCTCTCAGTAGCACCATTCTATTCTAATTCTGAAATTTCAGCTCCATAGATTTTAAGTTCAGCATGAACACAACTAGAGAACAAAGTCATTGCATACCAAGAATATTTGTGCTTATGTATTCACAACATAAAAATCATCACTGACTTCATAGCAGTTCAATAGAAGTCCCAATAGTGGAATCTTCCTGATGCAACACATAGTGTCCATTTGCAACCATAACTCTGAAACCTCCAAATTTCTTAGTCTTGACCCATTTTGAGCCACAATGTCTTCATCAATGACATTATTAGTAACTCCTATCTCAATAGGAGCAACAATTTGCTGCCTTTTAAAGATACCGTTAACCCCGAATAAATCGTTTCATTTAAGCCTAAAGCGTCCAACAAGCAAGCCTCCACGTCCTTTTCTTCCCTAGACTCTTCTATCGATATCATATCCCCAACAAAGATAGCAGGTCTATACCATTGAGATTTAACCATAACTGACGAAGACGAAACGGAAAGAAGTGGCAACCAATTACTTTGAAGCCTTCAAACACTATCGACTCAATTAGTGTTTGATATATCTAATGCCAATGGATTCTAAGATGTATCCCTTTTAATGGTCAAGAGGCATGATTAAAGCTGAGAATTGTCTGTGAACTAATTGCCTCAGCCAGTACATTTGGAGAGATTCAAACAAATCTAAAATGGTGCCCAAAAGAGTATTATTAACATTGCACAAAACTGAAACTAAATAAAGATAAATTGTTATGAATGGTCAAGCAGCGTATGTAAGGTCATGTCCCTTGGGCAAGACAGGGGTATAAGAGGAAGACGCCTGCATTTGAAAGGGGACATGATGAAAGAAGATTGACCATTCAATCTGATTGAAGATTGCCAAAACTTGCACTTGTTTATTGGTTTACTACTGTGGCATTGAATATGATGCATTACATGATGAATTGATTAATTTGGTATATGTCTTCATTTGATAAATCTAGGTATTCCATTGCCTCAAATATATACATAATTAGTAATGCAGTACGCACATATAATGATGATTCCATTAAAACCTACATCCCTTAAGCTGTCCCATTACAAGGTGGGGATATGGTAAATGCATAAGGTCCATATGAGTAGTGATGACCCAAAAGGGACTGAATGGCTGAATGGCAAGTGTCATTCCGTGCTCCTGGGCTTGATGGACAGGCTCAAGGCACCTTGTGTGAAAACCCATGGTACTTAATGATGCAGATGGATTATTAAGTTAGATCTTAAGAGAATTTGACTTGTTTATTTATGAATTATAGTGATGTTTAGGACTCTTTTCATCAACATTGTGGAAGTACATATATTTCTTCATCTCTTATAATAATGACTGACCTTGTTGCAGGCTCTACTTCTGTATATAAATTGGCAATCTGCATTCTTAAACATAATCTATACCTTATTTGGAAATTCTACAGCAAATTAGAGTAAAGTCCTAGTAGGGAACATTGCAATTAATTCCTCTTCTTCACTTTCCTCTATTTTAGGTTGATGCTCTGAATTTTGGGATTCAGATTTATTAGCTGAATATGTCGGCAATAGTCATTTTTTCCTTTTACCAAATACTTATGTCATGGGGCCAATAAGTCCTTGCATTCAAAGAAATATTTTTCTTTCTTCACACCTTTTTTGAAATCATCTACCACCTTCTTCGAGGAGGTCCATTTGGGCTGAAGTTTTTCTTTGTTATAATGCTTCCTACCTTTTTCATCTTGGAAGGGTCATGAAAGAGGCTTTATTGTTTTATTTTAATTTTTTTTTTGCGGGGGAAGGCAGCAAGCTCCATACTCCTAACCTTACTCATAACCTCTTTCAAGCTCAGTGGACCAATAGCCTTATCACATCCTCTAATAAACTCCATTGGTCTGGCAACAATAAGGACTACCAAACACCTCTCCGATATTAGGAATCATGACAGATAACCCCTGAAACTGTGAAATGTATGCATCCATATTACTGGGTTGCTTCAACTCTGCTAGCTCTCTGAAATGAAAACGTATATCCTTCTTGTCAAAACTCTTGATGAATTTGTTGGTGAGCTCATTGTATTTGGTAATTAGATTGTGTCAATATTGAACAAACCATGGTACCATCACTTGTGTAATGTCTCGTTCCATGTATACAATGGGACCATTTAGATTATTTTAATCCTATAGGTTAAAGTCTAATAATGGTGGAAAGATATAAATTAATTATTTTAGTATTATCCAATAAAGTGTATTTTATGGGTATTGTTATTTGATTAATTTAACAAAGCTACAGAAAGTGACTACAATGAAATATAGCCATGGAAATATTAAAGTCGCTTTATTATCTAGACTTAATGAGTTAATTTAAGTGAGAACTTTAGAAGGGTTTTTGAGAATGTTCCCTGGGTTGTTTAAGAGAACATTGTGGAGCTCATTTCCACTAAGCTTGGTTAATTTCTTCTATTTAGATTTTGGAGAGCTCCTTGAGGAACAAAAACACTAGAGCAGAAACCTAAAAGGTATATTAGTTTCAGTACTGCAAGATTCTACCTTGGTTGAGGATGAGATCACTTATAAATTTCTTGCCTGGGATTCAACTATTGAAATATTTGAAAATTTTGTGAAGTCTTTGTTGAAGACAAATTTCTATCATAGTGAATAAATTAGACATCAAGAAGAAAGGTGTTCAATAAGTTTCATATTTGTGTAGGTATCGATTGCATTGGGCGACTGCAATGGTATTTGTACTTAGGCACAAGGCTTTGCTAAGTCAAGGCTTTCTAGTATGCCCCAATTTTGGCATCTTAACTCTAATGTGCTAAGTGTGAATACTTCCCCAACTCTAGGCGCAGGACTAGACATTGATGGTAGGTGACTATACATGAGTAGATACTAGGTGTAAAGGGTAGTCAAGAGACAACTCAAACATCATCAATTGTCCCCTCTGAAAGTTGTTGTTGTCCTTGTGTTTTCTGTTGTTTTCCAAATTATGGGGACATTTAGGGCATGTTCCAACATTGAAGATCAATGGGGTTGAAAGCAAACAAAAGATGAGCACAATGCATGAAGATGAAAATAAAAAGATGCCTTTGCATCACGAAATTTCACACAGCATATTGTGCTCCAGTAGGTAACACTACAAGTGATGATAGTGACCACATTGGTCCACGGTTTGCTAGTGTATTGTGAACCAATAGTAAACACCAAAGGTGATGACTATGACCACATTGGTCCACATTTTGCATAGTATAATCATGTGATGGTGATCAGCAAACCAAACCTCTCGACTTGGTTGATGGTAAAGGTAGCTTTTGGTTTACTCTCCCAATGGAAGGCCTGAGAGAACAAGTTGCACAAGTACAATAAAGATGGTGTGCTTAACATGTATATAAAGATGTGCAAGTGATCTAGCAACAAATATTGGCTCTCCTACAACATTATGGTAAGTCATCTTCTACATTGGTTTTGCATCTTGGGCTTGTGAATGGTATATCTACTAGGAAACAAAGCAAAAGATGATTACGGGGCAAATGTGACTTCTGCACAATAATTTGATTCCTTTCAAAGGGTCCCAACTCAAATGAGACCCTCCATATTATAAGAGAAGACATCTTCTCCAACAATGCAAAAATGGAATACCTCATTTGTGAGACATGTGGTATAAGGAGGATTATGGCACCTTGGGCCTTCTTCTAAGATGAAGAATCCTGTTGTGCAAAACTGGTATGTAGAAATATGCACGAGAAAAGCGATTGGCATCACTCAACCGAATTAGCAAAGTAGCAAGTCAATGACAAGGACAACATTGTTAGACAACTCAAAATTAAGACATCAATTGGTGAGTAATCAATCGAATTTGAGCACAATAAGGAACAACAATATTACAAGAAGCCTTAAACACAAAGGAAGTTTACAACAAGGACAAGTGCAAGATGGTAAAGATTGAGGACTAGTAAATTGATCCATAGTTTTTACACATAAAGGAGTTCAAGACAATCTTACCCAAAAGTTACTATGCGATGAAAAGAAATCCTAACTACCTTTATTAGATGAAAATCAAGTTGCACAGAGGCTTGAGAACAAGATAGAGAACACCTTATATATGAAACCAAATCTCTACACAAAAGTAAGGGAATAGATCAACAAGATGTTGATTGCAAGAGTCATCTTCTCCATACAAGAGTCTAATTTGGTAAAAGTTGTGAAGTTTTCACACAATCCCCCCATTGCAAATGGGGACCCCCTCTTTTGTTTTTTGCTTGGATTGTCGTAGTAGTTCAATTATAAAGATTTGGCATTAGGCTTAAGTGTGAATGGATGGGTTTGAATTTAGGTTGGAATGATGGGGGTTTTGACTAAGTCTAGGAGATGGAACAAAATTGGTAGTGACACTAAAAGAGGAGCTAAATTCGGCTAAGTATAAAAGCCATCTTGAGCTGAGACATATTTCACTACCCATGTAATTTTTGTTTCATCTTGAGCTAAGACATATTTCACTGCCCACGTAAATGTTGTCCCATCTTGAGCTAAGACATATTTTGCTACCAATGTATATGTTGTCTCAGCTGGGACTTGACTTTCTACCTATGTTAATTTCATCGTATCTTAGAGACAAGCCTTTTCCCTTGCCTCTAATTTTGTCTGATCTCGAGTTGAGCTTCCTTTTTCTACCTATGAAATGTGTCTGATCTCAAGGCAAGTGTAGGAAAGCCTTTGAATTTCAACCCAATCTTAGAGCATTGATCTTTGAACGTTAAATTGGGAAGTTGAGCCTAGAATTTTGTTACAAATTCATGTGGCATTTTTCTTTAATGACATTGGGCCCAAAATTTGAGTCAAGACAAACTTGGTAAATAATATATGGGCATGGAGGGATAAAAATTCAAATTTAGGAAGGCAAAAGCCTACAACACAACAGTAACTTGTGAGCCTCTTAAGTGGGAGGTCTTAGGTTTGAATTCGCTCGAGTGTGAAACATAAAAAAAATTAATTGTAACATATATTACTAACTACTCTAGGCTTCAATTGTTTACCAATCTAAAAAAAAAAATTCAATTTAGGATTCAATACTTATAATGGCATCAATTGGGATAGAAATTAATTTCAAATTGAGGTAAGACCCATTTTGTAAAATAAAATAAAATAAAGAAATTTTAATTCTAAAATATTAAAAATTTGAGGGAGAAATTTTTTTTTAAATTGGTTTTGAATTGATATGAGATTTAAATTTACCTCAATTTTACAAAATATGAATTGATTTTTAAAATGAGTTGATTAATTCATCCATTATTGCATTGAATTTATCCAAATAGCACTGATTTTAACATATGGGAAATAAAAATTAGTGGAAATACATCATAAATGGTAATAAATTATATATTTTCCAATCAAATTTACATTACCCCATTAAATTATTTTTTATTGAAAATTAAAATGGAAAGTTTGTGATGATTTTCTAAATCTTAATGCAATTATCATTTCAAAATTTGTAATAATTTACTAGTGGTTATTCACCTTGCAGGATAAGGAACACATTTCCCAAAGTGATGAGGTGGTGTTGTCTACAATGGGTTCTCTTCTCATTGGTCGACGTGTCATTGATCTTTATCAAGTTGTTATGGATTTGAATTTTCTCATTGGCCCATGAAAGTAGTGTAATTTTTTCATTGGCCCACAAGGTGGTGCTTAATTGTAATTGGGTGAGCATTTAATGCTTGTAGTGGGTGGTTATGAATCCTTAAATAGGGCTTATGTGGATTAATCTTGGCCCTTGATTTCAAATCAATCTTGGTTGTATGTCACATTTAAGCTCCCTATATAAGGATTGCTCCCCTCATTTGTAAAAGAGAGGTTGGAAAATAGTTGCTAATATAATGCCAAATTTGCTCTACTTTTCATTGCGGTGCCTTGCATAGAGAATTGTTCTGATCAAGTTTGCATTATTGCATGGTGATATCCATATTTTATTACGAGAAGTAAATGTTAAAATACTTGCTTGTTATTAACAATGATCGATGAATGATTATATACAAAAGAATAAGCAATGTTTCCTTTAGGAAATGATCATCAAGAATAGGAACATTCTATTCTAACTAATAGCTAACTAAATATTAAAAACACTCTAATATTTACAATAGATTACAAATAGATAATGATTAAATAATAATAGATAATACTACAAGCTATCTATTATCGTAATACCCTCCCTTAATGGTTAATCCATCCACGACACCAAGTTGTCCTCTGAATTTGACAAACTTATCAAGACCAAGAGGCTTGGTGAGAATGTTTGCTGATCCATTGTAGGAACATACTGCAAGTCTATAGTCCCGTCTTCAACCAGCTATCGTATGTAGTGACAGTGAACATCCACATGCTTGTTTTGTTCATAAAAGACTAGATTGTGTGCTAATTTGATAATGCCTTTGTTATCAACAAACAAAATGATCAGTTTTGTTGGTGACATCTGCATATACTCAAGCATCTAACGAATCCAAACAGCTTCATAACCTGCCTTAACTGTCACTTTGTATTCAACCTCTATAGAGGAGAGAGGAATGGCTTGTTGCTTCTTATTGGTCCATGTGACAACACTGGATCCCAAACTGAACATATATCCAAAAGTTGACTTTTTATAATCAATAGAACCTGTCCAGTCTAAATTTGTGAACCCACTAGGTCTAGGATTAGAACTCCGAGAGTACAGAAGTCCATAATCTCTAGTGCCCTTCACATAACAAAGCACACACTTTGCTACCATCCAATGATTGGCCTTAGGAGCAGTCATAAAACTTAAGATGTAGCTGACGATGTAGCTAATATCAGGTCTAGTAGCAGGGCAGTAAATGAGGCTGTCTACTAGCTGCCTATATGTAGTATCATCAACTGGAGGAGAATCAGACTTGGTTGATAATTTCAAACTTTTTTCTAACAGAGCCCTGGCATATTTGTACTGAGAAACGAATATACCAAAAGATTGTTGCTAAACCTCAACAACCAGGGAATAATGCATGAGCCTAAGATCAGTCATATCAAAAGACTAGCACAAACTCTGTTTGATTCCATTGGTCAAACATGTCAAACTGCCAATGATGATCAAATCATCCACATAAATGCCCAGAAAGATGATGTCATTATTAGTAGTCTTGATGTACAAATTTGAGTTTGAAGAACTCCTCTGGAAGCCTTGACCTCTGAAGTACTTATCAATTTTCATGTACCATGCACTAGAGGCCTACTTCAAGCGATAGAGAGATTTCACTAGCCTAAGAACCTGATGTTCTTTACCAACAACCTTGAAACTAGAAGGTTGCGTCATGTAGACCTCTTCTTGTAGGTCACCATTCAAGAAAGCACTCTTGACGTCCATCTAATGGACCTTTCAGCCAAGCTGTGTTGCCATGGCTAGGACTAATCTAATAGTGCTCATCTTTGTTGAAGGAGAAAAGGTCTCCTCATAAACAATGTCATAACCCTAAGAAAAGCCCTTTACAACTACACAATCTCTGTACTTCTCCAAAGTACCATTAGACTTGTATTTTATTATTGTAAACCCATTTGCAACCAATGGGTTTCTTCCCTAGTGGAAGATTAAAAAGGACCTAGGTGTGATTCTTTAGCAGGCTTTCATATTCTAATTTCATGGTTTGTTCCCACTCTGGAATTCCTTTAGCCTCAGAGTATGTTTGAGGTTTAAACACACTATGAATGTTGGCCATAAGAGCCAAATTAACTGACTTTGTAGGTTTGCTCTTTTTTCAAGCAATTCTCCCATCGCTGAGCTCATCATCTCAATGATAACCAAGTGTCTTAGCCCATCACTTAAGCCCAAGAGGAGAAGGACCAATATTAGCATATATAGATGCTCTATAATCAAGTTCATCATCAAAAGAATTTGAATCAAACTCAAGTGAAGCATCTGCAAATCTGGGTAATCCTGCAAGAGAAGTCAGAGGTGTTAGTACAGGAATCACTGGTAGAACTGAAGCTACTGGAGCCCTCCCATCAAGTGGACCTCATCGAAGCCAAACTCCCAAATCATGAGCCTACATAGGCTGATCTACCGGATCAAAAATAGGAGAAACAACAATGAATGTTCCTCGTTGCTCATTAAAGACTACATCACGACTATACAGGAGACAAGATGTCTCAATGTCGAGCAAGCAATAGGCTTTGTGAAGACTACTATATCCAGCAAGCATGAGTTTCTAACTCTTAACATCCAACTTGGTGCATGATGCATCAGGGATCCAAACATAGGCAAGAGAGCCAAAAACCTTCAAGCAACTAATTTTGGATTTGCAACCTAACTAGGCTTCTTCCATAGTCTCAGCTTTGACTGCCACAGTGGGTGACCTGTTCATAAGATAGACTACAGTATTAACTGCTTCTGCCCAAAACTTATTTGGAACATGTCTGTGTTTGAGCATAGATCTGGCCATCTTGGTGATTGTTTTGTTCTGACGTTCAACTACACTATTCTGTTGTGGTGTGTGGGGTGTGGTTAACTAGTGCTTGATGCCATGAATATCACAGAAGCTAGAGAATTTAGTAGGACAGAATCCCCCCCATTATCTGTCCTAAGAGCAATAATAGATTTCCCAAACTCTTTTTCAACTAGAGGTTTAAACTTCTGAAATACAATAAACACGTCTAATTTCTTTTTAAGAAAATCTACCCACGTCTTTCTACTAAAATTATCAACAAACAATAGAAAATACCTGAACCCAAGAACAAAAGGAGTAGCCATTGGGTCACAGATATTGGCATGAACAAGCTAAAGTACTTGAGAAGTGCATCATGAATCGCCAACATGAAAAGGTGTAGAATGTTGCTTCCCAATCTAACATGCATCACAAACTCCACGCTGAGTTTGAATGTCTAGCAAACATAAGACAAGCTCTTCCTCAACAAGCTGAGATAGGTAATGCACATTTAAGTGCCCATACGGCTGATGCCAAAGGGAGCTGACAAAGACTACCAAGCAACCAAAGCTAGGTCCTGAGAATCACCAATATCAACAATTCTAAAAAGACCATGATCCTCAAGGCCAACTGCAACAACAGACTAAGTATCCCTATCAGTAATGGTGCATTGATGTGACCTAAAGGTGATATCCAACCGTGGAGAGTGTCGTAGCATCTGACTGACTGATAGTAGATAGAGTTCCATCACTGGAACATAGTGCACATCGAGGAAAATGAGATTCCTCCCAGCAAAATGAATCTAAATGTTGCCTTTCCCGACAACAGTGTACTCTTCCCCTCCACCAAAATTAATTGAATCTAAAAAAGGTTGGTAGTCAGTGAACCAATCTCTACAGTGGTGAAATGACAAGAAGCACCTAAATCAATGTATCAGACAAACAACTTCACATGATCTGCAGGTCTTTTAGCCATGAAGGCGTAAAACGCAAATTCTGATTACTCGGTGTGCTCTATATTGTTCGCTTTGAGCTACGAACCAAATTCCCTAGCTTCGACGGCTAAACATTTCTGAAATTCAACCTTCATGTGACCATACTTGTGGCAGTAATTGTATTAAATGTTCTTTTTCTTGGAGCCTTCTAATGTTGGAGTAGAGAACTTCTATTGAGAAGATTATTGTGAATAAGACTTGTCTTTATCCTTCTGAAAGGATTTAGCAGCAAAGGCTTGCTAGGTGGAGCTGGAGTTGGAACTACTTTTGAACTGTTGTTTCTACCGATCTTGTTGAAGTAGAAGTGTGCAAAGATCTATGAGCTTTAGATCAACACTAGTATAAGTGATGTTGAAAGTCTTGATAAAATGCTCATAGGACTTGGGTAAAATTTTGAGGGTTATTACCACAATGTCCTCTTCCTCCATCTAGCATCCAATGGCAAGCACCTGATCACGGATATCCTAAATCTTATTCAGGTGTACCCAAAGCAATTTTTGTTCATCCATGACAATAGAAAACATAGAATTCTTGAGAAATAAGGTCCTACTTTTGTCTTAAGTCTCGTGTAGTTTCATCATATTCTCCCATATCTCAACAGTTGTCTTGTCAGATGGAATATGAGGGAGTTGATAATCAACTACGGATAATTTGAGAAGCATCACAACCTCCCAATTGTTCTGATCCCATGTATTTTGATCAGTACCAATTGCAGTGGGACATTGTGTAACACCCAAAACAATCTGATCAATATTCCAATATTCAAAGATTGTTAACATCTGCTACTTCCATGTGCCAAAATTTAGACCATTCACTCAAGCAAAAAATTAGTCAAAGATGTTGGAGCGTGTTTTTTCATGAAAAACATGAAACTCTATGAAGGCACATACTTTGAGGCAAAAAAATCGAAAGACCAAAAAATTATTAAGAGGTACCCAAAAGAGAGTTCAAAAAACCCAAAAGGAATATGTTTTCGAATTCTGAAAATTCTGGCTCCAAAATCAAGGCATCCAAAAATAACGGATGACAACCAAATTGAGCTCTCACAAGACCCACTAAGAATCTGTAAAAAAAATTGGATCTAGTACAAAATAATAGGGTTTCGAAAAAATGGCCTCGATTGAAAAAAGCTTTGAAATAATGACAGACTTGCAGAAAAACAGCAAATTTTGGGCGCGAATTTAATGTTGAGGGTTACAAAAACCCTAGACACCTCAAGATAAGCAAAAATGACCATGAAACAAATAAAAATGACCATCATTTTTTGCAATAAAAATAACTACATGTAGCAGAAAAAACTCATAAAACTGGGCAGGATTTGCAGGAGAAATGGCATGCGAGTTGCAAAGGAAAACACACACCTAAAACCCACAACCGCGAAATATGCAGCTACAAAACCCACAAACAGACATTAAAAAATGCAGCTACAAAACCCACAAACAAGGCTAAAAAAATTGCTAAGAAACCTATAGCAAGTTTTGATTTTTCTAGCGCAGAAAAATTAAATTCAAAAAATTTAAGCAGATAATTTTCAAAATGAAATTATTAACTTTTAAAAAAATTAAGGTAGCTCTGATACCATATCACGAGAAGTAATTGGTAAAATACTTGTTATTAATAGTGATCAATAGATCATTATATACAAAAGAATAAGCAATGTTTCCTTAGGAAACGATCATCAAGAATAAATACATTCTATTCTAACTAACAACTAACTAAAAGATAACTAAATATTAGAAACATTCTAATATTTATGATGGATTACAAATAAATAACCATTAAATAATAATAGAAGCTATCTATTATCATAATATATTTCATCACTTAGTTTAGGATCTCATTTCATGTTGTTACAAGTAGTTTATAGCGGAATGAACATTTTTGTGGGTGTTTACTTGCATGACTCGAATAAATCCGAACCAATAGCCTATTGCTGATGGTAGGAGTGCCTTGTGTGGTAAGTCGATGATTAAAAGTACTTAACTTCAATTGATATTCAATCTTTAGTTTGAATCCATTTGATGGGATTAAAGAGGGTAAATATTGATGTGAAAAACACTGGAGTGCTCCTTAGAAGCTTGCACTAGGTGTGTGGAGTCGTTGGCAAGATTACATCTAGTAGAGTCCAAGTTTGTCCATGATTCCTTGCATTCATTGTATAAGTAGAAGTAAAAATAGAGGTTAGAAGTTTACGTTGGAGTTGAAGTAGAAAAGTTGAATCATATTTTCATTGCACATTGTAGGGCCAAATCTTTTGAAGTGCAAGAGTTGATAGCCATTGAATGAATACTATAAGTCCCTTTGTGATAACCAGTGAATCATCATTTTACTAAGCATCTACAATAAAAGGAACCTTGAAGTCATTTCATGATCTTACTTTGCAAGCTTAGCATGAGCGATGACCTTATATCAAGAGAGGATTAAATGTTTAGTGTTTCAATTTGAAACATTGAGAATTTATTCTGCATGTTGTAGTGGAACAAAACTCACATCAATAGTAAGGGCCATGGTTATAAGCATCAAGAAAGATGGTCAAATAGATATCTGCATTCAAACTTGTGCACTGGATGAAAGTTAAAACCTACATTAAAGACCAAATTCAAATTCCACAACTAGATATGGAAAAAATAACAATTGTGAATGAGTGCAGATTTCTTCACTTAATATGTGATGCCTATTCAAATCGAAAATGTGTTGGTCATGTTCTCATACATCATTGTAAAGTCAGTGAACATGTGTCGTCTCATAAGGTAGCATTACCAAACTGTGCGCCTAATGTTCAAGATATACAAGCAACTACATGTCTTGATTTAATTGAAGATACGTATCTTTGCAATCCAATTAGCAGTTGCCACAATACGTAATTTATAAGTAAAGATGCTCACCAAATTGACAAAGACCATTGTTATACTACAAGTGGAAGCCTCATGCACCCAAAGCTATGTGCATAATGCATGGGTTTTTAGGCTGTTGGTTACCACCGCAATCTCATCAAAATGAATGCATGGATTGTAGGGTTGATAGAGGAGCTACTCAAAGACAGGTTAGTGAGTGCATCTATTTGGGTTTCCTCTATTGAAAGACCATCCTCCATGCCCATACAAATGCTTTTGGATTGACAATTGATGCAAAATTCATGCAACTATGATGAGTTGCAGTGGACCATCCTATATATTTTGCAAGCTGGAATTTCTCATAGGCGGAAAAGAGATATCAAAAGCGATATCAAATGCAAGGCTTTGGCTATGAATTACGCAGTGCAAAATTTCCAATGGTACACTTTCATGTAATATTCAATGGTTCGTATTCATCCAATCATCAAAATCAATGCATGGATTTTAGGGTTGATAAAGGAGCTACTCAAAGAGAGGATAGTGAGTGTATCTATTTGGGTTTCCTCTATTGAAAGACCATCCTCCGTGCCCATACAAATGCTTTTGGATTGACAGTTGATGCAAAATTCATGCAACTATGATGAGTTGCAGTGGACCATCCTATATATTTTGCAAGCTGGAATTTCTCATAGGCTGAAAAGAGATATCAAATGGGAGGCTTTGGCTATGGATTACGCACTGCGAAATTTCCAACAGTACACTTTCATGTAATATTCAATGGTCCGTATTCATCCAAGAATTCTAGCTCAGGGTGATGTTGAAGCCCAAAACCCAAATCATGACCAATATCATCTCTTGTGCATCAATACTAGGGAGGCTATGTGACCCATCAAAGTCTACTCACTAAGAATACATAATCATTGTCTCAGCAATTCTATTCTGCAAAGTTGTTTACATCATGGTAATGTACAACTCTCACATAGTTTAAAATACCTGTGGAATACTGCCAAAATCACGAGATATCCTAAGTTACCAGCAAAAACAATTTAAACATACAAAAATTTGGCAACGTTATTTCCAAATAAATGCGGCATGTTTTCTAAATTGAAATCGTGACTAACCAAAAAAATTACCAATTAAAATCATGGGTCAGCAAGTCAACACACAATGACAAAAATAAAATTAGGTTTGAATGAACGTTATCGCATAAAGACTGATTTTAGGTATGTTATTCTAACATTGTCATCGTTTTAACATTGTCCTCATCGCGCAATGACAGAGAGTCAAGACTTCCTAGCTGCTGCAGACTGGGTGATTTAGTCTCACGGACTGGTATTGGTGGTTTAAAATTTCAATAGAATCATTCCTGACATTGACTACATATGCATAGACATCCAGATTCATTCATTGGCATTGTTTGCATTCAAGTTTAACATCCAGATTCATTTAATGGCCTTGTCGTTTCTTCCTGAGAACTTTTGCTGTGCATTCAAGTCTAACATCGAGATTCCCCATTTAAAATTGGACATCATTTGCATCTGAACAATCCAAGTTAGCAATTTTTTTTTAAATACATGTTTATTGATTTATAATTGTATTAATTAGATGATCATTTATCTCATATAACTGTATTCTTTTTTTATATATATACTAATAAATTATATTTTAAAATTTTATTAAAATTTTGAGTTGGTTAAAATTTAAATTAGATAGATTATATTTTTAATCTTATATAAACTGGTTATTGTAATTTGTAATTTAAAAATACTATAAAGTTTAAACAATAAAAATTATACTAATTATTAAAAATATATATACATAATTGATAAAAATATGAGTAGACAGTAAATCATTTTATGATAATTAATTGTAATATTGTATTACTATTTATTATTATTTTATTAAAAAAATTAATAAATAACAGTAAATACGATATGAAATTTTATGAAGTTCATGAAATTAAAACTTTGTATATTGTATTTATTTAATACAACACCAAAAGTCATTAAATTAATGAATATATTGTTTCAAATATTTATTTAATCATTAAATTCTATATATTCATACTGTTTTAAAATTGTTGCAAATTATGTTTGATATCAAACTTATTTAATATTTGATTGTTCATTCTTATACTTGTAGAGTGTAGACTTCAAGTGTCAATGACATACCTATAGAAACAAGATGACTAGCGGTGGTATAGGTAAGGACTCTTTACGGAAACATGGGATCCCAGGGGTAATCAATGGGCATGTCGAATGTATCCAGTGCCATAAGCATATGACTTCATGCATAAACCGATTGAAATACCAGCTTGCAAAGATACCATGCAATGATATTACACCATGTGAAAAATGTTCAAAACAGGTTACAAGAGAAGCTTTGACAAGCCTACAAAAATATGCACAAAGTAAGGCAACAAAAAAGAGGACATTCGAGGCCATGGCAGCCCCAATGGGAACTTTTTGTTCTACAGGATCACAAACAGGTGGAGAGGGATCTTCTATTGGGCTTCCTATACAAGGATTGGGAAGTACAAGTGAATCTCTAGCAGACTTTTGGGTTCCACATAACACTCTTGGTGCTCAACCTGACTTGCTAGGCACTGCATGGAACAAAGAGATGCATGAGTAGACAAAGGTGGCAATTAAAAGATTTTGGATCCGCAATGATATTCCCTTTAATGCTTTATGCAGTACATATTGGGATCAAGTGGTAACTTCAATTTCTTTGTCTGGTAAGGGGATAAAGCCCCCAACTCCCTATGAGGTGAGTGGGCTGTTGTTAGATGGCGAAGTAAGAAACATTCATCAGCTTGTGGACAAGCAAAGAAAAGTTTGGGAACAGAAAGGTTACACTATCATATCTGATGGGTGGACAAATGGCAGGAATAGGATAATCATCAACTTTATAGTTGTTTCAAGGGGGCGGTTGGTTTGTAAAATCAATTGATGCCTCTGATCAAGTAAAAAATGCAGAAAATTTATATAACATGTTGGATGAGGTGGTAATAAAAGTGGGAGTGGCTAATGTCATCCAAATTGAGGCTAATAATGCAGCTGCATATGTGGTAGTTGTTTATTTTGGAGCCCTTGTGTCGCCCATTGTCTTGACTTGCTTCTTGAGGATCTAGGGAAACTGAGTTGGGTGGAGAAGGTGGTTGAAGATGGAAGGAATATCGCGAAGTACATCAACAATCATACGTGGGTCTTGAGTCTTATGAGAGAACACACTAGTGGTAAGGATCTTGTACGAGCAGAGGTCACATGCTTTGCTACTAATTTTCTAAACTTGCAAAGCATATCTGAGACATTGTTAGACCTTAGGCACATGTTTCTTGATAAGAAATGGTTAGAGAGTCCTTACGCCAGGAAGCCTAAAGCAGAGAAGATTGTAAAATTGTGTTTGATGCTAGCTTTGAAAAGCTAACGGAGGAGACCTTCAAATTAAGTTTTCAAGTCTTCATTAATGATTTAGTATTTAATTTTGAAACATTTTCATTGGCTGATTTTTGTATGTTTTATTATGTCTAGGTGTCAGAACCATTGGTGACGCTTCTACGAATTGTGGATGCGGATAAAAACCCCATGGGGTTTCTACATGAGGCCATGGATAGGGCAAAAGAGGTCATTCAGCACTTGTATAGGTCAAATGAGACCAAATATAGACCCATATGGAACATCATTGACCATAGGTGGAACCAACAA
Organism: Cupressus sempervirens; assembly: GCA_028749045.1. Taxonomy (NCBI): domain Eukaryota; kingdom Viridiplantae; phylum Streptophyta; class Pinopsida; order Cupressales; family Cupressaceae; genus Cupressus; species Cupressus sempervirens. The sequence continues at coordinate 476,958,630 of CM053787.1, forward strand.
CTCCACCAACACATTCATGCAACTGCCTACTTCTTGAACCCCGAGTACTATTTCTCCAACACTTTTAAAGTAGATGCAGAGGTTCCAATTGGCTTGGACACATGTATTCGAAGATTGGTTGCTGATATGGATCTCCAAGACCTCATACTTGATGAGTTGCAGATCTACAAGAGGGAAGAGGGGTCATTGTTTTCTTCTCTTGATTGCAAACGTAGGAGATATACATTGCAGCCAGGTAAAAAAGAACATGTGTTTAATTTTATCATACCATTTATTTCACTCGTAAAGTTTATTGAAAATTTTACCACATCATAAATGGATTTTTTAATCCTTGCAAATCTATGGTGGGAAGGTTATGGTACCACAACGCCTAATCTTCAACAACTTGCCATCCAAATTTTATTGCAGCCTTGTAGTGCTTCTGGCTACGAGAGAAATTGGAGTACTTTCAAAACAAGCACACAAAGAAACAAAATAGGTTGACTCGAAAGCGCCTAAATGACTTGGTTTATATGAAGTACAACCTTCTCTTGCACGAGAAGAAGGTGAAAGGGCAAGCTTCATATGAAGCACTAGACTTGGATGATATTGATCCATATTCAACAAATTGGATTGCTCATCTTAACGGTGAGGATGCAAATGCGGATGTGGGTGAACCTTTATTGACAAATGAGCAGCTATCTGAGTTTGAGAGAGAAACAGATGACTGGGATGCAAATGTCGCAGCGCGTGAGGAGGAAGATGAGCTTGGTCATCCATCAGAGGCTTCTGTCGAGTGTGAGGCACCTATTAGGGCACCTGTTGAGGATGTTGCCACATGAACTACTTCAACACCACCCACCCAGCAACAACAATCTCTTTTGAGTTTTACTCGTAAATGCAATTTATGATTGCGACTTTTAGTTTTCATTGATACTGAAACTTGAATTTAATATGTATTCAAAAGTAGTAGTTTCATGGAGTTTGACTTCTATATGTATTAAACTTATTTATATTAAATGTTGTACTTGTTTTTTTGGTATATGATTCTAGCACTATGTTAATCTACTAAGTTCTACTTGTTATGAATTACTGTTTAACTAAAAACTTTGATTGATATATGGTGGATATCTCAAATTATTATATATTCTACAAATTTGGTGTGTATGTATGCATTTTTTAGAATATTTTAAGAAATTGTATATTTTTGAATGTTCAATAAAAGTGCTGATTTATTGCCGAATTTTTCACCGAGTTTTGCTGATTCCAAGTTTTCCAAAAATTTTGGGCTGGCCTATTGCCGATATCAAATTTTTAAATATGAACGTTCAAATAAGTTTTTTGGTTTTTTTCGTCTCAATGAACTCAAATTAAGCCAATTCATTTTCTAGCTTCCAGCACTCTAGCATACCAGATTCTCATTTGCTGTGTTGTTTCCCAGATATCCCTTGGATCCAGATCAGACTACATTAGTTATTACTTCTGACCCCTGCTAGCCCATTGAAGGTTCATAAATTCACTTGTCATATATCAGTTCAATTTTCTCTTTTTTCCCCTAATTATTGCATCATCTTGGAACACAAAAACAAGTTGGTATAACAGATCAATCATAAAAGAAGCTAGTAAACCATTCTCAATCTGAGCATGAGGGCAATGATCTGTTAAAAGTGAAAAAGATGGTGAGTTACTTGCCCCAAAATACAGCCATCAAATATATATATATATATATAATTTGTGGAACTTTCAACCAATGTACCCAATCAAATTCGATTGAATTGTCGTCGATTCTCAAATCTTAAGGCAAATTGAATGCGCTACTTAAACAAACTTGCAGAACGCCGTAGAACCTTATCCTCCATTCGATTGTAATCATACAGCTAGTACCAAAAGTCAGTATTAATTACTAACAATCACTAGCCCTAAACGCGTTTTTTAGCTCGGTAAATAATAAGTAGTCATTAACCAGTAAATCCAACGCTCTTCTTGACTAAAGTGAGAGAGTTGATATCTTAAAAACTTGCAGAGTGCTTTAAAAGTCATAACTTAAAGAGTTTTAATGATCTAAAAAAACAACGAAATTGAAGAATGTTATATTTTATTGTACCAACAAACTCCCTCTCGTCAGCGCAGTTAATGATGGGACATTTCAACAATCCTCTTCGTTACGCAGAAGCGAAACGCGGGGAAAATGCCCCCTCCCAACAATTGAATCTTCTGAAACACGCCGAAAAAATAAATTACAAAAGAGTGGAAAAAAGGTACCTTGTGGCGCGTTCTCGTGAAGTGCCAAATTTTACAGAGGAGGAGGTAGAGCAGCAGCACCAATACGAGTACTGCTAGTCCTACTAAACTCTTGTCCACCATCCTCCCCTCCCCCTCTTCCTTCCTCTTCCTCTGCTACTCAAACTGATTGATTACTTTTTCGTTGTGAAAAATTTCTCGACACAACATCCCTGGTTGCGGACTAATATTACGACTATATTAAAAGGCCTATTAAAATTTACCATCAATTGCCGACGAGATTTTTATTTTTAACTTCCCTTGTTTGTATTAACCTTCTCGTTTCTTCTTATTTTATTAGTCCCTCAAATAGAAACCATTAATGCTGCTTTCACACTTCTCCAACCATAGTGAAAAAAAATATATCATATGGTTTATACTATTTTTATGTCTTTAATTTCTATTTTATTGAATTTTTCGTGCTTTGCTATTTGTTCGCTGTCATTTTCCTAGTAGTTTTATATTTATTAGCCTCATTTGTTTTAAAATAATAATATATAAATAATTTTAAAAAAAATAGTAGCGAGCACATTTTGAGGAGCCACTTGGCAACTTATATGCTTAAATATTTATTGTTCTTATTATTATTAATAAATGTTGCAATTAAAGTTGTAGGTAAATGCAATGTTAAAAGCAAGAATAAAATAGTGCAGGTGTGTTTAATTTGGCTTCGCACTTTCAAGAGCAGAAGGTGGAGATCTTTGGACTTTGCAAGCTTTTGTTGTTGTCTTGTCTGAAAACTGGGGCATTTGCATTTGTGGGAGTCGGAAGCCAAGACATTGGTTTGGTATAGATTTTCCAATTCACCTTGTCATTTTTGAAATTTTCTTTCCTACAAATTTTTTGGTGGTGGTATAGGTAATTGGCTTCAATTTTGTATTCTTGAAACCATCAAGTTCCAAAGTTTTGAATTTTTGTTTGTCATATGTAATTTTGAGACTCTATATCAACGAACGCGTTGTATATTTTACAGGTGAAAAGCCTATAGAGAATACTAATAACAAAGCAGAGGGAATGTTGGACAGTAAAAACAAATGCCTAAAGTTTTTGGGGCCACTCAAATTGTACAGACGTTCAATTGAAGGTAATTTGTTTTCTCATATCTGTAATTCATCCATTCCTACAATAGATTTTAGGGTTTTACTTTGGCTAGAGCTTTCATAAGTCTCATCTTCTTAATAATGAATTTTATTTTGAAATTGATCAAAGTTACCCAGTTAGTGTCTAAAACAAAAAGGGCAAAAAAAGTGGTTTGTGGTGGCTATGGGTTGTTTTCCATGATTCCATTGATAATGGGTTGAATTTGATTAACAGTCTTTTCCTTCATCTCTTTATTTATCTTATGTCTCTTTATCATTTAAAGTTTTCTAGTCAATAAGGAGATTACATCGAATGTTTTAGCTAGAGTCATTAGGTAATTTGTTTTCTCATGTTTGTAATTCGTCCATTCCTACAATATATTTTAGGGTTTTACTTTGACTAGAGATTTCATAAGTCTCATCTTCTTAATAATGAATATTATTTTAAAATTGATCAAAGTTACTCAGATAGTGTCCAAAACAAAAAGGGCAAAAGAAGTGGTCAGCGACGGCTCTGGATTATTTTCCATGATTCCATTGATAATGGGTTGAATTCAATTACCAATCTTTCCTTCATCTCTTTATTTATCTGATGTCTCTTTATCATTAAAAGTTTCCTGCTCAATAAGGAGATTTCATCAAATGTTTCAGCTAGAGTTGTTATTTTTTTGTCATGATTTCTGAAATGGTTTGGATACGTTATGAATTTGCTATGTTCATTTCCAATTTTTCAGATTCTATGGTTTAAATGGTAGCCTGGTTATGTTATTGTGTTCAGTTTTTGGTGCTTTTGCTTCCTTTTTGTTGCATAATCTTCATTAGTCAGGTCTTGTTTCCACAAGTAAACTTTATTTTCCTGCACATTTGTGCTTACAACTTGAATATGTTGTGGTTTCATCATGCCTTCGTCCAGCTACCTGATTCACTTTCATTTACTTTTATGCTTCAAATTTTCATTTTGTTCTGATAAAATGTTTAATTTGCCTTTGATATCATTCTATGCTTTAGATTTTATTGGGATACACTATAAATTTGACTTGCTATTGTCTTATGGAAAATGGTGAAAGAATCTTTCAACATTTTCCTCTAGTTCTGAGCTCTAATTTTTATGCCTAGCATGGGGAATGAAAAAAGTTGCATATCTTTAGTATCCCAAAACACATTAAGTAGGCCTAAGATGTAATTTTTTATTCCAACGCCTCATATTCTAAATTCTTGACTTGCTCATCGTTAGTGCAAATGGAATTCTACCATATGAGAATTTGTTTATCCTTGATGTCAAGGATTTTGGACTTTTCTAGACATCAGTTACTTGTACTTTTTCAAGTCTATCTATAAGTAGGAGTTTCTTCAATTATCGATTTATAGCATTGAACATAGGTGGTTTCTTCAACTTTAAGCTAAGTTACAACCTACCAAGAGTAGTAGCAATAATTTGTAGATGGCTATGTAGTAGTAATATTTTGTAGATGGCTATTGAATGTTATTCTATTTACTGCATTTTAAATCTTTTCTTTTGCAAGGTTGTATAAATATTTCATTCCCTGTCAAATCTCCTACCATTGTTTGGACATAGGCTAACAAGAATCGTATTTTGTAGAAAGCATCTGCAACTACTTGTGCGCTAAAAAGCCTTCTTCATCTAAGACTAGCACACCATGTCAGATTGCACATTTACAATATAGATATACTAGAAAAATATGTATACATGGGATCATACACCTTTGCTTGTTTTCTTCGACCTCTTTCATATGCTCTAGTCCATGCCTGCAATAACCATTGTTGTGCACTTAGTGAGGTGTTAAAATTCCATATTTTGAACTCATATTATACAGCTGATCATGCTTTAAAAAGTTCTTCAAATTTAGGGATTTTTCCATATGCATGTCCTTGTAAATAATCCTTATGAATGCCTTCAAAATTTGTGACTTTTCCAAATACAAATGTTTGGAAGAATGGCTTGCTTCCTTTGAATTTAACACCAAACATCCACAATTAATAATTACCATGCACACTGCAATTCTTTTTTGCTTCTTTGGAATTTCTAAAAGCCTTTTTCTTCTTTGTGCTATTTGCCTGCAAAATGGGCAAAGCTGGGTAAAATATAGATAGCTTCTAGTTTAGGAATAGAGGATATACTAAATAAATATATGGATGCCATGGAATAGGCATGTTGTACAGATGGGCTAGGGGGTTGGATTTTTGCTCCAACTTAGTGTTGGCAGGAAGACATTTTGAAAATATTAGAGCCACAAATTGTGCATCTAAAATGTGATAAGGGCTATAGTGTTCTTAGAATGTAATTGATGTGTTTTTGTATACAGTCTTTTGTGCTTGCAAGGGGTATGCATACCATTTTTTCACATATTTCTTTGTGTACTATATATGGAAATGTATTGAATTTTGTTTTCATACTTAATATAACCAAGCATATATCTATTTTTTCCCTTCATATAATTGGATTGTTAAAATTGAGTTCATCTTTGCCGACTTCTTGATAAGAGAATTTTTAAGAAATAAATATATAAGAAAAATAATATTCTATGAGGTTATTTAACAATGATCGATGTGAAGTGACAGTTTCTGGTTTGTCTTTAGTAATTTTGGAATTTGGCTAGGATGTATTATGTCATCATATTCCAATACATGGAGATCTATGGTCTGTACTATGACCTTTTTTCAAATATACCTCTACCATCAATACCTCATTCCATACTATATCTATCAAATTTAGAATAAAGCAAATCAAGTGCAAGCCCTTTGCACAGATTGCCTTCAATTTATGTAATTGCGAGTACAAAGTAAAGTTTTGGAATAATATAGTGGTCATTATCCTTATGTGGACTAAATGATGAGTAACTTATATATATTTCTCCAGCTTTTGATTTAGTGGACTCAAAAAACTTGAATACACAATTAGTAGTATGAATGTTACAGGTAAGTTCTCATCTTGCCAAGCTTGAACATTAGACCTTTAGATTGCATAATGCTTTAAAATGGGTATCAATTCTGATCCCATGTTTGCATGGCTCACATTGGTGATGGTAGATTTATATGAATTTTATATGGTGATTGAATTTACCTATTTATACTTTTTTCATAGCTCTATATGTTGTTATCAGTTATTAGTTGTCTAATCCATAGCTACAATACAAATGAAAGAAGTAGCAGATTGCAATGGGATTTGTTATGTTATAAAAACATGGCAAGTGGTAACCTCTTATCAATGGTGGAGTATATTTTGCATTCTCCACAACAGATATATAGTCATCATTATAGTTTTAGACTTAATGGTAGTGGTACTATCTAGGGTTCAATTCTTACTGAAGTACTACAAATTATTCCTTTTATTTGGTGCAAAGGGTAAAATTTTCATGCTAGAGAACAAACATATTGATGGGGATTGTAAATTTTCTTCCCATGCAAATGTGCTTCCAATGACTTGAAAGTCTACCAAAATGACCTATTACATAAGGCTAAACTTTACATATTAGAGAATGTACACCTCAATGGAGACTCTAGAGAGCCTCTCCATTCTCCCAATGACTATCCAAACTTTATCAAAGTGGGCTATTACATGGTCCTACATTTTCCATATTATAAAAGATACATGTTGATGAGGACTATAAAAGAGCCTTCCTATGCACACATATTCCTCGTACATTGAGCCAAACACTTTCAAAAGTTGAGCTTTTCATCAACTCCCATGGAGTTTGGTACATTGCCCATTGTCAGAACTGATGGATTCAACTCCTTGACACCATTAATGAATTCCAACAACTTCTTTCTACCCCTCTCCAACATGTGTCACAATCCCGAGATGCAATTCACTATCACTATCTCATCCTCTTCCCTTTTGTCCTTGATCAGGTGTTGCTTCTAAGATGCTCTGGTTAGCTATGAAATGAACAACCCTGAGGTAGGGATAACCTTGGTTTTCCAAACTTAAAACTTCCATGTAATTGGAATATTTAGTAATGTTGTTAGAACTCCTCCACTTTTGATGTTGGTGGTACTGATGCAGTGATTGAGATAGATAGAAGGCCACTCTCTCCATGGCAGACCTAGTTGGAGAACCATTTCTCTCAATCTTGTAAGAATGATCTCAACTACATAATGTGCTCCCTCTAAGATTGCATCAGTACAGACACTTAAGAGATGTACAAGTCTTTGACATTACTTTTATTTCATGATACAAGCAAGATGCTTCAAAAGTTTAAATCTTCTAATTAGACAAATTAAAATGTACAGTCAAAGACAACTCAAGAATATAAGCAGATATATTACTAGATTGCCATACATCAACACTTTAGTACAGATGCCCTCCATAGAAATAAGTAAAATGAATTATTTTTCCATAAGAGCAAGCATTTTTATAAATTGCAATTTCAAATTTAGTAATGAAACAAATGCAAACAAGGGCTCTACCAAGTTGGAGTCCTTGCCTTGTGCACAGAGCAGTGATAGATTTGGGTAGGCGGGAGAAAAGTTGGGTATATTTCTTTTAATGTCTTCTAACTTCAAAATAGCTTAATTTAAATATGTTTATATGCATGCACCTTATTAGATAAACCAATCTATTAAAAAATTTGTCATAGATATTGGGTTAGATTTATTCTAACTTTAATTTATTATGTAATTGTCTATGTTGAACATATCAAAAGATTATATTTAATAACAAAGCAGAGTGCGGGTGCACATAAGTGACAAACTTCAAATTTGAATTGAAGGTATTCCATCTTTTTCATCTCTGTAGTTCTTCTATTACTTAGATATTTTCACTTCTAGATAACTAGTGAGGAGTAAAATGATATATTGATTTTGCATTGAAACAAATATGTCCCTCTTCTTTCTTGGACGTTATTAAAAATATTTTTTACATTGATTAATATTACCAATTTAGGACCCATTTTAATTGTTAATTTCTCAGTAGAGTTTGCTAAAAAGTATGAATGTGATGGGTTCCATATGAATACTTATTTTACTTGTTACTCTCTCAACAGATTTCCCTTAGAAAATATTGTCAGTAAGATAGGAAAGGGTTTCAAAACTATTAGTTTGTCAACAAAATTATGTTAGGAAATGATGTGAATGCAGTGAGAAAGTGTTTCTCAAAGATTAGGTTTGACTAGAGATATCATTCCATAGTCTCCCAACTATCTTTCACCAACGCTTTCCAATGCTTGGTATATACAATGATAATTCCTTCCGTAGCCCTTGTTGATATATTGACATAAGATGACAACCTAGCCGTATGAAATACAATTCAACTATATAACTTGGATATATTTCTGCTTCAGAAATTTTAATAAAAATAGATATATTTGTACTTCCATAACTGCTTATGAAATATGGCTTGGAGGGCACTATATTTTATAGCCTTTGATATGTTTATTCCCAATACATATTATTGACATATCTTCTTTTATTCAAGTGAAAATCTTGAAACTATATCTTGTTATTAACACTTTTTAATAGAAAATATGTGTCTTGTGTTGAGTATTCAAATCATTCTTTTGTTTCCAGCCATAGTCTCTAATAACTGGCTTGCAGCTGTAAAGAATTATTTTTGCAAGAATCATATGCTTATAACTGTGACCTATTGTATAATATATAATGAAGAGAAATTTTAAATTTATTAAAAATGGCCATATTCAATTTATAGCCACCGTTATTGATTCAAAACATCCTTGAAATGCCTTATGATTTTTTACTAGGAATATATTCCTTTCTAGTTTTATAAATAGTTAATCTAACCAAAATAGGTTTTATATTGATATTTCTATACTTTGTTGTTGATAATAAAATCGACTAAGAACTATAAAAAAAAAGAGACCAAAACAGTTTTCTTCAAAAGATGTTGATAATATCTAGCATATTACCTTAATCAATATTTTTGATTCATTACTTAGCATGTTGTCCTTCCAGCATTATAGTTGACAACATATTTTCCCCATTATCTTGCAAGGGTTGGTGTAGGAGGATTAACGTATCCTGTACTTATCTTGAACCCGCTACTACTTCATCTTTGCTTCATTCATCAAATGACAAATAGACTTTTAGCTATACCAACCACGTTAGGCTAGTTATCAGAAAATCCAATAATACCAGACACATATAAATCAAATGACACATTTCAAAATAAATCAATTGATGATGCTCTTCATAATGTCCATTGCTTTTGAATCAACTCATTTAACTTCAACATTGGTGATTGTTTGTTTGATACAATACAATTGTTGCTTCATTCTCGCTATACATCTAATGAACTCCATAATGGACTTGTCAACCATTTCTTGCACTCCCTCCACCATGGTTGTGGTGTAGCTTCAACCTCTTTTCAACATGAACTTCACCCTTCATTGCTTTATGATTTGCATAAATTAACTGATAAGGCCACATACTTGTGGAGAATGCAACTCTCAGCAACTGAAATCAACATGCTAGGTGAATCGGGTCTTTGGGTTGACACATTTTGTATTCATTGGTTGTCTCTTTGGCTAGACATACCCATGTGCATTTGGTCATTGACATAGAAAAAACCATCCCTCCATTTCAGAAAAGGTACACCTCATCCTACAATATCAATTCTTTTCCATGATGTTAATCCATTGGCCAGGTACTATGAACCTATCTTCTCAAGAATAAATACATACAATACAATACAAACCATGCAACAACAAATGCCAATTTTATCGTCCACTATGACAAATTTTCCAGACATAGCTGAAGAAGAATCAGCTCACAGCAGTTTAAAACAATTCCTTGCATTTACTTCTCCATATGGTGAAAGCATGTTTGCAGTTGTTGCCTTCTTGGTTGACAATCAGTTTGATGCAATTGCCTTACGATTGTTCATGGCCCACTCATTGGCTAATGCATTAAGAGTAAATAAAAAAATTGCATTGCATTGCTTCCAGATTTACAGGCAATTTGCAATGTCAAATAAAAAACTCCTCTTACAAGCACATACACAAATCAGTAAGGTTAGAATACAATATGTTGAAAACAACCTGGAAGGCTGTGAATCTTTCTTTTTGTGGCTTTCATACATCTTCAATATAGCTATAAACATATGGCAACCAAATATGTTATCTAAAGTTCGCGTCTATTGCAATTGTGTTGAACCAAGAACAAGCATTGACTTGATTTGTTTCAAAAATGGAATAGGTCATGGCCATTATAAATCACTCCAACCAAAGGAACAAATATTGAATCAAATAAAAAGAAATGAACACAATTTGTCACAAGATAAAGAAATTGCAGAAAAATTGAAGAAAACAAGACCGTCTCTTGTCAAAAGCTTAGACACTGCAGATATTACAACTATGCCTACAAACAACTTGAAGACTCATTGTTCACTAAGACATCTAAAAGCAAAAATCCACAATAGACAAATAAACTCAACAAACATGGTCATCAATCAATTGACACTAAATATATTACCAAAGAAGAAGGGAGATCTACAACTGTTAGGAAAAGATGGGTTTTTTGCAAGCCACGTACGACACACCAAGCTACAAGTTATCCATATCAAAGTACACTAAACAAAATACATGAGAAATCAATTAGATAATATCTACAAGAAATCAATGATACACCAACTCAAGCATGTACAATCTATGAAATGATGTGCTTCAACAAGTACATTCACAAAGTCACAGATGCATTTGTCAATGCTTTCTCTTTGCTCTCTCTTCAAACAACTACAAAAATAATTGCAATAGGTGAACTGATTTGCAAACATTGTGTAGATGCCATTGTGTATGGCAATCTCCCTGATTATGGTGCTCCATGGAACATAAGGAAAAATAAATGAATTCCTCTTGTACAAACATTGACTAACTTAGAAGAAAGACTTGTCTCCTTGCGTATTGCTTTTGCACATATAAGTTAATTGGGATACAAAAGAGCACAATACGGCTTGAATGGTAAAATAATCAATGTTCCTATCGATTTTGATAAAGTGCAACATGCATTGCCTAGAGACATTGATGAGACAAACACTATTGTAGTTAGACTAAAACATAAGCTACAATATGAAAATGCACATGCACAAGGAAATGTAAGCCTACCCATGTCATGAATGCTTTAACAATCTTCTCTAAGACAACATTGTATATAAAGGAATTTTTTTTGATAAATAAAGATTGACAACTTCTATTTGCAAATAAAAAAATGCAAAAGCAAACAGATAATGACATAGACGGCAACATAGATGCACATTATACTATGCTTGAAGATGAAGAGGAACCTGAAGCTGAATCACTCATACATTGGTTTAATGAATCGCATTCAATCAATGATCTCGGTACAACAATTGTTGAAATTGCACTAGCAAAAGGCTTTAAACCTTTTAGCATTTTCCAAGATACTTAGAAGAAATGAACTTCTCAGCATTGTTTTTTGGATTCCCACAAGTAGAAGACATCACAAAAAAATTCTCCTACCAAAAAATTGTTAAGTGGGAGCTCATGCATAAAGACAACAACTTTTCGACACATATAACAAACATATTTTTTAAGACAAAATAATTATCCAACAAATATTACTAGTCGCATGGGTCTGTATAAGGAAAGCTAAACTAAAGGTAAAAAACTATATACAAAGGATGTACACAACCTTACAAACCTAGAAAACATATTGAAATCTCCAATAGGTTTTAGGTCGCTAAAGAGTATTTGCACATCTCCTGATTATTTACAAAATATGAGAACAATTATATTTGCGATGATCTGTCAACTTGGCCCTCCAACTTTTTTCTTTACACTAACAAGTGCCGAGAACTTTTTGCAGCCATTATGCAATGCATTGCAACATATTTTGAACACTCAACAACCCAGACAAAATGAAACTTTAGAGGATAAAGACTTGGACTTTGAAATTAGGAAAAATCCAGTCCCTTATAGCTGCTATTTTAATCATAAGGTTAATGAATTTAGGGAATTGATGCTAAAAAATGGCCTATTTGGAAAAGTATCCGATTATTTTTGTTACAAAATTCCAAAACCGAGGTAATGAACATGTACACTTCATGCTATGGATCATGGATGCACCTGTCTTCAGACATTGCAAAAAGAGTAACATAGAGGACTTCACTGACAAGTACATTTTCTGTGACTCTACACTATTAGATCCAAATCTTGTCAAAACACAAACTCACCACCATACAAATACATGCAAAAAGTATAGAACATCTAGTTGTAGATTTAGCTTTCCCTTACCTCCAATGAGACAAACAACAATATTGGAGCTCTTGTTAAATGTTGATCTTACAATTAAAGATAAAGCAAAAGTTTTTTTCAAACAATTGGAAAGTAAACATTACACAAAGGATGTTATATTTGAAAATTTCCTATATGAATTCCAACTTGAAGAAGCTAATTACATTGCCATGTTGCAAGCAACATTGTCCCAAAAAATTATCTTGTTAAAAATGCAACCAGCTGACATATGGATTAATTCATTTGCTAGAAAAGTGCATGTACTATAGTATGCAAATATAGACACACAATTTATCTTGGATGCATATGCCGCTGCATCATACTGTAGTTCATACATGACAAAATAAGATAGAACATTGTCACGTGCATTCAACTAAATACGAAAACAATGCACTTATACTTATAATGAAAAGACACATTTCATACGAAAACTAGGAAATGCATTGCTTAATTACCAACAAATGTCCAACCATTAAGCAGTTCATATTGCCTTGTCTCTACCATTACAAAAAAGCTCAAGAAGTACCATCTTCATCAATACCTCACCACCAGAAAGTAGAGTTGATATGCTAAAAAGTCCTAAGCTATTAGCAAAAGAAAAAGACAACTCCGAAAATATCATGTATGCATCTACAATGGACAATTATATACAATGGCCAAAACTCTTTGACCAATTGTTGTTAGCAAAATGTACAGCTTTCTACTGAAATAACTCATCGAAGCCCCAAAAAAGAGCAAGACCCTACATCATACATTTTGTAAGTTATAATCCACATATTGATCACGAATTTTTTTATAGAGAAAAACTATACTTTATGTCCCTTTTAGAAATAGTGAAAACTCGTTATTGATAGGGCATAAAACATGGAATGCAACATTTGAAACACACAAAGTACAAATCACAAAAAATGAAAAAAAAATTACTTCACAAGTAGATAGTAAATGGGGTGACATTGATCAATCTGCAATAGAAGCTAACAATGACAATCACTCGACAATAGACCTCGATACTGACCATGGGCAAAAAGAAGAAGGGAATGAAATAGAGAAATACGACATTATAACTAACATAAAACATATAAAGAACTTACAAAACATGCATGATAATAGATCCTCACTATTCTTAGAAATTCCCCACTCGTTCCTTCTTACCAACCAAGACTATTTTAGCTTGCAAAGATAGCTAAATGAAGAGCAACAATCAACAACAAAAGATGTTCTGATGAAAAAGAGACTTGCATTTGACAAACCACTATAATTGTTCTTGACAATAGGTGCTGGCACTGGCAAAACATCTACAATAAAAGTCCTATTTCAAGCAATGATTCAAATCTATGATAAGCAACTAGAAAGTGACCCATACAAGCCTAAAGGCATTATTGTCGCTTCCATAGGAAAAGTTATATTAAATGCAGGTGGCATCACTACACATTCTATTTTTTAACTGCCATGTAACTCTTCAAAGATGTTGCCATTGGACTCAAACACTCTTGACAATGTAAGCAAGAAATTGGATCAACTACAAGTCTTGCTCATTAATGAGGTGTCCTTAATTGGTTCAAGAATGCTATATTATATTGACAAAAGGCTTTGCCATATCAAACATACACCAACAAAACCATTTGGCAATGTTGACATCATATTTTGTGGTGACTTATACCAAGCACAACCTATATGCAATAATTGGATATTTGAGGAGCCAATAATAAATAGTGAAAAAATCTCATATACATTTTGGCTAGAAAATGTCTTATGCTTTGAATTACACATTGTAATTAGACAAAAAAACAAACACTTCATTTCCATTCTAAACCATGCAAGAACTGATAAAAAAAATGATGAAGACCTAAGCTACTTGAATACAACAAGTTACAAGACACCTCCTATGATCCAAAATTCTCATACTTGTTCCAAAGAAATTCAGTTGTTGTTGAACATAATAAAAGAATGTTGGACTTCTTGCCTAGTAAGCTTTATGTATTTGAAACTCTCGATGCAATAGACTCGCACACTGACAATTTCCTCTACCAAGTTCAAAAATCATCATTGCTTGCTGTAATCTATCTAAAGCTAGGAATTCTACTTGAGCTAATAGCTGGCAACCTTGACACACAAGATGGACTAGTCAATGGTGTTGATGGAGTCTTCCAACTACATACAACAAATCATGAAGACATTCTATGGATTTAATTCAATGACACTACAATTAGCATATCATGATGCAAAAAAATGCAAAGCTTGTACACAAGTTCTATTTCACCTTCTTGGACTCCAATAATGAAAATAGCTAGGAAAATGAAAACTCCTACTAAATTTATTACACGAAGACAATTCCCTATTAAACTAGCATCTGTAAGAACTATCCATAGAGCACAAGGTTTGATAATGGATGGACTCGCTTTTGATCCTCATAAAGTATACCAGCATGGTATTACCTATACAACTCTATCTCATGTAAAAACCATTGAAACATTATATTTGATGCACAAACTACAACATCAAAATTTCAAAGTATCACATAAAGTGGACAAGGAAATGGATCGAATTCAAAATCAAGCAAAATGGAAACTTCAATATAGCCTTCATTTCCTATCAATGGTCCATCTAATCATATGCTCTTTGAATACTAAAAGCCTTCCATTGCATGCAAAGGAAATTGTCCACGACCATGATTTGCTCGAAGCAACTGTACTATGCTTCCAAGAAACAAGAGACAAGACACATGTACACCTCCCATTACTAAATGAAATATACAATGTCTATTCTTCACTTGCTATTCATGGTATATTGACTTGTTGTACCAAAACAACTACAATACTAAACACAAATTCTTTTGCAACAGACTGTCCAAAATCAATCACCATTGATATATTACATATCATAACATATGCATTACTAATGTTTATATTACACTAGGTGCACCTATCAATGACATATCGAATCTAATATTGAGTATATTTTCCTTGTTGCCAACAAATTTGAAAGTAATAATTATTGGAGACTTCAACATTAACATGCTACATTCTAGTAAAAAACAAAAATGCTTGCAGAACTCATGCAACAATACAACTTCTCTTTAATAGTTGACAAAGCAACAACATTTCCAGGCACTTTATTAGACCACTTTTGAATACATAATATTAATCAACAATCTACAAAATTCATTCTACTAGGTACATATTGGTCAAATCATTTCGCAGTATCTTAACAACCCACTTCTAAATTACATAGTCTTCATTTAAAAAAATGACAACAACCTTATAGGTTAGATTCTTTATTTATGCATTACAAAACTATTATTATCCACAACTTTCTCATATGCATCAAAAGCCTACCTAATAGCATATCGTTACACAAATGTAGATAGGTTTTGTACATTTTTATTGCATAAGGATATTGACCTGGTTCCTTGACGTGACTTTTGTCAAACTCACTTTCGCATTGATTTTACATTCGAACAATGTCATAGTTTTATTCATGCACAAATATTCAATGGAGCCATCCAAAACAAACAAACATGAAGCTAAGAGCAGTCTTGATAAGAATGGACTGCAAAAGCAGAGTTCAACTCTTGCAAAAAGGTATTGCAATAATCTATGCAACATTCCATACCTTCCCATGCATCCATTTAATTTTTATACATAATTAGTTATTTTATTGACCTTTTTAAATACATTTTCTAGAGCTATGGATGCATAATTAAATATGTATAAAAATTAAATGGTCCTTAAAAGGTGATGTTCTTGTTGTTTATGGTCCTGCTTATGCCAAAAATTTGACAAGCCCAACAAAAGCTCCTATAGTGCATGTTGATCTCATTGATAGTGATGGTAACATGACCATAACAGCAAACATTACCAACCAATTAATTGAAAAATTTATGACAAAGCTTTTGCTTGGCGCAAGTGTCGGCATAAAAGATTTCTCTCTGAAGAAAAAAACACAGAATGAAAGAGGTGAAGCAAATTATTACATCTAGTTCATTGCACAACATCCGTTGAAACCATTGACAAAGTCTATAGCCAACAAAAACTGATGCCTGACACTAGAATATGTCAACTTATTGAGTCACCTAATAACTATTCAATTGGCACGTTGGGTGTTATAGTGGCAGCACACAAACAAACCCCAAAGGAGTATGAGCTCCACGTCAAGGATTGAGAGTCTATATCAGACACATCTATTGTAATCTTCTCATTCCATATCTATGTCCAGACTTGATGCTTTTCTCATAATAGAATTACTGATTCTACTAACTAACACATTTATTTTCTTTGCAGGTAACCATTCTTGAATTCCATGCTCAAGCTTACACAACACTACAACAAATCCTACATTCTACCACAACACTGCTCTTACTTCTCAAGAATGTTGTGCATAGTGAGCCAAGAGGAACAAATAACATTAAAACAACACCATCAACATGTGTTGACCTCCTCAAAAATGAAAGTACAATCAACACTCTACGAAATATACTCTCCTCCAGTATCCAGGTAACCAACAAAACCATACCACTTCTCAATAAAACTGCAATCATATTCTAGATAATAGACATCCCAAACTCATAACTAAATCTTCTTTCATATCCTAGGTCATGGGTACCTTAAGACCAAAGAATTCTTATTTGCAACCATACCAGCTACTCTACACAAAATGCAACAAGCCAACTTCATTAGCACCATCCTCAACCACCACAATAGCTAATGTTTTGCATGTGGGAAAATCACAAACTTCGCTTATGGACCTTTCTTGCAGTGTACTATAGAAACTGATAATAAAATTGTTGAATGCACCATGATTGGGAAAATGCTTGAATGACACTTGCAACAACTTACAAACATACTATTTGACACCAACAAAAAGAAAATGTCAATAGTCATGTACTTGCTATGAACATTTGAAATACAATGCACTTTCTCCATTGCAATGAATGACAATATCATCTCCATTATAAGCGAAACCTTCAACATAAGATAAAAATAATTCATCTTTCTTTTCCTTTAGTTTTATCAAATATTTATTTTCCTTCCAAGTCTTTGCACTTAACAAAGCCATTTTTGGTGTATTGCGGATCAATTAAGGCTCCTAGACTAGAATTTAGGTTTTTTGTCATTAGAAGGCTTCAATCCACATGATCACATTGAATATGTTGAAGACCTTACAGATGTGCTAGCAATAATATTTTCCCTAGGAGTCACTTGTACTCTAAAATTTTGGTATATATAGATAGGTTGTGATCAACAATATTATGTTGAATACATCGAATCACCTGCAACTATATGAAGCATAATATTTTTGCTCTCCACCACTTCTAATACACAGATTTTACATACATACTTTAGATAGAATTATGTTGCATGACTAGAAATTTGTCTCTTGTATTCAACCATAAAGAAAAACATACGGTCCAAAACATGTAGTCTAATATTTTCCTATCTATAGAAAATCACTATTTTAACTCAAATTTTCTTTAGTTGCATATTGGTTTATTTTATTTCACTTTCCTTACATCTATTTGCAATACCTATAATATATTATACTAGAAATGAACACTTTTATGAATTGTTTTTGTTTCAATTTTATTGCAAAATTCAGCATTCTTGGTAGCTTAGTTTGTCCTTTGTACTGGCACCTAGCTTTATCCACTAGATATGTGGCATCTTGAGCTAGGTGCAATTATTTTATCACTCAATTTGTCCTCTTTTTATTGTGAATTTGAGCACAAGCTAAGGTGGGCTTAAATTCAACTATACTCAGAATTAGATGTTATATTTTACTCAACTTCAACATTGAATATGTTCATGGATGATTTGAGTACACTGCTTAGCTGTTTAAAATGATAATTTAAGCGCTCAGCTAATTAGACAAAACAAAAATTCCCCTAGGGCATTTTGTTTAGTACTTTTTCAATTCTCGCTACTCCTAACTAATTATTCTATTTCATTTTTCTTTGAGAATATATGCAAGATATTTCGTACATTACTTTGAGGTAACTAATTCAAATTTCAATGGTACCTAACTTAGATGTTTATTTAATTAACCTTTTTTGTAAATTTAAATTTTTGAAATACACAAGACAATGAAAATGTAATTAATTGAACCATAGGATGGTGAATTGAAATTCTCTTTTAAGTATTTGTTTTTGTGCCCCTTCCAACCGTCTGCCTTGCCCATGTCAAATTTTCTTGGTATCCAACTCTAAATTTTGGTATAGTTTCTAAATTTTACACTATTTAACCGAGAAGTATTTGAAACATCCTAGGGAATATATAATAGTTGGCCATCATCTTTTCTATTTTGCTATTATGCACAATATGATGTTTTTCTATTGTAAAATTGATATTTAAAGAAAAACATGAGACTTAGTTCTTAAGTTCTAGAAAATACACTGCAACTTGTTTCCATTGATGCATAGATTTGTGTCACTTTAGATTATACTCTATAGTTGTTGCATCACAACCTGACCACATTTCCACTTGAATGGTTGGCTTCCTTATTGTGGTGATGAGAAATTGGACTCTGTTCATGCTTTTGAAAGTAATGTCCATTATTTTTTATGTGATAATAATGATAATTTGTTAATGGAACAACTCAAATGTCTGAAACTCTTGTGAAAAGTTAGTTTATTTTCATTTATGGGCCTACTGTATGGACTATCCTTGTGGTAACCTCTTATCACTATCTCATCCTCCTCCCAATCTATCCTTTTCTTTAGATTCTCCAATTTGGTTTCTTGAAATAAAAATGGAATCCTAACTTAGCTTGCATGCTGGCACAATTTTCTTCCTATCTCTTTGGGCAAACATAAATCACCACCTTTGTTATCCTCCTCTTCATCCTCCTCCCCATCATCATCCTCATCCTCCCATCTAAGGACTTTGATTTTCACTTTGTTGATACCTATTTCAATTCCTCTGGTTTTAGGCATTACAGATTTAAAAAAAAATCAAAATTCAAGTAACTACAAAAACTTGAAAAAACCCTGGTCAAATCTAGTGCTTGGCTATTTTGTCTAACATGAACTCTATTTTATCCTTTGATACGCTTGGTTTCATTGCTGGTTTGGATTGAGAGAGAGTTTTAGAAATAAGCTTTAAGGGTAGGCATTGTTATTTATCTATCTTGTACAACTTTTCATAAATATCTTTTGCTTGCCATTTTCTTTGGATTGAAGAAGCATGGACTAACACTTGTGGATCTTGGTACTATTTTTTGTGTCTACATTTGCATTCAAGCCTGTAAATCATGTGGGTTCTAATTTTTTGTAAAGTTTAAATCACATGTATCCTTTGCAATGTTTTTTTATGGAGCGGATTGATAAATAATTGAGAATCTTAATTTTGTTGCCCACACTACATGTTGTTTTATAGTCATTATGCACTTGGCTTCATCGCTAGTTCAGATTTAGGGAGTGTTTTAGAAATAAGCTTTAAGGGTAGGCAATGTTATTGATCTATGTTGTACATCTTTTCATAAATATCTTTTGCTTGCCATTTTCTTTGGATTGAAGAAGCATGGACTGACACTTGTGGATCTTGGTACTATTTTTTCTATCTACATTTGCATTCAAGCCTGTAAATCATGCGGCTTCTGAATTTTTGTAAAGTTTAAATCACATGTATCCTTTGGAATGTTTTTTCATGGAGTGGATTGATAAATAGATAAGAATCTTGATTGAGAATCTTAATTTTATTTCCCATGCTGCATGTTATTTTATAGTCATTATGACAGCTACACATCACTCTACAAAAGACAACTTATAGAGAATTTAAAAATGACATCAACCAATAAAATGTCCATTTAAATTGTGACAAGTTTTAAAACTTACAAATTTTAATAAATTTAATCATAAAAGCTTAAAAGTAGGAAAGACGCTATGACACATCAGTAAATTATGAGCTTTAATAATAGAAGAATTTTAAAATGACATCAACTAATAAAATGTCCATTTAAATTGTGACAAGTTTTAAAACTTACAAATTTTAATACATTTAAAAATAAAAAGCAATCATAAAAGCTTAAAACTAGGAAAGACACTATAATGCATCATAGAAGTTAGAAAAATTGTAGAAATCTAACAATAGATATTTAAAAGTCAAATATTGTAATAACTTTTAAAAGAAACAATAATTAATAACATTTAAAATTTGAAGTGAATATTTCAATATTAGAAATTCTAACAAACTTAAAAATAAACACTAATCAATAAAATTTGAAACTAAAAAGCAATTCTTAGAATTTTAAAATATTAAAAAATTAAAAAGAAAGTAATTAACAATATGAAGTACATTCAATAAGTTAAGTTTCAAGGTTTTGGTTTTTGATTTCTTTAAATAAGAGTTTATTAAAGTGATGTATTAACAATCAAAAAAAAAGTCACAAGGGGAACATATGTTGTTGAAAGAGTGAAATTGAGTGTAATTGTGAAAAAACATATATTCACACTAGTTATGTTAAAAACAAAATTAAACAATTCATGTATCAACTATCATTGTAGTAAATATATAACAATGTTTGGTGTAACAATTTAAAGATGTATCAAAATTATGAAAGCTGAGGGGAGGATAAATGTGAAAGTAAAAATAATGTATATGCAAATTCAATTATTTATTTTTCATCTAAATTATTCAATTTTTTTTTTTTTTTTCCCTCTTACATTTCTCGTCATTCAATCACATTCCTAATCTTCATCCTAGTCATAATTCATCATCATTCATATTCAGTTCATCATGCATTCTCAATTCGATCTTTCAAATCCACATTCTTCTAATCCAATCCCTTGTCAAATTCAGTCAATCAAGTCATAATCAATCATAATCAAAAACTTCATTCACGTCTTTTTCTATTTCAATCTGACATCACATATTCTACTTCGGACATAGGAGCATTGTCTTATCATTGGATTTTCATTCAAATCAAACATTCACTTTGTTTGCACTATCATAGGTTTTTTATCAAATCAAATCAAACCCTCATCCAATCCAAATCCAAACCAAATCAATATCAAATCAATTCAAATTCAATCAAATCAAATTATATCAAGTGCAATCAAATTCAAATCAAATCAAATCAAAGTCCAATCAACACAAAGCTCCTAAGTTTCAAGTTCATATTCCCTCTTCAAATCTATTCATCACTTTTCATCTTGCATCCATGGATCTAAATCTTCTTATTTCAATGATTTCCAATATTGCATGACAACATGGTCTCGTACTTCCTCCATATCAAATTCCTTCTCAAAACTTCAATTCTAATCTATCTCATGTTCATCATTCTCCTACCTTTGACAAGGGAAATCTATCTCCTTATCCTTCATCTGTAGACCATTCCATCCATAGCCAATACAATTCCTCCATCATAAATGACCTCGCCACAGAAGTTGAGGAACTAAAGAATACACTCTTGGACAAACTAAGTTCGCAGGAAAAGGTCATTTTCTTTGCTATGTGTCCTTCATTTTCTAGCTCTCATATTCCTCCATACGATTCCATTCACGGCCCACACAATGTCTCAGACGTAAAAACCCTTACCAAGAAAATGGAGGAAATGAAGAATTTTCTCTCATATATCAAAGGCAGTAGTTCTCATGTCCCATCCAATCCTACTCCTCCATGTAATCCCCCTTACTATGAACCTAATCCAAATCCTTTACCCATAATTCCACCTCCACAAAATCCTAATCCTATAATTATTTCATCCCCTAGTACTCCAACAACAACATCTCCTAAGCCTACAACAATGTCATCTCCACCTCGTCGAAACTATTTCACATCACTTTTGGCTAGATTAAATATTCAGCATAATGTAAGCCAATCATCTAAAGCCTCATCTCCAGTTCCATCTCAAGACCTTCCTTCAAAGCATGATGTTTTTCCTCTAGATCTGAGCACTTCTCCATCCCTTCATTCCACTATCCCTCGACATTCATCCATCCCTCCTAGTCCGTCCTTTGATTCCTCTCCTAATCAAGATCAAGACATTGCACCTACCACGAACATTACTGATTCCATTCCATCTCCAGCATTAGCCTCCATAGATCCTCCACTTCATGAAGAAGTTTCTTCCACTCCATTCACTAATACTCCTCCATGTCAAGATCCAATTACTCCATCTCATGATTCCATTTCCTCCACGCCCACATATGATGATCCACTTACCATGCTATATGATCTTCTTTCACCACATGATTCCATTCCTTCCATGTCCTCATATGATTCTAGTCCATTTCATGATCCACTCCTTGAGCTATACGATATTCTTTCAAGTCAAGATCAAAGTACTCCATCTCATAGTTCCACTCCCTCCATTCCATCTCATGAACCTATTCTATCTCACAATCCACTCGTTCCGCTCAATGATCTTCTTCCAAGTCAAGATCAATGCACCCCTTCATCCATATTTCACGATCCCTCTCCATCTCATGATCCTATTATTCCTCATGATTCCCCTCATAACCCTACTCCTTCACATGATCCTATCACACCTATCCAATCTCCTCATGAACCCTATACACCTAGACTCGCATCTTGCGTTGAGAATAGTAAGTATCCCCTTAAAAAAATAATTCCTCAAGATGTTGGTACACCTTCCACTTTTTCCAATTCCAAAACTCTTCCTTACACACCTAAAACTTCACCTCCTTCATCTTCCAAGTCTATTTTAGGTTCTTATAGTCCATCCATTCTAGGTCCTTATGTTCCATCGTCAAACTCTTCTTCCCTTCCTTCCATATTAGGTCCTTATATACATCCTTCTACCTTATCCATGTTTTCCAATTTATCCCCTCATAAAGATCAACAAAGGCGCACATCCTTGAATTCCTCTCAACGTTCACCTTCCATACGTCCTTCATGCACCCATACCATGGCCAATGGAAGCAAATTGGATGCCAAAGAAAAAGAAAATAAAGTTGAAAATCCACAAAAGCGTAAGGTTCAACATGTCCCATCTAAGCAACATGTCCAAGAAAAGAAAAATCAGATCCAAAATGCAATTAAAAAGCCACAAAGGCCAAAAATCTAAATTATTCAATTAATTCAATTCAAAAATTTTACTTTTATCTTTATACTTATAATCTTCTCTTTCACAACATATTTTGATATTTTTCCCCTTCCTTACAATAGTGAACAAAGCTCTTGTTTTATTTCATTTTATTAGTTCCTACTTTCATTCAATTCAATTTTTCAATTAAATTGACCAATCAATTAGGATTTAAAATATTAAAAGAAATTTCAAATGTTTATATCTTTTCTTTATTTTAATATGTAACATTGCAACATTCTTACAAAGTAGTTAGAGTCATCAATAGTGGAAGCGTCTACTTAGGCAACATAATAACTATAATTTTATTATTTAATATTTAGTTAAAATTATAATTTGACTATTTTGTAAATTTTAAAGAATTAATAAATCATAATATTCAGCCATTATGTCGGTTGCATAGCCATTTCGATCAATAGTGGCCTAGAATTATCTCTCTTTTTTTCTTCATTACTAGTCTTCAATAATTGTTTATTTAAATATTTTTACATGTATCAATAGTAGTTCATTTATGTATTAGTAGTAGAGTTTTTTTTTTCTTTTAAATTTTTTTATTCATGAATCGTTTATTTGTTCACCATTATTAGAGATTTGTAAATAATTACTAAAATATTTATACTCTATTAATGGAATA
Organism: Cupressus sempervirens; assembly: GCA_028749045.1. Classification (NCBI taxonomy): domain Eukaryota; kingdom Viridiplantae; phylum Streptophyta; class Pinopsida; order Cupressales; family Cupressaceae; genus Cupressus; species Cupressus sempervirens. The sequence goes on from CM053787.1 coordinate 476,982,866, forward strand.
TGTGTCCATAAGTATTGGTAATTTTGAGTGAACAATTATTGGTGTACTAAGGGTCATATATCACTCAACAATTTCTAAATTATCACTTTTAAACCCTACCTCACATAACAACTCATATAGCATACACCATCAATACCTAGAAGTTGACATATTAGCTTTAAGTGGTTAAGTTGCATATGGAGACAATAAAAAAAAATACAATATGATATATCCTTTTATCTAAATTAAGTGTATAAAATTAGCTATAGCCACTACCAGTGCCTACCCCTACCAATTTTTTTAAAAATTATTTCCTTTTTGCCTCATTTTATTATGACTGGAGATTGTTATCAACAATTGAGATTATTATCAACAATTGTGCCTGAGAGCTCAAAATCTGAGGAAGTCTAGAGCATAAATTAGGAAGATGAGGAAACTTCCCCCTCTAAAAGCAAGAAGTTAAAGGAAGGGGAGAAATTTTCTCCCTCTACGATCATTGTTCCTAGTAGAAAAAGCCCTAGGGGTTTAACCCCTAACCCCACCAAGATTGAGGAACAAGAGGAGGAGCATAGCGCTGAAGAAGAGGAAATAGAATCAGAGGAAGAGGTGAAGGGGGAGGATAGTGAGAAGTTTGAGGAGGACATGATAGTTATACAAGGGAAGCCCAAGAAAAGGAAGGCTGAGGAAGCTTCACTATTGGAAGAAACAAAAGACCAGACTCCTTTGTTCTCGGGCCTTGCCCCTTCTATTCCATCACCGCAGGGGAAGATAATCTCTCTGATGGAAGATAGTGGAGAGGTGGTGTTGAAAGAGAGAAGGAGGTCGTGGAGAAATTTTAATTCTAAAATGGTGAAGATGGGGATAGTCAGAGAGATGATGAACCCCCAACTAATGGAGGATAAATATGGTAAAGTCCATTTTGATGAACTTCTAGACCCGACTCTTATTGCAATCTCTAACAATGAGAGAGAATATGGGCTCAACCTACTTAACAACGCTAAAAATAGCATGATAGACAATTTTTGATCTATCAAATGGCTATTTCACGAGATAGAAGAGCTCAAGGAGAAAACGAGCCAGAAGGATGGCCATTTGAAAAGCAGCTATCAGGGACAACATGTTGACTAGGAGGATTGTATCTCAATGGTTGAAAAAAGAGCTCTAAGCATGGAGACTTCTAATCATAATTTGGCTAATTAGGTGATTATGACTTTGAACACCCTGAATGAGAATATCAACAGTTTGGGTGAATCTTTGAAGGAAGTTGGCTTTTGCAGGGAAAAAGAAGATAAGGCTAGTATGGACTGTGGGAAAACCAAGGAAGAACAAAAAAAGACCAGGGGACCGGTGGGTGACTTGAACTAGGATGAAGTGGGCCTGGACAACTACAGGGCCAATGAAGCTACAAAGACTCTAAAGGTTCTAGATAGGGAGAACTAATAGCTTTAGTTTTCTTTTTTGTTTCATCCTTATCTAGGGTTACTGGTTTTTATTTCTTGGCCACGAGCTTGTCTTTTGGTTTTAGCTTTTTATAAGAAAATGCATAATAGCTGGACTTTACTTTTTATTTATGTTTCTGTTATTATGTAAAACATTTGGGTTTCGGGATCCCTATAAAACCTATTTTACTTAATCCAAAAATAATTGTGCCTTAGTGTGTAATGGGTACACCTAAGAGGTTTGGAAGGCTAATTGAAGGAAATCATGGTTGTTTTTTTCTTTTTCACATGTGTCTTCTACATGAGGTATACTAATAAAGAGATAAATGAGAGTAAAAAGGGGGAGAGATATAGAGATGGAGAGATAATGATCTAGAAATAAAAAGTGACATAGAAGAAAAAATAAAATAGGAGAGATAGATATAGATGTTTAGAAAGAGGGAAAGGGAGAGGGAGTGGAAGAGGGAGAGAGGTGTATAGATGGGGTGTCAATAGAGGTAGAAATGAAGATTAAGCGAGAGTGGAAGAGGGAGACAAATGGATGGATGAAGCAAGGTAGGAAGAGAGATAAAGATGGGGAGAGATAGAAAAGATAAAGAGGGAGAGATAGATAGATATAGTGGAAGGAAGATAGATATAAAGATATTGATGCTAAGATAAAGTGATAGAGATATAAGTAGACATAGAGAGGGGTAAGAAGGAGAGAGAGAGAGAGAGAGAGAGAGAGAGAGAGAGAGAGAGAGAGAGAGAGAGAGAGAGAGAGAGAGAGAGAGAGAGAGAGAGAGAGAGAGAGAGAGAAATAAACTCTCTCACTCACTCACTCACTCACAAATAATATAATAATAATTATGGACCCAAAACTTAATAAAATTATCTCTCAATCCTTTTATTTATTTATTGTTGGTAATTTTTTGGCCTCTTTACACATTTTTAATCCTTTAGGAAGTTTCTTAGAGCCACATATAAGGCCAAGTTAGTAGTTTCCATAGGGATGTGAATTTGGAATTTTCTTTGTATGTGCAAATTCATGTTAGAATTCATAATCTTTCTTTTTGGAGGTGAAAGATCCTCCTTCATTGGTATCTACAAATCTACTATTGGCTAGAACTTCTTGTATTAAGGAACTATTTGATGTAATCTAAAGTGCTATCATTATTTATGAAATTTCTTTTGCATGTGTGAATCTTCATTTCCATTGAGATCTATCTTCCTTTCATTAGCAATATAATTCACAATTTGTATGATATCTTATTGATCAAAATCATTGTGTCCAAGTATGGAAAATGTAGTATCAAGTTTGTGCATCAAGGATACTATACAACAATGATTGGGAGTGTACATCTCATACATTTTCTATACCATACAACCATATAGTGAAAAGGGAAGGAAAACAAAGTTGATTTAGAATTTTTTGTGGGGCACTCTATTCAAACACAACTATTATCATGTAGAACATGTAGGAGATTGATAGAATGACAGAAGAAGTCACCTGCATGATAATACATTTCATCATAGGTTTAAGACACAAAGAAAATAAACCTAGCTATGATATGGCATGTAAATTTTGCATTTCAATAAAAATGCCACATAAGAAAAACAACATAAAAAGTGGAAAGATTCATTTGAAAAGTCAAGTCCAAATAACATAGTGTCAAAAAATGCCAATTTTTCATTAAATTATATAAGACTTTATGCTTACAATCTAACCGCTTGTCAAAATAGAAATGTATACATCATAAATAACATGTGACTTAAATACATCAAATAGTCAACCAATCCATCAAGCTTGGATTGCATCCATACACCAAGATCCATAATGCTTAAAGTTTATACATGAGATATTGACCACCACATCAAACATCTTCAATACATACATGGATACAATCTTATAACATGAATGGAAATGTAAAAATCCATTGAACTAAAGCCTATCAGTGAACTAGTATCTCTTAAGCCTCAAATATGAGTCCATCCACTACCTTGAGATGAGAGCGTGGCCCAAGTGCTTTTACCACCCAACCATGGAGTGGTTATCTCCCTCAGTGTCCTTGTTGACATGAAAAACTACCCTAACCAAAAGTTGTGTTATATGACAATCTATCATAAAGGCCTTGAGCCATTTCTTTGAAGTGACATCTTGTCCATTGAATTATCAGAGTCACAATGGGGAAATAATGCAGTAGAAAGGTCGCCATACATCTAGTGGTTGTACAATGTAGTTGAGTAAGACTTCAAAATATTATAGTGGTGTTAAAGCTAGTGATTCTTCTACCTTATCAAGTAGTGGGTGAAGGTGTACTTAGTACACTAGAAGGAGGTATTTCTCTATTGATAGAATAGGAAAACCACAAGTTCCTATGGCTAAAGTCATGATGCTATTAAGGGAGCTAACTAGAAGTCAAGTGCATTTGAACATAATAATGAAAATGGCTTATGGAGGAGATGTTGTATAAATTGGAGGAAGGGAAGACAAACAAGGAACAAAATAGGCACAATGATAATTCTATCATAGGGAGAGAAAAACATTCACACTCTCAACCATCGATGTTGATATTTCACTAACAATAAAAAAAAACCTCATAGAGAGAAAGAGATCACTTTCCAAAAAATGCAAGAGTAGATAAGGCAAGACTAGATAATTGTGGATGTTGAAGGAGACATAACCTTCAGGGATTATGTTGATCTATGAATTAGATACTCAAGCAAAAAAATTCATAGTCACTACCACAATGACCTCAAATAGAAGATAGGAAAGGTAAATCAATCATCCTTTGGTGGATCTAGATCAACATTTTCATAGGTATGGGTATAGAAGATAGACACATATTTCCAACTTTTAACTTGATGCCTAGAGATGAGATAGACAAATTTGTGGCACTTTATTTGGAAGGGATTACTTAGGAATGGTGGGACCATGAAATAGTTATCCTTGACCATGACCAAGTAACCATATATGTTGAATCCAAAAAGAGGTAGATAGACAATTTTAATGGGAAGGATCCAAAACTCATTTTCAAGGAGTTGGAAAAAATAAAGAAATCCTAATTAGTTGACACTTACATTATAAAATTCTAGAGGTTAATTATTTAAGTAATGGATATCTCAAAGAGGTGATTGATTAATGGAACCTTTGAAAGTTTTAGTGAAATATTTCAACCCAAACACACTTTCAAAAGACATTAAGAAGGTATGTGACATGGTGGAATCCTCATTTTCCTCTAAGACTTATATACGCCCAAGCTATAACTCACTCTGAAGGAAAGAGACAACAAACCTCGTCTTCAGAAGTCATCGTCAGATGAGGCCATAAGACAAGATCTTAGGAGGAAACTCTATTTCACCTAATGGGATTTGTGAAAAGTGGGGAACTGATGCTTAGAAAAAGGTAAAATCCATTACATTGAAATGATTTTTGAGGAGGAGTAGGAGTAGAGTGGAAGATTCAACCACTAAAAAGGGAGAATGAAGAAGACGATCAACAAGACTTGAAGGGGGATAACCTAAACTACACATAGAGGATTTTCACACTAGTATGACAAGGAGGTGACATTATGTCACTTGTCAATACACTAAGGTGTTGTATAATTTGGATAAAAGGTACACTCTATAGGTAGAAAGTGATGCTCATGCTCAATATTTGGGTCATACTTAACTTTATCAACTCATCACTAATGAAATAAATGAGTTTTTGTATGAAGGAACATGAAGGGTTCAAAGTCAAGGTGGCAAGAGGAAATCAATTTTCTTGTACCCATTTAGTTTTGTATGTGAGCATCACCATGGGAACTACATAGTAACATATAACTTCTTTCTAGTAGATCTAGATGATATAGACATTTTATTGGGTACCCAATTGATGGACATTCTCAATGAGTACACACAAAGCTTCAAGAGGATGTAGTTCTCCTTTTAGGTGGATGGAAAAAAGGTTTTACTAAGGGGATGTCAAATGGATGGTTAAAGGAAATCTTGGGCCCATTAATGGAGACAATATTTAGACATTATGATGTCTTATGAGTGGTACACTATCTAGTCTCAATGAAACTTATACATGGGCAAAAACTAACTACCAAGATGAGGAGCTCCAGATAGTATTGGATAAACATGAATTGGTCTTTACTGATATTTCATTGAGTATACCCTTGCATCAAGGTTTTGAGCACACCATTGAGCTAGAAGAAGGGGCCAAGCTTGTTATCACCATGTTGTATCACCATATTAAGCAATTCAAGGATGGGATAGAGAAGATTATCTAGGAACTCCTTGAAAAAGGATGGACCAAGGTTGGCTTTAGTCCCTTTTCATCGTTGGTAGTGCTAGTAAATAAGGAGGATGGATCCCTTAGGATGTGCATGTACTATCACACATTGAACAAAAAAACTATCAAAAATAAATAGCCCATCCCCATGATCAATGAGTTTTTATATAAATTGTATTGTGAAATCTATTTATCTTAAGTAGATCTCCTCTTCAACTACCATTAGATCCACATGTGGGAACAATATGTGGAAAAGGTATCCTTTCATTGTTGTTATGGGTACTATGCATTCTTGGTCATGTTATTTGGGTTGAAAAATGTTGTAGTCACCTTCCAGTCTTGCATGAACCACATCATTAACAAAGTAATTATGAAAGTTTATGTTGGTGTTCTTTGATGACGTTCTCGTGTATAGAAAGACCTAAGATAATTATTTGAGATATTTGGACAACATATTGGGGACCATGGAGACATAATCATTATTTGTTAAGATAGACAAATGTAAGTTTGGAATTATTGAGATATTGTACTTGGGTCACATAAATGCCTGAGGGGTATAAGATTACCAAGAAAAGATTCAAGTGAATTTGGATGGGTTGCCTCCCAATACTCTTTCAATGTTGTGTGCATTCTTTAGACTATATAGTTATTAGATAAGACTTCTAAAGGGATTTTCATAGACCAGTTCATCACTAAAAATCTAACAAAGAAGGGATATTTCCATTGGGATGAGTAGGTGCAACACACCTTCAACAAGTTAAAGGAAGTCATGAGTGCCTATCTAATTTTGGCACTACCTATAGACACCTAAATCTGATTAGACAAATATATAATCATATTTTGTCGTCTTCTAAGGTATTATTAATTAAATATTAAATATTTGATTAATTTAGGGTATCCCCTAGTTAATTAATTTAATTAATTACACATACTCTAATCAATAATCAAACACAAACCAATAGTCTGACTTATTAATTAAATCCCCATTCCTCTATTAAATTAAATAAATTACACAAGCTAATTAATTTAATAAATCATTTTATTTAATTAAATATCTACACTTGCATTTCTCTAACAAATCCACTCACCAAACACATCACCCCCTTATCTAAGCCATATTACCCTCTTACCTCGGCCACATCACCCCTTTATTTGAGTCTAATTACCTTTTGAACCAATTTGAACTAGTTCAAGGTGGTTCAATGATGTTCTTGAACTAATTCTACCAACTGAACCAGATTGAATCATTTTGAACCATATGAACTAGGTTCAACTTGAATATAATCATCTTTGGAATGCATTATTTTTGTAAAATATCATAAGGAAAAGACACATACTTGATCCTTGACTTGTATGAATAGGAAATGTAGTTGGATTTTGCATTTTTAAATGGAGGGTTAATATGTAGGGTAATATTGGCTTTAACTGTGGGACTTCTTTTTCATGCAAAAAGCAAAGAATTCCAACATCTGGTCCAAATAAATTAGTTTCAAGAATCATTGGGCAAATAGAGTCATAATGAGAGAAGTATAGGGAGCTACTTGTAGATAGGTGAAGGGGAGCAAGTTTGAGAATACAAGCCAAAAATGAGGTCAAAAGAAAGCCTCACCACCAAAGCACCTAAACTCTTAACAAGATGAAGCTTGAGAATTATTCTAAGTACCACTATGCACAACAAAAAGTTATTTAGAGTATGTCTAATGTTAGGAAAAACCCCTAACACAAAAAGTAAGGTAAGAAGAATTCACACATTTCCATTGACTGGCTATAAGAAATAGGATCTCTTCCTTTGTAGAAGATTGTATGTAGTTGACGTATCCCAAGACCAATGCTCCTTACAAACTTCCTCAGTGTTGAATGCCAAACTGATAGTGTGCAACGATTTGGTGACATAACAATCACTCCCAAAGAACCAAAATGTGTCATAAACTTCTAAATTTTCCTTGGCCCTTTGCATATCATCTCTCAAATAATTTCCAACTTCTAGTTGAAAGAAATGATGCCTATAAAGATTTTTAAGAAAGATTACATAATATTTACAATTAATGCTGCTAAGATCATCAATTTTCATATAACTTGTAGCATCTTGATAGATTTCAGCAAAGAAAGGCATTACATTTGGCATGAGATTTTCTCTTACAGGGGTACTTTCTTGGTTTCCAGTAGAAAGAATATAATCATTACACATACCAAGCATTCCACCCATCTTGTCATTTCTCAAAATATCATAAAGTTCAACCTCATCTTTGTAATCCAAATTTATCACAATAGAGCTCTCCTCTCTAATAATTGGTAGGAATTGACATATGATTTCTTCCTCACATAAGAGAGTGGTCTCCCTAATGGTTAAACTCTTTTAGCAATGTGGTACCTCATTTGGATGGTTATCTACCTCATGATTCTCATTATAAAACAAATTTTCAAAAATAGATAAATCTTCATTGAAACCTTATGACATCTTATTATTATCACAAGGGAACATGATATTACCTTTTTATCAAAAGATTATTTACTTGGTTGGTTGCAATTTTTAAAATGCAAATAATCATCCTTATTTGTCTTTTCAATGAAACCAAAAATCTCACACTGCGGCTACATACTAATTTGAAAATCTTCATTATTAGAACTATTTGGATCAAGATGACATTCCATAACTTTGTAACTAGGAGATTTCACTTTTAGGGCAAAGAAAGATTGTGTTGCATGTTGGTGTTTTGAAACAATACCTGAATGAGAACAAGATACATCTAGGGGCAGCTACTTCCCATCTTCAACATACCCTTTCAAACATTGGGTCAACTATACGACTTGACCCTTCTTCTACTTCAGGCTTTGCAAAACCTAGGTAGGTGGACCTATAGATTCTTTATATGGTACCAGTTGTCAAAGCATACACTGAATCTAAACAAAGTAGATAAAACTCATAATCTTCTAACACTTATACATAGATCTCAAACATGGAATAGCTAATAACATGACCTAAGAAATTTCTAAGCTAAGTGAGGGCATCCTTTTCAGTTCTTTAACATTGAAGGGAAAAACATTTGATTAATGATGTTGATTTGTAGCAAGACCCCAAATATGCAACAGTAAGAACAAGTGATCCTGTAGCTGATCAATGCCTTATCTATTGGGCAATTCCATGAATCAAACACATACATCTGTGATATCAATGACATATTTCATACATCAAGATACTAGATCTGTCTTATCACTTTGTGAATCAGACATCGATGTTCATAAAGACCTCATTCTTATGAAGTATCCTTCTCAAATAACTAGCAACCCTATCAAACACATCAAACATTTATTTGGCCCTTTGTTCCAACAACAAAATATATCAGACATACAACCTTAAGGGGATAGAAATGAATCTCAGTTCTTTATCCCTAAACCACATAATACTACAGATTATAGAGATAGGAGATGAGAATCAAAATGAAACTAAAGAGATTCTTGCTTATTTGTACTCATTTCTTTGAAACTATACATTCATATGCATGAAATTAAAACATAGAAATGCCTAATCAATCAAAACTATCTATATTATCTTCACTACTTCTGTTCATACAAGAGAAAAAATGTTGAAGAATGTGGTGTCATAGTGATGAGAACACATCAAGACTGGAACCTTGGTTTCAAAAATCTGAGGACACTCAAGATTGGAACACACATGGTATCACAACAGTGAGTAATTTTTTCTCCCAAAACTGGAACCAACAATGAGGTATCACCCTAAAAATTTCCAACCCCTCCAAATGAGAAAGAGAGAGAATGATATAGAAGAGAATGAATTCCCAGATCTATTCTGTGTCTAACATGTGTCCACCTGGAAAACTTCCCCGAGAAGTTAAAACCATCTCTCTAATCTCTCCCAACAACTACAAATTAAATCCTCCATCATTTTGCCTCCTAGAATCATAAAATATCTTAGATATTTGATAGAACAACATATCTAATTTGGCAGGAAATAATCTCTGAAAAGTTCCATAAAAATGGCATGCAAATTGTGAAATACTTGAGACAAAATACATCATAGGTATCAAATTTTGAACATACTAAGCCAACCAAGCATATCAAGTGTATTACAACTAAATTCTGCAACTGAAAACATGAAACACCTATCAAAAGCCATGGATTTAAAAGAATTAAAAATCCCCTCCTAGTGACCACCTGTATAAAAACTAGCTACAAAAATGGGTAGCTTATCTCCTCCCAGTTCCAATGGTATATTGGAGTCCATATTTCAGGAAAAAATTGTGCCTCTAGTATGCATTTGAAAATTAGGCTCCAACAATGGCCTTGCACATTAAAATGCAATAAAATTGATTTTTAAAAAAAAACCACTATAGTATAAGCTATAGGTTTTTAAATTTTTAACTTTGATTTTTTCTATGAACACCCACTTCACTTATTTAATACAATATTAAAACAAGAAATATTTTATTAATTTTCAACTCTTCTCTTAAGTCCACCTAGGCACCAGATATGTGCCACATGGCACCATATTATTGGTCTGACTTCAACACCTCATCACCACGTGTCCTCGCTCGATTCGCCCACATTGCCATGACCACCACATTAACACCCAATCACTTCCACCTTAGTGTGCTAACCGGACCACCATGTCATCGTTGACCGGGCCTGCTACCACGTGGTGCCTAGGCACTTTCTCGCATTGCCTATCTTCTGTGCATCTACGCAATGTGAGACTGCACCAACCATCGAATGTGGCCATGTGTCAAAATTTGGGAATCTATCTCCATGTAATCACATGTGATCAACCTTTGGCATGCATTTGGTAAAAAATTCTTTAGTCTCCGTGCCAGTTGACTGTCCATGGTGGGCCCCTCCATCTAGCCTGCGGCTTCCCAAAAAGGGGTTATCTTAAAGAAAACTAACAATGCATGTGTTGGAGTATTTAAACATTGAAAAATGTCCCTTCCTACTCAATGTTGGATTAATAATTTTACATTATTTCTCCTTTGCTCATGGCGTGCGACTTCCCCTTTTGATGTGGGCTTGCTTTGATGTGAGCTACCTCCCCTGCCATTGCTTGCATTTTGAAACTATGACACCCTTTATGCCATGGAGCTCCTTCACTTCTTCCTTCTAATGTTCTTCTCACTTGCCACATGTCGTAGGTTCTAACTGTGAAGAAGCATCGAGTCTGAAAGAACGATTGTGCACATGATGTCACTACATGTTCAGAGTGACGAATATCAAAGGAAAAACTTAGGTAATTGAAAATGTTAAGTTGGGGGAGCCAACTATTGCAGAAAAAATCTACCTAATTAAGCATCCATTTAAGGCCTACTATAGCTGTGCATTCATTTATGGAAGCACTGTTGAACCAATCAAGATTGTAAATAGTATCTAACATTTGAGAAATGGTAGAGAAATTATGTCGTCTTTCTTTTACTAAAAAAATTCTCCATGTGAATTGATATTGGGATGGCTATTGAGTAATGTTTCAAACCATCCATTACCAGACCTTTGCCTGGATAATATAAAAAATAACTATACAACTGTGCATTTACATTCATCCTTGGTATATGTCTTGGGAATAAGATAGTATAAAGGCACATTTTCAGCTGATTTGGTGATGAGAATCTGAAAGGTTGCCTGAGGAGTGTATATCTTGATCTCATGTGAATAGTTATCTATCTATCGCATACATAGAACATGTGAAAACCACATACAATTGCAAAAATCAAGAATAATACCCTCCATACTACAGGCACGTTCTTCAATGACTTTCTAGGTTGTAAATCTAGTTTGATGTAATCAGTTGGGCCCCGAAGTGGGTGTGACTAATTTTTTTTTCATTTTTGAACAATTGATATTTCAAACTAACCCACTAATTTCTTAATATTGATTCGAAACAAATTTGACCATTGGAAAGACTTTTAAAACTCATTTGACATCTTTCTGCAACTTGCCAACTTTGTGCCAGAAGGTCCTTTGACTGACCTTAAAAATTGACAAAAACACCTGACTAGGCTCTCAAATCAAACATACTGATTCTCTGTTCTACATTCTTGCACCATGTCAAATATCATCTCATGAAAAATTCTCAGTCACAAGACATTGACTATCAAAGTTGCCCTCTCAGAATTACCTGCAAAAGAACAAGTCAAAAAACCATAAAATCATGTTCTATTTTGGCTTCGAAAACTAGGAAAATTGACACTTGGGGAAAGGAAAACTAGCATGTTGGTTCACTATCATGAGGAAAACATAAATTTGAGATTAGGGCTTATGAAAAGTAACTAGACACATTTAGCGAGTAGTCAAAGTGGGCTACTTAGAATTTGCAAACTGAAAACACTAGCAAGAAAGTGATTTTCTGCAAACAGAATGGAATTGGGAAAGTGTGCAGACAGATTCGTCAAGATTTGAAAACTGGCACACTTAACATTTATTTTCAGAGTAGAACATGGTGGTATAATCCATTCAATCTCACCTATCACAAATTCAAAAATATGACATCATGAACAAGGGTACTGACTAATATGCATTCACTGACACCAGTAAAAAGTTACAAATTGCATTTGGAATAATGTTTGAAAACTAACCAAATAGATTCATCATAAGCTCAAAATTGAAACATAACATGTCTCTAACCTTTAGAATGTAGCGCAAAAGGAATTTTAGCATTTTAGTCAACTAAGTCAAAGTTATAATGAGTTAAACAAGGCCTCCTAGAATTTTAAACAATTCACATCAGCATGACAACAATAAATGACCAATTTTGAGGGATTCAAAACCTAGTCAAACAGATTTGAAATGACTTGAAATCTAAAACATAGGTTCTTTGGTATGGACACTAAACACTTCCAAAATGGTAAGTCACAAAACATTACTAGGTGCAAGATATTCAATTACAAACACAACATTGGACATTTCTCAAAATGGGACTTCACGAAATGGCTCAAAATGGAAATTTATCTTCATGGAACACATAAACATATGGAATGCAAGGTGTTAGAAACATTAAACACCTCTTAGGCTCAAAAGGACAGCCAGGTACACATACATCAAAAAGCGCTTATAAAGCTTGATTTTCTCAATTGTACTCAAAATCAGGGCTTCAATTTTGAGTCCTAACAACGCAATCTCACTATTCAAATTTCTAAGTTCTTCAACATCAATTTTCTCCTTCTTTCTTGCAAATGCCTCTTATACAATGGGTTTTTTCTTGATGAGGATGGCACCATAAAAAGAATTCAACCATTTCACCTACTTTGCCACATCATTTGTAACTTCTCTAATTGGATCATTTCTAAATGGTGGAATAAAGATAAAAATATATGTGATATCTTCGCTTCTTGTTGGAACCCAGTCCTTTAATTTTTTTGAACATTCAAAGAAAACCTCTTGACATTTGTCTTCAATAGAGTTACCAACCTCCATCCTCGGGGAGGCACCTTCAAATTTATGAGAAAAGAAAACACTGGAACTTCAATTTCTTTCTGTAAAAGAGTCACCAAGAATTTGTTAGTGAACACATTTGTCTCCTTCACAAATACTCCCAAGTTTATAAAATACTTTACCAATATAAAATAATATCTAGTTATGAGAACTAAATATTATATTACTATCCTCAACCTCTTTATAAACTTTAAATCGAAGTCCATAATAATATAACTTAAACATTTGTTGTTATCTTATAACTATCATGGACACTTTTGTTAGTACACTCCAATGTCTATAACTTTTGACCCAAAAAGATTCTAGAAAACTGGTTCTAAGAGGATTTAGAAAATTAGTATTTCTAAAATATTTACTAAAATCAAATCAATCCAATGGTTGGATTAAAATCTATGTCCCTCGCACTAAGACCCATTTTTTCAGTTTTTAGAAAAAAATTTGTTGTTGTTAAAATTGAACCATTTAAACTTGCCAACCTGAACTTGTGAACCCAAAATTTTATTTATGATGATTCTGAACTACATTCATAGTTTTGGGGTCTTGAGTCACATTTGGATTTCAAATCTAAACCTGAAGTTGCACTTTTGAACCAATGAACATAAGCTTTTAAATTTTTAACCTTGAGCCTTGAATTGTTGGACCTTTGCACTAACCTTGGTTGTATTTGAATTCATTAAACCTATGAACCATATGATCCGACATGAACCAATTTGAACTTAGTTGAACTGTTTTTAATCCATATACACTTGTATCAACCAATTTACACTTTGTACATTTCCACCAAACCTATTTGAACCAATTTGAACTAGTTCAAGGTGGTTCAATGCCTGTTCTTGAGTTGATTCCACCAACTGAACTAGATTGAATCATTTTGAGCCCCCATGAACTTGGTTCAACTTGAATATTTTGGAATGCATTCTTTTTGTAAAAGATAATAAGGAAAAGACACATACTTGATCCTTGACCCGTATGAATAATAAATGTAGTTGGACTTTGGATTTTTAAATGGGGGGTCCATATGCAGGCTAACATTTGGCTAACCAATTCCTCCTAGTATTCTCATTATCATCATTTTTCTATCATATCATCCTTATAATTTTTCTTTCAAGTTTATAGGTACACCTTGTCTATATGGAGCTATGTTAATACTCATCATGGAGAAGAAAGGGGAGCATAGGAGCTCAACTTAAAGGGGGTTTTCATAGTTTAATTCTCTTTTACTTTAAGTTGCTTTTATGTTTAGACTAGGATAGTTTGCATAGTTTTACAGAGTTTTTGGTTCCTCTATTATGCTTACTCACTCTTTTTATAGTCCTATATTTGGTGTACAAATCTCCCTAGGGTATTTATTTTTATTTTTGGAGACTTTTTTTTCAGGATGTTTTATGATTTTTAAGTATTTTTTAAGGATTGTATTTGAGTTTCTAGGTATTTTTTCAGGTTCATATTTTATTTTTTTGTAGTTTTTTAGGATCACATTTAATTTTTTTCTACTTTTTTTAGTATCATATATGTTTTTTTAGGGTCATATTTAAATTATGCATAGAGAAAGAATTGTCCCGAGTGTCTAGCAAGGCAAGGATTTTATGGGATGATTGGAAAGGTAGATGGATGATGGACAAAGGTCATTTAGAATATTTAGAAAGTTGTTAGTGTAATATTTATGTGTTGCACAATTGGTCAACAAAGTTGCACACTTGGTTGATCAGGTTTCATTTCATAGCTTTTTGTTTGCATTCCTATCTTCTAGTTTGGTTTCTAGCACCCCCTTGCATAGTTTGTACTATTTATGTGTAGCTGGCTAACAAAAAGGGCATTTTTATGAGTAATTTGCATTACAAGACCTAGAATTTCATGTTTATGGCCTAGAGTAGTTTTATTTTCTGTAAATAATGATCACTTTACAACTTGTGGTGATTGTGGGCTAAAGACAAAATCCTAAAAACTAATAATGTATTTGATGCAGGACATATGATGAAGACCATGTGTGTTTATCATAACATTATATGTTATTTTTAGTAGATTAGAAAATGCTTGGTTTTGGTGCACTAAAATGAATTTTATATTCTATTTGGCATTTTGGTAGTGTTAGAACCCAAAGGGCTATAAAAACGTTTCCCCTCCCCTCACCTTCATGAATCTTGGGTGTAAGATAAATCTATGTGATTCTTTTAGAGAATCTTTCCTTAGACCAAGGTATTTGATATTGGGTGCCCCAAGGGATGAATTTAGAGCAAAAATAGGTCAAATCAAGGTCTTCATTGTAACCACTATACAAGGGCTTGATTGTGATTAATGTCCAATTGATAGTATGGATGGGTGATAGCTCTCCTCCAATTCCCTTAGAGTTATGGCAAACCTTGGTTTTTAAGGTTGGGAGACCTCATGTGGTAGTTTATCATGTACCTATAGAACAAAGTGTCCCAAACTAAAAATCATGTTTTAGTGGCGAAAAACCTTCTATTTGATGGCTCAAGGGGTCACCCATGCCTAAGAAGACATACCACACTCTCATCGTCCTTAGTAAAGACAACAATTCCCTGGGAAGTGATTCCCCTTGGAAAGAGTATCTTGATATGCCTGAGAAGTGAGTTCACTATAAGGGGAAGCTTGTTCTACCAAGATCCTAGGTTGACCACTTTGGATAGACATGGTTGAACTTTGGTTTGAGTGGGAATACATTCCTTTCAACCCAGGTTGTGGTGTGTTTTTTCAATTTTAACAACAACCATTCTATTTATTGTATCTTGTGTGGTTGCTTCACACTGATCAAAATAATTGAGAAATTTACAAACTCAAAAAAATACATTGGAAATATTAAACATTTGTAGACATACTAGAAATATTGAACATTTGCAAACATACACTTGTCAAACATTGCAAAACATGAAAGTGCAAACTTGTTTCCTGAAGATATCATAACATGCATCTTAGTATTCATTTTTTACATCCTCCTTGCATGTTTCATAATACAGTCCTTGCATAGTTGTCATTTTTCAATGTCATATCCCCTTTTCATATTACATAGCCCTCATTTTGATCCCATCTCAATCCTTTTGATGATCCCTACATTATGCTCATTTTACACTTAGGCACTTTCATTTTGCATAGTCCTCATTTTGATCCCATTTTGTTCCTTATTTTGAACCTATAACCCTTTGATTTTAGTTAGTAATCCCAACAAAACATGAATCTTAGAGTATTTCCTTATGTGGATGAATGAAGGATCTTGACCTTGGTCTTTTATCATTTGTCTTTTTATCATTTTCTTTGGGTCAAATTGCATCTATGTCCTAATGGGTTTGACTTAGTCCTTTTATCAACTTTATCATTTTAGTTTTTCCTTTTCTTCTTGGTCAAGTTCCAACATTCATCCTCACAAGGTTAGGTTCTTGTCCTTGTGCTTTTGAAATATTTTCTTCAAGAATTCAAACCTAACCTTGCATAGCCTTGGCTTGTACTTAGCACAATCCTCATTTTTCATGATCCTAGTTTGCTTAAACCATAGTTTCTTAAAATCATGGTTTTCATATCATTTACTTATCCCAAAAATCTAAAATCCAAAAACATAGTTGCATTTTTCATTATCATTTTCAAAGTCCAAAAACATTTTCATACCTAAAACATTTTCCAAACACCAAAATCCTCCAATGTCCAAGGGGAGCTTTCCAAACATCAACTTTGTTCAAGTCCACAAATATTTCAAACCCCACATCACTTTGAATAAGTCAAACTTTTCAATTCCTAAAATTCATTAATCTCTAGTTGCATACATACCCTTAGGTGCATTTGCATAATCTAAAGTCTAGTTTCCAAAACATCTTGTATACAAATGTCCTAAGTCACATTTTCATGAACCAAAGATTTAAAATAATAATGATAATAATAATAATTTGCATACATAAACCCTTGGTTTTCATTTTCATTCCAATATTCCAAAAATTCAAAAAAATACTTGCATTTCATTAACATACCTTAGTCAAATCCCTATCAACACGTGCATTTGCATCCCATACATTTAGAATCTTTTCATTATCACACGTTAGCTTGCATTTTCATAACTTAAATAAAAATTCCAAAAATATGTTGTATACCTTAGTTTGTATTTTCATTTAAAAACCCAAAATTGAAAGGAAGAAAAAAGAAGTGCACTTTGCATTTATCCTTCATACTTAGTGCATTTGCATCCTTAGACATCATGTCAATCCTTACAAGGTCACAAACTTCCACAAGGCAACAAGGTTTATACCAACCCATGTACATTTCAAGTGGTGACACCCCACAAACATTCTTTGACCCAACACAAGAATTACATTTGAAACAAAAAGGTTTTCACCCAAACATGATACAAACATCTTTCAATTCAACATAGGGTTTTGACCTAAATGTGATATACACCTCACATGGTGTTACCCCTTTTGAATTAAGACATATGAAAACATCAAAATGTTACAATCAATCACATGAATCCCACACATACCTTATTTGAAAATTGCAAACAAAATTGGATAGGAGATGAAAAAGGTGAAAAAATAGAATATATTTTTTAAAAATCACATAAACATGGCTAAATTTTGTAAATAATAACTTAAAAGTTTTCTTGAAGCTAACATACAATTTATCATGGAAATATCAGACATACCAAAACTTATTGCACAACTAAATGATGTAAATGAAAACTTCAACCAATCTATTCATATTCAAGAGAAAACATTTTTCAACCAAGTCCTAGAACATTATTAATGCAATCCTATTTTAAAGCATGCTTTAGCTTTTCCAAATGACATGTACAACATGGTATTTCCACCTAACACTTCATCAACATGTGGAATGATCCAATGGGGGCCATCACCTGATTTTGAATCAATTTTCATTTCATTTCAAGAAGCGATTCTCAAAAAACTTTACAACCTCTTGTTCAAACAATTCAATCACAAACAACTTGGCCATTAACAAATTTCAAGTTAATCAACAACACTTTATTCCCTCAAATTCAATAAGTTTTTCTCAAACAAGCACAAACTCAAACATGTTAACTTTTGTACATCAAGAAACTTTTGAGGAATATGTTTAACCCCAAAAAATTGTACAAAATGTAATTATTGATTCTATATCATCAACAAGATCAATCAAGCATAAAAAATCTGCAACAAAAATGTTAAAGAGTTTCTTTAAAAAATGGGATCCTATACATGAAGAGGAGGAGAATAATAATTTACCCATGTATATATATGGTCCATACAAAAATAATCACATGGATGAAATACATATTTCTTCTCAAGAAATGTACTTTCAAGATATATCCATGTCTCCCTCCAATCCTTAATCACCTAAACCTTCACAGGAGCATTTCCCTTCACCACCCTCAAGTTTCACCTCCAATAAAGAAACCTCCCAGGGGCTATTCATAGAACAAATTCAAGCTAGTCCCTCCCTTTATCTAAGTCTATTTCATGATTCCCAAACTATAGAACCAATGCTAAGAAATTATATTTCAGAGAAACCAATTGAAATTCCATCTTCATCATGTCCAAACATTAATCCATTTTTTAGAAATTCATACCCCATGTCAAGAGGATGATTTAAAAAGAAAATAAATAAGTCCTAAAATAATTCAAGAAGATCCCAACAATGACCAGTCTAATCCAATATTTTATCGAGATCCCATTTTCCTTGAGCCTCATCTTGACCCCATTATCCATATCCAAGATGATCCCCTTTCATCTCAAGACCAAATATTCCTTCTATGTCCCATTGAACTTTCACTTCCTAAGCAATATCAAGGTGACCTTTTCATATTCCCTAATAGTCCAACTCTAAGTCAAGATTAGAGTATCCCTTTACTCCTAAATCCTCCAAAATATCTATTCATCTTTTCATGTTCACCACATGATCACATTGTCCTTCCAGATCCTCCTAAATATCCCTTCATCCCTTAATGTCATTGTCCCATTATTCCTTTACATTCACCACAAGACCCTATCCTATTGTATGATCCTAGAATCACTCCTATTCAATTAAATGATTCCATTATTCCTCTTGATTCCCCTCATGGTTTAAATACATTTGTGCAAGATGTTCATGAACCCCTTTTACTTCAAATGGGTTCCCCAATTTCTATTGAATCTATTACAATTATTGGTCCTACCATTTCTTACATATCATGTACATCCAAAAAATGGACTCATGTCTAGTAGAAATTATCTCACTGGTCAAAATCATTATCATGTCAAAGGGTCCAATATCAAAGAATAAACTATGTCAAAACCCTACCATGTCAAATACAATTCTTAAGGTAATGACCTAAGTCTTAAATCTCACTCTCAAGGCATTGGTATCTCTTTTGAATGCATATACAAACATATACCTCCTCCTTCACCCCTTCCATCCATTTTAGGTCCATATTCCTCCATCCACTAGTTCATAATCTATTTACCCTTTTTATATGTGCAAGTCAACAAAGGCACACATCTTGGAGATCGTTCCACCAATATGAAATCCCTCCACAAAGTTCCTCTTCATCTATGAATTCTATTTTATTTCCAAGTAATTTGGATGCCAAGTTTAAGGTGTTAGAAGTAAAATATTGAGGGAGGTGGGGGGGTGGGTGAATCAATATTTCATAATTTTTCCCCCACTATGGATATTTTTTACAATCTTTTAAATAAGCACTTGAGATTGAAGTAATAAATAAACATAATAATAACATAATGCAATCCATAACACCATTATTTGTTAACTAGGGAAACCCTAGTTAGGGGGAAACCCTAGTAGAGGTGGTACCCACAAAATGATCTACTAATCAAAGGTATCTTGTTAGGAGCGTATTACATTCATATAGTGTCTCAATCCTTATTAGAGGACAAGGCCTTACTAGAAAGCTCAACCCTGTTAGGAATTTGTATTACAATTACAAAAGATTATATAAGATAAGCCCACCATACATGTATTTGCAATGATATATTTTGTACAAAAAATGAATAAATACAAAAACCTTTTGGCAATGCTGATATCTTCAATATTTGATGTGTCTCAGTACAAAAATTCACATGTCCTATCCATTCTCTACTCTAACATAAATTTTGCATCACATATAAAATATATTTCAATGTCTAAAGACAACACACAACTTCACATATCCATAACTTTCCTTTATACCAAGTTATCATGTCATGTCAGCCTTCATGTCTTCACATGTGTCCCAAAACAAAAAAACAAAAAAAAAAAACTTTTGTTAAGTTAGGGTAAAATCTAGGATGTCATCCCTAATTAGTTAAGTAAATATTTTTGTAAACACAAATTAACATTTCCTTGACTCTGCCCTGTTTTGCTTGTACATGACTGCAATTGGTAAAACCTTAATATCTTTATTCACAAAACTCATAGTGACTTGTGCATTAACATGTAGTATTCTCATACCTTGTCCTAGTTTCCCTCAAGTGCTCATGTGCTAATTTTCTCACTATGAACTTCTTAAACCAAAGAGTTGTCTTTATTAATAGTTAATCTTTACAACACTTAGACAATTGTGTAAGTCTTTAAACCAAAACCTTGTCTTCACAACTTTCTGACTTAATGTAGATGACATATTTCCATAAATGACAACCTCAATGTATTTCCATACTCACCTTTTATCCAGATTTTCAATAATCTCCCCCTTTGGCATTGATTCCAACATATGGGAAAATTGGCTAAGTCCCAAAATTACAAAATTACAAAATTTGTGAAGTTCTTCATGTACACTTAGAAAGTTCAATTGTCTAAGTCCTATTCAAGGAACCTCATGGATTGAGAAGCTTAGATGGAGGCTTAGAACTCCCTAGTCATGATGTGCAAAGGGATGCAAATATAAGTAAAATAGCTCTTAGATGAGTATAAGAATGCATTCCCTTGAAAGTAAACCATGAAATGGGAGATTCTTAGACAAGAGCAAGGATGCTAGTGTCCAAGAATCTACATGCTATATGATGCAAGTGAAAAGTAATCTACAGAATGAGATATGAAATGCAAACTAACTAGCAAGATGAGAGTATTATAATCCTTCTAATTAAACTAAGTGTGTTATTCTAATGCACAATAGGAAACTATACTAATGCAACATGATGCTAAGCTACTATGATATGAAAATGAGAGTATGAGGCCACAAGATCTTCCAAAGCTTGAAGAGTACCTAGAAAAATCTACAACATAACAACAGTAACAAAGGATTTGATTCAAGATGAGGAGAGAGCTCCCTCTTTTAAAGAAGTAAAGATAGTGGAGATCATGAGACGAGAGGATCTAATCAAGAGTGGGGAGTTGACTTTTGCATGATCTATGTGCACAATCGTTTCCAGTAGTCACAAAGAGTTGATTTTGTGTCTCCATGTGAGACAAAAAAGACTTTACTTTTATTTTTAAATTGGGAAAATGCTTGTATGTGTACAACTTAGGATAAGGGATGAGTGGGGCCTTTTACTTAATCAAAGGGGGGAGATGTTCCTTTTAATTAAATAAGAACTTAGGATATAGTGGTCAAACTATAGGATAAAATCATATAATTTACAATTTGAGAATTTGATCAAAATAAGTGATTTAAATATTTTAGCAAAAAGGTCAAGAAGGGGGCTAATAGTCTAGATGACCATTTCTGGGTGATTACATTTTCCCATATTTGACTAATGTGTGATCAATTGAAGAATACATTATGTTAAATAATGAAGAAGCCAAGCAAGCGACAAAGTGATTTGACTCTGAATAATGAAGTACATAGAGAGATAACAGATCTTGAATACACAGTTTGTTAGTGGAAGTACTGAATACTAGGAGGGAGACAATATTAGAACTTGATATGAGTGCTAATATGATGATAAAATTATGTAGATAGATCAAGAGAAAAAGGAAATGTCAAGCATATGCTCCTGAGAAATAGATAGCCATAGAAGCAAAGTGATTTACAGTGATGATAGAATATTCTTGCCCCTCAAGATCAAAATCAAGATGAGGTAGAGGAGATGCAAAAATGAGTGAAATTTAATCAAATTGAGATAAAGTAAGGTCCATTATGAAATATAAGCAATTAAAACCAAAGAATGACCACCAAGAGTGATATGATGCCCTAGTTTGACCAAGGAAGATAAAGCATTAAAATTAGGTCAAAACAAGAAGGAATATGAGATGAAATAAAATAGAATGAGAAAGAAGCATTGGAAGACTATAGAAATGATGAAGAAATGAGGAAATGATGATGCCACATTGAGATTTGAAGATTAGGTCTCAAAAGGTCAGCTAACCACGTAAAAGAAGAAGGAAATCTTGAAATGCAATTTTGACCATCAAGATAAACTCAAATTTTGAGTTCAATCCCAAAAATGGATCTAGGACATCAAAATTAGCTAGGGGTGCAATTTTTTTGCAATTTTTAGGATTTCAAAAATTAGGTCAAAAGGTACAAAAGGGGCCTAAGGGGTCATTTTCACTTCATTTTGTCTTCTTGTGATTTTGATAGATTTGAACATTTGGTAGCGAAATAATGATGTAGGGAGGTATTTTGATGCATACACACCATTTTGAGCGCAACTAGTTGCATAATCAACCTCCACAATATGATGCCTCAATGAGTTTTTGATTTTCCAAGCATTTTGGATCATTTTTCAGCATTTTTGGTATATTTTTTTATAAGTTTTATAGGTTTTCCATAAAATATCATACGATACTTTAGAAGTATCACATGACAGTTGTATAAACTATCATGTGATACTTCTAGTATTAATATAGTATTGCATAGGTATAGGAAAAACTATCGTATGAGCACCACCGATTAGTCGCACAAGTATTGCACAACTGAAAAGTATCACATAGATACTATGTCAAGTATCACATGATATAATACAACTAAAATTATCATATGCTAATAGAAAGAACTATCACACAATACTATTTTGAGCATTTTTCTCATGTTTAGTTCAATTTTTGCATTTTCAAAATAGAGTAGGAGTATTTATCATCTCATTTGGATACATTGTGATAAGTATTGACATATTTTTTATGGTTTGGTGTAATGAAATAACTTGCACAATGGAAGATATAATATGAAATATTCTACAAATGCTTGATAATAACTTGGAGTAATAGGCCACTACGTGGGGGCAATCTCTAAATATCTCCAATGAGAATACACTTCATAATATGATCTTCAAATAAGACTCACAACCTTGTATATATACCTAATTATGCTTAGGCTGAATAGACACAACCCTATATAACACCTAGACTAACTTACCTACCTAAATAATAATATAATAATTTTAGCATGATTTAATTAAGAATTAAGATAGCCACAAGTTGACTATTCATTACCATATATACACCAATATTAAGGGCATAGGATGCCCCCACTCTTCAAAAAAGATGTTAGAAAGGATAGGGTTGTCGTTGCACAAAAAAATCAACCTATCAATGCCTAATACAACCAATAGTCTTATAGAACCATAGAAGGCGATTAAGCCATGTCATGAATCCTACGAGGGACACTGGCCCACTACCAACAATCCCCTCCCAATGTCACTCGACATGGCATGTGAGATTCAAACCTATGACCAAGCTCTAATATCAATTGTTACAATATATAGTTTGCCAATATAACTGAAAGGGTGGGGGGTGAATTAATTATCCAACTATTATCAGAACTATCAACCTTTATAAAATTGAAACATATGAGTAATATAATTAGGAACCAACAACAAGCTATTCATGCATAATAACACTAAATATGTTAACTATGGAAACTCTTGATAAGAGGGAAAACCCCAATGGGGATAGTACCCACAAGATGATAGTACCCACAAGATGATGTACGGACACAATCAAATCCAGAAGCAAAATTTGAAAGTCTAATGGATTGTGGAAACCTAATCAAAAGGATGGACCTTGTTAGGAGTCTATAACACCATTTAGTACATATCATTCCCTATTAGGAGACTTTGAATCCCTCTTAGGAGATTCCAACCCCATTCAGAGTTGTGCCAACCCTATTAGGAGTTGTACCAACCCTGATAGGAATTGTGAAAGGCAGATGGACCCACTGTCCAAATAGCTTCAGAGGAAAGACCAATGAACCCACTGTCCAAATGATCTTTGTATTATTCCTTGTAGAATAATAGATTTGAATTGTACCACTCCTTCATCTTTCTATGTCCTATCAACTAGACCTCTGCTCTTTTTGATCTTAATACCATATCACAAACTTTGCATCCAATAATCCCTTGGATCACCTACTTGCATTCACCAAACACTCTGCTCCTGTTTGCACTTCCTTGCACACTTCACAATTTATACTTGATGTGCACACACTTGCAAACAAAAAAAAATTCCTTTATACCATATCTTCAAAATAATTTCTTATGTCGGCCTAGAAGCTTTCCTAATTAATTATAGTAAGATAATTAATTAATTCACAATTACAATAGCACTGTTGGCTCATAGTCTATACAACACTTCACATGTGCAACTTCAGGACTTGCGCACTTACTGATGTCACCATCAGACTATCCTTGATTACTATGTAACTATGCATCACCAAATTATATCTCTGCTAGAAGATATAAGAGGATCATTAGAAATTGCTTTACATGCACTCTATCTCTACACTTCTCTCTGTAAATCACTTATAGCTTCCGTACATCTTTGACTTAGATTATGCATATTTTATCTTGTCATCAGGACACAATGTGGAACATTTCCTTAATCACGCTTCACCTGTACATCAAAACTCTATCCATACAAGTAAGATCTATGTCTACTATTTTGTTGGTCTTTATAGAATTACTACTATGTTGACATCAATGACAATCACAATCATGAACACAACATGTCAATGATCTATAATGATTAGGATACTCCCCAAAAGGAATACCATCAACATTCATGTCCCCCTTTGGCATTGATGACAACATCGATGAAAATTATCTAAGTTCCAAGAATACCAAACAATATCTATTGTTGTTGCTACTATTGTTCTCATATTTTCAAATCCTATTTATCAATAAAAACTAAAATCCTCTTGAAAACTATTTTGTTCTATATCTTCATGCTGTATATCTCCCCCATAGAAGTATGCGTGAATTTTTCTAATTTTAAGTCACAACTCCAATTGCCTATAATGCACATACTTGAAAAGTGAAAGCCTATTTATGAGATGATTCTATGAGAGTACTAGAAGAGTGATTTCAAGCCTAATGGATACTAAATACAAAGACTCTAAGGATATGGCTCTTAAGGAATGGAAATGGGAGCAAGAAGGCTCAATTTATAGGCAGCGTACAAGAGGAGAGGAAAGAATGAGAGGGTGGACACTTGTCACCTTGAATGTGAAACTTGGCATGAGATTCCTTAGGATATCAATGACGCACATGATGCAATGCCAAATGTGAGATTCTATGACACATAAAAGTCAACATGCCTAAAAGTCGAAGAGAATCTATGATGTGCTTATGACACCTCAAAGCCACTTGCAGGATTCAATGATACATGGAAGTCAACATGGCTAAAAGTGGAGGAGAATCTATGACATCCACATGACACCTCAAAGCCATTTATAACCAAGAATCTATGACAATGGAGGCTTATTATAGATATATGCAACGAATAAAATATATGGATTATGACATATCTTAGGCAAGTATAAGGATATAATCTATGATGCGTCATGTCCATGTGGCATAATTATGTGGAATATTTGAATTAAAAATCCATATATCCACACAAATGAAAATTAGTAAAATGGAAATTAGAGTAAAATGGAAATTAGAGGTGGAAAATAGAACTTAGGAGATTGTGAATTCTCATAGTCTATGAAGACGAATCAATTAATTAATAAATATCAATTAATTGAGATTATTAGTTAAAAAGAATAATTAGTAATACAAGATGAAAATGATTCAAATGGCATAGGATTAAATTATGGGATATTTAATCCTATAGAGAAAATTAGTAGATGATTGGCAAATTTGATTAGATAAGTGCAGGATGAAATGCGTTGATTATGCAATTTGACGAGGATGATGGTGGATAGATCAAATCCGTGATCAAATTGATTGATTCATTGATTAAAATTGATAAGATTCCAAGGATAAATGACATGGATTAAGGGCATGTAACATTTAATTGACATTGTAAATGGTATAGGATTAAAATTGATTGATAGGGTTGATTATAATAACATCGACGAATATTGTCAATGTTATTAAATTAGTTTTATAATGTCACAATCTAACACTAAGGGACTTGAAAATGTCAAAGATTAGATGATAAGAATGACATTCTAACATAGCACTGAGTGGCATGATAGTACTAAGGTCAAGTTTGATGGATTTGATAAGATTTGATAGGTTTTTGAGGCACTAAGAGACATGACAATGCCTAGGGTTTGATAGATGATGATTGATTTAATATATATGAATGTTTTGGATTGATTATGGTTGACTTGGGATGGTTTTGGGTTGATTAGGGATTATTTTTAGTTGATTTGGGATGATTTCAAGTTGATTGGGATGATTCTAGGTTGATTTGGGATGATTCTAGGTTGATTTGGGATGATTTTGGGTTGATTTGGATGATCTTGGGTTGATCCCAAAAAGTTTGGATAAAAATGGGCAAAGCAATCTATAATTGATTTGAAAGGGCATACAAATGATGAAGGATATTGTTGATATATAATCAAATGACAATCTGGCCAAAAGATCAAACTTAGTAAAATGAGAAAATGGGACAAGTTAGTGTGAAAAAGTAATTAATCCATAGGCACAAACCATTTTTGAGTGTCTAAATTTCCCCCCTCTTTGATACAATGTGATTTAGAGTCTTGTGTCAAAGAACCTTGATAAAAAAGCCATAAAAGCATGCCCTAGTAGTGGTGGTATATATGGTTGTCCCCTCAAGAAATTAACTGGGATGAGAATATGATAGTTCAATTTTTTGACAACAAGAAGACAAAGCCATAACAACTGACAGATCACAAATTAGAGCTCAAACACAAAAGTTATGGGATCTAGAGTGCAAAGCAAGGGTTAATTGGGGGCTTGGGAGTAGTTCCATGGGTTCCTGCTCAACAAAGTGACCAAATACTTAAAATTATAGTTCAATTTTTTCAAGTGGCTTTGAGGTGTCATATGCACGTCATGAATCTTAGATGCTCAAAAATGGTTTACGACAATAGTTTAATCACATTTTTATACCAACTCATCCCATTTTCTCATTTCACTAATTTTGATCTTTTGGCTAGACTTGAATATCACCCAAGTAGGTTTTGAAAATGTCCTTCATCATTCGTATCCCCTTTCACATCATTTGTACGTCATTTTAGAATCTCATCCGCTCACCCCTAATCAACCCATAATCATCCTTAGTCAACCCAAAATTGTCCCAAATCAACCATAATCAACTCAGAATGTGCCAAACATCTCAAAGAGATCATCATCTGTCAAACCCTAGGCATTTTCATGTCTCTTAATGAAGCAGAAACCTATCAAATCTTATCAAACTTATCAAATTAGACCTTAGCATTGTCATGTCTCTCAATGCTAGGTCAAACTATCATTCATACCATATGATCTTTGACATTGTTGAGTCCCTTAGTGTCAGATTGTGACATCAATAGATCAATTTAATAAAATTGACAATGTCTGTTGATGTTATTATGATCAACCCT
The DNA here is from genome assembly GCA_028749045.1 of Cupressus sempervirens. Taxonomy (NCBI): domain Eukaryota; kingdom Viridiplantae; phylum Streptophyta; class Pinopsida; order Cupressales; family Cupressaceae; genus Cupressus; species Cupressus sempervirens. The sequence goes on from CM053787.1 coordinate 477,010,662, forward strand.
ATTAATCAATTTTGATCCTGTAGCATTTACAATGTTAGTTAAATGTTACATGCCCTTAATCCATGTCATGTTTCCTTGGCATGCTATCAATTTTAATCAATCAATCAATTTTAGCATGGCTTTGATCTACCCACTATCATCCTAGTCATTCTACATAATCATTGTATTTCATCCTGCACTTATCTAATCAAATTGGCCAATCATCTACTAATTTTCTCTATAGGATTGAATAACCCATAATTTAATCCTATGTCATTCCAATAATTTTCATCATACATTAATAATTATTCTTTCTAACAAAGCATCCTCAATTGATTAATTATATTATTAATTAATTGATTCATCATTCACAAACCATGGAAATTCTCAATTTTCTAAGTCAAATTTTCCACCTCTAATTTCTATTAGTGTGGAATAAGGAATTTTTAATTCAAATATTCCACATAATCTCTACATAACCTTGACATCATTGTGACACATGGGCATGACAGATCATAGATTCTCCATTTACACTTGGCTAAATATGTCATATTTGATATATTTGATTCCTTATGTGTGGCTATAATAAGCCTCCATCATCATAGATTCTTGGCTAAAAGTGACTTTGAGGTGTCACATGATGCATCATAGATCCTCCTCCACTTTTAGCCAACCTAATTTCCATGCGTCATAGAATCCTACAAGTGGCTTTGAGGTTTCATATGCACGTCATAGATTCTCTTCCACTTTTAGGCTTGTTGACTTTCATGCATCATATAATTTCACATTTGGCATCTTGTGTCATATGCATCATGGATATCCTAAGGAATATCATGCCAAGTTGCACATTTTCATTGACAAGTTTCCATCCATTCATTCAATCCTCTCCTCTTGTAAGTTGGCTATAAATTAAGCCTTCTTGCTCTCATTTCCGGTCTAATTCTTGAATCCCTAAGTCTTGAATCTCTAAATCTTAAACCTCTAAGTCCTTGGTCCTTGGTCCTTAATATTTTAGAGTCTTTAACATCTATCATCTCTTAGCATCCATTAGGCTTGAAAACACTCTTCTAGTACTCTCATAGCATCGTCCCATCAATAGGCTTTTGCTTTCAATTGTGTGCACTATATGCAATTGGAGCTACATCACATGGAGAAGAAAGAAGGGCATGGGAGCTACAATTGAAAGAGGGAGTTTTACTTTGTGTTGCTTTCTTTGTTTTATTTGGATTTCAAGGTATACTAGAAGGTATTAGCATATGATTATTGAGTTTTGTGATTTTCTCATAGTATGCTAGATGTTTAACCCATTTTCTGGTCCTATAATTGGTGAACCCAACGTGAAGTTCATGCAAACTAACTTGGGTTTCTTGTTTTTGTGCTTGTAGGTGCAAGGAAGGAACTCACATGAAAGTGTATAATGGCTATATGCTCTTTCTTATCACACATAGTTGAATTAGGGGACCCAATAACATGATTTTAAGTTTTAATTAATGCATTTGTATAGCTTTCTATCCTATGGTGCACTCTTCTCTATCAAGGTGCACTTGGGACTTTTATAAAGTTGTTTAAGGGGCCTAAGAGTCACCATAACCCCCATTTTCTATTTACACCTAACCAACTATGCTCCAAAACCACCAACCATGCCCTTCTGGGCCCCAAGTGCACCATGGGTGCTCTCTGCACTATTTGAGTGAACTGACTTGAGTAGATTTCAAAATATCAAGTTCTGGGTCTTGTTTAGGCATCATTTCCCCATAGTATGCATCAACTCTCCCAATTGTGCCTAGAAACTACCAACTATGCCCTTATGAGCCCCAAGTGTACCATGGGTGCACTCTGTACTATCTAGGTGTACTTAGGGGATTCCTAAGTCTTTTTGGCCTTCTAGGGCGTAGTTTGTAGCGTAGTTGGTTCATAGAAAGCACCTATTTTTTATTAGAATCTACATGTAGGGTTTCAATTTCATTCTAGGACCTAGGATAGTTGTTTTCATGTCACTAATGATCTATAGTATGTGGCAATCATTGGGAGAAGACATATCAATTACAAACTACTAATGCTTATTTGTAGGATGTTGAAGACCTATGTGCTTGTCTAAACATTGTGTGTGGATTTCTTAGATTAGATAACCTTTCGTTTGGTGTAGTAAAAAGAACTTTTCTTTTTTGTCTAGTGTCCATGCATTGTTTAGAACCCTAGGAGTTACATGGGCGTATCTTCTTCCCTCACCATTTTGTGAACCTTGGGTGCAAGAGAAATTTGTGTAACTTCTTTAGAGAGGCATACCTTGAACCCAAGACTTGCCACATGGTGAGCCCCAGGGGATGAACTCAAAGTGATAATAGGCCAAAGCTAGGTCAAAATTCTAGTCGCTATAACAAAATCAATATGGGTTATACTATGTCGATGGTATTGTTGCATGATAGCTCTTTTCCAGTACCCTTGTGGTGCGTCAAACCTTGGTTCTCGAGGTTGGGAGACCTTCTGAGGAAGTTTATCATTCACTTCTCAAAAAAAATGCCTAGACTAAATACCTTGTTTTAGATGCCAAAAACCTTTCTATCCACTGGCTTAGGTAGTCACCCATGCTCATGAAGACATCACACATTCTCATGATCCTTAGTAAAGACAGAAATCCCTTGGGAAGTGATGAGCCTTGGGATTCAGATCCTGGTAGTCCTAATAAGTGAGTGCATTGTAAGGGGAAGCATGTGGTGCCAATATTTTAAGTTGTCTACTTTAGATAAGGGTGACTGAACTTTAGTTCAAGTGGGAATTCAATGGATACAGTCTTAAAGCCTAGGTTGTGGTGTGTCTTTCACTTTAACATCTATTCTTATTTTATTGTGTCTTATTTTTGTGTACAACATTAATCAAGATAAATCCAAATTTTAAAATTTACACTTTGATACTATTCAAACCTTGTCAAAACATTACAACATTGTCAAAACATTGCAAACTTTGGTCTAAAATATTCAAGAATTTGAAAACATGGACAGTTGTAACCTTAGGAGTGCTTGGCATGACTTAGATTCCACCCTTGAATAGCATACACTTTCATTCACCATATTTTGAACCTCATGATTGCATCCTCTAGACATCATATTGCATCTTATTAGTCCTCATTTTTCATCCATTATCATTCACAGTGCATTCCTTAGGCTTCCTCTTGCATCACCTAGTTTTTAGTTTCCAACCCTTAAAATTCATATTTCATCTTCCATCTTGCATCCTTGTATACCATAGAAATCATCTTGCACATCTTAGCCCTCATTTCCAATGCCCTAACCATTATTTTGAACCTTCTTGTGTTAGCATGAATGCTGATGATACTATATTAGGGGAGTATCCTAAGCATTGAAGAGTATTGATATGTTGCATTCATGGCTGCATTTGTCATTGATGTCAACATAGCTATAATCTTGTAAAGAATAGAAGAATAGAAGTCAAAGATCTTATGATGCAAAAAAGTTTAGGAAGGTTTAGATGATGCATAGTGAAGGACATGTTCCTGAGGTTGTCCTGATGATGTGGTTAAGAAGACTAAGTCCGATTCAATGGTGTATGAAAGTTACACTTGATTTATTGGAAGTAGTGTAGAAATGAAGTACTCAAAAATAATATTTTGATGATCTATCATCGTCTTTCATCTGAGATGTAATAAAGGGATGTAAAATTACATAATGATCAAGGAAAGTTTGTGGTGATGCCAACATGTTTGTGAGAAGTGGTTTCACACGTGTAAAGTTTGGTATAGATTGTGAGCGGACAGTGCTATTGCAATTGTGAATTAACTAATTATCTTATTTTAATTAACTGAGAAAGCCTCAAGGCTGACTCAAGGAATTATTATGATGATATGGTATAAAGGAAAGTTATTTTTCTTATTTGAAAAGGGATGTAGAATTAGAAGATGAAGTGGAATGCAAAGTATTAGTGTGCAGTGTGAGAAGAAGCATAATGCTTACTAAATGCATATAAATAATCCAAGGGATCATTGGATGTATGGTATGTGATCTAGTTACAAGATCTAAAGGAGAAAAAGTTTAGTTTACAGGAGAAAGGTAGAGGAAGGATGCACATGTCAATTCTATTATTCTTCAAGGAATAATACAGTGATTATTTGGATAGTGTGTTCTTTGATATTAACCTTGAAGCTATTTGGGCAGTGGGTCCAACTGTCTTCCACAACTCCTAATAGGGTTGGAATCTCCTAGTAGGGGTCAAAGTCTCCTAATAGGGACTCATATGTAATAAATGTTGTAACAAACTCTTAATGGGGTCTATCCTCTAACAAGGACTATTTATATTAGTACATCATCTTGTGGGTACAACTATGACAGTTGGAAGGAAAAGATGAAGACTCATCTACTATGCATGGGTCCATGATATTGGTTTTTGATGAAAAATAAGAAGGAATTTTTTGAAGAATCTAAGTTAGAGGAATGAAGTGAGGGAGAAAGAGATTTGTTCATGTGTAACATGAGAGCTAGAGAAGGCCTACTGTCAGCTGTTCTAGAGAATGAATAGAAAGGTACAATAGATGGTGCTTTGTATTTGAGAAAAATTAACGATGGTTTATTTATCCTTGTAATATTTTTGGATGACATAATATTTGGAGAAAATGATAAAGAAAGTGATAAGTTTGCTGAAGAGATGAAAAATGAATTTGAAATGAGCATGATAGGAGAAATGAAGTTTTTCCTAGGATTGCAGATTGTGTAGAATAGAGATGGGATATTTATTTCACAAACCAAGTATCTAAAAGACTTGTTGAAAATATTTGGTTTATAAAGTTTCAAACCTATTGGTACACCCATGGTAACTAGTAATAAGTTATCTAGTAAAAATGAAACACTTATAGTTGAGTAGAAGAAGTATAGATCTATGATTGGAGGATTGCAATAGTTGACTCACACCAAACCAGATAAAGCAAGTACAATTGGGATTGTAGAAATATTTCAAGATGATTATAAAGACTATCATTATGCATCAGTAAAGAGAATATTCAAATATTTCAAGGGTACATTTGATTATGGAATCTTGATGCAGGAGCATCCTAGGCTTTCCTGCAATCCTGCATGTTTAAAGGGATTTTGGTCAAATGTTGAGAAGCATCGAGCTTGGATTTTCGTGGAGCTATGTTTTCATGGTTAGGGATGTGTTGGAGACATATTGGAGAACCTTTTCCTCATGATTGCATAAAGATTGGATATATTGAGTTGAAGTTTGAGCTATTTGAACCTTGTTTCTGAAACTGTATTTTTCTGGTTTCTAGGTGGCTGTTGCAGGCTATATAACTAATTATCCTTAATGAATGAGAGGCTACACACTTTAGTTATTTAAGAGGTCCTAGTTTACTATCTTTTTTTAAGGTAACAAGTTCTAATTCATCATAGGTTGGGAGATATGGTAATTCTCCTAGAGTATCAATTTTTGGTAGTTTCATGCGACAGTCTACTGTGTGTGACTTTCAAGATGGATGCACACTTTTCCTTGGGGAATAAAACTTTTTTGCATTTAAGAGGTTGTATAGGACATAGATTTATACCTATGGTTCAAAGAATGAATTATAATTCAATTGAAGCTAGGAGATATCATGATTTTACTCAGATATCAATTTCTGGACATTTAATTGTTGTTGCAGGCTGACTTGTGGCTTTTAATTTATGTATTTGTATTTAATTTGTGTTCTAGGCTGAATTGTGGCTTAGATTGGCATAAGTAGGGGTATTTTGAAATCTTTTAGTCATTTGAGTTTGGGGATGCAATGAAGGATAGATGCGAATTTGAGGAGCTAGAGTTGCAGCTTAGGAACTAGAGGATCTCTTGGTGGGGCTGTGGGTACAAGTGTGGATTCTTCTTGGCATTCTTATCCAGTTGTGTATTTGGACTAGCTAAGACTGGTTATAAGTTGGATCTTGTAGAACTGATTGTATTTTATAATTGTTGTTTATATTTGGCCCTAACTTGGAAGGCCTTACAACCAGGCATATTGCATGTAATCAATTATATATCTATGAATTAAGAATTGTAATATGATATCAGATCTTGAATTGTTGTTTCATGGTGTTGTGTTTTCATTATGTGGTTGTATAGTTGGGGGATAGGAAATCTCCTTTGGGGATTTTCCTGCCTTGCACTGTGTCAGGTGGTATCAAAGTGAAGGTTGTTCCTGAGTATGTAGACAGATCATTGAAGCAGTTTGCACTAGGACTTGGGTGGAAGAAGGTTGATCTTGTGGCCGATTTATCTTTTGGATTGGTGGATTTGTTGCATAGTGTTTGCTAAAATTTTGGAAGATTCCTCCAAGAATATTGGACCCTAGGGAAATTAATGATCTTAGTGATGCTATTGAAGAATGGATCTAAGAGAAGATGAGAGCAGAGTTTAGATCTAAGATTACATTGATGAAGAGTGACATGATTTCTAAAATTGTAAGTGCTTTAGGTGGTGTACCTAGACATGTGGTTATTGAAGATGGTTATGAGGAAGCTACTAAAGACTTTGAATTTTTTGAATCAAGTGGTGAGGCCATAACTAATCATATGGAGAGACCTATGGGAAATAGGGTCGGTCAGTTTTCTCAACCTAGATCTCAGTTAAAGCTAAAGCATAAGATGGAGGTTTCTAATTTTTTAGGTACTTTGAATCCTAAAGACCTGATTGATTGGATTGGTTAGTTGGAAGACTACCTTGAGCTTGAGGATATTGAGTATCCACTCAGAGTAAGGCTTGCACAGACTAAGCTAAAGGGACATGTTGCTCTTTGGTGGAAAGAACTACAAAGAGATAGAGAAGAGGAAGGTAAAATGAAGATCAGTAGATGGAAATTGATGGTGACTAAGTTAAAGGCTAAGTTCATTCCTATTGATTATGAACTTGAGTTGTTTAAAAGGTTACAAAATTTGAAGTAGAAGGATATGCCTATGAAAGATTATATAGAGGAGTTCTACAAGTTGACTATTCTGTCTGGGCATAGAGAATTGTCAAAGGAGAAGGTAGCATGATACATTAATGGTTTGGGATTTACTATTCAAGATGAGGTTGGTATGCTAAATATTTCTTTAGTTGAGGATACTTATCAGTATGCTTTGAGAGTAGATGAGAAGCTAAAGAGGAAGAATCAAAGTTATCCCCAAGGGAAGGAGAAGTAGCATAGTTTAGCACAAGCTAAACCAAAAGCATGAGGTGAACCAAAACCTGTTGAAAAAAAAAGAAGGATAGGTGGAAGTGTGTTCAGAGGTAATTGTTACGAGTGTGGTCAAGAAGGGCATAGATCTTTTGAATGTCCAATTGGAAGGGAAACTACTATTGTGAATGAGGTTGTAGTCCAGGATACTTAGCTTGAGAAAAGAGAGAGTTTTCTAGCTCAATGAGTGCTGAACATTGGATTCTTGTCAGAGGACTAGTTTGTTCAGGACTTGTTGTAAGTCTGGTGGCAAAATCTACAAGGTGATTATGGATGGTGGTAGCACTGATAACCTTGTTGCTAAAGTGATGGTTCAAAAACTTGGTTTGAAGAGAATGTGACATCCTTATCATTATAGGATTGGTTGGTTGCAAGGTGAGCATACTTTAGAAGTAAGGGAGCAATACCTTACTAATTTCCAGATTGGGTAGTATAAGGATCAAGTGTTGTGTGATACTATGGATATGAACAATTGTCATGTGTTACTTGGTAGACCTTGGTAGTATGATTATAGGGTTATGCATGATTTTGTTAGGAATGTGTTTATTATTGAGAAAGGTGGTAGGATGGTTTCCCTAATTCCTTTATAGAATGAAGAGCTTGGTAGGAGGAACCTGAGTATTGGTAGCCAAGTTGAGTTGACAAATTCTGAGAAGGTTGGAGATCAGCATGGAAAGCGGACTTATGGAACACCTGTGGTGGATATGAAGAAGAAAAAAAAGGGAATGAGTGTGCACGTTGAAGAGTTAGAGGACATATATGTGAAGAACCAATTTGGAATTTATGTGCTTAATCCTAGAAGATGTTTTTCCAGTTGCTAGAACATCTTTTTGAACCTGGGGTGTTTGATGCAAGAGCATCCTAGGCTTTCTTGGAATCTTGCATGTTTGGAGGGATTTTGGTCAAGTGTTGAGGAGCATCGAGCTTGGTTTTTGGTGAAACTATATTTTCATGGTTAGGGATGTGTTGGAGACACATTCGAGAACCTTTTCCTCATAATTTCATTGAGATTGGATAGATTGAGTTGAAGTTTGAGCTATTTGAACCTTGTTGCTAAAACTATGTTTTTCTGATTTCTGGGTGCCTGTTGTAGGCTATATAACTAATTATATTTAATGAATGAGAGGCTATGCACTTCAATAATTTAAGAGGGCTTAGATTACTATATTTATTTAAGAGTGTAAGTTCTAATTCATTATAGGTTGGGAGATATGATAATTCTCCCAGAGTATTGATTTCTGACAGTTTTGCATGACAGTTTGCTGTGTATGACTTTCAAGATGGATGCACACTTTTCCTTGGGGAATCAGCCTTTGCTCATTTAAGTGGTTGTAGAGGACCTAGGTTTCTACCTATAGTTCAAAGAATGATTTTTAATTCAATTTAAGCTAGGAGATATCATGATTTTACTCAGATATTGATTTATGGACATTTAATTGCTGTTGCAGGTTGACTTGTGGCATTTAATTTATGTATTTGTATTTAATTTGTGTTCTGGGCTGACTTGTGGCTTATATCAATATAATTAGGGGCCTTTTGGAGTCTTTTAGTAATTTGAGTTTGGGGATGGAATGAAGGATAAATGAAAATTTGAGGAGCTAGAGCTGCAGCTTAGGAACTAGAGGATCTCTTGGTGGACCTGCGGTACAAGTGTGGATTCTTCTTGGCGTTCTTATCTAGTTGTGTATCTAGACTAGCTGAGATTGGTTGTAAGTTGGATCTTTTTGGATCTTATAGAATTAATTATATTTTTAAATTATTGTTTGTATTTGGCCCTAACCCGAAAGGCCATACAACTGGGCATATTGCATGTAATCAATTATATATCTATTAATCAAGAATTGTAATTTGGTATCAAATCTTGCATTGTTGTTTCTTGGTGTTGTGTTTATACTATGTGGTTGTATATCTAGGGGCTAGGAAATCTCCATTGGGGATTCTCCTACCTTGCAATACGTCAAATCTAGTATGATCGATCAAATGATTTCACTTTGTGCACATATACTTATGTAGATTGGGCATATACCTATCATCATTTACTATGATAACACAAGTAAGTGAGTATGTTTAAGAATCTAGTATTAAATTATGAAACAAAGCATATATCCATTAAGTATCATGTTTTGAGAGAAAAGATATCAGAAAAGGAAATAAAGTTGGGGTATGTAAGTACTAAAGATTAGATTGTAGATATCTTTAGGCAGCCTTTGCCTAAAGATACTTTTGAGTACCTAAGAGGTATGCTAGGGGTTATGCCCCTACCTACTTTAGAGTAGATGATGCAAGGAGTGCATTAGTCCAATGGTACAGAGCACTATGGTTAGATTGGATAGAATGATGATGCTTCCTATATGGGGGAGTATCTAGTATGTACCGAGTCATTGAGGACTCTTGGTATTTTGGTATTTTGTATTAAATAGTGTCTTTGGACACTTGAGCTAATTGAAAGAGTTAGAAGAAGTATATTCTAACAATTGGTAAATAGCAATTAGTATTGTGTACTTGTATTGATAACTTTGACATTGATGTCAATGGGGAGAGAAAATATGAAAAGGAGGAACCTATTGAGAATTCAATAGGGAAGTGTTATCTCTTTAGGAAGATTTATTAAGATTCATGTAAGTTCATGGAAGAATATGTTAGTGCGCAGAAGAATATGCAAGTGCACAAAATAATATGTAAGTGCATAGAAGAATATGTAAGTGCATAGAAGGATACCTCTATGAGGAAGATATGTAGCCAGAAAAGTGTTTTAAGTTGTTCACCATGAACAACTCATGACTAGTAGCCAAAAGATTTTAGATTGATGAAGAATATTTGAGAAGATGACAATAGCTGCAGTAGCAAAGTATAGTTTGGTATTCTTGAAACTTAGATGTTTTTCATCTATGTTACCATCAATGCCAAAGGGGGAGATTGCTAACATGAATGATGATGATACTACAATAGGGGAGTATCCTAAGCATTGAAGAGTATTGATATGTTGCATTCATGACTGCATTTGTCATTGGTGTCAACATAGCAGTAATTCTATAAAGATTAGAAGAATAGTAATCATAGATCTTATGATGCACAGAAGCTGAGGAAGGTTTAGATGATGCAAAATGAAGGACATGTTCTTGAGGTTGTCCTAATGATGTGTTTAAGAGTACTTAGTTTAATTCAATGGTGTACAAAAGTTATACTTGATTTACTGGAAGTAGTACAGAAATGAAGTACTGGAAAATAGTGTTTTGATGATCTATCACTATCTTTCATTTGAGATGTAATAAAGAGATGTGCATATACACAGTGATCAAGGATAGTCATGTAGTGATGCTAGTGTGTGAGCAAGATGTAGTTTTACACATGTAATGTTTGGTATAGACTATAAGCCAACAATGCTATTGCAATTGTGAATTAACTAATTATCTTATCTTAGTTAATTGAGAAAGCCTCAAGGCCAACTCAAGGAATTATTATGATGATATGGTATAATGGAAAGTTGTTTTTCTTATTTGAAAAGGGATGTAAAAGAAAAAGATCAAGTTGAATGTGATGTATTAATGCACAATGTGAGAAGCAAAATGCTTACTGAATGCATGTAAGTGATCCAAGAGATCATTGGATGCATAATATGAGACCTGGTTACAAGATCTAAAGGAGAAAAAGTCATGTTGATAGGAAAAAGATAGAGGAAGGAAGCACATTTTTGTTCTATTATTCTACAAGGAATAAATGAGAGATTATTTGGATAGTGGGTTCTTTAACTTTAACCTTGAAGCTATCTAGGTAGTGGGTCCAACTATCTTCCACAACTCCTAATAGCGTTGGAATCTCCTAACAGGGACTCATATGTACTAAATGTTGTAACAGACTCCTAACAGGGTCTATCCTCTAACAAGGAATATTTATATTAGTACATCATCTTATGGGTACCATTCCCTTTGGGGTTTTCTGTCTAATCAAGGGTTTCCCTAGTTAACATATGTGGTGTTAATAATGTATGAGTATCTTCTTGTGGTTTTAGTTAATATTACTCATATGGTTAAGATTATTTAAATTTAATGATTGGTATGCTAGTTTTATAAATAATTCACCACCTGGCCTAGTTATATCAGTGGAATATATATTCTAACATGTTTCTAGTCATAATACTATCCCCTATCAACTAGGTCTCTAGAACAACAATCTAGAACCCGTAGAACCCAAAATTGTCCTAGTTTCAGCCCAACTTACCAACTATGCTCTGAAGCTACCAACTATGCTCAAATTAGACCCAAGTGCACCAGGGGCATAGTTGGCTCCGTCTAAGCACACTTGGTCACCTAAAAACCTATTTTAGACTTCCAAATATCATTTTGGGACCTTAGGATAGCCACTAGATGCCTGTAAAGGCCCTCTTTCTAAGCATGTCTTGAACTGCATTCTACATATCCTAACCTTCACTTTGTACATATTAGACTTCATTCCCCATGTCCTAACCTTAATTTTGCATCTTTAATTTTTTCATAACATCATCCCCAACCATCTATCTCTCTGGCATATCAATATGTTAATAACCTAGTTTTGGTTCAACAAAACCTTCAACCTAGTCTCCCAATTCCGCCATGAAACTACCAACTGTGCTAAAATTGGCCCAAGTGCAACATAGGCATAGTTAGTCTTGTTAGAGCACACTTGGTACTATCATAACACACTTGGTGACTTGCACGACCATTTTGGGCCTCCAAACTGCATTTTGGGACCCTAGAATTGCCTCTAGAAGCTTGCATAGATCCTCAATCTGAACATAACCTAGAACATCATTTTTCACCCCAAACATCATTTTTCATCCTATAACCTTTGCATATTGCATGTAAAATCAACACAATCATCATTTTGATCCCCCTAAACATCATTTTGAACCCAAAATCTAAACAAATTATGAACCCTAGAGTATTTCATTATGTCAATGGATAATGGATCTTGACCATGGTCTTTTTTTGTTTTCCCTTTTGTCATTTTCTTGGGTCAAACTCTATCTATGTCTTGATGGATTTGACTTTGTCATTTTTATCAATTTGATCTTTTCATTTTTATCTCTTTTTGGTCAAGATCCAAAGTCCATTATCATAAGGTTAGACTCCTAGGTTAATACATTTCAAAGATTTCTCCTAAGTTCAAAACCTTGAATACACCCTTGTCATAACATTATCATATCTTGAGTTTCCCTAAATGTCATTCCAATTAAACCTAGTTGCACAATCACTCCACTTTGCATGGTTGAAAACCCTAACATTCCCTCTAAATATTAAAGTCCAATCCACTTATCTAACTATCAACTAGTCCAAATCTTTGTCAAACCTATCTATTTTCTCATCCCAAATGTCATTATCAACCTTGATCAACCTTCATTTTCATAATCCACCTTTCATAAATCAACCTTTGACATTATTTTCAAGTGTAAATTCCAATCCTAATCTTCATTTTACATACCATAGGGTTATTTTCATACCCTTTAGTCAAAATCAAAATGTCATTCACATTTGCATTTTTTGCATCATTCCCTTAGAACCATTTCATCTTGCATATCAAAACCCTATATCATTTTTCACTTCCTTGGGTTTCATAACATTTCAAAACCCCTAAAAATCCAAAGAACACTCATATCTTTCATATCCACATCTTCATTATCAAATTTTGTCCTATTTTACCAACTGCTTACCAACTGCATACCTTCAGGGCCAAGGGGACACTTAGTTTTATTGGAACATAGTTGGTAGTTTAGGTGCACACTTGGGAGGTAGAGAGTCCATTTAGTATTTTTTCCATTAAATTTTCATCCTTAGGTATCATGCCAAGACTTACAAGGACACAGTTAGCCCATATACCAGAAAAATTATACCAACCCTTATTTATAGAGGTTCAAACGCAAGCCAAAGCACAACCTAAAGCTCATCCAATATAAAAGAAGAGAAATAAACCTCAAAAAAATTTGACAGGGACCAAACATACGCATTACAGCCTTTCCTCATGGACCCATTAAGCATGTACCCACAAAACCCTAACCAGTAAGAGATGACACAATCGACCCTTAACAATACATCCACTGTGAAGTTCCCTCTAAATAGTTCTCCTACACATGGAATGGTTCAATGGAGCCCTAATTTTGAACCAATATTTTTACCAATACCACCCATAGGTGTAAGTGTACCAACCACACCCGCGGATGAACAAACACACTCTTTTGAATTTAGCAAACCCAACACAAGTACCTTCAACCCAAACATATCGAACATACAACAAGGTATTGCAGACCTAAGTGATGACTCTTATAGAAATTATGGAATCAATAATGAATAAATGGCTAAGGCTTTCCAATACAAGACTTTTTGCAAAAACTTTAAACTTTTGGCAACCCAAGAAATTGTCAAATTTAATCCAAATTTGGAGGGACCTAAGTCCAAACATCAAAACAACCCAACATTCAAAAGCATACAACCCATGATTAATTTGGACTTGGATAAGGAAAAAAAACCTTTGGAAAATTTAAACACACATATAGCACCTATAATATCTCACCAAGAATCAACCATGAGATCCTCCAAAGTACTTTTGAACACATTAACATAAATCCCTTGTTTAATGAACCTCCACCAATAAATGGAAACAAGACTCTTCAAAAATATCCCAAAAGGATATTAAGAATTGACCTCAATCAAATAATACAACAACAAGATGTGCTTAAGGGGATTTACACTCTAGGGATGCCAAACATACCTCCTTTGGAAGAAAATCAACAAAGTATACCCTTGCTCCTAACTCTACCAACTGTTATGACACCAAATGTTATGGAACCTCCTATGAGTATACAATATCAATTGAAAAAACCCCTATTGACATACAAAGGAAGAGATTTTTTGACATTTCACCCATTCCCCAAAGGAATTCATCTCATTTCCAAATCAATATGATGTCCCAAGTAGAAACATTTAACACACAAAAGTTTCAAAACAAAGACCCAAACACGATGTTCACCTCTAAAGGACATAAGCAATTTCTAAGACAACAAAAACCTCACATGGTACAAGGATTTAACATCCTTAGTGCACAACCAAGTCAAAATCCACTTAACATGCATACAACATATCAAAAACAACATCAACAACAACAACATCAACCTCAAGTGGTGCAAGGATCCAACATCCCTAATGCACAACCTAATGTAAATCCAATTGGCTTACATGCAATGTACCAGCAACAATACGAACAACAAGAAGCCATGCTTTCTAAACAACTAAAGCAACTAAAAAAATAGTTGGAATACCAAAGATGCTTAGAGAAACAAATTTCTTATCAACAACACTTGTTACAACAACAACATACATCACAACAACCTCAATAGATGCCTCTACAACAATAGTTGCACATGTGGTCTCACATGCAACCAATAGAAATATAACAACAACAACCATAATAAGTGACACAACAACAACCCATGGTACAACAATCAAAATCAATACTACAAGAAGTACCACAACAAGTGCCACAACAAAGACCATTCTTCCTTGGAAGTGCCAACATACCTCCACCTCCCAGTGAAAAATCACTTGAGTCTTCAGATATTGAAATGTCAGATGCAAGTAGATATAATTCTTGCCATAGAAAAAGGTCTACTTAGAGACATAAAAGACTTGAAGAAATGACTACCACTCAACACCCTAATAAGGACTTGTTATAACAATTCAAACCACTATCCAAACAAGTTGAGGCATTGGGAGTCATGAAGAAACAAACTCTATACATAGAAAGGGACTTATGTTCTAATCCCTTTGATAAAATCTATATATGCCTCCATTCCCAAAACATTTTGAGGCACCTAGATTTGATAAATGTTCAGGAAAAAGAAACCCCGTTGATCACATCAAGGAATTTTGTGCATCTTGTACCAAACTCAATGATGAGCCCACCTACCTCATGAGACTATTTCGTTGTTCTCTGGGTGGGCTTGCTACTCCAAACTTCTCGATAAAATCAAATCTTGGTCAAAATTAGTAGACAAGTTCATCTTACACTTTTCCTTCAACATTACAAACAAGGTGACACTTTTTGATTTGTGCTCAACTAAAAAAAAGATGGGAGTTCCATTCATCACATTCTTATTACGTTGGAGAAACTTAGTTAGTCAATGTTCACCAAACATTCCTAAAAAGTAACAAGTTAATCTATGCATTGAAAACTTAGTCCCCAACCTAATGTACAAAATTAAGATCAAAAGTCCAAGCACCATTTCTAAGTTGATGAAAAAGGGGGCTAGTATTAAAGACACCCTCAACCATAATGGTATCCTTAAACAAACAAGGAAAAAATCAACACAAACTTGTCTAATGACAAGGTGACTTTTTCTCCAAAAATAAGAATGTAACCAATGATGGCATTGTGGATGCACGAACAATCAACACAACACAACCTCAACTAACTGTAAAAGGTGCAAACCCTAAAAAGTCACAAACTCCTATTCAAACACCACTTCAATAACAAAAAACCAAGACTTACACATAGGATGGACCTCGAAGGCATCTTAGAAACAAAGATAGGAAATTCACATCCTTGGGGATACCTTGCGACACTGCACTTCAAAAATTACCGAGTAATAACTTCTTATAGTTACCTCTAATCAAGGATGAGCCATCAACAAAAGGAGAATGATGGGATGACAAAAAATTATGTGATTATCACCATACTAGAGGACACACGAGTACCTCATGTTTTCAGCTCAAACATGAAATCCAAGACCTCATTGATGATGATATTATTACTATAGATCCTTTACTGCTAGCATCCACCTCTGATCACACTATTTTTAAAGATCCTTTGGGTAATAATGACAAAGAAAATGCCTCTAGTTCAATCAAACTCACAAGCTAATGTGAATTACACATGCACTGGATATGACTATACCATCAATTTCTTCAATGAGTCCGACTCCCGCATATCCACATTCACCTTAAGGGCTGAAGATCCTTGTTGCACTGTCACTACATGTTGTACCAAGATAACCCTACCGATAGCTCCTTCTAGACCTACTATGTCTACTAGAAATGAAACCCCTAGTGGACCTCATACTTCTACTTCATCTGATTATAGCCTTGTTGACCATCTTGGAAAGACCCTTGCACAAATATCCATCTTGGACCTACTGCATGCATCCCACCAACACCAGAAGATCTTGGATCAAGCCTTGAAAGAGTTAGTAGTCACATATAACATTGATGTTGCCCAATTTTAGGCCATGGTTGGGAACCTATCCACATCACAACATATCACCTTTTCCCCTCAAAATATTCTTAAGGATAGACCCAACCACAATGATCCCCTTCATCTCAAAGTCTTTATCCATAATGCCAAGGTCACACATGTCTTGATAGATGGAGGAGTGGGATTGAACATCTGTACCCTTAAAGTTTTCAAGGGTTTGGTTTACTTTGAAGAAGATATAGATCCCTCTTATAGAATCACAATAAAGGCCTACGATGATGGTGAACACTTCTCCAAGGGCATCATCATATTACCCATTAGAGTTGGTTTGGCTACTGAGAATACATCATTCCAGGTCCAAGATATTGAAATGAATTACAATATGATACTAGGACACCCTTTGATCCATGCTATGAAAGTAGTGCCCTCTACATACCACTAGTGCTTAAAATTTTCCTATAATAATGTAGAGGTTACCATCCCTGGTGATCCAGACCCATTTCAATTCTATGCCAGTCTTAGAGGAACTACAACATATCAAGTCCCAACAAACAATGAAGCACAACCCATAGATTCCTCTAAATATGTGGATCTTGATATACTCCTCAGTAAGGCCAAGGAAAAGCTAAAGATTGAACACAAAGGGTGTGGAGAATACTTTATGTCTCAAATATCCAACATTAGGGAGTCACCATTTTCACCCCAATCTTATGGTAAATCATAGCTATTGCGAGCACAACATTCTGAGATTAGTACACAAAATGCCACTT
Organism: Cupressus sempervirens; assembly: GCA_028749045.1. Taxonomy (NCBI): domain Eukaryota; kingdom Viridiplantae; phylum Streptophyta; class Pinopsida; order Cupressales; family Cupressaceae; genus Cupressus; species Cupressus sempervirens. The sequence continues at coordinate 477,027,822 of CM053787.1, forward strand.
CTATAAATTTTCTTAGTGGCAGTGGCCTACATCAAGAACATGTCTATGAGAATACATTTGTCTATATTGAGAAAGAAAAAGTAGAACAAGAACCCATTTTGGTATCTCCTAACAATTATGGACCTAGGTTTACTATCATGCAAAAGTAATTGTGCCTATCACTACAAAAAGACAACCTCCTAGTTTTGGGGTTTGATTCAAACCATTACAAATAGGTCCTCCTAGTACTAAGGTACCCTCATGTAAGATGGTGGATGTTTTGAACAATGAAAAGGTATTTGAGGACACCCAACATAAAATAAATAGTCCTTATACACTTGACCATATCTTTGTTGACCCAAATAATACAACTAAATTTGATATCCATTTATATACCTTCAACCAGAGCCCATTCAAGACTTATGATGACATCCCCTCAAGTTAACCTGAACTATTAGATTGGGACCAATATGGACCACCAATCTTTGATCAATTTGGCAAAGATGATGCCCTTATAAATGTCTTGGAATGCTATGAAGGAATTTTAATTGATGGTCATCAAGAAGAAATTTCTCCTAAATTGAACACATTGACATATTTTAGGAAGTCAACTCCATCTTCTAGTTACAAAAATGGAAACAATGGAACAAATAACAAGCATAGGTCTCTTAGTGAAAACCAAAGGTGCCATTAGACCATGAAAAAGAAAAAGCTAAATAGCTCCCAAGGATACAAAATGAAAAAGTTGATGTCATGAATATAAGTGTTCCAGTGTTCAACATGCCACAAAGTATTTTTGAGCTTTCTCGATCAACCTTCATGTGGAGAGTCATTAGTCTCAATCCTCCTAGTCCTTCTTTGCATCCAACTAATTATACCCAAATCCTACTACCTAATCTATCTAACACCCAAAATCAAACCTCTATCTATCATGCCTTTGAGCATGTCATCATCAGTGACATCCTATATAAAATATCCTTTAACCCAACCATTCTCAGATGCCTTAATTTGTGAGAAACAAACACTGTCTTACATACGATACACGATGGTATATCTCGAGGCCATCTAGTGGCTTGATTTTAGCTACAAACTCAGAATGACTCCTACATAGTTATGGTCAGTTGTGCATCCAAAGATTATCAACTAGTAGCACCAACAACATATTTCTTCTTAGCATTCGTTAGCAACATTTTTGATTCCATCAAAAATTCCAGAAAAAAAAAAAATTTGCAAAAAATCTTGAAAAAAGAAAACAAAAAAGGAAAAAATTCATGAAAAATGGATGCCTCGATGAAAACTTGGAAAATAGGCATCTTGGCACAAAAATTTCAGTCAAGAGACAAATTCCATCCAAAAGTGAAAACTTGGCAAATAGGCACTTGGGCATGTACCATGGTGAAAACCTAGCAAACAGGCACCATGTGTGATCAGTTGTAGCTCCTCCATATACGGGGATTCCATCTGGGTCCCCCCCCCCCCCCTATCATTCCCTGATCACATCCTTCATACTGCAAGACATCCTTAGTCCTTTATCATCGCGAACAAACTAGTTAATATCCCTTGTTATCTTACCCAAGCATCACTAGTTTGTACATACTTTGTCTTTGGCCTTTGTACATAGTTTGTGTCTTGTCTAGGGGCATATCACCTACACAGTGCACGAGTTTGAACTTGAACTGGGGGCATGTCCCTAAGCACATTATTGGATTTATTGCATATCAAATTGGAGCTAACACTTGCAAATCCTTATGATCCTGAAAAAATCCTAACAATTCAAATACAATCCTAAACAAAATCCTAAAAATTCCAATACGATCCTAAAAAAATCCTAAAAATTTAGATATGATTCTAAAAAACTCCTAAAAATTCAATATGATCTTAAACAAACTCCTAAAAATTCCAATATTATCCTTAAAAAAATCCTAAAAATCACATTATGTCCTTAAAAAAAGAACAAAAAATTCATCTAACGTCCTGAACAAATTCAAAAAATTCATAAAACATCCTGAAAAAATCCATAAAAATCATATAATGTCTTGAACGAATTCTTAAAAATCATAAAATTTCCTGAACAAATTGATAAAAATCATATAATGTCCTAAAAAAATAGCTAAACATCATAAAATATCTTGAAATAAACCCTAAAAATCATAAAGTGTCCTAAAGAAACGAGTAACACAAAAACATTACATATCCTCAAAAAACCCTAAAAATCATAAAAACCACTGAAAACTTGCAATAAACCTTGTAAATACTCACTATTGATAAGCACTCCTTTTGCTTAAACACTTACACTTTCATGGACTAGAACTCAAAGCACTACACTTAAATGACAATCACACTATCTAAGAAATGTAAACCAACAATCAATCCAACATATCACTATGAACCTATCAACTGAATCAACACATAAACCTATCACATGATCAACCTGTCAAACACTCTCTGAAGACCTAAAACACTAAAAAGAAAGTAAAATGAACAAGAATAGCTATTGAATCACACTTTTTAGTGAGTGATTTAATTTTTTTTTTTTTTCTTCGATCATGTTCCTATGCCACTCGATGATATAAATTGATCTATGAGAGTGGTCATGATGGTTCATGGTCATATTAAACATGTACCTTTGAGAGTCTAGGGAATGTATATATGCCTTAGGAAGGACAAGGTAATTTTCTATCCACATCATACTTGTTTATGCAAAAGGTTTTCATTTGCGCTTTGGCCCTTTATGCCATGATGCATTGCATTCCATCTGCCATATCAAAATAAAGCTCCATTGACATATAGTCCACTTTACAAAAGTAAAAGTCCCTACCTCATTCTACCTGGTCCTCATCTTGTCTAATTTATCTTCTAACATCCATCTCATCCACCACCATGGACTTGTGTTCTAATACACCAAAAGCATCTTCATCCTACACTCTAACATCCCCACATCATCATACTTACCTCAATTTGACCTAGGTTTGATAAAGTTTGACCTATGTTTGAAAAAATTTGACCATAGATGAATGATTTAACTCATGTTTTGACCTCTTTCTACCATTTTTGGCATGTTCACAAAGTTTCATGTCATTCAGCCGAGTTCAATTAGGTTGATTTTGGCCCTCGGAGCCTTCTAGGGCGCAGTCTACACTGTCAGAGCATAGTTGGGCTTCCCAAGTGAACCTAGGGTGCACTTGGTCATCTTAGCACACACTTGGAATGACCAAGTGCACCCTATGTTCATTTGGGTGCATTTTGGGTGCACATGGGGTAGTTAAATGCCCGAAACTACTTCGAGGGCCCTAATTGACCCTTGTTCTGTACTCTAGAGCCCATAACTTTTGCGTTTGAACTCTCATTTATGATTTGTTAGTTGTGTTGGATTGGTATCTTTTTTGTGAAAAAATTAACTTTTAATTTTCATCATTGGGTTAGTTTCTTCAGTGGGAACCCATGAAATTACTCTGGGGCCCCTGATTGACCCTCATTTTGCACTTTGGACCCCATAACTTTTGTATTTTAGCTTCGATTTGTGATCTGTCGATTGTGAAGGCTTTGTATTCTTACTATCAAAAAATTGACCTATCACATGCCTATCTTGGTCAATTTATCTATAGGGCACCCATATATATCACCCTTATTGGAGCATGCTTTTATGTCTTTTTCATCAGGGTTCTTTGACATGACGCTCTAAATCACATTGTATCAAAGAGGGAAGAATGTAGACACTAAAAAATGGTTCATGTCTATGGTTTAATCATGTTTTCATACTAACTTATCCCATTTTCTCATTTCACTAATTCTGATCTAACTTGAATATCACTAGAGCATGGTTTGATAACCTCCTTCATCATTCATATCCCCTTTCACATCATTTGTAGATTATTTCAAAATCTCATCCACTCAACCTAGAATCACCCGTAATCAACCCAGAATCATCCTTTATCAACCCAAAATCATCCCAAATCAACCATAATCAACCTAGAATGTGCCAAACATCTCAAATCTATCATCATCTATCAAATCTTAGGCATTGTCGTGTCTCTCAGTGCCATGGAAGCCTATCAAATCTTATCAACCTTATCAAATTAGACCTTAGCACTGTCATGTCTCTTAGTGCTAGGTCAAACTATCATTCAAATAATCTAATCTTTGACATTTTTTAGTCCCTCAATGTTAAATTATGACATCATCAAATATATTTAATAACATTGACAATGTTCTTCGATGTTATTATGATCAACCTATCAATCAATTTCGATCCTGTAGCATTGACAATGTTAGTTAAATGTTACATGTCCTTAATCCATTTTATGTGTCCTTGGCATGTTATCAATTTTAATCATTCAATCAATTTGATCATGGTTTTGATCTATCCACTGTATCCTAGTCAATTTGCATAATTGTCATATTTCATCTTGCACTTAACTAATCAAATTGGCCAATCATCTACTATTTTTCTCTATAGGATTAAATAACCCATAATTTAATCCCATGAATATTATTAATTAATTGATTCATCATTCACAAACCATGAAAATTCTCTATTTCCCAAGTCATATTTTCCACCTCTAATTTCCAAATTACTAATTTTGATTTGTGTGGAATAAGGAGTTTTTAATTCAAATATTCCACATAATCTTGACATAGCCTTGACATCATTGTGACACGTCGGCATGACACATTATAGATTCTCCATTTATACTTGGCTAAATATGTCATATTCGATATATTTTATTCCTTATGCATGGCTATAATAAGCCTCCATCATCATAGATTCTTGGCCATAAGTGGCTTTAAGGTGTCACATGACGCGTCATAGATCCTACTCCACTTTTAGCCAACTTGACTTCCATGCATCTTATAATCCTACAAGTGGCTTTGAGGTGTCATATGCATGTCATAGATTCTCTTCCACTTTTAGGCTTGTTGACTTTCATGCATCATAGAATCTCACATTTGACATCTTCTGTCATATGCATCACAGGTATCCTAAGGAATTTCATGCCAAGTTGTACATTTCATTGAAAAGTGTCCATCCTCTCATTCAATCCTCCCCTCTTGCACATTGGCTATAAGTTGAGCCTTCTTTCTCTCATTTTTGGTCCTAATTCTTGAATCCCTAAGTCTTGAATCTATAAGTCCTTGGCCCTTGGTCCTTAATCTTTTAGAGTATTCAACATCTATCATCTCTTACCATCCATTAGGCTTGAAATCACTCTTCTAGTACTCTCATAGCATCATCTGATCGATAGGATTTTGCTTTCAATTGTGTGCACTATAGGAAATTGGAGCTACATCACATGGAGAAGAAAGAAGGACATGGGAGCTACAATTAAAAGAGGGAGTTTTACTTTGTGTTTCTTTCTTTGTTTTATTTTGCTTTCATGGTAGACTAGAAGGTATTAACATATAATTATTGTGTTTTGTGATTTGCTTATAGTATGCTAGATGTTTAACCCAACTGCTTGTCTTTCATTCTTGTCTTTTCAAATCCTATTCATCAATCATATCTAAAATCCTCTGGAAAACTACTTTGTTCTGTATCTTCATGTTGTATATCTCCCCCATAGAAAAATTCATGAATCTTTCTAAATCTCCCTGATAGAGATATGCAACTGTCTCTCCCCTATTCAACTAGAGGATGTTCTTCATGTACTCTTCTCCCCCATTGACATCAATGATAAAGCCCTCATTATTTCAATTGTTTGCTCCAAGTTTTCAACTAGCTCAAGTGCCCAAGGAGATTGTTTAATACCAAATACCTAGAGTACTTAATGACTTTGCTCATCATAGATACTCCCCCATGTAGGAAGCATCAACATTTAGTCTAGTCAAATAATAGTGCTATGTACCACTAGGCTGATGCAATCTTTGCATCATCTACTCTAAAGTAGGCATGGGCATAACCCCAAGCATACCTCTCAAGTACTCAAATTTATCTTTAGGTAAAGGCTTTGTGAGGATATCTACAATATGATCTTTAATACTTACATACTCTAATCTAATCTCCTTTTCTGCTACCTTCTCTCTCAAAAAATGATACTTAATAGATATATGCTTAGTCTTAGAATGCAATACAAGATTCTTAGACATACTCACTATACTTGTGTTATCATAGTATATGATAACAAATTTTGAAAATTCTATCCTAATGTCTTTCAACATCAGTTTCATCCACATCACTTGATTATAGTTATTTGTTGCTGCCACATGCTCTACCTCAGTTATACTTTGCAAAATACAATCTTATTTTTTGCTCAGCCAAGACCGAAATTCCTCCAAGAAAGAATGCTCCACCACTAGTGCTCTTTTTGTCATCTATGTTGCCTGCCTAATCCACATCAATATTTGCACATAGAGTGAAATCATTCAATTTGTCATACCATATCCCATAATTGGATGTTCCCTTCAAATATCTAAATATCCTTTTTTACTATGGCATAATTATACTCCTTAGGATTAGCTTGAAATCAAGCTACAATTCCAACCACATTTGCTATATCTGGTCTAGTGTGAGTCAAATATTGCAAACCTCCAATAATAGATTTGTACTTCTTCTACTCAACTATAGGTGTGTCATCTTTGCTAGATAACTTGTGACCAATTATCATTGGTGTACCAAAAGGCTTACAAGTTTCTAATCCAAATCTCTTCAAGAAATATTCAAAATACTTAGCTCGTGAAATAAATATGCCATCACTATTTAATATAGTTTGCAAACCTAGGAAAAACTTTATTTCTCCTATCATACTCATTCCTCATTTCTTTAGTAAACTTATCACTTGCTTCATCATTACCTCCAAATATTAAGTCATCAAAAAATATTACTATTATTGATAATACATTCTCTATTTATTTTAAATACAAGTTAATATTTACTATACCTTTAGAAAATCCAAGTTTTTCCAAATAGTTATCCAACCTTGCATACCACGTTCTAGGTGCTTGCTTCAGACATAGAGCTTTCTTTAGTCTGCATACCATGTCCTTTTCTTCTGTTAGAGGGAAACCTTCAGGTTTCTCAATGTATACTTCTTCTTCAAGTTCTTCATTCAGGAAGGTTGATTTGGCATCCATTTGATACACTTTGAATTTCTTATTTGTTGCATAAGCTAGGAACATTCTCACTACTTCCATTCTGGCTACAGGGGCATAAGTCTCCTCATAGTATATTCCTTCTTGCTATGAATATCCTTTACACACAAGTTTGGCTTTGTTTCTTACAACTTCTCCTTGTTCATTCATCTTTTTTATGACTACCCATCTAGTTCTAATAACATTCTTATCTTTAGGCCTTGGAACTAATTCCCATCTGTCATTCTTCACAATCTAATCTAATACTTCTTTCATTACTTGAATCTAATGATCATCCTTACAGGCTTCATCTACACTCTTAGGTTCAACTTGAGAAATCAAACATATCTCTTTATTAACTATGTTTCTTGTCATCACTCCTTTGTCTTTGTTTCTAATTATTTTCTCTGGAGGGTGATTCTTTGATATAATTTTTCTAGGAGTTGTCAAATCAACTCTTTCTTCTGGTTTAGGCTTAGATCTTTGCTCTTCAATCTGATTGAAATTCTATAAATTATTGTTAGTCTCAATGATAACTTCCACATTTTCATGGTTAGCCTTTGGATTAACAATAGTTACTAAAGCTATCTCTTCTACTAGTTCCTCTTTCTTAACCAATTCAAGCTCATTATCTTTATCATCACAATAATTCAAGAATATTTCCTTACTTACTTTGAATTCTTCATCTTTATTATAAAGTGAACTCTTTCTAGATTTTCTTACTCTCTTAGGACATCTGGACAAAAAATGATCAAACTTTTTACATTTCCAACAAACAAAAATTTCCATACCTTCTAGCTCTCTTTTCATAAGTAGATCAATAACTTCTTTGATCTTCATGTCTTCTTCAGCTCTGGATCTATCTTTACTTGTGCTTCTATTCTTTTGTATGCAACAAAATGCTCTAGATCTAGAAACTCAATGCTCCATTCTTTACACATTTATGATGCCTCACCAAGAAGCTTCATCTTCTAGGTATCAAAATTTCCTTTATTAGACTTAGGACTATCCTTTGCGAAATGACCCACCACTAATCTCCCAAAGTTATTAATCTTTCTATTGAAGGACCTGATGCTCTAATACAAATTCTTAGAAAGGATAAGGTTTTCATTGCACCAAAAGATTGACCTGTAAATGTTTGATACAACCAATAGTCTTATAGAACCACAAAAGGTAGTTAAGCCATGTCATGAATCCTGCAAGAGACACTAACCCACTACCAACAATCCCCCTCCCAGCATCACTCATCATGGCTTATGAGATTCAAACTTGTGACCAAGCTCTAATATGAATTGTTAGAAATGGCAGGGTTTCTGTTGCACCAAAAGATTGACCTATCAATGCTTGATACAACCAATAGTCTTATAGAACCACAAAAGGTAGTTTTAAGCCATGTCACAAATCTTGTGAGGGATACTAGTCCACTACCAACAAAAGCAATATCCTTAATGCTAACTAAGTGTGGATTCCTTTGAATAAACTCCTCATCCTCCCATGTGGCCTCTTCAACTAGTAAATTCTTCCATTGGATGAGATACTGGGTGAGGGTTCTATTCCTTAGCTTCTTCATGCATGTTTAAAAAAATGCACTTTGGTTCCCAAATTATTCTTGCTTCATCAAGATTTGGTAGTAGTATTTGACTAGGAATATTCTACCCAATTAACTTCTTTAAACAAGAAACATGAAAAATTGGATGTATCTTTTTTGTCAGTGGAAACTCTAGCTTGTAGGAAACACTACCAATCTTTTGCATGATTTGGTATGGTCCATAATATCTTGGAGACAACATTTTTCTTTTTGCTTCATTGAGATTTGTTTATAAGACTACAATCTCTAGAAGACCCGATCCCCAACTTCAAAATTTCTTTCACTGTGATGTTGGTCTACCTATTATTTCATTCAATTTTGTGCCATAGCTAGATTCTCCTTGAGTCCTAAAAGTACTTGTTGTTGATGAAGCAAGTGGTCCTCTATGGCTTGAACTCTTGGTGACACCTTTAATGATGATGTGATGGAAGAAGGATGATATCCATAAAGTGCCAAAAATGGAGAAATTTTTTATGAGCTATGAAAATAAGTGTTGTACCACCATTCTACAAGATGTAGCCAATCTACCCATTGAGATTGTTTCTCTAAAGTGAAACATCATAGATATTCTTCCAAACATTTATTGTTTCATTCAATTTTGTGCCATAGCTAAATTCTTCTTAGGTCCTAAATGTACTTGTTGTTGATGAAGTAAGTAGTCCTTTATGGCTTGGACTCTTGGTGACACACCTTTAATGATGATGTGATGGAAGGAGGATGATATACATAAAGTGCCAAAAATGGAGACATCTTTTATGAGCCATGAAAATAAGTATTATACCACCATTTTGCAAGAGGTAGCCAATCTACCCATTGAGATTATTTCGCATTGTTTCATTTTAGAGAAAAAATCTCAACAGGTAGATTGGCTACCTCTTGTAGAATGGTGGTACAATACTTATTTTCATGGCTCATAAAAGATGTCTCCATTTTTGGCACTTTATGGATATAATCCTTCTTCCATCACATCATCATTAAATGAATCACCAAGAGTTCAGGCCATAGAGGACCACTTGCTTCAACAAAAATAGGTACTTTTAGGACTCAAGGAGAATTTAGCTATGGATCAAAATTGAATGAAATAATAGGTCTTTGTAAATTTTTCTACAAGATTATCTCAAAGGTGTTAACTTCTAGAATTCTTAAAATTCTTCCTTTGATTATATCACAACAAAAAATGGGTTTTGTCCTTGGAAGACAGATATTGGATTCTATCATGATGGTTCATGAAGTGATTCATTCCATGGAAGCAGGAAAAAGAGAAGGTATGTTTCTTAAGTTGGATCTTTCTAAAGCCTATGATCAGGTGGATTGGACTTTCCTTGGTTTGGTGCTTTAGGCTTTTGGCTTTGATCAGAAAGTTTGCAAGCTTATATCTCAACTTATTTCTACTTCTTCTCTTGCAATCTTGGTAAATGGGGCTCCCTCAAAATTTTTCAAACCTTCAAGAGGGTTAAGACAGGGGGATCCTATCTCTCCTATTTTTTACATTATCATGGTTGAATGTATTGGAAGGTTGATTGAGAGGAATAAACAAGAAGGGAGACTTAAAGGGATCAAATCGTCTTTGAGGAGTGCTTCTTTTTCTCATCAATAGTTTGTGGATGATACTATTATGGGAGGGGAGGCATCAATTAATGAGGTAAAAGTGATGAAGGATATTTTGGATATGTATATTAGAGGATCAGGATAGCTTATTAATTGGGAGAAAAGCTCAGTCTTCTTCATTAATACCCCAAAGGACAAAGGAAAATTGTGAGGATTATTGGGTGTGGAGTGGGAAAGCTCCCTTCTACTTATCTTGGTCTCCCTATGGGTACTAAGCCTCTTGATTCTTTTTAGAATGGGATTCTTGACAGGTTTAGCAAGAAGCTAGTGGGGTGGAAAGGGGCTTCTCTTAGTCAAGAAGGAAAATGTCTTTTAGTTAAATCCACTCTTTAGAATCTCTTGATGTATGCCCTGAGTCTATTCAGGATACTAGTTAAGTTTGCTAACAAAATGGAAAAGATCTAGAGAGAATTTCTTTGGTCTAGCCTTGAGGGTCAGAAGAGATATCCCCTTGTAGCTTGGGATAATGTCTATCTTCCAAAGTACTATGGGGGCTTGGGAATTAGGAAATTAAAGCATCTTAATAAGGCTCTTCTAGCTAAATAGATTTGGTGCATCTTTAAAAGTATAGGGGAATGGAGAGATATTTTTGTTAATAAGTATGTTGGAAGACCTACTATTTAGTTCTTGCTCAATAATGAATACATCCTGAATGGGTTTGTCATTTGGAATGGAATTCTTAAGGCAAGGGACTTGGCCAAAGCTAAGATTAAGTGGAAAGAGGGTAATGGTGAGGACATTCTATTCTAGCATGATAATTAGTTTATTCAAGGCCCCCTTATAAATAATCCTATCTTTAAAAACTGGTCAAATATTTGTATTAGGCAATTTGATTTGAAAGTTAGTGATTATAGAACTAACTAGGGTTGGAGAGACTTGTCTTTCATTTTAGATGACCTTAAGCTGGTTATGATAATGCTGAACTCTATGATTCCTAATAACAAGAGGGATGAATTAATATGGGGAGACAACCCAAATGGTTATTATTGGATTGCATCAAGATATAGCTCTCTTTGGAGCTTAAATGAGAAGCCCCCTTGGGCTAAAGCCTGGGTACTTGGTTTAACCCCAAAGATTAATATTTTTTTTGGCTGGCTTTATAAGACAAAATTCTTACCTAGGATAATTTAATTGAAAGAGGACATTATATGCCTAATATATGTATACTGTGTAAAAATCAAATAGAATTGGCAAATCATATGTTTATCCATTACCTTTATTCAAGGGAGGTTTGGGATAGTTTAACCAAGAATCTTAGGGTAAGTTGGTGCAAGCCAAGTAATCTACTAGATTTCTTTTTTCAATGAAATAGTATGTTTAAAGGTGTAGATTTGCAGGATTTAAGTACCTAGTCTTTGCCTCATTTCTGTTGGGGAGTCTAGAAGGAAAGAAACAATAGAATCTTCAAGGATAGAGAGGAACCTACTTTTATTTTGGTGGAAAAGATATATAGAAGCATGAAGGTAAATTACCAAGTTAGAAAGGGGGGAGATATTGAAAATGGTGGTAATAAGAAGGAGAAAGATAAGGATAGGAGGACTAAAAGATAGGAGTGAAATGGCTGCTCCCTCCTCAGGAATGACATAAAGCAAATTTTGATGGTGCAACTGAAGGAAACCCTAGACCTTTGGGTTGTTGAGGTATCATTAGAAATAGCTATGGTGGAGGGATGGCAATTTTTTCCCATCCTTTAGGTTATCAAACAAAACATTATGTGGAAGCTAGTGCTATATGCCACATGGTGAAATTAGCTTTAGACATGGGAGTTAAAAAATTATGGTTGGAGGGGGATTCAAATAACATCATAAGGTGTATTAAAGGGGTCACCCAACCATAATGGTCCATATCTAATATTATTGAAGAGATCCACTTCTTTCTTGGCAATTTTGAAAGTGTCCATATCACCCATGAATATAGGGAGGCAAATTTTGTGACAGACTGGTTTGCTAATGAAGCAGTTAGGCAAGAAAATGGGATGATTTGGAATTCTGGCATAAATATCCCAGAAAAAGTGAAAAGCCTAATTGAGGTAGACAAAATCTAGGGAAGTATGGTAGATATCTAATTGTTATAATGGTATTTAATGAGAGTTGGGGTTTGAGTATTTATAATTATGGTGTTTACAAAAAATGTAGTCAGATGAGGTTATCAATGTCAAATCAACACATTTCATGGGTAGATTTTTTTTCTCTTTCTTTACCATTTTTGGGAAAAAGAAAGACATCAATGATTATCAGAGAGGTGACCATTAGGGTTTTCAAAGGTTGGAGATGGGATATAAAAGGTCAAAGTTTATGAGAATAGTTAGTGTTGAAAATTTAGAAATGGTGGGGAAAAGAAGTAGGAAGGAACCTGTCGGTGAAGCAGAAAAATAGAAGCAAAGGACTAAAGTTTGGGATAAGCTAGAGAAGGGTGGTATAGCCAAATATATTACTAAACTTCATGCAAACTCTATTCTTTTGACTATGACTGCGACAAGTGTGATTCATATTCTTCATTTTGTATCACCTTTCCATGGTATGTCAGATCAACAATATCAAACTCATGATCATGGAGATAACTCTCAGCTTCCTCACTTGCACAAAACTGAGATCTAGGTGCAGCAACTTTATTAGCAACAGAATCATGTATACAATCACCATTAAAAGAACTAGCTAATGTAACTAATTCTTGATCTACAATATCAACACAGTGCTGAACCCTATCAAAGTCTGAGATACATCCTACTGCTGTAGCATCATGAACATGTGTGTTGTCATTTGTAACCAAGCTAACCTTGCTTATACACATATTCTGATATGAATTTTCCACTTGATTAAAATCTATAGTAGGGGTATTGATATGCTTATTTGAAAATGAAGCATCAACACCACATTCATCCTTTCTTTCAAACACATTATACCGGCAATCGTACATAGAGAAATGACCTCTAGTCAATCTGTACTTCAAATTATTTTTAATATCCCTAGCAATCACAAAAGCCTGATATAATGTTTGTGGTTCTTTATCCCTTAGTAGATAGTTCATTTTCTTGTCAAATGCATCAAAATACACTGCTAAACACATTTGATCATTAGGTCTATAATTCACAGGGATTTCATTCAAAACTCTTGCAAATCTGATGTTAAATTGAGAGACAAGTTCATCACTCTGAATATGAATCTTTAAGAACTTGTCATATGAATCATATATGCTTACCCTTTCTACAAATTGCTCCATGAAGGTAGAATGCAATTCACCCCAAGATGAAATAAAACATGCTAGTAGGAAAGAAAACTAGTCTCTAGCATCACCTTCTAAGGTTTGAACAAATAACTTCATGTGCACATCCTCATGGGCAATCTCACAGTCACCCATCAAATCAGAAAACAACTCAATATGATGACTGGCTGAAACAAGATGGTTCCCATTAAACTTAGGCAAACTTTTTCTAACATCACTAAGAATGATATTCAGGAAACCATGAATACCATTAAAACACAATGGCATATAATGCTTGTTAGAGGTGGATCTAGGAATTTCATTAACTGGCTGCATCTTAGATGAAATGAATCTTGACATTCTTGAAAGATACAAAACTCTTTCACTAATAAGTCTGATTTACAACTTGCAGGAGATCTACACAACCCTCTACCAAAAAAACACTTCAAATACACTTCACAACTTTAAAACAACAAGCTGAAACTTAATCAATGAAATGTATGAAACTTTTCAAACTATTCTCCTCTTCTTAGTGCTGAAACTCACTTAACGGAGAACACATATGTAAAGCTGACTTTCATGGAAACAAAATCACATGAAATTGTAAAATACCTCAAGTGTTGCTATTGAAACATTGATCTGCTGGTTGGCACAGGTGCAAGATTGAAAATCCTTTACACCACTAATCAAACTTTGTACAGTCGCCAACTCCTTGAGGAGAAATAAATGAAATCACAGCTGTAGTTCATTTTTTATCATTAAAAAGTCTTATAATAGCAAATCAAACAACACTTCCAGGCTTATTGGTCAGAAACTTATACACTCTCTTCTTCTTGCTTAAAACTTTACATAACTTTCAAATCTATCTATTTCAATTGAAAACTCTTGAAAACAATTACAAGTAATCGATCTACACTAGTTCAGAGATACTTTAGAAAAAGTTGCCACTCACTATTGTGAGAAAGATTCAAAACATGTTTCATAAAACTACAGATCTGAATTGTCACTTTGTAGAATTTAAAACACTGTAAAGAGAGAAACCCCTTTTTTGACCATCTTGACTCTGAAATTATAGCAGTACTCTAAAAACCACATTCAACTAAATTGATTGAAAATAACACTTAATAACAACACAATTTAGATTCAATCTTGAAGAATACTACTACAACTAGATAAAACATACTGGGGTGTATGACATTTAAGTAAGAAATGTGGAAAAAACACATCAGAGAACTTACTGTTGCAAATTTTTCATGCCCTTCTCCTACTGTATTGAATCCCTTCTTAAATTCTTAGGGTTTGTCTGTCACATAGGTTCAATTCATCTCCCCAGCAGAGTCACCATTTTGTTGGTGTTTTAAAACTACTAAGCAACAAAATGCTTAATACCAAGACGACAATACTCACACAATCTAAAGACTAGCCAATTCTTATTAGCAATTGTATGTGCAAAACCATTTGGGCCCAACTTCAACAAAACCATGGGTGGTTTTCTACTCTTTTGGCTCTACAAAAATAGGGTGGGTATACCCAGGGATGATATAAGACTGGGAAAACTGTATGAGAATTATTTTAGTTTCATTCTGATTCTCATCTCAAATCCTCAAATACATGTACAATTCTTGAGAATTTGATAAACACATCCCATATAGCAGATATGGCCAACATTCTTCTATAGATCTGTAGGTGTTCTCAGCAATAGTGGCTAATTGAAGCTAAAACATTCCATGCAAACAAGTATAGGCCAACTTTGAAAATCTTCAAGAAATAAAAGTAATATTGATTTAATTTTGCATTTTGACAACCATTTGTGACACATTTCTCTTTCAGCTGTATCAAATTTGATCAGTGCCTAATCCATTAGGGTTCAGAGTCTACTAAAAATTTCTAGATCTAATTTGTTTCTTTACAACAAATTTTATTAGCAATTCTTATCAGAATTCATCATTCAAAATCCTTTCCACTACTACAACAATCTTATCACATTCATCAATGCTTTTACTTAATCCATTGAATTAACAACAATGATAAATAGATATACAACCTAATTGAATTGCATTCAATTGCACAAGCCTTTACTCATACAACATCAAGACAACCAAGTAATCAAAAAGAGACAAAGTTCAGAAAGAACTGATATGGGGATAGTTCATAATTTATACAATTTATAGTAAACTCAGAATGACCTTAAGAAAGAAACACAAATCATTCTATATTCATGTATTCTCAAGATTTGACAGAGAAAATACATCACCAATTTTCTCAAAACAATGGACCAAAAATAGACTAAGTATCACTTAGAAAAATAGAATTGGGACCCTTTCTCTAGCCCTGGGATCTCACTTATATAGTATGAGATGCAACAAGCTTCAGGCTAAGAGAAAATGACAGGTGTCCTTTACAAGAAGAAAACACACACATCTATCTAAAAAGAAAAGGATTAACAAGAAGTTATGTGAACCATATATTCTCTTGCGGGCTTCTGTCTATCACATCCTTTTGCTGATTTAGCTCCAACTGTGATTTTGTCGTATATGTAACTACTTAAGATTGTCCATGACAAAATCTAATCTGATGATTGCAAAATGACTTGAGCCCATGGGTTTTACCATCATCATGGTATTGGGAGAAACACCCTTACTTCCCACTCTTCATTGATTAATATGACTCCTTAAGATAATGGGATTAACCCTTAAGAAAAAGCACTCGAGTATGGAAACAATGTGGCTGTCAAATATAACAAAATGAGCAATTTCTGCTTAGCCAACCATGTCTGCATCCAAAACTAGCTTTCAACCAAATTTTTTCACCTACTGACACAAAAAGATGGGTACTAACAAAAAGTTAGAGGGACTATTCACATGAAGCCCATGGGTATAAAATATTCTTCACCTTCTCTAAAAACTCTGCACAGGATCCTACATACTTCTGTTGCCATGGCATTGAAGTGTACCATCTTGAAAATTTCCTTAGAGATAGGTATTACTACTGACAGGGTTTCTATTTTATCAAGTATATTCTTTGCTTCCCTCATTACCTTAGTAGCTTGATCACAACCCATAAAAACACTTGGGATTACTAATCTTCCTCGATCAAAATTCTACATACTGACATACGAGGCAAACAAATTCCTCTCTACAAACCACCCTTCAAACAAACTTAAACTAATTTGAGATGAAGAAACACTAGGGATCCAATTACTCTTGTCAAATAATCCCTCTGCTATCCACAGTCTAAGAGTTAGTGAATTTTTTGGAGCCATTTTTGCTATACCATGCAAGATTGTAACACTTTAGAGACTATAGTAAAATACACACTTGGAAATCTCTTAACTATAGTTCTTTTATGCTGTTTGGCACTCATGCCAAAATCTACACAATCCTCTTAGTAAATGATCCTATTTAGAAAAGACTTCAAATCTTTTTTCGCATAAGGTGCAATTGAGAAAATCTTATAAGTTACACCCTTTTTTTTCTTTTACACGCAAAATTTTTCATATCTCATTAATATGCAGAGTGCCACCCCCTTCAGTATTTAAAACCTACACTGTTGATCTTCAAAATCATACAATCATGGAGTATAGAGAAAGACAACTTGGCATTTCGATTAACAAGTTGGCTAGTCAATCCAATAAAAATTGACCACAGGTACAATGCCTTCCTTGATGGCATTTTTGCCTAGACCCATTGGTGACTGAGGACACGTGTCAATATCTCGCTACTTCGCCATACATAAAGAACGAGCACCTTGCCATAGCGAAGTAGTGATAGCCATTGATTCATTTTTTATCTTGCAGATGATATATTGCTTGTACTACTTAGAAGATAGTGGTGGGCCCATGGTCACTATCTCGCTATACATATCGTTCAAGCAACTCTTTATGGCGAGACAACGATGGCCGTTGATATGCGGTTACATCGAAGGTGGAGAAATTGCATCAAGAACCCTAAAAGGAGGTGGGCTCCATGCTCGCTATGTCGCATAGACTAAACCTCATGCAACTTTTTATAGTGAGATGGCGAGGATCATTGATTGAAACTTGATCTGACGATTGGGATCTCTTAAATGCTTTATTGGTCCAAGGCACTACTGATGTATGCAAATCTGCACCACTGGCAATCCATAAAACTTTACCTTGAGCCTAGCTAGCCTTCCATGTTGCCCTGGGTCCTACCAACTATTGATTTTTATAGCACCTCACAACTTTGCTAACGGCGAGATGTCAACTTTTTTCGATAGCGAGGTAGCGAGCTCCAACAATCTTCAACAAAACTCGGCGTCAGGAAGTACAAGGACCCATCAAAATTTTATCGCTCCTGCCAACTGCTTCTAACATAGTAATTATTTTTCTGTTATGCCACCTGGTCAGGCCATGGTTGCCGATGATTTTCAAGGCCACTGTGTTTTGATTTCTCGGTGCCTCGCTACTTCACTAATGACGAGATGACCAAATTTTCTGATAGCAAGGTAGCAAGACATCGAAAAACCATCATTTTGATGTTGACTTCTGACTGCTTCCGTTAGGTCCCTTTTCTTATTTTGATAGTACTTTCTAGGTGTCCATGACTGAGTGATCTGTTAGAAAACAATTCTCCGACTGCCGTGTCTTCAAATTGTAGTTTCGTCTTATAATTTTTTGGCACTTGCTACCTCGCTATACATAAAGAGTGCCCATATTTTCATAGTGAGGAAATGACAATGGTGGATCTATTTAGATTGGACGGCTGGGGAATTTGAGAGGAAAAGTAGCTCGGGGGCGCAGAGGATAAAAGACAACAAAATATTTTCCCGATTTAAAAATTCAAACATTTCATGCCTGACCACTTAAGAATGGAGTGAAACGTAGGGTTTTCACAAAAATTTTTAAAGGGTAGCAAATGGATGACTTATCTAGAAACCGTATTCACCATCAAAGGAGAGAATCCAAATTTTCTATTCCTGAACAAAGGACTTCCATCATGCTAAAACTCAGACCAACAGTGTAATTGTTGAGTACTCTATAATATGGACACATGTGCCAATTTTCATCCTTCTTACACACCATCACCATAGGTAAGGAGTAAGCACTTTAGCTATGCCTAATAATTCCTACCTCTAGCATTTCCTCAACAATTTTTTCTATCTCACTTTTTTGTATGTGTGGGTACCTATGAGGCCTAATGTTTGGTGGCTGGCTCCTTGGAACTAGTTGTATGGCATGGTCATGATCCTCTTAGGAGGAAGTCCTTTAGGACTATCTCCAAGAATCACTGAGTGACAATTAATAATTGCTTGTAAATCTAGATAAGTAAGAGCATTATATTGAGAGACACATAATGAACATAGTTGGGCCACAAATCTATCTGTTCCATTCTTAAGAAACTTTTGCATTTGATGAGAGCTTACCATCTATGGGGATTTTTCCTTCAATCCCCTTAGCTCCGCTACCTTTCCTTTTTATTGAAATCTCATGAATAATTATTAGAAGTTCATCTAAATTGTTCCCAATGTAGTAATCCATTGTGCTCCCAAAAAAAATCTACCACATCCATGGATATTGCATACATTGGGGTATCAAGTTGATAATCTCCCATGACACTTCCCTAAACAACTAACTTACCACTATCTACTATCAAAACATGAAACTTTAAGGCTAGATATATAAAAAAATTAGAAGAGTTGCCAACTTTTTGTTGATGAAATTATGATTACCACCTGAGTCGATCAACATTGTTACTTTCTACTTCTTTAAGAAACCCACTTCCTTGAGATTTTGTGGTGCACTTAAACCTAAAAGTGTGTGACAAGAAATGATTGGTTGAGAATCATGCGATTCTTGACCTGAATCCCTATCCTCCTCTAATATGGGTTCATCCTCTTCTTCCTCACTTGGACCTTCAATATAGAACAATTTATTTTCACTATATTTATGTCCTTGATTATATTTGCTATCACAATTGAAACACAACCCTTTTTCTCTTTTATCCTCAATTTGTTGTGGAATCAACCTAGTAGGTTGAGGAAGAGAAGATTTTGATTATCCTTTTTCTCTTGTCACATTAGCCCATTGCTTTCTAGGAATCAAGAACTTCTCCTCTACCCTGCATGCTAATATAAAAGACTCATTTACTGAGCTAGGACTAAACATGTGTACCTCATGTTGAATGTGATCCTTGAGACCACCCAAGAATAAATCATTCAAGCTCTACTCTATAATTGTATCCACTCATAAGGATAGATTTTGTAATTTTTGAATATAATTGTTAACTGATATTGTTTGTTGAAGCTTAGGAAGGTAGCTAAAGAAGTTGTCTATCACACTACTGCTATATTGTGCTTGGAATTATTCTATAAAAATTGACCATAATATAGTGATACCCTTTCCTTCGATGCATATAAAGCCAATGATACCAAATGAATTGATCTAGTTCTAGATATAAGGAAGCCATTGTGACCTTTTGTCCATATGGGGTTTGATGTACTTCAAAAAAAGTCTTCATTTGGTTTATCCATTTTAGAGGATCCTTACCATCAAACTTGCACATATCCACCTTTGGAAAAAAATTCTTAGATCCCATAGGAGTGTTAAAATTTGTGTCATTATTAGTCGACTTGAACATTTCACCTTGATTTCTTGAGAACTCCTTCCTTAGTTCATTCATATAGGCACTTAACATGCTTCGTGTATATGATATATCTCCTCAAAGGTCACACATATCCCTCTTAACCTCTTCCTTGAACTTACTTATTTCCTCATTAGAATTACTATCCTATTTTGTTTCCCAATCCTTATTAGAGGATTTCCCTGGTGTGGCAGCATTCTCTTTGCCTCTTGTTGGAGGCCCTGTCATGATGGAACTTATATTTTTGAAATAATCACACAAATGAAATGTAAATTCTCTATTTTAATTTTAATTTTTTTTTTACTGTAACTTACTAGGGCCATGATACCCTTAGAAAAAAATCCAAAAAAATAGCAAATATGCTGCCTTAAGAGCGAATTTTCCTAATTTTGCATTAACTTGCTTATTTTTGATTCAATTTCCCAAAGTTTTGAAATCTAGGCTCCTCTACTATGTATTCAGAAACCTAATACAAGTGATACTCCAATTTGGTAGTATGTGAGATATATGTAGATCTCAATAAATTGTGTAGAAATAGTAATTTTGCAATAGTTTGCTCCAATTTCTTTGAAACTTGGACAATAGCTTCTTTAATATGGTCTTTAAAAACCCTTTAAAATCTTTAAAAATTTGCTAAAATCTAAAATTTATGCTCTTCCCAAAATTGCCTCCGATGTTGAGAAAATATCTTGCCTCTATGGTGCCAAGATCATTCTTTGATACCACTTGTAATGAAATAACTTGCACACTAGAAGAGATAATATGAAATATTCTACAAAATACTTGATAATAACTAAGAGTAGTAGGCCACTTCAAGGGGGCAACCTCCAAATACCTCCAATGAGAACACAATTCACAATATGATCTTGAAATAAGACTCGCAATCTCCTATATATAACTAATTATGCTTAGGTTGAAAAGAGACAACCCTATATAATACCTAGGCTGACCTACCTACCTAAATAATAATATAATAATGATAAAATGATATATTAAGGATTGAGATAACCACAAGTTCACTATTCATAACCCTATATACACCAATATTAAGGGTGTAGCATTTGGTTTTGTAGATGGTATATTCGGGGTTGATCATTAGGACCCCCAAGATTGTGGGGCTGAAAATGGTTTTCTTTTTGGATGATGAGTAGGAGAGAGTGATAGATACCATGGTATTTGGTTGGCTTTTAAATTTGCCCCATATATGGGAAAACTATGGCCTTTTGACAAGATTGGTGGAGTGATGGCACAATGAGCATAACACCTTCCATTTGTCCACTAGAGAGGCCACCATCACACTAGAGGATGTGTATTGCATCCTATGAGTATCATGTCATAGAGAGTTGATAAGTATGATGAGTATGTTAGATGTTTTGTTTCACTTCATCTTTTCATTACTATGAGTGTTGACATGATTTTTGTGTGTCATGAGTGTACTATGATCAGACCTCGACAGAGGGGAGGGTAGTAATGCATGCATTTTTTTGAATAAGCATTTGAGTTGGGAGAGGCTAGTGGAGGAGTATGGAGAGTATTATATGATGGCCTATATAGTATGCTCTCTAGTGGAACAAGCCTTAGTTATAGACATGACCTAGAAGGGCTTCCCACTAGGTTAGGGGAATTAGTGATGGACCTAGTAGGGTGGCCACGAAAGATGGAATGGGGATTAGCCATCCTTACAAACATGTACCATGAGTTGTATGAGATAGTTTACTAGGAGGGGAGGACATGGGCATTTGGTGCAATATTAGCACAGATTTAGACTTGGAACCACATAACAATGATCGAATCATGAGTGCAACCCTTGGAACAAAGCTATCCGTTCATTTACAAGTATTGTGGATTCATAGTGCAGTCACGCAATGAAGACATCACCTACTATTAGCAATTATTTGGTGAGCTATCCTCCTTTGAGTAGAGGACATATATTGGATATGAGTTCTGGGATGATCCTATATATGAGCTTTTATGCATGTTTTACAATAGACTACTACTGGGAAAACACTCAGAGATCATGGAGAGGTTTGTGATTAGTAGGGTTTAGAGATAGTTTGGGCGGTGATAAGTAGTATCCATTGAGACTACCACCTATTCTAGGTTTAGGAGGGAGGAGACCCTTGGATGGGTGCTGATGGTAGACTATATCATAGTGAGGATGGATACAATGGGGCTATGGTGAGAGAAATGAAACTACCTTTGAGATATCATGGATGTGGGGATGGATCCTACTTATGTGCGAGAGATTTGGAGGCACCCATTCCCTTGGTTCATGATTCCATATGCATTGTTAAGAGATGTGGGTTGGGGAGGGGATGGTAGTGATGATGGTGGAGATGGTGGGGGAGGTATCTAGAAGAGGGAGGTGGTAACAAATCTAGAGGTGCATTAGGTAGCCGAACTCAGTTGTAAAGTTAGATGGAGATGGAGGAGACAGAGGAGGAGGAGGAGATTTGTTGAAAACTATAATTAGAATAATTGTTATGTTGCCATTGATGTCAAACCTATTGGTGAGACAATTTTCTAGCTGATATAAGTGTCATATCTATTTGATTAATGAAGAGGATTTTAGAAGTTGTTCATAACAAAAGTATTTAGAGGAAAGGTTCAGTTATGAAGAGGAAACTAAAAATGGACACTTGATTAGTTGAAATTTGACAAGATAAAATGATTGATTAAATAGTATTTCAAGTAGAGAAGACAACAATGCTAAAGCCTTGAAGATGTGATGAAAGATAGATCAAATGCATAGGCTTGATCGAGCAATAGAGAAGAAGATTAAAGAACTTGAAGTATATGTCGAGTGATGCTAGTGTTGACTGAGCACCAAAAAAAATCAAGCATAATTAGTGTTGATTGAGAATCAGTATTAACTAAGTGATAGTTTCTATGTTGAGCAATAAATTTAGTAGCAATCGAGTAACCTAGTGATGACTGAGTATTGGAACATAGTGTTGGCCAAGGAACAACATTTTAACTATTTATAAGAAATCATAATTTCCAATTGATTAAGTTGATTTCTTGGAATATGGAAAAAATGTTGAAGATAAGGATTGACGAGTTGGATCAATTTAATACTAGGAGAGGATTAGGTAAACAACCTAAGGAATGGATTACAAGAGAAGTTTCTGGAAAATAGTAAGATAAACAAAATGGTGATCAAATTCATTGAATATGGTGGATCTAATCATAAACCCTAATATCTATGGCAATGTTTAAGTAGAAAAAGATTAGAATTACTTATTTAAGGAGGTACATAAGTCTAACCTACTACATGTAAGAGAGTTACAAAGTATCATGAAGATTGGATCAATTGTTGATGTTATTGACTAACGAATCTAAGCATAAGGCTGAGAAGAGTTGAAGGAGGGTGGTTGGTTGAAGAGTTTCCAAGTGAATTAAAGATTGAGATGACAATGGAGGCTAGACAATGAATTAATTTATGAGCTAAACTAAGATTTGTACATGCAAAGCGAGTTGTACTTGACAAATCAAAACACGTTACTTTCTAACCATTGTAAATAATATTTGAAATCCTTTAGTCAAGGTTGACCTAATAGTCATATGTAAATCCTTTAATAGGGTGACATTCTAATGGAATGTTCTAAACTCCTCTAACAAGGCCACTCTTAACAAGGTGATTAAATCCTTTAACAAAGTCACATTTAACAATGTGTTTTGCAACCTTTAACAAGGTTGGCTCCTAAGAGAGCTCACTTCAGAAGAGTGAAACTTAGTGACATGTTACTAGTGGTTTTTCCTAAATTTGGTTTGCATGTTAAATAGTAGTATCAAACTTATGTGGATGCTATTTATGGTGTTTTAATGATTAATGTTTACATTCTATAAGTCTATTATATTTAGGATAGTGGACAACTAGTTAACATTATTACAGTTGACTGTAGAGACCGAGCTATGGAATGATAAGATTTGAAGTTCATTAAGTGTTTGCTTGTTCAATTTTTACATCTAGACCTTGGATAACTAATTCACATCCCCCTCAATTATTCTAAATATTATAATAATTGGTATTAGAGGAATGGTGCTTGTAGAGAAGTTTGAAGGCACTCAAAGCTAAAGATCATGATGTACAAAAAGGCGATACCAAAGTTGAACAAAGAGAATATTCTTGCATAGAAAAGATTGATGAGACTAGATATATCTGGTATTGGTGATGTTGCACTAGAGTTTATGGACAATGCATATGTACATATTACAACAGTTCCTCTGGTTGCTCAACAACTAAAAGAAAATAAAGAACATAATCAAACAATGTTGGAGATTGCTTCAACCCTAAGCTATGCTAAGTTTGATGATGTAAAAGATTGCAAGAATACAAATAAAATGTAGGATAAACTAAAGATCATATATGGAGGAGATGCTAATTCCATGAGAGCCAAATTAGAAAGATTGAGAGGAAAATTTGATAAAATAAGAATGATAGAAGGTGAGAATATAGTTCAGTACTGTGCAAGAATCAAAGAGGTAATCAATGCTATTAGAGGAGTAAATGGAAATATTGAGGATGGAATAGTAATAAGCAAGGTATTAATAATTCTACTTCCTATTTATGCTATTAGGGTTTGTGTAATACAAGAACTGAGATGTACAACAGGTAATACCCTAACTCTGGAAGGTGTAATTGGTAGGCTTACTGCTTTTGAGATGTCTGATTTTGATAATCACACTCTTACTATTGTTGAATATACTTTCAAATCAAATCTAGTTCTTAGCAAGAGAGGAAAAGGTAAACATGTGAAAAGTGACAGTGATACTTTTGATGATGAACTTGATGAACTTGAGGCACTAATGACTGGAAGACTTGGAAGAGGTAAAGGAAAATGCAAAGGTAAACTACCTCTAGTCTATTTTTCATGTAACAAAGTAGGTCATATTGTTGCAAGATGTCCTGATAGAGAAGACACAGAAAAGAGAAAGGAAAGAAAGTACAAAGGATTAATAGATGATCGAGACAATAAGAAGAACAAGGACTACAAAGATAAAGGTAAGAAATCTTGTTATATTGTTGAAGAAGAAACTGATATTGGATCTCAAAGTAATGATGAAAGTAATCTATGCTGCCATGAAGGAAGATTTTGATGAAGATAAGAAAAGTGCATTAATTTCTTATGTGAATAAAAGTGATAGATGGATAATTGATAGTAGTTGTTCTAATCACACAAATCGTGATAGAAGTAAATTTTAGAACATTGGACTATACAGGGTAGTTGTGTTAAATTTGGTAATGTTGTTCCATGTCTTGTGAAGGGTAAAGGACCAATACAACTAACTAATAAGATCAAGCGTGATAATGTTTATTGGGTTGAAGGACTTAACTATAACCTATTGAGTGTTTCGTAGTTAAAAAAATTAGGCTACAAAGTTGAATTCCATCATAGAAAGGCCAAAATATTTGATGTTGATGGTAAACTAACTAAAAGTGGTGATTAAACAAGAGGTAACTTGTTCTATCTAGATCTATTTGATGAGACATGTTTTTTTGCACAACATGGAGATATTTGGTTATGGGACAAAAGGTTATGTCATGTAAGCTTTGATAATTTAGTTAGCAACAGTAGAATGATAAAAGTAAGAGGGTTTACAAAATTGAAGAAACCTGATAATGCTATGTGTAGACAATGTCAATTGGGAAAAATGACAAAGTCTAGTTTCAAGAGCAAGACATATTCATATAATGATATTTTAGAATTGGTTAATACTGACGTATGTGGACCTATTGGTGTTCAAAGCTATTGTGGAGACAAATATTTCATTTTATTTGTTGATGACTATTTTAGAATGATAATTGTGATGTTTCTCAAAGAAAAATATGATGTTTTTTCAGTTATTTAAGTGGTCTTTGGCCAGAGTTGAAAAGGAGATAGGGAAGAGTTTGAAATGCTTGACATCTGACAAAGGTGGTAAATTCATTTCCAATGAAGTTAAAATATTCTGCAATAACAAAGGAATCAAAAAATAGATGTCAACACTTAGGACCCCTCCTTAGAATGAAATAGTTAAAAGAAGAAATAGATCAATCATAGATTATGCTAGAACATTGATGATGGAGAAAAATATCTCACATAAATAGTGTAGAGAAGTTGTAGGTAAAACTATTTATACCCTGAACAAAGTGCAAGTTAAGAAAGGTACAAATGTTACACCTTTTGAATTTTGGTATGGATATGCACATAATGTATATTACTTCATAGTTTTCAAAAGAAAATACTACATATTTAAAGATAGTAGAAATGGGAAACTTGATGCTAAAAGTGATGAACCCATATTTCTTGGTTATTTCGCTAAGACCAAAGCTTATAAGTATTTGAACTCTAACACTAACAAAGTTGTGGAAAGTGAAAATGTAAAAGTTGATGAATACATAGAAAGGAATGAAGTTGAATGCAAGACAAAACCTAAATACTACAATTTATTCATATATGTGAATGATAATGCTCCTAGCACCCCACCTGAACAAGAAAACAAAGCTACAATCTACAATAGATTAGAAATGTTGAGTTGCAACAATGAGTTTTCAAGCAACAGATTGTGGGTGCCAAACAATTGGAAAATGATGCTGATTTACAGAAGAGGAAGATAAACATCATGAATACAATGCCAAGCATCCAAAACATGTACCTTAACCTAAACCAGAGAGAGAAAATGAGCTTGAAATCATTTTTCAAGATGAACCTATTGAAGAACAAAGAAGAAAAGACCCTATACTAGAAAAATATGTGAGAATACATCATGCACCTGAGAAAATCATTGGAGATAAAGAATCTAGTGTTATGCCAAGAAAATTACTCAAAAGTGATACATGCTTACTTAGTGAATTTGTTCCCAAATATGTTAAAGATGCTCTGGAGAATGAGGATTGGATACAATCAATTAATTAATAAATTGAGCATATTGAAAAGAATAAAATATGGACACTAGTACCTAGATGAAAAGACAAAAATGTTATTGGAACAAAGTAGGTATTCAGGAACAAGTTGAATGAAAATGGTGAGGTCACAAGGACTAAGGCTAGATTGGTATGCAAAGGATATGCATTAGAAGAAGGTATTAATTATGGGAAAACATTTTCCCCTTTAGCAAGACTAGAAGGAGTTAGAACATTTCTTGCATATTCTTCTTATAAAGAATTTAAGGTATATCATATGGATGCCAAATCTAAATTTCTAAATGGGATACTTGAAGAATAAGTATACATAGAGCGACATGAAATATTTGTGGATCCTAGCAAGAAAAATATGGTGTGTAAGTTGTACAAGGATTTATATGGTTTGAAAAAAGATACTAGAGCATGGTATGAAAGACTACATAACTATTTGGTGAATATTGGATTTGCAAAAACTAATGATAAAAACAAAGTATACTTAAAAAATGGCAAGAATAATGAGGTATTGCTATATAAATTTTTGTTGACAATATCATATTTGGAGGCAAGGAAGCATTATGTAAATCATTTTTGATGAAACGAAGAAGGAATTTGACATGTCAATTTTTGGAGAGATCAAGTTCTTTGTTAGTTTACAAATATATCAAATGATGCAAGGTATCTTCATTACTTGATCCAAATAAAAAGGAGATCCTAAAGACTTTTGGAATAGAAGATTCAAGATTAGCAAGTACACCTATGGTCACTAGACATAAATTATCTAAGAATGATGATTCAACTTATGTGAACTAGACATATTATAGATCAATGATTAAAAAACTACAATGTGTTGTTCATAGCATACCTAATATTGCATTAGCAGTTGGGATAGTTGCAAGATTTCCTACAAGACCTAAGGAAAATCACATGATGGCATTGAGAAGGATATTGAGATATATAAAAGGAATAGAAGAATATGTATAATATTACAAGAAGAATGACAAGTTTGAACTAGAAAGTATTTATTGATTTTGATTCGACAAGAAATATTGATGAAAGAAAGAGCACAAGTGGTAGTGCAATATTTTTAGGGAAAAGACTAATTTCATGGACAAGCAAGAAGTAGAACTACATTTCTTAATCAACAGTTGAGGTTGAGTATGTGGCAGTAGCAATAAATTGTTTAAATATCATATGGATCAAGTAACTGTTGAAAGGTTTGATGGAAGCATTCACAAATCTAGTAGTTATCTATTGTGATAAAATTAGTGATATTAACATATTAAAGAATCCTGTATTACACACAAAAACCAAGCATATTACCATCAAGTATCATTACTTGATAGAGCTAGTTCAAGACAAAGAAGTGAAATTGGAGTATGTGAACACTAAAGAGAAAATAGCTAATATATTTATTAAAGCTTTACCTAAAGATGCTCATGAATATCTTAGAGGTAAACTAGGGGTGATTCCCCTAGAAAAAGATACTTAAGCTAAAGTGAAGCATTGCATAAAATGTGTTGATTAGACTATCTTACAAATTGATGTAGATAGTTCTACTTTAGGAGTTTCCTAAGGTACTAGTGAAGAAGAAGTATAGAATGATGGATTAGTCATACAAAGATGATAGATGAAGGACTCAAAACTAACATGAAGGTATCTAAATGAGAAAGATGCATGAGTTGAAATGTCTTTGGCATTGTTGTCAAAGAGAGAGATGGTTATCTAGTTACCATAAGAAAGAAAGTATGAAGGAGAGATTAATAAGAGGGAGTTCATAGAACTTACTAAAGGTGTTGTCATGTCTGATATGATAGAAAGAGATTATGTGTTTTAGAGATGAGAATCATAATGAAACTAAGGATATCAATGGAGATTTGATACTATACATAGAGGGAGTTGCTTGAGACAACAAAAGTTTTGGATTGCATGGTAACTAGAGGTGTTGCCATCAATGCCAAAGAGGAAGATTATTGGAAACTACAATTCAAATAATTGTTATGTTGTCATTGATGTCAAATCTATTAGTGAGATTGTTTTCTATCTGATCTAAGTGTCATATCTATTTTATTGATGAAGAAGATTTGAGAATTTGTTCATAACAAAGGTAACTATATGAAAGGTAGGGTTATGAAGAGGAAACTACAAATGGACACTTGATTAGTTGGAATTTTTGACAAGATTATAAAGTGATTGTTTAAATCATATTGCAAGTAGAGAAGATAGTAATGCTAAAGCCTTGAAGATGTGATCAAAGAAATATTAAATACATAGGCTTGACCAAGCAACATAGAAGAAGATTATAGAACTTGAAGTATATGCTAAGTGATGCTAGCATTGATTGAGCACTAGAAAAAGCTAAGGAAAATTAGTGTTGATCAAGCATCAATATTGACTAAGTGATAGTTTCTATACTAAGAAAGAAATTTAGTAGCAACTGAGTAACCAAGTGATGATCGAGCATCAAAACATAGTGTTGGATAAAGAACAATATTTTAACTATTTATGAGAAATCATAATTTCTAAATGACTAAGTTGATTTCTTGGAATATGGAAAGTGTGTTGATGATAAGGATCAATGAGTTGGATCATTTAATACTAGGAGAGGATTAGGTAAATGATTTAAGGAATGTATTTCAAGAAAGGTTTCTAGAAAATAATAGGATAAACAAAATGATTATCAAATTCATTGAATGTGGTGGATTTAATCATAAACCCTAATATCTTGATGATGTTTAAGTGGAAAATGATTAGAATTACCTATTTAATGAGGTACAAGGGTCTAACCTACTGTGTGTAAGAGTGTTACAGAGTTGTGAAGGTTGGATTAGTTGCTAATGTTAGTGACTAAAAAATCTAAGCAAAATGTTGAGAAGAGTTGAAGGAGAGTGATTTCTTGAAGGGTTGCCAAGTGAATTAGAGATTGAGATGATAATGGAGGATAAACAATGAATAAATTTATGAGCCAAACTAAGATCACATGCAAAGTGAGTTGTAATTGATATATCAAAACATGTTGTTACTTTCTAACCATTATAAATAGTATTTGAAATCCTTTAATCAAGGTTGACCTAACACTCATATGTAAATCCTTTAATAGGGTGACATTCTAATGAAATGTTCTAAAGCCCTCTAATAAGGCCACTCCTAATAGGGTGATTAAATCATTTAACAAGGTCACACTTAATAGTGTATTTTGTAACCTTTAATAGGGTTGGCTCCTAACTGAGTTCACTTTAGAAGAGTGAAGCTTAGTGACATGTTGTTGGTGGTTCATTCCAAATTGGGTTTCCATGTTAAATCCCAATTTCAAACTTGTGTGGATGTTTTTATGGTGTTTTAATGATTAATGTTTACATTCTAAAATTTTGTTAGGTAGCCATAGGTGGAGAGGGATAGGGAGGAGAGAAAAGAGCAGAGTTAGGAGCACCCTGCAATTGGAGGGGGAGAGATTCCTTGGGATGGTTAGATTAGGGCCCTAGAGGTAGAAGTTCAACAACTACAAACAACCATCATAGTGAGGGATCAATAATTGGTGGATGCTAGAGCAAAGGCTGACATATGAGAGAGATCCTTGTGAGAGGATCTTATAGATACTTGACACAAGTCTAAGAGATAGGGGCACATATAACTTACTATCATGAAGTATACATAACTATAATTTGAGAAAGAAAGTGGGTGCCTCTCTATTTAGAGAGAGCAAGAAGATCAGATCAACCACTAGATAGGGCATGAGCACCCCCTCCACAACCACATCCTATGCATGAGGGGGGAGTCGGTCCTAGGTATAGGAAAAGAGATAGGTTTATGTCCTTATGACACTTTTGAAGTATATTTTGAGATAGTTATCCAAATTTTGGATCCTATATTTTACATGTTCTTGATTTATCATTACATATACGAGATATTGGATTTAGTTTATAACATTGTGTACTAGTCTCCTTTATGGATTGTGCGATGGATGTTTATGTGTATTTCAACACTTGTCTTTATGTTTCCATGTGATGTTGATATGTATGATCATCTTATGCTTATATGCTCATGGATGTATGGATATATCTCTCAAAGATGTTTTATCTCTCATGTTATGATGTAGATTTGTGATTTGAAAATTCAGCCCTTGGATAGATTAGATGTGATGATGAGATTAACCCATTGTGATGACAAGAATCAAAGAAGCATTAAGTTGATATAAACAACAAGGAGTAGAAGGAATGATTAAGAGGAAGTGATGAAAGACAATAAATATAGTTAACTGACATATCCATGAAAGATAAAGAGAGAACTCTCTCAATATGTAGTATGCAAAAACTAAACTAGAATGAGTCCTAAAATCTAAGCTAATATTCAAAAGTGTAATTGCAAGGGATGCATAAGTAAACTCTAATTTTTATCATCAAGTTTTATTAGGGAGATCAGAAGATCATATAATCATCACTATTATAAATATGAGGATATGAATATGATCTATATCAAATAGGTTAGTGGGAAACCCTCCTATGCATCAAAGACATATATGTCAAGATTATTAATGTAGTTATGTTCTCTAAATTTACTATAGAAAAATTACACCTATATTAAGACATGAGCACCAAGATAACCCTCGAGTGCAGTCTTGTAAAAATACACAAGGGTGATATGTTGTAAATCCAAAATGTCAAGTAGGACAAGTAGGAATTCTCATGACACTTTAGATCAACTAAGTATACCCACACGTAGAAAAAAAGTAAAACATGCCCCATGCCCCTAGTCTCCTAGTCAAGGGCATCCTTGAGAGACCATTAGGGACAAAGAAAATCATCATAGACAACCCACAGAAAATAAATCCAATTAAATCTCAGAAATTTTAATATTCAAGTGCATGCGTGTAAGTCACATATGTAATCACCAAAAAATGGTCACCTAGATCATTAGCTCCCTTCTCAACATTTTGCCTAAATTATTTAATTATTTTCCTAGGTCAAATCTTTAAAAATTAATTTATTTGATTTTATCCTATAGTTTGACCACTATATCCTAAGTCCATATTTTATTGAAAGAAAATGGGTAAAAGCACAAACCTATGCCACCTTTTATAAAGAAACAGGATATCAGAATGTGATAGTTCAACATCAAAGACAAAAAAAATGGTTTGTGTTTAAAATATGAAGATGATGTAAACTGATGAAATGTGTAGAATTGGATGAATTATATGCCTATAATTTTTATAGTTTTTTTGAGTAAGAATTTATTCATTTTATTTTATTTTGAAGTCCCTTTTTTAACTGTAAAAAATATAGGGTGAAGTTCCTGTCAAACAAGTATATGCAAATCATCTTATTTTATTCTAATTTGAAAATATCTTATAGATAACATGTATAGCTAGTGAACAAAAAAAGAAATAATTATTTTTGATGTATATTTTCTTTGTTATAAGTACTCAAGTTCGACCTTATTAGAATCCAACAGTTTTTTCCTCCCATCAAAACTTCCCTATCAAATCTATACCTTCTTGAAAAAAATTACATATTCGTGAAGAGGATTCTCTCCTCTAGAGATATATATAATTTTAATTTTTTTTTGATATGATTTACTATTTTTTTCCTTTTTTGAGGGAACATCTTATGAAATGTTGAAATATTGTCTTATAAAATTTTAAGATTATAACATATTATAACTAATCAAAACACTCAAAAATTTATATAATGATGATATTGAATCTAATATCTATAAAAGGGTATTTTTAGTTTTTGAAAAAAATGATTTTTGATAGAGAAATGAGATTTGACCAAAATAGGTTTTGGTATCATAAACGGTGACATAGATCTATGCTTTTACTCAAGTGTCCCCTTTTAATTAAATAAAGATCCCAATCCCCCTTATCCTAAGTTGCACACATAAGGCATTTTCCCAAATTTAAAAATAAAAGAAAATAATTTTTGTCTCACATGGAGATGAAAAAGTCAACTCTTTCTCATTGGTGGAAATGATCTTGCACATGGATCATGCTAAAAGTCAACCCCCAACTTGATCATCCATCTCTTGATCTTGATCTCAACTGTTCGTACATATTTAAAGGGGAGATATCCCTCCTCATCTAAGGATCCCAATTTTGAGATACTATTATGCTGTAGGTTTACTTACAAGTTTTCTTGGAGCATTTGTGGAGAACTTCTATCTTCTCTCTCATTCATTCTTTCATCATCATACTAGTGCAATTTTATTTGCATTAGTTTAGCTTCCTTATGTAATAGACTAGCTCACTTAGCTTAATTATAATAGTTTTGTAATACTCTCATGTTGTTAGCATAGTCACACTTTTACTTTTCATTTAACATAGTCTCATCTTGAATTGCATCATTTTGGAATCTCCTATTTTATGGTTATTAGAAAGGGCTACATTTCTAAGGCTCAACTAAGAGCTATTTTTATGCTTGTTTGTGTCATTTTGCACTTTTTGAATAGGGAGCTCTAAGCCATCATCCAAGCTTTCCAATATACGAGATACCTTGGATATAATAGTTTAGAGGACTGCACAATTTCTAGTGTACATTTTTGATGCCCACCGTGGGGCATGATGTCTTTGTTTTTCCCTTTTACTCACTTCTGTTCTTGCAATTTTACTTGTTGTTACGTGCAATTTTTTTTAGCCAAAATTATTGTGTGATACTTTATCAATATCATATGATAATTTCATCTACTATGGTATGATACATTACCAATTAAAGTATTGCACACTAGTTTAGAGAGTATTACACTATATTTGTGAACTCTATCACACTGGTATGGTATAGAGTATTGCATAGAGATAAAATACCACCTGTGTATACTGAGAAGTATTGTACGATACTCTGTCAGCAAAAAAGTATCACCCTTTCTGGAACAATTCACTATTTGGGTTATTTGGTCAAATTGTGAGTCTTGAACATTCTATTTTTTGTATTTTCTTAGAGTTATTTGTTTTCTAATAGAAGTCTTTGCAAGTTTATTATATTTTTGGCTAATCCCATGATGGACTAATGCATTTGAATTGTTGGATTTCCTAAAAAATGCTTGCAAATTGTTATAAAAGAATGCATGTCAAAGACCTTATGCTAAATTGGCCACTAATTCTTGTTTGTAGGGCTGCCCAAAGAAAAAACAAAATAACCATGTGTGCTTGTTTTTATTTCATTTCATGTGTGGCAATACACTAGTTGTTTCTTTTCCATAGGCACATAAAACTTATGAGTAGGATCTTTTGGTGGTAGGAAAGTATGCTCTTCACCCTTTAGGTGAACCTAAAATCTTGACCCACCCCTAGATCTTGAAAATGGGTGGTATACCCCACTTTTTAGCAGTTTTAATTAACCTTCTTAGTATGTTTGGGGGAAGCACTTGGAATAGGAGATTATGCTCTTCACCTTTTGGGTGAATTATAAATATTGACCTCCAAGAGTGGATCCATTTTGTTGCTATCTGTTAGAGAGATATTACCTTTAGAGGGCCTTCTATTGGTGGAAAGATACCAATAGGAATGATCCAAAGTGGGAACGAGAAAAACCTAGCTAACCTGACCTACTATAATCACAAACCCCTTGACAAAGGCCAAAGCCTTGGAGGGCGTAGAACTTTTGTTTGTTTAGTAGAAGTACTTGTGGGATCAAGACCATGAGGAAAATACTAAGAAAGAATGCTTAAGGTACTCTTGTGGCTATGAGGTCCATTACTTACTACAAGGTAAGGTGTCCTATTCATAGGTGCAAGAGGAGTGTTGTGAACAAAACCTTTCTAAACACCATAAAAATATAAGATACCTTATTTATTTGTTCAACATCTTGGTGCAAGGACTGGTCCTAGTGGACTACCCAGATCACTCCAAGATTTTACACTCACCATATGTGTCCCTTTGGTTGTGCCAATGACACCTCCATGACAAAGCCAATATCTATTGTGGGCAATTGCTTTGTGTGACATGAAGGGGCATCAAGCATGGGCCAAGTAGATGAGTAATGAGCTATGACCTTAGATAGTTCTTCTTAGAATGTGTTTTTGAACGTGACAAGACTCGTGTAAATGTTCTCAAACATCAAACATGGCATTAACATCTATAGGATTTTCTTTTTGATATCACAGTTGCTTGTGTTGCCAAGGTTGCTTTGTCCCTTGTTCAACTATTTGAGACAGATGCTCATTTCCCTTATTATTTTCAAAATATTGTGTTTATTGTTGTAAAATAAAGTTCTATATTATCACTACTGCATTTTGGTTTGAAACACTCAAAAGGTCAAATTGAAACATAGGCATTCTAGGCATAAAGTTGCATTTTACACAGTTCACTAGCCCTTTGTCGCATGAACTCTTGAGAAATATTGTGCAATACTTCACACCTATGAAAGTATCACTTAAGTACACAACTCTATCACACGTCTAATATAAGTTTTGCTGCACCCTTTGTTAGAAAGTATCATATGTCCAAGAAGTATCATCTAACTACTAAGAGAAATATTAGATGATATTATTTGTTCAACAACTATCACACACTTTACTTGGAAATATTGTATGGTTCTTGCTGCTATCAAAACTAAGCTTAATTTGCATCTTAGTTGAATTCAAGGTGTTTTTGACTAGTTATACTCTAGTCTAGTCTAAAATCTCCATGTATGGTATGGTCTAAATCCAAAAAGATGGTTTAGTCTCTTAGATGCAAACTCAACATCACTCTTGTTCACTTGTCAAAAATTTGGTTACATTGTTCTCTTGGCTACTTTTCATTGAGATTCTTGCTCTATTCTCAGCTAGAATCATTAGTGTGGAAAATTCTTGAGCACTCTTGACAAGCCTCTTTCTCTGCATTATCTTTTTGACAAGTGATCATTGTGAAAATACAAGTTCTCCACTAAAAGGTTCTATTCTTCTTGCTACACTAAAGACTAACTTTTACATGCCGGTTGCAACTAGGCTACAAGTCAATCAAGGAAGTCATCCCTTATTCACTTTTGAACAATAAACAACTCTAGCTAGACATCCTTGTAACAAAACTTGTGAGGAAGAGTGCACCCCTGATAAGCAAGGAGAGGCTAACATTTGACACAATCCACTTTATAGATTTGATAACTTCTTTGATACTCCCTTTGACACCCCTAGGGCTACAAACAATGTTTCACTCACCATGCATCCTAAAGAGAGGAATCGTTGCCTAGAGGCACTCTTTGCACAAAAGGAGGAAAAAACACATTTAGATAGAGAAAGATTAGAAGAGGCTAGATGCATTGCTACTAGAGAGACATCTTATCAACATGCTAAGACTAGCACTCATACACATAACTTTGAGAATAGGCATGCTTATGGTCACTACAATAATCCCTTCATGGATAACCCATATGGTGACAATAATTGAAACAATATACCATTGAGGTCTCCAAAAATACACACAAAAGCCTGTCCTTCACCACCTAGATCCTCACAATCACATCACAAGAGTGAGGTGGATGATAATGTTACTAGTGAAGACCTTGTGAGGTTCCAACAAGATGAAATCCTTCAAATAATCATGCTAAAAGATTTACAACAAAATAGGGACCAATATTTCCAATACATGACCTCTAGGGGATGGAAACTCCCCCATGAATATGATGTTTAGAGGATCATACAAAAAGAGAACTTACTAAGGCCAAAATCTGGAGAAAGAAATGCAAGAATTAAGAATCCAAGTCACACAATCACAAATGATGAAGGGGCAACCTAAAATATCTTTTGTCGAATCTCTATGTGCTCTACCATTTGACATGATTCTCTAAATGGTACCATTTCCAAGGGATATTGAAGTACCCAAATAAGATAAATATGATGGAAATAACAATCCACACGACCATGTATGCCACTTCTATGCTCTCAACATGGATTTTATGTACAAAGATACATATCTCATGAGGTTGTTTCCTAGAATCTTGAGGGGACAAGCTATGTAATAGTTCACTAAATTGTCATCCCCTCTCAAAATGTTTGATTAACTTTCACAATGCTTTATTCAACAATACTCTTACAATATACAACATCCCATCACTATGTTGGACTTGTACAATACCAAACAAAAACATAATGAACCCTTTGCTACATACCTACAACACTGGAGATCATTACACTCTAGGTACCCTCAACAAATTCCTAAAACTGAGAAAATTGATGTCTTTGTCAACATTCTTGTGCCTGAGCTATACTTTGATCTTGTAAAACAATTGTTTAGATCATTCAATGACATGTTTGAGAGTGTGATAATGCTATCACGATTTATCAGGATTCATGTTGAATCACTACTCATGAAACATGAGTAAATGAGTTTGACTCAAAACCACACAGTTAAATCTTGATAGCAATATCACAATTTGACTTGCTATGGAAATTATCTCCTACTTATCAATTGATGAGCTTAAGGGGCTTTCTAATGAATGGCTCATAAGGAACAACACTTGGTAAAGGTTTTGTAAATGGGGTTGCAAGCTTTGGTTTTGATCATGGAGGAAACTCTATAGTTAAGCATGCTCAGGTTGGAGTAGTACTAGGATGGATGACCTCCTGGGAAGTCTTGGTGCTTCACCCCTGTGAGCATCACCTAGATCTAATGAGTGCTAAGTTTTCCATTTATTCTCATGAGAGATGGATTCATGTTGAATCACTACTTATGAAACATGAGTAAATGAGTTTGACTTATAATCACACAGTTAAATCTTGATAGCAATATCACAATTTGACTTGCTGTGGAAATTATCTCCTACTTATCAATGGTTGAGAGTGCTTACCACATTAAGGACATGGCTATCAAAAAGAGTGATATTATTCTTCATATAGACAAAAATGACAATGGTAATAGAAAAGACAAAGAAAAACCATGGAACAATAAGAAATACGTAGTCAATGATGGAGTTGTAGACACTCCCAAGGCTAAAGAATCAACCTTTACCCTCTCTAATGCCATATATGCTATAAAACAACAAGTGAACTTAAAACTTCAATCTTTTGACAAACCTAAGAGGTGCTCTAAACCAAGATGCACCTATACAACAATGGTTGGGTCATATGACGTGGTCTTGAAGATTTTTCTTGCTAACAAGATTATTATATTGCCTGATAATTTCTATTCCTATGGCACACTTGTCAAACTTGATTGGTGGAGAGATGACCAATATTGTAATTTTAATAGAAACAAAGGTCATAGTATGAAGAATTGCTTCAAACTTAAGAATATCATCCAAGATCTCATTGATCAAGAAAAATTTGTTGCAGATGCTTTAGTCAAAAATTTTGATCGCAAAGATTTCAAGCAACCATTACTTGAATATGAGAAAGGTGAAATATCAAAAGCCAAAAAAAGGGTAATGACACTATGGTTAGCTATGCCTCTACCAACATAGATAATGTGATTAACATGATTGAACCTCTTAGTGAACACATTTACATGATGACCCCATAGTTTGATAAGGAACCCAACTATGATACTGACAATGAGAAGCCTAAAGTAGTCTTGTGAATAAGCAACCCTAAAAAAAACTATAGAGACACTAGGCCTAGGGTGACTCTTAAGGTGGCATAATTTTCCTCTTCACATTGTGAGACTTTAAACACTATCACTAGGGGGAAATATAAAGTTTTTCTTAAAGTGGCAAATGATCCCAAGAATGCCTCTGCCTCCAAACAAGTGGCTACATCAGCCATATCTATCTACAACCTTGTCAATCAATTATAGTGAACCTCTGCACAAATCTCTATTTTTGAATTTCTAGAGTTGTCTCCTTTGCCCAAGGAGATCCTAGAAAAGGCTTTGCACATAACTAACATCCCCATAGACATTGACACTATCTGATTCCAATTGATGGTTAACTATATCTCTTTACCTCATTACCTCAATGTTTTTGAAGAGGATGAAAAATATCTTAGTCATCCCCGTAATCTCTCCCTTCATATTGAAGTCATAATCTACCATACCTAATTCCAAAGAGTCTTGATAGAGAATGGTACATGGTTAAAAATTGCTTCCTTTAGCATGATACAATAGCTAGGAATGTTAGAGTTCGTGATTGACCCTAGAAATAAGATCACTATCAAAGCATATGACAAGGTTGAAAGGTCTTCCAAAGGTTTAATTGTCCTTCCTATCCATGTGGGTCATTTTGAGAAGGAAATGGTTTTGAAGTGTTAGATATTCCACTTACATTTAATCTTTTGTTGGATCGACCGTGAATCCATGAAATGCAAGTTGTATCATCCACATATCACCAATGCATCAAATTTCCATTCAATGGTGTATAAATATTATCCTAGGGGGCAATTCTGTGTACATCAACATGCTCATAGCCACAAAGTCACTAGTACCTCAAAATTGACCATCTAGCAACATAAAACCATCTCTAGTAGAATACGAAAAGAAACTAAAAATGATGAGTCTTGGGATGAGGGAGTACACTTTGGATTCTATTGCAACATTGTTAGCTTTCCCACATTCCTATGGGAAACCTTCTAACAAAATGAAGCCTTTTGCTTCTGCCATGACTATTTATGGCATATTTATTCAATTATCAACTCCTTTAGAAGTTGATAAAGAAGACCAAGCTATTAGAAATTGGATTTATAGAGAGGAAGAGGATAATAATGAGCTCATTTTAACCACACCCATTTCTCCCAAGAGATATGGAAAGGGCTATAAATTTTTGACGAAAAAGGGCTATTGAGGTCAAGGACCTTTAAATAACAACAAAATTGCTCTTTTTGAACCGCTAAGTCATACCAAAGGATGACAAAGTAAAGATACTACAGGCTTAGGATATGGGATTGAAAATGACTTGCTACAATTTGATATGGAAGTTCCTTCTGACAGTGAGTCCAAAAATGACACTCAATATGCTTCTTCCACTTTGATACATGAAGAAGACTTTACTCCTTCTACCTCTCTCCTTTGGGGAGAAGACATGCTATTTCATGATGATACTACTAAAGCTTCCACATCTAGACAACTTGACTTTGATGACAATGGTCCTAACATAGAGAGAATTAGAAGAAACATACCTTGACTGATAGCTCATGATCAAGGCACCAAATTGCAAGAATATGAGTGGGTTTTATTTTTGATGCTTCTTGTGAATTGGTTGTGGATATAGTACATGCCTATGTTACCCAACTAAATGCAATTGATGAGTCTTGTATAGGGTCGAATGAGTTGGATTCAAAACTTTCCTTAGTAGGCCACTCTAATATCTCAAGATCTCCTCCTAAATTAAACTCTTATGGGGCTTTCCCTATAATGTCTTTTGTCACCAGAGATGATTCCTATCATGTTAGTAACCTTGAAACTTCCACATCACTTTCCCTCATGCAATTGAATCTCATAGATTGGTTTGTTCAAAATCAAAGACCAGAGTTACAATCATTCTAAAATGATTATGAGATTGCATGTTACCTCAATGCCATTGAACCCATAGTTTCTTCTACTAAAGAACCAATAGTCAGCATGACCAAAATGAACATTCAATAGC
This sequence comes from Cupressus sempervirens, assembly GCA_028749045.1. NCBI lineage: Eukaryota > Viridiplantae > Streptophyta > Pinopsida > Cupressales > Cupressaceae > Cupressus > Cupressus sempervirens. Next base: position 477,068,232 of record CM053787.1, read on the forward strand.
TCAGTCATAAACTAAAGAGAAAAATGAAAAATAAGTTCTTAGATGGTGAAGACCACTTTGTGGCAGTATCTAGACCAAGAAAAAGTAAAAATAAAGACATATCTGAGGAGAAAACCTCTTCGAGGCACCTGAGGATGAGGTATTTGGTAGCCTCCCAAGCTACTTCTGGGATAGTTCACCTGACCTAATAGAACCAATGTAGCCAATCAATCTTGGCACCACAAAATCTCCTAAAATCATACATGTGCGTCAATCATTATCAATAGAGGAGAAACAATAGTTCACTCATTTTTTGTAGGAAAAGGAAATCAATTTTGCATGGATTTATTCTGATATGCATGGGCTTGATACATATCTCATTATGCACCATCTATCCATAGTTCTTGGTATCAAGCCCATTAAACATAAATTTAGAAAGATACATTCACATGTGGTCCTTTTTGTGAAAGTTGAGTTAGAAAAACTCTTAAGTACCGAATTCATTGGAGCTATTGATTATGCTGAAAGGATCTCAAATATTGTCCCTATTTCTGGAAACATAAAAAATCCATTTATGTATGCACTAATTTTAGGTATTTAAATAAAGCATGCCCAAAGGATGAATTTCTATACTCCCCCAGGAATGGCTTTTCAGGTTATAATCAGATAAAAATAACTCTTGAGCATCAAGAGAAAATAACTTTTACATGTGCATGGGAAACCTTTTGCTGGAACGTCATGTTGTTTGGTCTAAAAAAGGTAGGAGTTACCTATCAAAGGGATATGACCACAATATTTCATGACATGATGCACAAAAACATGGAAGATTATGTTGATGACACCTTAGTAAAATCCAAACAAAGAAGCGCTCACTTGGCTGACCTAAGTCTAATACTAGATCATATGGAACAATCTCAACTTAGGCTTAACACAAATAAATGTGCTTTTGGCATCATTAGGAAAACTATTGGGGTACATCATCTTGGCTAAGGGAATAAAAGTTGATCTAGAAAATGTGCAAGCAATTATGGAGATGCCACCTTCCAAAAATATTAGCCAATTAAGGAGTCTACAAGGATGTATTTAGTCTATTAGGAAGTTCATTTCTCAATTACTTGATCAGTCACAACCTTTTAACAAACATCTACACAAAGGACCAATATGCATATGGAATGAATAATGTGAGAAAAACTTGGAAAAAATTAAAGAATAATTATCTAAGCCACCTATTCTCAAGCCACTAATTCAAGGGAAACCATTGATCTTACATATCTCTACTATGGAAAATTCCCCAGGAGCTCCGATAGAACAAAATAATGAAAATGGAAAAGAAAGAACCATATACTATACTTAGTTGTACTTTAGTGGCTTATGAATTCAACTATAACAATATTGAAAAGGCTTGTCTCTGTAGACACCTAAAAACCTTTAGAAAATAAAGTATTTTTATTTTCTGAAAAAGTCCTGATGACATCATCATTTATTAATTAATTAATTATTTAATTAATTAATTTATTTTTATGCCATTAAATCCCTTTATCTTAATTAAAAATATTTAATTAAGAAATCCCTCCCAAAAATGTTTAAATCTTATTTAAACATTATTTCCTTATTTATTAATTATTTAATTAATAAATTGACCAAAAATCTCAAAATAATTAATTTATTTATTTTTTTCCCAAAAGTTGGCCAATTTCCTTAAGACCACTAACCTCTTCCAAAATCTTCTAATCCTTATTTAATTTTGATTAAAGGCTAATCCCATAATTTCCTACCCCTAATCCCAACTCAAAATATTTAATTAAGATTAAATATTAATCCTCATGTTTATTAAAAAAGTTTTAATAAATATCTCCTCAACCCAAACCCTTGAAATAAATAAAACTTTATTTATTTCCTAAAAATCTAATTTATCCTCATCCTAAGAAGTTCTAGACTCTTCTAGAAAGTCTTCATTCTTATCCTAGGAAGTTCTAGACTCTTCTAGAAAGTCTTCATCCTCATCCAAAGCCTAGACTCTTCTAGAAGATGTCTTTAACCCTAATCCTAATCCCCTCCTAACCTTGTCACATTCCCTAAACATGGGTTAAGACTTACTAACCCAAGCCAAAGTTAACAAATATCTCCTCCTTCACCCACCCTCATTAAATGCCATCCACTTGCCTATCCCTAAGCTAATCCTAAACCATCCTAATCCATCCTCTTATCATTTGCACAACCCTAAGCAAGCTTAAAACCATCCTAATCAAGTCCAAGTCAAAATTGCTCTCATCACCCTCAAAATATCTCAACCATAAAACTTTATGAAGCCCACTAGGCCATAAATGACTCTTCCAAGCCCTTTTATTGCTCTTACAAGTCATTATGAGGGTCTTTATGAAGATTTTATCCCTTGAGCCTCCTTTGTTGACTCATCCTTCCCCTTTCCTCCATCCTCTCACCATGTGACATGTGTCACTCCTTGATTGGCTATAAGGAAGCACAATCCATGTGCTCTCCTCTCATGCAATCTAAGCCCTCCATGAGCTTTTTCCCATCCTTGCATCTTAGCCCTCAATCCCTCAAGCCTCTTGCCTACAAATTGGATCCTTTCCCTTTGCAAAATAACACAATCCATGAAGTAAAGTTATAATGCTATTTTGAGAACCAAATCTATACTAAAGCCATCTATCCACACCAAAAATCCACAATCATCCATTGAAGCCTTTGGAAGCATATTGAGCATACATCCTATCCATTTAGATAAAGCCACTCAACAAGAGAGCTTCTCATTGAGAGAGCCCATTAATGGCTCATATTTTCAATTGAGAGCTCATCTTAGTCTATCTTGAAGTTTATGAATTTTTTTTAGTTTGTAGAAGCTTTATTTAAATTTGGTTTCTATTAGCATACTAACATTGCTCATATACATTTTGGCACGCCCGGTGGGACCCCGCATGGGTCATCTTCATTAGCTTTTTTAGTCAAGTTTTGTATGTCATTTGCTGATTTTGGCTAATTTTGCTTGTTTTTGTGATTGGTAGGATTGTATAAATTGGTTTTGTAGGTCCACATGAGAATGAAGAAGACAAAGGAACTCATAGTCTATCTCATAGTATTTGCAGATTTTTCAAGCTTATAGGTGGACAAAGCACTTGGAATTCTTCTTCCTCTTCTTGTCTATATTCTTCTTATTCCATCTACTTCTTCTTCTTCTTCTTGTGGGAGATCTTAGCCATTTTTTTTTTAAGGAAGCAAAATCATACACACTTCTTTTTAGTGCTTAAAATGAACCCCCAAATCATACTTAAATCCATTAAAAAATTAAAAATTTGCAAAAAAGAAAAAATCTTTTAACAAGTGAAACTAAACCAATCTAATCATTTGCATCCTTGCAACATCAAGGTTTTAGATGCATTCATGCAAAGTTAGGAACACTTCATTTTTGGGAATTTAAAAAGAACTTCAAGTTTCCATTTCAAAAGGTTCAAAATCAACACTAAGTGCACACTAAAATCTAAATCAAACTCAAAGCATCAATCAAGGATAAAATGAACCTCATTTGAAAATATGTTAAAGTTCTTTTAAAAATCTCATGAAAACTAAGAGTCCTAAATGGTTGCCAAAATTGTCCTAAAAAGCTTTGTTATTTGTTCCAAACAAATGTCTTGTTGCAAAATCTTGAATGTTTCTTAGGTTTTTTATGCATCAAAACAATCTAGGAATATCATTTTTGGGCTTAAAACATGCAAACTAGAACACAAAATCTTGAATGAAAAGCAAAGTCCAAAGATTCATTTTCACTTTTGAGTCCAAAAACAATCTTGAATGATCTAAGGTTAAAACAAAGCACTTCAAAGTTCTTAAAACAACACACAAAATCTCAATCTTGAATGCTCAAAGGAAAAAACTTGAATGTTTAATCACTTGTCTTTGAATGCATGTTGCTAAAATCACTCTTGAGTGCCATGGATTAAAATCAAAGTTTGTTTTTTTATGAATGCATGATTAAAACAAAAAATCCAATCTTGAATGCCATAGATCAAATAATCATCTTTTGGAGCATAAAAAGAATCTACATTTTTGTAATCTTTTAAGTTATAAAAATAAATAAAAATGCTTTGAGTGAGTTTGTCGTTGGACTCACCCTCTTTAATCACCCATCAATTTAACCATTGGTTGCAATCTCAGTGCCATCTATGGGGATGGGTCCACCTAAGAGGGTGTTAAGTGCTCCACGCAAATCAAACTCCACTCACTTGGGTTTTTAGTGGTTTTTCTAAGTTAGAAAATTCTTTGAATGTGCATTAATCTCGTTCACACTTCATTTGGGCATAAAAATTGGACAAATCTTGACGTGGATGGCCTCCGGGCGCACGCTTGGCAATCAAGTTTCCCACATCTTTGTTTTGGGCTTAAAACAAACTCACACTCAATCTTGAATGTCTAACAACCAATGAACATTGCATGGTTTGGACGCATTTTCAATGACGCTCACATTTCTTATGTTGACGATCTCTCAACTTTCATTATGCTGACGATGCTGTCAAATTGGAATGAACATTGTATGCCATAATCACAAGTGTCTTCAATCATAGCTTACAAAATCTAAATCATCAATTGGAATAAACACGTCTTTTAAAGCCCAAGATCATGTATGTGGTCTTGTTTTACACTTTTTAGGAGGCCTGCTTGGGGATTTCATCACCCCTTGGGATGACCTCAACTCCAGCATTTTGGCAGAGTATAAAGATCGGGAGGTGAATCCAAAGACACCTCTCTTGGGATCAAAATTTTGTCACTCGGGCTAAGCCTCAAGGAACTTTATACCCTTGAGAAGTGAAAGAGGAGAAGTGGGTTACCGCTCCTCTCGGCTGTGTGACATATTTTTAGTTTCATCTATGGATTTGGGCCTCACGTACCTTGCATATATCGAGGACTCCCTAGCTATAACAAATTTCATCCTTGTAGAAAGCTTCCTAGGATGTTGGTGTGTTTGACGTGCTTGCTCAAAACTTTTGTCTGCTTATTTGTTCATAGCTTTTGAATGAATGTTTGCCAACTTTGGTCAAAATCCCAAAAAAAACAAAAATCTCCCAGCTCAAGGCATACTTAGTGTAGTCACTGCCTCATCAGAAAATCATCCAAGCTCCCCCGCTGCAACCAAATCTATCTAGTTCCTTGCTTTAGAACAATCCCAAATCCAAAGTCTCTCCAAATCATCCCCCCCTAGCCAGCTAGAAACTCAATCCAAAATCACACCCAAGCCTTTAGAGAGTTGTTGTCATTCTGCTAGAATTTGTTATCCAATCAATCTGACCAATCCACTAGCCCCACCACGGTTATCCTTTTGACAGAGCTTTGTCTAGGGTAATCTAGCTTTGTCACCTATTATCCCTCATCACCTTGAGCTAAAGGTTGGGATCCACAAGTGATCAATCTTGTGTCATGCCCATAGGATCATTAGTCTATTCTTAGGTTGACACAATCTCCACCAATCCAGCGCATAGGAAAGAAAAACTCTCACTTTTTGACAGCATGCCCTTGAAGTCTTCCATCCACAGGAAAGCCAAAAATCTTCAGCCAATCCTCCTTAGGTCTGTCATGCAACTTTGACTCTCCCTAGGAAATCTTTCATCAGCCAATCCAAAATCTGTGCTTAACCCAAATCCAACCATGAGCTTCCGTGTTCATCCATACGCAAGACCCCATCCCCATCAAACTCATCATCAAAGCATGAAGTACCAATCCTATCATGATGTGTTTGGTCGCATTGTCCTTGCTCCCGCCACCTCCTATTCCAATGATGATGAAAATCTTGTTGACTATGACGGGTATATTGAAAGCCTTAGAAACATTCCCCCAAGCATCCCCCAAAATCCAAGAGTTATTCCAAACTATCTAGTCATGCCATCTGATATTCCAACTTCCCCTCCATCACCCCATCAACCAAGCTTCCAATCTTCCACCCCCATCACACTAGCTATTCCTGTCAATCCACCTCCACCTTCGACACACGAGTCTCCAAGGAATCTCCTAGAGGAAATACAAGAAAATTTGCCTCCAACAGTCAATAAGCCATGTCATCTAATCCAACCATGTGAAGTAGTCAATGATGAAGCTTCCCCATCTATAATATCACCTCCATCTCCCATAGCTATCATCCCCATACCATCCATCAAATTTCTTAAAATCCTTCCACTTCCCGCAAGCATCAAAATCCCACCACCTATCAAATCCCTCCAAATCCTATCCACATCGCCTCCAAGCATTTCCCAAATCTCTCGTAATGACCCTTATGCATCCATCTTCTACTCACCCATCTCCACTACTGAATCTCCCATCTATCCATCCGCTGCCTTTGAAGAATCCATCCCTTCACCTCCTATCACACCATCCACTCCAAACCAATCCTATCAAGATCCTGCCCAAAAGTATGTTGACATCCCCCAAAGCATAAATGAAGATATCATCGTACCATGTCTTCCATCCATAGTGCAGTCACCATCTCCTCCATCTCCAAAGCCTCGAGCCATATCTCCTCCACTACAAGATATCTTGTCATCCCACCAGCTACATCAAGATCCTATCCTTCCATCTCCCCCACTCCATGCTTCCATCTTACCACCTATCCAAGCTATTCCACCATCTATAATCTATCCTCTTGGTTCACTTACATTCATCCACGGTGGCCCTCTCTCAGCAGAAGAATTAAGAACAATATCTCCCCATTGCAATACACCTAATAAATCACTTCTACCATTTTCTGCAAGCAAAAATTTTCCTCAGCTTGTTCAAATGCTCAATCGATGGCATTATCAAGGTCAAGGTTTAGGACCACAAGAGCAAGGAATCAGAGAGCCTATTATTGCACAAAAAACTCTAGGATTTCATGGTCTTGGATATGTATCCAAAGGCTCACCGTCTAAAGGTGTTGGTACACCACACCCCCAAACCAAGCCTATCTCCAAGCCCACCATGCCAGCCTCCCATCACTTCTTCAAGAAATCTTATGTTATCCCCCCTCCACCATCTTTGCAACCCAAAACAACCTACCATATCCCCCCTTCATCCGCTAAATCCATTTTGGGTCCCTATGTCCCAAAATCTACCATCCTCCATCCTCCTATCAGCCATCATAAAAATCCTATTCCATCCATTTCTATGCAAGATCAACAAAGGCACATATTAGGGCACATCATCCATCATCATCCCCCTACATGCTCTTTCATATCCTCTCCATCTCACAAAGCTTCTCCTAACCATCTTCCCAAAGCTTACCATAGCAATGTGAATGCCAACTTCAAAATGCATAAAGCTAAAAATCCACATCCTAGGCAATCATATGTCTATTCTAAAAGACATACTCCAAAAAGGCAAAATCCAATCAAAGAATGCAAAACAATGCAAAAGCCTATGAAAAGAAAATCCAAAACCATGTGGATCCCCAAGAAAAAAGTTGAAACCCAATGCATAATGGCATCCACCATTGCTAATCCCCCATCTAGTGACTCATGTCCCCCATCTCCTAACTCCATCTTGGGTGCCTATATCCCCAAGCATGCTTCCACAAATCCTCCATCACACCCGCATCTACCATCTATCCCCCATATGCTCTTTTCACACCCGTTCCAACATGTGCCAATGTTACTCTTGCAAGCATCCCCATCTCATGGTCCTTTCCAGAATTTTCATCCCTCCATCTCCTACCATCAATCCCATATAATCCAATCTATTGTATAAATCACACATCCGGTGTACCAACAACTAGCAACAAAATTGAACATTCCAACAGCCAGTGAAAAATCCCAAAAAAGCCAAAATAGCTGAAGAAAGCCAAAATCATTCCAGCTAAGTCCAAAGTCAAAAAGTCAAAAAAGAAAAGAAAAATAAAGCATCCACTGGTGAAAACTTGGCAATTCAAGCGCCTTGGACAAGTACCATGATGAAAACTTGGCAATCAAGCGTCATGCGTAATCCCGCCATCCCCAGCTTAGCCTCTCACCCTCATGCTTTTGGTCATCTCTTGACATCCAACTCCATCTTCCAATCTATCCACCTATCCTCCATCCTCCAGCTTCCATCTCACACCATCCACTAATCTTATGCAGCTTCAGCCAATCATCTAAGCTATCATCCATCTCCCTAGCCCCTTTAGCTTTTTCCATCCTAGCTTCAATCCTATCACATCCATCATAAGACCTCCTTCCACATGTTATCTTCTGATTGGGGGCACTATATTCCTTGGAGATCTTGTCTTTTCCATCCTCCCTTGTCATTGGTATCTAGCTCTAGGCTATCCTCATGCAAACCCAATGTCATCTCTTTATATCCATTATAATCCTAGCTATCTACCATCCTATCCAGCCATCTCATCCTGATCCTCTAGCTATCCTTGGTCACAAAATCTCTCATCATCATTGGATGCATCCTGCTAAATCCATATCTTTCGCTATCACCCCACCCTTAGCTTTCACATCTTGCACAACATCAAACCATCCCGCTATCCTATCATCCTGAGCTTTTGCCTTCTTGTAACTATCTTGGTCCGTTAGCTTGTACCATATCTTGATTAGCTCGCTTGTAAATATCTTGGTCTGTCAATTTGTACATCCTCTTTAGCTTAGTACCATTGCATCTATCCAACGTTCGTGTCAGTTCATCCTTGATCAGCATCTTGCACCCATCGCATATCTTGGTTAGCTATTCCAATGCATCCTTTAGCTAGATTTCCTATCACCAAAGTGTTATCTTTCTTAGTTTAGCTTGCCAGATGCATCACTCATCCGAATCCACTAGCTTAGGTGCTCTCCGATAGGTCCTTGCAGGATATAGCTTTCCTCATGTATGATCTTGGTCCGTTAGTACCTCGTCCTACCCATCTCATTGGCAAATGGTTCTCTTTTGGATTTTTGCTTTCTTTTGATTTGGACTCTTCCCTATTGGGTCTTGAAATATCTTTTCCAACGAATCTCCTTGTTCCCTCCTCAAGGTTGCCACGATCTTCCATATCATGGTATACTGTGAATGGGGCAATCAGAGCGTAAGGTCTTGATCATGTCTTTTGCTTGTTTTCTTTTTTGCTTGTGGGTTACCCAGTGTCGTTTGCACACTGCTTCCTATGGGATTCATGTGTGATACTGGGGCAATCCTTGCATGTTTGTTTTGAGTTAGTTCATCAGTCCTCTGGACAGTTGGTGAAAAGGCCTTGATGTTCTTGGTAATCTTGGAAATTAACCAATAGTCCTATAGCAAATCTAGTGCTCAACTACATGGTGGTACTTCTCTTTGAAGTATCCCCCCGCTCAAAAAGCTTCAATGGTTTTCCTTCATCTCCATTATCCCCCATCCATATCCAGCATCCATCTCTCCTACCCCAGCTTATGCATCAGTATCTCTTTGAATCACTAATCACTCTTAGCTTTAGGGATCCACAATCCTAGTCTTAGGGATCCACCAATCCAAATCAATCCACCAAGCCTCATCTTTCGATATCCACAATCCTAGTCCTAGGGATCTCCGAAACCCATCTTCCACCAATCTGACTCTTTGAAATCCTGTTACATCAGCTTTTCAATCCCCTCATCCATCTCCCTATCCTGGACTCCTTTTTATAGCACTCCGCTCCTTCATCCTCCACCTTCCCTAAAGTCTTAAGCTTGCTTCCTCTTGTGCATCTAATTCTCCTTTATCATTCTCCCATAGTGAGAGTTTGAGCTAATTCAGCCCCTTCTCTTTGCCAATCTGAGTTTCCTTGCTCATCCGAGATTCTTGTACTTTCAAGAAGCCATCGAGCCTCGCTTTTTCTCCCCGCTGCCTTCTTGAGGGGGCATCTCACAGTCCATTCTCTCCTCTTTTGCTCTAGCCTTGGGCATCTTATTTTCTTATCTTTGATGCCATGCCACTTGCGGCATCACATCAAAGAGGGGCAAAATGTAGACACCTAAAAACCTTTAGAAAATAAAGTATTTTTATTTTTTGAAAAAGTTCTGATGACATCATCATTTATTAATTAATTAATTATTTAATTAATTTATTTATTTTTATGCCATTAAATCCCTTTATCTTAATTAAAAATATTTAATTAAGAAATCCCTCCCAAAAATGTTTAAATCTTATTTAAACATTATTTCCTTATTTATTAATTATTTAATTAATAAATTGACCAAAAATCCCAAAATAAATAATTTATTTATTTTTTTTCCAAAAGTTGGCCAATTTCCTTAAGACCACTAACCTCTTCCAAAATCTTCTAATCCTTCTTTAATTTTGATTAAAGGCTAATCCCATAATTTCCTACCCCTAATCCCAACTCAAAATATTTAATTAAGATTAAATATTAATCCTCATGTTTATTAAAAAAGTTTTAATAAATATCTCCTCAACCCAAACCCTTGAAATAAATAAAACTTTATTTATTTCCTAAAAATCTAATTTATCCTCATCCTAAGAAGTTCTAGACTCTTCTAGAAAGTCTTCATTCTTATCCTAGGAAGTTCTAGACTCTTCTAGAAAGTCTTCATCCTCATCCAAAGCCTAGACTCTTCTAGAAGATGTCTTTAACCCTAATCCTAATCCCCTCCTAACCTTGTCACATTCCCTAAACATGGGTTAAGACTTACTAACCCAAGCCAAAGTTAACAAATATCTCCTCCTTCACCCACCCTCATTAAATGCCATCCACTTGCCTATCCCTAAGCTAATCCTAAACCATCCTAATCCATCCTCTTATCATTTGCACAACCCTAAGCAAGCTTGAAACCCTCCTAATCAAGTCCAAGTCGAAATTGCTCTCATCACCCTCAAAATATCTCAACCATAAAACTTTATGAAGCCCACTAGGCCATAAATGACTCTTCCAAGCCCTTTTATTGCTCTTACAAGTCATTATGAGGGTCTTTATGAAGATTTTATCCCTTGAGCCTCCTTTGTTGACTCATCCTTCCCCTTTCCTCCATCCTCTCACCATGTGACATGTGTCACTCCTTGATTGGCTATAAGGAAGCACAATCCATGTGCTCTCCTCTCATGCAATCTAAGCCCTCCATGAGCTTTTTCCCATCCTTGCATCTTAGCCCTCAATCCCTCAAGCCTCTTGCCTATAAATTGGATCCTTTCCCTTTGCAAAATAACACAATCCATGAAGTAAAGTTATAATGCTATTTTGAGAGCCAAATCCATACTAAAGCCATCTATCCACACCAAAAATCCACAATCATCCATTGAAGCCTTTGGAAGCATATTGAGCATACATCCTATCCATTTAGATAAAGCCACTCAACAAGAGAGCTTCTCATTGAGAGAGCCCATTAATGGCTCATATTTTCAATTGAGAGCTCATCTTAGTCTATCTTGAATTTTATGAATTTTGTTTAGTTTGTAGAAGCTTTATTTAAATTTGGTTTCTATTAGCATACTAACATTGCTCCTATACAGTCTCATTGTAGTGTTTGCATCTCCAAATATTAGATACTACATGCTTGCTCATATCACACAACTAGTTTCCAAAATTGATTCTCTAAAGTATCTCCTAAGTAAGGCTACACTTATGAGTAGATTGGAAAAATGGACGATGATTCTCTCTAAATTTGACATTCAATATATTGAGTGTAAGGCCATAAAGGATAAGCTACTGCTGACCAACTAGTTTAATTTTGCATCATGGATAATGCGCCTATGCAAATTGACTTCCTGGATACTTCCATTATGTACATTATGGATAGAACTTGGAAGATTTTTTTTGATAGATCACATACTCAAAATGTGTTGATGCTAGGATTATCTTTGTTACACCTCATGGTTGCACTATCCCAATGCCCTACAAACTATTGTTTCCATTCATAAATAATATAGTTGAAAATGAAGCTTAGCTTAATGGGATCAAGCTAGCTCTATAATGGAGGATAATATAATTGCATATCTATGGAGACTCTCAACTTGTCATAAATCAAGTAAACAATGAGTACCAAACTAAAGATGACAAGTTAGTACCTTACAAGAAACTGATTGATGCCTTGAGGAACTACTTCATGTTTGTCACATTCCAACAAATTTCTGGGGCAAAAAATAAAACTACTGATGTTATGGCTACTTTGGCTTCCATCCTACAATTGCAAGAGCACAATCTCACTTTGAATACTTTGCACTATTTTCAGTCATGATTCCTCTCATTATTCTACAACTTTCTCCTACTTGTGCAATCAAATAATTCTAAAAATCCTACATCCAATGAAAAATGCCAACTTATCCACAATGTCTCTCACTACATGCTTGTATCTAGTAACTTATATAGGAAGGGCTTAGATAGAACACTCAGGTTTTTCGAGATAGAAGAGTCTAAAAAGGCATTAACTAAAGTCCACTACATGGAAAATTTATTCATGCTCCTAGGTGTGAGCTCATTCTTTCCATCACACATTGGCCTTTTTAGTAATGGTCCTTTGACTTGGTTGGTAAGATTCACCCAAGTTCCTCTAGCAGACATAAGTTCATAATCATAGCAACTAAGTATTTTACAAAGTGGGTTGAAGCTATTCTTTTATCTATTACAACAAGAAAATATGTGGCCCTATTCTATTAAAAATAGATCAATACAAGTATGAATATGTGTTTCAATCATTTTTTTGTCACTAATGTCAAACTTGCTACTTGCTAGTAAGACAATTGCTTGGATGATTTGAGTACTATAATTTGTTTGATTAATGAAGAGGATTTTATCAAATGAGGTAACAATAAAACTTAGAGGAAAGGTTGAGTTATGATATGGAAAAGGAGTACAAGGATCAATTAAGACAATGATATTATAGTGCATTGATAATCTACTTAAGGTTGCAAAGGATGGATACGCTGATTAAGTTTAGAAGAATAATTTAAATGAAGTATGTCTGCCAAGCTTAACAATCTGCACAGTAGGTGTTGAGAAAAGTTATAAGTTGAGCAAAAAATTAGTTGGAGTTGAGCAAAGTCAATTTTAGTGTAAGCCAAGCGATACAGTGTAAGCTAAGTAAAGTTTAGTCAATGTCGAGCACTGGTAAACTTTAGTTCATGTTGAGTGTTTTGATAGTGGATGTCAAGAAACACAGTATGTACCATGTTGGGACTAAAAATTGCATGGTTAATTTTGAGTACTGTTGAGAAAATTGAGCCCTATAAATGCTTTTAAATGCATATGTACCTAGCTGTACCTTTGAGGCCCCTGAGGTGTTTAATGCTTCTAGCACCTTTCATTTAGCATGTCTACCTGTTCCATGAAGTTAAATTTCCATTTTGAGCTGTTCTGTGAAGTCTCGTTTTGAGGTAGTGTCAAATCTACATTTTACCCTAAGTGTCAAATAGTGACAAGAGGCTATGTTTGTCATTGAATATCTCGTACCCAAAAATGTTTCATGACTCACCACTTTGAGAGTGTTTAGTGTCCATACCTAAGAACCTATGTTTCAGATTTTGAGCCATTTTGAGTTCGTTTGACTAGGTTTCAAATCCCTCAAAGTTGGTCTTTTAATGTTGTCATGTTGATGCAAAATGTTTAGAACTTTGGGAAGCCCTATTTGACGTGCTATAACTTTTGACCGGTCGACTGAAATGCTAAATTTCCTTTTGTGTTGCATTTTAAAGGTCAAAGACTCGTTATGTTTCAAATTTCAACTTATGAAAAATCCATTTGATCAGTTTTCAAATGCAATTCTAAACGAAATTTCTAAAGTTTTACTAGTGTCATAAAGTGCATATTTGTTGGAACCCCTGTTCGTGATTTTATATCTTGAGATCCATGATAGATGAGATTGAATGGTTTATTCCCCTACATTCTAATCTCAAAATACTACAAGTGTGTCAGTTTTCAAGTCTTGACGAATTCGTCTGCACACTTTTCAAGGATCATTCCATTTGTAAAAAACACTATTTTACTGATGATCACTGTCCTGCAAATCTAGGTAGCCAACTTCAGATGCTGGCCAAATTTTCCCAATCATTCATCATGACTCCAAATCATGGAATTATATTCTCCTCATGACAATGTATCAATGCCCCAATTTTCAAAATCTCAAGTGCCTGTTTGCCTAGTTTTCAAGGCCAAAACCAAATGCAATTTCTAGCTTTCTGACATGTTTATCTGTAGGTGATTTTAAGTAGGCATGTTTGGAGGTTGATATCTTTTGATGTTTTCATGCAATGAGATTTGGTAGGCTTGTTGAATGTGTCCAAGAGAATGAAGATCCTGAGTTTCAGAGCCCAGCTAGGTGTTTATGTTAGTTTTTAAAGCTAGTTATCATGCTTTCCTGTCAGTGAATCATAGTTTAAAGGACAGTTATAAAATGAGTTTTAAGTGATGATTCGATGTTCAAATTGAATTTGATTCAGTTTGAGGATGTCAATGAATCAATTTTCATATTAGTTGTTCGAAAATGATTTTTTTTTTAGTCGAACCCACTTTGGGGTCCAACTGATTTCATCAAATTGATTGAGGATCAAATGTATTGTGAACAACAATGGAGCCAACTATTGTGAACAACAATGGAGCCTCAAAGGATGGGGACCCACGGGTTTTGATGCCCCATCCAGGTGAGAAGATTCCCCCTCCCCCCCATGTGGGCAGTGGGCCGTCTGGGACATGGGGACGCTGGTCGAATCTATTCGGGATAAAACCATCAGGTAAATCGTCTTTCCCAAAAGTCATTGACAAATCTGATAAGGAGAAAGGTATTTTTTCTCTGGAAATCCCTAGGGAAATTATTGACCACAATATCCTAAGCATGGCGAACACTCTGGTAGGAAAATTTGTAGGGCCAAGACCTAATATTGATGTAGTGAGGACATTTACCAGGAGAAAATGGGACCTTAAAGGGCATGTAGATGTGACTGCTATGGCCAAAGGCTTCATGTCTTTCGAGTTTTCTTGCTCGGAAGATTTTTCTCGTATACTATGCGCTGGGAACTAGTCTTTGGGCAGATCCAACCTAATATTGCAAAAATGGACATCCAACTTGGATTTGAACAATGATTTCCAATCTCAGGTTCCAGTTTGGTTGAGATTTCCGGAACTTCCTTTGGAATATTGGCATGAGGATGTCTTTGATGGCATAGCTAGGACCTTTGGAGAGCTCCTCTCCATTGACCCTGTCACAGCTGCTAAGAAAAGATTGAACTATGCAAGAATCTGTGTAGGAGTCATCGAAGGCCAGGACATGCCTCAAGTTTTAGAACTACAATCTCGTCTGGGAAACAGATCTCAAAAGATTGACTATGAAAGTGTGCCTTTCGCTTGTTTCCATTGTAAGAAGGCTGGCCACAAGGCTGGATCATGTCCACTTTTCAAAGGGAAGAGTACGATGGGAAAGGCTCGTCCACAAGGGGGGATAAAAGATTCTCTAGATCCCAAAAAAGAATGGAGGAAAAAAGCATCGCAAGTCAAGGCAAATGGAGAGGCAGAAGAAAAAACAAATTCTGCTCCTAATGCGCCCCAAGAGGAATCAGGGCCTCCTCGGGTGACTGGAAACTTAGGAGGGGGAGAAGAGGAAGGAGTGAAAGACGATTCAACACTTCTCCCCAATGTGAAGGAATCTGAGAAGAAATCTGAGGAGATAGGTGAAAAAAATGACTCTTCCCCCTCTAGATTCTCAGGAGGATGACTTGAAACTATCCTTTGTCCCGAACTCCATGGAAGAACCAAAGGAGGGGGAACCCATGTCCCAGGACCCTAATCCGGTGTGTTGTCCCCCCCCTTCAACAGTAAACAGAATCATAGAGAGGCTGTCTGCATCGACAATGGAAGATTTGGCGAGAATTGATGCTTGGCTGGACAAAGGACTAGAGGGAGAAGAGAATCCCTGGACGGAAGTCAGGAGTAGAAAGAAGAAGAATAGCAGGGACCCTTCTCCGGTATCTCCCCCTTCTACTAGAAGCATGGCCAAGGCTGATCTCGGCCACAAATCTAACCTAGTGGGAAGGACAAACAAGAATGAAATCAGGAAAGAGGAAGCCAGAAGAAACATTAAGGATGGTACGCAACGCACCATCCAGGAAGCATGTTTAGTAGTTAAATCATGAAGATCTTATCTTGGAATATTCGTGGACTCAATGGAATCCACAAGCAAGAAGTTATTAGAAACATGATAAGGGACCAAAGGCCTGATGTGTTTCTAATCCAGGAAACTAAAATGAAGAAGGAAAGGATGGAAAATATTAAGTTCAACAATAGCATGAAGGGCATAGCCTCTAACTCTGAAGGAGCGTCTGGAGGACTGCTATTACTTTTCAATGATAAGTATTTCAATATAGTAGCTGAGTATGATGAAGATAACATTCTTTTCTGCAGAGTTCAACATTTGCACACCAATGATTCCTGGTATTTAGTGAATATTTACGCCCCCAATAATAAGAGAGATAGAAAAAACTTCTGGACCAAAGTTGGTAATATGGTGCAAGATTGTGACATTAAGAAAGGTATAATCATGGGAGACTTTAACACACTGCTAGAAGATAAAGAGAAAAAGGGAGGTATGCCCCCGGATTGGGAAAGTAAACAGGATCTTTCTAACTTCATAAATAATTTGGCCCTTATGGACGTAGAGCTTAAGGGCGGATCCTTTACCTGGTCAAACAAGAGAAAAGACCATGATTGCATTCAGGTTAGGCTGGATAGAGCTCTTATTTCTTCGGACTGGCTTCAATCCTTCAGCTGCAGACTATCCCTGCTTCCCAGAATTGGTTCGGATCACTCTTCCATTTCTCTTGTTGTTTCCCCTCTGGTACACAGGAGATACCATCCTTTTAGGTTTGAGAAAATGTGGACCTCTCACCCTGACCTCATGGATAATATCAAGCTATGGTGGGGGATAGAGGTGGAGGGCTCAGCCATGTTCAGAGTCACCAAAAAACTTAGCAATGTGAAGAGGATGATTAAAATTTGGAACAAGTCTGATTTTGGTCACATCTTCTATGAAAAGAAAGAGTTATTTGATAATCTAACTATTATCCAAGATTGCATTCAGAAGGAAGGTTACACTGAGACCAACAGGGTTTCAGAGCTCAAGACCCTGTCTGAAATTCATAACATTATTAATAAGGAAGAAAATTTTTGGAGACAAAGATCGAGGATCACCTGGCTAAAGGAAGGAGATCGAAACACTAAGTTTTTTCACCTAACCACCCTCAAGCACCGTTGTAGTAACAGGATCTATGGTATCAAAAAGGGGCAAGAGCTATTAACTGAAGAATCTGCCATCTCGGAAGAAGCTGTTTCCTTTTTCTCTTGCCTTCTCTCTGAGGACCCAATGCTTTCCAATTTGGACCAAGAGGATTTGTTACACTGTATCCCTCAGCTCATTCAACCTATCCATAATAAACAGCTCTGTGCTATTCCTAAGGCTTCGGAAGTTAGAGAGGCTCTCTTTTCTCTGCCTGCTGACAAGGCTCCAGGCCCGGACGGTTTTCCCACTTTTTTCTTCCAAAGGTTCTGGCCGGTGATCATGGGAGAGGTTGTTCAGGCTGTCCAAGAATTTTTTGGAGCCAAATCTATTCTCAAGGAGCTAAACTCGACTTTTGTGGTTCTCATTCCTAAATCCCCTGGGGCGGACTCGTTGGACAACTTCAGACCTATTAGTCTGTGCAACTCTCTCTACAAGATCATCTCTAAAGTTCTCACTTTAAGAATGCTCAAGATATTTCCCATGATAATCTCGCAGCATCAATCAGGTTTTGTTCCAGGGAGACAAATTTTGGATTCTGTCCAGATGGTGCACGAAGTCATCCACTCTCTTGAGGCATCCAAACGGGAAGGTATGCTTCTCAAACTGGATCTTTCTAAAGCTTATGAAAGGGTGGATTGGTCTCTCCTTGGGAAGGTCCTCTCGACTTTTGGCTTTGACAGTAAAGTTTGCAAAATTATCTCTCAATTGGTCTCCACCTCCTCCTTGGCTGTTCTGGTTAATGGAGTCCCTTCTAATTTTTTCAAACCTTCCAGAGGCCTCATACAAGGAGACCCCCTTTCGCCCATTTTGTTCATCATTTTAGCTAAATTCTTAGGAAGGTTTATAGACCTTAGAAAGCGTGAGGCTTGTATCAAAGGGATCCTTCCCTCCTCTAATTACGTTCCCTTCACTCATCAGCAATTTGTTGACGATACTATCTTGGGGGGGGAAGCTTCTGTCAAAGAGGCCAGAGCCCTGAAGAAGATTCTTGATACTTTCTCCAGTGGGACGGGTCAGCTGATTAATTGGAACAAAATTTCGCTCTTTTTCATCAACATCTCTGAGTTTAGACAAAGTAAAATCGCCAGGATTCTGGGTTGTGGGGTAGGCTCTTTCCCCTCTACCTATCTTGGTCTTCCCTTGGGATCCTCACCCCCAGAGTCTTTTTGGAATGATATTTTGGATAGATTCAATAGGAAGATGGCTGGTTGGAAAGGGGTCTCTCTTAGTCAAGCGGGGAAATGCCTCTTAGTCAAATCTTCTCTTCAAAATCTGCCAATCTACGCCCTGAGCCTCTTTGGAATTTCGGGGAAAATAGCTGAAAGAATGGAGAAAATCCAGAGAGACTTCCTCTGGAATGGTAATGAAGGGAAGAAAAGATATCCTCTTGTTGCTTGGGAGAAGGTTTGCCTCCCTATGAGGTACGGAGGTCTGGGCATTAGAAAGATCACTCACCTCAATAAGGCTCTCCTAGCTAAACAAATATGGCGGATCTTCAGTAGCACCGGTGAATGGAGGGACACCCTAGTAAACAAGTACCTTAGAAGACCCACTCTTCTTTTCACCCTTTTTAATGAAGATATCCCAAAAGGATCGAACATTTGGAATGGGATCATGAAAGCCAGGGACCTGGCTAAGGCCAGGATATCATGGAAATTGGGAAATGGGAAGGACATCCAGTTCTGGTCGGATAGATGGCTTTCCCAAGATCCACTTATCAATAACCCTGTTTTTGAGAGATGGATGCAAGCTTGTACTGATCAAATTGGGCCCAAAGTTTGTGATTATTGGAATGGCCAGGAATGGAGTGACCTTTCCCTCATCTCTGAGGACTTGACTCCTATAATGCTTATGCTCAATTCCATGATTCCTATCAATTTGGGGGATGAGCTGGTCTGGAGGGATAATCCTAATGGAAGATACTCTGTTGCCTCAGGCTATAATTCCCTTTGGAGCTTAAAAGAGAAGGCCCCTTGGGCGGAGGCTTGGATTCTGGGTCTCACTCCAAAGATCAACATTTTTTACTGGCTGGCTCTTCAGAACAAAATCCTTACTCATGACAATCTCATGAAGCGAGGACATGTTATGCCCAGTAGATGTCCCTAGTGTAAGAATTAGGCTGAGACCGGAAATCAAATTTTCATCTTATCTGACTACGCCAGGGAGGTGTGGAATGTCGTCACACATGATAATGATACCCTCTGGTGCAAACCGGATAATCTCATGGATTTTTTTCCATCAGTGGAAAGGTCTTTGTAAGATTGCTGGTCGGCAGGATCACTCGGACTGGATTTTACCCCATTTTTGCTGGGGAATCTGGAAGGAAAGGAATAATAGAATATTTAGAGATAGAGAGGAGCCGGCTATAATCCTTGGCAGGAAGGTCTCGAAGAATATAAAGGAAAATCTCCAAGTGCTGAAGGAGGAAGAAGAAGAAGAAGGGGACATAAAGATAGCTAAAGAAAAAGACAGGAACCTCAAAAGGCAGGATGCTAGCTGGCTTCTCCCCCCAGATGGTTGGTCAAAAGCCAACTTTGATGGGGCCTCCAAGGGTAACCCAGGCCCTTCAAGCTACGGTGGAATCATAAGAAATAGCTATGGGGAGGGAATAGCTGCCTTTGCTTCCCCGTTGGGAATCCAGACTATTCATCTGGCTGAAGCAAGAGCTGCGAGTAAGATGGTCAAGTTGGCTTTTGAAGCCGAGATTACTAAACTCTGACTTGAGGGGGACTCCAAAAACATTATTAATACCATTAATGGTATTTCCCCTCCCTCGTGGACGATTGCAAACATAATTGCTGAGACTTGCGCCACTCTCACAAAGTTCGATAAGGTCCACGTCACTCATGTTTACAGAGAGGCAAACCCAGTCACTGATTGGTTTGCTAACAAAGGGGTTAACGCCACCAATAATCTGTCCTGGCATGCCGGAAAAGATTTTCCGGCGGAGGCAAAGTTGCTCATCGACCAAGATAATATCTTGGGAAGGACGACTCAAATCCAATGCAATTATGGATAATAAAGATTTCTTATTAAATGGTAAGTGCCATTATTGGCATCGTGATTTGCACTAGCAAAAGGGGTTTCCTCTGACATTTTGACACGTTCGAAAGGACGATACCATTATTTTCAGAAAGGGGTTTATTCATGGGTATCATAAAAGAAACATCACCATTTTTTCAAATGCAAATAACTTGCACAGATCAGAGTTCATGAGAATTGTGGAAGTTGATCAGGTAAACATGACGGGTGAGAGGAGTAGAAAGGAGCCGGGGGGGGGGAAGTTCAGAAGTGGAAGAACAAGGCCAAAGTTTGGAGAGAGCTGGAAAAGGGTGGGGTTACTAATTTCTTCGAGAAACTTCATGGCTCGGATCTTGAGATCACTAACAGCATGGTGAATTTGTGGAATAATGGTAAGGTTAAGGTGAACGGGGTCTACTTTAAAATTACTGAGGATGTGGTTGCTGAAGTCACGGGGATTCCGAAGGAGGGACATAAATTTTTCAGAGACAAGAAGATGTCTTCTAATGCTATCAAGGATTTTGTGAAAAACACTGAAGAGCTGAACAAGCTGGGCAAGAAAGAGACATTTTTTGTAACGGATACTATAAAGAAGCTCTGGAGGTATGTTCTCTACGTTGTCATTGAATATATAACCTTAGACCCCAGGTTTGATAGGGTTAGGACTCACCATTTTGTGATTCTGAATCATTTTTGACATGGTAGTAAGATCTCCTTCCCGTATTATCTTTTTAACTTGATGAACAAGGCCATTTCTAGTTTTAAAAAGAAAGCTACCGTCAACCCGGCTCTACATGAGGGTCTTCTGCTTTTGATTCATGAGCATTTCCACGCTCAAACCATTAGCAAAAACCCTATCCATGGGGCAGATGTTGACAAGAGCAGCTCCAGTTTTTCCTCAGATTTCGACGATGTCGAGAGCATCAGCTCTGATGAGGTTTTTGAGCATTTAGGTAAGAAGACTAAAAGCCATAAGAAGGATTACCCCTCTATCAAATTACCCAGCAGAAAGAGCCCTAGAGGTCATACCCCAGCTAAAATTGGCTCTGCTGAGGAGGAGGAGGAAATGGATACTGATGATACTGACAAGGTTTCGAAGGAGGAGCTGGATGAGGAGAAACTGAGAAAAAGACAGAAGAGGGAAGGAGAGAGCATGGAGCGATCTAGCAGTCAGGGAAAGGATTCTCTGCCCATTCCCCTCTCCCCTATACATCCCCAGCCTCCTTTGGAGGAAAATGATAACTCTGGACAGATTGAGGGGGAAGTGCAAGTTAATAACAGAAGGAAGGCATGGAAGAACTTCAATGTGAGAACGGCCACTATGGGAATTTACAGAGAGGCGATGAACCCCCAACTCCTGGTGGACGACCTCGAGAAGCCTAGACTCAATGAGCTAATTGACCCGACTATGGTAGCTATTTCTGATAATGCAAGAGAAACGAGTATGAATCTGTTGAACAATGCCCACAATAGCATGATCGACAACTTCAGATCGATTAAATGGCTTTTCCTTGAGCTTGAGGATGTCAGAGATAGGGTTTCCCAAATGGAAAAAATCAAGAGCAAGACAGGTGCTGAAAGCCAAGGCGATCGAAACAGCTGGGAGACTCTGATGGAGAGGAGAGTAAAAAATATTGAGAACTACAATCACAACCTGGCTAGTCAAATGATCTCCCTCCTCGCTTCGATCAATGACAACATCCTCTCTCTCTTGGATAATCTCAAAGATAGGAACCAGATGGAGGAAGATGATAAATAGAACAGAGACAAAGATAGGCTGGATGTGGATAAAGCCAAGGACATCACTATGGAGCAGGATCTGACGAACGCCCAGGATCATAAGGTAGAAGAGCAACAAGAGTGCGCCGAAGCTACCCAGACCATGCTTGAGATGGAGAAGTAGTCTACTAGGTTTGGTCTCTGTCCTTTGGTTTTTGTTTCTCCTGGCTTTGGCTTTTTGTCTGGTTTCCATTTTTTCTGGTTGGTTCTCTGGCCTTTTTAGTGGGCAGCTGTTTCGGGCTGGGCCTTTGGGCTTATTTTCGGCCGTAAGGATTATGATTTGGCTGGGCAATTTTTTGCTTATTTTCAGCCTTTCTTGTTGTTAAACTTATGGGTTTCAGGACCCCTTAAAACCTGTTTACCTTATCAAAAACTACGTGCAAATAATTTTTTATTTTGATTTTATAAATCAGAAACAACATTTCAATAAATGTCTCCATGAAAAGAAGATGCCAAATAAAAAATGGAAGCCTCATGCATTAGAGAGGACACACAACATTGAGACAGAGTCATCCATAACCAATAAGATCAATAGGGAAGTGGCGTGGTCAAAAACAAAACACGAAGAATAAAGCCCACACATTAATAAGTATAAAGTCGCCATGTCAAAGAAGTAAAGCCATGACTTGCAAGAAGTTTCCATGCTAGGAAAAATAGGTATATAGAAAATGAGACCACACATCAAAAGAAGAAAAAGCTTCATCCATAGAACATCCCACACCAAGCCGCAAGCTAAAACACAAAGATCCCACATCTGCAAAAGAGGAACACATTAGAAAACAACCATGCTATTGAAAAGAGATGCCACCAGCAATTGCAGGGGACTTTCAAACAAAACAAGTCTAAGCTGTGGCAAGAAAAAGAAAAAGCCAAATCCTCAAATGAAGCAACCGACATCACATCAAAAGCCGCATGTGATAAAGGAAGCTGCTGTAGTAAGACAAGGAGCTCACGTAGAGCCTCATGGCAGGAATCCATAGAGTATGTTGCAGACAAGTTTAAAAAGAACCAACACATAGAGAAAGACGTGAAGGCTTAGCTGCATATAGAGGAAGCAGGCTGGACAGATTCCTTTTAAACAAGCTATCCATACTAGAAGGAGCCCATGCCTCTAAACAAGCTGCCTACTCACACCAACAGACATAGAAGAGACCCTGCCAAAAAAGAAGAAAATTAACCAAAAGGAAGTCTGCGCAAACAAAAGGATATGGAATTAAATCTACTAGCAAAAAAAAATAGGAACCCACACATAAAGTTTTATAACAAAGCTGTCTCAGTCCAAGGTAGGGAGGACGACATGTAAAGTGAAAGAAATCTACACCAGTTCAAAGCAATCAAGGAGGAGGCCCACGAATGCAGGAAGAAGGTAAAGATGCCAACGCCAAGCAGGAGAGTCAAAGGAGCCATTTGGAGAGGCATTCAACATTGAATCAAAGTATTATTCTGTTCATGAATGGAGTGATTCACAAAAGAATCTCTAGATTGTTCCATCAAATATTGAGTAGGGAGAATGATCAAATGTCATTTTCCAACTATGGAGGAAATACCAGCAAAAAAGTAGCACCCATGAAAGTTGTAGGAAAGTTGTTATTCCCCTTCGCAGGTCTCAAAACATAGAGTAGGCCCAAAACACTAATAGATCAATATCCCACATCCGCTAGGAAAAGAGAAATTTCAACGTTTAAATACACTTTTGTGCTATACACATAGTGTCTTACAGATAGTGCCCTTTAGAAGGGCAGCGCTCATGTGCGTGGGACCTGCTATTGACAGGTGGCATGATAACCTAAAATTTTGAATAGATGACGACATCATAATTTTAAATGAAGATGCTCTTGTGGTGAGGTGGCGATGGAGGCTCAGATAATGACACGTGTTCAATCGAACGACAGGGGCATACTGCAAAACTTAGATGCCCAAGAGATAAGTAATGCAGGTATGCGAGATCGTGCCACATGGCATTGAGTCTAGGGTGTGCTGATGTGGTGCTCAGGAGTAGATTGAGATGGAGCCTCAAGATCATGACATGTGTCACGATCCAACCGTCAGCACATGCCAACATTTTAGAGATGCGGACCAGTTATAAAATGCAGGTGAGTGGGTGTGCGACACATGGCATTGGGCCCATAACAACTGGTGACATGGCAGATGATTAGATCAGGCGAGCCAATCAGGGGCTGACATGTGGCAGTCGGTCAAAGCCAGTTGACCCCAAAATGAAAGGATAAAGGGAAAAATAGAATATTTAAAATATCAAATTTTTATTATTTTCCAAATATGCCATATGCAGTTTGAGTTTTTTAAATTCAGAAGGCTTAAATCTAAAGTTTTAACTTTAGAAGGTTTTAAATTTTTGAAATTTTAAACTAGCCAAGTTGCATGCCTGAGTCTTCTACCAGCGGGTATTTTTTGAACTGAGATTCAGGGGATTTTTGAGAGGCTAATATAGCGATATTATATATCACCAGAATCATGAGGAGATGAACTTTTCGATTATGGAGTTCATTTTTGCACAGGAATTCATGGGTTCAAGTTATAGCCAAAAACTTGAAATTTGGGGCCTTCTTAGTGGAATGAGCCAAAATTGAAAATGCAGTTACAAGATCAGTAACAGACAATGAAGATGTAGTTAAGGTCAAATTATGATCAGATTCACTCAGTAAAAACTCAATTTCACTAGCTTTTCATAAGGTAGATCAAATGTTTTGGATGCACAAAGGATTTCATCATTAAACTAAGGATATTTTGAAATCAGTTGCAAGTAATGATGAAACCAAATTAGATCAAAATGGGAGAAGGAAGAGAGAGGTTATTTAGTTGTAGAAGATTGAATTCCAAGTGGACACATGTCATTTTGAAATTAGAACTGGGAATTCACCTTTGTCTATATCTTTCTTTCTCTCATTCTTTGTAGGGGTTCCAGTTTTTTGGAGAAAATTTGCACACTATTGTGATACCAAGGTTTTGGTTCTAGTCTTGATGCATTCCCAATACTGAGCCACCATATTTTTCAGCATAATTCTCTTGTATGAACAGTAGTAGGAAGGATAATACAACAAGTTATGATATGTTAGGTGTTTTCATGTTTTGATTGCATGCATTTGATTGTATTGTTTCAAGGAAATGAATACAAAGGAGCAAGAATTTCATTAGTTTCATTCTGATTCTCATCTTCGGTCTCATTGAATTTTCAATGTTTTATGATTTTTGAATAAAGAACTTAGGTCATAGTTGCAGTCCCTTAAGACTGTATGTTGTTTTATTGTTGCTTATGACTCAAGGAGTTATGTAAAAGCTTTAGGAAATCAACAAGGTTGCAAGTTTATTGAGAAGGATATCATGTAAGAATGATATTTAGATTGAACATGGATGTCTATTTATAAGGTGAATGGATAGATTGTATATCTAAAGATACAAATATGTCTCCGATATCTATATGTATGTGATTAATTCATGGAATTGCCCAATAGATAAGGCACTGATCGTTTACATGATCACTTGTTCATGCTACTATATATTAGGGGTTTTGTTGAATTCAAAATCTTTTAATCAAATTAGTTCAATTTTTCATGTTCTTGTAGTGGGCTGAAAAGAACTAACCCTCACTTAACTTTTGAGATTCATAGATTTGCATTTAGCTACTGTAGATTTGTGTCATTTCATGAGTCATCAGGAGATATAAGGGGTTTTCATCTGCAGTAAATAAGTTTAGATTTATGTTTTAAATGCACTGTTACCATATCTCAGAACCCCAAGGTTAACCCGCCTAGGTCTTGTAGAGCCTGAAGTGAAGAAGGAGTTATGCCTTATAGTTGGCCCAAGACTGCAGTCAGGTGCATTCATCATAGGAATTTGCTAGCCTTAGATGCATTGGTCTGGTTTCTTGGTCATTTTCAAAACTATTAAATCAGGAGCCAACATACCGAGCATCAAAAGCAAGTTAATACTGAGTGTCAACAATATGAGAAAGATCATGAATTTGATGAATCTAAGCTGACAAGTTTGATTTCTTGGATTGTGTGAATTGTTTGGAAGATAATCTTGATGAGTCGATGGCATAGAATTCAAGATGAACTGTATTGAGGTGAATTCAAAGAAGATTGAAGGAGAAGTTTCTAGAAGGGAATGAAATGAAATGATGGGTAGATTCATTGATCCTACCTAATCCAACCTAATCCTAAAATGGAAGGAGGATGAATGAAAAAAGATCTTAATTTTCTATATATACAGATGGCTAGTCAAAATAAAAACTTTTCATGTGGAAGAACCTAAGGAAGACAAGGAGTCTAGGTTATTGCTTTATTCAATGACCTAAGAAAGAGACTACATTGACAAGAAAAGCAAAAGGCTTAAAGGTATGGATGCTTGAAGGGTTAACAAGCTGTCAGAGTTGAAGTGTGTGAAAGCCAAGTAGAATGGAGGATAGAAATAGAGATCTGTAATCTATAAATGTGTTGTAAGTTGTTATCAGATCAAGCCTTATTGTTACTTTCTAATCATTGTACCAACCTAGGGTAAATCCTTTGGATTAAGGTTGACATAATAGTCATTTTTAAATCCTTTAATTGGGTGACATTCCAAGTGAATGATTTAAAGTCCTCTAACAAGGCTCACTCCTAAAAGGGTGATTGATATCCTTTAACTAGGTCACATTTAATAGTTCGCATTGTAACCTTTAATAGAGTTGGCCTTTCACATGGCATCAATTTAGAAGAGTGAGAATGAGTAGCATGCTACTGGTGGTTTTTTCCAAATTGGGTTTCCACATTAAATAATGGTGTCAAATGTGTTATTGAATCTATTATGTTTCATTTTTACATTTTTGCAAAGTTGATCTAATAGTAATCTACAAGTTTAAGTGATTTTATGATCTAATGGATGCATGCATGATGAAAATAATTTATGAATATGGGTTCACTAAGTTGTGAAAAGTGTTAATTGTACATCTAGACCTTGGATAAATGATTCACCCCAACTCTTAGTTATTCTAAAGAATTTCAATGTATTAATACTAAATCATATCATTTTCCACTATGGTATTCCTTTGTCCATAGTCACTGACAATGGAGGGCAGTTTAAAAATAAGGACCTAAGACAGCTCTGAAAAAGGTTTAAAATTGAACAACATTGGTCCTCAATATACTAACCCCAAGGAAATGGCCAAGCTAAGGCATGGAACAAACATTGTTGAAGATCTTGCATTGAATGGTTCACAAGTCAAGTAAAGATTGGCACTTATAGATCAATCCAACATTATGGGCCTATAAAAAAAATTTGAACTCCTATAAGGCCTACACCCTTGTCCCTAGTCTATGGTTTTGAAGTTGTGCTTCCTCTAGAAGTTGAGATTCCCTCTCTATGAGTCTCTGTACATTGATTAATTATTGACAAGGACCATAGGGCTCTATGAGTTCATGAGCTAGAAACTTTAGATGAGCACTAAAAGGCTACTTTTGACCACATGTGAGCTTATCAAAAGAGAATGTCTACCACCTATAATAAGAAGGTCCACCACATGAATTCAAATTGGGTGATCTTTTTCTTGTATAAAACCCTAAGAACCAACAACACAAAGGGTAGAAGGGTAAATTTGAGCCTAACTAGTTGGCTCCATATATTATCACTGATGCATTTTGGTCTAGTGCTTATCAACTTTCTATACTTGAGGGAGAATAACTCTCCAAGCCTATCAATATCCTACATTTGAAGAAGTTCTATGAGTAATACTCTCATGGCTTAGCTATTTGTAAATACTTTACGAACTTAAAAAATCTATAAAAAAACATATATGATGCTGAAAAAATCCTATAAAATAGAAAATGTCCTAAAAAAAGACCATCTTAATGAAAACCTAGAAATACATGCTCTAATGTATCACCAAAAAAAAAAAAAAAAAAAAAAAAAACAAAAAAATCATAAAAAGTCCTAAATTTTTTCCAAGTAATTAAAACTTTGAAACATGCACTACTTGAGACCCTTTCACCTATGTCTACTAGTTTCACTTTGCACTCACTCACTTCACTTTGCTTCACCTATCTTGGAACTCATTCTCACATCTAGGTCTAGGGGGCACAACTATTTAGTTTATCAGGGTCTCATTATGCATTGGTACTTCTTTGGAAAGCTTGTCTAATAGTATTTCTCAACACTTTTAATTGAAATCAAATATTTCTCAACACTTTTTGGCTACTTTAGCTATGGTCTAGCATGTTATGATATTTCTCACTGGAAGAATTGTGTCCTAAAGAGATGGTCATGTGACTTACACCCATGCACTTAAACATTAAACATGCTGAAGCTCGGTGTACATTATTTTCTTTGTGTTCTATCTATGATGATTTCTTTGCTGAGTGTTCCCTCCCTAATAGTCTCTTGAGCATGTCATGGACTAGAAGATTGGAGGCATGGGGCATGTTTTAATTAATTTCTTCTTCTGGGCATACTTTGTCAACCTAAAGTGTCATGAGCATTCATGCTTGTCCTACTTGACATTTTGGATCTACAACATATCATCATTGTCTATTTTGCTAGACCACACTCGAGGCTTATCCTAACACTTATGCCTTGATACAAGTGTAATTTTGCTATACTAAACTTAGGGAATCTAACTACATTAATCACTTGACTTACATGTCTTTGATGCTTAGGTTTGATTCCCTCATACCTATCTAATATAGAGCATATCTATATCCTCATAGTTATACTAGTCAGTATTATATGATATTTTAATGTCCCTAATAATGCTCAATGATAAAATTAGAGCCTAAAAATTATGTGACCCTTGCAAGTCAACCTCTTTGCATACTATTTTACATTTTAGATCATTCTTAGTCTTGTATATGGAAAGAGCTCTCTCTTCATCTTTCACAAACATGTCAGCTAATTGCGTTCATTTCTTCTCATTCCTCCTTTGATAATATATTTCACTCCTCATCAATCACATCCACTATCTTACTTCTTCTATTTGTCTCTCATCACAAGAGGTTAATTTCATCACCACATATAATCTATCGAAGTATCACATTTCCAAAATATGAGTCCACATCATAACATGAGAGCTCAAACACTTATGAGAGAGATACATTCATAGGCATAAAAATGTAAAACATGAGCATACATGAGAAAAATCACATGGAAACATAAGAATAGCTACTAAAACTTGCATCACATGAGCATGAAAATAGACAAGTACACAATGAATATCAAATCCAATATCTCATATATCTTAAGATCAATCAAGTCATATACATGTGAGATCCAAAAAATATGGATAAATGTCCTAAAATACATATATACATAAAAATATTTCTCAAGGACATCATCTTAGACCTACACCTAGACCTAAGATTGATGCCCTCCCTCATGAGTAGGTTGTGACTAAGGAGGAGGTACTGGTGTCCTTGTTGGTGGCTAGTTGGATCCATCCATTCTCTCTGAGTAGAGAGGTACTTGCTAACCCATTGGAATTGCAATAATATAGACTCCATGATAGTAAGCTGCTCTCGCTCCCTATCTCTCCACCTCATAATGAGCCTCCACTAGATCATATTGCAAAGATCTCTCTTTCTTATTAGCCTCAACCCTTGCATCCACCAACTACTAGGCTCTAACCGCAATGGTCATCCTTAACCCCTATACCTCCACCCCCAATGCCTATATCTATGCATCTTGAGGATCCTCCCCATTCCCCACTTAGGGTGCTCTCACCTCTTCACCCACCAACATTTGACCAATCTCTCCTCCTCATTAGGCTCCTCCTTCCACTTGGCCCTCTCCTCCTCCTCTACCTCCTCCCTCTCAACCTAGATTTGAGACCGTGTTTGACTTCTTAAAGCTCCCCAGGAGCTACTCCTAATCTCCATTAGCCTTGCTTCTTTATCCCTACCTTTGCTACCCCTTTTATCTCCACCATCTCCACTATCCCCTCCATGTCCTCCTACCTAAGGTAAGCCATCCAATATCATAAATTGGGGAAATAAATGTCTCTACATCTCATGGAGATATGTTGGATCTGTCCCACCCTTGACTCTCCTTAGCTTTGAATTAGACATCTATCATTCTCTCTATAGATATGCCTTGTCATTGCCCAAACTATCTCCACACCCAACTGATAACAATACACTCAAAAATATTTGAGTGTATGCCCATGAGTGGTCTTCTCTAGAACATGTACTCTAGCTCCCAAAAATTAGATCATCTCATACACTATTGATAGGGCCTCTTCTCAAATGATGGTAGCTCATAAAAAATTCTCTTGTAATATTTAAGATCTCCACTATGAGTTTGTGGGATAAAACCAATATATTTATATATGAATGAATGTCTCTGCTCTCGTGGTTGTACCTATAGTCACACCACTGCTATATGTTCCCATGCCCCAATATGGGACAAAATAAAACTATAGACCCATGTCCTCCCATCTTGGTACACGATCTTATGGAGCTTGTTGGCTTGGTTTTTCACCACCCTTGTTTTGTTGTATTCTGTAGTGAAAAAACCCTAAATGTGTACCCCAAATAATTTGAAATTTGGTCAAAACCCTAGGAAAAATTCACCAAGTAACCTTGTACCTAGCCTTTAAAAACCATAGAAAGTATCATTTCAAATAAATTTTGGTGTGACATTTTTATCCTAAAGGTTTATTTACGTAAGAATGAACTTTTTAATCTTTTGATAAACCTTATAAATCTTGTCTTAATTGCAATTTCTTTTGAGCATCGTAGATCCTTTTGAGATTGAGGGTTGAGGCTTGCCCACAATATGGAGCTACAAGGGCTTTAAATATTATGGGCAAGTTCCTCTTCAACACATAGCCCCTGCTAACATTCAAACCTCAGTGCGCCGCAAAAGTTTTTGTTGTTAGAGTCAATCAGACCTTTTACAAAGTTGTCAGTGTTCCCTGTGCATGTTCTGAATTTCCTGGTTGGTCTTTTAGTGATATTAATACTTTGCAATCCAGATTTTTTGACCGTTAATTTAGCAAGAATCAAGGGCTGGCACTTGCCCGCAATATGGAAGTACACAATTTTTAAGCAATGTCAGCAAGCCCCTTAGTGATGCGTGGCACAGTGTGACATCATGGGCATACCTTTCTCAGAAGATAATAACAGCTTGTCTTCCATGGCAATTGTAAGGTGAGTTGGAATATAAAGGAAGTGTCTCATTGGTTTGTCTAGCTGACTAGGTATACAATTGTGCAAGATTTTTAATCACCATAGATTTAAACAAGATCGACAGAATGCGCTTGCCCACAATATAGAACTGATTGGCTTTTAAATAATGTGGGCAAGTGCATTTGTGACACGTGGCAAAGTGGGACCAATCCTTGAAAGGAATGCTAAGTCATGCCATGCTGGAAAGGTCAGATGAAGTAAAGCACACTAATTGGTAGTAGGTGACAAGTATGCCAAGTTGGGAGCAATGATGTCATGGGCACGGAAACATTAAATGTTGCATTCATATTAGTCATAGCACATTGGTTAAAGGATGATATTTTATTGGTTAGACAAGCTAAGTGGGTTGTCAAATAAAAAGATTTGGACTCGCTATTGATCTGGGTAAGATCGACAAAGAGTGCATGCTTGCAATAAGAAGTTCTAGGAATTTTAAATAATGAGGGCATGCACCCTTTTGACACGTGGCTGGGTGCTCTAAATTTTTTAAAGGCATTTTACTTTTTGAAATAAAGCCGTTTGATCTTTGAGAGATCGATGGGTCAAATTCAAATTTGAAATATAACATGAAACTAACGGTTACAGGAATTAATATGACTCAAAGTTTCCTTTGTGTGACCTCAATGCATTGGTGTAATATGAAAAATTTCCATTATTGAAGCACACAATCACAGGTTTTCTTAGAGCGAAAGGATTTCCTGGGAAAACTGATTATTTAAAGAGTGCTATGCATGATGATTTCCTAGAACAATTTCCCTTATCAGTAAATGAAATAACTAAAGGTAGGGAGCTCATTCCTAAGAACCCTAGGGTAGTTGTCACTGAGGGTTTCTATGATAGGGAAAACTTGGTAAGAGATGCCCAAGTATCTATGGGAGGTTTGCAATTGTTCAAAAAATGGTTTTTAGAAAGGAATTTAGATACCCCCACGAGCAATGTCTAGGAATTCAACATTGGAAGATTAATAGTCCCTACAGTTTTCTTTGACAGTGATCTACTGACTGACCTGGCTAAGAAATATGATCTTATTACGGGGTGGGTGAAGAATCATTCTGGAGTCAATATTTTTAGGGTTTTCCCTGAGCTTCTCAGTGAAGTTTTTAACCTTAACCCTAACCATGCTATGCATGAAACCATTGATATGGATGATTCGCAAGCAATATATGATGCACAAAGAATATACCTGAGGATAGGGCTATTGCAGGAGCATGCTGCTAAAGTTGTAACCTTATCTATGATTACTGCTAGCACACCTGAGCCATTACTGAAAAGACATTTTAACCCTAGGGCTCAGGCATTATATATTTCTCTTTATAGGATTTTTAGAATGGATGAAGCCGAGTAAATCCCAGGCTCAATTGTCCTCATAATGGCTCAAACTCTTCAATTTGGGATGAGCACTATTCTAGATTTTGCTACTTTTCTTGAAAAAGAGATTCACAACGGTTTGGTGGGGATAGCACGGGGAAAAGTGGATAAACCTTTCTGTTGGTATTCATTGCTCATGTATGTATGTTTGTATAAGGGACTTGCCTTCTTTTCTAAGGGTATGGAGCTGGAAACAACTAGGAATGGAGAGAGGAATCCAATGCAGTTGTGGAGTGTGGATATGACCTCAAAAGCCATAGATGCTAGTTATGTGAGGTTTGATAGATATTTTGCATCAAAGCTTAGATTTCTTTTGAGAGGAGACAACCCTAGAATTCCACAAGCACTGTTAGAATTGGTCAGACCCAAGGACCATGCCAAAGGGCTATTGGTTAGTCATAATTGGGGGGATATAATTCCCTATAATGTTTCAACAGTGATAAGAGGATATGGCTTGCTGGGAATTCCTCATGTGCTACCATTTCATGTGCCTTTGAAGATAGGAATAGCTGAGCTATTATGGCAAATAGGCACTATAGATGAGAGGGAGTTTCCTAAGAAAGGTACATTTTTTCCAATTGTTATTGTGGCACATGATTTTGTCTTTGTAAGGAAAGGGTGGAAGCATTTGAATTTGTTCTTAGATAGATATAACATGGCAGAATCTCATGCCAGGTTTATTAACCCTAAAGGATTTTATGACCTCTTGAGAGAGAGAATAAAAGCTTCCCACATGGTGCAACAAGTTTACTATCCAGAGGATGTGATTATAAATGTTTTTACTTTGCAAGAACAAGAATTGAGAAAGGAGAAATGGATAGTATTTATCAAAACCCTAGAATTCATTAATGCTTTTGAACCCCATTATGATCCATTGAAAGATAAGAAATATGGGGAGCCAAGATGCAGGCATTGATGAATAATTTTTCTATGATAATACAAGTCATGAATGAGAAGAAGGATGCATATGCCAAGGCTTATCCAGACAAGGTTGCAGAGTGAAGAGGAGAATAAATAGTAGAAATATGGTGTCTCTAGGTCAGTACACTTTGCAGAAAAGGGTAGGATATGTAATGATCTAGAATGTGCAATAGGTTCCTCCTCAGTAGAGACCAAGGCTAGAAAGCCCACCTGTAGCTAGTGCTCCAAAAAGATAAAAGTTAGAGCAAAAGTCTTCTTCTCAAATGGAGCAATATTCCCCAAGCTAGTCTCTAATCAAAATTGATGATGAAACATCTCTAAGAGAGTAGCTTAGAAAAATTGGTGGATAGGGAGATGTAATTTTTACTGCCACAGATTTGGAGATTGGAGAGCCACGAGAACCACCTACACCTTCCTTAGATTTAATTGTTGCTGATTACCAAGGTAAGGAAATTGATCCAATAGTTGCCCAAGCCTTAGAAAGGTTTATTATTGATGAAAATTTTGTGAAATCTAGGGCATTTGCTCAATTTTTATGGAGGCTAAATATAGGAAATTTTGAGAAGACTTGTGAAAAGATAAAGATAGAACAACCTGATAAAGTAGATTCTGCTATTAAGGAGGAGGTAAAGTCTAAATTTTTGAATTATTTTTCTCAATTTACCCCTAAGGCTGGTAGGCAAGTAATTAGACAGTCAGGAGTCCTTATTTTGCTAGAATGGGATATAGTGAATGCCATGGTTTTTGATTCAGTAAGGAAGCAAAAGGACGTCCAATTTAAAATTGAGGAAGAGATATTATAGGCTCACAGGGGAGTCAAATTTAGTGATGACCACCAAGCCCTTGTTATTTGGTCAATTGAAAAAAGAGACAAGACCAGAATGCATGAAATCTCTACTGCACAACATACTGGTGCATTGATAGTTTTTAGGGCTGGTGAGGTTGGCAGTAAATAGATAATAGGAATGGCCTCAAAAATGTTAAAATTTGGTAGTGTTGTATCTGGCCAGGAAGAAGATAGATTTTCCCAACTCAAATGCTAGGTTTGAAGAATTTTTGAAAGCATATGAGGAAAGGGATATGCAGATACAATCATTAGAAAACAAAGTATCTCAAATGGAGAAACAACTAGGGAAAAGAAAAGTAGAAGAATCTAGTAGACCCAGGATTGTATACCCCCCCAGGCCACCTATTGAACCTTTCAAATCCACTCCAATTGTTGAAATACCAAACACCCCAGAAAGGCCATCATTCTACACTGCAGAGGAATTTGAGGAAGAAAAGAATAAATTATATGCACTGCATGTGGAACTAAATGATCAGTATGAAGAAAAATTGAGACAGGGTGTCATGTATTTGGTAGATAGAATTGAATGACCATCATTTTTTGATTTGTTATCAGGGATTGCAACCATCAGGGATGAGTTGAAGAAAAATGAGGCTACATTCAAACCCCTTATGCAAAAATGGATAGAAAGAAATAAAGATATCACTATTATGTGTATATTTTTCATTCAACTACCATGTCATCAAATAGAACAGATCTTTGATTTGCTAAATAAATTGCAAGGTTTTGATGACAAACAAGATTATTTTCAAAAAAGATTAATTATTTGTTTTTCCAAATATGTTGTAGAGAAATTTGATTTATTTCCCTGTTCTCTAAAAAGTGTTGATAAAGTGAAAGAAAAATAAAGTGAAAGAAAAAGAGGAGTGGAAAAGAGAATTAGATGAAATTCTTTTTGAAAGGATGAATAAAATTATTAATGAAATTGGTCATTTTTTATGGGCCTGGAAAAATGAGGAGTTGGCAAAAGTATAGTTATTTTATAAAGATGTCAAGAAAAACCTTGTTGATATAGAGGCAGTTGCAAATTCTTTAATAACTGTACAAAGGGAGGTTCTAAATTTTGATTGGCCAGATGACACTACTTATAATGAGTGGAAAGATAAATTCATGTCTATAGAGTAGATGTTAGAAGATGACAAGGCAGAAGATGATGCAAGTGTAACTGTTACTTTAACAGTTGATGATGAAGACAAAGAAAATCCCCAAGTTAAAGTAAACTTGTAGGTAACTAAAGACGACACATCACTTTCAAGCGTCATGGTCACTTATTCTGAGGAATCAGATTGATAGAAGAATCAAATCATTGTACTTTTCCAATTCCAAGGGATGTAATAGAAAGGGGCCCACAAAAGGAATGTTTGATGTATAAGTATTTCTGTTACTCACATTTTTGTCATTTTGTGATAGGTGTATGTAAATATCTCTTATAAATTACACTTGTCAATTTCTCTTAGCCTGAAGCTTGTTGCATCTCACACTATATAAGTTAGATTCTAGGGCTAGAGAAAACGTCTAATTTCTATTGTTTCTAGGTGATATACTTAGTTTTTTTTTGGTCCAAGGTTTGGAGCAAGTTCTATGATGTATTATCTTTGTTAGTTCTTGAGAATACATTAATATAGAATGATCTCTGTGTTTTTCCTAAGGCCATTCAATGTTTATTGCAAATGTATACAATTTTCAAAGAAAATGAATACAAATTATGAGCTGTTCCCATATCAGTTCTTTCTGAATTTTGTCTCCTTTTAGTTACTTAGTTATCTTGATATTGTATGAGTAAAGGATTGTGCAATTTAATGCAATCCATTTAGGTTGTATATCTGTTCACCATTGCTATTAGTTCAATGGATTAAGTAAAAGCTTTGATGAACTAGATAAGGTTGCTATAGTATTAGGAAGGATGTTTTGAATGATTAATTCCAATAAGAATTGCTGATAATATTTTTTGTAAGGCAAAAAATTAGATCTAAGGATTTGTAGTAGACTCTGAATCCTAATGGATTAGGCACTCGTCAAATTGATTTAGCTAGAAGAGAAATATGTCATAAATGGATTTCAAATGCAGAATTATAATCAATTTTACTTTTATTTCCTGAAGATCTTCAAAGTTGGCCGGTACTTGTTTGCATGGAATGTTTTAGCTTCAGTTAGCCACTATTACTGAGAACACGTATAGATCTATAGAAGAATTTTGGCCAAATTTGTTATATGAGATGTGTTTATCAAATTGTCAAGAATTATGTATGTCTTTGAGGATTTGAGATGAGAATCAGAATGAAACTAAAATAATTCTTATACAGTGTTTCCCAGTCTTGAATCATCCCTGTGTATACCCACCCTGGTTTTGCAGAGCCTAAAGAGTAGAAAACCACCCTTGGTTTTGTTGAAGTTGGGTCCAAATGATTTGCACATATAATTGTTAATAGGAATTGGCTAATCCTTAGATTGTGTGAGTGATATCATTTTCGTATTGAGCTTTTTGTTGATTCAATAGTTTTAAAACACCAGCATAGCTCATAATACATATCTACAAGGATCGTAGGTCTCCACACCATCCTCCGAGGTCAACTTACTAGATCTGCTACCAATTGAACCCAGCCCAAAGGGAATCCCTTCTGGGTCCTACTTGGGCTACTAAAGAACACACTAAATAGGCTACAGGATATTGATCCCCATACTCATCTATCAAGTGCTCCTTGCTTAGGTGCCTATCTAGGATGGTAACATCCTTAATTAGCTCCTGCACTGTAAACCTCTCATCTATCAGGGTTTGATCATAATATACCTATGACACACAAATATTCATGTAAAAACTCATAGTATAGAAACCATGAACCAAAAAACTTAAAGAAATATTTATCATACTCACTAGATCTCCACGACACAGTACTTGAAGGATGCAATATACATCCTCTAGTGAGATCATGACCTCACCAGTGGGAAAATGAAAGGTGTTATGCTCACTATGCCACCTCTCTACTAAAGTTATCAATAGGCCATGGTTTTCTTGAATATGGGGCATTTGCAATAGCCAACCAAAGACCATGGTCTCTAGTAGTGTTGTGTCATCATCATCTAGACATTGTACAACTTGCAACCCTACAACCTTGGGGGTTGTGATGTGCAAAATAGGAAAATCCATCTACATAACCAAACAAGAAGAAAAAGAGCATCAATACCAATCATGATGAGTCAAATCAAGCTATAAGCATCTAAGCAAGTGAGAAATCCAAAGCAATACAATCAAATTCTACCTTAAAACATGCAAAATTGCTCAAAAATTAGACGTGTGGTACTTTCTACAATAACCATGCAATATTTCTGGTTGATTATGTATTGAGTGATACTTTTTATAACTATTGGCAATACTTTGTTCCTGTGTGATACTTTGCATAGTGTCGTGCGACTAATAGGTGCCCCCATGCAATACATTCTTATATAGTCATGCGATACTATGTGTTTGTCAAAAGTATTTTGTGACATTTTTTCATAACTAGCATGTAATACTTTTAAAGTATAACATGATATTTCACACTAAACTAATAAAAAATGAGAAAAATGTGCTATAAATGACCAAAAAACTCAAAATCTTTGATGATTTATCAGGGCACCATACTATGGAGGCCAATTGTGCAATTGGTTGTGCTTGAATTTTTGTTGGTGAGTCAAAATAGCTACTAGAGCCATCATTATCTCTCTCAGATCACTCAAATCTCTCAAAATCACAAAGGACAAAATGAGTTTAAAATGACTCTTGGACCCCTTATATAGTCCTTTGACCCAATTTTTGATCTCCTCAAAATGTTGCGAAAATTGCACCTTTGGCTAATTTTGATGCCTTGGATCCATTTTTGGGATTGAAATCAAAATATGAGTTCATCTCAATGGTCAAAATTGCATTTTAAAATTCTACCTTATTTTATGTAGTTAATTGACCTTTTGAGGTCTAATCTTCAAATCTTGCTGGGGCATCATCATTTCTTCATCATTTCCACTCTCCTACACTTCTTCATCATTTCATTAAATTTTATTTGTGTCCATACCATCTTTCTCCTTGATTTGACCTAATTCTAATGCTTTATTCTTCTTGGTCAACTCTAGTCAAACTAGGGCATTCTATTACTTCCTCGTGGTCATGCTTGGGTTCTAATTGCTTATATGTCATCATGGACCTTGCTTTATCTTGATTTGATTATATTTTTCTCAATTCTTCATCCCCTTTACCTCATTTTGATTTCAATCCCAAAGGGGTAATAACATTCTATCATTATTACAAATTGCTCAGTTGCTATAATTATCTATTTCTCAGGAGCATATGCTTGATCTTTCCATTTTCTCTTGATCTATCTGCTTTGCTTGATGTTAGTACTCTTCTTGAGTCTTGGTATCATCTCTCTCTCTCTCTCTCTCTCTCTCTCTCTCTCTCTCTCTCTCTCTCTCTCTCTCTCTCTCTCTCTCTCTCTCTCTCCCCTAGTATTCAATATTTCTGCTACCAAACTATACATTTAGGATTTGCTATCTTGTTTTGCATTTCATTCTTTGGAATCAAATCTCTCTGTTGCTTGCTACTTGGTTTATTCATTCTTTGATGTAATGTGTTCCCAGATCGATCACACATCAGTCAAAGACAACAATTTTAATCATCCAAAAATGGTCACCCAAACCATTAGCCCCCTTCTCAACATTTTGGCTAAATTATTTAATTATTTGCCTAGGCCAAATCTTTTAAAAAATAATTTATTTGATCTTATCCTATAGTTTGAACACTATATCCTAAGATAATATTTCATTAAAAGAACATGTCCCTGTTTAATTAAATAAAATACTCCATTTCCCCTTATCCTAAGTTGCACACATAAAGCATTTTCTCAAATAAAAAAATATAAGAAAAGACTTTTTGTCTCACATGGAGATGCAAAAGTTAACTCTTTCTCATTGGTAGAAATGATCTTGCACATGGATCATGCTAAATGGAAACCCCCACACTTGATCATCCATCTATTGATCATGAACTCAACCATCCATACATCTTTAAAGGGAGATTTCTCTTTTCATCCAAGGATCCCAATTTTGAGCTATTATTATGTTGCAAGTTTACTTACAAGTTTTTTTGGAGCATTTGTTGAGAACTTCTATTCTCCCTGATTCATTCTTGCATCATCATACAAGTGTAGTTTCATTAGCATTAGCTTAGTTTCCTTATGGAATAGACTAGCTCACTTAGCTTAATTATTGTTAGTGTAAATAATTAATTATTATTACACTTTAATTAATTTTACTTAGGTTAATGCATTATTTTATTATTTATTAGATTAGACACCTAGGAGTATGTGTACTCATATGAGTTGTCTTGTTGACAACATAGGAGTTAGCATCCCTAATTTAGCACATGGTGTCTACAATGCAGGAGTTTTCATATTCTTATGAGTTGTCATGTAGACAACATAGTTGTTCACACTCTAATTAAGCACATGGTGTCTACAACATCTTTTTACATGACACACCTATGTAGGCTTATCCTCTCATCATCGCACTAACTTCTGTGCTCAATGGAGAATAATCCACTCTTGGTGGACATGTGCTTAGTTGTGAGTCTTATCACTTTGCTAACTCCTAGTCATTCTAGATGCCTTTATATATTTAGGCACTCCTAGTGTGTATGTACATGAATAGAATTTCATATTGTTATATTGATCATACTTTATTGGTCCATATTGTGCTAGTGCTTGAGCTTTTTGATCTTGGGTGATTTTTTCCTAAGATAAATTCTTACATGGTATCAGAGCTGAGGGAGCTTCTCTTCACATAGCCATTGGAGACCATTTTTTCTTCACCTCTCAGAGGACCTCGATTCAAATCTAGAGTATTGCAGTCATTGGGAGTGTCTAGAGCCAAAGTGAACCTCACCATTGCATCTAGGGGATTAATTCGATAAATTTTGACTATTAATTTTCCTACCCTAGGCCATAGTCAAAATTGAGGCAAAATTTATTTTGCAAACTAGCACCCAAAGGCCTGATTTGTGAATTTGGTATGACCATTTTAGATTTGTGCAATGATCATACCCAATTTCTACATTTTTGCTTTTAGGATTTTCATTTTATTTTCAAAATTTTGCAAAAAAAATTGGCCTTTTAGGCTAGTAGAAGAGATTTTTTTGTAGGACAAGATTGGAGCTTGCTGGTGCAAATTAGAATTGGCATCATATTCAGAATATCAAAAAACCCCCAAATTGACTTTTGTTTCATCAAAATTGGACATCTGAGGTGAAATCTAGAGTCAACTACTTTTTTGGAGGTGTGACAGTGGAGATTTAGGAAAAATAATTGCAAAGGTGATTTTCAAATAGCGATATCTATCTCATACAAACTTCTTTTTCCAAACAATTTTTTTTTTTTGTTTTGGGTTAGAATTTTGCTATCTACACATTAGTGTAGGATGTTTGAGATCTTTGTTCATGAATTTTTTCTGTAAGTTGCAAATCTTGATTTTTGCAAACTCAAAGGCTTAGTACGAGCTCATCTGGACACATTTTTAGGTTCCATTTTTTTAAAAGTGCATATTTTTTAGTCTACTTTCTAGATCTACAATCAGATTATAGGCTTGTGTGGATAGAAGTACCACTTTCAGATATAGGTCCTTTTTTGCATTGTATTGCTTTGATAAAACTTCAAAATTGTTGAATATCTGAGCTACATTGCTTAGTACCAAATTTGAACTCCAAAAGGAGGTTGTAAACAACAAAATTAGAAACCCACTTTTGTCCATTTTGACAAGTGGCCTATTGTAAATGGACAACATAAAAAGTGCCAAAAGCATCACTTTTGGGGGGGTTCTTTGATTGAGTGAAAAGAGGGGGTGTGTCCTATGTTCTTGTGTCTCTCTTTCTCTCTTGTGCTTCTCTTAATTTTTTGTATCATGAGTTCACCTAAAACTCCACTTTTAAATTTCACACAATTATACTACATGGAAAGATATTATATGGAGTAGACTAATGGAAAAAGGTTTAAATCTATATGTTGATCATACAACTATAGAACTCACTAATGCCAATGCACAAGTTGATTGGCAAGTTAAAGACAACCAGGCTTTAGGAATTATTAGAAGTTGTGTCCACAAAGATCTCTTCTTCCATAGTTCTAGCTTTAAGGATGCCAAGGGTGCTTGGGAGAAACTTGAAGGGTTGTAAGATAAGGTGGATGAAGAAAAGGGGTTACAAATTGAGGATGATCTACTTCTATTGGATCCTAAGAATTTTGACACAATTCAAGACTATATCAACAAAGCCAATAAATTGAGAGAACTACTTAAAGATTGTGGTAATTCCATGAAGGATGATAGATTAATTCATCACATCTTGAAAAGGCTACCTTTAGAGTATGCATCTTTTGTTTCGAGTTACAACACTCACAGGTTGACCATGGGAAGTGCCTTCATTAAACCTACATTTAATGCAATTGTAGAAATGTTGATGTTGGAACAATCCAAGTTGATAGATATGGGAATTCTCAAGTCATCCAAGTCTACAAAATTGGTGGCTAGTAATAAGAACCAATCAAGTCAAGGAAGAAAAAGCTTTACCAATAGCAAGAAAAAGTAGTGGAAGCAAAAATCACAATCAGAGACAACAATCTTCCTCCTCACAACAAGGAAATTCTTCTTCCAACAAGAAGGATAAACTATTTTGTGCATATTGCAAGAAACCAAATCATGACGAGCATCATTGCAAGACTAAGAGAATAGATGAGTTGGAAAACTTACTTAGGAAGAACCAAATCAATGTGCCAAATGCTTCCAAGGATTCAAATCCATCTACGTCATAGGGAAAAGGGCAAGCATTTATGGAAAGTTCAAGTTCTTTAGAGGAATGGATTCCTGACTCAAGTGCCTCATATCATATGGGTTCTTCAAAAGGACACTTTTCTTCATTGAAGTAGTTTAAGGTAGCTCCGATCTTTGTAAGGAATGATACACAAGTAGAAGTTGAAGGGAAATGATAAGTTGAGATGGAAAATGTAGAGTTAAAATATGTTCTCTATATTCCTAACCTTAGCTCTAATCTCCTTTCAATTGACCAAATCACTCACTATAGAGGTGGCAATAAAGTTGAGATCCTTCCAAATTTAGTAATGGTGTGTGTAAGAATTTGGCTTAGGCTAGAATTCACCCAAGAACTAAAGAACTCAACACAAGCACACAGTAGACCAAAATAGACAGAGTATGATCAGAATGACAATATTCATTCAATAATTGGATGAGAGTACACTAGGAGTGTCTGAATATAAAGGCCTCAGGAGAGCTTCTAGAATGCATAGAAGTTAGCATCATGATATGTCATACAACCAGGAAAATGTCCACCAGATATGGATTATCCTCCATTAAGCACATGATTAAGTGCGATGATGTGAGGATAAGCCTACAATGGTGTAGCATGCAAATCAGTGGTGTAGACAACATGTGCTAAATGAGGAATGTTGATAACTATGTTATCAATATGACAACTCAATGAATGATGCATACTCCTGTGTTGTAGACACCATGTGCATAATTAGAGTTGTGTAACTCAATGAGAGTTCACAAACTCCTAAGTGTCTCACCTAAAATAATAATTAAATAATGCAAAATAATTAAATAATGCATTAACCTAAGTAAAACTTAAGTAAGTGTAATAAGTAAATACTTATTTACACCAACAGTGTGCAATCTTAAAGATGATTCATTGGTTGCAGTGGGAAAAGTCAATGATGACACGAGGCTTTATTTTTTCTCCCACTTTTTGCCTAAGTATCCTTCACATGCCTTGTTGACACAATCTTAATCACAAAGTAAAGTATGGCATGAGTAGTATGGTCATCTTACCTTCTGCTATCTTCATCAACCTAGCTCAAAAAATATGGTCAAAGGTCTACCTACAATCAAATTTTCTATAGGTGAATGTTCCACTTGTTCAATGAATATGCATCTAGAACAAAAGTATGAAAAAGGGAAGTCATGGAGACCATTAGTTATTCTTGAGTTGGTTCACACAGTTCTAGTAGGTCCTTTCTCAGTGACATCAGTTAGCAAGGGTCACTATGTCCTCACTTTCATGATGACTTTTCATGCTACATATGTGTCTACTTTCTTAATCACAAGAATGAAGTGATTGATAAGTTTTCTAGCCTTTAGGAGTCATGTTGAGAAGCAATCAAGTAAAGCCATCAAGGTTCTTCATATGGACATGAAAGTAGATATGTAAACTCAAGACTGAGATGTTAGTTTGTGGTGACTGATTAGGGAAGTACTGTACATACTTCATAAATTTTTTTGGGC
Organism: Cupressus sempervirens; assembly: GCA_028749045.1. Lineage (NCBI taxonomy): Eukaryota > Viridiplantae > Streptophyta > Pinopsida > Cupressales > Cupressaceae > Cupressus > Cupressus sempervirens. The sequence continues at coordinate 477,111,800 of CM053787.1, forward strand.
CATGGCTAACATATGGCCAACATGTTGTAACCCTAAAGTGGCATAAAATACTTGCATAAAAGGGCTTAGGGTTAGGGATTGTTTTATTGTGGTGATGCAAAATTGGTTCTTGTAGCGATATTGAGCTATAAGAGATTATGGATTATAATTAGGTTATAATCACTGGATCATAATAATATTATACTTACTATTCGATAGACGTAGCCCAATGATTGGGTGAACCACATTAAATCTTGGTGTCTTGTGTTCTTTTCTATGTGATCTATTATTTTTTTGTTATTGGTTATATTTGCATGTAATTGTTACTTCTATTCATGGTTTATTCCTAACAAGTGGTATCAGAGCGAGGTTATTTTTTCAGTTATCCTCTATAGGAAAGTCTCACGATTGTGTGAGAGTGATGGAAAATGAGAGTAAGCTGATTGTTGATAGGTTTAATGGGCAGAACTTTTAGTTATGGAAGATGCAAATGGAAGACTATCTTTATCAGAAGGATTTATTGAAGCCATTGGAAGGCAAAACTAAGAATCACAGATCTATGTCAAATGACGATTGGGATCTTTTGGATAGAAAGGCACTTAGAAGTATTCAATTATGCATGGCACCATAGGTGGTATTTAATATTACAAAAGTGAAGACGATAAAAGAGTTGATACAAACCCTAGTAAAACTATATGAAAAACCCTCCACTTCAAATACAATATTTCTCATGAAGCATTTATTTAATATGAAAATGATAGAAGGTGGATCTATTGTGAATCATTTAAATGAGTTTAATACTATTACTAGTTAGTTATCTTCTATGGGTATCAATTTTTAAGAAGAAATTAGGGCTCTCTTAATTTTGTGTTCTTCGCCTGAAAGTTGGAATGGTTTGGTAATGGATGTGAGTAATTCTATACCTAGATCTAGTACCCTAAAATATGATGATGTGATCAATGTTATTTTTTTAGTGAGGAAGCTCATAGGAAAACCTCAGGTGGATCTACATCAAGAAGTGCTTTGAATGTACAAAGAAAAGGTAGAATGACTGAGAGAGGAAGTAATTCTAAAAATCATGGGAAATCAAGAAGAAAGTCAAAGGGGAAGAGGTCCCAATTGACAGGACTAAATGATTGCTGGTACTGTGGGAAACCAGGGCATAAAAAGAAATATTGTTGGACTCAAAATAAAAATGAAGGAGATAAACTAGATGGAGACAAGGAGGCAAATGTGGTAAGTAAAAAATCTAAAGAGGATGCTTTGCTTCTATCTTTAGAAAGTATTGATGATTCATGGGTTTTAGATTCTGGTGCTTCATTTCATGCTTCATCTCATTGAGGTTATTTCATTGATTATGTCCAAGAAGATTTTGGGCTTGTTTATTTGAGGATAATGAACCCTGTCAAATTTTTGGAAAGGGAAAAATTAATATTAAGTTGTAAAATGAGAATCATTGGCTACTACATGAGGTAAGACATGTTCCAAAAAGAAACCGAGTAGGAATTTAATTTCAGTAGGGCAACTCAGTGATGAGGGTTGTGTAGTTACTTTTAATGATAAAAATTGGAAGGTTTCAAAAGGCTCCCTTGTAGTAGCAAAAGGTGTGAAAGTAGACACCTTTTATCTTTGTATAGGTCATATTGTTCCTTCTACTTTTAATTGTTTCAGAGAAAAATGAAAATTCAGGAATAGTTGCTGTAGTTGAGCAAGGAGAACAAATAATTGCTATAAATTTTGATACAACACTATGGCACAATAGACTTGGGCATATGAGTGAGAAAGGTATGAAATTACTTCTTTGAAAGAAAGTTCTACCAAGTTTGAAATGTATTAATATCAATTTTTGTGAAAGTTGTGTGTATGGAAAAAAAAAGAGAGTGATCTTTGTGAATACTGGGAAGGAAAACAAAAATGAGAAATTAGAGCTTGTGCATACCAATGTATGGGAACCGGCTCAAGTATCTTCCCTTGGTGGCTCTCATTATTATGTTACATTCATTGATGATGCAACTAGAAGAGTATGGATTTATTTCCTTAGATAGACCTCTGATGTATTTCAAACTTTTAAGAAATGGAAATGCTTGGTTGAAAATGAGACTAGTAAGAAACTAAAATGTCTCAGATCTAATAATGGTGGTGAGTATTGTAGTCATGAATTTGAAGATTATTGCTCCACTAATAGAATTTTTAGATAGAAAACTATTCCAAGGACTCCATAGGAAAATGGAGTGGCTGAATACATGAAAAGGACTATAATGCAGTGTGCAAGGAGCATGAGGTTTCATGTCAGGTTTCCCTTACACATGAGGGTAGAGGCTATCAATACTACTATTTATTTGATTAATAAAGGCCCCTCTACTCCTTTGGGTTGTGGTATTCTAGAGGATGCATGGACTGGTAAGAATGTGAGTTATTCTTTTTTCAAAACCTTTGATTGTGAAGCATTTTCTCACATAGATTTTGAAAATAGAACCAATTTGGAAGCTAAGTCAAATAAATGTGTATTTGTTGGATATGGAATTAATGAATTTAGTTATAGGCTTTGAGATTTTGAAAGTCATAAAATTGTAAGAAGCAAGGATGCCATATTCAATGAGAAAGTGTTGTACAAAGATCTATTGTAGCGACATGAGAAGAAAGAAGATGATTATGTGGTATTGGATGATACTATAAAAGATGATGTTCCAACCATTCCTCATGATGTGCAACAACCACAACAAAAAATAGCACACACACCAATGAATTTTAGATGGTCAACAAGGAAAATTAGACCTCTAGAAATATTTTCTCCCTCTTTGTATTCAATTTTACTTATTGATGCTGGTGAACCTAAATGTTATGATGAAGCAGTACAGGTGATACTAAGATTCAGTTGGAGTCTACAATGAAAGACAAAATTGACTCTTTGTTGAAAAAAGGACGTGGGATTCATGCAAGTTGTTTGCAGGTAAAAGAGCTTTACAGAATAAGTGGGTTTATAGGTTAAAAGAAGAGGATGGAGGTAAGAAAATATTTAAAGCCAACTTAGTTGTAAAATTATTTGCACAGAAAAAGGGTATTGATTTTGATGAGATATTTTCTCCTATTGTTAAAATGACATCTATCCATACTATTTTAAGTATTAAAGATAAGATGTCCAAGGTACCCTATGCTTCAAATGTAGGTAGCTTGAAGTATTACATGGTATGTACAAGGTCAAATATTGCACATGCAATGGGAGTCGTTAGCAGGTATATGAGTCATCTAGGAATTGAGCATTGGAATGTAGTCAAGTGGATTCTTAGATATTTGAGAGGAACATCCAATAAGTGTTTAAATTTTGGGGGCTCTACTATTAATTTACAGGTCTAGGTTGACTTAGATTTGGTAGGGGATATTGATACCAGGTGGAGTACTACAGGTTATGTCTTTACTGTTGGTGGGGCAGCTGTGAGCTAGGTTTCTAGGTTATAGAAAGTAAACACTTTATCCACTATAGAGGCAGAGTATTTTTCTACTATAGAGGCAACCAAGGATATGATATGGCTTTAGTTCTTCTTCAAAGAATTAGGACACCCTCAGAAGGATAATTATTTGTTTATAGATAGTCAAAGTGCCAATCATCTTGCAAAGAATTCAACTCTACACTCAAATACCAAACACATACAGTTGTGGTACCATTTCATTTAGTTAGTTTTGGAGGATGGATAATTAAAGCTAGACATGATACACATAGATGAAAATCCAATAGATATGTTTACAAAGGTAGTAACAAGGGAGAAGATGAACTCATCTTCAGCTTTGGTTGGTATTCTAGACTAAAAATGAATACAAGAACAATAGAGTCTAGGGTGGTTTGATCTAGTGGGAGCCCTAGGTGGTAGCGGTATTGCTATAGGATTAGTCTCCAAGTGGGAGATTATTGTCTAGTGTGGAGTTTGATCAGTCCCCAAATGGGAGATTGTTAGTTTGTGGTGACTGATTAGGGATAAAATACTTGTATAAAAGGGCTTAGGGTTAGGGATTGTTTCATTGTGGTGATGCAAAATTGGTTCTTGCAGTGGTATTGAGTTGTAAGGGATTACAAATTGTAATTAGGTTGTAATCACTAGATCATGATAATATTAGACTTTCTATTTGGTGAACGTAACCCAAGGATTGGGTGAACCACATTAAATCTTCATGTCTTGTGTTCTTTTCCATGCGATCTATTATTTTTTGTTATTGGTTATATTTTCATGTTATTTTTATTTCTATTCATGGTTTAATCCTAACATTAGAGACTTTTGTGAACTTGAGGGTATTTATCTTCATAATCCTATAACATTTAGTGCACAAAAGCTAAATGTAGTAGCAATGAGTATTAGAACTCTTAAGTCAATGACAAGTTGTATGATTCATGCTAAGTCTCTTGATCCATCACTTGAAGTCGAAGCTATAAGTAGTGCCAGTCACATCCTTAATAGGTCTCCTCATAATGTCTTAGATGGAATGACTCCTTTTGAGGCATGGTGTAGAAGAAAACTAGTTGTGAAACACTTTAGAGTTTTTGGTTGTCCAACATTGGCACACATATCTTTAATGGAATGCAAGGCACCACCACCAAGGCCTTGTACTTTTATTGGATATGAAGACAATTTTAAGGCATATAGACTTATTGATCTTGATACTCACTAGATATTCATAGAGAGGAATGCTCACTTTGAGGAAAGTTCACCTAGCATATCCTCTAATCCTCTCCATACTTCATACATTTCAGAAACTGATTGTGACAACAGTGATAGTGATTCAAAAGGTTTAGATATGGGGGATCCTATTGATAGATGCAGAACAAGGTCATAGCATCAACACATCCCACATGCATACATTGCTACAGTGATACGTCCATGTAATTTAGTATAGTTGGGTACACCTTGTCTTTCAGAATCAAGTGATGACTACATAACAAATATTTTAGGTTTGTTTGTGGAGTCCTACATAGAAAATTTGGGAGACATTATTGATGATGCACATCTTCTCTTTGATGAAGAAGATCCTTCTTCAGTTGTTGTGAGGGAACACTCTAACCCTCTTGTCCATTCTATACATGATCAGTCTTACAAGGTTGATATGATTGTGGATCCTTATGTACAATAGTTGTAGGAGGTCTCTTTATCGTTCGAGGAGATAGTTAGTTCTTTAGGATATGTTCTACATCCATCCTTGCTAGATATGAACTTGTTCTTTTCAGTAATGTTGGAAGGGGCAACCATCAATATCAACACAAGGATAGTTGAGTAATTTTTAGAGACACCATTTATCTTCAGGATTCTTTCAAAAAATTGGGAAAGCATGTCATATGAACCTATGAAATTGTTTCTTCCTAAAGGGAGGAACATTATTCAATAGTCATGGATCAACTTCTACATTCATCGTGGAGCAGCTATCACTGATCAACATTCTATATTTGGGAAGGGGGGGACTACCTTGTCTCATTCCCTCTTCTTCTTCTCCCTTATGGGTGGGACTTTTTCCTCTTATGGGGTTTTTTCCTTCTCATACTTCTCTATTGTATATACATGATGTATATTGTTATGGCGGGTCTTAATTACTGCATCCATCCATGCATATTGTTTTTTTATCTCTCTTTTTGGGGGAGAGTTTTTCCCATGAGGTTTTCCCTCTTTCTCCATTTTTAGAGAGATTGTATTGCATTGAATTTGTACATGGGTACCTAAAATTGCCTAGTAGCTGGGACCCATCATGAATTTTCATTATAGCTTTCATAAGCTTAAGTGAATTCCCCTAAGTTGCACTTAAGGGGGGTGTTAGTGTAAATAATTAATTATTATTACACTTTACTTAATTTTACTTAGGTTGATGCATTTTCTTATTATTTATTAGATTAGACACCTAGGAGTATGTGTACTCATATGAGTTGTCTTATTGACAACATAGGAGTTAGCATCTCTAATTTAGCACATGGTGTCTACAATACAAGTGTTTGCATATTCATCTGAATTGTCATGTAAACAACATAGTTGTTTGTACTCTAATTAAGCACATGGTGTCTACAACATCTTTTTATGTGACACACCTATGTAGGCTTATCCTCTCATCATCGCACTAACTTCTATGCTCAATGGAGGATAATCCACTCTTGGTGGACATGTGCTTACTTGTGAGTCTTATCACTTTGTTGACTCCTAGTCATTCTAGAGGCCTTTATATTCAGGCACTCCTAGTATGTATGTACATGAATAGAATTTCATATTGTTATTTTGATCATACTTTATTGATCCATATTGTGGTAGTGCTTGAGCATCTTGATCTTGGGTGATTTATCCCTAAGGAAAATTCCTACAATTGTAATAGTTTTGTAACACTCTCATGTTGTTAGCATAGTTGCACTTTTACATTCCATTTAGCATAGTCTCATCTTACATTGCATCATTTTGGAAGTTCTTTGAGACTAGAACTCTTTCTTTTGTCTAAGAATTTCTCATTTCATGGTATACTAGAAATGATTGCATTTCTAAAGTTCAACTAATAGCTATTTTCATTCTTGTCTATATGCCTTTGCACTCTATGACTAGGGAGCTCTAAGCTATCACCCAAGCTTTCCAATGATAGAATAATTTAGAGGAGTGCACAATTTCTAGTGTACAACATGACTATTTCCTTTGGATTCAAGTCTACTAGTGAGAAATATTACATCATCCTAGACTGAAGCTAATGTATTCGATAAGTGTCAAGAAACACTCAATATCAAGGGAAGTGTTGAAAAACATTGTTGAGCAAGTTGCTAAAGAAAAAAACTATGCACAAAGAGCCCCTAATTAGCTAAGTAGTTTGTGTCTCATAGACCTAAATGAGAGTCAGTTCCAAGCTAGGAAAGGAAAAGCGAAGAGAATGAACACAAAGTGGGACTAGTAGACATAGGTGCAAGGGTCTCAAGTAGTGTCTATTTCCAAGTTTTCACCACTTGGAATTTTTTTTCAAAACTTTGTATGATTTTTTTGTATTTTTTGAGATTTTTGATTTTTTTCATGATACATCAAAGTGGCTATTGGTAGATTTTCACTAAGATGATAATTTTCTTAGGACATTTTGTACTTGTTAGGATTTTTTTAGCATCATATATAATTTTTTTGGATTTTTTCAGGATCATAGGACATGTACAAAAAACTAAGCAATAAGATCCTTTTAGGTGTATAACTTAAGGTAGAGTATGTTAATAGGTTTAGGAAGCGATTCTCCACTAGGTGTAGAAAGCTTATAAGCATCAAATATAAATGTAGTAGTGACGATGTAGGGACCCAAAAAATTAGGCACAAACTTACCTTTCTACTCTCTATTCTACTAATTCTTTAGGTTTTCTCTAAGAACAAGATCACCCACTTGGAATCTCTTTGGACATACCTTCTTGTTGTAACTAGTAGACATCCTCTTCTCGTAAGCTCTCATGTAATCAAAAACAACCTTTAAGCACTCATATAGAGTCTCAAGCACATGAATCCTCATAGCTCTATAGTCCTTATCAGTGATCAATCCTTGTAAAGAGACTCATAAAGAGGGAATCTCAATTTCTAATGGGAGGACAACCTTGGAACCATAGTTCAACATGAAGGGTGTAGCCCCAATGAGAGTGTGTATGGTGGTCCTATAGGCCCATAATGCAGGATTAATCTATAGGTGCCAATACCTTCATGATTTTTGAACCATACTATGCAATATTTTTGGCCTCAAATTGGAAATTCCCTTGGGGATAGTAGATGGAGGACCAATGTTGCTTGATTTTAAAATTCTTGCAAAGTTTCCTAAGGTCCTCATTCTTAAATTTCCTCCCATTATTAGTGACTATGGAAAGGCGAATGCCATAGTGACAAATAATATGATTTGGTATAAACAAGACAATATGTTTTCTTGTAGGAATAGAAAATGGAACAAATTTGACCCACTTAGTGAAATATTTAGTTGCTATGATAATAAAATCTTATCCGCTAGATGAACTTGGATGAATCTTCCTAACCGAGTCAAATGCTTTTTGACACAAAAGTCTACACCCTTGCTTGAGGAACTACTTATTAGGAGACCTTGTGTAACATGAAAAAAACCTCCAAGTGTGGGACTTGCACTCTAAGGCTGAGGCTCTAGAGAAGGTTGACTTCCTTACTATCAAGATGCATCTAAAATACCACTTGGAAGGAAAAGGGAGAAGGAAACTGAAATTAAAATATAAAAAGGGAAAGGGGGTGATGCAATGGGATAGAATGAAGGTTACAACCCTACCTATGAATGCACATGCATCAATGAAACAACTATAATATACTAACTGAGCTCTAATCTATCTTCAAAGGAAACACATGCAGGTTTGGAACTAGTTGAAGTACTAAAAGGAAAAGATACTTCACTATGCAGCAACCACTAATAGATTTGACACATGTAGATTTGAGAAAATGGAAAAGAAGCATTCGAAATAAGGCAATAAACATGCACAAATTAAAGAATGGTCAAAATAGGTAAGAACAAGGTTTTTCATTAATGGAAGGTGAAAAATTGTAAAGCATAATACTACTACAAAATATAAACAAAGAAGAACCCAAAAAAAGTATTTACAACTTGCCTTTATAGATCAGACATAACTCAGATCTAAACTTGAAGTTCAAACCCCAACCAAAGTGGAGTTGAGTTGTAGAGAGAAACAATAAATGAATATCAAAACTAAATCTGATCATAAAATACAATCTGCTATAATAAAGTGAGAGGAAGGGCAAAACAAATGCACCCAGCCGTAAGAAATCAAATCCCATGAGATTTGATCATTTAAATCATTAATTAGGCATGTAGATGTAATGGTTTCATAAAAAAAAGGACACAGAATATCATTCAACATTAAGGAATAGTCCTTGTAATGTGCCATGGTCACAACAAATAAATCTACATTGATATCAAAAAAATGCTGGATGGGATAACACATAATGTTAACCCACCTCAAAAATTAAAGAGTTGACTTGCGTGGAATAAATTTGATTTTCACCAATATGATGAGCTATTGATGCAGATCTCTATTTTAAAATAAATGGCCCAGATGCTGCAAAAAAATCCCCCCAACAGATGAATAAAACCCAATTATAGATGCATATCTTCTTCATTCTCCAACGGATGGCTGAGATGCACTCATAATATCTAAAGATTCCCAAAAATCTAATGACCATCATATCTTCACAAGAGGCCCAAGAAATGATGTGAAAATATGACCACTATCTAATTAAAAGTAGCCCAACACAAGAAGGATCCACCATGCAGCATGCAACTGTTGGTCGACACATTTCTCAAATGTTTAGTTGAAGAGGCAAGAACAATTTCACAATTTTATGGAAGCAAGAAGGTAAGCCTTCCAAAATAGTGAATTTCACTATTTCAAAAAGAGTAGAAAAGTCACTCTCTAAAATGACAAAAATGGTTAACACAAAATGTTAACCCCAACAGAGAATGCGTGTTAACCTACAACTCAGAACATGAAGGAAAAATCCAACTCGATCAATAAACAAATTGAACTAGCTTGACTAATGAAGGAACCAAGTCAACTTAGCTCATGAAGAGACCAAGTTAACAAGAGATGTTAACCCAACCAAAAAGTATGTTAACCACATCAAAGAATCCAACCCATTAAAGATTTCTTAGATTGGTTATCAATGATGGGCTAAATGGGGGGCAAAAATGGCCAATAATGTCCATTTCTAGAAACATAAGTGTGTAACAAAGAAGATTAGTTCATGCTCAGGAGCATGAATCAAGTTGTTGTGTAGCCAACACTTCTTAGAAGATTTAACATATCAGATGACACCAACTTGCAAGGTTGGACAATGATATCCCATGCTAAGCAATTTATGAGAAAGTGTAAGGCCATTAGAATGTGAACCATAAATGTTATCATGAACTTTGCTAATGCTTTTTTAGATTCGTCTATCTCTAGACACCTAAGAAGCATTCTACCTAACCTCTCTCTATATAGGTCATTAGAGATGAGGGTGTAATGGGAAGCGTTATGAATAAGATGATACTTTTTATTGCATGTAAGATTCTTGGAAATGATTTAGTATTGTAGATAGGAGAAGATGGTGGAGAAACTAGAGAATTCATGACCAACAATAGTGCAAATGACTTGATTGTTAGGGGAATTGTAGGAAAGATGTGCAGTTCTTCCACCAGGAACTCAAAGAAAGACTCATGCTCTTGTAGTTGTAGGATAGATGTCAATGTTTTCATAGGATCTACAACCTTGTATTTGGCTCTAGGGATTTGCGAGAATGTGATACAAGTAAAGTAATTCCTTAGAGCGTCCACTAATTTCTTGTCGAGTATTAACTTATCATCCTTAGTTTGATATTCATTGTTAACTTGATTGATAATAAGTTGGGAATCTCCATAAATGTGTAGCTTTTTTATTCTCCATTCAAGGGCTAACTTGATCCCATTAGTTAGAGCTTCATATTCAACTATGCTATTGGTGCATGGGAATAGTAGCTTGTAAGATTTTGGAATAGTATAGCCATGAGACGTAAAAAACAAGATTCTAATATCAGCTCCATTTTGAGTGTATGATTCATCAAAGAACATCTTCTAGGTCCTTTTTATAACATACATGATATATTCATCAGGGAAATTAATCTATATAGAAGTGCTATATGGGATTGGAAATTCAACAAGTTGATCAACGATAGTTTGCCCTTTGATAGCCTTATGCTCAATGTATTGAATGTCAATTTCTAAAAGAATCATCATCCATTTTGCTAGTCTTCCTGTAAATGCAACCTTACTTAAGAGATATTATAAGGGATCAATTTTAGCAGCAAGTTGTATCGTACGTACAAGCATGTAGTGGAAATTTTTTTGTGGATGCAAACACCACGACAAAACAAAATTTCTCAATATTGCTATAATTAATCTTATAATGAACCAATGTAAAAATGATGTAATATATAGATCTTTCTTTTCCATTCTCACCATGTTGTGCTAATAAAGCTCTTAGAGAATTAGCAATAATTGAGATGTAAAGAATAAAAGACTTCCCCTGAATTGGAGGCATGAGGATGCATGTCTTTGCTAGATATTATTTGATTTTAACCAAGCTCTTTGAACACTCCTCATTCCATATGCATACTGACTCTTTATGTATATTTTTGTTGAATTCTTAGGATGTATCAACTAATTGAGATATGGACCTCCTAATGGACTAAAGGCATCCTTGAAAACTCCTTAGTTGACTAATGTTTTTGGGAGGTGGAATTTCCATAATATCTTGTACTTTTTCTGGATCAACTTCTATGCCTTTAGCCGATATTATGTACCCAATAAATTTCCCAAAAGTAATAGTGAAAGCACACTTTTTTGGATTTAGCCTGAGTTGAAATTATTTCATATAGTCTAATATTAAACTTAGGTCAACTAAATGAGTGTTTCATTGTTTAGACTTTGCAAGGGTATCATCAACATAATTCTCCATGTTTTTATGCATCATGTCATGAAAGATTGTAGTCATGGATCTTTGGTATGTAGCACTTGCATTTGTTTAGCCCAAAGGGCATGACATTCAAACAAAATGTACCCCATGCATAAGTTAAAGCTATTTTCTCCTATTCTTTTGGAGCTATCTTAATCTGGTTGTACCCTAAAAAGTTGTCCATTAGAGAATACATTTCATAGCCCATAGTCATGTCTACTATCATATTGATGTTTGGTAGCATAAAATCATCCTTTGGACATGCCTTGTTTAAATCCCTAAATCTATATAGAAATGAATCAAATTATCATGTTTAGAAATGGGAACTATATTAAATATTCATTCTGCATTGTCGATAGCTCTAATGTACTTAACACTTAGTAATTTTTCTAACTCATTTTTGACCAACAAGGCTACATGAGGGTGCATTTTTCTTAATTTTTTCTTAATAGGTTTAACACCAGAAGTGATGGAGAGGTGATGCATAATGAGCTCTATATCCAAGCTAGGTATATCAACATATGTCCATGCAAAGTTGATCTTTTTTACCTTAAAGAATTGTGTGAATTGTTCTCTCTCTTCTATTGATAAAAATAGAGCCAAGTGTATAATCTTGGGAGATTCCTCAAACCCAAGTTGATAGGCTACATCGGTTCTATCAAAATTGATGATCTATCTTGAAAATAGCTTGGAAGACTATCTAGTACCTCATCCTTTGGTGCCTCAATGAGGTTTTCACACACAATTACATCTTTATTTTCACTCATTTTTGGTTCACACACTACCAAAAAGTGGTTTTCACTATATGACCTCTTATTTTTCATTGTTCTTTTCAATTTGTGATTGAGGTACTGTATGTCTATCTCGGTCATGTTAACTATTTGTTCCCTAGTGGAAGATATTTAGGAGATGAAACTATAAGAGGTTACTTTGGTAGAATATCAAAAATTGTTACAAGAATTAAAATTTGTGGAGGAAACAAGATAGAAGATAAAGTAGTGTGGAAAATCTTCAAGACCTTGACACCTTCTTATGATTAGAGAGCATAAATGATCGAACAAGTTATTCCTTACACACCTAATTTTAAAAGAGAGACTCTTCTTGTGAGATTGAAGACATTTGAGATGTGGATGAAACAAAATGGAGAAATGCCTAGAATAGAAATAGATTTCAACCTACAATGAAATATACCTACATTAACAAGAAGTGCAAGTACAATTGGAGATTATGCTAGTAGTGATCAAGCATCTAAAGAGGAAGAAGAAAAGAAGATTGATGAAGGACTTGCCTTTCTTATGAAAAGAGAACCTAAAGGTAACTAGATTCTTGTTTTTTGGACATGTAAAGAACCTAGTCAATATTCTTCTAAATATCCTAAAAGAATGAAGAAGTTTAAGCCTAGAAAGCCTTAAAAATCAAGAGTACCTAAAGATCATTTCTATGTTGACAAGGATGGTGAAGTTGATTTTAAGATGATAAATTTCTTAGATGATAGGGATGACAAGGATGATAAATATGATTTTTTGCTATAAAAGAAGAAATTCCTAAAAAAGAAATGAAAGAGGAAGTAAAAGAAGAAAAAGCATTAGTTTCACATATTGAGAAGAAAAAGTTTGATTGGATTATAGATAGTGGTTATCCTCATCATATGATTAGAGATATGAATAATTTTTTTCAATTCAATAGCTATGATGGAGGTATAGTTAGAGTTGGAAATAATGTGCAACATATCACATAAAAGGAAAATGATCTATTGCACTTAATGAAAAGACTAACACTAAGGATGTTTACTCAGTGGATGGGTTGAAACATAATATTTTGAGTTTTGGATAGCTTGCTAACAAGGGATATCAGTTGCAATTTACATAAAATAATTGCATTATCAAGGATAAAGATGGTAAATTGATTGGTACTAGTACAAGGACAAGAGGTAATGTACTTCAGTTGAACCCTACTGAAATGACGTGTTTAGTTGCTAAAGTGGATGACAGTTGGCTATGATGTAAGATATTTTGTCATATAAAATTTGATAACACTGTGAAGGTTAGTACTACAATTTCATTTAGAGTTTTCCTAAGATTGTGAAACTTGCTAACATGGTGTGTGTGTTGGAAAAGTAGAAGAAAAGTTCATTTCCAATCAAGACACGTACTACTTTAGTAAAGTTGGAGAATTGTACATACAAATTTGAATGGTCCTATAAGAACAAGAGCTTTTTATGGTGAAAGGTATTTCATGCTACGTATTGATGATTTCACTAGAATGATGTGGGTTGCATTTATAAGAGATAAATTTGAAGCTTTTGAGAAAATCAAGATATTCAAGAGTAGAGTTGAGAATGAATTTGATTTGAAGATTAAATGGTTGAGATCTGATAGAAGAAGGTAATTTATTTCAAATGAATTTAACAAATTTTGTGAGGATAATGGCATAAAGAGATAGCTTTAGCCCATAAGACACCACAAAAAAAATGGGATAGTAGAAAGAAGGAACATATCAATGACATATGATCAAATAGAGATGATATTTGAGAATAATTTAGTGTCATGCCCAAAATTCAACATGGAAAAAACACAACTAATTTTTTTTTTGAAAGATATGTTAATGTTTATAATTTAGTCGAATGACTTGATGTTTAATTTGAAAGGTTTTACATTCATATTAGGTTGTGGCTATTTTTGAATGGTAGTCATTATGACTAAATGTATATAAGTTGCATTCTAGGGTTGCGTGTTACATCAATCATTCAAACATTGTTGACTATTTTGAATTTTTCAATTAGAGAGTAAAGAAATTTCTTGACTTCATTGGTTTAAGTAGTTCCTTGCAAGTTACATCTTGGATACAGGGTAGGGTTATGATGTTCTTATCCTAACACACATCTTGTGTTAAATTACTTCCAAATTGCATTAAGATTATCATTATATATGTGCGTCTAATAACTTCGACAGTCCCAATAATGAAGTTTGAAACCGTAAAATACTTAGTGAGTGTACATTGTTTAGTCAATGAATATCACACAATATATACTAACTACACATAAAATTTGTATCCTATAAAACCTACTAACTACCATTCATTACAACACTACTAACCATAGTTAAATTCTATAATACTACACTACCTTAACATTGATTTCCTTTTTAACATAATATTGCCTAAAAAAAAATACTTAAATTAATGTTTCCTTGTTTATTGTAATTTATATATATCTATATTTTTTCTTTTTTTCAAAAAAATATAACAAAAAACTAATTATCTTTTCCTAATTTTGTATAATTTATATACATATATATTTTCTTTTAAAAAAAAAAATTAAAAATGAAACAACAAACTAAGTTTATTTTCCTAATCTATTTCCTAAGCACCCCCTCAAGCCTAATTTTATATCTACCTATTAAATACCTCTTGATTAAGTTCCTATTTAATATCTAACCCTTAATACCCTTTACATAAATAAATAATAAAAAATAAACATAAAAACAAACTACCCCACACCTTTTCCCATACCATATACCTACCCCCACCCACTTCCCAACACCCCACTTTCCCTCTCTCTTCCCACATGGGAAGGAGGAGGGAGGGAGGTGTCCTTTTCTAAGACACCCATAAAACATTTAATTCCCCCCTCGCCAACTTAGTATGGCCGCCAAGTATAAAGGGGAAAGGGGTTGACCCTAACCCACAAAACTTGCTTTTAATTTTATTTTTCTTCTCTTCATTACGCCATGACAAGATGAGTGTTAGGTCACTTTCTAAGATGGGGGAATTATATATATATATATATATATTATGTATTCATCTAATCATTTTATTAATAGTGGACTCACAAAGTACTTCATGCTCCCATATGGCATTATATATATATATATTTTTTGTGTTTACTACTCGGGTAGCCTTCATAACTATGTTTGTTGACATTTATAATTTTATATTGCTAGGGTTAAAATATGTTTATTTTATTCTTATATTATTATTCTATTGATTATAATTTTTGGGAAGAGATTTAGTTGAGTTGCCATACATTTTCCAGCAAGCAAATGTGCACCTACAAGCTTCTTTGAAGTTAAACTTTTGTCTAGTATTCTTCATGCATTCTCTATAATTGTTTATACTTGGGTTGATAAAATTGAACATTGTATAATGAATTATAATACCTCTTAAATCTAGCAATCTAATGTATTACACAAAGCGACTAACATCATACTAACAAAATCTAATTGTAAGGCATTCTAATATGAACATAAATGAATCTTTGTTTGTTGGTAAATCCATGAACATCAATTATTCAAATTCCATAATGATTTCCATTTCATGATTCAAACTAATTATGAATCCATTATCTAACAAATTCATATTATACAACCATGTATGAATCAAGATTGATTACCAAATGTATCTATTTATTTCTATGAGCATGGAGAATAATAGAATAACAATGGATAGTCTTATTTACATCATACCAATTTCTATAATGATGCTTAACTCTTCTCTTCAATATATTCATATCCAAGATTATTAACCAACAAAATCACTACAATAAATCTTTCTTTCAATATCCTTTCAAGCTTTCATCCAACATTTATCAAGTATGCACCAAAGGTGGTGAAATCACCATATCAAGATATACAAATGGAGGGACCTTTTTACAATACATAGATGATTCACAATCTCTCTAATGAAAAATGAATGAGATTAATAACAACACTCTTACAATACATACTAGTTCACATAACAAGATGGAGTTTTTTTCTCCAATTTTATCACAATACAATAAAGTCTTCTTCTCCTATGAAATGAATATACTACATGAACCCCATGTTTCCAACATCATCAAGTAAAACCTACAAAATAGGGACAAAAATGTGGAACCATGGAGGCTCACCTCCCAACCTAGGCCTCAAGGAGGCCACCCATTGAGCTTGGGGAAACAAGGCACAAATGGTTGCACACCTTCACATTCACATTGTTGGATACAATTGATCAATTATGTGTTGTCTTTGATGTTACACAAATGTCATATCAGTTATCAGAAAAAGTCTATAAAGCTTAGTTGGTAAGCAAAGAAAAAGATAGAGTCTACCGAGCTCAGATGGTTAGCAAAGTAAATTACAAAGTCTATTGAGCATTCCTAAATATTACACTGTAGAGACAGCTTCTATCGAGCTCACTCGGGCACTAAAGGATTCTATGGTAGAAGTCAGTTTCTACTGAGCTCACAAGATCAGGAAAGGAAAATTAGTTCTTACTGAGTTCACTCGGTCTCCAAAGGATTTTGCAGAGTTCATATTTTTTACTAAGCTTCACTTAGTTAACACTAGAAATCATTTCTGGAGTAGTGTTTACCGAGCAAGGTCAGCCAATGAAGGATTTCATTATTTTGGAAAATAAAGTTTAATTATTTCATGTAATGTTTGTAGCTGACTGATATAATGTTTATTGGTAAATGTAACTTGTAAATGAGCCAACTTAATAATCTATAATGTATAAATAAAAGGTCAAGTTGTGAATTCAAATGTATGAATGAATGAGCGATTATGCAAGTGAGTTGGTTGTGTGAAGAGGAAGTGTGAGTGCATTTTGAAGAAGGATAAGATATCCTTGAGGAGTAGCAAAGTTTTATTCGATCAGAGAGGATCTAGTGAAGTAGAACATAGATCTGTATCAGTTGCATCTCGTTTAGGTCACTTATTGTTACTTTCTCACCATTGTAGTAGTAATTCCTAAATCTCTTAACAGAGTTGGTCTAATAGCCATTTTTGTAATAGCCATTTTTGTAAATCCTCTAACAAGGTGGACAGTTCTACAAAATTTTTCTAAAGTCCTCTAGCAAGGCCACTCCTAGTAGGGTGATTAAATCCTCTAACAAGGTCACACTTAACAGTGTGTTTTGTAACCTTTAACAAGGTTAGCTCCTAACATGGCTCACTTTAGAAGAGTGAAAATTAGGGTATAATTTAGTGGCTAATATTCGTAATTTGGCTAATTTTAGAATTTTTTGGCTAGTAATTTGGCTAATAATTTAAGATTTGATACAACCTAAATCGCCATAGTTTTATAAAATTCAGTTCTAGAATATTTAAAATCGCTCAATAATTTATTTTGTTAAAAAATTTAAACTCAAATATTTTCCATAATATTCGTTACATGCATAGATTTGAGTTACCTAAATATAATATATTAGTGCAGAAATTAAATTGAACTGACCAATAATTATCATAATTATTAGTTACTTTAGGGATATATCACCAATATGTATTTTTCACCATTGATTTAAAGTATATGTAGAAATTCACATAATATTCCACGAAGTAAAAAAAATATTCAATTTTGATTTTTAATATTTCATGGTGATTAATGAACTTCCTATTATTATTGAGATTCGTCAATATTTTATACAAAAAAAATTATGATTCAAAAATAATCGCCAATATTAATCATATTTAGAATAAAAAATTGAGAGATTCGCCAATAGAAATATTTTTTTTTTCAAAATAATGAAAGATTCGCCAATATTTTATATCTTTTTTTGGAGGCATTTTTCTTAAAGTTTACCTTAGTGAAAATTGGTAGCTAGTTACTTGGTGGTTTTTCTCATATTGGGTTTCCACGTTAAATTTGGTGTCTCTTATGTTCATGTTATTTCTTTTTGCATGCATGTTAAAAATTGTGAATGCTTAAAGATCAATAATAAGTTAATACATAGTACATCTACCAAGTTACAACATTTTCTGTGTGGCTACTGAGTGATAATAGTAACTAGTTATTTAAGACATCTAAGGGATCTATGGATTTTTTTTTGTGGTAACTAATTCACCCCCCTCTCAGTTACTCCATCTATATTTCTAACAGTTGGTATCAGAGCTTTTGGTACTTGTAGGAAGGATTTCAAGGATCTAAGCTAAAGATCAAGATGTCTTACAAGGGGGAAATTCCAAGGCTTAATAGGGATAAATTTTTAGTATGGCAAGGCCTAATGAGACACCATCTAGCTTCCATTGGAGATACATGATTAAAATATCTAGATGAAGCATATGTAACTTCTTTTGGTACATTATTTGCTAATGACATTGTTGAGAAAGAGACTCATAACACCATGATGATAGATATTGCATCTGCCTTAAGCTATGAAGAATTTGATGATGTCAAAGATTGCAAAACTGCCTTTGAAATGTGGAACAGGCTAAAAGATATCTATGGAGGTGATGATAATGTGAGAAGAGCCAAAGTAGAAAGTCTCAGAGGAAAATTTGATCAAATGAGGATGAGAGAGGATGAAAACATTGCCAAATATGTTGAAAGAGTTAAAGCAATTGTCAGTGCAATCAAGGCTTCTAGAGGAGACATTGAGGAGGAAATATTTGTAAGTAAAGTTCTTAAAACATTACTTCCCATTTATGCAATTAGAGTTTCTTTAATTCAAGAAAGAATATGTGAACCAAATCATAAGATAAATTTAGAGGCCATAGTAGGAAGGTTGACTGCATTTGAGCTAGATAACTATGATAACTATGTTCCAGCTTCCAAGAACATTGAATAAGCATTTGAAGCCAAGATTTCACTCAAAGAAAAAAGCAAGAAGATAAAGGATTCTTAGTCATAAAGTGAAAAAAAATCAGAACAGAGTTCTGACAGTGATCTTGAGGTGGTTGAAGCTCTGCTTGCAAGGAAATATTCTAGAGGTAGAGGAAAATACAAAGGTAAGGTTCCTCTAATTTGTTTTTCATGTGAGGAAATTGGTCATATTAGTGCTAGGTGCCCAAACAAGCAAAATAAGGATGAGAAGAAAGGTCACAAGTGAAATGGCAAGAAAGACTTCAAATCATTCAAAGACAAAGGTAGGAAAATATGTTTCATAGCTAAGAATTCTAATGATTCTGATGAAGAAGAAGATGAAATTGTTTACATTTCTATCAAAGATAAAATGACAATTATCTCCCATGTGAGCAAAAATGATACATGGATCATAGATAGTGGTTGCTCTCATCATATGACTGGTGATAAAACATATTTTGAACATTTTGAAGACTATGATGGTGGTAGTGTGAGGTTTGGTAATAATGAACCTTGTTGCATAAAAGGAAGAGGAAGAATCTCACTAACCAAAGAGCTTGTATGTGATAATGCATATTGGGTAGAAGGACTAAAACACAATCTTTTGAGTGTGGCACAACTACTCAATAATGGATTCAAAGTGGAATTCATGCATGGAAAAGAAAGACTGTTGGATGAAAAAGGAAAGCTGATTGGATTAGGCATACAAACAAAAGGTAACTTGTTCTATCTTGAACTTGGTGAATGTTCATGCTTTATTGCTCAAGTTGAAGAAAGTAGGTTATGGCATAGAAGGTTATGTTATGTGAACTTTGATAATTTGATAAAAATAAGAAAATTCAAAAAAGTAAGAGGCATTCCTAATATAAAGAAACCTGAGGTTGGTCTATGCAAGAATTGTCATATTGGTAATATGGGAAAGACTAGCTTTAAAAATAAGAACTATCAGTCTGAAGAAGTTCTAGAAATTGTGCATACTGATTTGTGTGGACCTATTGGAATTGAGAGCTATACTGGAGAAAATTTCTTCATTCTTTTTGTTAATGATTACTCAAGAATGATGACTATCATGTATATAAGAGAGAAATTATAAATATTTCAAAAGTTCAAGTGGTATTTGGCTAGAGTAGAAAAGGAAATAGGAAAAAGACTAAAATGTTTGAGGTTAGACAAAGGTGGTGAATTCATCTCCCATGAGTTCAATAACTTTTACATTGAAAGGGGAATCAAAAGATAGGTATCAGTCCCTAAAACTCCTGAGAAAAATGGAATAGCTGAAAGGAGAAATAGATCTATCATGGACTGTGCAAGAACCTTAATGATTGAAAAGAACATTGGTATCAAATACTGGAAGGAAGCTATCAACATTGCAGTTCATACCTTGAATTAAGTACAGTTGGAGAAGGACTCATTCAAAACCCCCTATGAGTTATGGTATGGATATAAACCCAATGTTAGTTACCTAAAAGTATTTGGAAGTAAATGTTACATTTTGAAAGAATCTAGAAAAGGTAAATTTGACGTGAAAGGTGATGAAGGAATATTTTTGGGATACTCTTGCAAGAGTAAAACATATAGATGTTTGAATTTGTCTACTCACAAAGTCATAGAAAGTGCACATGTGAAAGTTGATGAGTTTGTAGAAAGGACTAAAGAAGAAAGCAAAAAGGAACCATAAGACTATAGGAGATTTATTTTTACTGAACCTGATATAGTGCCAGATACATCTGTCAATCAGGAATCTTCTACTCTCAAGTCTTCAGTAACTGAGTTGAAGAAAACCAAGTCACATTTAGATGCTACTGAGCCAATGCCTACTAAGTTTAAAGGACTCGAGCATTAGACAAAACAAACAGAACCTAAAGTTGAAGTACAAGAGGATGATAGTGCAATTCATTCAAAAGGAAAGGAACCTATATTAGCAAAGTATGTTAGGAGACATCATGCACTAGATCAGATTATTTAAGAGAAATTTGAAAGTACTATGAAAAGAAGTAAACTAAAAGGTACTTGTTTACTTGCTGATTTTGAACCTAGAAGTGTGAAAGATGCATTATAAAATGAAAGTTGGATTGAGGCTATGAATGAAGAGATAGAGCAGATAGAGAAAAAAAAAACATGGACTCTTGTACCCAAGCCTAAAGATAAAAATGTGATTGGAAATAAGTGGGTATTTAGAAATAAGTTGAATGAAGATGGTAAGGTGTCAAGGAATAAAGCTAGACTAGTATGCAAAGGATACTCTCAAGAAGAAGGAATAGAATATTGAGAGACTTTTGCTCTTGTTGCAAGATTGGAAGGTGTTAGGACCCTACTTACATATGCTACATACAAAAGATTTAAGATTTATCAAATGGATGTCAAGTTAGCATTTCTCAATGGTATATTGGATGAAGAAGTCTAAATTGAGTAGCCTAAAGGTTTTGTTGATCCAGACAAGAAGGGCATGGTCTAAAAATTACACAAAGAATTGTATGCTCTGAAACAAGCCCCTAGAGTATGGTATGAAAGATTGCATAACTATCTTATTCATATTGATTTTTAGAGAACTAATGATAACACTAGCTTATATATCAAGGAAGGACCAGATAATAAGATTGTTTTGGTAGAAATATTTGTGGATGATACTTTGTTCATAGGAAATGATGATCTTTGCAAAGAATTTTTAGAGTAAATAAACAAGGAATTTGAGATGTCAATGTTTGGAGAGATCAAATTCTTTGTTGGTCTTCAAATTCAACAGAGTAAGAATGACATCTACATCACTCAGTCTAAATACATTAAGGAGATATTGAAAAAGTTTGGTATGGAAGACTGTAAACCAGTTGGAACTCCTATGTGAAATGGTCTAAAACTTACCAAGGATGATGAATCAAAAGAGGTAGATCAAACATTGTATAGATCTATGATTAAAAATTTGTAGTATGTAGTTCGTACAAAGCCAAATATTGCTCTTGCAGTTGGTATTGTAGCAAGATTTTTAGCAAAACCAAGAGAAAATCACATGATGACAATCAAAAGGATCATGAGATATTTGAAAGGCATTGAAGATTATGAATTACGGTAAAAATTTGGAGGTAATCTAGATTTGAAAGTGTTTACTAATGTAGATTGGGCAAGAAACATTGATGATAGAAAGAGTACAAGTGGAGGAGTGTTCTTTTTTGAAAAGAGGTTGGTTTTGTGGACAAGTAAAAAGCAAAATTGTACATCCCAATCAATAGCTGAAGCAGAGTATGTTGTAGCAGCAATAAACTGTTCTAATATTGTTTGGTTCAAGCAATTATTGGAAGGCATGAAGGTGGAAATCAAAGAACCTATTGTTATGTTTTGTGACAATACAAGTGCAATTAACATATCTTAAAATCTAGTGATGCATTCAAAAACCAAGCACATTGCAATAAAGTATCACTTTGTCAGAGAATTGGTACAAGATAAGGAGATCAAATTGGAATATGTCCATACAAAAGAAAAAATTGTGAACATATTCACCAAACCATTACCAAAGGATGCATTCTTGTATCTAAGAGGTAAATTAGGGGTCATTCCCCTATCTAAAGCTCACTAAAATGAAGTTTTAGTGATGCATCAACAAGTATCAAGTTGAATATTTTTCAGTTGATGTAGCATAGTTATGGAAATATTGCATATGAATCAATACATAAGGTACATTGCTATTCATTTGGTTTGTGTTGTCTTTGGCATGTGTTGTCAAAGAGGGAGAGTATACTGTCATATCTTTCTAAAATTTGAATTTTTTTGTGAAGAGTTTGATGTTTGAAAAGAAGCTATGTAATTCCTTCACAGAGGGAGATTACTGTATTTGAGAAATTTTTAGAATGAAATGTAAGAGGGAGAAACATTTTGTCTAAAAAAGACTTGTTCTCAAATTTCATTCTGCAATGACATGTTGTGTTGCCATCAATGCCAAAGAGGGAGATTGTTGGATACAATTGATCAATTGTGTGTTGTCTTTGATATTACAAAAATGTTCATATCAGTTATCAGATATATAGAGTCTAT
Organism: Cupressus sempervirens; assembly: GCA_028749045.1. Taxonomy (NCBI): domain Eukaryota; kingdom Viridiplantae; phylum Streptophyta; class Pinopsida; order Cupressales; family Cupressaceae; genus Cupressus; species Cupressus sempervirens. Next base: position 477,134,823 of record CM053787.1, read on the forward strand.
CGAGCTCAGTTGGTTAGCAAAGCAAAAGACAGAGTCTACCGAGCTCAGATGGTTAGAAAAGTGAATTATAGAGTCTACTAAGCATTCTTGAATATTACATTGTGGAGACAGTTTCTACTGAGCTCACTCGGGTGCTGAAGGATTCTATGGTAGAAGTCAGTTTCTACTAAGCTCATAAGGTCAGTGAAGGAAAATCAGTTCTTACCAAGCACACCCAGTCTCCAAAGGATTTTTTAGAGTTCGTAGTGTTTACTGAGCTTCACTTGGTTAACACTAGAAATCATTTTTGGAGCAGTGTTTACCAAGTAGGGTTGGCCAATGAAGGATTTCATTATTTTGGGAAATAAAGTTTAATTATTTCACGTAATGTTTGTAGCCAACTGATATAATGTTTATTGGTAAATGTAACTTGTAAATGAGCTGACTTGACAATCTATAATGTATAAATAAAAAGTCAAGTTGTGAATTTAAATGTATGAATGAATGAGTGAGTATGCAAGTGAGTTGATTGTGTGAAGAGGAAGTGTGAAATTTTTTTGAAGAAGGATTAGATATCCTTGAGGAGAAAAAAGTTGTATTCACTTAGAGAGGATCTAGTAGAACAGATGTTTGTATCAGCAAAGATCAGTTGCATCTCATTCAAGTCACTTATTGTTACTTTCTCACCATTGTAGTAGTAATTCCTAAATCTCTTAACAGAGTTGGTCTAACAACCATTTTTGTAAATCCTCTAACAAGGTGGATAGTTCTACTGAATTGTTCTAAAGTCCTCTAGCAAGGCCACTCCTAGTAGGGTGATTAAATCCTCTAACAAGGTCACACCTGACAGTATGTTCTATAATATTTAATAGGGTTGGCTCCTAATAGGGCTCACTTCAGAAGAGTGAAAATTGGTAGCTAGTTACTTGATGGTTTTCCCCATATTGAGTTTCCACGTTAAATTTGGTGTCTCTTGTGTTCATGTTATTTCCTTTTGCATGCATGTTAATAATTGTGAATGTTTAAAGATCAGTAATAAGTTAATACACAATACATCTACTGAGTTACAACATTTTCTGTGTGGCTATCGAGTGACATCAATAACTAGTTATTTAAGACATCTAAGGGATCCATGGATTTTTTTTTGTGATAACTGATTCACCCCCCCTCTTAGTTACTCCATCTATATTTTCAACACACATACCATGCAAACTATAACAACACAATTCAACACAATATAATACAACCCATCCCAAGGCTTGCACATATATTCTACCATAGAATCAAGATATAGGGTGAAGGTGGGCTCTCTTAATGAGGAGAATTCCACATCCATGAATCTCATAAAAATCACATATTCCCATAAGTAACATTCCCTTTCAAGGCTTATCATTATCTTCCCCCTTCATACAACTCCTTATACCTGCCAAGAATGCAAGAAATCATAAAGTCCATACTCCATTGAAACACATCAAAATAATCTCCACATGGGAGAGTTTCTCAACTACATGGGTGAGCCCAACTAACACCTTCACCCAAGCATCTCTTCCCTCCCAAGGGTGAGTGATGCTTCACACCCAATTTACACAAAAAACAACATGAGAAAATCAAGATTCAAGAAAGAATCACATAAAAATTTACACATTCAACATACATACAACAAGATTTTTCATCAAACCACATCTACAACACATCAAATCTACAATGCAAGGAAAAAATACCATATCAAATCTGCAATGCAATGAAGAACACCATGGATCATGGATACCAACCTCACTCCAAGCAATGAAAAATGAAAGTTGTTGTAGAGATCCTTATCCTCTTTCTCCAAACCCTAAATTTTTCTAAAGTTAGAGAGTGGGCAAGCGAGTTTCTAATTTGGCCATTCCTCTATATATGACTCCCATTTTCGGATTCAATATAAAATGCATTCTTTTTGGGGTCTCCTAGGTCTTCCAGGCACCCTAGTGGTCACTATTAGCCCTCTAACTTAAAGTATTATCATGGGTAGGGTTTATTTTCATCACAAATTCACCTTAGAGCTACTTTTTGGCCCTTATAATGCTAGGTAAAGTCCGATTCCAAATTTCTTATGTGGTAACCCTTATTTCCCTTACTAAATCAAGACAATTAAGTCTAATTCTCAATTAAGGAATTTAACTTGAGATAAGGTGGCTACATGATCCATCTTTAGAGAACATGTCATTTCCATATAACGAGTACAAGTGTCAAGTGACACACAAAAAATTTCACTATACCTCACACATGACATGTTTTGGATCTACTCATGAAATACATACTACACACATACATCTCACATTTAGAAAATAAACCCATCACAATGAGGCTTATGAATCTTCTAAATATTCACCTTAGCAATGTCATATTAACATGTGTTTATACCTTGTTTCCCCCTTATGTTTCCATGGTTCCTTTCCTGCACACTAAACTCGAGCATTAGTAATCCAACGAAAAGTCACCTATAAGATACATATGAAAGTAAAGATAAATGATAATTTCATTATTCTACAATTCACATATAACACATTTCATAATTAACTTCCTACTCTCCATCATTTTCTTACATACATTTAATCATTAAACCTCAAAAAATTTGAATATTACTGACTTTCCTAACAAGATCAATTTAAGCATTTGAAACACAACATAATTTTATTTTCTATCATAGTAGTGTAGTACTAAATAAATATCCATTAATCCATCAATTATGCCAAATTAAGTCCTAATATAGATCGTAATAAAAAATCACAAGGTAAATATCATTAGATAAGTAGCAAAATTTATTGTCCATCAAGTATCAAAATATATGTTGAGGTATCTAGTCCTAAATGGAAAAATGGAAATACAATATCTATTCTATGATGGGTCAGGGTGAGGCCTCAAATGTAACACACATATTTTGGAGAGAAGCAGTGAAAAAAGTAGTATAAACTATGAGTAAAGCACAAATTAGACAAGGTACTGGTAAGGAACCTTATGAACTTTGGTTTAGACATACACCTTCCATGAAATGCTTTAGTTGAAGCTTTGGAATTAAATGATATATTAAGAGAGATGGTGATATTGGAAAGTTTGATTCTATAAGTGATGAAGCAAATTTTCTTGGTTATTCATTTTAAAGCAAAGCATATAGATCTTTTAATTAAAGATTGAAGACTATTGTTAAAAGTGCTAATTTGAGAGTTGATGAAAAGTTTAGAATTCAAGAAAGGATACTTGATTATAATTTTGATGAAGAAACTAATAAGAGGACTAATAATCAAAATGTTGAGAAGGAATTGTTTTATAAAAATGACACTAATTTTTAGACTACATCACAGGGAGAAGTTTAGAAAGAAGAACCTAAACCTAGAACATAATATCTTAGAAATGAAGAAGGAGTTTAAAATGAGTATGATTGGAGAAATGAAACACTTCTTGGGATTGTGGATTGTGCAAAAAAAAGATGGAATTTATTTATGACAAGATAAGTATCTTAGAGATTTGTTGAAGAGATTTGAATTGGAAAATCAAGTGGAACATCTATAATAATTGGATGTATGTTATCTAGAAAAGATGAATCCCCTAGTTTAGAACAAAAAAAGTATAGACCTATGATCAGTGGATTGCAGTATTTATCACACACAAGACATAATATAGAAAATACAGTCAGAATTGTGGAAAGATTCTAGAAAAATTCTAAAGAGACACACCTCGCAATAGTAAAAATAATTCTTAGATACTTGAAAGGAACACCTAATTATGGTTTATAGTATGATAGAGCGAATTATTTAAAATTATGTGCATATATTGATGTTGATTGGGGAAAAAGTGTTGATAAAAAAAAATCATGGTAGCGAATTTTTCTTGGGAGGAAGATTGGTTTCTTGGCTAAGAAAGAAACAAGATTGCATTTCATAGAGTACAACATAAACAAAGTATGTAGTAGCAACAAATAATTGTAATCAAATTATCTGGACAAAGGAGATGCTAAAAGAATTAGAATAGAGTTTATTGAGCCTACAATTATACATTGTGATAACACAAGTGCAATAAGTATGTCAAAGAATCTAGTTTTACATTCAAAGACAAAGAATATATCTATTAAGTATCACTTTTTTAGAGAGAAAGTTGAAGATAAAGATATCATATTGGAATATGTTAGCACAAAGGAGTAGATAGAAGATATATTACAAAACATTTGGATAAGGAAACAATTGAGTAATTGAGAGGTATTACCCCAACCTACTTTAGAGTAGTTGATGTAGCTATTGCATTGGTCTAGTTGGTAGCCAAGCACTACATCTTTATCTAGACTGGATGCTTGATGCTTCTCCTACGGGGGGTTAACTGTGTTTGAGCTGAGTTATTGAGGACTATTGGTATTAGTATTTAACAGTGTCTTTGGAAACTTGAGCTTATTGTAGATTATTTTGGAAATTATTGAACTTAGAAAATTGACATAATGATACCTTTTTCATTGAGGTCAACAAGGGAGAGAAGTGTACATGAAAACCACTATATTTCATGATGGAGAGAGATTATTCCTAATGGGGGAGAGTAATGCATTGATTGATGCATGGGGAGATTAAAACCTTCCTTGTGCATGAATATTACTATATGGTTGTGATTTGAAAATAAAAAACTTGTTACAACCTATCTCAAACTATGATGCATGTTTACATTCACATGGGCAACATGAATGGGGGAGATAAGGTAGGTGAGGAAGATATATATTTGGCATTCATGAAACTTAGATATTTTTCATCTATGTTGCCATCAATGCCAAAGGAGGAGATTGTTAGCATGGATGTTGATAGTATTTCTATGGGGGTGTATCACAAAAATGCTAGAGACATGCTTCAAAGCTTATGTGTTGCATCCATGATAATGTTTTTCATTAATATTAACATACACCTTATTTTGTGAAGAGTTTCAGAGTTACAGAGAAATAATTGCTTGGTACAGTCAATAGTCAATGAGATATGTTATGTACACTTGAAGGAATATTTAGGAGCCTATCATAATGCCATGTCTATGTTAGCAAAAGGAGATATTTAGTTGAGATAGAGTTATGTGATATTTTCTATAAGTTATTTTCAAAGAGAGCTTTTGAACAGTGGGGATTGGTAAATTGATTATATCTTTTAATAGAGATGGAATTTGGTTTAGCACATTCAGATGATGGTTAGAGACATGTTGAAGATGTTATGGCAGGGATCAAAAAATTAGACATGGCATTTGATTTGACTTTTTAAAGACTATTCAGAGTATTATTTCCCTTGAGATGACTATTGTAAAGATCATTGTAAAAAGAATAATTATATGTAACATGTATTTTAATATCTTAAAAACATCCCCTATATTATTATTGTAAATTGAGAAAGCCTCAAGGATAATCCAATACTTGGTTTTAGGACTTGAAATAAAGGAAATATCATTTCCTTGTGGTAAAGTGCGAGCTGTGTGTTTTTCATCAATGGAATCATTGTGTGAACTTGAATACAAACTCAACTAAGTTAGAGTAGATATTAATGTACTATGATATTCAAAGGAAGTGTGTTGGCAAAGGAGTTTTTGTTTAGTCAGTTTAAAAATCTTGAATATGCTTATCTAGAAGATTTTCTAGTGAAGATTATTTATGAGGCTATTTGGACAATGGGTTCAATTGTCCTCCTTTCAAATCCTAAGAAACTTGGAGTCTTCTAACAAGGATTTGAAGTCTCCTAAAAGGGACTCATATGTATTGATTATATATCATTTACTCCTAATAGAGTCTATCCTCTCACAAGGAACTTTTATATAAGTACATCATCTTATGGGCATCATTCCCACCATGGTTTTCTCTTTGATCAAGGGTTTCCCTAGTTAACATATATAGTCTTATTGTGCATGGTTATATTTATATGGTTGTTACATCTACTATTTACATTTTTTAGAACTAATAAATATATTGAGAGTTGTTTTAACCATATAACTAATTCACCCCCCCTCTCATCATGAAACGTGTAGAAAGATTCATGGGTTATCCTATGACCCTTTTTGACCCATTCGAACAAATGAATTAGGTACCTAGGGTATTAGAACCCCTACACACATATTTTGTCATAAAATGTGTCAAAAGGGGTCATCAGTTATCCCATAACCCCTTTTGTCCCATACAAAAAAATAAAATATGTTCTTAGGGGTCTAGGACCCCTAGGAACATATGTCAGGAAATGCATCAAAAGGGGTCATAGAGTACCCTATGACCCCTTTCAACCCATTATATGACAAAATATGTTCTGAAGTATACTAGGACCCATATGGACTAATGTACCACCCCAACCTTGTTTCCAAACCCCAAGCTCTCTCAAGGCTACCTTAGGTAATTCACTAGCACCCTTGAGGCTATAGATGGACTTGAGGGTTGATTTTGAGAACCATTTTCATAGAAAGTTTTCAGAATATACTTTGAAAAATGGGTTACTCTTCAAGGATAATTAGTTGTGTGTTCCCAAGGGATCTATAAGGGAGAATCCCATTCAAGAGAAACATAATGGCAGCTTAAGTGGCCATTTTGGCATGAGAAAAACTTTGGAACTTGTACAATGATTCTACTTTTGGCCTAGACTTGTCAAAGATGTTACCAGGTGTGTGGAGCAATGTATCGTATGCATGAAAGAAAAAGGAGGTATGAGTAATGTAGGTCTTTACTAGCCTTCACCAATTCCTAACTGTCCATGGGATTGTGTAAGTATGGATTTTATTGTTGGTTTACCCAAAACCAAGCAAGGATTTGATAGTTTTTTTTTGTGGTAGATAGGTTCAATAAAATGGCACCTTTCACTCCTTTGAGGACTACTAATGATGCTATTCATATTGCTCATTTGTTCTTTAAGGAGGTGTTTAGGATTCATGGACTCCCTATGAGTATTATTTCAGATAGAGATGTGAAATTTATGAGTCATTTTTGACAAACTCTATGAAAGAGGCTTGGTACTAACATGTCTTTTGGTTTATCTTACCATCCTCAAACTGATGGTCAAACTAAAGTGCTTAACTAGGCCTGAGGCAACCTCTTGAGGTTCCTTACAAAGGAGTATGGTTAGTCTTGGGATGTGGTGATTTCACAGACTGAATATGCATACAATGATAGCAATAACAAAACAACTGGTAAAATCCCTTTTGAAGTGGTTTATGGCATGCATCCTAGAGGTGTGTGTGAGTTGAGGACTCTTTGAGACTTGGATAAGAGGAGTGGACAAGCTGAAGACTTTTTTCAAACTATGAAGGAGATTCAGGACCAAGTCAGGAAAACTATCCAAGACAACACTCAAAAACTCAAGGCTAAATTGGATGAAAAGAGGAAAGATATACAATTTTCTGTTGGTGACTATGTCATGGTGCATTTGAACAAAGTAACACTCTAACAAGGTGTTCCCACCAACTTAAAAACGAAGAGGATAGGACCATGCAAGATTTTGACAAGGTATAGAGCAAATGCTTACAAGGTGGATTTACCTTATTATCTAGGCATATCACCAATATTTAATGTTTAGGATTTGGTAGCTTTCAAGGTTGTTGTATCTCTGACTACTGTAGGTGTTCATGAAGATGTGGACCCTGCTGCAACACCTCATGTCATCAAGTTGGAAGTAGAGAAGGTATTGGAAACAAGACCCACAAAGGCAACTAGGCCCAAGGTGTACTTTCAACACCCTATCAAATGGAAGGGAAAACCTAATTTAGAGGCTACTTGGGTGGTTGAGACTGAGTTCAAGAAGTTGGGGGCATTCCTTTGGACCTTATTTAAGTTGGAGTTACTTGACTTTCCCTTGGGGGGGGGAAGTATGGTGCAGGAGCACCTAGGTAGGCTAAGTGTGAAACCTAGGTATTCCTAATTTTTGGATTGTAGTGATGCTAGCCACATCACTAGTCTAATGATAGGATCAAATTTTTCCTAAGGTGAGGTTAGATAGGTTAGAAGAGCCCCATAATATAATATTGCTCCTAATTGCTCAAAGTTGCTCATTTGGCTCAACAGAGATTTTTTGGGTTTTGAGGGCCAAATAGGGAAAGAAAGTGTTTTAGGGTCCTTATTAGGTGTTTTTGATTGATCTTAATACTTTTGGAAAGTTTGGTAGCAAGTAGAGAAAGTTTGGGTAGACAATTTGCAAAATTGCAAAAATTGCTCATTTCTTACAAAGTTGTCATTGACAACTTTTGCAACTTTTATGCAAAAAGAGAAAATTTTTTGTGGGAGACCTTCAACCACTTAAAGTAGTTGGAATTATCCATGCCAAGCCTATATAAGGTTGAACTCAACCTTTCCAAGAGGTAGGAAGAAGGAGAAATAATAGTTTATGGATCATAATCAACATTTTTATTTATTACAATAGTTTCTTGCTTTGGGTGTTTTTTCATGCTTTGTATGGATCATACTTAGGTTTTTCTAAGTTGGAAGTGTTAGTGGTGTTTGTCCTTCATTTCTATTTTTAGTTTTTGATTTGTTACAAAATTTTTTGTGTGTTCAAATAAATTATTTTGTAAGTTAGTAGGTTGCTATTCTAAACTGGGCAACCAACAAAAAATGGAGTCTTAGGGCCATTTCCCACTGTATAAAATGTGCATTCTCTTGGGATTTGGAACTAGAATCATTGTAAATTATGTTTAGAAAAGGAGAGCCCATGGGAAGCATGGCATTTAAAGTCATGCCCTAAGCAAGCCAAATGCAACTTGGCTAGGAACCATAGTTGAAAAAATGAGCTATGGAGGGGATTAAGTGTGAAAATACTTCAATCCAGCCACATAGTGAGTAAGGAGAAGGTATAACCTTGCTTTAGTCCAAAGGAGAGGTCTTGAAATCTTTTCCAAGGTGGTTTTCATCACAACAATGATAAGGCACTTGAAACCCTCATTTTTGGCCTAAAATTGTACTTTGGTTGTATGGATAGTTTGGGGGTTGAATAATTAAAAAATATGGAATTAATCCAAAAAGGGTATCCATAAATGCAATTTTTTTGTAGGGTTTCTAAGAAGTTTTCCAAGAAATCTTGTTGCCAACTATTTAGGAGGGCTAATTCCTAGTAGCCTTTTTGGAGCAATTTGGTGCATTTTCCCTAGTAAATTGAATGCACCTATGAAATCAACATTTTTTAGGGTCATGGATGTTAGAAGGAGTCTAAAAAAAACCTGGATGAACAACCAACACCCTTGTGACTATAGATGGACTTGAGGGTTAGTAGTGGATTAGAGCCAGCTAGTAATAAATTTGATGTTACTTTGTTGGTGTACTCCCAACTGAAGGATTAGGATCTCTTGAGCAAGGTCCTAGTAAGCATAGGGTGTGAAGAAGCCCTAGTGGATCTAATGAATGACCTAAGGTAGCCCTGAGAGAGCTTGGGGTTTGGAAGCAAGGTTGGGATGTTACATCATGGACATTCATCGAGTGCTTGAATGGCTTAAAAGGGGTCATAGGGTTTTGATCGATTATATGACAACACATATTAGTAGAGTTACTAAGACCCCTAGGTATATATACCATGTGTTTGAATGGATTGAAAGGGGTAATAGGGTATGCTATGACCCCTCTCAACCCATTATATGACAACATATGTTTCTAGGGTTATTAGGACCCCTAGGAACATTTATCGAGTGTTTTAATAGATTGAAATGGGTCATAGGGTACATTATGATCCCTTTCAACCCATTATTTGACACCACATGTTCCTAGGGTACTAGGAGCCCTAGGGACATATATCATGTGTTTGAATGGATTCAAAAGGGTTATAAGGTACCTTATGACCCCTTTTGACCCATTATATGACAATCTATGTTCGTATGGTGTAATGCCCCACTCGAGAACTCAAGAGAAACAAACCTAACATGGTACAATGTTTATTGAACTATTTTTAAAGAAATTTTAAACAACCCTAAGATAACATTAATGCGAAAGCAATATATGCATACACATCAAGAACACGTAATCAGTTACAAATATAGTTTTAATTCCTCAAGGGTTCCTTCATGTTAGTCACATTTGAGAAAGTTTTATTAATAAGTTTAAGTCTTAAGTACATTGCCCATAATCATAAAATGAATAAACCCATGCATAGTCATATAAGAAAATTCATACGTACAACTAATAATATGAAAACACATCTAATGAATAACATCCATTGCACATGTCACAGTATATGTGAAAATAGATGCAAGTACATCAATATGCAGTACAATATCCCGTAGGATCTCAAAACACATGATACATAGATATATCAGCTGAATAGAAGTCTTCAAGATAAGATGAAGAATGATAATGGTACCACTTTATCAAGGAGCATCCAAAATCTATCAATCTGAGGGGGACTCAAATGGTAAGAATATCTTACCTCCCAACCACGTGGTCACCTAATTAGGCTCCCACTCCCATCGTGTAGGAGAGATAATGTACGATCCACACACAGATAATCAAATCATAAAATAATCCTAGGCAAGGAATCCTGATAGCCAAAACTACCTCAAAGGTAACACTTACTAATCAAGAAGATAAGATACTCCAAAAGGAAGAACACTCAATCCAATACCAACATCATACATATACCAAGAATAGATCAAAACACCAAAATCATAAAATAAAGTCAACAAAAGATATCCACCTCAAGACAAAAGCCACATGCCAAAAGTACCTCAACCATAAATCACCAATCACCATTAATAAAAATAAATAACCATAGTAAATACATACAATAACAAGTACACCACCAAAAACACCACCACCAGAGGCAAATACAAAAAAACTATGGAGGAGACTCAAGCTACATTCTAGGGAGTGTTATCACATGGTCAAACTACTTGAGTTACTTAGATTGATCTCTCAATAGATCTCAGACCCTCAAGACTTTAGTTACCCTTGACTGGTTACTCTGAACCCCAGACCCTCAACATGACACATGTAGAACCAGAAAACCCTCTCAAGAAGATGAGGCAAACCAGTCATATTGTTATCCCATTTCCATCCTTAGTCTATACAAGCACTCAAGGGATGGGTGGGGAAAATATCTCTAACTTATCTTTTTAGTGTGTTTCCCCAAAATATTAATTATTAGATTATCACTTATTACATAACTTACAATAGGTTACCTATCCAAAGTTTGTGATTATTGGAATGGCCTGGAATGGAGTGACCTATCCCTCATCTCTGAGGATTTGACTCCTATAATGCTTATGCTCAATTCCATGATTCCTATCAATTTGGGGGATGAGCTGGTCTGGAGGGATAATCCCAATGGAAGATACTCTGTGGCCTTAGGCTATAATTCCCTTTGGAGCTTAAAAGAGAAGGCCCCTTGGGCGGAGGCTTGGATTTCGGGTCTCACTCCAAAGATCAACATTTTTTACTGGCTGGCTCTTCAGAACAAAATCCTTACTCATGACAATCTCATGAAGCGAGGACATGTTATGCCTAGTAGATGTCCCTTGTGTAAGAATCAGGCTGAGACCGGAAATCACATTTTCATCTTATGTGACTATGCTAGGGAGGTTTGGAATGTCATCACTCATGATAATGAAACCCTCTGGTGCAAACCGGATAATCTCATGGATTTTTTCCATCAGTGGAAAGGTCTTTGTAAGATTGCTGGTCGGCAGGATCACTCGGACTGGATTTTACCCCATTTTTGCTGGGGAATCTGGAAGGAAAGGAACAATAGAATATTTAGAGACAGAGAGGAGCCAGCTATAATCCTTGGCAGGAAGGTCTCGAAGAATATAAAGGAAAATCTCCAAGTGCTGAAGGAGGAAGAAGAAGAAGAAGGGGACAGAAAGATAGCTAAAGAAAAAGACAGGAACCTCAAAAGGCAGGATGCTAGCTGGCTTCTCCCCCCAGATGGCTGGTCAAAAGCCAACTTTGATGGGGCCTCCAAGGGTAACCCAGGCCCTTCAGGCTACAGTGGAATCATAAGAAATAACCATGGGGAGGGAATACCTGCCTTTGCTTCCCCGCTGGGAATCCAGACTATTCATCTGGCGGAAGCAAGAGCTGCGAGTAAGGTGGTCAAGTTGGCTTTTGAAGCCGGGATTACTAAACTCTGGCTTGAGGGGGACTCCAAAAACATTATTAATACCATTAATGGTATTTCCCCTCCCTCGTGGACGATTGCGAACATAATTGCTGAGACTTGCGCCACTCTCACAAAGTTCGATAAGGTCCACGTCACTCATGTTTACAGAGAGGCAAACCCAGTCGCTGATTGGTTTTCCAATAAAGGGGTTAACGCCACCAATAATCTGTCCTGGCATGCCGAAAAAGATTTTTCGGCGGAGGCAAAGTTGCTCATCGACCAAGATAATATCTTGGGAAGGACGGCTCAAATCCATTGCAATTATGGATAATAAAGATTGCTTAATAAATGGTAAGTGCCATTATTGGCATCGTGATCTGCACCAGCAAAAGGGGTTTCCTCTGACTTTTCGACATGTTCGAAAGGACGATACCATTATTTTCAGAAAGGGGTTTATTCATGGGTATCATAAAAGAAACATCACCATTCTTTCGAATGCAAATAACTTGCACAGATCAGAGTTCATGAGAATTATGGAAGTTGATCAGGTAAACATGACGGGTGAGAGGAGCAGAAAGGAGCCGGTGGTGGAAGTTTAGAAGTGGAAGAACAAGGCCAAAGTTTGGAGAGAGCTGGAAAAGGGTGGGGTTACTAATTTCTTCGAGAAACTTCATGGCTCGGATCCTGAGATCACTAACAGCATGGTGAAATCGTGGAATAATGGTAAGGTTAAGGTGAATGGGGTCTACTTTCAAATTACTGAGGATGTGGTTGCTGAAGTTACGGGGATTCCGATGGAGGGGCATAAATTTTTTAGAGACAAGAAGATGTCTTCTAATGCTATCAAGGATTTTGTGAAAAACACTGAAGAGCTGAACAAGCTGGGCAAGAAAGAGACATTTTTTGTAACGGATACAATAAAGAAGCTCTGGAGGTATGTTCTCTACGCTGTCATTGAATATATTACCCTAGACCCCAGGTTTGATAGGGTTAGGACCCACCATTTTGTGATTCTGAATCATTTTCGGCATGGTAGTAAGATCTCCTTCCCGTATTATCTTTTTAACTCGATGAACAAGGCCATTTCTAGTTTTAAAAAGAAAGCTACCGTCAACCCGACACTGCATGAGGGTCTTCTGCTTCTGATTCATGAGCATTTCCACGCTCAAACCATTAGCAAAAACCCTATCCAGGGGGCGGATGTTGACAAGAGCAGCTCCAGTTTTTCCTCAGATTCCGACGATGTCGAGAGCATCAGCTCTGATGAGGTTTTTGAGCATTCTGGTAAGAAGACTAAAAGTCATAAGAAGGATTACCCCTCTATCAAATTACCCAGCAGAAAGAGCCCTAGAGGTCATACCCCAGCTAAAATTGGCTCTGCTGAGGAGGAGGAGGAAATGGATACTGATGATTCTGACAAGGTTTCGAAGGAGGAGTTGGATGAGGAGAAACTGAGAAAAAGATAGAAGAGGGATGGAAAGAGCATGGAGCGCTCCAACAGTCAGGGAAAGGATTCTCTGCCCATTCCCCTCTCCCCTATACATCCTCAGCCTCCTTTGGAGGAAAATGACAACTCTGGATAGATTGAGGGGGAAGTGCAAGTTAATAACAGAAGGAAGGCTTGGAAGAACTTCAATGTGAGAACAGCCACTATGGGAATTTACAGAGAGGCGATGAACCCCCAACTCCTGGTGGACGACCTCGAGAAGCCTAGACTCAATGAGCTAATTGACCCGACTATGGTGGCTATTTCTAATAATGCAAGAGAAACGGGTATGAATCTGTTGAACAATGCCCGCAATAGCATGATCGACAACTTCAGATCAATTAAATGGCTTTTCCATGAGCTTGAGGATGTCAGAGATAGGGTTTCCCAAATGGAAAAAATCAAGAGCAAGATAGGTGCTGAAAGCCAAGGCGACTGGAATAGCTGGGAGACTCTGATGGAGAGGAGAGTAAAAAATATTGAGAACTACAATCACAACCTGGCTAGTCAAATGATCTCCCTCCTCGCTTCGATCAACGACAACATCCTCTCTCTCTTGGATAATCTCAAAGACAGGAACCAGATGGAGGAAGATGATAAACAAAATAGAGACAAAGATAGGCTGGATGTGGATAAAGCCAAGGACAACACTATGGAGCAGGACTTGACGAACGACCAGGATCATAAGGTAGAAGAGCAACAAGAGTGCGCCGAAGCTGCCTAGACCATGCTCGAGATGGAGAAGTAGTCTGCTAGGTTTGGTCTCTGTCCTTTGGTTTTTGTTTCTCCTGGCTTTGGCTTTTTGTCTGGTCTCCGTTCTTTCTGGTTGGTTCTCTGGCCTTTGTAGTGGGCAGCTGTTTCGGGCTGGGCCTTTGGGCTTATTTTCAGCCGTAAGGATTATGTTTTGGCTGGGCGATTTTTCGCTTATTTTCAGCCTTTCTTGTTGTTAAACTTATGGGTTTCAGGACCCCTTAAAACCTATTTACCTTATCAAAAACTTACAATAGGTTACCCTCGCACTGACCACTTTGGCTCTCAGACCCCAACTATAAGCCACTCCCAAGGATATGTACCTAGACAACCTCCCAAAAATTACAAACCACAATAGTGTCTCATACCACAAGAGTAATATTGATCAAATTTGGTTCCTTAAGAGGCAACCCAGAAATAACATTGGTTCTCAAAATCCAAGTTCTCATAAATGCTCAATAGCATATAGCTTATAAAACATAAATCTCAATTCAAATCATAAAGTTCATTATGACATCCCATCAAATATCCATAAAAGAAATCTCAAAAATGCCTCTAGTTCACATCCCAACTTGGCCAACTAAACAACCCACAAAGATAAACCATCATGAAAATAAATATCACAAGACTATAAATAGAATATTAAAAAACAAATAGTTTTTAGCTACATGATTTAATCCCATCAATTTCTCTTATTTTTAAGTTGGGTCATAAGGATGTGTTTAGAAATAAGGTAAGAATATACATGTTAATATAAATTGTTATGCTAATATACTTATTTTAATCAATGAGTATTTAAATATCCAATCTCTTTGCATATAAAATATCATGCAATATTGTCATGTTATTTATTTAAATAATTTTAAATCATAAATTATTTAATTAATTGTATATTATTAGATTAGATACTAATATCAATTTCATTTCTAAAATATTAATTTGACTTCTATTTTAGTCCAATATTAACATTTAATTTTCTTTTAATTCATAATGCAAATAGAGATAAATTTAAATTTTTTATTTTATTATATATAATTTTTCTCATAAAGTCAAATATTTATTAACTAAATGATTACAAAGTGAGCTCTACCACAACTTGTCTCAAATATAATAAAATTGTAAAAATTTATTTATTAACTTTCTTCTTACATTAATACTTATAAAATCATTTATATGCAACTAAGAGTTTAATTAAACTTAAATAATCACTAATACTGACATTCACTTTATAACAATTTTTTGAAGAATTTTTTTTTCTCGCCTGGCTCCCTGCGCTTGGCTTCAGCTTCAGCTTCGGCCCCTAGCTTTGTACCAGCCTCTACACATGGATTCGACTTCGGCTTTAGCTTCAGCACTTGGCTTCGGCTTCAGCTCCTGCATGGGTCCTGCTCTGAATCTTTGATCAGAGCTGGTTTGTTGATGCTAGTTGTTGGTTGTTCGAGTTCATTTCACTGTGCTTTGTGCCTCTCTCCATTGGCTATTGATAGCTGTCTTTAGTTGCAGGGTCTAGGTGTGGGAATGCTTCTCTGTTGCTGGTTCTGGGTCGACTTCTTCTATGCCTTCTAGGGGTAGATCTGCCTCTTATGCCGATGTGGCTACATTTGAGGTGGGTCTTTATGGTGCTCGTGCTGTTCTATCCAGGCCATCTCATCCTCATGAAGTTTCCTCTGTATGTGTTTCAAACCCTATAAGGGTTCTCTTGGATTCTGAAATAGTCGATAATATCTTAGGTACGACAGAGGATCTTTCTTCTTTTGGTGCTATCTTGATTTTAGGGTTTTTGGCCCTCTCTTTCTAATCTTCAAGCTTGGATTTCTAAGCATTGGGAGCCCATTTTAGATAGTGAGGTCTATATCTTTCTGGTGGCTAAAGGATTTTTCATAGTTAAGTTCAATTCTGTTAATTACAGGAAGACTATTTTGTGCAATCATAGTTTCTCATGGGAGGACATATTTCCTCTTATGGCCAAACTATGGCATATGGATTTTGATCCGCTTACTGAATTGTTTAACAAGGTTCCTATCTGGGTTTGGTTACTAAATCTCCTGATGCATCTCTGACTAGATTCAGTTCATGAAGCTATTGGGGCTGCCATTGGTGATTTTCTTTATGTGGACCCAGACACTTCAGATCTCCTTCATTCTACATATGCTAGATTTCTTATAGAGATGGATATTTCTAAGAGCCTTCCTGATATGGTTTTTTTGGATTCTTTGAGGGGCTCTTGGACCCAATCTTTGGATTATGAAGGTATCCCTTTTCACTGTAGAAAATGTCATAAGACTAGTCACATTGCTGCTCACTATTCTGCTATGAAGACTAAATCCAGGCGACTAGCTTCCTGGTGGTTAGGGGCCTCTTCTAAACACTATTTGATGGCTAAGTCTAGTGATGTGCCTCTAGATTCAGTGGTTGTATCTATGGATGTATCTTTAGTTGATGTTCTTTCGGTGTCGTTGTTTCAGGAGGTTCCTGTTCCTTCTCTTTTTGTAGTACTGGACATTCCTCCTGGTCTTGTTGTAGACCAGGATCCTTTTCCCTTTCCTGCCCCTGCCCCTATTCTTCCTCCTAGTTTTGTGGGGGGTTAGTTAGCTTTGGTGCCTTCTCCTAACCTCTTGCGGATGGGTCCACTTTTGGCTCCTTCTATTGTGGTTGATGGTCTTTCTTTTGGTCTTTCCAAGGAAGATCCTTCTATGGTACCTTTGCGGGGTGCCACTGTTCCATCTCTAGTCTCTACTGTCACATCCTCTTCCCTGGCTTTTGGAGTTTCAAGTTCTAGTTGTGATGGTGCAAATTTACTTTGGCAGAAGGCTGCTAGTTTGGTGGAGGATGGATGGACTACAGTAAAAAGAAAAATGGTAAAGTCATCTACTCCCTCTTTTGATATGGCACTAAGGTCTCACAAGAAGGGTTCAAAAGGGAAAGTCAGACTCTCTTGGTTTTTGGCCAGCTATCCCCTTGTTCTTTTGTCCTTTTTTATTGGCAGTGTGTTTCTTTATGGGGTTTCAGGAGCCCAGTAAAACCTATTTTTGTGGCTGTTTTTGTCTTGTTTAATATGTTGCCACTTTGGACACATTATGTTTGGTGACTTGTATCACCATTGTTGACTCTATTGGGTTTCAGGCTCCCTTCAAAACTTGTTTGTGTGGCTGATTAGTAGTGTGTTATCTGCGATGCCACCCTGGTCACTATGTTCTGTTTGGTGACTAGTTCTTCTTTACATCTGTAGTTTTGTTTAGTTGAGCTTCATTGAAAATTCTTGAATTGTAAAGGGTTTCAGGGTCCCTTCAAATCCTATTTATCTTATCAAAAACATTCACTTTATAACTAAATGGATAATATTTATTTTATTTTAAAAATTAATAAATTATTATTATTATTTTAAATAAATAAATCTAAAAATTACACTATATAAAATAAAATACACAAGCAATTAGTATTTTTGCATGTCTTTGATCTCTCAAATCGCGCAACCATACTATACTTAGTTTTCTATTTTTAGCATATTTGTTTTCACATGTATGTAATCCTACTATACTTAGCTTTTTATTTTTAGCATAATTGTTTTCACATGCATGTAACCCTACTATACTTAGCTTTTTATTTTTAGCATAATTGTTTTCACATGCATGCATAAGTATAGTTACAACATGCTTTCCTCTCAATTAATTTTTTTCTTTTTCCAATAAATTTTGTGATTAAATTTTTTTAGATATAAGAATAATATTTATGTATAGTTAGAAAATTCATGATAATCTCATGGTTCTAATGACAAATTTAAAGTTGAAACCCTAACTATTCAATTTATTATTTTCTTCCAATTTTCAATAATCAAAATTTTCGTTATATTAGAAAGGGGTTTATAAGAATACAATCACAATAATTTTTTACAATTTTTCTATAATTTTCCTTAGTCAAATTTTCTTGATTAATAAATTTTGCTTTTTCAAAATCTACAACATAATTCCTTATTCAACAATCAATATAGTAAATTAATAAGCAATATGCAAACACCCACGAAGACATGAAGTAGACAGATCTATCAATAAAATTCTACAATGAATTTTCAAACCCTACTCAAAATCACAGCTAAAATTTGAGACAATTTGTGAATGCATGCAAATTCAAACCCTCCGAAACTGTCAACAATTCTTTTGATTCAATTCCGAATTTTGCTCTCCAAAACCTATGTAATTGCAAAATGAGCTATAGATTGTTGATAAAAAGTTTTCCCCTAAATTGAGGCTCTGATTGTGCAATCACAAGAGGGGACTCACTGATCAATTACTATTTATTACTTTATTACCTTTTACCTTTTCTTGCATAACTCTTTTAGATATTTAATTATAAAATATCTTAATTTAAATAATTAGCTTTATCTATTTAATTAATTTTTGAAGTATTTTTAATAATATATTTATTAATTTAATAAATAACATTATTTAGAGTTCATTTTTAAAATAAAACTAATAAATAATTATCATTAAATTAAATAAATATAACTACACCACTATTAGAACTATAACTTTATCTTTAAATTTCATTTTTTTTATATTTTATTTTCCTCCAGTTTATTAATTAGTGCAAGCACTAATTAAATCATAGTTTATTATTTAAATTAATAATAATAATCAAAGCTCATTATTTAAATGTAACTCTAATTTAATTATTATTAAATAAATAATTATAATAAAGCAATATTAAATCTTTAATAATTTAATAATCTTTTTGTCCAACTTCTTAAATTAGACTTTTAAATTAAATCTTTTAAACCGAAGTACATATTTAATTAATTTATAATTAATCAAATATCATCATATTCTAATTTATCTTTAACCAATTTTCTAAATTTAGATTAATAATTTTAAATTAAAGCACATATTTAATTAGTTTTTTAAATAAATTAAATATTCTCATACTTTAATATTTTCTTTTTAATGAAATAATATTTAATAATTCTCAATATTATATGATTAACCAAAATATTATATTTAAATCATTTACTAAATAAATCACATAGTGAAATCCACATAAAAGCAACATTACCAAAACAGACTAAAGCTCAAAATTAAACAACACAGACAAAGATAAACTCATAGGTTTAAAAAGGGTGGAAAGTCAGTTACAAGTCCTCCTTGCAAGATAGGTATTTAAGCTATGGCTGAGATTGGACCTCAACATTATCTTCCCATTCTTACCATTGAGTTATTGTGATAGGGAACACTTATCCTGGCAATTTAGGGAAGTCGATGCCTGGTACCTACATTTTGCATAAAAGATGAGCATGTACATGTATATAAATATATCTAAACTAAACAAGCAATGGTAAGGAGTGGTACATCATGTAGATTCTGACTAGTAGGTGACTACAACTCCCTCCCTTAACCACATTAAACACATCAAATAGAAAGATAAAATAAACATGCACACCATACACATGCAAGTATGGGGTAAGTATCATAATAATCGTAAGTCAAACATCAAATGTTGAGGTATAACAATGCATCATTATGAATATGAAATAGTCATCATTAACAATATTATCTCACATCGCTATGAAAGAAATCTCATTTATTAACTATGAATCATTAAAGCATCATTAATGCACTAGTAACCACAATCATTAAACAACACATGAAATATAGTCAATCAAGTAATCATTTATTGATATACATGTAATGCAAGTCATGAAATTATTTCATAATTATAAATCCATTACCCTTGAAACTAACACATGCATGAAATAGGCATAAAAAGAGTTTGGTAAATAAAATGGAAAAGCAAACTATGGGTGGGCACTACATATGGGTACTAAGATCCCTAGGGACATATATCATGTATTTGAATGGATTGAAAGGGGTCATAGGGTACGTTATGACCCCTCTCAACCCATTAATTGACAACATATGTTCCTTGGGGTCTTGGGACCCCTAGGGACATACATCATGTGTTTGGATCAAATGTGGTCATAGGGTTCCCTATGATCCCTTTTGACCCATTAAATGACAACATATGTTCCTAGGGGTTCTAAGACCCTTAGGAACATATATTATGTGTTTGAATGCGTCAAAAGGGGTCATAGAGTACCCTATGACTGACACATTATATCTCAAAATATGTTTCTAGGGGTACTAGGTCCCCTTGTAACATATATCATATGTTTGAATGGGTCGAATGGGATCATAGGTTGCCTTATGACCCCGAGGAAAATATGTCATGTGTTCAAATGAGTCGAAAGGAGTCATAGGATGCCCTATGACCTCATTCGACCCATTATATGACAACATATGTTCCCCTAGGTATATACACTACATATTTGAATGGGTCAAATGTGGCCATAGATTCCATTTGACCCCTTTTGACCCATTAAATGAGAACATACATTTCTAGGGGTCTTAGGACCCCCTAGGAACATATATGATGTGTTTGAATGAGTGGAAAGGGGTAATAGAGTACCTTATGATCCCCAAGCACACTTTGTTGGATTTTTTACATTACCAAACAAAAAAATACTTGATACCAAAATGGTGAAGGTCAAAATAACCTAAGGATTAGCTACTTCCCCTGATCAGCTAGATGGTCTTCAGATATGGACCCAACTTCATCAAAATCATAAATATTTTCTACTCTTTTGGATCTGCAAAACCAAGGCAGGTGCAGCTTAGGGATAAAATATTTAGAACTTGATACTACTTTCACATTTTATTCATTCAATGACATTTTATTACAATTCGCATCCCCTACATAGATTGGTCATAATCCTTCTCAGATTTACAAGTAATTATGGGCAACAACAACTAACTATAACTCAGAGTTTAAATGTAAACAAGTATTAACCAACTATGACACTCTCCATACATTTAAAGTAAAATTTGTTGGAAATGATTGAAAAGATCATGAGGAAAATTGTTGGAATGATCATATGGAATTAGAAAAGAATGTTCTCAATCATTGTTTTGTCATTGATGTCAAACTTGCTACTTGCAGGAATGACAATTGCTTTAGTGATCCAAATACTATCAATTAGTTGATTGACAAGGAGGAGGCAATCAATAAGATGTAACTAGAACACCTAGAGAAAGGTTGAAGTTATGATGTTGTAATGAAGTCCAAGGATCAACTAAGTCATTGATGAAAAAGTGTATTGATAACATACTCTAAGACACAGAGAATAGGCACATTGAAACATATCAAAGATGTAAGGTTTTAGCTAAGTCATTTGTAAAGACTAACTAAGATCATTAGGGAGCCGAACAGATTCCTAGTTGAAGCTGAGCAAGTGCCAAGTGTCAAGTAGAATCAAGTGTCGAGTGCTAAGCAGATACAAGTGCCGAGTAACATAGAGATGCTGAGCATCAGTAAACCAATAGTGCTGAGTTGCTGCATTATTTTGAAAATCAAAAATTTGCCAGATCTAAGCGGACAAGGTTGTTATCTAGAAATCTATGAATTAAATGAAAGATAAGAATGATGAGCTGGTGGCACAGAACACCATGTAGAACATTTTTGGAGAATACAACTGGACTCTAGACGAAGTTTTCTAGATAAGAGCAATATATGGGGTAGATACATTGTATCCTACCTAATCCATTTAAAACCCTAAAATTGGAGAGGGAGAATTGAGCGAAAAAGGCAAACCAGATTTCTATTTAAGGAGTCATAAGGTCATGAAGCAAAGAGAGGAGAAGCTGGTCGAGCATAAAAGCATGAAGTGCTGAAGAAGGTGCTAAGGATAAGAAAGCACAGAAAATCTGTTTGGATAGACAACCACAAGGATGATTGCATTGGCATGATGAGTAAGAAGACTCAAGGAGATGAAGCTTGAGAGGAAGACAAGCTGTCAGAGCTGAAGTGATTAAAACCAAGCAAAAGGATAGAATTGAAGTGAGATCTGAAATCTGCAAAGTATGTTGTAAGTTGTATCAGATCAAAAAGCCATTATCGTTACTCTCTAGCAATTGTAACAGCTAGTTTAAATCCTATGGACTTAGGTTGGTTTAATAGCCATGAGGTAAATCCTTTAACATGGTGACATTCCAAGTGAATGTTCTAAAGTCCTTTGATCAGGCCCATTCCTAATAGTTTGGTGAAATATTCTAACAAGGTCACATTTAACAGTGTGTTGTAAGCCTTTAACAGGGTAGGCTTTTAAAAGGGCATCACTTTAGAAGAGTGAGAATCAAGTAGCATGTTACTGGTGGTTTTCCCAAAGTGTCTGTTGATCTTGCATGTTTTACTGTTGCATATTGATTTACTGTAATTTGCTAGGATGATTATTTCAAGCTTGGATGGATGAAAAGTTTATGGGCTCATTATAATTTGAGAAAAAGTATTATTAGGGCATTTGGACCTTGGATAACTAATTCACCCCCACCCCCCTGCCCCCCCCCCCCCCCCCCCCCAAGTTATTCTAAAGAATTCTAACAATTGGTATCAGAGCCAAACTGTTGATTCAGTTTAAAGGGACTATAAGCAGGAAAGATCAAAATGCCTAAGAGAGAAGTCCCCAAGCTCAACAAAGACAATTTTTTTGCATGGAAATTTTTGATGAAGGTTCATCTTGGATCCATAGGAGATTATGCCCAAAATTTAATTGTTACTGAACATGTTGATCCAACTGGTACTCTTACTATAGAAGATTTGAAAAATAAACAGGAACACAATCAGACAATGTTGGAGATTGCTTCTGCACTCAACTATGCTGAATTTGATGATATCAAAGGATGTGACACTACATTCAAAATGTGGAAAGCCCTATCAGACATCTATGGAGGAGATCATAATGTACAAAGAGCAAAAAGAGAAAGCCTTAGAGGAAAATTTGATGATATGAAAATGGAGGAAAATGAGAATGCTGCTCAGTATGGCGCAAGAATAAAAGAAGTGGTAAGTGAAATAAGATGCTTGAGTGGTCAATTGGATGAAGATACTGTTAATAGTAAGTTCTTAAGAACCTTGCTCCCTATCTATGCTATTAGAGTATCAGCAATACAAGAACTAAGATGTGTACCAAGAAACAATCTAAGTTTTAAAGGAATAGTGGGTAGACTCACTACATTTGAGCTATCTAACTTTGACAACTATAGACCTGAGAGTGTTGAATCTGCTTTCAAAGCCAAGATATCACTGAAAGATGCTAAACAGGTGAAATCAAAGAAGGGAAGAAAGATGAAATATGTATCCAACGACAGTAGCGCTGATGAGGAAGATGTGGAACAACTAGAAGCTTTGCTAGCTAGAAGATTTCATAGAGGCAAAGGAAAATTTAAAGGTAAGATGCCTATCATTTGTTTCAATTGTAATGAAGTAGGACATATTGCTGCAAGGTGTACACAAAAAAAGCATTACAAGGAAGGCAACAAATACAAATTCAGAAGAGATGATGAAAAGAGAGATTACAAAGACAAAGGCAAGAAGTGTTATATTGTTGAAGAAAATTCTGATGATAATGATGATGAAGTTGTTTATGTAGCCATGAAGGACCAATCTGATGAAGAAGAGCCTACAACACTGGTAACATGTATGAACAAAAATGACAGATGGATCATAGACAGTGAATGCTCACATCACATGACAGAAGACAAAAGTAAGTTTGTTAACTTTACTCAGTATGATGGAAATAGTGTTAGATTTGGTAATGATGTTCCATGTCAAATAAAAGGAAAAGGTTCCATTAAGCTTACAGAACAAATTTCATGTGATAATGCATACTATGTTGAAGGATTAAACTACAATTTGCTAAGTGTCTCACAGTTAGGCAATATAGGATGCAAAGTAGAATTTGGAAACAAAACTGCAAAAATCTATGATACTGATGGTAAACTGATATGAAAAGGAGATCAAACAAGGAGTAATCTGTTTTACCTTGATATGGATGATGTCTCTTGTTTTGTTGCAAAATTTGATGATGAATGGTTATGGCACAAAAGGCTATGTCATGTCTTTGACAATCTGGTCAATATTAGTAAAATGAAGAAAGTCAGAGGTTAACCAAAATTGAAGAAGCTTGATAATATCATGTGCAAACAATGTCAGCTAGGAAAGATGACAAAGTCAAGTTTCAAAAGCAAAAACTATACATCTAAAGAAGTACTTGAGTTAGTTCATACTGACTTATGTGGTCCAATGGAAGTACAAAGCTATAGAGGAGATAAGTACATAATGTTGTTTGTTGATGACTATTCCAGGATGATGACTGTTATGTTCTTAAGACAAAAATCTGATGCCTTTCAAATGTTTAAGTGGTATGTGGCTAGAGTTGAAAAAGAAACATGAAAAATCTTGAAATGCTTGAGATCAGATAGAGGTGGTGAATTCACATCAAAAGAATTCGAGATATTTTTTAATGATAAAGGAATCAAAAGACAAACGTTAGCTCCTAGAACTCCCCCATAGAATGAAATTGCTGAAATAAGAAATAGATCTGTGATTGACTATGCTAGAACATTAATGATGGAAAAGACTATTGCTCTAAAATACTAGAGAGAAGCTGTAAGTGTAGCTGTTCATACACTGAACCGAGTACAAGTCAAGAAAGGTACAAATACAACACCTTTTGAATTATGGTATGGTCACTCACCCAATGTAAAACATTTCAAAGTATTTGGTTGCAAATGCTTTATCCTTAAAGATGCTAGAAATGAAAAATTTGATGCAAAAAGTGATGAAGGCATATTCCTTGGTTACTCCACTAGAAGTAAAGCATATAAGTGTTTGAATACTAACACTAGCAAAATTGTGGAAAGTGCAAATGTAAACTTTGATGAGCATACAGAAGTCCAAGTTGAAGAACCAAAGAGAACGAATGAATATAGAACCTTTGTGTATTCTTATGAAGGAATGCTTGTTGATGAGGATGTTGTCAATCAAATTGAAACTCAACAACAAATTTTAGTTTTAGCCGAGTCACAACCAGTGAATGCCGAGTTGCATTCAGAAGCCGAGTTACAGAATGACAAAAATACACAATATGATCCTAAAGTTAGTACACATGAAAGAGATGAAGAATAACCTAACAAAAAAGTGCATAGTGATCCTGAATCTAAAAGATCAAACATGGAAACAAGGATAGAACCAAGATTATCCAAATATGTAAAAAGATATCACCCTACTGAATAGATAATTGGTGACAAAGATGTAAGACCAATGACAAGGAATAGACTGAGAGATGAATCACATTTGATTAGCAAATCTGAACCTAAAATAGTATATGGTGCATTACAAGATGATGACTGGTATAAAGCTATGGAAGAAGAGATTGATCAAATAAAGAAGAACAAAACTTGGAGTTTAGTTCCTAGACCAGTTGACAAAAATGTGATTGGCACCAAGTGGGTATTCAGGAACAAGCTAGATGAGAATGGTGAGATTACTTGAAACAAAGCTAGACTAGTATGCAAGGGTTATGCTCAAGAAGAAGGACTAGACTATGGGGAAATATTCGACCCTGTTGCTAGAATGGAAGGAGTAAGAACTTTACTTGCATATGCTGCATACAAAGATTTCAAAGTTTATCAGATGGATATAAAGTCTGCTTTTTAAAATGGTATACTGGAAGAAGAAGTCTACGTTGAACAACCAGAGGGATTTGTAGATGAGAAAAATAGGGATATGGTTTGTAAACTACATAAAGCACTCTATGGTATGAAACAAGCACCCAGAGCATGGTATGAGAGACTTCACAAGTATTTAGTACAAATAGGATTTGAAAGAACTGATGATAACAACAACATGTACATCAAATCAAATGAAGGTAAGGATATTATTATATCTGAAATCTTTGTGGATGACATAGTGTTTGGACGAAAGGAAGTGCTTTGCAAAGGCTTTGCTAACAAAATGAAACATGAGTTTGAAATGTCTATGTTTGGAGAGATCAAATTTTTTGTTGGATTGCAAGTACATCAACTAAAACATGGTATATTTGTGACACAATCAAAGTACATCAAAGAGATATTTAAAATGTTTGGATTGGAGGAGTCCAAACCAGTCAACACACCAATGGCAATAGGAAATAAGCTATCCAAAAATGATGAATCAGCTAAAGTCAATCAAACAATGTACAGATCCATGATTGGAAAACTACAATATGTTGTACATAGCAGACCAGACATAGCTTTAGTAGTTGGAATAGTGGTTAGATTCTCTGTTAATCCCAAAGAAAATCATCTCATAGCAGTAAAAAGAATAATGAGATATCTTAAAGAAACTGATAACTTTGGTCTATACTACAAAAAGAATGGAAAGTTTGAACTCAATGCATATACAGATGCAGATTGGGGAGGCAACATTGATGACAGAAAAAGCACAAGTGGAGGTGCATTATTTTTAGTTAAAAGGCTAGTTACTTGAACTAGCAAGAAACAAACCTGCACATCCTAGTCAACTGCAGAATCAGAATATGTAGCAGCTACAGTAAATTGCACAAACATTGTGTGGCTCACACATCTATTAAAAGGAATGAAAGAAGAGGTAACTAAACTTGTGATATTGTATTGTGATAATACAAGTGCTATAAAAATATTCAAGAATCCAGTAATGCATGCAAAAATCAAGCACATAGCAATCAAGTATCACTATGTCAGAGAATTGGTAGAAGATAAACAAGTGAAGTTGGAATACATTCACACAAAGGAACAAATTGCAAATATCTTCACCAAACCATTGCCCAAGGATGCTTATGAATATCTTAGAGGAAAGTTGGGGGTAATACCCCTAACTCAAGTAGTTTAAAGCAACAAGGATGCTTCCCTGCATCAACAGGAACAAATCGTTAAAATATTAGAAGAATGATGCAGAGGATGACAGCAGGAGCAGAAACTCCAAATCAGTCACAAGCATGGTGACAGAGGGAGAAGACATCAAGAAGCCAAAGCTTATACTTCGCATGTTAAAGATGTTACATCTTTGGCATTTATGTCAAAGAGGGAGAAATATGCAAAAAACTGATCAATAATAAAAAAAAGGGAGATATATATGAAAGAGGGGGATTAATGAAGAAACTAAAAGAGATGTATGAGATCAGTAGTAAGGATGTAAGCAGCCAAGAAAAGTAGCAGACAACGTATAAAATCTTGATGGTAACTAAGTTGATCAATTGATCAGTTTGATTTTGCCATCAATGCCAAAGAGGGAGATTGTTGGAAATGATTGAAAAGATCATGAGGAAAATTGTCAGAATGATCATATGGAATTGGGAAAGAATGTTCTCAATCATTGCTTTGTCATTGATGTCAAAATTGCTACTTTCAAGAATGACAATTGCTTTAGTGATCCAAATACTATCAATTAGTTGATTGACAAGGAGGAGGCAATCAATAAGATGTAACTAGAACACCTAGAGAAAGGTTGAAGTTATGATGTTGTAGTGAAGTCCAAGGATCAGCTAAGTCATTGATGAAAAAGTGTATTGATGAAATACTCCAAGACACAGAGAATAGGCACATTGAAACATATCAAAGATGTAAGGTTTTAGCTAAGTCATTTGTAAAGACTAACTAAGATCATTATGGAGCCGAATAGATTCCTAGTTGAAGTCAAACAAGTGTCAAGTGCCGAGCAGAATCAAGTGCCAAGAAAAATCAAGTGCCGAGTGTCGAGCAGAATCAAGTGCCGAGCAGATACAAGTGTCGAGTAACACAGAGATGCTGAGCATCAGTAAACCAATAGTGCCAAGTTGCTGCATTATTTCGAAAATCAAAAATTCGCTAGATCTAAGCTGACAAGGTTGTTATTTAGAAATCTGTGAATTAAATGGAAGATACGAATGATGAGCTAGTGGCATAGAACACCATGTAGAATGTTTTTGGAGAATACAACTAGACTCTAGATGAAGTTTTATAGATAAGAGTAAGATATGGGGTAGATACATTGTATCCTACCTAATCCATTTGAAACCCTAAAATTGGAGAGGGAGAATTGAGCGAAAAAGGAAAACTAGATTTCTATTTAAGGAGTCATAAGGTCATGAAGCAAAGAGAGGAGAAGGTGGTCGAGCATAAAAGCATGAAGTGCTGAAGAAGGTGCTAAGGAGAAGAAAGCATATAATCTCTATTTGGATAGACGACCACAAGGATGATTGCATTGGCATGATGAGTAAGAAGACTCAAGGAGACGAAGCTTCAGAGGAAGACAAGTTGTCAGAGTTGAAGTGATTAAAGCCAACCAAAAGGATAGAACTGAAGTGAGATCTAAAATCTGCAAAGTATGTTGTAAGTTGTATCAGATCAAAAAGCCATTATCGTTACTCTCTAGCAATTGTAACAGTTAGTTTAAATCTTATGGACTTAGGTTGGTTTAATAGCCATGAGGTAAATCCTTTAATAGGGTGACATTCCAAGTGAATGTTCTAAAGTCCTTTGATCAGGCCCATTCCTAACAGTTTGGTGAAATCCTCTAACAAGGTTACATTTAACAGTGTGTTGTAAGCCTCTAACAAGGCATCACTTTAGAAGAGTGAGAATCAAGTAGCATGTTACTGGTGGTTTTTTCCAAATTGGGTTTCCAAGTAAATCATTGTGTCATGTGTTGATCTTGCATGTTTTATTGGTGCATATTGATTTACTGCAATTTGCTAGGATGATTATTTTAAGCTTGGATGGATGAAAAGTTTATGGGCTCACTATAATTTGAGAAAAAGTATTACTAGGGCATTTGGACCTTGGATAACTGATTCACCCCCCCTGCCTCTCAGTTATTCTAAAGAATTCTAACAAAATTTATTTTGATTTTAATATTATGCTTGATGCTTATCCATGATTTCTTCATATGCAAACTAAACTAATTGATCAGTGCCTCATCCATTGGGATTCAGAGTCTATCCAATTTCTTGACCTAATTAACTACATTACAATCAATATAATCAACGATTGTCCCTAAAACTCATTCTTATGCATATCCTTATTACTGCCTAGAAATCCTATCGTATCATTGAAGCATTTACTTAACTCATTAAATTAAAAGCAATAGTGATATGATATACAACCTATCCTAGTTGTATTGAATTGAACAAGATTTGCCCATGCAATCTCAAAATAACTAGTAAATAACAATTAATTCTCCTATGGTGATAGTTCATCCTTGTATTAATTCTCTTTGAAAATTATGTAACATTAAAAATAGAACTCAAAACAACTCAAGACAAGACACCACGATCCTTGAAAATTAATGTATTCTCAAATTTGCAGAGAAAATACATCATCAAACTTGCATCAAGGACTGGACCGAATGAAACTTAACAAAACTAAAAGTTATACAATGACTTGGACCCTTTCTCTAGCCTTGGAATCTCACTTATATAGTGTGAGATGCAACAAGCTTCAGGCATAGAGAATATTGATAGCTATCCTTAAGACAGAAAGATATTTACAATGTTAGTGTCACAAAAAACAAAAATTAGTGCAATAGAAAGATTTCTCATCAAGAATATTCCTTTGTGGAGACCACTTTTTGCTACACCTTTTGTTGTTAAGGGGTTCATGATTGGCTTTGAGGTTTTTGGTATTCCTCAAAGGGTGTAACCAATGGAATTTCTTGTGGTGGACTTGGTTCTGATGTTTGTAGAGTTACTTCAACTCGAGGGTCTCCATCCACGTCATCATGTACTAAAAAAACAATAGTTACTCCAGATTGTCCTATTGCCATGTCATCAGTTTAGATCACTATGCTCATTACTGCAACTGATTGTTCCTCTTTGTCTTCTTTTGCTTGAACTGATGTATCAGTTGCTTGCATCTTATCTTTGTCTATTTCCTCTTCATCAGTTTCTCCAATCACTAACTATGTTGAGTGCACAAAATCTTCCATCCATTTATTAAAAATTGTGTCATCTGGCCAATCAAAAGTTAAAATCTTTCATTGCTTCTTGATCACAAAATCTCCTAACTTATTGATTTCAACAAAATATTCTCTAATAGAATTATAGAATAATTGCACTTTAACAATTTCTTCAATTGTCATTGCCCATAGCACATGCCCTTTTTCACTTATAACCCCATTTATTTTGAGGCATAATAAATCATCTAATTATTTGCCCCATTCCTCCTTTTCTTTTAATTTGTCTATTTTTCTAAGTGCGTGGGGAAAGAGTTTGAATTTCTCAGCAAGATATTTTGAAAAACAAATTATTATCCTTTTCTGCACTGCAACCCTCTTCTCATCAAAATCAGATAGATCATTAGTCATATCAGAAGTTTTTTCTATCTATTCACAAGATAGACTGATAATTGAAACATACAAAAGGGTGGTATCCTTATCCCTACTGCCCCATTTACTCATGATGGCCTTTAAAGCATCTTCACCACTCTTTATTTCATCCCACATATACATTATTTTTATAAATTGTTCATAAAATGTTGGCCATTCAATCTTATCTACCAGATATAAGATTGTTTTACTGATTTTATCCTCATAAATAGGTAATTTAACTCTACATGCAAGGCCTATAATTTATTCTTCTCCTCTTCAAATTTCTTAGCAGTGTAAAATTTTGGCCTCTGTAGGGTATCTGGTAGTTCTACAATAGGAGTTGATTTAAATGGCTCAACTGGAGGATGAGGACAAACAATCCTAGGCTAGCTAGATTCTCCTACCTCTCTATTTCCAAGTTGTTTATCCATCTGGGCCACTTGAGCTTCTAGCTGATGTATCCTATTCCCTCTCTCCTCATATGCTTTGAGCATCTCTTCAAACTTAGCATTAAGCTCAAAGAATTTTTTTTATGCTTTACTGCAACAACTCCAAAGTCCACTATTTCCTTGGTCATTCTGGATACTTTCTCACTATCCACTTCCCTCTGCCCTGTAGACCATGAGGCTACCTGTATGCTCAACATCTAAAAATTCTTGTATCCTGGTCTTATCCCTTTTTTCAATGGACCATATCACCAATGCCTAGTGATCATTTCTATATTTTAATCCTTTGTGTGCCTGCAAGATATCTTCCTTAGTTTTAAACTGAGCGTCCTTTGCCTTCCTCATTGCATCAAAAATCATGGCATTGACAATGTCCCATTTAGGCAAAGATTAAAATTCTTGAATCCTTTAATAATTGTCTTTCCCCTTCAGGGGTTATTTGTGCAAATTCTTTGATGAAGTGAGCTTTAATTTCCTCTTTAATTTTAGAGCCCTTTTTACTAGGTTACTCTACTTTGATTAGCCTACACTTATTCTCAAAATTATCAATATTTCTTCTCCATAAAAATTGGGCAAAAGCTCGAGATTTTACAAAACTTTCATCATCGATAATTTTTTTGGTAGCTTGTGCTATCATATGATCTATTTCCTTACCTTTATAATCTCCCACAGTGAGATCCAGTATTGGCATAAGAGGTTCTTTGGGTACTCCTTCAATATCTATAGTTGTGACCACAACATCCCTCTCTCCTCCAATTTGTTTCAACTATTCTCTCAAGGATGCTTCATCATCTATCCTGAGTGGGGTCCAGGTGGGTGTGTATTCTTCAAAATTAGAAGATGATCCTATCTCCAATTTTTGTTTTTTGAGAGCATGTGTGTCAGGTGGGCTCTCAGAACTTGGAATTAGTATGGAGGAAGATATTGTACATTCTTGGGCACTACATACCCAGCTCTTTTCTACAATGTATACTAATTTGGGTTCAAAATCATTTTTCTTGTTAGTTGCCTTCCACCTCAATAGCTTTTTCTGGATATGCTTGTATCAGAATTTTTTTCTTTTCATTCATTGTTTGCATAATCCCAAAAAAATTTTCTGTTAGCATATCTATTTTCATACCCAAATATTTTCTATCTACTAGGGGATCATAATCTGGCACAAAAGCATTTATAAAGTCTAGGACTTTACTATAAACTATCCGTTTTTCCTTCCTAAGCTCTTGTTCTTGCAATGAGAACTTATTTTTCACTATGTCCTCAAGAAAGTATACAATTTGCTTCTTAATTTTAGCCTTAATCCTTTCTCTAAAAAGGTCATAAAATCCCTATGAGTCTATAAAATGGGCATGGGACTGAGCCATTTGATATCTATATAAGAATTTCCCCAAGTTCCTCCATCCCTTCTTAACAAAAACAAAGTTATGAACAATAGTAAGTTGGGGAAAAAATGTACCTTTAGATTTACCCAACAAATCTCTCTCCTCAATGGATCTAATTTTCCCTAATAATTCAACAATCCCTATTTTTAAAGGCACTTGGTATGGTAACACATGTTGTTTTTCCAAAAAAATCATAAACTTTGAAAATAGTGGACATTGCATATGGGATGATATCTCCCCAATTATGGCTCATCAACAACCCTCTAGCATGGTCTTTAGGTCTAATCAATTCTAATAGAGGTTGTGGTATCCTAGGGTTGTCCCTTATTAACAACATTCTAAGCCTAGAAGCAAAATATCTGTCAAACCTGACAAAACTAGCATCAATTACCTCCCATATCATATCTTCAATCCATAATTGAATAGGGAGCTTCTATCCATCTCTCTCTAATTCCAATTCCATCTCCTTAGAGAAAAATGTAACTCCCTTGTATAAGCATATATACAATAGCATGGAGTACTAGCAAAAAGGTTTATCAACCTTAGCCTTTGCAATAACTATTAAGCCATTATGAATCTCCTTTGCTAAGTGAGTAGCAAAATAAAAAATAGAACTCATTCCATATTGAAAAGTTTGAGCAATAATGAAAAAAATGGAGCCTAGGCTGTGATCTTGCTCATCCATGGCAAAGATCTTGCAAAGAGAAAAATACAAGGCTTGTGCCCTAGGGTTGAAATACTTTTTCAATAGAGGCTCGGGGGTGTTTTGTGTAACCAAGGGTAATGATCCAATTTTTACAAAATGCTCCTATAATGATCCTCCCCTTAAATATATTCGTTGTGTATCATACCTAGCTTGGAGGTCTGCCATGTCTATTTTTTCATGAATTGCATGGTTAGGGTTTAGCTTAAAAAATTCTCTGCTCATTTTAGGTGAAACCCTAAAGATATTATCACCCACATGGTTCTTTATAATTTTGGTAATTGGGTAATACTTAATTTCCATTACTTCTAGCAGATCATCATCGAAGAAAACTCCTGGAACAATCAATTTACTTATATCAAATTCCCATACATTGTTCATTGGAGTATCTAATTTTCTTTTTGTAAACCATTTTCGAAAAAGCCCTAATCCTCCAACAAACACTTTTGCATCCCTTAACCAATTTACTTTATCATAAAAACATTTACTGACCAATAACCTAAGGTTTTTTGGAATGAGCTCTTTTCCCCTAGCTAATTCATTCATAGATTATGACATTTGTTCTAGGAAATCATCATGTACCGCCCTCTTTAGATAATCTACTTTTCCTAAAAAATCCTTTAATGGAGGCATGTTTAAAATTTATCCTAATGCAATTAAAACTTCTCAATTTTCTATAAGCTTAGACGACTTACTCGTTTTTCCCACTTTTTCTTTTTTGGAAATCACTTAGCAATATGTCGAAACCCTTGGAAAATCTTGCCCTTAGCTTTGGAAATCTTTGCATTGTGAGAATTCTACAATCTTATTTCTCAATAATGGAGAATTGGAAATTTTATTACAACATTAAGCTCACACGAAACAACATTGATCAAAGTTAATACTTCAACAGTCACATTCCCTATCGTGCCGTGAAGTTTGAAATTCCACCATCAATCATCAAGAATTAGATAGCTCGGTTTAAAAATAAAAAAGACTGCATTAACCCTTTTTGGAAATGACCACACATCAATAAGGCACATCCCCGCATTTCATAATGTTTGAGCACTTCTATATTTCGGGAAAGCATTGATCATCGATCATTTTGAAGATCGACAGTCATAGAATTCCTTATAACTTTACAAGTTCGATTTCAATGTTTCGAGCTCACTAATACAATCATTATCCAAGTAAATGAACACATAAACTACTCCACCAATCATCATGTACCATGTTGGCATACGCTCTAACTTGGCATGATTAGGTGGCCCTTTGAATGACTAGCCCCAATTGTCCACGTGGCAAGTAGGTGCTTCCTCGCTTTAGTTAATCTTTGGTCATTTTTATACAATGAGAATGCACCTTCCATTGATCTTCCAAAGATCAATGATGTCATATATCTTACCCCTTTTACAATCTAGTCATCATAAGTAGCCAATAAAATATGCTGCTTTTTCCAATGTGTTTGACATTTGCCAACTATTTCAACACCTTTTTAAAATTGGGATGCATGACATCACCTAATACACGTGTCATTAGGGCGCTTTCCTGCATTAGCTAAACTTCATACATATTTTTATTGCAGTAATATGTCTACCGTATATCTTCCAAAGATCAATAGTGCAATTGCATAATACAAAAAGGTAACCCCACTACTCAGCTTGACCAATGAGATGGCTTGAAATTTCCAACATGCTCTAACAACTATCTGACAGTTCTAACACATTTAGTTTTTTGTGGCACATTTAGAAGCTAATGTCACAAAGAGCTACGTGACAATTAGGTCCTTCCTTGCATTTGCTAAAGGTCAAGCAAATTCTCGATGTGGGCAAGCGCTCATCGTTGATTTTCCAAAGAGCAACGATTATCAAATGAAAACCTTGTAGTGGTTAAAAACTCTGAGAAAGTGTTAAGGAATTAACGAAGGTAAAACCAAAGTTAAGGTAATGGTTTACAGGAAAAGATAATTAAATTATGGGAAAGTAATTCTAAAATAAATACAAGACAAGGTAAAGATAAAACCTTAGGGTAATAAGCTTCCCACATAAGTTTTTATAAAACACTACTTTCCAAAATTTTGAAAAACTAGGGCACATAACAAGGGTTTCATGAAATTTTTATAATTTCATCTAGGTTTTTTTATATCTCTTATTTAAAACATAGGACTATTGGTTTTTTCACTATAGAGTGTAACAAAATTATGCAAGGTGAAAAACCAAGCCAACACACTTAATGTCATCAAATGGGTCAAAAGTGGTCATAGGGTATTCTAGGACTACTTTTGAGCTATTAGATCACATCATTTATGTGGTTATGGGTCCTAGGACCCATAAATACACATATTGTGACCGAATGGGTCGAAGAGTGTCAAAGGGTACCCTATGACCCCTTTTGATCCTTTAGAAGTGTTATATGTATGGTTAAGGGTCCCAAAGCCTTTAAAAAAACATATGAAGGATCTTGAAAAAGGG
This sequence comes from Cupressus sempervirens, assembly GCA_028749045.1. Taxonomy (NCBI): domain Eukaryota; kingdom Viridiplantae; phylum Streptophyta; class Pinopsida; order Cupressales; family Cupressaceae; genus Cupressus; species Cupressus sempervirens. The sequence continues at coordinate 477,170,242 of CM053787.1, forward strand.
TCATAGTATTATTAAAAAAAATTGTAAATGAAACTTTTGATTCTTTTAATTTTTTTAAAAAATATTAATCTAAAAAAGTTTGGGCAAATTAGGTATCTGATTTGGGAATGGGTATCCGATTTGGGAACGGGTACTTGATTAGGCTTGGTTTTTCTTTGGATACTAACCCTTCATGATCAACACCAAAAACATCCCAAAAATGCATTTATGGCCAATTATTGAGTGCTTCTGACTTTGACCATGTAGTTGATGACTTTTTTTCCATCCAAATTTGTTGTAACAAAAAGAGTTCCTTTACAACGTTCTTAAATTTCCACTAATATAATGTTTGTCAAATTATGAGTTTAGTGAGTAGTTATTACTTATTCTCTAATGGAGCTAGCTACAAAGTGTTGATTGACATACTCATTGAAAAATCACTATAACTTTCAAATGGTTTAAGATTTTTGGAATTCAATAGATGCCTCACATTCTATGCTTCACCTACTATAGGAAAATAAAATAAAAATTTAATTTTAAAAAGTTTGAATTAGTTAATGTGGTCAAACATGAGATTTTTTTTATTTTGAAAATGTTGTAGTAGAATATTCATAATTAATTATTTATTTGGAATAAAAATTTACCTAAAAATATTCGTCACATTTGGGCATTAGTGTACTTCTTATAGCTAGAATCTTATTAAAAGATATTAGTATTTGATTTTGGTTAAGGTAGTCAGACATACACGTACTTCTTATTTTCATGTTGAAATTTGTGTATCATTGCATTAAAATTCAAAATTTTGATCAATCAATTTTTGTTCTTCAGATAGGGCCTAGTAGTTTAGAAACAACATTCAATTTCGTATAGATTTTTTCTTTTAACTTTTTGATATAAAGTTCATAACTACTTTAAAACTGTGCGCCAAGTTGACAAAACCTTGATTTGTTAGTTTTTCATTGCCAGTTAAGTGCATAGTTTAGTTGACCGTGATCCTGCACATACCCATTAAGTTATATAAATTGGTGTATCTATTTTTCACATAAACAATACTTAGGTAGAAATATTTTTAATACAAGTATATGAAAAAAATTTAAGAATATAACTTGTGATAGTAATAATTCTCAATGTGAATGGCTAAGGTAGGTAGATTCAAAGTCAATTTAAAAGAATTTGAATATTACAATAATTTCAATTGAATATTTATTTTAATTACCTAGTCTTTCAAAACTTTATATATTTTTTTCTTTATTAAATTTTGAGGCACAATACAAACACCCAACATGATCTAGTTCAATCCTTTATTACCTCTTATTTTGTATAATTGTTTGTAGATATTAATATAATTTTAGTTTTATGTTTTGTATTCAAATTCTAGCAACTATTCTAGCCTCTCTTAGTTTGTATAAAATTAAATAGTAAGGAAAAAAAGATCTAGAGAAAACTAATATTTAGAATTTTGTCTCAAATAAGTTAATAAAAATAAAAACATAAATGCATAGAAAAATATGATAGTTGGGCTACCATGATAGTCCCGACATAACGAGATTTCCTTGATTGATTTACTTAATCAACATGGAAAAAATTATTTTTTCAACCATGAATCTTATTATCTCTCTATTATTTTTGGGTATATTTTCATGTTTATGTCCCATTTTCTCATCCACTTATTGTTCTACTTCATCCACATTTTCTTTCTAGATGGTTTAACTTCTCATCAACAATAATTTTGGGTCATTGTTGTTTATCCTTGTCTTTATTTTTTCCTAAATACCTTAAATAATATATTATCACTAAATTCTCCATTGAAAATATTCCTACTTTATCTACTTGAGAATATCATAACATCGACTATTTAAGATTCTCCCCCAACCCTCATAATGACAAATAGGCCTAAATGAGTTTTCTTGGTCTTTTCTAGATTCTCTTTAAGTTAGCTTAAAAAAATTATGACCAATGCTTCCTGATGAAGTGATGTGTCAAAAATGGGATCAAAGCTATGGCCTGCAATGAGACCTAGTGTAAATTGCAAATGCATAACCTTGAAACTACTTCCTAGCTCCAATAACAAATTGCCTAAGATTTTAGTTAATGGTATGTGTTGATTACTAGTATTTCATCAAGATTTTACTCTTATTATGTAATTTTAGAAAATTTGGTACACCAAGTTTATTAAGGTTGTAAATAAGGTTTTGAAAATTGGGTGTAGAAATTGTATGGAATTTTCATGCTTAAACTTTTCTAATATGATAGTCAAATGAAATAAAAAAAACTTATTGATAATAGTCTCTTATATAATTATGACTTGTGTGTTTAGTTGGACAAGTTTATGTATTACTTCAAAGAATTAATAACCAACCAAATTTTGGGTGAGAAATGATGGTGACTATATTTTGGCCAAAATGTTTTCAAGATGACACCTTCATTTTTCTTTTCTTTAGTTAAATTCTTGTATTTATCTCTTGTTAGAAAATGAGATGAAGGAACTAATGTACTAATTATATTAGTTATACTTTATGCAAAATAATATAGAAATAAAATAAATCACATTTATCTTTAAAATTAATGTTAAATTATCTGTTAATGCATATATTTTTGACAATAAGAATATTTGGGTAGATATATTTGTAATAAAAAGTGGTACGATATTTGAAAGAGATTTAAGAATATAAAGTTTGTGATAGTAGTAATTTTCAATATGAATGGGTAAGGTAGGTAGATTCAAAGTTATATTACAAGAATTTGAAAATTTTCAAGATTTTCAATTGGATATTGATTTTAATTGCTCAATCTTTTAAATTATTATATTTTTATGCTTATTTTATTTTGAGGCACAATAAAAATGTCTAATACATTTTTTTTTCAATCCTTTATTACCTCACATTCTTTTTCATTGTTTTGTAGATACTAATATAATTTTAGTTTTATTTTTTCATATTCAATTAAATTCTAACAACTATTCCAACCTCTCCTATTTTGTAGAAAATCACATAGTAAGCAAAAACAAGATCTAGCAAAATCTAATATTTAATAATTTTGTCTCTACAAGTCAATAAAAATATAAATATAGATGCATACGAAAATATGATAGTTGGGTTACCATGATAGTGCTAACATTATTAAACATTTATCATATTTCATACCATTTTAATAACTTCATTAAGTTTATTTTTAATTTAGAGCTGATCACACAAACTCTTGTAAAGGTGAAATAGAAATATACTTAATAACTTATTCCAATTAAAGAATAGTTAAATTTAGAGGGTTTCAAGAACACAAAATCAGCCATTGAAATATTAGTGGGCTTTAATGACACTCTATTTCTCTTTATAGAGGTTTTATGACTAAACATGAACACATAAAATATGAATTCAGGTTAGGTGAGAGAATGTCTATGAATTGCTTATCATTTTGGCATATATACAAAAATGTCTTGGCAAGCTCCCCTTCAACATCTATCTATTTTGGAAGTTAAGAAATTTAATGGCGAAGGCAAAGATAAAGGCGAAGAGAACACCCCATCCTACCACAAAACCTGCAGTTACTCCTAAAAAATCATGTCTAAATCCATAATAACTCTTCAAGAAATGCTTGAGTGTTTCTTTAGTGCCATCAGTTTTGGTTATGATATTATCAAGATCTCCAAATTGTGAAGCGATCAAGCCATAGAGTGTCCATGCAACAGGGTCTGCCCAGTAGTACCATCTCCACCACACTGGAATTTTCTGTCATGCCAATAAATATGCACTTAGTTTATATTATCATTAATCAAGAACAATTGTCATATCATTGTGTGAGTGTTGATAGTAATACTCACTTTGCGAGGAATTATAAAGCCGCAAAAAAGCATCCAAATTCCATAGAAAGCTGAGGATACAATCATAGCTATATTTGAATTCGGAGTGAGAGATGATGTCATCATCCCGTAAAATGTGAAATATAAGAATGTGAAGTACATGAAGAAAAAGAACCAAAAGAACTTTGCTGCCTCCCACTTATAGTCAACCATTGCATACACAATTATTCCATATATTACTGCTTGAATGAAAACATACGGTACTTCAATTAACACCTGCACCAACAACTCTTATTAGAATGTTTAGCCAATAAAGATTCAATATTCTTTAATCATTAGAGTATAGAACAAAAGGGATGCGACTATCCTCCATAGAAAATACATCTTGCGATCAAATTTCAAAGAATAGAAAACAAAATAGATTTGCATGAAAATTTCACTATTTGTTCTCCATGACATGCATTTTTTTTTGACAGAAAAAAAAAAAAAAAATTAGAAAAAAATCATTATATTTTCGTGAATTTGAAGAAAAAAAGTTAAATATTTTTTTTTGGATCAAGTTGAAATATTTTAATTGAAGATTAGCCAACATCAAACAAGAGAATTTCTTATTATCTTTCTAAATTTAATTAGAGTAAACAATGTATGTACATTAAATATTAAAAAGAAGTTCATAAGGCACAACACTTGGTGAAAGTTTTGCAAATGGGGTTGCAAGCTTTGGGTTTAACCATGGAGGAAACTTTGTAGTTAAGCTTGCTCATGTTGGAGTAGTACTAGGATGAGTGACCTCTCGGGAAGTACCGGTGCTTCACCCAGCATCACCTAGATCCAATGATTGCTAAGTGTTTTATTTATTCTCATGAGAGATGGATTCATGTTGAATCACTGTTCATGAAACATGGGTCAGTGAGTTTAACTCAAAATCAGACAGCTAAATCTTGATAGCAATATCACAATCTAAATCACTCCAAAGAAAATAATTATGTACATTTTTTCTTCTCCTCTGACTATTCAGTTTGAAAGAATATGGAGACGCGGTTAGCAATGGAGAAGGTAAGCAATTCAAGGACAATCTAGAAGAATTTCATGATGATCAAATGATATATGAATACCAAGGAACAGCTAAGGAACGTCATGAATGAAGTGGTCTGCCATCAAGGCTATTTTAAAATCTGATGTAGTACTCAGTTAGCTGAGATAGTCTAGTCTCGAAATTCACTTATGATTTGGCAAATTCAATATAAGTTTGAATCTACCGAATCGGCTAACATACAAGAAGTTGGAGCAAGTTGCAGAATCATACACTTTTTCTTTTTATGCGGTGAGTTTGCTGTATGCACTCCCATGTTAGTAGACTCAAAATGAAGGTTTCAACAGTTACAACTTCTTTGGCTAAGGTAGCTTCCAACACACATTAGTTTGTCATTCTTTCTACTGTACTTTCTATGATGCTATATATTGATTAGATGAGCTGTACAACGCACCCTATTTTCTGTTAATCGATTACAATGAATTTCTACTCGTCTTATTCCAATCAAAAGGAAAGAAATAATCTGGTTATAGAGAAATCATAGAAAAATAAGTCCTGTTTTCTTTGATTTTCAGATAGTTTATAATATCCTCAACTGTGAACGACTTACCTGTGCAAGTGCATAGGGGAGGGCAGAGTACATCCCTGCAGCCTTTTCTCTATAGAAGACTGTTCTTTCAACATCTACAACTGGCTCGACTGATGATGCATTATTCACGCCCAAAAATATGACGGACGCAAACAACGATCCCATTGCATTGCCAACACTTTTTTGCTCTCCTCTGCATCACAATTCACAATAAACGCAAAGTTAGACAAAAGGATGGGCTAGGATTCCTACTTGAAGGGAAACAAAGCGAAACCGTAGCCTTACGTCTTATTCCCAACCCTCCAGAAAATAGTGCCAAAAATCAAAGCCACCATCAATGTGAAAAAGAAGCGAATCGCATTGTATTCTGGGTTCCGCCAATATGACCAGTGTTGCTTCCACAGGCACGCCCACGTCTGGATGACAAAAGACTGCGAATACTGCGACTCAAAGTATATATCCTTCGACCCTGGGGCCGGCACGCTCAGCTCCTTTATCAGAGCCTCGTTTCTCCTGCCAATTACCAAAAACACAACTCACTCATGACGGAAATGGCCCAGACATGAATTGTAATTATATAGTTGATATCACCAGCAACAATACTTACTGGTACAGATGGGAATTGCGATACACTTCTGCAAAATCAACTCCGAGTCGAATCTCAGTCCCGACAGAAGTCGACTCCAACATCCACGTGGCCGGATTGTAGCCCTCTGTTATCTTGGGCACGCCTTCAACTGCCTCAAAGTACTCAATCAGATCCTTCGAATGGTGACCCAGCGGCCCCACGTATATCATCTGCCCTCCACGCTTCATCAGCACCAGCTGCACCATTCCACAAATCATTTCCCCACCCACAACATCTAGCATCTAATAAGTTTATTCGAATCATGTGCAAATAATTACCTCGTCGAAGGCCTCGAATATGTCTATGCTTGGCTGATGAATGGTGCACACCACAGTCCTTCCCGTGTCCACAGTGTTGCGGACAGTTCGCATAACGATTGCTGCTGCTCTGGCATCCAGTCCTGACGTTGGCTCGTCCATGAATATAATGGACGGATTCGCCACCAATTCCACTGCAATTGTCAGCCTCTTTCTCTGTTCTGTCGACAGCCCTCTCATTCCGGGCAGACCCACCAGAGCTCCTTTCAAGTTTTCCAGCTCCACCAGACTCATAACTTCCTCCACAAACATCTGTTCAACACAAACGTTTTCCACACTCGTATTGATCAATGCAAAAAAGGTAGCACGTTTTTACATCGAATAGCATCATTTAAAGGTCAGATTATGATCAAACCTATTTGAGAGAACGTATGACATAAGCAATATTAAAACATACCTCTCTGGTTTGGCGATCGACTTCACGAGGAAGACGAAGCCAGGCAGAGTATATGAGGGATTCGTAGACTGTGACACAGGGAGAATGTATATCGTTCTGTTCGCAATAACCAGAGATTCGAGCAAATGTTTCCTGTTTCTTGGGGTAACCAGAGATGGTGATAGAGCCTTCTATGTACCCCCCTGTTTTCCTTCCTGCGAGAACATCCATCAATGTCGTCTTCCCTGCCCCGCTCACCCCCATCAAGCATGTCAACACACCTGGCCTGAATGTTCCGCTCACTTCACGCAGTAACTGAAGTCGGTTCTCTGTTATTCCTTGTTGTCTCATTTCCTGCACCATCATATAATTTCAATTAATTTGGGATTTCTCGTAACAAAATCAATAATAATAACTAGTGATTCAACAGTAAGTAAAAGTTAGTCAAATGGTTAACTTATTTCGCATTTTGCATTAAACAATGAATTCAATTAACATACGTCGGGCATATCGACAAAGTAGCTGACGTTGTGGAAGGCCATGGAGAGCGGTTGGAAGGGCAAAACCATTCCTTTCTTGCCTGCCTCACGGGCGCTTGCCACTATGGAATCAGATCTGTTTGAAACACTGCTACTTTTCCGTCGTGAACTTCTCCGACCTATTTACCATTAATGTTAAAAAAAATTCATGATATTGCTATTACGATTGTAATTCTATAATTATTAGATTAAATGTATTATGGTTTATAATGAATAATTTATAAGAATTTATTTTTTATCCGATTGAATATAACGCTTATTGTGTTTAGGTAATGCTTATGGAAATAAAACATTAAATCTTGTTGGGAGGTCACTCATCCCAATGTTGATTCAAATCAAGTACAATTAAACATGGAGTTTCTTCTAAGACTAAGTCTACTTAACTTGCTACTCCATATGCAAAACCTTCAACAAGTATTGTGTCGTATGAACCATTCATTGTTAAAAATAATCATCAACAACTCTTTTCGCATAAAACTATAAAGCATCAATGACAAAGTCTCCTTACTCGCTGATTGAATTTCTCCAAGGACCCTTCCTGAGATGTTTTGCATTTCAACCCCATTCTCATGAATGGCTCTACTATGAAAACCAGTTGTAGAAATATTTTTACGTTTCAAGTCCTCTTCTGAAATTGTTGCTTGCGGCTTTCCCAATGCTGAGGAAATAGATAAAAGACATTATTATACAGTTAATCACTAAAAGGAAAGTATAAATCATTTCAATGCCAATGCTCATACTTACGATCAAGATAATGTAATGCCAGTGTGTAGAGCACATTAAAGAGAACATTGTATCCCAATAATGCCCCAACAGATAGCCAATACCACCATTTATCAGAAAATAATCCACGAGAATGTAGCAACTTCACACCAATATTATCCGTTTCCTGTCAAGATAGCGAGCACCTTAAGTCTGATATACAAAATCATCTTCTACTAGTTTAGAAGTATTGAAAAGTAAATATATATAGGTTACTAACATTTCTCCATCTACTTGCTAAGAACTCGTTTACTGCAATTCCGTTTTGAGCATACATGAGAGGAGAAATCCAGTATCCCCATATCCACCAGCCTTTAATATCATCTGGTATAAGCAAATAAAGCACAACAAAGTGTTAGTTATATTCATTTATTCACCTATATATGTTAATCAAGAGAAAATAATGTGTAATTACCTCTGGAAATGATGAATCCCCCAAGAACAAAAAGTATTAAGAGGCCAAATGAGCCAAATGTGTTTGCCACAATTCGATTCCTTCCTACAGAGGCTATGAATCTGAAAAGTCCCAATGCAGCTTGAGAAAGTACAAAAAGCAACAATAATTGTCGAAAAAACCTGCATTTGTACATACATGACAAAGTGAAGTTAGTTGATGGGAACTCATAAGAATAACCAACTAGAAAAAAAAATTAAAAAGAAGAAAAACTTATTTGTTACAAATGTATTATTTAAATATCTATAACAAATTACACAAGTGTAATTATGGATTAAGCTTTTTAAAATATTACTAATTTATCAATTTCAAAAATAATTTTATTATAATAAAAAATTATTCTTTATTTAAAATTTAATTTAATTTTTTAAATAAAATTTTAAATAAAATTAGGCAAGAGCCTACAACACAATGATAAATTGTAAGTCTCTTATTTAAGAGGTCTTGGATTCAAGTCTACTCATGCTTAATTAAAAAAAATTTAATTACAACACATAATAACGATTAAATGTATATATAATTGCTTTTAATTTAAATATTTAACAAAACTATTTTAGATAGAGATTGAAACTATTTTATCTAATTTTAATAAAATATATAATATTTTTTTTTAATGAATAATCCGATTTACAAATCGATAAGGGTGCGGTCATAACCCGTGGGCCCTATGTATAAAATAGAACAATGTCATCAATGCCTTTCTGATAAGACATTATTTTATCCCCTTTAGATAGAAGTTCTCCCAAATTATATGGTCAGTGTTGGGCACGTGGAAGACCAAAAACTTCTAAGAACGTTAAAATCAACAACAAACAAATCTGCGGACGTTTTCAATCGAAACGTATTGAGGAATCTATGTGGGCGCTCTCGGGACAGGTGTTGATTGACGACTTCAATGGAAATTTTCGACCCCTTTAAGTTTTGTCGCTGTACACTGGACCCCACATACCATATCTCTTTTGACTCATCAAATATACATATTTTTATACGATAAGTTTAATAATAAGAATAGGTAAATGTAGGTTTTGAGTTTTGGAAGTTTCTTCATTTGAGTGCGGCAAAAATTCTGTAAAATAATATTATACATTTATTAATATTAGATTGACAAATACTTAGTTTTGAATTGTAGAATAATGATGGATCTTGCATATGATTTTGACTTTAAAAGATATTCTAGTATATATTGAAATCTTAGGACAACATTTCAAAATTTCGGTTTCAACATTTTATAGATAAATATATGCAATGTAATTTATTGTTATTATTAATGATTTTAATTTGTCTTTACAATATCTTATTTTTTTTACATTCACAATATTTTTATTTTAAAATCACATCATTTCTTTGTCTCTTTTTAGTCTTTTTAAAAATAGATTAAGTTAATATTTAAAATTATTATCTTAATTATAAAATTTGTATTTTATAATTCTATACGAGTAACTATTATTTCTATAGAAACTAAATATTAACATATATATTATGATATTGGAATTAGATTTAACTTTGTAATTTTAGAATTAAAATTCATTGTCTTATGTTTCATGAATGTTCATAAGAACTTTCATATAAGAATGAAATATAACTTAAAAAATTAATTGATACTACTTGAGTGATCTTTAACTGAAATATTAGATCATATAAAAGATCACCCATCCTAATACAATTTCAATTCAAATACACTGTACTATCAAATAAATGTAATACATATACAAATACAAACTGAAAGTAAAAGTGAAAAAAAAAATCAAAAAAAAAATCTATCCTTCATGTAATATTAACTTAAAATAGGAGAGAGAGGTGACCTGTGAGCGCTTGGAGCAAAACCAATGGTATAGTAGGTGAGAATAGTCCAGATGACAGATTCAAGTACGGAAAGAGGAATTCTCATAACCCAAGTTGGAAGAGAGAATGCCCAAGCGGGATAGAACTTGAAATCCCTCTGCTTGTAATATACTGGGAGTTTGTCAATTGTCATCGATAGTTCCGCCATGCCATTGAACATGAGCTGAACCAGCCCAAAGAAGAGGGCTCCGTAGTAGATGGATCCATCGTTCAGATTCCTGTGATGCATATTCGTTCGGAAGAACACGCTCATCACTATCAAAGCGATTATGGTGATCTGTCAAAGTTCAAACACGTATGTTTCCCACTCTAATTTAAACACGAGTGCAATTAATCATTGGATTACAACAAATTCAGTAGCTAATTAGAGATTTATGTCCTCACCTGGGAGGATTTGAAGATGTAGACGAAGGAGCCCCTCTTCATCAACAGAAGCTCTCTTTGCAGACATGCTTTGAAAAGCTCCACTTTCTTCAACCCAAATCTCTCCGTTGTTAGCGCAGCCGGATGAGATTTGCTTTTATCGTACGGAACTGAGAGTTCTGCGCTCATTTTCTGTCCGAGGTGGAAAGATTGAAATGCGTCGGCAAACTCCTTGACGGGAACGTAACGGTACGCTTGACTTCTGTTCGCCCAATACTGTTCTTGGTCCATGGGTGAAGTCACCTGTGTTATATTCATAGGATGATGTGGAACAATTAGAACTATATTGTATGGGATGATGAGTCATCTGAATATATTATAACATAAATGAAGATAATGTTGTTTACCTCCTGCAAGAAATCGGCGACGCCTTTCCTTTCCGGGCATCGGAATCCCATGGACTGGAAGAAATCAAGAATGGCATCACGGGGGCCGTGGTAAACGAGATAACCTTCGGAAAGTAAAATGACGTCGTCGAAGAGATCATACGTCTCCGGGGCAGGTTGTAAGAGCGAAATGACCATGGTTGTATTGAAAACATGAACGTATTGACGTAGACATTTGACAATCTGGAATGTGGTGGAGCTGTCCAGACCCGTTGAAATCTCGTCCATAAACAACGCCCTTGCGGCTCCCACAATCATCTCTCCCGTTGTCACTCTCTTCTTCTGCCCGCCTGAAATACCTCGGCGCATCTGATTTCCTACCAGAGTGTCTGCGCATATGTCCAACCCCAATATCTGTTCCAACCATCAATATTCCATCTCTCAAACCATGAAAAGGCCATAACAAACAAGGTGTTATCTGTACATACTTCTGAGACGAAGTGGGTTACCTTTAAGATGTAGTCTGTAATCATATTCGTCTCCTGTCCCTCTATTGCAGTGGCCTGCAACGACGGTTACCCATTTTCCGTGAGGCTGTTAATTCATGGGAGAAGCGTATTATAACATTTTAATTAACTCACAGACATTCACAAACCTTCATGAAGATGTCTATGTCCGGATCAGGTTTGATACCTTGTTCCTTCTCTCGCCTGGAAAGCTCGGTCAAAATATCTGTAAATGGGAAAAAGTTCGGGCACTAATCATTTTCAAGAATTAATATTGTCTAATCAATAGTCTAATGATCAAAATTGTTGTTATCGTGGGGTTTTTAATCATGACTGAGTTGTCATTCAGCCAATCTTATGTTAGATTTCACTTTAAAAAGTTGTGTAAGTTGGTAGGTGAATTAAGGACTTAAAACTAAGGTCTCTAGGTATTAAGTGATCTTTCTCTAAAGATTGTTGACTGTAAAGTTAATAAAAAGTGGTATCACCTAATACCCATGTTTAACAAATAGACTAATTACTAATTAAAAATATTAAAATAAATAAATATCATTACATTTATTTTTCAACTCTCGAGATACTTAACTCTAAACTATTTATAATTTAAAGTGCTATCGTTCATAAACTTTCATGTAAATTCTAATGAATTGTATAAATTTGATTATATTGGTCTGATTTTTATCATCAAAATTCAAATTCTCTGATTGTATTCTAACCGGTTTATAACTCTAATAAAAAATAGCGGAACAGAAAATTGAGAGCACGATTCAACGATAAAAACTGATATTGATATTGATAAATACCATATCTGGAGCCAACACCCTGGCAGCGGGCAGCAAAGTCTAAGGTTTCCCTCACAGTGAGATCTCCAATATGCAAATCGTGCTGACTAATGTAAGCAGATGTCCTCTCTGGGACAAACTCGTCCATGGTATGCCCATTGTACTTCACCGATCCTGTAACCTGCATTCATATTTTGTTTCTTTGATTACCGGGTAGCAATAAGCTACAACGATTTGAGTTGGTTATTTTTCGAAAAGATTTATCTTTTTAGAAAACGGTTACCATTCATATGAAATTGTTGAATCATGTCAGAAATTTTAAAAGAATATGGGCAAGACTCAAGGGGAAATTCATAACTTGACCTTACGTTAAAACCAGACGCCTTAAACATCACACATAAAGCTTCACTCTAAGACTAAAAGGGCTCAGACATCATTTTTATAGTTGATTGATATTCTTCTAACATTGCATCTTTCCATGCTTGACATTTTAAGACCTCCTCAACATTTGTTGGCTCTATTTTTGTGAATTCTAGGAAACATAACATTTTTGATTTCTTGTTTTCTTATTTTCTTTAGAAATGTCATTTGGTTCTACATTGTTCTCTTCAATCATTTTCCTGGCCCATAGTGGTCTTTTCTTGCATTGAAACCATCGATTAATAGTAGCTAGGAGTGGGCCCAACCATTTTTAGCCAATAGCTTGGAGCCACTTTTATGCATTGGTCTCATGGTATTGGTTAAGAGTGGTTGGGCCCACTCCTAACCACTATTAGTCAATTGTTCGAGTGTGCCCCTTAAGTTGCTCCCACTAGAAGTGTTCAATAGTCAAAGTTGATTTATTTTTTTCAAATTAAAATTTTTCCTCGAATATGTGATGTTTAAGGATGGCCCTTTAAAACCACTTCTAGAAAAGCTAGAACATACTAGAAAATTTAAAAAAGAACACAAATTTCAAATTTTGCTACCATCCTAATAAAAATTATTAGATTAAACTATTAAAATATGTCACAAATACGGAGAGGATGTACTAGACGTATACCAACATAAGCAAATTAATCCCAACTTATATTTTAAAAAGCAGGGAAAGGAAAGCATTCATACCCGCAGAGTTTTATCCAGCCTTCCTGCGAGAGCCAAGAGGAGCGTAGACTTGCCAGAAGCAGGAGGTCCAAGAAGAAGCGTAATCCTAAATAAAGTCCCATTTTTAATATTAATTTTGGGACAATTAACTAAGTCAAAAATCACGATTACTTTTTCATGTGGTTTACCTGCCAGGCTTAACCACACCACTGACGTCGTGAAGAATATTCATGGTTGTTTTGTTGCCCTTGTACAAATGCAGCGACTCCAGCAGCCCCTGAATTCACATTCCAGGTTTCAACGTTACAATTGCCTACCCACCAATATTTCGTCCCCATCAGAAAACTATAGACGAAGAGTAGTAATAATAAATTATATATACCTCCAATACATCGGCATAATAGTTAATGAGCGTAGGTAGAGCCCTGCCTCCGACATGGACGTTGGCGTCGACATTCAGATGCTCGTACCGGACTTCAACCTCCGGCAACTTAATCCCCACTCTGAAAATAAAATGAACGAGTTCCCCAAACGTTAGAAGAATAAACCACGAATTTCACTGGGGGGAGAAAGGAAAGGGTGAGAATATATGTATCTCCAAACCTGTCGATTCTCTTACGAAGGCGACGGAGAAATTGCTCGTTATCCTGCTCCGCAACTTTGACAAGCCTGTCGAGAACTTTCTGACGGGTGTCCAGCTGGATATCCGTTACATCTACTTCGCCATGAACGTCTTTCAGAATTGATGTCCTCAGGCGGTTGTATGTGGGCAGCTTCTCGATGGCTGCCCATTTGAGGGACTCCTCATCGTCCAGCCGGTTTCTCGAAGAGGATCCCGAGAAAACGCTTTCCGTTCTTTCGAAGAGCCGCCGGCTGCCCAGCCGCAGGCTGCCCGCCCACGACTGCACCTCCTCCTCCTCTGATTTCCCCGACATAACTCCCGCATTAACACGCCCGTGGCCTCCTCACAACAAATAATTCTGGCTGGAGTTGAAACAAGGAATGGCTTGCCCGCGCCTTTATAGCGACAAGATTTGGATACGTCACGGCTTCCGTCTCTAGAAAGTTATCGTGTGGCTCATGCCAATTTAATATTAGTCGCCCGACTCACACAGTTTTCTTCTCCACCAATCTCTTTGAATGGCGGTTCAAACTGGAATTCATTGCTCCAGCTCGAAGCTCTCGGACACGTCAACATTTCCCGTTTATTACTTTTTTTTTTTAATAATGGAAACAACTGGATTACATAAATATTGGCATCCAGTCTGTCAAAGTCATCCGGGGTCGAACTTGGCCCAAACATGCTTCCTGGGGTTTGAACCTTGGTGGATGGCAATGTCAATCGTACCATCATCTTCACCAATTGTGCCCAACCGAACTACAACCCTTTGACGTTAATTACTTTAATTATAACTCAGATAAATAGAATTATCCCGCGCAAATATCGATGTATTTAAATTTTCGGGTCTTTGAGTGATTCTCCAATAAGACATGTTTTTTCTTTTTTGACCCGGAGAGGTTAGCCAATTTCGAGGATGCAAAAATACCATTTGTCTTCTGTACCGGACAGGAATTTGTTATTTGCTTGAATAAAATGGATTGTATTCAATAAGAATTTTGAAAAGAACACATTACTAAACATATAAAAAATGTTTTTGCTGAATCTTTCGTAAGGGATACCATTGGGATAGTCCGCGCTCGTGTTTATGGAGCTCTTGAAGTCAAAGATATAGTCTCCAGAAGATCATACGCTTTTTACTGTAGTTATTTTATCCGAAAGATGATTTGACTAGAGGTACATCTGGTCGAATTACTTTTAAATTTGATAGGATGATTGTTCTAAATGATCTTTTAAGGACAGGAGATAATTATTACGAAAATGATTATAATAGAAAAATATTATATGTATGATGTTTATTTGTCAAATATATAGACTAGATTTTTCAAACATAAATAAATTATATATTAAATATTATATTAATACATGAAAAATCAAATCTATATATTTGATATATAGACATTATATATTATTTTAATCATTTAACTATTATTTATTCTTGGTCTTCAAGTAAGCATTTAGAACAATTATTGTAATACTTTCTTTACTTAATTTAATTTTTCTATTAAATCTTTAAAACTATTAAAAAAAGTTATTAATATTAATACATGAAAAATATGTCTAAATAGTTAATATTTATTTATTAGTATATTTAACTATATTTTTTGAATATATAATTTTTTTTTATTAAAGTAAAATATATGAAAATATCTTTTATTATAAGATTGACGATTTAATAAAATATACACAAAGCTTACTTATTACATTTTTACTATTGCATTTGTCAAGCTTGAGTCATATGCAATTATGCTCTTGTCATTCAAAAATTTAATATAGTTGTCATTTTGTCGAATGTATTGAATTGTGTAATTGTTTTTAAAAAAGGAATTTTTTGCACCTTTTTCAATATGAGCCAAAAAAAATGATATGTTTACTATTATTTTAAATATAAAATAATTATAGGCTATACAATGTTTTTCCCACTTTTTTAATTCTTTATGATGATTGACTAGACTAATTGAAAAAATTGAATTAATGAATGCATAAGTAGTCTCCCTTGGAGAATCAAGTGTTAGATTATTATTAAAAAAATTAAACTTCAAAATTAATTATTATATGTTAATTCAAATGAAAATAAAAAAGGCGTAGGATTACATATTTTGAAACTTACAATTTTATTTAATTACAAGTTATTATATATATAATGTTATACATTTGCACCATAGTGTAATTTACCGTAAAACAATTTTCCTACCTTGCCTAAACATGAAATCGGACATCAACCTTCACATCCTTCTATTTTGCTTTGTCAACCATCCAATGAGATTCTTGGGCACATGGCTTGGTCAATCCAAGAAGCATTAGTGTTACGAAGACTTTTGCATTGTGCAAACTTTTTCTGTGAATCTATGCACATGCAATGAGCCATTGAAGCATTACAAACTACAACCCTTTAAGTGAAATGCCCCATTCCACCACTCACTGATGCCAAAATTTGACCTTTTCCATTATAATATTCTTTTAGAGCTTCATTTTCTCTTCTTGGTCATTCTCTTTCCTTCTTCATGCTTTACCACTCACTTGTAGCTATATTCACTCTACTTTTCATAGTTTCTTATTTTATTGGGACATATTATTCACATTCTCTTAACCATCCATACACCCTCACTTTGTCAAGATTTGTCTTTGTAGTGGAGTCATGTACACCATCTTATTTTGTATTTTGACAACATAACTATTCTTTTGCAATATTGTTAACTTTTTTTTTTCTTTTTTACTTGTCATTATGGTTATCTATTGCCATTTAGATTGTCTATTTTGTTGTTGTGGAGGTGGAAACACCAAAAATGTGACTTGATTGAGGCAATCTCTAAACAACCTTGAAACATTTTTTTTCCTCTCTTTGTATGTGTAAGTTTTTTTGAATGAGGAGAGAAATGAATGATTACTTGTCCTCGTCAACTTCTATTTGAGGTTATAAGTATTAAGAAGTAAAGTCCACACCTCACAACTATGGCAGGGGGAGGATGGACCAATTGTGCACAAGTATAATTAATTCCAAACTTATAAAACTGATTACCAATAATTAAAATAATAATGCACAATAATAAGAAACTATACACCATAACACATTGATTTTTTTTCTCAAGTAAGACCCTTGATTAGAGGGAAAACTACTAGTGGGGATGACACCCATGAAATGATGTACTAATATATAAGTTCCTTATAAAAGGATGTGACCCTATTAAGAGATAAAAATGACACATTTAGTACAACAACTCCTATTAAAGGACATATCCCTATTAGGAGACTTGAACCCTTGTTAGAAGGTTCAAACCATATTAGGAGTTGATGAGAACAAAAGGCACACTACCCAAGCTCACTTCTCAAAGGACCAAAGGTTAAACCACCTTTACAAAAGGATAAAAAGTCCAACAAGGTGAACTGATTGGTTTGCAACTTGCCAAAATAGTTCCTTTGTAGTACACTAGGAATGATAGATTCCACTCATACCTCTTTTCAAAGCATCTGACAACTTCTCATCTCTACTCTAATAAACTAGTATCAAGACTTGGATTTGTACTTATCATTCCATACCTTACAATTAAAATATAACTTTCCTTTATACCAATTACAAATAATTAATTATGTTGACTTATTGGGGCTTCCCTAATGAACAACAATTACATGAGACCATGCTAAGGCATACACGCCTTCTCAAGAAGTTATACAATCTTTAGAGAAAATGTTCTGCATGTTACACTATGAATATTTAACTTGCCAGTAACATTCAACATGCTACAATGATCCTCTTGGTTGTCAATAAAATGCATTGCATTTTACACATTAGTGACCTTCCTAGAATAATCCAAATGAGTCACAAATCCAAATATACATGCACTAAGTAGTCTTCTACTAACTTCCATGCTCAACAACATTAATTCATGCTTGCCATCAAGCTATGTGGGTGCACCAAGAGAAAAAAAGTGGACACCATGGAAAAAAGAAGAAGTCAAAAGTACACATAATGTGATCATGTTAAGTGTACTTTTCATAAAAATTCAAAATGGGGCATGGAAAGAAAATAACATTAAAAAGCATCAACTCAACCATAACACGATTGCATTTTTACTTACTAATAATGCAATCACATTTTGATTGGTAAAAATAAATTAGTTGGCCCATGAGTTTGGGTCATTTTTTAGCCCAAAATCGTGAGCAATAGAGGAAAAACACCAAATTCTTGTACTAACATGATCATGTTTGGCTCCCTCAACCTCCAACCCATCTAATTTTTCAGTGATCTTTGATGGCGCCTCCACAAAAAATCTAGATATCTTTCATTTTTGTTTTATTATTATTGTATGGCTATATTATATTAGGTTTTTTAAAATTGATTTGTGCTTTTATAATCATTTGATAATCAAATAAATGTAAATGAAACAAATATTAACCCCAAAAATGCATCTCAAAATGAATTGCAAAACCCTCAAGTGGTAGTCCCAAAGACACAAAACCCTCAAGTGGTAGTCCCAAAGACACAAAACCCTCAAATGGATGTCCCTCAACAACCACCAGCATGTGCAAGGCCTCCACTAATATGATTAGATCATGTAAATTCTAGTCAAGAAGAACTTGTTGAACCTCTCATAGAAAATAGTACCAAAATTACTAATTTGATTGGTAGGTTGAGGTCTTCTAATCTTGGTCACCACTTCACCCTACTCGACACATTAGAAAAAAAAAGGCCACCAGTACAAATGAGGTAACTAAGGAGGTGACCAAATGGGGTTCATGGAGGGAGAGATGTCATGCATATTATACGAATGGGTTATCCTATGATCAGGTGAAAAATAAGATCATATAAAATGTGACATATGCACTCTTTTCACCAATCCCAATATTAGAAATAACCTAGAGGAGATTTCCCCTCACTTTCCTATTAATTGGTGTACTCATAGGGGGATCAAAATGTGGTATATGTAATTTTGACCAACCACCATATAATAAAAATGAGCCACCCTTATATATTTTTAGAAAATTATATTGAGTTTATCCTTAACAAGAAGTCAAATTATTTTGACTTCCACAAGTTCCAAGGTAGAGGGAGGGGATCTCCACACGATATATATCTAGGCCCCATAGAATCACCCATCCATAACAACGTTAGTGTCTAGTAAAAAAACCTATGATTCACATTGTGCTCCCCACAGTCATGGAGGAGTCTATGTACTTACAAACTCTTCATACAATTGCATCATTGAGCATGGCACATAGCTAGCTCTAGGAGGGGGTATATCAGCTCTATCTTCATCATATGCTCCACCATAGTCATCCTAGCCCACGCCACCTCCTCCATCATCAAATATTCTATTTGGCTTAGGCCCCCAACCCATCGAAGATATGTGTGTCAGTTGCTTGCATGGTTTGTGTGATGGGTTAGATACTAATGTGAATGAGGATGGATCAATATCCCATTCATGTATACATTGTGAGAGAAGATGTCATGCATCTACTGCTAAGGATATGGCCTTTATTGATTATCTGATGGTGGTGGTGTTTTCTAGAGGGGTGACAGAGGTTTGCCTATTTGTGTTTTGACATGTTATTAATTAATATAATCTAAAATTAATAAAATCAAATACATTTATATTTAAAGAAGAATAGATATTGATACATGATATTGAGATATTTGCAATGTTTTGATATACATGCATTTTGCAGGGTGCATCATGTGGTAGGAGGACACCCCAAAATGTTCATTTGAGTAGACCTACATGGGTAGCTCAAACACTTGAGGTGAAGCAAAAAATATTCATTAAAATAGAATAAAAATTGGTTGGTCTAAAAATACTAATTCTTAATAAATATGTATATTTAATTGGTGTTTTATAGGACTTGTTTTTGACTTGGGTATCCCAAATTGATGATGTGACACTTTCAACCATTGACTTTGGCTTACATACTTTTGCGGTATCATATTTGTCATTTCTCTTGTTTACAATCTTAATACAACTCATGGAGTATCATATTTATTTCTCTTATGTTAATTATTCTTTTGTTAAGATACCCTACCTACCCCAAGGTCATTAGGAAAGATGAAAAAATCATCGAGGACACCCAAATTAAAAGGTAAATAAGTTCAATTCTACTATATTTGTTAAAATAGATTATGATTGAAGATGATTAAATGTTAGAGTAATTATTTGTTCTAACTTATTAATTAAATCACTTTGATTTAATTAATTAAGTTGCCTATTACTCTAGTTTGCTAAAGCTATCTTGTAGGTGCATATAATTAATATTCTATTAATTATATTGTGCAACCCTAGCTTTTTTAGGATTTATTTTCCCTTTTCGGGTTTCGTGATTCCTTTATAAGGATTCAACTCTATGTATTTTATTCATTCACTTATTGGATTATATGAGATATTGCTCTTTGCATGTCCATAAGATGGATCTGGCTTTTTGGCTTCCTTGATTTTTCCTTGCCTCTGTTCTTTGCTTCATCCATGTGACAAGTTTATGCATGCAGGCATTCTTGGGAGATTAGTTTTTCACCTAATCTAACATGGTATCAGAGCTAGCTTGCTGCTCGCTATTCGTGGTTTGTTGAAGCGTTTTAGAAGCTGCATTTTTTGGAGCAGTGGGAGGCCGTACAGATGCTTCCATTGGATTCAAAAGGCCATTTGCAGTCAGAATCCATATAAAATTTGTCCATTTTGGACACCGTTGGTCTGGGAGGCAAAAAAATTTTGTTCGACAGGGCCGTACGGCCCCCTACACGCGTTTCAAGGCAAGAAAAAATCAAAAAATTGCAAAAAATAAATATAAATTTGCAATTTTTTACCGCAGCGGTTTAAGAAAATTGCCAGCGATCACTGCGACCGCTAGTGGTTGGCGGTAACCGCCGGCGGTCTCGCTGACTATAGCGACTCCCGGTGGCTTGCCGGCGGTGCCTCCCGACTGCGGTGGCTCTCTGCCCTCCCACCACCCAGACGCCGCTTCGCCGGTAGTGCGGGGGTGGTGGTTTTTTTATTTTTAAAAAAATTTTTTTTATTAAAAAAAATAATTTTTTCTTGCATTTCGAAGGCCCTGGATGTTTTTTTGCCGTAACTTGTGCATACTGACGTATTTTTTTGATCCAAAAAATGTGTCGAAAAGCTAGTTCCAAGATGGAGATGCTGGTATAGGATTTTTTGGGCTTTGATGCAGTTTGGTTGCCTGTTTTGGTAGTCAAAGCTGGATGTTTTGTTTTGCACTCTGGGAGGCGTATCTTGAGCTTTCGATCTCCGATTTTGGACTTCTTTATATTGCTGGAAAACTCTTTCTATGCTCTTTCTAGTGATGCTAGTTGTTGTTCCAGATTCTGTTCCAGGCACATCCTATTCAGTCTTTTGCATTTTAGCATTATGGTGGATATCTTGATTGTTTCAGGTCCGAAGATCGATTTTGTTGCTTCAGTTGCTTCGTTTTGGGATTTAACTTTTGTTGTTTCAGCCTTATGTTTTTTTGATCATTTTTGATATTCACAGTAAGCATCTTTATGCAATGCACTGAGATAAAGTGCCACTCTTGCGTTTCGGGATCCTTTTCATTATTGTGATTCGTTGTACTCGCACTATTTTATAAAGTGCCATGGGGGGGATAGTTGTTTGCCACTTATAGGCCCTCTTTCTCTATTTTCTCATGCAGTGTTGATGACACGTGCCTTTATTGGTGTTTGTACCTCACTCTCGATGTGTTTGGGTCCTATGTTGTAGGAGATTTTTGGCCCATCTTTTCAGCTGCCTGTCACCTCACCTGCCTTAAGGGGAGGTTATATTGTTGTTCTATGCTTCTTTGGTTGATGGTTCATGCCTTCTATTTCCATGGAGGTTCCTTTGGTTGATGGTTTGTGCCTTCTATTTCCATGGAGGTTCTATAGATCAACATTTTGACAGAGTTTTGTGGTTCTTCATGCTTCAATGATTCTCTTCTGATCTCTTTGTTCCTTCTTCTGGAACATTCTTTGCTATCTCTTTTTGGAGTAGGGTTTTTTCCAAGTGGTTTTCTCTATTTCTCCTCTTTATAGAGATTTTCCCATGTGGATGTCGTTGGAAAGCTGGTTCTATGAGTTATTCAGTTGCAGAGGTCTTTTATCCAGATTTTGCTCCAAGTTCTTTCTCCTTCGAGTTTTGCACTTTCGCACTCAGGCAGACTACTTGGATTCTACAGGTACTGGATCTCTTCTTCTGTTCTTTTGGCTCACTCTTCTTTCTGACTTCTGAGCATTGTATGCTTCTATTCTGTTGCATATTTTTTCTGTAAACGCACTGAGATAAAGTGCCTGCTTTTGCATATCTGGGATCTTGTACACCTTGTGTTCGTTTGTTCTCGCACTCAGTTATAAAGTGCCATGGGGGGTCATGATGTTTTTCCATTTTGTGCTCATCCACCTTTGTCAAGTGAATTTTTCTTCCATGACATTAGCCCATGCAGTGTGTCGATGACACCACCCTTTATCCTGTGCTTTTACTTCTATTGCACTGTTGGTGTTCCTGATTCTTCTTCTTGCAGATGTTTTTGGCATTGCATTTCAGTGTTCTTGTCACCCCTCTCCATGTTCAGCATTATGGGGGGGTTCACCTGTTGGCTCTCTTGCATCCTTGGTTCGGTTGAGTGATCTACGTATTCAGTTTTGTTCCTATGTACTAGGCAGATGCAATGGCTAGGCACCTATGCATTTCGGTGAGATGGTTCATCTACTATATAGACACTCATTCATTCCTACTTTTGGAGGTCACCTCTTCGATTGATTAGCTCTTCAGACTTTGTCTTCTCTACCTGGTCATGCACTATTACAGTGGGGGTTCCAACAGTTTCTTCTGACAGTGTTTGCAGCTTCATGCTTCATAGATACTTCATGCTCTTTCTTGTTCCTTTCTTTGGGACATTTCCTAGATTGGAGGCTTAGTTTCCTTCATCTAGTTCTTTTTCTTGTATTTGGGTACCTAATCAGGCCTTGTTGCCGGGACCCATCTTTTCCTGCTTTCATAGTTGTGCTAGGTTAGCTTCGCTTAAGGGGAGGTGTTAGAGTAATTATTTGTTCTAACTTATTAATTAAATCACTTTGATTTAATTAATTAAGTTGCCTATTACTCTAGTTTGCTTAAGCTATCTTGTAGGTGCATATAATTAATATTCTATTAATTATATTGTGCAACCCTAGCTTTTTTAGGATTTAGTTTCCCTTTTCGGGTTTCGTGATTCCTTTATAAGGATTCACCTCTTTGTATTTTATTCATTCACTTATTGGATTATATGAGATATTGCTCTTTGCATGTCCATAAGATGGATTTGGCTTTTTTGCCTCCTTGATTTTTCCTTGCCTCTGTTCTTTGCTTCATCCATGTGACAGGTTTATGCATGCAGGTGTTCTTGGGAGATTAGTTTTTCACCTAATCTAACAATTTCTAGTCTATATTGAATAATGCACATGGCTTGTTAATTATAAATGCATCTAGAAAAAAATGAGTTTCATAGAAGTAATGAATGCAACAAATGTCGTTGATGTTTAGGAAAGGGAAGAGGTACCAACATTCTCATAATTTCTTTTAGACGCATTCTTGTTTGTTCAAAAATATTAGAAATCGGGTTCCTTTTTGAATGGATATCATATGTTATGAATTTTAATACAAAAAATGGTCATAGTTGTGTCATCATCAGTGGTTGATCCTAATACTATGAGACCACCATCAATGATATGCATTAGTTTTATATACACACTTTAAACATATGCATTTAAATATGGTTACACACATTTGCAATTTTATTGATTGTCAACACTTGTTTGCATTATTAACTTATGTTAATTGTATTTTACATACCACAACCCCCTTTTCCACTTCCTGTGGAATCTTTTCCACTTTCTTTTTTAAGGATTCAACCTCATCAAATAGAAGGTCAAACATAGCAGACGAATGAGGTATCAATTTCCACTATTGTTATTTAGTCAAGTAATTTATTGTGTTTTATCGTTTTGTTCAAGTATATAACATACATTGTATTTTACCATATAGGTAAACATCACAATAGATGCATCAATGGATGTGCCTCCTACTAGCATAGGAGACACAACTTGAGCATTGGTATATATTTGTTCTTTATTCCATGCCTCTTGAGTTTTTTAGTGTGTATTAATTATAACTGATTGTGCATTAATTTTATTAATCTATTACATGGATTTGTCCTATAACAAGTCCTCCTCCCCCATGACTGACCCCATTACAACTATCGGTGGATTCTCTACTTGTCCACTTTGCTAGGAGCCTTGCTCGCTCAGTTTGGAACCCATTACCCTTATCATTCAGCCTTAGCATAGAAGAACAAGAGGAGGTAATCAATAACTCAACAATACATGTAAATTACAATCCTTTTTTTAGTTAGTTTGATACTATTTTTGGATAAGATATCTAACTTAGCATTTGAATTATTCATATGTAGACAACACAACATGAGTCATGTAGTGTTGTAGATAAGCTTCATCTTGATGATCTTTCTTCATCATAGTTTTTCATAGATACATAATTATGGTCATTGAATAACCAAATTTTGTAGATATTTGACATTTGTAGTGTACATATTGACCTTCATAAAGGAAGTGCCACATTTTATAAAGTTCTATTATTGATCTGACATACATGCCATATTTTGACATGTATTGTTGATATTTGATCATATTTGATTGGATATGAAACTTGATATTTGATCCTCTATGTTTAGTATGAAAATATGAGTTTTGACAATGATTTTTCACAACAAGAGCAATGATCAAGTCTGTGGATTCCATGCATTATTTTCAGTTTTAGATTTGTAATATGTTTGTAATAATAATATACATTGAATGTTTATAGGTGTTATAGATAAGGAAAACTTTAAACATGAATGAGATCATAAATCATATTTAACAATGACATGTTCTAATGTTGAACATATTAAACAACTTGATGATGCAATTATTGTAAAAACTTGTCAAAAGTATCATCTTAGATACTCAAACGTATCCTTAGGTGATAGCCTGGTAAATATACTATCAATTTTCTCGTTAGACTTCACATATTGAAGCCTCACTTGTTTCTCTTATACTTGGTCCCTCAAATAATGATATTTAATTGATATGTGCTTAATTTTGGCATGCATCACCAGATTCTTTGAAATATTTATGGTGCTACTATTATCACAATAAATAGTAATAGACTCAATTGCCTCTTCTTGTATGCCTTCCAATAGTTTCTTAATCCATATAATATTTGAGCAATTGATTGCAACAACAACATATTCAACTTCAGTAGTAGACTGTGAGATAGAACTTTGTTTCTTGCTTATCCCTGTTATCAATATTTCTCCTAAAAAGAAATCTCCACTACTTGTGCTTTTCCTGTCATTAACATTTCCAACCCAATGAGTATTTATATAGAATTTAATTGATAAAATTCATCCTCATGTTTATACCATAGGCCATAATCTTCAATTCCTTTGGATTACATGAAAACCTTGCAATAATTTCAAAAACTAATGCAATATCCATTCTACTATTTACAGCATACTATATCTTTTCAATCATAGATATGTATAGTGTTTCATTTACCTCACCACTAGTTTCTTCTTTTGATAGTTTTACTCTATTCACCATAGGTGTACTGACTGGTTTAGAATTATCTATTCCAAATGTCTTCAATATTTATTTCAAATACTTAGACCGAGTCACATATATATCTTTCTCTATTTGAGAGACTTGTAATCCAATGATTTTTTTTACCTCACCAGACATTGACATCTCAAATTTAGTACTCATTTGTTGAGAAAATGTCTTACTCAACATGTCATTTCCACGAAGTATTATGTCATCAATAGATATTTCAATAATCAACACCTTATCTTCAAACTCATTTTTCAAATAAAGATTAATATTTTCACTTGCTCTAGTAGATCCAATCTTAATCATATAAGATTGTAATCTTTCATACCGTGCTCTAGGAGCTTATTTTAGTCCATACAATGCTTTGTTCAACTTGTAGATCGTGTTCTTCTTTTTAGGTTCAATGAATTCTTCAAGTTGTTCAATATATACTTCCTCCTCAAGTATCCCATTCAGAAATGAAAATTTGACATCCATTTGATACACTTTGAACTTCTTGTATGTAGTATAGGCGAAGTTCTTACTCCTTCCAATCTTGCCATGGGTGCAAAAGTTTTACCATAATCTATTCCTTCTTCTTGTGCACATCCTTTGCAAACCAATCTTTCCTTATTCCTTACCACTTCTCCATTTTTATTCAGCTTGTTTATGAAAATCTATTTGGTTCCAAACACATTTGTATCAACTGGTCTTGGTACTAGTATCTAGGTATTGTTCTTCTCAATTTGATCATTCTCCTCATTCATAACATTAACCCAACATTCATTTTCTAATGCAGCTTGTACTATTCTTGGTTCAAAATCAACAATTAAATGTGTACCTTCTCTTAACTTACTTCTTGTTTGTACTCCAACACTTCTATCTCCAACTATCTATTTAGATGAATGATTCTTCCTTGCATATTTGACCAATACAGGTTGAATTCCTTGATTTTTAACATTTCCTTCACTCGATAGAGGATAACTTCTTGCTCGGGTTGAATTGTCTGGTACCTGGGTATACCATTCTATAGCTTGAGTCTCGCTAATTGACTTTTAGTAGATTTGTGTTGTAACTTAGACAGAGTATTAGGTGTCTCTTCATAGACATATACAAACTTGTTTTAATCTTTAGGTTCCTTCTTGGTTTCCACATCATTCCTCTACGCAAACTCTTCAAATCCTACATTTCCACTTTTAATCATCTTTTTAGTAGCTATGTTCAAAAATTTATAAGCTTTACTCTTAGATGAATAACCCAGGAATATACCTTCATCTCCTTTAACATCAAATTTACCATTCCTTTCATCCTTATGAATATAACACCTACTTCCAATTTTTTTGAAATAACTTACATTCAATGTATGACCATACCAAAGTTCATAGTGAGTCTTATTTGTTCCTTTCTTCAATTGAACTTGATTGAGAGTGTAACTATTAGAATTTACCATAGACAAAAATAAAAATTACATGAAAAATATAACCTATGTCAAAATTGTAGATTGCACACAAGAGAACACAAGACACAAATATTTAACATGGTTCACCCAATCTTTGGGCTACATCCACCAACAAGTCCAATATTATTATTATTATCCAGTGAGTACAATCCACAATCCCTTACAGCTTAATACTACTACAAGAATCTACAATCTCATCATACATTATGAAATCCCTAAGCCTAAACCATTTTATACACGATTTTTTTTGCGTATAAAACTAGAGCTAGAATAAGTCGTCCAATAGAAAAATAATAGCTGATGCCTTTACAATAGTCAATTCCTTTTTGGCTTTACGGGTGCTATCCCCCAAAACCGCTATAGGGGCATTACCCCTTGACCCCACCTTGTACTGGACAAGGAGCACACCTAGGGCCTTGGCCTAGGACTTCACAATTGACCCTATCTTGGAGGTGTCACCCCCAAACCCCCATAGTAATGATATGGGGGAAAATCATGTTGAATAGAGTAAGAGAGATAAACCTCTAAGTCTGATTAGGTTCCACATTACAACATAAACAAAAGTACTAATTTCTTCTCTAAAAGATATTTGACAAACCTCCTTCTCAATCATCAAAGCTCTTGGACAATCCATAATTGAACTATTTCTCCTTTCATAATCCTATTTTTTTGGTGTTGTCTTCGGTGCATATATTTGTCTTTTAATATAATTCTCAACACAAAAGTTAGTGAATTCAATAGACATAAACTCACCACCTCTATCAGATCTTAAAAATTTCAAAGATTTACTAGTTTCCTTTTCAACTCTAACTTTGTACCATTTGAACATATCAAAAGAATGTAATTTCACCTTCATGAAAATTACAATCATCATCCTTGAATAATCATCAAAAAGTAATATGAAATATTTATCACCATAGCAACTATCAATGCTAATTGGACCACATAGATTAGTATGCAGTAGTTGCAAGATATCATTTGAAGTGTGCATGTTTCTAGATAAACTAGACTTTTTCATCTTACTAAGTTGACATTATTTACACATAACATTCTCTAATTTTGCAGATTTGGTAAGCCTCTTACTCTTTTCTTTCCACTCATTTTCACCATGTTCTCAAAGTTCACATGACATAACCTTTTATGACATAACCACACATCCTCAATTCTAACAAATAAGCATGTCTCAATTGTAGAATCAAGAAAGAATAAGTTATCTTTTGTTTTCATTCCCATTCCAATATAATTACCCTCATCATCAAATAGCTTGACCTTCCTTTTCTCAAATTCTAGCTTGTGATCTAAAGTATTCAACTGTGCAACACTCAAAAGATTATATTTAAGCCTTGGAACCCTATATGCATCATCAATTTTGACTTTATCATTCAACATTAGTGATCCTTTACATTTCACAGGATAGGACACATCATTGCCTAGCTTAATAGTTCCACCATTGTCCATTTCTTCAAATTTGTCAAGCTTACATAGATCACTAGTCATGTGATGTGTACATCCACTAACAATAATCCATGAGTCATTCTTACTAGCATGTGAAATTAGGATAGTTTCATTGTCAGACCTTTCACCATTTGGACCTTCCTTAATTGCAACATAAACCATTTCAACTATTTCCATGTCATCATTAGAATCTGGGGGAAAATCATGTTGAATAGAGTAAGAGAGATAAACCTATAAGTTTGATTAGGCTCCACATTACAACATAAACAAAAGTACTAATTTCTTCTCTAAAAGATATTTGACAAACCTCCTTCTCAATCATCAAAGCTCTTGGACAATCCATAATTGAACTATTTCTCCTTTCATAATCCTATTTTTTTGGTGGTGTCTTTGGTGCATATAGTTGTCTTTTAATATAATTCTCAACACAAAAGTTAGTGAATTTAGTAGACATAAACTCACCACCTCTATCAAATCTTAAATATTTCAAAGATTTACTAGTTTCCTTTTCAACTCTAACTTTGTACCATTTGAACATATCAAAAGGATGTAATTTCACCTTCATGAACATTACAATCATCATCCTTGAATAATCATCAAAAAGTAATATGAAATATTTATCACCATAGTAACTGTCAATGCTAATTGGACCACATAGATTAGTATGCAGTAGTTGCAAGATATCATTTGAAGTGTGTGTGTTTCTAGATAAACTAGACTTTTTCATCTTACTGAGTTGATATTATTTACACATAACATTCTCTAATTTTGCAGATTTGGTAAGCCTCTTACTCTTTTCTTTCCACTCATTTTCACCATGTTCTCAAACTTCACATGACATAATCTTTTATGCCATAACCACACATCCTCAATTCTAACAAATAAGAATGTCTCAATTGTAGAATCAAGAAAGAATAAGTTATCTTTTTTTCTCATTCCCATTCCAATCTAATTACCCTCATCATCAAATAGCTTGACCTTCCTTTTCTCAAATTCTAGCTTGCGATCTAAAGTATTCAACTATGCAACACTTAAAAGATTATATTTAAGCCCTGGAACCCTATATGCATCATCAATTTTGACTTTATCATTCAACATTAGTGATCCTTTACATTTCATAGGATAGGACACATCATTTCCTAGCTTAATAGTTCCACCATCGTCCATTTCTTCAAATTTATCAAGCTTACATAGATCACTAGTCATGTGATGTGTACATCCACTAACAATAATCCATGAGTCATTCTTACTAGCATGTGAAATTAGGATAGTTTCATTGTCAGACCTTTCACCATTTGGATCTTCCTTAATTGCAACATAAACCATTTCAACTATTTCCACATCATCATTAGAATTGGACTCAGTATGCTTTTTTTCAAAAATGTAGCATAACTTCTTTCCTTTATCTTTGTAGTCCTTGTTCTTCCTGTACTTGAAATCTTTCTTGTCATTTTTATAATTTCTATTAGACTTACTTCAATTAGGAAATTTGGTAGCAAAGTGACCAACCTTATTACATTTGAAACATCTCAAGGGCAATTTACCTTTGTATTTACCTTTACCTCTTGATAACCTTCTTGCAACTAATGCTTCAAGTTCATCCAGATCATCTTCAAATTTAGAATCACTTTTTTCTTTAGTTTACTTTTATTTCTTTGAATTACTGATGGTTAGAGAAGACCTAAGTGCATTTTCCATTGTAACTATACTATTGTCATAATTGCTCAATTCAAATGCAGTCAACCAACCAACTAGACCATCAACTGTCATATCATTTCTAGGCATAGCTCTTACTTTTTGAATTGCAAAAACTTTAATAGCATAAACATGCATAAGAGTCCTTAGAACCTTACTTACACTTTTAGAATCAATGATAGTTCCTCCAACATCTCTGATTGCACTTACAACATCTTTTATTTGGTTCACATATTGTGCAGAATTCTCACATTCTTTCATTCTCATATTACCATACTTACCTCTCAATCTTTCATCTTTGACTCTTCTCACATTGTCATCTCTTCCATGTACAAGATTTAACTTATCCCACATTTTTTTTGCATTGGCACAATTCTTCATATCATCAAACTCAACATCATTAAGAGTAGATGCAATGTCAATCATTAGGCTATTATGATTTCTTTTCTAATTCATTTGCTCCATAGTTAGAGGATCAATAGGGGTAGTCTATTGATGTTCCAACCAATGTGTGACATTATCACCAATACCAGAAAGATGCATCTTTATTCGGTCTTGCCATGATGAGAATTTTTCCTTGTTCAATATTGGTACCTCTCTTATACATCTTCAATATTTAGCTCAAGTTCCTTTAAACTTCTTTCTCCAAGCATTATGCTTTGATACAAATTGTTAGATAACTAAGAGTGAGGGATGGGGGTGAATCCATTATATCCAGTTATCATACAGTCCCTTCAAACAATTCCAATACTAGCAGAACTTCATAAACATCAATAATAAACACTTAGTGATATCATTAATTAACTCTATCATTATTCTAAATATCTAACATATTTTTCTTTGCAGTACCAACTATGTGTAAAAATACTTAATTATAATCTTGCAAATACTTAGTTATTACTGAGTTGTAGTAAACTATAAAACATGCAAAATAACTTGCAACACAAATAAAATTCACACACTTGACATCATGATTTTAATGTGGAAACCCTATGAAGGGAAAACCGACCTTGGACTAACAACCCAAAATATTCACTCTTTTGAAGTGAGATATGTTAGGATCCAACCTTTTTAAAGGTTACATACACATTATTAATGTGACCTTGTTAGAGGATTTCACCAAAAGATCATATAGACCTTATCACTCCTTGTTCTTGACTAAAGAGTGGCCTGATTTAAAGGACTTTCAAAGACCATTAATCGGTGTTACCATATAGTATTTCACAAACTTGTTAGGTTCACTCAATTCTTCTAATATTTTCTCCTACAATGGTTAAAAAGTAACAACATAGATGATCTATTAAGAATAGCAATTACCTTTTCTTGTTGAGATCTCCATTTTGTCCTTCTCTCTATCTGATCTCTCTCTTGAATTGCCTTTTACTCTGTACTTTTTATTGGCTAATTAACACCGTCTCTTTCTTCAACTCTTCTCAGTTCTCCTGGCTCAAAAATCTTCTTTCACCTTCTTCAACTTCAGACCCACAACAACTTAACACAACAACAATATGATCAACAACCAAATCAGCTTTGAACCAACAACCTAAAAATATATTTTCCTCCTCCTTAAATAGTCATTATCAAGCTTCTAGATCTTCCATCTTTTGTTGCTTGATCACAATCATAGATCTTAGGTTCATACTAAGTTGCCAAATTCGAAACTTCATATAAAGAATCTAGATACCCAAAATATATCACTTGCATTGAGCTTTTTTCTCATCCTTATCCTTCTTCAACCTCCATCATCAAATCCTTATTGAATTTTCCCAGTCATTGATCTTGTAAAAAAATTTGACTTGTATCTTAACTATCTTGAACTTTCTAAATTTCTATCAAAGTTGGCCTTAGATTTCAATTCTCCAACTTGTTCTTGTAGTTGTTACTTGGTAAACATAACATTTACTTGGGTAATATAGAACTTGTTTATTACTAGACTTGCTCAGGCAATACCAATTTTTTGTTTTACTTTTCCAAACACTCGGGCAATACTGTAGTCATGCAGTGATTACAGTCTCCCTTTGTTAACCTTGTCACTTAATTAGGCTTGTGTTCTTCAATACATTGCAATACTAAATGATTGTAAAACAATCAAACCAATATTACATTATTAGTGTCCAACCCATTCAAGTACCTATTGAATACCATACTTATTAATTCTGTCTTCATCATACTTTCTTCAAATCCTCTTCATCAATCTAATGATATGGCACTGTACTAAGTTATCATAATATCTAGCCAAATAAGGCTTTTACATCAATAAAAATATAATAACTGATATGCCTTTGTTTCATACTTTCATATCATTACCTATTACATTATCAGTTGAGGCTAACACCTTGTCCTATCACCATAAGTGGTGATACATGTGAATTCCCTAAATAAAAATGTAATGTACACTAAGTACAAATTCATATACAATAAAAGAGTGGTAGGAACTTGTGCAAGATTCTTACAAAAATCACCCTAGAAGATATGTTGGACACATTTTTCATCACAAAAATGCAACTATACATCAATATCTTAAATATATTAGATTTTTTTCAAATCTTCGATACTATCGAGGAGAGTGACAATGTTGTTAATATCTACTTTAAACTCATTATAATAAAGCTTTAATGGGTGTTTTTCTTGGTTAGCTCTTAGGAAGCATATCCTTACAAGTGATAAATTGACCATACTCCAAATATCACAACCTTTCAATTGTGTTCTATGTAATGAAGACACTGAAATAGTTGATTACCTCTTGTTAAATTGCTCATTTTCCTCGTAGTGTTGGAAATTTGTTCTTTCAAAACTTAGCTACTTTATGCCATTCCCTAATACTTTATGAGCTCTCTTTCAATCTTGGCTTGTTTTGTTTCTAGATTCCTTGTTCCATAGCATTTGGAATTGTGCCCTTGTGGTTGTTATGTGGGCCTTATGGTGGGAGCACAACCGTCACATTTTCAAACATGTATCTTCTTCTTTATGCCAAGTTCAAGGCCTTTTGGAGGTAAATATTGTGGAGATGACAGATGTAAATTTGATTAATAATAGATGCAATCATTATTTTTCTCCTTGGGATTGCAAAATGATGAGATCTTGAAAAAGGTTAGATATCCCTATGAATACGATTCCTAATCCAAATGGCCAACGGTTAGTTGATAGAGCAACTATCAAATGGATTCAACTTGAACGTGGCTTTTGTAAAGTTAACTTTGATGGTTCATCTCACGACAACCTGGTCATTCTAGGATTAGGATTTGCATTAGGGATCATGTTGGGCATTTACTAGCTATCAAAACTTGTCCACTTCCTCCAGGTACAAAAAATGTTGCTGAGGCACAAGCATTGGTTGAAGGAGTTACTTTGGCAAAAATGGGTGATTTCACAAAAGTGCATAGTGAGGGTGATTTGTTGATTATTATTAATGTGTGCATCACCAAAAAGTTACTAAATTGGAGGATTGCTTACATTATGGATCGTATTTGGTAGCTTATTGACTCCTTTAGTGACTGTAGAATATCTCATGTCCACCAAGAAGGAAACAAACTTGCTCATTATCTCTCAAATCTAGGGTGTGATGGTGTCAGTATATGCTCCTTTAACCCGATTGATGATTGTTATATGTACCCTACCATTAGTGATTTGGAAAATTTGGAAAAACATAGTTGATCTTGCATACATTTTTGTACCCATTTGGCTGTGTTGGTAAGTTGCTAATTTGGTGATGCTATTTTTAGGGCCTTGTTAGAATTGTTTCTTGTGTCTTTGTTGCTACTCTTGTCACATGGCTTCAGATGGCTAGCTACATATTTGCAATAAGAAGTTTGTTGGCTGTTTTCCTAGCTGGGATCTTATGGCAGCCTCGAGAAATTCTCGTTTGGCATGGATGTGACTTTGTTGATAGTATTTATAATACTTCCACTCCAATTATGAGTCTTGGAGTAATGTTTGTAGCCTGTCAAGGTTTGATTTGTTACTTGATCCTAGTGATCATTTCTTTATATTGTATTTGAATGATGAATAGGGTTTTCTTGCTAGTTCTTTCCATATGGAGTTCTCGAACTAGCGTCTTATTTTTAAATATTATTATTTAGTGGCTTTGTCCACCTTTTCCAAAAATAAAATAAAAATAAAGCTTCAATGAAAATATGATCATCATGATTTTAGGCTTTTGAAGCTAGTTGGTGTTGATATTTCTCTTACATAATTCTTTATTCTAATTGTAATGAGTCTAGACCTTTTCTATTGCAAAATTATCACATGTGAGAGGATCTAGAATCTTGAATATTTTATAAATGGTCTTTAGGTGAAACCTAATTATTACGTTGTCATCATCATCATTTACTTTCCTCATTTTCTTGTCAAAATGGGAAGAGCAAGCTAGGAAAAATTGTAGTTCCAAGGTACCCACTGGGAATAATGATGCCAAATCAATATGACTTTTGAGAAGTTACTACATACCTAGTATGAGTGACTTCGTTAGAGTCCTTTCATTAAAATATGACATGTAAAAATGTTTTATCTTAGTATCCTTGATCTCTTCAATGTTAGAAACCATCGAATAGGGTGAAATGGTATTTTGATACTTATTATACTTTTATTTTATCTTTCTATCTAGAGTGGATGTTGGCTCTTTCTATATTGAAATAATATTTGCAAGCCTAAGATGAAAATCCTAAAGATTTGGAACATTAAATGAATAATTGAGAACTCCATACTATTCTCCATAAAACGGAGGTGTTGAAAAATAAACGCCAATGCTTATTTGTTAAAAAATGGAAATTCATGTGTGTAAATAGACATGGTTGATGAAAAACGAGTCTAAGATCGAAAGGTCAAATAGAACAAGTGTGGGGTCATAATTAAAATTTGGGT
The DNA here is from genome assembly GCA_028749045.1 of Cupressus sempervirens. Lineage (NCBI taxonomy): Eukaryota > Viridiplantae > Streptophyta > Pinopsida > Cupressales > Cupressaceae > Cupressus > Cupressus sempervirens. The sequence continues at coordinate 477,205,364 of CM053787.1, forward strand.
CTCGACAACAAATTACAAGTACGCAAAGAAAATATATAATTTACTATTGTAATCAAGTCTTAGAGATTTGATTACATATGTATATGAAATTGTAATGAAACCTTGCAAATGAGTATTAGAGACCTAATTACAAGTATGGGATCACATCCTTGAAACTTGATTATAAGTGCAGTTGGGTTCTAGGGATCTAATTGCAAGAGAAGACTTGCAATATGCGGGGTGTAGTAAAGGGTCCTAAACTTAAATTTATGTCTTTTAGCAAGAAACAAGATGAGTGTCTTGCAATCGAGTCTTAAGGACTCAATTGCAAGGGGTTCTACTTTGTTTCTTGTGACTTATAATTTGCAAAAAGGGCTTGCAATCAATTATCAAAATATGATTGTAAGATTTAGAAGGTTCTTAATCAAACAAGAACACAAAGAAATGCTTGATATTTGAGTAAGAATAAAAGGTGAGAAAATAATGATAAAAATGCAAAGACACAAGTGTTTCTAAGACCCAACTTCAATTTAACAAAAAAAAAACTTGAAAAAGGGCCTATAAAAAACCAAAAACAACTAAAAACGATAAGTTGGAAATGATCATACAAGACTAAATGCAACAAAATCCACCTCTCCGAGGGTTTAGATCTCGAAAATAGGATCACAATAGTAATGCACATGAACACAAGATGGAAGCACTACAAAGGCAATTCAAGAAGCTAAAATGAGTTTAAAAGAAACTTAAAAGAATTGAAAACTTATTACAAATCAACCTCTCTGACAAATTAAATGCACTCAAGTTGTAGTCAAATCTCAAAGATAGAGATTACAAATGTAATTTGGGTCTTCATATCCAATTACAAATGAGAATACAAATCAACTTGCAATGGTGGGTCTTAAGATTAAAATCACATTTTATTAAAGAATTCTAACATTGAAGCTAGAAACATGCAAAATGACAAAGACATAACACAAACCTGATTGAATTGGTAATTCAACATGACATTTTTTCTTGTACCTCGAGTGTAGTTAACTTGTTGAATTGTATGTTCAACCCAATTTTTTTTGTTTCTTTGACATTTTCTATATTTCTAGCTTCAATGTTAGAATTTAAACAAAAAATGCAATTTCAAGTTTAAAAGCCACCCATTACATATAAAAAAAATTCACTCAAAATAATATACTATATAATTTAAGAATAATATATTTTATTTATTCCTTTAGTATTAAAAAAAAGACTTCCTCAAAATAATATAAGTTATAATATTACACATATTTTCAACCTTTTCATTTAATACAAAACAATTGAAATACAATCCAATTATTCCATCTTACATGATGCATTTATAATTCACCATTAAAACTCCAAATTTCCATTTTAGTAAACCTACAAAATAAACAACTTAATAGAACAATAATAAAACTCTATTTTCAAATTAAAAAAAACAAACAAAAAAAACTAGAGCGATTCTTAGTGGATAAGCTTTGGAAAAAGGTATTAAAAACAGAGTGACGGTCGATTTGATATTTTTCAATACATTTGACTTGTAACAATAGACACAACTCACACCATTCACACTATGATTTTTAGTCTAAACTTTCCTTCTAGAAAAGTTTGGGTATCTTTTCAAGCATTTAGTTTGCTAGGTGGATATACCAACTCCACGCTTCCACAGGTTTCATGCTCTTGTATAGTCAAATGGTTTAGTGGATTTTTAAGATTTTTGTCAAACCTGGTGGGTGCAATTATTTAAGGAGATGAAGTGTAAGACAAGTTTTTTTAAGGCTAGTATTAAAATAAGTGTAATCTCACTTTCATAGTTTTCAACAACAGCAATATTTTCTTCCAAATTTGTTGCTATATTAACTTAAATCTTAAATCTTACTCAAGGGTATATGCTATTAAGTCTCCATCTTTAATATTTTTTATTAGCTGGTTTGTGGATATATTTGTTTTAGAATGAAGTAAAGAAAAGATATTTGTGATGTTTGAAGTCACAATTACATTATTGAATATGTTTGTAAAATATGAATAAAGATAAAGCACATGTTTTATAGGAGAAATTTCACTTTCTTTTTTTATATACTAGCAATTGTACTTCAATAAGATGTAACGATTATGCTAATAAAAATATATAAACAAAACAATGATAACATAAAAGAGGAAAAAAATATTGTTATAGAATTCAAAAGCATTCATTTTCATAAAAGAAATTGAAAGTTCAAAATTTTAAATGGACTCCAAGACATTTTATCAAACCATAAAATTTTCATTCTTTTCCCACAATCCCACCATATTGAATTATAGATTACATCTACTTCATTTTCACAACCATGACTTCAACATTTTTTAATTTCAAATTAAGAATTTTAAATTGACTTTAAGCCATTCATTTTCAATCAAAAGATTATTTACAAACTCTAGCATCAAAACTTTTCAAATCGACCCCTCCTTATAAATGTTCTAATAAAACATGAAAGCAATCAAAACATCATTGAAAATTTGAATTATATTTTCACATTTTAAGTGGGGTTTGAGTGGGATTGATCTTATATAATAAAGATTAATGCAAGACAATATATAACAAAAAAATGAAATATAAAATTTAATAGCAAAGTGTGATAATTTTTGTTTTATATTAAATTATATGAGAAATATAAAGAAAGAAAATATTATATTTTGATAAATACTTTTTATAAAAATAATAACAATTATTTTGATCATTAATTTTAGAGATAAAAGTAAATATATAATCCTAAGAAAAAGCAAATGTGCTACTAAATCGACAAATTCAAGCTTTTGTACCATAGCATAATTGTTATTGAAATTCAAAAAAATGAATAGTTTTTGCCAAAAAAATCTAACAGAAACAACACATCAAAAGATTGAGAGGGACGTGGATAACTCTATTATCTTCAACAACACAAAGTTTCGTAACAGATACAAACTAGATTATTTGAGAGCACCGAGAGGACTACAGAACTAAAGCGCATATAAACATTAGTAATCAAATTAAAAACTCCTCTCTGGTCCATCAAAAGTAGACCTCGAGACATATGGTGGAGAAAGGAATAAGGGTATTAAAAAGAATAACAATGCTATTCCATTGGAGGGGAACCATCAAACATCCCAACATACTAACTCATATCATCCAAATATTTCAACATCAATCCTTGATCAAGGTAACAAACATTTGAGGGTAAATCATTTGAAATCTACTATTGTAGGCTCAATAGGAAATAATCATGCTATAGAAGATAGGGTTCTCAATATGGAAAATTTAGAAGAGAAAGGGTTATTGGTAAAATGCGATGGTTCGGTGGCTCAAAGGAAAGATATGGAAAAATGATGGAATGGGGCATTCATGGGACCTAAAAGTAGCACTCATTTCTCATATTAATTTTTGGTAGAATGTAAATTTTCTCAAGATAGGGTTCTCAATATGGAAAATTTAGAAGAGAAAGGGTTATTGGTAAAATGTGATGGTTCGGTGGCTCAAAGGAAAGATATGGAAAAATGATGGAATGGGGCATTCATGGGACCTGAAAGTAGCACTCATTTCTCATATTAATTTTTGGTAGAATGTAAATTTTCTCAATTAAGAAATAGCCTTCTAAGAAAATTTAAATTATGTTTAATGGATTCCTTTTGCTTTTCTTTGAATGGTTTTCAAATTTTAATGTTGAATCTTTTATTCCAAAAGTAGCTCCAAACTGGGTAAATTTAGGGTGAATACCAATTGAACTAGATAATTGGGAAACATTAAATATATAGGTTCTTGTTTAGGTTCTTTCCTTAGCTTTGAACAACCAAAGTTTTCTATAAAGGACATTAATATTTTAGTAGACTTAAATCCAATATGTAGCTACAAATTTATTATATTTTCTAATAGATATGGTTTATATGAAATCAAACCAGTAATATTTAACGGTTTAATTGATAATAATAGAGTCAGATGATCTGAGGTTTTTAGTACTCCAACCAATCTTTTGGCAATCAACAAGGTGGAAGAAATCAATTTAGGTAAATGACATAGGGAAGGTTATCCTAGTAGATGTTATGAGAGATATGATAGTTGAAAATAGAAGCAATGAAACAAAAGCAAATATAGGAAACAAACAGAGTGATGAAGTCAATAACATTAATAAAACCAAACATTGTAGACAATGATATGAAGAGGACCAAGAAATTAGTAGAGATTAAATGGAGATCTTCGACAAAACCTCCAACAATGATGGTAAAAATATGTTTGAGAAAAATAGTTTGGAGAATAACATCAATAAATTACAACAATGTGAATATTGTAGGTAACAAAATCTATATATTGAAGGCATAAAAGAAAATATGAGCATTTACAGACAGTTGATCTAGGATATAATATTAATTCAAAATGATATATGTGACCAATTTATTTTATGGGAAGAAGAGGACAAAGAACAACACCAAGTTAAATGTTAACTTGCTTTAATAGAAATAAAAAAGGACCACATGAACATGAATAATCTTGACAACTACAATCTTCATACATCAGATATTGACCTAGGTCAAAATAAAGAAGGTATGGAGCTAAATATATCACCCAAATTAGAGTTAGATTCGCTAAGAAAATCAAAATAGGGGAGTTAGCTTCAGACATAATGGAAGATAAAAATGATCCCTTATCAGACTAACAGATGGACAAGGATATCAACATCAATTCACAAATTTGACATGTTACAAATAATAACATAATATTTACGATGCAAATTTAGACAAAAGTGGAAAAACAAACTCTAGCAATTGTAATGATAAAATGAATATGGATATTTTGCAAGGGGAAAACATAGATGGTGGAGAGACTAAGTGTTGTACACCCATAATAACAACATAAAGGAAGATGAAAAACACAGTTACTAATGAGAAAAAAGAAAGATAAAAAGAAAAAAGGAAATCATACAAGTTCTAACAAGCTCCAATAGGAGGAAGAAACCCATTCAAGGATGACAATGTTTTAAATGATCACCAAGAGGTGGAAGGAATAAATGAGAGAAATATTAATAATATTCTAATAGAAGTAGAGACTCTCATAAGGAGATGTAAGTCAATTAGTTAAGATGAAGTATGCAATGTCTGGGATAAAGATAGAGCAGAGGAGAATTTGGTAGAAACAATCCAATACTAGGAGGAGTTTGGAGTTCAAGCAACATTAGTAAGTATACAAGAGTATAACAATGGAAAAGAGAATGAGGACCAAATTTAGCATTTGAATTCCATAGCCAATGATGGGGTTGATAAACTTTTAGATTTTGGAATAAGTGATAGAATAATGCAAGACTTAAGAGATGACAAGAAAGAAAAATAAGTTGTATTAACAATAATCAATGTGCAAAATGCAAGTAGGAATCTAGATAATCTAGGCATTGCAACAAATAGGGAAGGCATAGATAATCTAAATTGTGGTAAAAAAAGAAAAAAATGTGGGAGGAAATCCTTAGTCAAACTCATAATATTAATAGGCATGACTGGAAATCAAAAGAAGATTAATGACTTCATGTAGGGAAGGGAAAGTTTCTTCCTACAGAGACATGAAGCTCATAACATGGAATGTGTGGGGCCCAAACTCCCATAACAAAAAGTTCTCTCTCAACTACAATATATCCTTATTTGAATAAGATATAATTATTACAAGAAACTAAACTAAATAATGAAGAGGGAGAGAAACTAAGTAGGAAAATTAGAATTTGGAAAAAAAAATGGTAGAATCTATAGGGGATTCTGAAGGGATTGGAATTATTTGGGATCCAAGGAAGATTTATTTTATACATAATGTAACTAATAATACTTCTATGGGTGGCGGGAGGGGGCGGGGAATTAGAAGTTTTAAAAGTGAAGTTAAGTTCACACTTACAAATGTTTATGTACCAATACAAACAACAAAAAAGAAAGTAGTATGGAATGAATTAGTAATTTCATGGAGCCTACAAAGAACTTATTTTTAGGGGGATACTTCAATGCTCTCATGCATCTAGAAGAAAACTATGGAGGCTCTCAAATAATAATGTAGGTGATGGCATATTTTAGAGAGTGGTTTTCAAAGAATAATCTAATAGATATTCCTACTACTAACATATATTTACATGGAATAAAAAAAGAGCAGGGTTCTATGACATAACAGAAAGACTAGATAGATCCATTTATAAAAGAGATCTAAGTACATTCAATTTCTCTTTCAATACTATCACACTTCCTAATGTAGGATTTGACCACTTTTTGATTATGTTACAAATAGTTTAACAACATAAGCCATCTAGGAATCCTTTCAAATGTGAGAAAATGTCGTTCTTAGACAATAACTTTCTTAAAAATATAAATCAATGGTGGCTTGAGGGTAAATTTGAAGGGTAAAAAATCTTCTAGCTTCTAGCAAAATTGAAATTGATAAAAGAAAAAATAATAAAATAGAATAAAGAGCATTTTAACAACATATTTATAGAAAAATTAGATAATGAAGATGAACTAAAAAATCTTAATAAAGAATCTATAAAGGATGGAATGGATAATGATAACTATGTTATAATGATTTAGAATAAATGAGGGGGGGGGGGGGGGGGGGGGGGGGGGATGAATCAGTTATCCTCAGGTCCAAATGTATCAATTCAACTTTTACTAACTTTAAACAACTTAATCAATCTTAGATACCCACTCGGTCTATATATCATATCATCAACAAAACAACATTTCATGTAATATCTTAACTCTCTGTCTCTATATGTGCCAATCGCTAGTAAATAAACTATTGTAAAACATAGCATGCATAAAAATAACATCCACACATAAAAGTAACACTTTGACACCAATATTTAACGTGGAAACCCAATTTAGGAAAAACCACCAAAGTAACATGCTACTGTCACAAGCCTTGATTGACATAGATAATTCTTTATGTGAATAAATATGATTCAACAACATTTGATATTTCAAGCAAGAACCATTATATTGATAGTAATAATATTGTTATTATACTAATTATCAATTAATGAATATAAATACATGATAAACGATGTTACCAAATAATAATATTATTAAATCTTATATGATAATATTACTAAATAAATGTTGAATATATTATTATTATTGGTATTAATGATAATAATTTATTGATCAAATAATTGATTATGATACACAGACCATATATTAAATAGACAACATTATTCAATAACAATAAATCTCAATACAAATGAGATAACAGTTACAAATCAAAATTCAATATTATATCAAACAAGAAGTCATTAAAAGCCCACGTAGTATGCTAAGAAACCTTTCCTTTAAGAATCATACTTACGCTGACAAATCACACCCAATCAAGAGAAATGAGTAAATTTAAGAGTGGACTTTGTATTTCAAAAATCAGAAAAGGAAGGAAGACTAAAACAACACATGATGTAGCTAAGGAGGATATAAAATAATATTACATTTGGTGTTGACAAATTATAATATAAAATATGAATTAAATCTCAAACAAAAACAAAAACCACTAAAAGAATATGGAAGAAATTAAAAGCAATAAAGTCCAAATCAACATTTTAAGCTTAAGAAAAGACATTTGAGTCAAATTTCAAAGCTAGTAAATCAACTAAAACAACACGGTAACATAGTTCACAAGAGAATTTAAAAAAAAAAGTTTAATAAAGGTCAATTTGAAGGAAAGATAATTGCATATTTTCTTCTTATAATTTGGAAAGAGGTAAAGCATTTTGAATTGAAAGAGTATAAGGTAAGAAAAAGTATATTATATTTTATGTTTCTACGTTTGAGAAAAGCCATTTGAGCCAAATTTTAAAGTTGGTAAATCAATTAAAGGAACATGGTAACACAATTCACAATATTATTAAAAAAAGAAAAGTTTAATAAGGTAAATTTGAAGGAAAGATGATTCAATAGTTTCTTCTTATAATTTGGAAAGAGGTAAAGCATTTTAGAATGAAAGAGTATAAGATGAGAAAAAATATATTATATCTTATATTAGTTTTACTTTTTTATATGATTTATATATATATATATATATATATGAAAATTATATTCATTTAAATGATATTTTATAATTTGATTTAATGTTTTTAAAGTAATATATGTTAGTATTTTATGTGTATAATAACATTTGATAAATTATATTTAAATGATATTTTATTATTTGATATTATGTTTGTTAAATATAAAGAATTAGATGATGTGTTACAAGATATTATAATTCTTTATGGATCCAGGTGTAAGTTCACCAAGTTGTGGTACCAAAATGAGGTATAAGTGGCCACTTTTTTCCCCTGAAATCAACAATTTTTGAACTTTGACAACTATTATGTTGGTTCCTTAGTTAAAGATGCTAAGGTGGTGCATGAGTTGAAAGATTACCTTAAAATTAAACCTTTGAAGAAAAATTTTAACTTTCCAGTGTAATATAATCCTTTGCAGACAGTATTGGGCTTGATATAGCATGTTCCCTTAATTTATATTTTAAATCAAAATTTAAAATGTGATAAAATATCAATACATTTGTATTTGTAATAATGTGAAGGTTGTGGTATGAATATCCATGTGACTGTGAAGATTGAAAGTGTTGATTCAATACCAAATCTTCATTCTAAGATAGTTATGCTCAAAATTTAAGATATGACAAAAACAAGAGTAGTAGTCCTTTCAATCTAGTTTCTAAACTACTATTTTTTTTCAAAATGGTTTAGTTTTAAGTCCTCAAAAAAGGGGCCATAGAAAGTGGTACTTATTTTTTAGAAAAAAACATAACGTAGTGCAAAGTGTGGCTCCCCTAAAATTTTAGCTTTAAAAAAAAAATCTTTAATCACTCTGGTCAAAAGTTACCTAACACCATATAGTTTATCCTTGATTTTTTGGGTAATTTTATAATGTGGATGTTTTTCAATGAATTTTTTAATTGGATACATCCCAAAAGTGTGAAATATCCATGTGCTCCCCCTAGAAATGATTGAGAATTAATCTAAAATCAAAACTTCATTTTTTCAAAGTATGTAGAATAGAGTCTAATTTCTTAAAAAACTAAGTTGTTGTAAAATTTGATGAATGAGGTAAAATCTAAACCCCAATTAGTACATGTTGGTTTTTGATAGAAAATGGACATACATTCAAAAGAAATTATAGTTGAAAGACTTGAAATAGTTTGAATTTGAAATAAATTATATGGTTATATAGCTAACACAAAGATCTACAATGTCATGTAACCTGATTTTATCAATGATCAACCATAAGGAAACTTGAAGGAGTGCACACAAGAGAAATCAATTTTTTTTGTATGTTTTCTACAAAACATGTCTTAGACTAGTTTAGAGACTTCAAACCTTTGGGTTGGATCCCCAAGGAAAAACCAAGCTTTAGGTTTTTTAGAATCCAAAGCTTTAAATTCAGAATTACATAGCGCGTACAAGCTATAGTGCATACATACTCTGTAAGCCTGAATTTCAATAGAGAGGGAACGAGAGAGGGAGAGAGGGTAGAGAATGAGAGAGAGTAGAGGATGGGGAGAGAGTAGGAGATGGGAGAGTGTGGGATGGGGAGAGAGGGAGGGAGAAATAGAGAAAGAGAGTAGGGGATAGGAGAAGGTGGGATAGGGAGAGAGGGGCGGAGAAATTGAGAGAGAGAGAGCAGGGGATGGGAGAGGGAGAGAGTGAGAGAGAGGAAGAGCAAGGGATGAGAGAGGTAGAGTGTGACAAAGAGGGAGAGTAGGGGATGGGTGAGGGTGTGATAGGGGGAGAGAGATTTAGCTACATAAATATGGAGATAAAGATCAAGATAGATACATGAATATATATATATATATATATATATATATATATATATATATATATATATATATATATATATATATATATATATATATATATATATATATATATATAGAGAGAGAGAGAGAGAGAGAGAGAGAGAGAGAGAGAGAGATGGAAAAAGGTGGGATAGGGGGGAGAGAGAATAGGGAGTTGGGAGAGAGGGGGAGAGAGAGTAGGGGAGGGAGGGAGGGAGGGAGGGAGGTAGAGAGAGAGAGAGAGAGTAGGGGATGGGAGAGGGTGTGATAGGGGAGAGAGATTAGGGGGTGAGAGAGAGAGAGTAGGGGATGGGAGAGTGTGGGAAAGGGGAGAAAGAGAGTTGGGGGTGGGAGATAGAGTAGGGGATGAGAGAGTATGGGATGGGAGAGGGTGCAGAGAGAGAGAGAGAGAGAGAGAGAGAGAGAGAGAGAGAGAGAGAGAGAGAGAAGGGGTGGAAGAGAGAGTAAGGGATGAGAGAGGGCAAGATAGGAGGGAGAGGGAGAGAGAGAGAGAGAGAGAGAGAGAGAGAGAGAGAGAGAGTAGGGGATGGGAGAGGGTGGGATAGGGGAGAGAGAGAGAGTGGGGGGGGGTGGGAGAGAGAGTAGGGGATGGGAGAGGGTAGGATAGGGGAGAGAGAGAGTAGGGGTTATGAGAGGGTGGGATAGGGAGAGATAGATTTTTCACATAGTGCGTGCATGCTTCATAGTGCATACACGCTATATGAAAACACCAAAAAACTATTATAACAAAAGTTTGGGTCCCTAATGACTCATATTCTATTTTTGTCTATTGTCTGTTTTGTTGTTCCAATAGAAAACATTGGTTTCATGCTGTTGGAATTTAGCAAACATCAAATTCAATCATTGGATACATTATTTGAAGGCTTTTTGAACATTCTTTCATTCTATTAGAAGATAGAAAACACCAAATTCAATCATTAGATACAACATTTGAAGTCTTTTTGAACATTCTTTCTATAGAAAAAGTTAGTGTAGTCCTTTTTAAATATTCTTTGTTTTGATTAAGTAAAAACAAGTTTTAAAGGACCCAAAACCTTTACAAAAAACATAAGTCTAGAGATAAATAAGAGATATAAACATAAGAGAAAAGTAGCATAGAACAACATGAAACAAACCTCCAAAAAGAACAACCATGAGGTCACTCAAGATAGAGCTAGAAAAGATAACAAAAGAACAGTAAAAGAACAACAACTGACCAGCTAAGAAGTCTTTAAATATTCTTTGTTGCTATAGAGACAAATTTCATTATAATTTGACAAGTTGTTTAATATATAGTGAATTCATTAAAATTTTTATATTTGAATGAATTATTGTTGGTGTAAATAGGTATTTACTATTTACACTTTACTTAAGTTTACTTAGGTTAGTGCATTATTTTATTATTTCTCTTTATGAGACACTTAGGAGTTTGCACACCTTTTTGGGTTGTCATGTAGACAACACAAAAGTACGCAACTCTAATAATGCACATGGTGTCTACAACATAGGAGTTTGCATCATTCATTGAGTTGTCATGTAGACAACATAGTTATTCACACTCCTAATTTAGCACATGGTGTCTACAACATTGATTTGTGTGTCACACCATTGTAGGCTTATCCACTCATCATTGCACTTACTTCTATGCTTAATGGAGGATAACCCACATATGATGGACATGTTCCTAGTTGTAGGACTTATCATGATGCTGATTTTGAGGCATTCTAGATGCATCTCAGAGGCCTTTATATTTAGGCACTCCTAGTGTACTTGTACATTATATTGAATACTATATAGTTATTCTGATCATACTCTAGTCTAATTTGTGCTTGTGTTTTGAGTTCCTTGGTCTTGGGTGAATTCTACCCTAAGGAAGATTCTTACATGGTATTAGAGCTAAGGGAGATACTCGTCACATAGCCATTGCAGACCTTATTGCTTCATCTCTCTAAGGGACCCGATTTAGATCCAGAGAATCAGTAGAAATTAGGAGCATCTAGAGCCGAAGCAGACCTCACCATTGCATTTGGAGCGATGATTCGGTGAAGATTGACTATAAATTTTCCTATTTTAAGCCATAGTCAACTAGGAGGCAAATTTTTGTTTACAAATTGGAACCCGAAGGCTCAATTTGCAAAGTCGAGTATGATTTTTTTTATCTAATTAATTAATTTTTGGAGTAGGTTAATTTAGTATTTTTCTTGTAATTTATCTATATTTTTTGGATTTTTGCCTAGTTGGGCATGCAGAGAAATTTTTCTTAGTGCACAGGTATTGGGCTGTCAGCTCTCGGCCCTGCACACTAAATATTTCATAGGGAATATTTTATTTGTTTTGGGGTATATTATTTATTCGCAGGAATTTAACTGTGGGCAACCTATTCCACATATCTAAAATATTCCTTCAAATGTCGACGACTCTCACTTCCTACCGACCAAGCATTTTACCCACACTACCGGCGGACAACATTTAAATAATGGGTGATTTCCACTTTGTTTAAATGCAGTGCATCTTGTGTTATAAATCACTTTCCCCACGCTAGTAGGGTGCATGTGGGACTAATCCTATTGCCCCCTACTGCCGGTGATTTATATTCCCAGTGTTGTGAATCAAGGATTTGACGCTGCTATTACAAATCTAGCGTCGACGCCAAAATTTAAGCTTGGTGAAGACCCCCTACGCATACTGACACGTATCACAAATAGTACCTTGCATGTGACACATGGTTTTTTTAAACTCTAACATGTGGATGAAGCATGTAGATAGCCTATTGCCTAGTCAGTACATTGAATTATCTACCCACATGAGCACTACATAATTGTCAGTGACCATTCACACCTTAGCTCACCCAATCATCCACTATATGTTGACTCAGCATTACATGTTAGACCCAACTGTATAGTTTTGTATAGTGCGTACAGTTGATGTTAGCAATTGTATAGGTGACATCATTAATACATTAGTAGGGATTGCATAGGTGTTGACGTCAGGAATCATCTATTCTAAATTTGACGGTCTTGTGACCATCATTCTAGGGAATTTTTGAACTACAACAATGGTTATTTGACCGTCAAATTTAACCAAGTGTTTTCCTCTATAGACCCCTATTCATGTGTAGTTTTGATTTGGTAGCCTGACTTCAAACGCCCATAACTTGATCATCTAGACTCCAAATCAGGTGCAATGTTTTTTGATTTTGGGTAAAATTTCCTAAATTTTTTAGTGGTCTAGTTGTTTTCTAGTTTTGGTGCACAAATTTGTTAGAATAAGCATTTTTTGGTGACTGAACCTGCCTCATCCTACTTTTTGCAACTTCAAACACATCGTACAGGCTCATCTGGACTCCTTTTCAAGTTTCATTTGTTTGAAAGTGTTTTTTTTTTTTGTTAGTTTTTAGATCTGTAGTTAGATTGTAGTCTTATTTGGACAAAAGTATCACTTTTAGAGATAGGTCCTATTTTGCATTGTATTGCTTCACAATTGTTGTAATTTTGAGCTACATTGTAAAAGTTTAGATCTGTACTCTCTACAAAGGTTGTAATAAGAAAAATCAAAAAGCCCACTTTGTCCATTTTGGCAAGTGACCCATTGTAAATGCACTATATAAAGTGCCAAAATCATTCATTTGGTGGGGGAATTTTTGATTGAGTGATGAAAAGGGTGTGTGTGTACTATGTACTATGTCTCCTTGATCTTGTGTTCTTGCATTATGGGTTCTTTTTCAAAATTAACTCCACATAATTATGCTACTTGGAAAGAAAACATTAAAGAGCCTTTGGTAGAAAAAGGTTTATTGCATTATGTCACTGGTGTAGCAAAGAAACCTCCTGCTGATGTTGATGAAGCTTGAAAAGAAGACTAGGAATCCAAACAAGAGATGGCCCTAGGAACCTTGTTGAAAAATATCTCTGATCCTATCAAATTTCACATTAGGAAGCTTATAGATCCAATAGAGGTTTGGGCTAAACTTGAAGCTTTGTATGAGACAATAGATGTAGACATGACTTACACTATAGAGGATAAACTTCTCAAGTTGGATCCTAGAAATTTTGACACTATCAAAGAATATCTTACCCAAGTAGAAATGTATAGGGCACAACTTAAGGATTGTGATGAACCCATTAAATATGGAAAGATGATCAAACTCATCATGACTCATGTTCCACCTAAATATGCTCCTTTTGTTTCTAGCTTTAATATACACAAATTGACAATGGGTAGTGCCTATGTTAAGCCTTCATTCGAGAAATCCTCAGAAATCTTGATCTTAGAACATGACAATCTAGTGGGTATGGGAATTCTCAAGTCTTCCAAAACCAAAACCTTGGTAGCAAATGAAGGTAATTCAAGTGGTAAAAACTCCAATAATAAGTAGAAGCAATGGAAGGCTAAGCCACAAGGTGACACACAATAGTCCTCCTCAAAATAACAATCTTCCTCAAATCAATCTTCTTCCACTCAACATTCTTCACAACAAGGAAAGTCTTCTTCCAAAAATAATCAAAAGGAAAACAATTCAAACAAGAAAGAGAAGAAAACTTGCTCCTATTGTAAGAGGAATGGTTATGATGAACATGAGTGCAAAGATAAGCAAATTGATGAATTGGTCAACATTATGAGGAAACACAAAATTGATGTACCAAATGCATATAAGGATATGGGATCTTCATCCACTTCAAATGGCAATGGACAAGCTTTAGTTGCAAGGACAAACAATGTGGAGGAATGGGTTCTTGATTCAGGAGCAACACATCATATGGGTGCTTCAAGGGATAAATTTTCCTCTTTAAAACCATCAAATGTACCTTACATCTATATGGGAAATGATACTCAAGTTGAATTAGAAGGTAAATTCAATGTTAAGTTAGAAAATGGCATCTTCAAGGATGTACTTCATGTTCCTAACCTTAGCATCAACCTTCTCTCCATCTATCAAATAACTCACTATGGGTATGGCAACAAAGTAGAGTTCCTCCCTGACATAGTAGTGGTGAAAAATCTCAAAGATGATTCAATGGTGGTGGTTGGAAAGGAAAACCATGAGACTAGACTTTATTCTTTCTCATATTTTGTGCCTAAGTCCACTTCTCTTGCCTTGTTGACTCATTCAAACGCACAAAGTAAACTATGGCATGAAATATTTGGACACCTTAATTATCAGTACCTTTAGCAATTAAGCAGCAAGGAAATGGTCACTAGTCTACCTCAAGTCAAGTTTTCAGAGGTTGTATGTCCAGGTTGTGAAGCAGGTAAACATCCTAAAGAGAAAGATGACAAGGGGAAGTCTTGGAAGGAAACTGTTGTTCTAGAATTGGTTCATAGTGATGTAGCTGGCCCATTTCCAGTACCATCCTTTGGTAAGGTCCGCTATGTTCTCACATTTATTAATGACTTTTAAAGGTACACTTGGGTCTTTTTTCTTGGTCATAAGAGTGAAGTCTTTGAAAAATTTATCATATTCAAAGCTCAAGTTGAGAAGAAATTTGGGAAAGCCATCAAGATCCTAAGGACAAATAATGGTAGAGAATATGTCAACTCTAGACTTATAGAATTTTGCACACATGAGGGGATAGATCTTCAAAATTTAATTGCATACATGCTACAACATAATGGTGTATCTGAAAGAAAGAATAGAATCCTTAAGGAAATGATTGCTTGCATGCTTCAACACAAGTCTCTAGATCAAGTGTTTTGGGCTGAAGCCATGTGTTGTGCCAACTACATCCAAAATCAAAGTCCACATAAGGCCTTAGATGGAATAACACTTTTGAGGCATGGTGTGGCAAGAAACCAAGTGTTAAGCACTTCAAAGTTTTTGGTTGTCCAACATGGGCAAGGATACCTCCACAAAAGAAAAAGGCATTACAATCACAAAGCACACCATGCATATTTGTTGGATATCCTGATCATCTCAAGGCATACAAACTAATGGATCCTGAGACTCATGAAATCTTTTATGAGAGGAGTGTTCACTTTAAAGAGACATGTCCAAGTTTGGCTTCTTCAACTCCTCCTTCCTCCTCCTTCGTGGATAGTGATCATAGTGATGATAGCGACTCGAAAGATGAGATTCCTCCAACATTAACTCATAAGACACCACCTTTTTAGGGTCAAAAAATAGTTGAAGAAATTCCTTTATCTTCTTCCACTAAACCTCATTGGGTACAACAAACTCTTGATGCAGCAGGTTCATTGGTGGGAAATCCTTCAGACACTTGGAGGACTAGGTCACAACACAAGTCATTTCCACATGCATATATAGCCATTACTTCAGATCTATAGTCTTTTAAGGAAGCATCAGGGATTCCAGAATGGGATAAGGCTATGGAGGAAGAATATAATTCTTTGATAAAAAATAACACATGAGACTTAGTTCCCCTTCCTAAGGGAAGAAAAGTTATTCAATGTAAGTGGATCTATTGAACCAAATTTGTAGTGGATGGAAGTGTGGATAAACATAAGACTTGAGTAGTTGCTAAAGGTTTCTCGCAGGTTCTAGATATTGACTATATAGAGACTTTTGTACCAGTTGCCAAGATGAACTCCATTCGCCTAACACTAGCAATTGTTGTAACTCGATTGGGTTGTACACTAGATGGATGTTAAGAGCACTTTTTTGATTGGTGATCTTCATGAGGAAATTTATATGGAGTAGCTGCAGGGGTTCATACATGATTCTAATATGGCTTGCATATTGAAGAAGTCTATTTATGGTCTTAAGCAGGCTCCTCAGGCTTGGTATGCAAAAATGGATTCCTTCCTCCTCTCAGTAGGTTTCACCAGATGTCATTCTGATTCAAATGTTTACATTCTTTAGAAGGATGACTCACACTTGATCCTAGTGCTTTATGTCAATAACTTGATCATTACAGGGAGCACTTCATCTATCATTGTCAGTGTCAAGACCTCTCTATAAGATAGATTTTCAATGATAGACTTGGTTTTGTTACATTACTTCCTTGGAATTGAGATCACATAGTCTTTAGCAGGGATAACACTTTCATAGCCAAAGTATGCTCCTGACTTGCTTTCTCAATTTCACATTAGTGACTGCAAGCCTGCTCCTACTCCCTTCCTATCAAGTATCAAGCTAGAGGCTAAGTGTACCACTCCACTTGTTGATGCGACATTATACAAATAGTTAGTTGGGAGCCCTATCTACTTGACACACACACACCCTGATATTACTTTTGCAGTTGGTATAGTTTCACTCTTTATGCAAGAACCTCATGAGCTTCATTGGAAAGCTACCAAGTGCATTTTGCACTACATCAAGGGTACACATACACATGGGATTCATTATGCAGCAAGTACAGGGCTTTAGTTGATTGGATACATAGAATCAGACTATGTAGGAGACTTAGATTCTCGAAAGTCTACTTTTGGGTACATATTTCACCTTGGTTCCAACCCTATTTGTTGGAAAAGTAAGAAGCAAAACAATGTTTCTCTTTCTTCCATATAGGCTGAGTATCGATGAGCTATCAATGTAGTTATAGAGGCTCTTTGGTTACAACACATCCTGGAGGAGTTTGGATTTGATCTACCTAAGCCTATAGTTATTCATTATGACAATCATAGTGCCATTGAAATCTCTAAGCATCCAGTTCAGCATCAACAAAAAAAGCACATTGAGGTTCACATGCACGATATCAGAGAGCTTATTCATGAGCATATCATTGCACTACAGTACTATCCTATAGTAGAGCAAGTCGTTGATATCTTCACCAAACCCTTCATTGAGGTCAAGTACACTCATTTGCAAGATCTCTTGTGGGTGCAAGATGTTGCAGAAAGGGGAGTTCCTTGACTTCTCTCTTCTTCTTCTTCTTCTGGGAGGAATTTTTTCCCTCTTCTGAGGTCTTCTTCTCTCTCATCTTCTTTATTGTATTCATCTCTCTTTTTGGAGGAGGGTTTTTCCCATGAGGTTTTCCCTCTTTCTCTACTTTATTAGAGATTGCATTGCATTATTATAGCATTGCTTTTGTACATGGGTACCTAAGATGGCCTTGTAGCTAGGACCCATTATGCATTAGTGAGCTTAATTGCATTCCCCTAAGTTGCACTTAAGGGGGGGTGTTGGTGTAAATAGGTATTTACTATTTACACTTAACATAAATTTACTTAGGTTAGTGCATTATTTTATTATTTCTATTTATGAGACACTTAGGAGTTTGCACACCTTTTTGGGTTGTCATGTAGAAAACATAGAAGTACACAACTCTAATTATGCACATGTTGTCTACAACATAGGAGTTTGCATCATTCACTGAGTTGTCATGTAGACAACATAGTTATTCACACTCTTAATTTAGCACATGGTGTATACAACACTAATTTGTGTGTCACACCACTGTAGGCTTATCCTCTCATCATCACACTTACTTTCGTGCTTAATGGAGGATAACCCATATTTGGTGGACATGTGCCTAGTTGTAGGACTTATCATGATGCTAATTTTGAGGCATTCTAGATGCATCTCAGAGGTCTTTATATTTAGGCACTCCTAGTGTACTTGTACATTGTATTGAATACTATGCAATTATTTTGATCATACTCTAGTTTAATTTGTGCTTGTGTTTTGAGTTCCTTGGTCTTGGGTGAATTCTGCCCTAAGGCAAATTCTTAAAATTATTATTTAGAAATGGTTAGAAATTTTACAAGTTGTTTATATATATATTGTGTATTCATTAAAATAATTGTAATTTGTATATGTACATATTTGAATAATTTGTAATTTATAAATTGTAAGTAATTCAAATGTTTGAATAATTTGAAATATAGAAATCATCATCATGCTAAGGGAGAAACCAAGAACTCAAACAAAAAAAGAAAGGGAGAGAGACTTGGCAATTAAAAAGAGATAAAATGAAACTACTATGTGAACGAAGAAAATTTTAATGCAATAATGAAGAATTATCTTTTGAAGAGGAACAAGAACCACTGATACAAAGAAACAAAGAGAAAGAATTTGAAAGACAAAGATAACGAATGAGACTCTTATGCTCAAGAAGACAATTGAATTGTAAAACTCCACCATCTTCCAATGTTGGAGTCATATCATCATCTCATGTTGAAGAAATGCTAATTTCTATGTCTGAAAATGTACACACTCCATCATGTCATGTTGAAGGCACACCATCAACATATCAAGTAGGTGATACTCCATCTTTTGCATCTTATTGCCAAGGCACATCATCTTTGGTTCAAGGTACGTAAAACACTCAACCTTATGTTAATGTTCAAAATGTTGAGGGAATGGAAGATATTTTAACACCTTCTAGAATTCATTTTAGAAGACCAAAATATTTGATTGATATTGATCCTAACATTTTGAAATCAATGCCTGACAAGATTAGCAAGCATACTTGTCAAATAAAACTTAATTGTATGTGGAGACTATCATTTTAAGAATTAAATATTATAGGCCAATGCCAATTATTTTTTGAAATGATGAGGAATTTAAAATTTAGGTCCATCATGAAGATTCTAGGGCTAAGAATGATGGACGATTCAAATGAAAAAAGCATTGTAAAGAATCTAATGAGTGCATATGACAAAGTGGGTTCTAAAGCACACACCAAAGATAGTAATATTACAAGATGCATACTTACATCAAAAATAGTAAGAACCCAAATGAAGAAAGCTTGAATCATGAGAAAAACATTGAAAATCAGTAGAGGTACTCTATGGAGAGCCATGGTAAGGCGTGAGAGATTGGAAGATCCAACAAAAATGAGTTATGGACATTTAGCGGTAGACTACTGTGAAAGGATAAATAAATTGGTGAAGCTTTGAAATCATTGATTGAAATTTTTTAAAAGAATAACACACGTGTTTCCCCTAATCAAAGAGCTATTGTAAGATGGAGAATTGGTAGCCAAAATCGTGACCCACATTCGAAACATTTTTTTGACTCAACTTAGACACAATTTTTTTCAAATTTTATTGGTATGTATCCTCAAATTTGAATAAGTCAACAATTTTTGAGATGGGGAAACCGTTTTATGTGAAGATAAATCACACATGCACAATTTGTTGTTGTAGAATACATATTGAATTTTTTAACCATTTTGATTTTTTTAGGCATGTATGTATGTTTTTGCATTCTAAGTTTGTTTTGCAAGATTATGACATGAATGAGCCACCTAGATCTTCAAAGGAATTCATATCCAACATTTAATGTGAAATAGGAGATGGTCGACAATTTTACAAGATGTCATGCTTGGATGGTACATGCTTATTTTGTGGTTCTTTGCAACTTTTATCAACTTGTGAACATATGGATAGTACACATGCAATTGAAAATGAAATAGTAGATTATGAAAAATATAAGATAGTGACATATGCTCTAAAAGATGGGAAACCGGGTAAAATATGTGATTTAGTAATTGAAAAGAATCCAGTGTATGGGTTCATGAAGATTTTTTTCATGAAAATATTATTTACGTGTATGCAAGGCATACACATAGATCTCGATAGTTGGATTGTTATAGACTTTGCAAAGAACTACACACTACAACCACAAAATACAATGCAAGCAAAGTATTATACTTCTCAAAAGGTTTTCGTATTTGTTCACACAACATTTATGCATTCACCTACAAGTACAAAGGATGATAGGAAGATATTAAGGGAGTACCATTTTTACATCAACGATGATCGATCACATTCTACGGAGTTTGTAGATGGTTATTTTTAACTATTTTATGGAGATCTGGCTAATAGGGGTATACCATATCACCAACACATTATTTGGTTGGACAATGGTGCATCTTAAATCAAGAATGCATGAATGTTCTATTGGTTGAGCAAGATGCACGGGTTGTCTAAAATTCAATATATATCAAATTTCATAGAGGCTGGTCATGGAAAGGGAGAGCACGATGGTGCAGATGCATGCATCAAAATAGACTTAGCTTGTGAAGAACTAAAGTACAAAGATGGAGCAATATTGATAGATGAAAAATCTATCATCTAGTGGTGTAACACTATAATGAGTCCAGGTAAGGAAGGTGAGTCTACGATTCATAGATTTTTTTGGTTGATAGATAATACTAATATTGCACCATATGAGGATTGTTGCATACTAATAGGATCAAGTGAGTTGCACTCTTTTAGAAGCTTTGATGCAGGTTCATGGAGCATCCAAACACAAAAAATGGCATGCTATTGTCTATCATGTGTAGAGGAAAATTGGGATGAGTGTGCGTCGAGTGAATGGGTGGACAAATGGGATATACAAGTTTTGGACCCAATTGACACCTATCTTCCCCCACAAGAACTGAAAATGGTAAAGATGGATTCATCCATTGACTTTGATGTCTTTTCTAATCTAGTGCAAGTTGGTAATATATATCTTTGTAAATTCAATATGTAACTTTATAACTTTTACCTAAGTATTTGTTGAATTAATAACCACATTTTGTACATTTATCACTACAGGCCATGTCTTTGCTATTGTTACACTTGAAGAAAATGAAGAAGGAACACATTATTATTTGTGTCATTGTGTCTAAGCCAATCTTTTTTTGGATTACTCAGTTATATATGGTGAAGGTTTAGAGTACCATATAGGTGCGATGGTCGTAACTGACACATGACTTAGAAGATATTCTATGAAGAACCCTGACTTGTTATTTGAGGATTGGAAAATAGAGAGAAAGATTATTCATTATTCAAACCTTTTTATTGCATCAAATGTCCACTTGATAAATTATGGTGGAAAATCGCATAATAAGACTCTTTGGAAGGTTCACAAGTCAGACCACAAGGCAATACTTTAGACATTAAAATGTAGAGCAGATCTAGTTGGTTCATTAGATTGAATATAATTATAAAAACATGGAATCCTAAGGTAAAATATTGTTAGGTTTTGGAAATTAAGGTATTTGGTTACCTAACAGGTCCTAGGAATCCTAACTAGGGTCCTAGAATGGTCCTAGATGGACTCATTTGATCAAAAGATATAAAGAGCAAAAATTGTTCAGAAGTTGCAAAGTTTCTCAAAAAGTTGAAAAATGATATTTTGGGAAGTTTTAACTACCCATGGTTGGGTATTTGATCATGGGGAATTTTATTTTGGAAGGTTAGAAGGTTTTCAACATAGGGAAGCACTCAAATTCCTAGGTTCATCAAAGGTTGCTCAATGAGCCAAAAGTTTCTCAATAGGCTAAAAGTTGTTAGGGATGGCCAACTAAGTATTTGGTCACCTTATAGGTCCTAGGAATCTTAACTAAGGTCCTAGAATAGTCCTAGATGGACCCTTTTGACCAAAAGATGTAAAGAGTAAAAATTGCTCAAAAGTTGCAAAATTGCTCAAAAAGTTGTAAATGGAGGTTTGGGAAGTTGTAACTACCCATAGTAATTTATATGAGCATGGGAAAAATATTTTGGAAGGTTAGAAGATTTCTAGTCATATTTCACACTCCTTTCCAACCAAGTTGCATTTTTGAGCAGCTTTTACAAACTTTTGCAATTTTGCACAAAGAGTGCAACTTTTCCAAAGTTCACTAAATTTCACTTATTGGACTTGGAAAAGGTTCCAAATTATTAAAAAAAAACTAAAAACACCTATTCCTAGGCTACCTTGACCAAAAACTCTAAAAGACCCAATTTTGCCTAATTAGCAACTTTTGCTCATATCTTGCACAAAGTGGCCTAGGCACACATATCTTGCTCATATCTCTCTCACCATTCATTAAACTGTCTATTCTATTAGCTCTGGGTGGCTAGGTAAACACTAGTTCCAAGCTCATGCCATCTTATTGACTACTCAAACATTCTTGGGCATGCCAAACCAAATTAACCTTAAGAGTTATTAAATGCTAGAGGGTAGTGATCTTTGGCGAGGCATATCTCAGAGCTCATGTGGGGTATGGATACAATTTTGGGTGCTATAGGATCATATTGCTAACACTTACAATATCCTCTCTCTCTTTTTGGATATTGGATTTTTTTTTGATTTTGCGGCCCCATCTTGAGTGATGCTAAAACTTGTAGTGTTGGCCAGTACAAAGTTGGCAATTGGTGAATCTCTCTAACTGTTCATTATGGGATCAAATTGTCTATTCTGTTAGCTCTAGGTGGCAAGGTAAATCCTAGTTCCAAGCTCATCCTATCCCATTGAATTCTCGAATGTTCTCAGGTACACCAAATAAAATTGACCCTAAGAGTCATTAAATGCCAAAGGGAAATGATCTTTGACAAGACATATCTCAGAGCTCGTGTGAGGTATGGATGAAATTCTAGATGCTACAAGATTGTGTTTCCAACAAATACAATAACCTATCTCTCTCTTTAGATATTGGATTCCATTTTAATTTTGTGACCCCATCTCGGGTGATGCTGAAACTTATAGTGTTGGCCAGTTTGAAGTCACCAACTAGTGAATCTCTCTAACTATTTATCATGGGATCAAAATTTCTATTTCATTAGCTCTAGGTGGCTAGGTAAACCCTAGTTCCAAGCTCATCCTATCCCATTGACCACTTGAACATTCTCAGGCATGCTAAATTGAATTGACCCTAAGAGTCATTAAATGCCTTAGGACAATAATCTTTGACTTGGCATATCTCAGAGCTCATGTGAGGCCTTAGGACAACAATCTTTGACTTGGCATATCTCAGAGCTCATATTTTCGACACCTACAATAACCTATCTCTCTTTTTGAAGATTAGATTCCATTTTGATTTTACAACCCCATTTCGAGTGATGTTGAAAGTTATAGTTTTGGCCAGTACAAAGCCGCCAATTGGTGAATCTCTCTAATCGATCATTGTGGGATCAAAATGTCTATTATGTTATCTTCAAGTGGCTAGGTAAACCCTACTTCCAAGCTTATCCTACCCTGTTGACCACTAAGAGTCATTAAATGTAATGGGGCATATATTGGATCTCATATGAGGTATGGATACAATTCTAGGTACTATAGAATCATGTTGCTAACACCTACATTAACCTCTCTCACTTTTTGGAGATTGGATTCCATTTTGATTTTGCGGCCCCATCTCGAGTGATGTTGAAACTTGGTAGTGTTGACTAGTAAAAAGTCACCAATTGGTGAATCTCTGTAACCGTTCATTATGGGATCAAACTATCTATTTCATTAGCTCTAGGTGGCTAGGTAAACCCTAGTTCCAAGCTCATCCCATCTTGTTGACTACTCAAACATTCTTGGGCACGCTAAACCAAATTGACCCTAAGAGTCATTAAATACCACAGGGTAGTGATCTTTGATGGGGCATATCTTAGAGCTCATGTGAGGTATGGAGTAAATTATGGGTGCTATAGGATCATGTTTTTGATACCTACAATAACCTCTCTCACTTTTTGGAGATTAGATTCTATTTCAATTTTGCAACCCCATTTTGGGTGATGCTGAAACTTGTGCTGTATGATACCTAGGTGGCAACTGGATATGTCATCTCATCCAATGATGGAGACTCATGATATAAGGTAAAGGGGTGTCCATACACCTCATTTTTAACATGTTATTTTTCTATGGTAATAAGGCAATCCTTGTTTGTATGGTCAAGGAACTGAGGTCACCTATAAACCCAAGTTGCCTTAGCCTTAAGGATTTTTTCTTTTTTGTTGTTTTTGTTAATAAGTTGTCTCAAGAAGTGTTTTGAGAGTAATTACACCTTATATAGGTCCTATGTGTTACCAAAAATCACTTGGTTAAGTTCTAGGAAGAGTTAGTGCAAAAATTATATTTTAGTAATTTTTTGGAAAATGTTGAAATTAATCTTGTAACCAATCAAACCAATTGGTAATTGGTTGGAATGGATGTCAAATGATGAAAATGCCCTCTATGAAGTTAGAGGAGGCATAAGGTATACATTAATTTTTTTTAATGAAGTATTAAAATATCATGTTGAGAGGTTGGACCTATTAGGGTGTCTAGAAAGCATGAGAAATCATAAAATGAGAATATGTGCAAAAAAATGTAAAATTGTCAAAAGGTTGTGGTCAGCAATTTTTTGCAAAAAAATGAAAAGTTTTGGAAGCTGAACATTCATCCATCTTGGTTGACCTCTTATAGGAGGTGAAAGGTCATGTGTTTGTATAAGAACAATATATTGTCATGTAGAAGATAGAGAAGAAGAGAGGTGGAGTAGAAAAGTTCATATTACGATGTATATCTTTGTATAATACAAGACTTTTTGTTTTTGTGAAAATTAACATATACTGGTATTTGAGAGATTTTGATAGTTGTTTGGAGAGACTTTTATTTCCTACCTTAAAACCCCAAAGGTAGCACTACAAGAAAGAGCCTCTTTAGGTTTGTTTGTGAGAATTGATGTTTTGAAGCCCACTAAGGTGTATATCACCTTATGAATGTTGAAATCACTTAAATGACAATGAGTTAAGCCTTTTGGAAGATTATTGGGGTATGGTGTTGTGAAAGATCCTGGAGGGTGTAAGGTAGTGGAGGTGTTGGGTATTGTGAGAGGTACCTGATTGAGCTTGTGAAGGGTTAGGTAGAGACATTTGGAGTAGGTGAGGATGACATAAGGAATAGGCCAACCACTTGGTCTCTAGCCTTGGAAGAGTCCTGAAGGACTAATGGTAATATGTTTGGTAGGCTTTAAAGAAGCCTAGTGATGAGAGTTCGGTAATAAGAATCTAGTATCACCACCTCCTTCTTGCATCAGTATCCAAATACCTATTTTGTTTGCCAAGTTTAGCAGAGAAAAACAAAGTTGTTGTCCAAAAACCACAAAAAGGGCTACAAGGGCAATTAGGCCTATTGAGGGAAATTTTGAAAAAATACATGTTAGGAGAGTAAAATATTTGTGGAAATCTCATAATTAGGTCTCCCTTGAAGTGTCTAAGGTGTTAGTTTGAAGCATGGAGTTGATTATGACCCATTTCTCAAATTTTCTCATTTTCCCCTTATTGCTTCCCATGTCTTGGATAAGGAAAATGATCGAGTATTTTTTTGAAGTTGGGAAAAAGTTTTTTTGGTGCTATAACCAAGTTGAAAAGAGTCTTTGAAGACACTTAGGAAGGTGGGAAACGTAGTTTTCTTTAAAAGTATATTTGTTGGGAATCCACTAGCATTTGGTGTGAGCACTTTGCATCATTTTGGATGCAAATTACATTAAAATGAAATGCATGAAATGTACTTAAAATGTAAACAAGAAAAATAAGATATATATATTATGATAACCAATAATGTCATACATTAACAAATATATCATATATTATGATAACTAATAATGTCATGCATCAAATATATGTCATATGTCAAATATAAAATATCATATATACATCAAATGTATGTTGAATATGTCCACTAACATAAAATCCAAGATATATGTCCACTAATGCCTATACATGTGTGTCTACCCCTATATCTTCTCCTTCCCACAAGGGGAAGGAAAAAAATCCCTAGAGGTCTTCGATCATTGCGTGGAGGGAGATGATGGGGTCTTCCTTACACATTCCCTCATCCTCTTGTTTAGGTTCCTCTCTAACTGGAGCTGATACAAATAAAGTAGATATGAATCAATAATTATTATACATTGAAATAAAATATATGTACACACAAAATTAATTATTTTCTTACTGCCATCAAATAGTCACTTTGTACATCCACCTCAAAGGCTCACGGACGATCGGGAGTAACAAGGCCCTACAACAACCTAATCAATATAATCACTCGATCATACTTATAAATAACATTTGAAATTTCAATACTAACTATTATAAATAATGATTAAAACTATGAAAAATTCTTCATACCTTGGTCAATGGCTCTAAACTAGCCATCGCAACAAAAACTCCACAATTGATGGATTGGCAAAGATGAGGAGCCTTGGACATCAATAACTAAAAATCATATTATATAATTTACATGTAACATGAAACATGAAACAATAATAATCAAATGAATTAAATTAACATGAAACAAATGTTCCTCTACGAAGCTTGTATCATGCCTAGGCTTAGAGTCCCTTATGAATGTCGATGGTCCAATAGAGAACTAATGCACATGGATAATTTTATTTTCAATCTTTCACATGATTACTTAATAAATATATGTATTAATTTAAATTATTAAATCGATACATACCTCTCGAATTGTCAATGGGACATAAAATGGGGTTGGGGAATCTGTACTAGGGCCATTAACACTCTTACCCTAAATTTTGAACAATGTTAAGACATGCTAATTAATTAGTGATTCACTGTACATATACAATGTGATCATATTACTTTATTATAACTGTAATTTACCTATGTGACAATGTGCCAAATGTGTCACTCAGGAACTCATCAGTGACTAGCCCATCATCCATAGTGTCTCCAACATGACTGCCAAATGTGTATAAGGATTCACATGATGTGTACATATGACCGCAACACAAAGAAGACTTCTCCTCAACTAATGAACTAGTGCAATGAATGAGGGTGTGTGTAAAAGCATTGATAGTCCCTAGAGTACTGGTCTTTATGTTTTCCTTCACAACTGAAGGAATAATCACATGCTCACCTTGTAGTTTGAAAACAGGTGCCCTATTTACATTAGGGTCATGACATGCCCCCGACCTCTCAAAAAATGATGCCCCACCTCTACTTTGAGAATATAACATATTAAAATAATTGGGGATCTCCCCAAGGACAAATTCACAATATAATTTCTTTAAGAAATACATAGGAACCTTGTGATTATTGTAGGGAGGGGCATCAAAGACCATCCACGATCTATCCCAAAAATTATTTATAATATCATCATGTATGCACCAATGGATGGGGAATGTTTTAGTTGTATGTTTAACAATGTCTTATTCTCCAGGTTTTTTAAACAATGCATATATGCTAGCTTTTGTTATTTCCTTTTTTCTTACATCTTTATAGGATAAATTGTTTGCATAATATCTTCTTTGTTCTTCTCTCTTAACACACCAAATATCCAACTAACCACTAATAGAAGCTACATGGCTCATAATTGATTTGATTTCTAGGATCTAGGACTATTATAGAGAATGTTAACCAATTATATAAAGTTAATTTTAAAGCTTAAATAAATCAAATTAACATAGTTGGAGATAAGAAAAATACAGAATGAAATGATAGAAAGAGAGATAGAGAGACAACACATTTGATTTTAGAATTTTTTTGTGAAGGACTATGTCTCCGGGTCCAGCTCCAATAAGGGGATCGATCCGATTAACTCCAATAAATCAATACAAGTGATTTGTGATAATTCTCTTCAAGCACAGGCAACAAAATTCCTCTATGTGTAGGAAAAATCACTAAGTCTCCAGATACAAAAATTCTCTCTCATCATTTGCATAATTTCTCCCTTAATTTCCATGCCTTCGAAAGGCCCTTAAACCCCCCTTTTATACAAAATATTTTCCTAATAATAGGGCAAAACAAGATCTTACATATTTAGACCCTTACAATAGTCCATCTTCAAAATAAGACTCATTCCTATTTTTGAAATTTGTCCTCATACCCTTTTTGAGGGTTAGTATTTAATAATTGCCCTTATTTAGGCAGGGGAGAAATCATATTTGTTTTAAAGTTAAATAAAAACTCTGCCACATGTTTGCCAAACCCAATGTGTGGCGTAGTGGCGCTTACTATTTTACTACATCCGCAAGGTCAGGGGTTCAAACTCGTGGGCTGTTTCAAGTAAACTTGGTGGCAGGAACACTTTAAATAGAAAATTTGTTGGAGGGTTGTTAAGAACCCACGTGGCCTAGTGGTAGAGAGAAAGAGTGGAAAATGGGAGGTTAAAGGTTCAAAGCCCCTCAACTAATTTTTAAATAACCATATCCACATGAAGTAGCCATGTGGCACTATTTTATTTTCTCACATCTTCAGCATGTGTCATCACCTGAGCTGCTGATATCATGATGACATCATCACTATTTCATTTTGCCTTCAAAATTCAAATGGCCATAACTTCTTCATATGAGCTATGTTTCTGACAAAATGAATACCGTTGGAAAGTTTGTGATGAGATATTAATTTTAAAATACATTGGTGACCACTTTCAAGATGGTCTAATTTTGCCGCTTATCTAGCCCTCTGTTTCACCTATTTGACCAAACTTTGACTGACTATAACTTTTGCATATGAACTCCTTTTTTGTCTGTTCAAATTGCGTTGGATCCAAAATTTTGAGAACTTTAAGCTGGTATTGATTATTGGAGTTTTGGAGATACTTCAATTTTGACAAAAATATCCCTCAAATCAATAATGGACTCAAGAGAGGATGCCAATTGTGATCTCATAGGATTAGTATTCCTGCAATCTTTCAACCTACCAATGATTTCTTCTAATTCATTTCTCCCTCTTTCTATTTCATTCATTATATTGTCTTGGGTGTTAGGAGGAGATATTTGAATTAGTGGAGGTTGCAAAAGTTCATTTTGATCTTGCGGAGGGTTTTCATTTTGATTTTGTTGATCAGTTTGGGGATGTGGTGGTTGATTATTCACATTTCTTGATATGAGACCAATTGTATTTTAAATAAATAAACAAATTTGAAGCAAAACTAAAAAAAATACAAAAACATACAAAATAATGAAAAAGAGAGTAGAAAACATACTAGTGATCTTGATCTTGATCTCTGGTGATGAAGAGGCATTTTGAGGAGGAGAGAGAAAATTCTTCAACTTCTACAAACCATGTTTGCATTGTTGAGGGGAAATAAGGAAACAATAAAAAGAACTAAGAACAAATGGAATGGGCCATGGGTTTGCAACCCATATGTAAAAAGTTTTAGGTTTCAAAAGTGTGCACATGCTATAGCGCATATGCATTTTAGCTTGGGCTACACAAACCTAAGGCTCGTGGAGCCCAAGCCCAAGGGCGTGTACACTATAATGCGTGCACACTTTTAGAATTTTAAAAATTGCAGTTGTGTGTCATCTTTTTGGCACCACAACTTGGTGCATTTGCCCCCATGTAATTGATAAAAAGTTCCATAGTGTTAGCATAGAGTCTATGATCATCTCTATATGAAGGACTATGTGCAAGTGTAGAGTTTTGAGGTTGTCTATATATGAATGACTAAGATGAAATCTCATAGTGCTAGTGCAGGAAGTAAGGACCTTGTATAAATGAATTTTGTGTCATTGTGAGAGATGAGTAACCTTGTATGAATGGACAGATGAGAAATGACTAATATTGTGTCATTCCATTAGATTCACACCATGGAAATTAATGAGACTCAAAGCATGCGGTATGTGAGATGTGAAGATCTCCATTTGACCACCATAGCCACGAATCAACAGATAATCTCCATGTGCCAAAATATTCTGATGATGTCAACATATGCACATGTGATTGATTTTGGATAGAGGATGTGCCATCCAAGAAGAATCTTAAGGAGTGCACTCCTGGGAAGATGACAAGGTAGCTATAAGCTAGGAAGCCCAATTTGGAGACATCCTTAAGATTGAGATTTAGGATAGAGGGTAGAATAACATAGGTATGTTATTATTACTATGATTCTAACTTTTATTTTATGGGTATTTCTTGTTCCCAAACTAACCCTAATAGTGGGGACATTATAGTGGCATTAGAGCATGATCTTGCCATCCTAGAGGGTAAGAAGATAAAAAACAAAACCACTCTAAAGAATGTGATTATATACATGCTGTACACTTGAAAGTGTCCCACTCTAAACCCTTCTATCCAAACGATTCCATGAGTTTGGAATGTTCGAATGCCAGCTTAGAGCTCCCTATCCACGAAGTGCAAGAGAGTATATTTCAAGAATATGAAGGCTCTCAGATGAGCCTTAGAGATACTCTTCTTTCTAGTAAACCATGCAATGGGAGGTTCCAAAGACAAGATGCAAGAATACAAATGTCCCAAGGAGTTCCTCAAGGATGCAATGCAAATAAAGATTAAGCTAGAATGAATATGAAAAGTGCAACTATTCTAAGCATGGATGAGAGTGTTACAATCCAACTATTAGACTATATGATTTAAGCTACATGTAAAAATGAAAGCTAAGCTAAGCTAGAATGCCATGGATGAGAGAATGTAGACAAGAAAGAGAAGTTCTCCACAAAGCTCCAAAGAAACTTGTTAGAAAACCTAGAGCGTAACAATATTCAAATGAGGGATGGATCCTTTGAGGGGGAAAGCTCTCCCCCTTTTAAAGTTGTACGAACGGTAGAGATCAAGATGAAGATGACGGATGATCAATGGTGGAATTCGAAAAGAGGAGTGATCCATGTGCACACACAAGTCAACCAATAGAATATAAGTTGACTTGTCACATAAGACAAAAGTCTCACAAGCCTTTTTTTTTAATTGCAAAATAGAAAAAGGACTTTATGTGTGCACTTTAAGTGGGTTAGAAGAATGGGGTCTTTTATTTAATTAAAAGGGGACATGTTCTTTTAATCAAATAATGAACTTAGGATAGCATAGTCAAACTATAGGTTATAATCAAATAAATTGATTATTAGCAATTTGGTCTAGGTAAATGATTAAATTAATTTAGGCAAAATGTTGAAAAGGGGGCTAATAGTCTAGATGACCATTTTTAGGTGATTACATTTGCCCCTCTTTGACTAATGTGTGATCAATCTGGGAACACATTATGTCAAAGAAAATAGAAAGCCAAGTAGGCAGTGATATATATATATATATATATATATATGATTTTGAAGAATGAAATGTAGAAAAAGATAGCAAGTCCTAAATGTACAGCCTGATAGTGGTAGTACTGAACACTAGGAAAAGATGATGTCAGAATTCAAGAAGAATGCTAACACTTAGCAAAGTAGATAGATCGAGAACAAGTGAGAAGATCAAACAAATGTTTCTAAGAAATAGATAGTTGTAGCAATCAGTGATAGAGTATTTCTGCTCCTTCGGGATTGAAATTGAAATGAGGTAAGGGGATGCAAAAACTGGTTGGACATGAGAAAATTAGAATATAGCAATGTCTAAGATGACAGATAGATGATTAGAACCCAAGAATGACTACAAAAAAATTTGATAAAGTGCCCCAGTTTGACTAGAGTTGACCTTGAAGGATATATCATAAAAATTAGGTCAAAATGAGTAGAAAGGTGATTTTAGACATGAAACAGTGAATTGAAGTAGATATGAAGTATGTAAATGATGAAGAAATGAAGAAATGAAGATGCCCCAGTGATGATTCAGAGATTAGACCTCAAAAGGTCAGCTAACTGCTCAGAAGAAAGTAGAATTTTAAAAGACAATTTTGACCACCAAGATGAACTTGAATTTGGATTTCGATCTCAAAAATGAATCCAGGATGTCAAAATTATTTAAGAGGTCAAACCTTTATATAATGTGATGATAAGATAGAAAAGAGATGAATCAAAAGATTAAGAAGGTGAAAAGACATGAACAAGAAGAAAGTAAAGAAATATATGAAAGGAGTTAGCTGATATGTCCACAAAAAGATGAAGAGAGAGCTCTCCTCATATGCAATAATATAGGATTAAGCTAGAAAATGAACCTAAAATGCAAGCTAATATGCAAAGTGGTTTACCAGCAAGAAGTGCATAACATTTAGACTCTTAATTTCATCATTGAGCATTTATTAGGGACATCATGAGATCATACAACCATCACTAGTATAACTATGAGGATATGAATATGATCGATATCAGATAGGTATGTGGAAATCCAATCTAAGCATCAGAGACATGTAACTCAAGATAACTACATGATTAGATTCTATAAGTTTAATTTAGCAAGATTACACCTGTATCAAGGCATAAGTGCCAGGATAAACCCCAAGTGTAGTCTTGCGAAATAGTCAAGGATGATACATTTGTAAGTCAAAATGTTGAATAGGTCAAGCATAAATGCTTACAACACTATAGACAAACAAAGTATACCCACAAGCAGAAATCAAGAAAATATGTCCCATGCCCCCAGTCTTCTAGTCAATGACATCCTCGAAAGACTATTAGGGAGGGAACACATGGCAAAGAAATCATCATAGAAAACACACAAAGTAGATAAAGGTTAGCATAGGTAAGTCATTTAAGTGTTAAAGTGTGTGTGTGTAAGTCACTTGGCCATTTCTTCAAGACTTGATTTTGATAGTGAGAAATATCGTGACATCAAAGACCGTAGCTAAACTATCTGAAAAGTGTTGAAAAACACTTAATGTCAAAGTGGGTGGGGCTAGTGTTGAGAGACACTATTTTGTGAGTTGTCAAAGAAACCCTAATGCATAAGAATACCTCAAAAGGCTAAGTAGCTATGCCCCCGAGATGAAGAAAAGAAACAATTCCAAGCCAAGAAATGTTTAGCGAAGTGGATGATTGAGACAGATAGACATAGGTGCAAGGGTCTCAAGTAGTGCTTGTTTCCAGGTTTTCACCACTTGACAGATTTTTTTAGGACTTTTTTCAATTTTTTTGTATTTTTGTATTTTTGAATTTTTTTTGGTGATACATCAAAGCACCTATTGCTAGGTTTTCACTAAGATGATCCTTTTTCAAGACATTTTTTGATTTTTAGGATTTTTTTCAGCATCATATATGATTTTTTGGATTTTTTAGAATAATTTAGAGATCACTAGTTCTCAAGCAAGATCACATCATTTTCTCCCAATGTCTAGCAAGGTATAGGACACAATGGAGAAACAAGCCGATAGATAAGAAAAGATGCATAAGAAAGGAATGTGAAGCAAGTGAAAGTGATCCTCAAGGACTGAATCCTCAAGAGTACCCAAGCTAGGGAAAGAGGTGAAATAGTCATATGAAGCATGTTTTGGATAAGCAATGGAAGTAATGAGAAAGATAGCATGTAGAATAAGCAGTGAAGCCAACAAGTGAGATAGCATAAAGCATGTAGTCCAAAAGTGTAGACATGTCAAGAGACCTAAGAACCATTTTTATTTATCGTGATCAAGACCAAGGGGTCAACTAGATAGTATAGCAATGGGATAGAGCAATAAGAATAAAGCTCAAGATAGAGGCTATGAGTGAATGGGAGAGCACAATTGAAACTCTCATGGATAAGATAGCCAATATGCAAAGATAGCTCAATGTTGTCAAGATCAAAGAGAGAAGAAGGGATAGATGGATGGTGGAAGAGTTACACATGACACCTGTTTGCTAGGTTTTCATCATGGTACTTATCCAAGGTACCACAAGATGTAGTTTTCACCATAGGATAAATTTATTTCTCTTTACTTTTGCTACCAAGGTGCCACAAGAAGTGGTTTTCACCAAGGCACATTTTCATTTTTTTGATTTTTTCTATTTTTTTCTATTTTTTTCTTTTTTTGAATTTTTAGGAAGAGCTCAAGCTTTTGAATGTAGATAGTGCTCCTATAGGAAAGATAAGTTATGATAAGACAAGACCATAGAAAGGTATGCTCAA
Source organism: Cupressus sempervirens (assembly GCA_028749045.1). NCBI lineage: Eukaryota > Viridiplantae > Streptophyta > Pinopsida > Cupressales > Cupressaceae > Cupressus > Cupressus sempervirens. Next base: position 477,239,511 of record CM053787.1, read on the forward strand.
AGATGTTGATAGGGTGATGAAAGAGAAATGGTAGTAGGAAGAGTATATGGAGGATAAGAGTTCATGTATAGAAAGTAAGTTTAAGCTTTAGAGGATTTCATGAGGGTAGCTAAAATATTGGACAAGATCAACATTGACACACACCTTTAAGGGTATTGGAATGATGGAGGAATCATTGATGAAATAGCTTGAGATTTAGATGTATGAGGTGGTAGAAGAGACTTGGAAAAAAGTGGAGTGGAAGGCTTTAGAATATTTTTAGGAAGATTTTTGGAAGAAGATGGAATGGAAGCCTTTGGAAGCTTGAATGTCAACTTTAAAGTATTTTCAATATTCAAGTCTTCTAAAAGAGACTTGGGAATCCATATAGCTTTAGATTTTCCTTTGGATACTTCAAAACACATTTCTTCAATAATGGGTTTAGGAACCCATATTTTCTTTGATTTAGCTTTTTTAATAGTGGACCTTTGTGGTCTCTTTTGTGCATTCTCCTTCTTAGCATTCACATGTCGATTAGATGGGACATAGTGATCTTTCTTTTTCAATGGATTCTTATGTTTATTCTCACTTCCAAAGGACTTGGGGATTTTTTGATGAATAAGGATGATATGACTAGTTTAGATGTATAGATGGGTGGAAAGTCACCAAGGATGAGTGTCTTTGTTGATCTTGAGGTATTATAGGAGAGCTAGGAAATGAGCTAGGAGTGGAAAATGTAGAAGATGAAGGAACATAATGCCCCAATATGGATGGAAGGTTTGAATGCTTTAGCTTAGATGGATAAGGACCAAGGATAGATTTAGAAGATGCAAAGGGATACTGGGAAGGGATATCAACATCTTTAGATTGAGCAAGATAGTCAAAGCCATCAATAGACTCATGAGTAGCTTTGATAGGAACAACATTTTTAATAGGAGCACTTGAAGCTTTAGCACAATTTTGAAGTGGATATGGAGAAGTATAACATGAGGGGACACTTTGATCTTGACAAGTAGCTTTGGATAGCATATGAAGAGAAATTTTCTCATAATTTTTAGTGAGCTCAAGGGAGATAATGGAAGTGGTATCTTCATCATACTTAGGAGGTGGACAAGATATAGGATATGTAGGGGAAAAATCTTGAAAGAGATGAAAGGGTGCTTGATCTTGATCTTTCTTGACATTTATAGCTTTTTCTTTTTGAGAGTCCTCTTGAAATGGAGCCACTTATAAGGACAAGGGAGAATGAAGAGTGAATGGAGTAGTACTTGGATTAGGCATAGTAGTGCATGAAGGTTGAGGATGTTTAGGATTAGTAGCATGGAAAAGGTTTGCAGCCAAGTGAAGGTTAGCTTGAGTTTCTTTTAGAGGTAGCCTTTGAGGGTACGCATATTGCATATGGAAAGCACTAGGTTTTTTGTTTGTTGGAGGCAACTTGGAAAGATTTGAAGTGTTGGGAGATGCACGACTATTGGAAGAAGTGGAGGTATCAAGGAAACCATCACTAGACATAGTTTCATTAATATGATCTTTCTCAAGAAAAGTATCCTCATCACATGAGTCATTAGAGGTATTAATAATTCCATTATCAATAAGATCTTGGATTTTATGTTTCAGCTCAATGCAATCTAAAGTACTATGCTCATTATGTTGATGATAAGAACAATAGATATCCAAGAATGGGTTTCCATATGAGCTAGATGTAGGTAACCTGATGAGCTTGGTGCTAAGAAGTGTTTTCAAAGTGTCATCATAAGAATCTTCCAAGGGAGCAAAAGTTCTATCAAAATTATGTCTAGGGTCCTTTTTTTGTTTCTCAAGTGAATGGTATGCATCCATGTCTTCATCATTATCTTGGTCAAAGATAGGTCCATCATGAAATTTTGGCATAGGCTCAAAGTAGGTATCACTTTCTTTCTCTCTAAGGAGGTCTTTAGATCTAGAAGATGAAGACATTTGATGTCTTGAAGTAGAGCATGTAGACCTAGAAGAAGAGGATGACCTCAAAGAAGGTGACTCACATGCATGTAAAGAACTTAAGGAAGATTCATGTAATGATGCAATCTTCTTCTCTAACCTTTTCTCAAGTTTAGACTTCATTACCATCATGCACTTAGAGAGACGAAGGTAAGAAAGATCATTTGTCTCTTCTTGTTCTTTGTATTGTTCATATAGATCTTGAAACTCTTTAGTGACATGGAGGATATGATGATCATATAGATTTGGCCAAGGTTTGATAGCACAAGGTTTAGATCCCATAGTTTTAGATGCAAAGCCAAGAATAAAAGAGCCTAGAAGATAACTTGATGTTGAAACTATAGGAGGTAGAGTGTTTACTTGCCAAGATAGTAGAGAGAGATTAAAGTGACTTGTCAAAAAATATGTCCAAGAAACTTATGACATGAATGACTCAAGTCAATAGCTAGGCAAGATGCCCAAATAGCCAAATTGATAGAGCAAGCAGGGTGACAAGTGAGCAACTCTCCAACCCAAGACTGTAGTCAAGAAATCAAGGCAACCATTTCAGCAAAAATATAACTAGCAAGTGGACATAGACCATGAAGATAGAAAGAACAAGGACACCAAGACCAAAGAGTCACTTTAAGCATGTTCAAGAACTAGAGACATAATTAATAAAAATAAAATTATGAGACTCCCCTTAGCAAGCAACACAAGAAAATTTTTGCATTTGATGTTTTGACTTGGTTGACAAAGTTTGACAATAGTTGATAGCATAGCAAGTTTGATGTTCAAAAGCAATTTCTTTCGAAGCAAGATAGTGACACATGGAGTAGTCTTCAAACAATCAAGCAAGGGCCAAAGCAACCTTGCATGATACAAGCATATGTGAGGTCTTAAAAGAAATCTCTAGAACTATCGTCATGTGTATGTTCAAAAGATTTCACAGGTATACTTCATTCGAGAACACATCAAGCAATATCTATCTAAAGGACATCGTTCATTACTCAACAAATTGGCCCACACTTGATGCTCCTTCACCTCACACCAAGTGGTTTCCCACAAGAGATATTGGCTTTGTCATGGAAGTTCCATAAGCACAACCAAGGGAACACATATGGTGAGTGTAAAATCTTCGGATGATTCGGGTAGTCCACTAGGATCGATCCTTGCACCAAGAAGTTGAGCAGCTAAAAAAAAGTAGTTACTAACTTAGAGTGTTTAGATAGGGCTTTCATTCATAGTGTTTCTTTTGCTTCCAATTATGGGACACCTCACCTTGCGATGAGTAATCGATCTCGTGACCACAAGAGTACCTTAAGCGTTCTTGCCTAGTGATCTCCCTATGGTCGAAATCCCATAAGCGATCACACTAGGCAAAGCCAAACACTACGTCTACAAAGATTTTGTGTCTTTGATAGCCTTGAGTTTATAGTGGGTTGGAAGAGCCGGGTAATCTGCTTGTCCCCACTTGGGTCATTCCTCTCAGGTTGTTCGAGAGCAGGCCCTCTAAAGGATCCTAACTACCACAAAATAGATCCACTCTCAAGGGTCAAGATTTTTGATTCACCTCAAGGGTGAAGAGCATACTCTCCTACCTTGATTGCTTCCCCCAAATACACCAAGAAGATTCAGTTGCCTCTTACTCTTGAAACCAGATGGTAAGTCAAGATTTCTGATTCACCACAAGGGTGAAGAGCATACTCTCCTATCACCAAAAGATCCTAATTGTAAGTTTTAATGTGCTTAAAAATAAACAACTAGTATATGCTGCACATGTAAAAGTAAATAACAATCAAAATTGGGTTTTTATGTGTTGGGCAGCCCTGCAAACAATCATTAGTAGCCCTTGTGCATTTGAAGCTTTGACATGCGTTCTTTTTATGCAATGTTTCAATTTTTTTCATAAGGATGGCAACTTGCAATCACAACTTGTTAGCACCATAAGTTAGTGTAAAATAACATAAAATACTGCAATAAAAAGTTATCTTCCAACCAAGTGCATGCAAAGAAAGTGCAAGTTAATCACAAATGCTCTCATTTTTACTCTTTGATTTTGACCTAGTCAACATGATTGGACTTGTTTTCTATGATTTTGGATTCAAAAAAAAAAATGAAAAGAAGAGACCCCTACTAAAAATTAGAGAGCTTTCCAAAAATGCAAAAAATTCAAAAAAAATCTCTTCATTTGTGCCCTAGAGATCGATTTTGTCAAAACATGCCAGATTTATCAAATCAGGTTTTTGATCCCTAATATGACTTCAAAAGTCAAAAAACAAAGATAATACCCCTCTTAGAATAAAAAAAAATTTCTGAAAATGTAAGTTTTTCTCAAAATTGTGCTGATTTGCAATCACAAATGGCTTTTATTAAAAACAAAGAAAAAATCATAACTCTCACAAATCATGTCAAAATACTTTGAAAATTGGACTGAAACATTTTGAACACATACCCAACTTGCAAAAAAAAATTTAGAACCAAACTCCAAGCGGTTTAAAATATATGATCAAATCTTTAAACCAACTAGATTTTTGGCCTTGAAACCAATCTACTTATGGGTTATCATTAAAACCAAAGTCATAATTCTACAAAAGCACTTGATTATATCCAATATGCAGCTATAAAAAATCAGAGATGAAAAATAAAAGCAAATGGAGCTAGAAACTTGATTCATGCCCCACGATGAGCGCCAAAAATGTACACTCGAAAGTGTCCCACTCTAAACCCTTCTATCGAAACAATTCCATGAGTTTGGAATGTTCGAATGCCGGGTTAGAGCTCCCTATCCATAGAGTGCAAGAGAGTATATTTCAAGAATAAGAAGGCTCTCTGATGAGCCTTAGAGATACTCTTCTTGCTAGTAAACCATGCAATGAGATGTTCCAAAGACAAGATGCAAGAATGCAAATGTCCCAAGGAGTTCCTCAAGGATGCAAGGCAAATAAAGATTAAGCTAGAATGAATATGAAAAGTGAAGCTATTCTAAGCATGGATGAGAGTGTTACAATCCAAATATTAGACTATATGATTTAAGCTACATGTAAAAATGAAAGCTAAGCTAAGCTAGAATGCCATGGATGAGAGAATGTAGACAAGAAAGAGAAGTTCTCCACAAAGCTCCAAAGAAACCTGTTAGAAAACTTGCAGCATAACAATATTCAAATGAGGGATGGATCCTTTGAGGGGGAAAACTCTCTCCCTTTTAAAGTCGTACGGATGGTAGAGATCAAGATGAAGATGACGGATGATCAATGGTGGAATTCGAAAAGAGGAGTGATCCATGTGCACACACAAGTCAACCAATAGAATATAAGTTGACTTGTCACATAAGACAAAAGTCTCACAAGCCTTTTCTTTTAATTGCAAAATAGAAAAAGGACTCTATGTGTGCACTTTAACTGGGTTAGAAGAATGGGGTCTTTTATTTAATTAAAAGGGGACATATTCTTTTAATCAAATAATGAACTTAGGATAGCATAGTCAAACTATAGGTTATAATCAAATAAATTGATTATTAGCAATTTGGTCTAGGTAAATGATTAAATTAATTTAGCCAAAATGTTGAAAAGGGGGCTAATAGTCTAGATGACCATTTTTAGGTGATTACACATGCATACACTTAAAATTATCAATTATAATATGTATTTATGTATGTATGAGAATAGATCAGTTATATACATGACCTCGACTATAGAAACATGGTTTAGGAAAACTTAAATATACACCTTGAAATAATAGTCTAAAAGTTCTTTTTTCCTATAAAGATGAGAGGAAATATGGCTTCAATGTAGTGTCCAATTTTAAAAATGAATAGAACATATTGTTGCTTGAGGACAAGCAAATTTAAAATGGATGGATTGTCATAAGCCTTGATTGACATAGATAATTCTTTATGTGAATAAATATGACTAGTCAACAACATTTGATATTTCAAGCAAGAACAATTATATAAATAATAATATTGTTATTATACTAATTATCAATTAATGAATATAAATACATGATAGGAAATGCTACCAAATAATAATCTTAATAAATCTTATATGATAATATTACTAAATAAATGTTGAATATATTATTATTATTATTTTTTTTGGTGAAAGGTTGCAAGCCACCATAAATATATTTGTATTAATAAAGCTGGTTCAAGGGCTCATGAAGGGAAGAACTTAGCAAGAAACCCTTCAATCTTTACCCACATTAAAAAAGTTAACTGATATATCACTGCACATTTCAACAAAACTGATAACCTTTGTTAAAAAATTAAATTTATGAATAATACTGATTGACGCGAAGAACAGAATTGTGAAGATGACAAATTTAATACCCAACAACCAGAGCCTCAAAATGACATGCAAAAGGTTATTATAGAACCATATACACTATACCAACATCATATTAAATCCAATACAATGCACTCCAAAAATCTAGTTGAACAAAAATGTAAACTGTTAGTATGGTTCCCACTCCATCTAAGAAGGTTCCTGGTCTACCAAAATGTCCAAGCTGCTCAAGGGGTTATCAATTTGCATGATGTTGATAGGTTGCCAAACTAAAGACCCCATCATTCCAGATTGCACCAATACATCATGATCATGCATAATAAGTTCATCAACTATACTAGCCTTAACTCTTAGTTGTTCACATGTCTGAGGTGATAAATTACCTCTATAGCACCAGATTAGATGCTCCACTTCTCCTAAATTACCCACTCCATTGGAAAAGGAGACCACAAAATTTTGAAAGTCTAAATTACTTTTATCATGCAAAAAACCACTTACCCCTACATAGGGTAACACTCTCATTGTTAATACATACTCATGAAGAGCACTTCTAATACCTTCCATTCCAAGCAGCATATGAAAACCAAGCCTATTTGAAATACACTCCACCAAACTCAAATCTTGGAGGAGGTCAGAAACATATGCAAAGAAATGAGATAAAATATGTGATGGGAGAAAGACATGCACTTGCATTGAACACAAAGTTGTAGAACCCAGAATTTCTCTGAAACAAAGCATGCAGACATCTTAATTGATATTTAGAGTTTCCCTTAACTCATTTGCAGGCACACCACCAAACCATGGGAGTTCACATTCTCTACCTAAGATGAACACTCTATAGTAGCTACACATACTATCATAAATCACCATGACCCCCAAAAACATACAAATACACAATGCACCCATAAAACTCTAGGCAAAGCTACATATTTAAAAAGATTCATGATGATAATAATTAATGAAAAAATAAGGCCACCTTTTTCTTCCTTACACAGAAGCTAGCTCAAGTAAGGACCTTTTGCATGCCATGAGGTGATTTGAATCTTTCAAATTCATTCATGTAATGCACCATAGCTCTCAACTTGCAATTTGTAAATCTCAAAATCTACTAACAAATCTTGAATTGACTTGTGCAAAATTAAATACATCAAATCTGCACCACCCTTATTAAACACTTATTAAAAACTGACATGAACTTCCTATTAATGTTTCATACTAGGTTATAATGAGAACTTGAGCAATAAAACTTTCATTAATTGACTAACTCGGTGAACACTATACCCTTTCACCCTTGGGCAACACTACATAATACACAGTGATCAATGAAACCCGAGCAAACTCAATAAATTTTGCAAAGGTAATTTGGTCAGCTTTGAACCAAGTCACTTGGTAGATAATGAACCCAACCACACTTGGTCAACTTTGCATGGGGTTGTTCAATCCACTTTTCAATAGAATAATTTAGTAATAAATGAACTCAATCATGTTCGATCAATACTGCATGGGGTCATTATCCAATCAACTCGACCAAACCCAAGAAAACTCAGTAAACTTTGCAAAAGATAATTTGGTCAACTTTGAATTGAGTCAAATGAACTTGATCACACTCGATGACCATTGCATGGGGTCATTCAATCTACTTTTTAATCGAGTAATTTGATAATAAATGAACCTAGCCATGTTGGGTCAATACTGCATGGGGTCATTATCCAATCAACTCGACCACACTTGGCCAACTCAACATGGAGTCAATAAATCAACTTTGAACCAAGTAATGTGGTAATCAATGAATCCAAACATGTTCCATCTACACTTCATGGAGACAATCAACTTGCTCTGTACCATGATAGTTGGTAACCACTGCAACCACTCAACAAATGATCAACTTGAGATTCTCCAAAAAAACTTATAACTCAACAGAAATGATAAATGGATCAATCTGGCATTAAATTTTTTTCTCTTTCTAGATTAAGATAAATAAAGAGGGAGGCAAGAGCCTACAACACATCAGTAAATTGCGAGCCTCTCATCGAAGAGGTCTTGGGTTCGAATCTACTCACAATTAACACATAATAATGATTAATCTTAATAATAATAAAAAATAATCTAGGCTTTAGCCGTTTACCTATCAAAAAAAAAAAAAAAGATAAATAAAGAGGGAAAATTGGAAGGTATAAAATTTGTAATTACCTCAATAGCCTTCAAGTCGCAGCCAATATTTGATAAATTATCTATAACCCAGTTTCCCTCCCTAAGGGTATGAGAGAAGTAAACCACTTTAAATTTATCAATCATTTCCCAAACTTTTTCCAAAATATAACCAAATTTCCAGTTCTGTGATTCTTTCTTAACACATGAATTAATAACCACTAAAGAATCCCCCTCAATGTGAATATTAGCTATGCTAAGTTGAAATGCCAGTTCTAAACTAAGTAAGAGTGCCATGGCTTCAACTTTATTATTTGTATGAATTGGTAATTTTTGAGCCAACATACCCAACACCTATCCATTATGATCTCTTATACACACTCCAGCTCCTAATTCACTAGGATTTCCTCTCGAGTAGCCATCAAAGTTTAACTTACAAATTCCCCTAGTAGGGGGGATCCATTTAACCATCTTTCGGTTAAGTTTCTCACAAGGAACTCCTGAAGTAATTAGTTGGTAAGTTGAAGAGGGTAAAGAAGCCCATCTCTTAGCCAAAACAATATCCCAACCAAAGACAATAAGATGTTCAGAGGTTCTTCTAACATAGGATAGTACAACTTCCCAACCTACAACTTCTAATGTTGACAACACAGATTCAAATGTGGAGGGTTGATTTTGAAAAATGCTTTTATTCCTTTCCGACCAAATAGCCCAAATAACTATTGCTGGGATACACTTCCAAATACAGGAGTAAAAAGAGTGGTTAATCGAGGTTGGCCAGTCATGAAACATATCCCATAAGGTGTTAGGAAGGGGCATGCTATAATTTAATTTTTGAAGAATGAAGATCCAACATTGATGTGCCAATTTACACTGAACAAAGAGGTGATCAACATTCTCCACATCCTCCATGCATTTTACACGTTGCATATTGTGAATAATGTTCAATTTTGATAACTTGTCTCCTATCAAGATTGTTCTTTTCAAAGCTAACCAAGCAAAGTTTCCTGCGTTTGGTAAGACTACCGGATTCCAACAAAATTTGAAAGCCTAAAATGATTTATAACCAATTTCTATGTTCTTGGTAGCTGGGTAACCCAATTTAACTAAGTATCTGCCCTCTTGGTGTGGGGCCTAGATCAATGTATCTGGGAGATTAGATACTAAAATAGTCCTTGATTTAAAAATATTAACAAATTCCTTTTTGATCTAATAAGGAATTGGTAACTTATCTGGGTTTTTCCAAGTAACTCTTCCTAACAAAGGATCAATAAACTGAAAATAATTAACAACATAGGAACCCCATTCAGCAAAAAAAATTGTAGTCTAGTTATCAAAAGATGGAGAGTTACATAGCGGAGGGAGGCCATTCCATGAATCCTACCAAAAAAGTGCCTTGGAACCATTATTAATTTTCCAAGTCAAATATCTAGCAACTAAATCTCAGAATTCCACCAAGAAGTTCCAAACAATTGACCCTTTAGGAAAATGCTCCATAGTAAAAATTCTAGAGGAGTCAGAAGAATCTAAATATTTTTTCTAGGAAATCCTACACCATTTAGCCTTAGCTTTCTCATACAAAGACCAAACTAATTTTCCTCCAAAAGTAATATTTCTTAAAGCTAGATTGGGAAGATTAATCCCACCTTGATATTTTTCTAAGACATTTCCTTTAATGAGATGAGAGGGATTTTGCTATTACCTATTTTATTTTATGTCCATAAAAAATCCTGAATGATACCTTCAATTTGCTTGATAATATGCCTGGGTGCAAATAGTATAGAGAAGTAATAATTTGGGATAGCTGATAAGACATACTTGACTAAAAGAATTTTGCTAGATAGAGAAAGCCATCTTACTTTCCAAGCCATAGTTCTGGCTTTAATTCTATTAACTATATTTTTCTAGTAAGAATCTTTATTATTTCCCATGAAAAAAGGAACACCCAAGTATTTAGATGGTAACTTTTCCTCCTCAAACTGAAGAATCTTTTTAATCTTTTGTACAATAGGTGGAGCTGTATTAAAAAAGAAGATTCTAGAGTTAACCATGCTAATCTTCTAACCTAAAAATAGTGAATATTGATCAAGTAAATATTTAATGTTCTTGGCTTCATTAATGTTTGCAGAACCAAACAATAAAGTGTTGTTTGCAAAGAGAGAATGTGTGACTACTAGATCGTTTCCTCCAAACTGGATGTCTTTCCAAAGCTCCAACCATTGAGATTGAATTATGGACCTACTAAAAGCTTTTTCCATCAGAATAAATAAGGCTGGTGAAAGAGGATAGCCTTGTCTGATACCTTGAGAGGATTTGAAGAACCCCTATAGGGAGCCATTAATAAGAACTGAAAAAGTAGCCCCCAAAATACAAGCTTTGATCCATTTGTACCAAGCTTTAGTGAATCTAAATTTTTCCAAAACTTTGATAAGAAAAGACCAATTAACTCTATCATATGCCTTCACCATGTCAAGTTTAATAAAAAAGGTGGGGATTTGGTTTTCTTTAATATGATGAAGAGTTTCACGAGTGAAAATTGCCCCTTCCGATGTCTCCTTGCCTGGCATGAAACCACCCTATTTTGGAGAAATGATGTTGGGCAACAAGACTTGCAATCTAGAATAAATTGCCTTTGTGAAAATTTTATACAGTGTTACATAATGAAATCGGTCTGAAATCAGCAACAGTCTAGGGATCGACATTCTTGGGAATGATGACAATATTAGTAGTATTAAAATTCCCACACATATAACCCTTTCGTCGGGAGGATTCAAGGGCCATAAGTAAATCCCAACCCAGAACATCCCAACATTTCTGGAATAAGAGAGCTGCAAAACCATCAGGACTAGGTGCTTTATCTGGGGGTAGGGATTGAAATATTTTTCAAATTTCCTCCAAAGTGAAGGGTTTCATTAGAGCATCATTATCTTGATCTGATATAATTCTTGGGACCGCCTCTAATAAAGAGTTAAGTTGATGATTGTTTATATCCATTTTCTCTGATGGATCAAGAAGTTCTTTAAAGAATCTGACCCCTTCCCTTTTCATACTTGTCTCATCTAATAATATATTGCCTGTAAGTTGTTCCTTGATTGAAAAAATGGATTTATTTGCCTTTTTTGACTTGCTAAAGCATGAAATTTTTTTTTGTTATGGTCACCATCACTTAGCCATAATTCTCTAGATTTTTGATGCTAATATTCTTCCTCCCTATGACACAACTCCGCCCATTGAAGTTACATCTCTTTCCGACAAGAATATGAAATTGAGTTCAAATCAAAACTAATGATTTCTTCATTAATTTCTTGTTCTTGCTGCACCTTTTTTTTTTCTTCAAAGATATTTTTAAAAACCTATTTGTTACATACTCTATTTTTTCCTTTAAGATATTGGAGTTTCTTATAGAACTAAAACATACTGTTACCTTTTTCCTGTGGAGCACTGACCCACCATTGTCTGACTAATGGGAGAAACATTAGATATCTAAACCACATACTTTCAAATTTAAATGAAGATTTATAACATGATGACTGCTGGTCCACTTTATTATCTAAGGATAATGAAATAGGAAAGTGATCTAAAATAGGGAAAGGGAGAATTTCTAGTGAGAATAGGATAGGTGATATTTTCCATCTTGTGAAACTAAAAATCTGTCAAGTTTTTCTACAATTTGTGGGAAACCATTTCTTCTATTGTGCCAAGTGAAGCATCCATTGGACTTTTCAATTTCAAACAAATTGTTGATAGTGATGAAGTTATCAAAATCCTCCATAATTTTTGGAGATGGAAAAATGCCTCCCTGTTTCTCCTTATTGTTTTGAATTACATTGAAATCACCAACTATGATACAATTTTGCTGTGGTAAAGATCTAATTTTTTTTGAAATGGTATTCCATAGTTTAGCCTTATTTGAAATACTTAAAGGACCATAAATGTTAAAGATAACCATCAAAGTTTCAAAATTTTGAAACTTAAAACATTGCTAACCCAATTCTTCCTCTATTAAGCTACTTGTAAGAACTTTCAAATTCCACAAAGTGATTAAACCTCCTGATGCCCCAACACTAGGACAATGTACAGATTTCCAATATTTCCATTTAGCAATTGACTCCTCATAGTTTTCATTTGATAACTTTGTCTCCTAAAGTAGTATAATGTCACCTCTCGACTCATCAAGTAGTTTTTTAATCCTACTTTTTTGTCAGGGGCATTGATGCCCCTAACATTCTGTGTAATGATCTTCATCCTTCCACTAGAAGGCTCTTAGTCCTTCTAGTGACTAATTTTATTGATTGAAATTTCTCTTTTGAAGTGGATTGAATGCCTACTGTAATTTCTTCTTTAGCTTTTGTGCTTTTACTTTTTCTGCCCTGAGTTTTTGGTGTAGAGGATACCATAATGGGATCTCTAGGTGACTTCATGATTGAAAAGGCTTCTGAGAAATCAAAAGTGGGTCCACATCTAATATTTCCATTAATCATTTGTTTAGGCTAGAAGTCTTTAAGTTGACTTTGATCTTCCTCAAGATTTTCTTTTGAAATGTAAAAAATTAATCACTAGATATGTTGAATTTATTACAATAGTATGAGCCTATGGCAAATACAACAAGAGGTCATTAAAAGCCCATGTATTATGCTAAGAAACCTTTCCTTTTAGAATCATACTTAGCAGAAAATAGTTACAAGGATAAGTCACACCCAATTAAGAGAAATGAGTATTTAAGAGTAGGCTTTGTATTTCATAAATGAAAAAAGGAAGGAAGACTAAAACAACACATGATGTAGCTAAGGAGGATATAAAATAATATTGTATTTGGTGTTGACAAATAGTAGCACCAAATATGAATTAAATCTCAAACAAAAACAACCATGAAAGAATATGGAAGAAATGAAAAAAAATAAAGTCCAAATCAACATTCTAAGTTTGAGAAAAAGACATTTGAATCAAATTTCAAAGTTGGTAAATCAACCAAAGGAACATGGTAACATAGTTCACAAGAGAATAAATTTAAAAAAACTTTCATAAAGGTGAATTTTAAGGAAAGATAATTGCATCTTATAATTTGGAAAGATGTAAAGCATTTTGGAATGAAAGATGAAAAGGTAAGAAAAAGTATATTATATTTTATGTTTTTTTTTCTTTTTGTATATACTTTATTATTTTATTTATTATATATATATATATATATATATATATATATATATATATATATATATATATATATATATATATATATATATATATATATATATATATATATATAGCATTTGAAAATTATTTATATTGATTTTTTATAATTTGATTTTATATTTTTAAAGAAATATATGTTAGTATTTTTATGTGTATGATAGAATTTGATTAATTCATTTAAATGATATTTTATTATTTGATATTATGTTTCTTAAATATAAAGAATTACATATGTGATTGGCCTTGGACAGAAGACATCCCATCCAAGAAGAACCTTAAGGGGTGAGCTCCCAAGAAGATGACAAGGTAGCTATGAGCTAGGAAGCCCAATCTAGAGATGTCCTTAAGATTGGGGTTTAGGATAGAGGGTAGAATAGTGTAGTTATGTTATTTTTACTATAATTATAAATTTTATTTTGTAGGTTTTTCTTGTCCCCAAACTAACCCTAATAGTGGGGACATTATTGTGGAATTAGAGCATGATCTCTCCATCCTGGATGGTAAGAAGATTAAAAAAAAAACCATTCTAAAGAATGTGATGATATACACATACACTTAAACTCATCAATGTGTGTGTGTGTGTGTGTGTGTGTAAGAATATATTAGTTATAAACATGACCTCAACTACATAAATATGGTTCAGGAAAACTTAAATATACACCTTGAAATGATAGTCTAAAAGTTATTTTTTCTTGTAAAGATGAGAGGAAATATGGATTTAGTGTAGTTGTCCAAATTTTAACATGAAGAGAACATATTGTCGCTTGAGGACAAGCAAATTTAGAATGGGTGGATTGTCATAAGTCTGGATTGAAATAAATAACTCTTTATACAAATAAATATGATTAGTAAACAACATTTGATATTTCAAGAAAGAACCATTATATAAATAATAATAATTATGTTATTATACTAATTATCAATCAGGGCCCATTTGGTTGCAAGCGTAGGAATTGAGAATTAGAATAGAAAATTTGAATGAGAATGGGGAATGAAGAATAGGAATGGAAAAATGCAATCCAATCTTGTTTATCCCTTGTTCGGTTATGCAAGCTTAAATATGAATAGGGTTAACTTGCAATCGATGCCATTTGAAAATATTTCTGAAGATGCAATCGGTGCCATTGGAAAATTGCTGAAATATTTGAAAATATTGAAAACAAAGTTCCAGCGCTCACCCCAGGTCAAAGCGGATTTGAAAATTTAATCAAATTTGAGAAAGTTAAAATGAATGCAAGGATAGCAATTCCAATTACAGGTATTTTTTGGAATGGACAAAAGCTCATTTTGGGGCTAAAATGAGAATACGTATTCCTATTTCCTATTCCTATTCCACGCACCAAACAAAGAATACAAATCATATTCTAATTTCCTATTCCTATTCTGGTTGTATTCCAGCAACCAAATGGGCCCTCAATGAATATAAATACATGATAATCAATGTTACCAAATAATAATATTAATAAATCTTATATGATAATATTACTAAATAAATATTGAATATATGATTATTGATATTAATGATAATAATTTATTGATCAAATAATTGATTATGATACATATCATATATATTAAATAGAGAACATTATTCAATGACAATAAATCTCAATACAAATGAGATAATATTTACAAATTAACATTCAATATTATATCAAACCAGAGGTCATTAAAAGCCAACATATTATTGTAAGAAATGTCTCCTTTTAGAATCATACTTAGCGGGAAAGAGTTATGTGGATAAGTCACACCCATTCAAGAGAAATGAGTATTTAAGAGTGAACATTGTATTTCAGACATCATAAAAAGAAGGAAGACATAAACAAAACATGATGTAGCTAAGGAGGATATAAAATAATAATATTACATTTGTTGTTGACAAATAGCACCAGAAAATATGATTTAAATGTCAAACAAAAACACTATGGAAACAACCACTAAAAGAATATGGAAGAAATGAAAACAATAAAGTCCAAATCAACATTTTAAGTATGATAAATATTTCAGTCAAATTTCAAAGTTGGTAAATCAACCAAAGGGACATGGTAACATAGTTCACAAGAGAAGTTTAAAAAAAGTTAAATAAAGGTGAATTTGAAGGAAAGATAATTGCATAGTTTCTTCTTATAATTTGGAAAGAGGTAAAGCATTTTGGAATGAAAGAGTCTAAAGTAAGAAAAATATATTATATTTTATTTTAGTTTTACGTTTTGTATATATTTTATTTATTGAAGTTATATATATATATATATCATTTTAAAATTATATTCATTTAAATGATATTTAATAATTTGATTTTATATTTTTTTAAGAAATATAGTATGCGTATAATAGCATTTGATAAATTCATTTAAATGATATTTTATTATTTGATATTATGTTTTTTAAATATAAAGAATTAGATGATGTGTTATGAGATATTATAATTTTTTTATGGATCTAAGTAATTGATAAAAACTTTTATAGTGTTAGTGTAGATTCTGTGATTATCTCTATATGAAGCCCTATATGCAAGTATATAGTTTTAAGGTTGTCTCTATATGAATGACTAAGATGGAATCTCATAGTGCTAGTTCAAGAAGTGAGATCCTTGTATAAATGGCTTTCTTACTAGTGCAAGCTCAATGAGTAACCCTGTATGAATGACTATATGAGGAATGGATAATATTGTGACACCATGGAGATTAATGGTACTCGAAGCATGAGGTATGTGAGACTTTAAGATCTTCATTTGACCAACATGCTTGAGAATTAATATATCATCTCCATGTGCTAGAATATTCTAATGATGTCAACATATGCATATGTGATTGGCCTTGGATAGAGGATGTTCTGTCCAAGAAGAATCTTAAGGGGCGTGCTCTCGAGAAGACAATAAAATATCTATGAGCTAGGAAGCCTGATATGGAGTCATCCTTAAGATTGGGGTTTAGGTAGAGGGTAGAATAGTGTAGTTATGTTATTATTATTATGATTCTAACTTTGATTTTGTAGGTATTTATTGACCCCAAACTAACCCTAATAATGAGGATATTACAACTACCAAATTTTCACTCTTTTGAAGTGAGCTCAATTAAGAGCCAACCCTATTAAAGGTTATACAACACACTGTTAAATGTGACCTTGTTAAAGGATTTAATCACCCTTTTAGATGATTTAATCACCCTTTTAAGAGTGACCTTTTTAAAGGACTTTGGATCATTCCATTAGAATGTCACCTTGATTAAAGGATTTACAAAATTACTGTTAGGTCAACCTTGATTAATTTTTTTTGAATAATACAATGGTTAGAATGTAACAATAGGTTTGATCTATAAAGTACAAATCACTTTACAAATTTAGATCTTCACTCTCTCATCTATTGGTTCATTGATTGGCCTCCATTCACATCTCCATCATTGATATGCTTAGCATATCCTCAAGCAATCACCCTTCACCAAAGTCTTCACACTTCATAGATGTTGTTCTGATCTTCACAACTTCTTGTCAAGATCACCAATCCACTATGAACCAACCTTCAAATTCATTCCTTATGTCTCCTGAAATAGGAAATTTTGATATTTTTCTACTTAAACATTACCGTTGATCTTAGGGTTAGGTCAGATTTATTAAATCCTTTCATCTTTTTGTTCTCCTTCTTCTTCTAGAAACTTCTAATCAAATCCTTTCATTTGTCTCATGCATTAAATAATCCAAATCATCAATCCTTATCTTCCAATTTCTTTGACTAACACAAAATTCTATCTCAGCCTCAAATCTATTTCTTTTTCAAACTATAACTTTTGTTGTCACTTGGAAATTACCATGTTCTTCTTCTCAGTCATCATTGTATAGCTCAATTCACACTATACTATCTTACTTGACATCAATAGGTTCACTCGGCCATTACTAAGATGGATCACTACTAACACTTATGCATACATTTTCTTGGCAATAATTAGCATTTGACTTGAACTATTTTGTTCAAATTCTAGTTAAGTTCCTTAATCTTCAACTTCAACTCCTTCATTAACTATGCAATACTAACAATCAAGCTTATCCTTTTGACTTGTTTTGACTCTAGGCTTTATCCAAGTGTCTTCTTTTCATCATAGATTGATTAAGCAATCCATTATCTCATTAAAGACTAACTTATCAAGCACTCATTGTATTTCCATGATACTTAACATATCTCAACTCAACCTTTCACTAGGTCATCTCATGATATCTTCTTTTCAAATCCTCCTCATCAATAAAATGATATGGCACCCTAAACTATTAGTTTCCAATTGTATAATTTCCCAATTGTAGTTTCTAACAATCAATTATCCTTAGGTCCAAATGTATCATTTAAAATTTTCAAAACTACAAGTAACTTAAATCTAATCATTAAGAAACCTAGTCTCTATAGAAACTTATTAGTAACATAAAACTTGCATTCTAGTGTCCTAATAATAAAAAACTTTCATAATGTAAAATATTAATAGTAAAACATCTCAAATAATATCCACACAAGTATGAAACTAGGACTTAACATGGAAACCCAATTTACGAAAAACCACCAGCAACATGTCACCAATTTTTTACTCTTTTGAAGTGAGCTTTGTTAGGAGAAAATTGTGTTAAAGGTTACAATACACACTGTTAGCTATGATATTGTTAAAGGGTTTAATCACCCTATTAGGAGTGGCCTTGTTAGAGGAATTAAGTACATTCCATTATAATGTCACCTTGATTAAGGGATTTACAAATGATTGTTGTGAGTGTTAAATATGAGCCTTTGAATTAACCACACACTTCAACATGATCATTGTTTGTCAAGTACATCTAGGAATGAACATGAGATTATTCATCTTGAATATCTACACAAGGTGATCTATTTCCTTCTATCTAGACAAGGTTTTACTATGTGCTCTTAGAATTGAGAGTTCAATAACTAGACCAACTAGTCTGAAGGATTTAATCTAGATGAATGCAAGATTAAGATAGGAAGTATGCAAATTAATCTAAGAACAAGATAATAAAATTACTCTAAATGAATTCATTCTAATCTATATGAGAAAGAATATGGAAGCAATGGAGTTGTGAATCCAAAATGCTTGAGTGCTCAATGCAACAACTATATTATACTCATCAACTACATCCCCTTCTAAATGAGAGGTCAAGGGTCTCTTTTATAGAATCTCAGAACCAATCAATGGCCAAGATCATACCTGATGAACGGGTCAAATTAGAGGAGAGATTGAGTCTTGGATTATTGCAGGAGTTGAATGAGATGAATTAGGAAGGAATATTGATTTATTCAATTAAATACAACCTCATAATCTAATACACTAATTAACTAAATAATTAAATTCAACAACTAGGATGAGGGTATTTAATTAAATCAACTATATTAATTCCATTTCATGTGTATTAGCTAAAAAGGTGAATTTAATTTAATTAAAGTACTAAGACTTTGTGATTAAACTAATTTTATTAGAAGATTAGTTTTTCCAATTTAAGTTGATATTTAGGAATTAAATAAAGTATGCGATTAATGCAAATGAGGGGATATCTGTATTTGAAACTTAGGTAAAATTAAGATAATTAGAATCATAAATGATTAGTTTAATAGGACTTAATTGATCAAAGAATTGATGTTGTAAGATCAATGCACCAAAATTAGTTCATAATGCCAATGTGCTAATTTTGGGGTATTACAACTATTAGGTCAACCTTTATTAAAGGATTTTAACTAATACAATGGTTATAAAGTAACAACATGTTGATTTGAATAAATACAACTCACTTTACAAATACAGATAACAAATTTGGTTCAACAACTAACTCATTAACTGGCCTCCATTATTATTTATATCACTATTTTGCTTGGCTACCCTTCAAGAAATCACTCTCCACCTCAATAATTTACTATTCAACCCTCTTCTAAAATTTTCCAATCAATTGAATCAACAACTACTCCAACCACATTAGGTTATCCCTTGTGCCTCCTTAAATAGGTAGCTTGATCATTTTCCACTTAACATGACCATTGATCTTAGGGTTATGTTAGATTCATCGAATCCTTCCATATTTTTGTTTCCTCCTTCCTCTTCTAGAAAATTCTCAAAAATTCTCATTGAATCCATGCATAGAAATGATCAAACATCATTTCCCTTGCATTAAATATTCCAGTTAATCAATTCTTATCTTGAACACACTTTCCATATTCTAAGAATTCAACTATGTCAACCAAGAAATTAAATTCCTAGACAAACTATAAAATGTTATCACTCGAGCAACATTATGTTCCTTGACCTTGGTTATCACTAGATAAATCAATCATCACCAAACTAAATTACTTGGATTACACTTTCCTCACTTAGTCCAAATATTGATGCTCAGTCTGACTTCTCTATTACTTTGTCTTTTACTGGTGCTCAGTTTACACTGAATTTTCTCAGCTTTTATTATTTATTTGGTTGACACCAGCTTAGCTCAACTTCAATTATAAGTTCCTTAATCTTCTACTTTGAAGCTTAATTAAGCCTAAGTATTTGTTCTTTATTGAACATCTCATCTAGGATTTAACTCAAATATCTTTTCTACTTAGTATTATGATTATACAATAATATTTCCAAAACCTAACTGATCAAGTTCCCATTGTAATTCCACATAACTCAACCTTTCCACTAGGTCCTCTTGTTATCCTTTTTTCTCAAATCCTCTTCATCAATCATCTTGATATGGAACTCTACTCAGGTAGAAACTATCTCACCAATAAAGTTTGATATCAACGATAACATAATAATTATTCTGACTATAGTTCTAATAATCTCCCTCTTTGGCATTGATGAAAACACCTCTAGTTACTATGCAATCCAAAAAATATTTAATTTCTTCAAGAAGCTCCCACTATGCTCAATATAGTAGTATCCTTAGTTTCATTTTGATTCTTATCAATGAAAATCTAATATGAAACACATAGAATCCCTCTATCATATTAGAACTTTAAATAAATTAGCTCCCTCTCTGATTAATAACTCCTGAACTTCTAAATTTATTGATTGATGGTAACACCTTTCACTAATCTCTATCTTTATGCACTCTCTCTATTTGCAACATCTCTTCCTTTTTTGTTCCTCATATGGTAATTGCATAACTGATTTAATTATTTTTCACTTTTGATAGTAATTGTATATTCTCTCCCTCTTTGACAAAAATGCCAAAAAAACATCCATACCATCCAAAGAACACTACAATAATCAAGTATTAGAAGGATACTTTAAAATTTTCAGTTACCTCCAAGTCATACATCTTCAACATGTAGATATATCATGGCTAGTTCTCTGAGATAGGTTCTCCTTCTATTATCTTTTCTTATGGCTGATTCAACATCTTGTGCTACTCACTTCATAGCTTTAGGAAAGTCCTAAATTGTGATCTTCTGCATCAACTTGTAAGATATTCTGATCAACACATTTGATGTAGAGCTCCATATTAGCTTAAGTAGCCTTAGTTAGTGAAATCACCCCCAGTTTACTTCTTATATATTCATGTGCATCCTTAGGTAAATCTTTTGTGAATATATCAACAATATGTTCCCTTCTATTCACATACTCTAGTCTCACTTCATTTTGTTGTACCAACTCTCTCAAGTAATGATATTTGATAGCAATATGCTTGATCTTTGTATGCATCATAGGATTTTTAGATATGTTTACAACACTTGTGTTATCATAGAATACAACTACAAGTTCAATGATCTCTTCCTTCATTCCTTTCAACAATTTCTTGATCCATACTATATTAGAACAATTAACTATTGTAGCTACATAGTTAGCTTCTGTTGTAGATTGGGAGATGCAATTTTTCTTCTTACGTGCCCATGAAACTAGTTTTTTTCCTAGAAAGAAAGCTTCACCATTTGTACTCTTTCTATCATCAACATTTCTAACCCAATTTGCATCAAATACACTTTTAGTTCAAACTTGTCATTGTTCTTATAATACAATCCATAATCCTCTTCTCCTTTTAGATATCTCAATATTATTTTTCACATCCATCATATGATTCTCTTTAGGATTTGAAAAATATTAGTAACAATCCCAACTATTAGTGCAATATCTAGTCTACTATGAACAACATATTGAAACTTGGTAATTATT
Organism: Cupressus sempervirens; assembly: GCA_028749045.1. NCBI lineage: Eukaryota > Viridiplantae > Streptophyta > Pinopsida > Cupressales > Cupressaceae > Cupressus > Cupressus sempervirens. The sequence continues at coordinate 477,261,196 of CM053787.1, forward strand.
TATATATACAAGGTTTGGTTCACATCAGTAGAACCATCATTCTTGAAATTTTATCTCCAATAGCCATATGTGTTCCATCTGGTCTTGAGTCTTCCATTCCATAAGCTTTTAGTATCTCCTTGATATTTGATTGAGTAATGTAGATACCTTTCTTCATTTGATACACTTCTAATCCAACTAAAAAAATGATTTCTTCAAACATAGTAATCTCAAAATCTTGTATCACTTGATCTAAAAATGACTTACACAATGAATCCTTGCCTCCAAATATGATATCATCTACAAATATCTCAACCAAAATTATCCCTTTCTTATATTCACTCTTCATGTATAGATTTCCATTATCATTAGTCCTTAAAAAACCAATCCTTACCAAATCTATATGCAATGTTTCATTATATTCTCTAGGGGCTTTTTTTAATCCATACAAAGCTTTGTGCAACTTACATACCATACCACTTTTTTTTTGTATCGAAAAATACTTCAAGTTGTTCAATGTAGACTTTTTCTTCCAAGTTTCCATTTAGAAATGCATAATTAACATCCATTTGGTATACTTTGAATCCTTTATACATAGAATAAAGAAGTAGGGTCATTACTCCTTCCAATCTTGCAATAGGGGAAAATATCTCCCCATAGTCAATACCTTCCTCTTGTGCATATCCCTTATAAACTAACCTTTCTTTGTTTCTTGTGACTTAACATTTCTCATTCAACTTGTTTCTAAATATCTATTTTGATCCAATAAAATTCTTGTATTTTGGTTTATGTACCAGTGACTAGGTTTTCTTGTTCTCTATATTCTCAATCTCTTCATTCATTTCTTGGATCCAATGTTCATTATCCAAGGTATCCTTCACCAATTTGGGCTCAAATTCACATAGTAAACATGTGTCACTTATTAGAATTTTTCTTGTCATAACTCTAGAGTATTTGTCTTGAATGATTTTATTAGGTGCATGATGTCTTCTTAAGTAATTTTCAAGTGCAGGCTCTTTTCTTATTTCTTCTTCTTTAGGTTCATCTTGCAAATTTTCTTTAGTTAGCACTTCATGCATCTCTTATTATTCTTCTGGTTGTTTAGAACTACTTATTGTTTCTCGACAAGTTTTGCAAATCACTTAGTATGCACTTCCTAATGCTCGACACCAATTACCTGATGTTGTAACTCAGTATGTACTGGCTACTACTTCTCAAGAGATTTCCTGTCTAGTTTGGGTGAGGTGCTAGGCTCACCTTCATTAATATCTATAAATATTCTGTAATCATCAAGTTCATTTTTACATTTAACTTCATTCTTTTCTACATATTCATCAACTTTCACATTTGTACTTTCCACAACTTTTTTAGTGTTAGAGTTCAAATACTTATATACTTTTCTCTTAGTGGAAGAACTTAAGAATATGTTTACATCACTTTTAGCATCAAGTATTCCATTTCTATTATCTTTTAATATGTAGCATTTGCCTCCAAAAACTTTGAAATACTTCACATTAGGTGCATTTCTATACCATATCTCAAAAGGCTAAGGTTTGTACCTTTCTTGATTTATACTCTGTTCAAGGTATAAATAATTGTACTCACAACTTCTCACAAGTACTTAGGTGCAACATTCTTCACAATCATCAATTTCCTAGCACAATACATGATTGATCAATTCCCCCTTTCAGCTATTTCATTTTATGGAGTGGTCCTAGGTGTAGGCATTTATCTTTTGATTCCTCTATTATTGCAGAATGTGTTGAATTCCCTAGATATGAATTCACCTCCTCTATCAAATGTGAGAAACTTCAAGATTTTACCAATTTCTTTTTCAAATCTAGCCAAATACCACTTAAACATTTGAAATGCATTAGATTTTTCTTATAGAAACATCAAAGTCATCATTTTAAAGTAGTCATCAGCAAATAGAATAAAATATTTGTCACCATAATATCTTTGCACACCAATAGGTCCATAAAGGTCAAGATGAACCAGCTCTAAAATAACATCAAAAGTATAAGTGTTTCTCTTGAAAGTAGACTTTTTCATTTTTCCTAACTAACATTGTTTACACATCACATTATCAGGCTTCTTCAATTTTGATAACCCTTTTTCTTTCTTCATCTTACTAATTCTTACCAAATTATTAAAGTTCACATGAAAAAGCCTCTTATATCATAACCATATGTCATCACATTTTGAAAACAGAAAAGCATTATTAGATAAGACAAGTCACCTCTTGTTTGGTCTCTACTTCCAATGAGTTTTGCTAAACCAATGTAGATCTTAGCCTTCTTGTGCTAAAATTAAACTTTGTATCCTGAAGTCTTCAACTGTGCTACACACAATAAATTGTAGTTAAGTCCTTTAACCTAATAAGTATTATCACATCTAATCTTATTAGTCAATTTTATTGACCCTTTTCCTTTCAAAAAATTGTTAGCATGAATACTGATGATATTCCTTTTGGTGGAGTACTCTAATTATTGGAGAACATATGATAGTAATGACATGTTGCATTCATGACTATGTTTGTCATTTATGTCAACATAGTAGCAATTCTATGAAGACTGATAGATTAGAAAACATTAATCATGGTTGTATCAACAATGTTTTGATGTTTGGGTAATGCATGATTAAGGACATGTTCCACACTATGTCCTGATGATGAGGTTAACTATGTGTAACATCAGTTGAAGAAATATAGATAATATATGTGATTTACAAAGAGCATTGCAAAAAAAAAGAGTACCTATTAAGAGGTTTTTGATGATTGAATTTTATCTCTTAATAGAGATATAATTAGGGTACACAAAGTTATATAGTGATAGAGGATAGTTTGATGATGACATCACCAAGTGCAAAAAGCTTGAAGTTGTACATGTGAGAAGTTGTATAGACTATGAGATGATAGAGCTATGTGATTGTGAAATAGTTAATTATCTTATTGTGGTCCTATTATAATTAATTGGAAAAGCCTCAAGGCTGACTCAAGGATTTTTTTTGAGGACTTGATATAAAGGAAAGTTTTTTCCTTGATTGTGAAGTGTATAATTGGATGCAAAGTGTTTAAGTAAGTGTGAACAAGAGCAAAGTGTCTCATAAATGTGAGTAAGTGATCCAAAGGATGTATGATTTGGTATCAAGATCGAAAGGAGCAGAAGTCTGGTTGACATGAAAGAGAAAGAGGAAGGAAAAGTATAGTTGAAATCTATTATTCTACAAGGAATAATATAGAGATCATTTGGAGAGTGGGTTCATTGGTCTTGCCCCTAAAGCTGTTTGGACAATGCATCCATCTACCTTCTACAACTCCTAATTAAGGGTTGGCACAACTCCTAATAGGGACTAATATTTACTAAATGTTTTCATAGACTCTAATAGGGTCCATGCTCTAGAAAGGAATATTTATATTAGTACATCATCTTGTGGGTACCATCCCCATCGGGTTTTCCCTCTAATCAATAGTTTCCCTACTTAAAATATATGGTGTTATTGTGCATGAGTATATTGTTGTGATTTATTATTATATTGCTCATATGGTTAAGATTTAATAAGGTTGATAATTATGACAATAATTGGATAATTGATTCACCCCCCTTCTCAGTTATATTGATGGACTATATATTCTAACAATTGATATTAGAGCCTCAAGTCCTTGAAGAGAAAGCTTAACATCTTTGGGAGATCTAAGTCCTAAGTTAAATAGAGGAAATTTTGACACCCAAAAGGTAGAGCTTCTTAGTGAGATATTAGAATTGTGTATAAAATTGAGTATTGAGTTTCCATACCCAAAATCCTTTTGTTGCATACAAAAGAATAGAATCACCCATAAAGACATATCCAAATTTGAAGAAGATAAGAAGGTCAAATAATATATTGATCTACTTTTGAAAAGCAATCCCAAAGGTATGAAATTTTTTGTTTGTTGGACATGTAAAGAGTTTGGTAATTTTTTATCCAGATGTCCTAAGAGAGAAAGAAAAACTAGAAAGAGTTCACTTTTTGATTACGATGAATAATTTAAAGCAACCATGGAAAGATTATTGAATGACTATTATGATAAAGATAGTGATCTTGAATTGGTTAAGAAAGATGAAGTAATAGAAGATATAGCTTTGTCAACTATTATTGATCTAAAGGCTTGTAGAATGCTATGCAAATTGTTGAGCAAAGAGGAGAACAAAGGTTTGAACCAAGAGAAGTAATAACAGTCAAAAACTCCTACCTCTAGCAAGAACTTGACAAAGAATCACCTTTTGAGTAGATAATTCGAAGCTAAGACAAAGGGGTGATGATAAGAAATAGAGTAAATGAGGAATTATGTTTGATTTCTCAAGTTGAACCTAAGAGTGCTGATGAGGCATGCAAAGATGATGATTAGATTCAAGAAATGAAGGAAGAATTAGGTTAGATTGTGAAGAATGACACATAGGAATTAGGCCCTAGGCCTAAATACAAGAATATTATTGGAATTAAATGGGAATTCAGAAACATGATGAATGAACAAGGCAAAGTTGTAAGAAGTAAGGCTAGACTGGTATTCAAAGGATATTCACAGCAAGAAGGAATAGATTATGAGAAAACATATGCCCCTTTAGCTAGAATAGAAGCAATGAGTATATTCTTGGCTCATGCAAAAAATAAGAAGTTCAAAATGTATCAAATGGATGTCAAATCAACCTTTCTGAATGGAGAAATTGAAGAAGAGGTATACATTGATTAGCCTAAAGGTTTCCCTATGATAGAAGAAAAAGATATGGTATACAGATTAAAGAAAGACCTATATGATCTAAAACAAGAACCTAGAACCTAGTAAGCAAGTTTGGACAAGTACTTGGCAAAGCTTGGATTTGCTAAAGGTACGATATATACTAACTTGTGCTTGAAAAAAATGAAGAATGATTTGCTAATAATAGAAATATTTTTTAATGACATAATTTTTGGAGGCGATGATGAAGCAAGTGATAGTTTTATTGAAGAAATGAAGAATCAGGTTTTAAATTGTTGATAACAATTAATCAATTGTATATTGTCATTGATGTTACACAAATTTTATACTCTTATCGAGCACCACTAGTTGGAACCAAGTTCAAAAGTCTCTAGTATTCAAGAAGAAAATTTTTAGAAGAAGAGAGGTTTAGGAATTCTTGTAATTTGAGTTGGGTTGGTTACTAAAGGAGTATAGTGTAAACCAAGTTAGGTTGGTCGCCAAGGAACTTAGTTGTAATTGAGTGACCCAGTTTTAGCCAACTTTCAACATATTAGTTTCATCCATTTATTGCTTTATGCAACCTGAGTCAGTGAATGTTATTTGTGTTGGAAATCTAATTGAAAAGCTCATTGTTGAAGATCAAAGGAGGAGATTGTTGCAAAGAAGGAAGATTTTTTTTTTCAATCATTGTTTTGTCATTGATGTCAAAACTTGCTATTTGTAGGAATGACATTTTCTTATAAGATCCAAGTACTATCACATAGTTGATTGATGAAGAGGATTTGATCAACAAGATGTAACAAGAGCACCTAAGGGAAAGGTTGAGTTATTGTGTTATAATGAAGTGCAAGGATTAGTTAAGACAATGGTTAAATGATGTATTGATAACATACTTAAAGATACAGAGGATTGGTTACACTTTGAAACATTGGAGGAAGAAGTTCTAACAAGGTTGACTGCAAAGCTTAAACTAAGATCTTTAGTGGGTGCCGAGCAAGCTAGTTAAAGTTGAGAAAATTCTTAGTTGGAGCCAAGTAACAAAATGTTCTAGTGTGTGCTAAGTGAAGTTCAAGTGCCAAGCATCAAAAAAATCTTAGTTGGTACCAAGTGATCTTTAGCTGCCAAGCATTAGAAAAAACACAGTTGATATCGAGTAACATAGTATGTGTTGAGCACCAGTATTTCAATAGTGCCGAATTGCTGCATTATTTTCAAATGATGAAAATTCACCCAATCTAAGTCGACAAAGTGGTTACCTTGAATTTTTTGAATGATTTGGAAGATAAGGATGATGAGCTGGTGGCACAAAATTTTATGTAAAGCATTTTTGGGCGAATTCAAGAGTATTATTCAAGAAGTTTCTAGAGGAAGAAAAATGGCTTAGATGCAATGAATCCTACCTAATTCATATGAGTTGAAAGTAAAGGATAGAAGAATCATATGGGAAATGGAACTCTAAGACTTCTATTTAAGGATTCATAGACCAAGAAGAAAATGCTGCTGATACTATTCCTGCTGAAGAGCTAAATTGCGAAGTGGTCAAAAGGGTGTCAAGGAGAAGACATCTAGGAGAAGGAAGAGCATAGAGGCTGTACTTCTACAAGTGGTCATGAAGAAAATATTGCACTGGTACATTGAGCATGGAGACTCAAGGAGACTAAGCTTGAAAGGAGGGCAAGTTGTGAGAGTTGTAGTGATTGAAGGCTAGGCAATGGTATGAGCTGAGAAGTGATCTGAGATCTGCAAGTTAAGTTGTATGTTACAGTCAGGTCAAAGATTTTCTAATACTCTCTAGCAATTGTATTAGATATGAAAATCCTATGGAATTAGGTTGGTTTAATAACCATTTGTAAATCCTTTAACAAGGTGGCATTCCAAGTGAATGTCCTAAAGTCCTCTAACCAGGCCCACTTCTAACAGGGTGGCTAAATCCTCTAACAAGGTCACATTTAACAGTGTGTTGTAAGCCTTTAATAGAGTAGACCTTTCATAGGGCATCACTTTAGAAGAGTGAGAATTGAGTAGCATGTTATTGGTGGTTTTTTCCAAATTAGGTTTCCATGTAAATCACTATGTTATGTGTTAGTTTCTTGTGGGTTATGCTTGTATGTTGATTTTTAGTAACTTGTTGGTTAGAAAAGTTAAAGGTTAGATGAATGAATAGTTGAATGGGCTCACTATACTTAGTGAAAAGTTTGAATACAAAATTTGTACCTTGAATAATTGATTCACCCCACTAGTTATTCTAAAGCATTTCTAACAATTGGTATCAGAGCAATTTGTTGATTTAGTTTCAAGGTACTAGAAGCAGGAAGATCAAGATGTCTAAGAGAGAAGTTCCTAAGCTTAACAAAGATAAGTTTGCTGCATGGAAGAGTCTGATGAAATTGCACCTTGGATCAAATGGTGGCTATGCACAAACCTCAATTACAACAGAACATGTAAATCTAGCAGGACCTCTCTTACTGCAGATGATGTGAACAAAAAGAAGGAGCACAATCAAACAATGCTGGAAATTTCCTTTGCACTTAGTTGTGCAGAATATGATGACATCACAGATTGTGACACTATATTCAAGATGTGGAAAGCCTTATTAGATATCTATGGAGGAGATCAGAATGTCCAAAGAGTAAAGAGAAAGAGCCTAATAGGAAAGTTTGATGACATGAAAATGGAGGAAGGAGAAAATGCTACTAAGTATGCTACAAGAATGAAAGAAGTGGTAAGTGCAATAAGAAGTCTAGGAGGTTAATTGGAAGAAGAAAATATCATTAACAAATACTTAAGAACTTTTCTCCCTATCTATGCTATTAGAGTTTCAGCCATCCAAGAGCTAACGTGTGTACAAGGAAACACACTAACCATTGAAGGAATAGTGGGAAGACTTACTACATTTGAACTGTCAAATTTTGAAAACTACAGACCTAAGAACTTTGAATCTAATTTCAAGGCCAAGATGACAATAAAAGATACCAAGGAAGAGTAATCAAGCAAAAAGAGAAGAAAAGGAAAACATACATCTAGTGATAGCAGTGTAGATGAGGAAGATGTGGAATAGTTAGAAGCACTACTAGCTAGGAGATTCCATAGAAGCAAATGTAAATTCAAAGGTAAGCTCCCTATCATATGTTTCAATTGCAATGAAGTAGGTCATATTGCTACAAGATGTACACAAAAGAAGAATTATAAAGAAGAAAACAAGTATAGGAACAAGAGAGAAGATGATAACAAAGGTTACAAAGAAAAAGGCAAGAGATGCTACATTGTTGAAGAAGATTCTGATGAGAATGATGATCAAGTAGTCTATGTGGCCATGAAGGATGAATTAGATAAAGATGAAAATGAAGCAATAGAATTGGTTAACTATGTGAACAATAATGACAAGTGGATCATAGACAGTGGATGCTCACATCACATGGCAGGAGACAAAAGTAAGTTCATTACCTTTACTCAATATGATGGAAATAGTGTTCGATTTGGTAATGATGTTAGATTTGGTAATGATGCTCCATGTCAAATCAAAGGAAAAGGTTCTATTAAACTCACAGAGAAAAATTCATGTGATAATGCATACTATGTTGAAGGATTGAACTACAACTTGTTGATTGTATCATAGTTAGATAATGTAGGTTACAAATTTGAATTTGGAAACAAAACTGCTAAGATCTATGACACTGATGGAAATATGATAGGAAAAGGTGAAAAAAATAGGAGTAATCTATTTTACCTAGGTATAGAAGACGCAACATGTCTTGTTGTTAGATTTGATGATGTGTGGTGATGGCATAAAAGACTGTGTTATGTCAACTTTGATAATCTGATCAACATTAGCAAGAAGAAATAAGTTAGAGGGTTGCCCAAATTGAAGAAACCTGAAAACACAATGTGCAAACAATGTCAACTAGGGAAGATGACTAAGTCTAGCTTCAAAAGAAAAACATACACTTCCAAAGAACTACTAGAGTTAGTCCATATAGACTTATGTGGTCCAATAGAAGTACAAAGCTACCTAGGAGACAAATACATAATGCTATTTGTAGATGACTATTCTAGGATGATGATTGCTATTTTTTTAAAGAAAAAATTTGATGCATTTCAAATGTTTAAGTGGTATTTGGCTAGAGTTGAGAAGGAAATATGAAAGAGTCTAAAATTCTTAAGGTCAGACAAAGGAGGTGAGTTTACATCAAAGGAGTTTAAAATGTTCTACAATGACAAAGGTATTAAAAGGAAAATATCAGAACCAAGAACTCCACTGCAAAATGGTATTGCTGAAAGAAGGAATAGGTTAGTGATTGACTATGCTAGAACTTTGATGATGGAGAAAAATGTTGCACTAAAACACTGGAGAGAAACTATAAGTACTACAGTCTACACACTGAATAGAGTTCAAGTCAATAAAGGTACAAATGCAACACCTTTTGAATTATGGTATGGTCACTCACCTAATGTTAAACATTTCAAAGTATTTGGATGTAAATGCTATATTCTTAAGGATACTAGAAATGGCAAGTTTGATGGAAATGGTGATGAAGGCATATTCCTTGGATACTCCACTGGAAGTAAGGCATATAAGTGTTTGAACACTAACACTAACAAGATTGTGGAGAGTACAAATGTAAATTTTGATGAGCATGCAAAAGTTCAAGTTGATAAATTCAAGCAATCAGAGGATTATAGATCCTTTGTATAATTTTATGAAGGAATGACTTTTGAAGACAATACTGCAAATCAAGTTGGGAATCAGCAACAAATTTTAGCATCTGCCAAGTCACAGCCAATGAATGCCGAGTTGCATTCATAAGCTAAGCTACAAAATGTAGAAAATGCACATTCTAGTTCTAAAAATAGTATACATGAGAGGAATGATAAAGTGCCAAATGAAGAAGAACAAAATGACTATGAAGCTGAAGGATCAAACATGGAAAGAAGGAAAAAACCAAGATTAGCCAAGTATGTGAGAAGACATCACCCTGCAGATCAAATCATTGGTGACAAGGATTCCAAACCAATGACAAGGAATAGATTGAGGAATGAATCATGTCTGTTGAGCAAGGTTGAACCTAAAATAGTGAAAGATGCACTGCAAGATAATGACTAGTATAAAGCCATGGAAGAGGAGAAAGATCAGATTGAGAAGAACAAAACATGGACCCTTTTTCCTAGACCAACTGATAAGAATGTGATTGGTACCAAATGGTGTTTGGAAAAAAACTTGATGAGAACGGTAAGATAACAAGAAACAAAGCCAAATTAGTTTGCAAAGGCTATGCACAAGAAGAAGGACTAGATTATGGGGAAACATTTGCCTTTGTTGCAAGAATGAAAGGAGTAAGAACATTACTTGTGTATGCTGCATACAAAGGTTTCAAATGTACCAAATGAATGTGAAGTCTACTTTTTTGAATGGTATACTAGAAGAGGAAGTCTACATAGAACAACCAAAGGGATTTGTTGATGAGAAGAACAAGGACATGGTCTGCAAACTGCACAAGGCACTTTAGATATTGAAGCAAGCTCCTAGAGCATGGTATGAGAGACTACAGAAATACCTTGTGAAAATAGGATTTGAGAGAAAAAATGACAACAACAACTTGTACATCAAAGTAGAAAAAGGTAAAGACATTTTAATATCATAAATCTTTGTTGATGATATAATATTTAGAGGAAAAGATGTTCTATGCAAAGATTTTGCTGATCAAATGAAGCATGAATTTGAGATGTCTATGTTTGGAGAAATAAAATTCTATTTTAGATTACAAGTATATCAATTGAAGCATGGCACATTTGTGACCCAATACAAATACCTCAAGAGATACTCAAAATATTTGGGTTAGAAGACTCAAAACTAGTTAACACACCAATGGCAACATGCCATAAGCTATCCAAGAATGATGAATCAGCTGAAGTGAATTAGACATTGTATAGATCAATGATTAGAAAGCTACAATATGTTGTACATAGTAGACCATACATTGCATTAGTTGTTGGAATAGTGGCAAGATTTTCTACAAATCCAAGAGAAAATCAGTTAATGGTAGTGAAGAGAATATTGAGGTACCTGAAAGGAACTGATGACTTTGGCTTATACTACAAGAGGAGTGAAAAATTTGAACTGAGAGCCTACACTAATGCAAATTGGGGAGGAAACATTGATGATAGAAAAATAGTAGTGGAGGAGCACTTTTCTTAGGAAAAAGGTTGATTACATGGACCAACAAAAAGGAAAGTTGTACCTCATAGTCCATTGCTAAAGTTGAATATGTTGTAGCTACAATAAATTGCACCAATATTGTATGGATCAAACATTTGCTACAAGGTATGAATTAAGAGGTAAATGAGCCTGTGATACTTTATTGTGATAATACAAGTGCTATCAACATATCAAAGAACCCTGTAATGCATGCAAAAACCAAGCACATTGCAATCAAGTATCACTATGTAAGAGAGTTGGTGGAAGACAAACAAGTGAAGATGGAATATGTCAGCTGAAAGGAATAGATTGTTGACATATTCACAAAAGCACTACCTAAAGATACTTTTGAATATCTTAGAGGTAAGTTAGGGGTGATACCCCTAGCCAAGGCTACTTGAGGCAAAAGCAAGAATGCCTTACATCAAATGAGCTGATTGTTGAAGATTTTACACATTGATGCAAAGGATGTTTACTTTAGGATTCATGCCTAAAGTAGTAGAAGTACCGAAGTTCCAAATCAATCATAAGAAAGGTGACAAAGGGAAAAATTGAATGAACTTAAAAAAACTATACTTGCATATTAAGATGCAAATATGTCTTTGGCATTGTTGTTAAAGAGGGAGAAATAGGAAAAAACTAATCAAAAACTATTGAAGATACTGATGAAAATAAGATAGAGGAAGAAGTTGACAGTAATAATTAGAGGTTGATTAGAACAACAGAAGATGAGTAGTATAGAGGTAGAAAAACAAAGAACAAGGGTACATCAGCTAAGAGGGAGAAGTAGAAATGAAGCAATCAGAATAATAGAAGGAGATGTGAAGTTATAGTTTACTTTTTGGCATTTGACTTACTATTCTAACCTAGTAAGCTTTGTAGTTGAATAGTTTAGTTTGATGGTTGATCAGTTTGGTTTGCCATCAATGCCAAAGAGGGAGATTGTTGAAAATCTAATTGAAAAGATCAAAGGAGGAGATTTTTGCAAAGAAGGAAGATTGTTGTTTTCAATCATTATTTTGTCATTGATGTCAAAACCTACTACTTGTAGGAATGATATTTTCTTATACGATCCAAGCACTATCACATAGTTGATTAATGAAGAGGATTTGATCAACAAGATATAACAAGAGCACCTATGGGAAAGGTTGAGTTTTGATGTTGTAATGAAGTGCAAGGATTAGTTAAGAAAATGGTTAAATGATGTATTGATAACATACTTAAAGATATAAAGGATTGGTCAAACTTAGAAACATTGGAGGAAGAAGTTGTAACAAGTTTGACTGCAAAGCTTAAACTAAGATCTTTAGTGGGTGCCAAGCAAGCTAGTTGAAGTTGAGAAAATTCTTAGTTGGAGCCGAGTAACAGAAAGTTCTAGTGTGTGCTGAGTGAAGTTCAAGTGCTAAGCATCAGAAAAATCTTAGTTGGTGCAGAGTGATCTTCAGGTGCCAAGCATTACGAAAAACACAGTTAATGCCCAGTAACATAGTATGTGCCGAGCACTAGTATTTCAACAGTGTCAAGTTGCTGCATTATTTTCAAATGACGAAGATTCACCAAATCTAAGCTGACAAAGTGGTTACCTTGAATTTTGTGAATGAGTTGGAAGATAAGAATGATGAGATGGTGGCACAAAACTCTATGTACATCATTTTTGAGTGAATTCAAGAGGATTATTCAAGAAGTTTCTAGAGGAAACAAAATATGGATTAGATGCAATGAATCATATGTAATCTATACAAATTGAAATTAAAGGATAGAAGAATCGAGCAGGAAATGGAACTCCAAGACTTCTATTTAAGGAGTCATAGACCAAGAAGAAAATGCTGTTGATACTATTGCTGCTGAAGAGCCAAATAGCGAAGTGGTCAAAAGGGTGTCAAGGAGAAGACATCTAGGAGAAGGAAGAGCACAGAGGCTCTACTTCCACAAGTGGTCATGAAGAAATGATTGCACAAGTACATTGAGCATGGAGACTCAAGGAGACTAAGCTTGAAAGGAGGGCAAGCTGTGAGAGTTGTAGTGATTGAAGGCCAGGCAATGGTATGAGCTGAGAAGTTATCTGAGATCTACAAGTTAAGTTGTATGTTATAGTTAGGTCAAAGATTTTCTAATACTCTCTAGCAATTGTATTAGATATGAAAATATTATGGACTTAGGTTGGTTTAATAGCCATTTATAAATCCTTTAATAGGGTGGCATTCCAAGTGAATGTTCTAAAGTCCTCTAACTAGGATTACTTCTAACAAGGTGGTTAAATCCTCTAACAAAGTCACATTTAACAGTGTGTTGTAAGCCTTTAATAGGGTAGGCCTTTCATAGGGCATCACTTTAGAAGAGTAAGAATTGAGTAGCATGTTACTAGTGGTTTTTCCCAAATTGGGTTTCCATGCAAATCACTGTGTTATGTGTCGATTTCTTATGGGTTATGCTTGCATGCTAATTTTTCGTAACTTGCTGGTTAGAAAAGTTAAAGGTTAGATGAATAAATAGTTGAATGGGATCAGTATACTTAGTGAAAAGTTTAAATAGGACATTTGTACCTTGAATAACTAATTCACCCCCCCTCTCAATTATTCTAAAGCATTTCTAACAATTTGTTTGTTTGAAAGGGCATTAAGGAGGAATTGACATTGGATTTAATATATATGAAAGGTCAAGATATGGATTGAAACACGAGAAAGTGGTGAAGAAGATAAGATGTGAAAAGAGAAGGATATTTCTTTAAGAGCAAAGTATCCAAGGAGCTATAAGGAATATTTTGATCAAGAAAGACCCAGAGGATAAGCTAGAATAGAGATCTGAATCTATAACCTAGTTGCTTCATAAATCAAGTCAATTATTGTTACTCTCTAACAATTGTAGAAGTGAAGAAATCTCTTAATAGAGTTGACTTAACAATCATTTTGTAAATCCTCTAAGCAGGTGGCATTTTTAGATTGAAGTGTCTTAAGACCTCTAACAAGGCCACTCCCAATAGAGTTATTTAAATCCTTTAATAGGGTCACACCTAATAGTGTGTTTTGTAACCTTTAACATAGGTGGCTCCTAATAGGGCTCACTTCAGAAGAGTGAAACTAGATGCATTGGTGGTTTTACAAAATTGGGTTCCCACATTAAATATTCGTATCTCATGTGCTTGATGAGGCATATTAATGTCTCAAATTTTATATAGTTTTTATATAGTTTGAACTTACTCTTTGAGCCATGTGAATTTTTTTTCCAAAATATCTATTTTAAATGTCTTGTGAACTTATGCTAAATGTAGCTAGAACCTATTAAACCTATGGATAGTGGATATGATGTACCTTGCTTAATATTATATATAAAGTACAGTATTTCATATAAATATTTTAAGCTATGTTTTAATATTTGAATGAGAGTATAAGTGTTGTTGTATGTGTTCAAATGTTTCCAAATTTTAGGAAATGGAGATGTGGTGTAAAGAGTGGTGAGCACCATATTAAAGAAAGAGTAATGAAGACTGATCATAGCATGAGAAGCACAGGTTAGTTCTGGGTGATAAGCTACATTTGTGAGAGGAGTTATTTTAGGAAGCCTGACTTGTGACATTATTTGTGGACTGTTATTTTGTTGCTCAATCAATATTCTAAAAGTCATGGTTGACATCTCACCTTTTTCTACTGATGATGTTTGCTCACAAGTTTTTATGTTATGTTTGTGATAAGTTCCAATCCTCTCTATATATGAAGTGTTAGAGTTAGTTAGAGAGATTCTGAAGTTTTTTTCTCTGTCTCTACAAATTGTTTAGTCATGTAAAAAAAGAAGAAATCTAATGAGAGTGTGATTTTGGATCACTTGTTGTGTTCTTAGTTAGTTGAAGCCAGCCAGGGGTCTCACTTTGGAGGTAGGATAGATTTAGGTAGAGTAGATTCATTTCTTGCAATTTCCTATTTAAGATAGATTTATTGTATTAGTCCTACAACATAGTTACTGTGAAAGTTCCCACAACACTTGTGGAAAATGATCATAGTAGATGTTTGAACTATTAACTAGTTTAGAATTCCTTTTTATATAGTTTCTATAGTTCTTTGTTGATAATCTAAGTGTGTTTACTATTCTGTATCAGTAGTGTAGATTCCTTTCATGCATTTTACTTTCATGTAGCATAGGTCTTAGGATTCTTAAAGGAACCTGGTGCACATACCATGCTGACCCATTTCAAGTCCTACATCCCTAGGTAGACAATTCAAATGTATTTTCATAATGGAATAGATAGTTATCAAAACAAATATAGTACCCTTGTTAGAGGAATAGTAGTGTGATTATCTTGATCTATTATGGAAACCTCTAGTGCTCATGTTATTTTCTTATTTCTTTATCTTTCCACAACTAAGTCATTAAAGGTTAATATAGATTGCTTTGTTAACTAAGTTATAGTGTATATCTATTTCTAACTAAGCTATGAGTTTAAAGGAAGTTTTATTGACATCTAAGGGATTTGGAATTGTTTTAGTGGTGACTAATTCAATCCTCCCTTCTTAGTTACTCTTATATTTCTAATAGAAATAAGTATGAAAGGAGAGATAAAATTCTTTCTAGGTTTGTAGATTGTGCAAAATAGTGATGACATTTTCATTTCACAAGCTAAGTATTTGAAAGACTTGTTGAAAAGATTTGGCTTAGAAAATTGTAAGCCTATTGGTAAAACAATGATTACTAGTCATAAGTTATCTAGCAAAGATGAGACACCTAAATTTGAGTAGAAGAAGTACATATCCATGATTTGAGGTTTGCAATATCCAACTCATACTAGACTAGATATAGTAAATACAATTGAGATTGTAGCTAGATTTCAAGCTGATCCTAAGGAGTATCATTATGCATAAGTAAAGAGGATATTTAGATATTTGAAGGGAACATTTGATTATGGAATATGGTATGAGAGATCAAGTGATTTCACTCTATGTGCTTATAATGATGTGGATTGGGCAAGCATTATGGATGATAGGAAAATCACCAATGGTGGACCATTCTTTCTTAGAGGAAGATTAGTTTCTTGGCTAACCAAGAAACACAATCATATTTCACAGAGCACAACTGAGGTAGAGTATGTAGTAGCATAAAATAATTGTAATCTAGTGATGTGGATGGAGAAGATGCATTAAGGTATTGAGATATAATTTTAAAAACCTCTTATCATATATTATGATAACACAAGTACAATAAGTATGTCTAAGTATCCTATATTTCATTCTAAGACTAAGCATATATCTATTAAGTATCATGTTTTGAGATAGAAAGTAGCAAAGCAAGAGATAAGATTAGAGTATGTTAGTACTAAACATCAAATTGTAGATATCTTTACAAACCCCTTGTCTAAAGATACATTTATTTACTTGAGAGGTATGCTTGGGGTTATGTCCTTGCCTACTTCAAAGTAGATGATGTATAGTTTTCATCACTCCAGTGGTACAAAGAACAATTATTTGACTAGACTAAATACTAATGCTTCATGTATGAGGAGTATCTATGATGAGAAGAGTCACTAAGAACTCTTCGTAATTGGTCTTGAACAATGTCTTTAGATAGTTGAGTTAATTGAAGACTTGGAGTAGATGATTGACATAATGAGGCCTTTTTCATTGATGTCATTAGGGGAGATATTGCATGAAAAAAATCTCCTAAGTATGAATGGGGGAGAATAGAAGTGTGCATGGAAAAACATCTCTACTTTATTAGGGAGATTTAGAACAATTCATATAAGTAAGGAGAAGGAATATTTCTAAGGGGGATACATACAACATGAAGAGTTATGGTGTATGGGGGAGAAGGTGATATTTGTTTAGCATGTGAAAATATGATGCCAATCCTAAGTGATGTAGAATAGAGTAGTGTTCCAGAGGATGGAAGATTTGGTTGATGAAGAGGATTTGAAAAGATGAGACCGACAACAATAGTGGAGTATTGTTTGGTATTCTTAGAACCTAGATGTTTTTCATCTAAATTTCCATCAATGCCAAAGGGGGCAATTATTAGCATGAATGTTGATAATATTACTTTGAGGGAGAATCCTAAGCATTGGAGAACATGCATAAGTATTGACATGTTGCATTCATGACTATGTTTATCATTAATGTCAACATAGTAGTAATTTTGTGAATACTGGCATAGTAGAAAACATAGATCGTGGTTGTACAGACAATCTTTTGATGTTCAAGTAACAAATTGTTAAGGACATGTTCCACACTATGTCATAATGATGACGTTAAGTGCATGTAACATAACTCAAAGAAATATGTAAGATATACATGATTTATAGAGAGTAGTGGAGAAACAGAGTACTTGTTAAGTAGTTTCTAATGATTGTATTTTATCTCTTAACATAGATATAATTAGGGTACACAATGGAGGATAGTCTGATGATGATTTTACTAAGTGCACAAGTCCTAAAGTTGCACGTATGAGAAGTTTTATAGACTACGAGCCAATTGTGCTACATGATTGCGAAGTAATTAATTATCTTATTATGGTCTTATTATAATTAATTGAGAAATCCTTAAGGCTGACTCAAGAAATTTTTTTGAGGACTTGGTATAGAGGAAAGTATTTTCCTTGATTGTGAAGTGTGTAATTAGATATGAAGTGTTGAAGTAATTATGATCAAGAGAAGAGTGTTTGGTAAATGTGAGTAAGTGATCTAATGGATTATTGGATGTGAAGTTTGTGATTTGGTATCAAGATTAGAAGGAGTAGAAGTTTGGTTGACAAGAAAGAGAAAGAGGAAGGAGAAGTATATTTTAATTCTATTATTCAACAAGGAATAATACAGAGATCATTTGGATGGTGGGTTCATTGGTCTTTCCCCTAAAGAAATTTGGACGGTGGGTCCATCAACCTTATACAACTCCTAATAGGGTTGGAATATCCTAACAGGGATACCAAGTCTCATAATAGGGATTGATATGTACTAAATGTTTTCATAGACTCCTACCAAGGTCCATCCTCTAACAACGAATATTTATATTAGTACATCATCTTGTGGGTACCATCCCCACCAGGCTTTTCCCTCTAATCAAGGGCTTCTCTACATTAGTAAAAATTGACTCATTTTTCAACAAAAAATGGTCAAATTTTTTAACAATGTTGGTCTCATATTTGACTAATTGGTTTGTCACTAGTTTTGTCATCAAAATTTTGACCAAAGCTTAAATTGGTCAAGATGTCGATGATTTATTTAGTTGAAATTGAAGTAAATTTTCATTACACCCTGGTGAATGCATTGGTTGAAATTACCACCAATATTAGTTGAAAGTTCCACTAGTGTTGGTCAATGAATTGGTCAAAATGTTAACAAATCATTGGTTGAATTTTCCACCAAGATTGGTCAAAAATTCCACCAATTTTGGTTGATGCATTGTTCAAATTATCAATAAATCTTTGGTTGAAATTGCCACCAAGATTGGTCAAAAGTTCCACCAATGTTGGTTGATGAATTGGTGGAAATTTTGACCAACTTGTTTTGTTTTAAAAAAAAAATTGCTGCTTTTCAACTACCAAACATGAAATGTCTGGTAGTTCTTAAGCAACAAAAAGGTAAAGATAACTATCTTTTATGTCATCATAGCTTCATGACTTCATTTCTTCATTGACTATGTAAACTTGTGAAGGTATGAAGACAACTTTCAAGCATTGCTCACTCCATCATGATTACTTGTTTCTTTCCACTGACTACCATGAAACAACGATAACCACTAGACTAACTACCATCACACCATCATTACTTAGGTTCTTAAGTCAAAAAATAATCCTGTGATGATACAAATAATGACTATGTAGCTACACAACCTTGACCAGGGTTTGCACTTAAATCTTTGCAATAGTACAAATAATGGATTTTGCATCATCTCCATCTTGACCCCAGGTTAACGTTGATAACTTGCGATGGTGTAAAAAGGACTACTCTAGTTAGCTTTTGCATCATTGTGACTTAAACTCTAACGCTCATTTCAATGGCATGTATCAATCTAAACTAGTTTGCATCTATCAAAGGGACACTCCTTTGAAAAATAAATATGAGCCAATCTACATCTATTAGCTCCCTTTGGGTCCCACCTATTAGATCCCCAACCTATGAAGTAGTGCACATAAGGTTAACTTCTTACCAAAATATGTTGAATGTAATCATAAGATTACACATATGTAGTCTAAAAGAAAAAAGAAATTAAAATTCCTAATTAATGGAAATGGTTAACAAGCACTTGAAGCAAAGGTTTTCTCTCTCCTATCATTCAACTTCATATAGCCTACTGACATAATGATCTTATTCATGAGTTCTTGAATTGAAAATGTGTAAGGAAACTCAGCAAGAAAGAATATAACCGTTTCCATATAACCCATAATAGATCTGAAATAAATATGCAATTGAAATCCACATGCAAGAGAATAGACAACATATCCACTAAAATGTGACACAAGATAAACCCTGGGAAACCCTCATTGAGGGAAAAACCCAGCCTCCAAAAGCATCCATTACCATGTATTATTCAACAAAAAACACCATTGCAATACAACAATGGAGGCCTTCAAAGCCATAGCCACAACCAAGAAAACTATGTGAACAAGCATGAATCCACACATCCCATGCCATGATTCCAACTTTCACAAATGCTCCCTTGGCTAACCTATCAAACTTTGTCCATCTAGGTAGAACATTACATAATAAAATAAAATAATACAATATAACAATACTATGCAATGTGTGCAACACCCAATATCTCAACAATCTCCCACTTGTTGTATACATTGCATAGAGTCAATCTGTAGCCACATAATTGAACACGGGAACAATCCCTCCTAGCACATCCACCATCATGGATCAAAGTACACCAAGTGCTCCATCCTGGCACCCGTGAGAAAATCAAAGTATCCAACATCTCAAACATGAATGATCTCACCTCCTATTATGCCACTGCTACTGGACATACATAGAAGCCATCCAAAGAGAAAACCACCCAACTTGTCTCATTAGAAGATCATAAAATCCTATACCAACTGAAGTGCCAAGCATAAAAAACTTGATCCAAAAGTAATCACATATATTCATAGTTGTCAAAATATCCATAGCTGAAATAACACCCATAAAAAGTACCAAACCCATCCAACTCTCCATACCTCCAAAGGTATACCAAGTGAATCTCATGTCATCAACATATCCAATCTGTAACCTACAATCATAAGCCTCAAGAGTAATACTTACCACATATATACCAAGAAGCTCCCACTACAAAAGATAGTATCAAATCTATAACCAATTCACTCACAACATCTTAAAGAAGTGAATCCATGTAGTATCAAGGACATCCACAACACATAAATCAATAACCTATAAGAAAAAAAAACTCATAACAAGTCTCCAATAGTCTCCCAAGTTAACCACAACCAATAGAGGAAAGAGATAAAGGAATAACCATGTCATCTCTCACATGACATATGTGAGAACTAACCAATGATCACAATCTCTAACCAATCTTAAATCCAATGTAAGTGAAATTGAACATCTAGGAAGATAACCAAGACCAAAGAGAAACCATGCAAATCATAACCTGTATCATGTCCTTCTACCAAACCATACCATATAACTAATCACGGATGTAAGCTCCTCAAAAGAAACCAAATAACCATGATGCTCAACTAAGAAGATATACCACCATAACTAAATCAGAAATCCAAGCTAATGAACATCAAGGATGTACCTATATATCCAATAATGTCATGCCAAAATCTATGACACCATGATCACTCTATGAACTGAGCATCTGACTCTCAAAAGTGTCCAACCTGTCAACATGAAATAGTCAACCATAATCCTCCACCATGAATGTACTTAGTAACAACATCTCATCCCTTCTACATGAAGAAAAAATTAGCAAATCATGTGACTTAGGGCATAGACAACCCAAATCCAAGCCACCAATTTTAATATGCATCAATAATGAAAGATCAATGGGCAAAGACAACCCATAACCAAGCCATAAATGCAACTATAAGTATAGACCACTTACAACACTACACAACTTGTAGATCCAACAAGTCGTCATACATATCCAAACCAAATACTAATAACCATATCATCATGAGATCAATTTGAATAATAAACTGAGTATATAGTGACATCATATCTTAAATCCCCAATGCCATAAACTCACAATGTTACCATAGTCAAAATATATCATAAACTATTCAGATCAATATATCACTAAATAAATCATGCCAAACCTGTACCAAATCTGAACCAATGTGTAGAGCTCTCCAAGAGCTTTTTGTTGACTACTCAAAGTCCAAAATCTGGCTCTACATGCCCAAGTTATGCCCTAATTTGTGCTCAAAATAAATAAAATCTAACTTTAGGGCTCTTAAAACCTAAAAAAATCTCAAAATCATAGAACCAAACCTACATCAAGTTGTAGTGCTTTGAATTAGCTTTCTAACCCCTTTAAGAACTCTAAAATCTGATATCTTGAGAGAAAGTTATGGCCATTTTACTAAGATAGTCTTTTTACTATTTTCATAGTGATTTTTCATTTTTCATTTTTTGTTTGTGATAAAAATTCTGACAGGATTAAATTTGATGACCATCATGGGTTGAAACTAAAAATCTCTTTCATTTCCTTTGAACATGGCCAAACTAGGGCATATTATATATCAAATTTTATAGAAATGTTGACCTGGATCTAATGGTGAGGTTTGTTTTTTCCCAGGAGGTCATTTCTGCAAGCTCATCCTAAAACCCTCATTTAAATGAAGTATCCAAAAAATCCTTTTGTCGAACAATTTCATATGCCCAAAATATACCAACATCCAATCATAATAGCAAACCCAAAACCATCATATCTGCTATAAACAACTCATATATCTTTCCCTTTCTTTTATCCTCTCATGCATTCCCATGGATTCAATCTAGTGTTACAACAATAAAACCATAGCTTTGATACCACTTGTAAGGAAATTTGGCAAGAAAGAATATAATCATTTCCACATAACCCATAATAGATTTGAAATAAATATGAAATTGAAATCCACATGCAAGAGAATAGACAACATATCCACAAAAATGTGACACAAGAGATACCCTAGGAAACCCTCATTGAGGGAAAAACCCAGCCTCCAAAAGCATCCATCACCATGTATTATTTAGCAAAAAGCACCATGGCAATACAACTATGGAGGCCTTCAAAGCCATAGCCACAACCAATAAAACTATGTGAACAAGCATGAATCCACACATCCCATGCCATGCTTCCAACCTTCACAAATGCTCCCTTGGCTAACCTGTCAAGCCTTGTCCCACTGGACTCTTGCCTCTTTTGTCTTCTCCTTGTCACACCAACAACCATCCTTGTGGCTGCTTATATAGTACCAAGTCCCACAAAACCACCAAGTGGTATTACATAAACCATGTGCTACCTAACCCACTGACCCCACATTTAATATTGGGCATTTAATTCTTTTCCCCAATATTACATAAAATATTATCACAATGTTACAATACAACTCATTAAGAATATCCCATGGGAATCTTTACATGTTGCACGTCCATCTAGGTACAAAATTATATAATAAAATAAAATAATACAATATAACAATACTATGCAATGTGTGCAACACCCAATATCTCACCAAAATGTGCATCCTAGGTGTTCATGATTTATAAATTAAAGATACACAACCTATATGTTTGTGAAACCTAAATAGGAGGGACATATCTTACTTTAACAAGAATTATGTCTATGAGAACTACAAATATAATTAGCAACACAAAATCTTGGAAGAATACTTCTTGTGCTACACCACTATTATCCATCCATGTGATGTATAGATCCAATACTCTCTCTGCAACACCTTCCTAGTGAATGCATACTTCAAAGGGATACTATTAACTCATATATTCAATATTTAGAAATATATATCAAAACTTATTATATGCTCACTATTAATTAAAGATCAACATCTTTTGAAATCCTTGAAGAATCTACAGATCCATGGCCTCAAATCCCTAGCTACTACTTCCCCTAAAATAAATGGAAAATCCCAAATGTCATTAAAAGAATGATTAAATCAATTTAAAAGAGACAATGTAAAATTCAATATTGATATTCATAAATTTTAATTGTATTGTATTCATAATTTTTTATTGATATTCAATAGATGATTCTGCAACTTACATTGATGTATTGTATTCATAGATGCCTAGAGCCAAGTATACCTATCACTGAAAATGGTGAGCATTAAAGAAAGTTGGTATACATATGAATTAAAGTATATAAATGTAGTTAACAAAAAACTACAAGAAAATACGTAATCAAGGTTGATTGTTGTAATAGTTCTTGATAGGGGAGAAGCAACATGATCTAGATAACCAACATGACTAAGCATTGCAACTTTGTTTACAAGGCTTGCAAGATCACTATTTGTGGATCCAACAAATCCTATCATGGTTCCCTACTTTATTTAGATACAAAATTTATCTAGTTATATGAAATTATTTTCTATATATGTATATTTATAGATTGAATTGAAGGTGAGTTTAGAGGTTGATGATTTCAAGGAGATTTGATAGAAGGTAAAATGGTCATCAAGAAAGAAAATATGGATACAAGGTGTATTAAAAGGTCATCCATATTTAGGATGTTGGCCTAGTTTTTAAAAATTTTAAAATTTTGAAAAATTATAGTGAAAAATCCAGTCATCCATTTGAAATCCCTAAATTTTTGTTACCATAATGAATTTTTCCCCTAGATTCCTAAAAGTGGGTTTATATTGTTCACATTTTTAAGAATGTGTAGGAGTTTTCTTAGCTTAATTTTAAAGATTTTTTCACTTAATTTTTTAAAGTGGTAACTTGAAGTTAACCCTTGCGATGATATGATGAGGACCTCATATGCACCTAGCCCACCAAAACACGTGTCAAAAGCTCATATTCCCGTATTGGCTAAACTTTGCATATCTTCATAAAACATGAATACACTAGCCATTGATCTAACAAGATCCAACAATTATAAAAACCATGGGTCCCTTGAGGTATTCTTGAGGCAGAACTTGACCTGCAACCATGTGATGCATGGTTAGTTGCAACTTTGTGACTTGAAACTAGATGCTATCCTAAGCTACAAAGTTGCACTAACTATTGAGATGGTTGTGTCACGCTTTCATGACCCCTCTAACAATTAAATAATGAATTTGGGTGATGGAGGAAAAAGAGGCAATCACATCATCACAATTTCAAAATCTTCATTTGATGCAAAGGAAAAAGACTAAGGGATATAAGGGATGAATAAGGTTTTTACATATCCCTATCAAGTTTGCATGGCAATAAATGAAGATTGGATGCTAAAGACAAAACTCAATCAAAGTGTTAGCTACTTCCTATATTCAACTAAATTCTCTTTAGATCTAGACCAACTTCCATAGAATCATAAGGACTCTCTACACTTTAGGATCTATAAGGCCAAGGTGGGTGCACCTTAGGGATGAGAATGATTGGATATTTTCTGATATTCTTTTTCATAGTTCATTCATTCACACTTTTCTCTTCAAATATATCCCCTATAGTAGATACTAGTCACAATTCTTCTTAGATTTGTAATAAATCCTTGATTACAGTAGCTAAAATCTAGATAAACATTATTACAAATGAGTGAAGACTAATAACTTGCTTCTTCATTATAGAAAAGTAAAATTGATTTGATTTATATGTACTTTGTGTAACCAAACAACTGCATCAATTTGCATCACAACTTATGATAAGTGCCTTATCCATATGTCGTACAGAGTCACACTAGTAAATACTTGACCTATATAATCTCCTTGTAATTAAAATTATCAATTGCTAACCCTAAACCCCATTCTTATGATATCCATCTCAAATTCTTTGAAACCCTATTTATGGAAAAAATCACTTAATTCCTTGAATTAAAGGAAAAAATAAATTAACATACAACCTATCTAAGATGCATTAAATTTAATGAACTTTTCTCACTCAATCCCAAAGTAACAAGCATATGAAATTGGAGACAAAATTTAGAGACACAGATATTCAAAACTCCCTCCTTGTATTAATATTCTTTGAAACTAATACATTACTGGTATAAACTCAATAGAAACTCCACATATGATAGACTTGTTATTCAATATTCTTAGACTTGCAAAATTTAATACATCATACAATTAGCACAAATAAAATTGGACCAACTATAGACAATAGCATAAACACTAAAAATTATATAGACTTCAGACCCTCCTCTAGCCTTGGGAACAGACTTATATACTGTAAGATGCAACAAGCTATGGGCATAGAGGGAAAAAGAAAACCATCCTTAGAACAAAAGAAATAAAAAATGACAAAAGATGTTGCTATCACAAAAAGAAAAAATTTGGTGCTCACTTGCAACTTTAGAACATAATGTCTTTATCACTGATCTTATGGTGGGAGCAATTCTATTATAGCAGCTTCTTATTGATCTACTACATTTGGTGATTGGCTCTGTTACATCTATTGCTTTTCCAACTATGGAACCACTTGGCTTATACTTGATGTATTAGATTTAATGATGTGGATATTTATCACAATTGGTTGATCCCCTACCATATTATCATTTTGAATTGCCATGTCCATAGTTGCAATTGGTTTTTCTTCATCTAATCTCTTTGGTTGCACCAATACTTCAATTAACTACACCTTTTCTATAGCAAAAAAACTTGTCCACATTTTCTACTTCAATTTACTATTTCAATAATTTTGTTAATGCTAGAGCATAATCAATTACCTACTTGTCAAAGAGTGTATCATCAGGCAAATTAAAACTCAAAATTTCTTGTTCCTTTTGAATAAGAAGAAAATGGAAACCTCTTCTCAACCCTAATTTCCAAAAGGAATGATCTAAACTGATTAAACAAAAGAGAGTGTTCAATATAGAAATGGATCAAGTGATGGAAAATAGGGAGAAAGGGGGTTATATGATCTTCCTATTGTGAGGGAGTTTGTGCCTAAATTTTGAAATAGATAAAAGATAAATACTAACCTTGAATCTCGAAAGTGCTATTTTTTGATGTCTTATGCAGTTTCTAAAAAATCTACAACCATTCTACACTAGAAATGTTGAGACTGAAAAAACCCATAAATATTTTTTCTTTTTGAAGGGAGGTCAACCTTGATCCTATTGGTAGGGCACAATCTTATCCCAAGGTACAATTATACCCCGAAAAGTTGACCTTGACTTGTATTGCTTTGAAAAATTTTCTTTTCGCAAATCTTGCAAGTTTGACAAAAAGGGTATCTAAATCTACTCTCTAATTCATTGTTCCACACCTATATCTGCAAGAAAAATGGTTTTGTTGTTTGGATGAGGGGTTTTCCTTGTTCAAACCCCATTTTGGAATCAACCTTAATAATGGAATTGAAATATAGAATGCTAGCAAGTAATAGAAGTGAATCTAATAATGAAGCTCTAATATTCCATAGATATGAAATTGTATTTGAAATATAAACAAGTATATTGATATGAAATCTTGAACATAACATTAAAAAATGTAAATCAAAATTTCCATGATCATATGTTTAGAATTCACCTTGAAAGAATTATGAATAAATCTTGAAGGAAGATCACACCATCATGATGGCTAGATTTATGGTTTTGAATGATGAGTCTTGAATGCTTGAACAAAATCCCTTCAAAGGCTTGAATGCTTTAATCCTTGATCTTAAATGGGGAAGTGAAATACTTGAATGAGAGAATGCTTGCTTGATCTTTAAAATTAGATAATTGCTCATAGATAGTAATCATTTGTATGTTGTCATGCCCAAAATATCGGGACAAAAACATGAGGATTTCTTTTTTTTAAAATTAATTAATCCAATATGTTAATACATGTTTGACTAAAGACACACAAGACACATTAGGTTTTCTAATGTTCCATATTTCATTTCGTGTGTCAGTCAAATCTCCTAGTTGAACCAGGTTTCATCATTTCAGAACGTTCATCTAATTACTTTAATACTTTTTACCATTATTTAAATGAATTTTTAAACTAGTTAAAATCATTAAATATTGACAATTAAATTATTCAAGACATTCAACTCATAGGTTAATTCCACATTTAAATATCAATTTGACCCTTAACCTTAGTTGTCTATCATAACTTTCTAGTAGAACCATATTTTGATTTAGCCCTATCACTAATCCAATAAATAAATGTTCTTAGTTATTTATTCAACTTCATTAAAGCTAATATAAAAGAAAATAGAAATTCAATTACCAAAGTCATTAAAATATTTATATTTCAAAGCTAAGTCACAAGCATTATAAAATCTATTCCTTCTTTATTAAAAAAAAACACCTATAACTTACCCTTTTTAAAGACAAGACATAAATATTATTTACCAATTTTAAAACAAATACTTGGATCAAAATTAAATTAAACTACAAATAATTACATTACATCTAAAACTAATTAATTAAATCAACTAACCCAAAACTAATATCAAACATATTTAACTCATTCCTAACTACTAAATAATCTTAATCCTTATTACTTACCTTCTAACCAATTAATTAAATCTACTTACTAATTTAACCTCAAACATAAAAATTAAATTTCTTAAAACATCATATCCCAACATAACTTTATTACAATCACTAACCCTCATCAACTATAAATATAATCTAAACCTTACTAACCTAAACACCCTAACACATGCTAACTAACCCTTCCAACTAACCCCTACTCCCTTATCGTAACTCTTTCCACTTGCCATGGGTAGTCTCCAATACCCTGCACATAATCCTAAGTCTACAAAATCCCATCCCAAGGTGCAAACTTGGTCTCTCTGAAAGTGGTACGCATGGCATCATGGAGGGGCATTGTTTTAAAGTCTTGAACCTTCCCTTGAGTTTGATTAGAGGAAGGGTGTTTGCACTCCAACCCATGCTAAGAAAATATCTTAACCTCCCCAAGGGTAATGTGCCCAATCAAAACACTTACATGAGAAGGGTGGTGCAGGTTCCAATGCATGGATGTACACATAGAAAATTGTGGGTTTAAAGTTTATATACGTCTTAATTTCTTAAAAAGGTGTAAAATATTTGAAAATGAATCTTTTAGAAATATTCTCTGTTACCAAAAGGAAATTAAAATTTTGCAATACAAATTCTATAGAGCAATTTCGCTCTAAAAGGGATGAAATTTTTCAAGGTCTATTTTTCTCATAAGTGTTCGATTTTATTTTATAAATTTTAACATGACAAGATATACTAATGTTTAATTCTTTTTCAAGGATGGATTATAGGCATATTTTTTTTTATCTTATATTATGCATTCAAGTAGAAGTATTTTTTTTTCAATAGTTACTAACAATGAAAAATAAAGTAACATTCATTTGAATAAATTTTCCTCTAACACCTAATCATAATTTACTTTGTATAACATCATTTTATATAATTTCAATTGATCATTTGCATATGCAATAAATTTTCAAAATTATGAGGAATGCCATAAGAAATGAATTGCTATTTTTTTCTAAACATAAGTGGAATAGCCACTTCATATATATATATATATATATATATATATAAAATTCAAAAACCTAATTCAAGGACTCAATCGGGAAAGAATTAGGGAAAAAACCCTATATAGTTGACAATGAGTTATACATTAGGATCATTTTTCTCAAGGAGAAGTCTTCATATCATTGGACTCAAGAACACCAAAACTCTGAATCCAATTTTTCTCCATATCAAGATATCAACTAACCAATCAAAAAATTTACATAAAGATGACCATGGAGAACTAAAATTTACTGGGTAACAATAAAACTCAAATACATAGACACACTCAACAAACTAATCCCATCCTAGGTTTACACAACATGTTCCATATCGAACAAAGGCTAGGGAGAAGGTGGAGTTTTTTTACGATGGGAGATGTCAATCACAACACCAAACATATACCTTTTCTAAGGCTAATAATCACAAAAAACTTCCATTCTTTCACTCCTTATCTCCCCAAACACAAACCAGTTTGTATTGAGAAGTAAGGGCCAATAACACCCTACTTTCTTCCTCTCCTCATCATAAGGAGAGACTCTACACTGACTTGAAGTCCAACTAAGGTTCTCTTGTACATGGCCACTTCTGCCCTATACAAGGGTGAGCAATACTAACACACCCTTAACAGTTTTCCCTACAAACCAAATTGGAAAACATGAAAGGAAATCAAATAAGAAACCCAGAATACCCCATCCCTCACATGTTTCATCACACACATGAAATAGACACACATACAAGAGGTTTACTTAAGCAAATTTTAAAAAAAGCATGAAGAACAAGGCTATGAAGGATCCTACCTTCATAAAAGTTATGGCAATGGAGTTTTTTAGAAGAGTTAATCCTTCTTCCTCTTCAAATTCAAGCTTGCTCTCTCTAAATGTAGAGAATGTGTGAACACCCTTCAACCCTCAAAACAGAAACTAAAAAGACTTCTAAATTCACCCACCTAAAATGACAATAACTCCACACATGATTTAATCCTTCTAGGGTCTTCCCATTTGATCCTACCATTAAGATAACCTTTTTGGTGAAGTGTGACCATGAAAAAATCATGGAGATGTTCAAAATTTTCACTAAGGGAAAATGAGATATTCAATAGGTCATAAAAGTCAATAGAAGGATCTAGAAGGGTGGAAAATGTCCCCAACCCATACACATACCCCCTAGGCACTTGGATTGCATTAATTTTGGCCTCTAGGATCATTTTAGGACCTATACAATTGGCTTGAAATATTGAACTTTTTAAAAACCTTAGGAATGCAAACTTTCCACTAAACTTTAATTAGGGTAATTAATCTAGGTTACCAACTAATTAGTCTTAGGCTACTAACTTAATCAATATCAGATTATTAGGTTACTCTTCTAACCCTAATTAACATACTGATACACATATATGAATTACGAGTGTCAAGTGATACCATAAGATTCACTGTTACGTAACATTAAATACCTAAAAATTATAGAATTATACACACATTCATATTATGATACAAATAAAATACAAAACAATGAGGTTTGTGTCTCTTCATTAGACTCAACCTCTGGTTTTACAGATTATACATAGGGTCAATTACTGATTCATATTTAGATTCCATGGTTAATAATCCTGCACACTCAATTCACACATCAATAGTTCGATAACATCATATTCATATATTTAAACCAAATTAAAAAATCACATTGATCAAAACATCAATCTTTCATTTAAATAAACTTTTTCTCATTTATGCACACATATTTTATCATCACAAATTGCATAATTAAAGCATTTAACATATTCATAATCCTAAATTCATTTACTGTAATACAATAGAATTATGCATGTTTATAAAATATCAAATAACATGATTAAGCATTTTCAAGTAAAGCATCACATGACATAAAATAATATAACAATGTCTAGTCCATTAGACAATGTCTTGACATATCGAGTCATACTGTGTCAAAATAAAATGTATTAGATGTTCTATGATGCATTGGGGTGAGGCCTCACATATGCACTCTTAGGTTCTTTTCTTGCATAATAAGTGGATAGAAAGTAGATATACGTGAATAGATTATGGATGTCAAAATGAGGGAAGAAATCTTCCTTATATAGTGATCTAGGGCAATAATTCCTAGAGAAGGCCAATATAGGAGCATTAAATCCCATTTAACCCTAACCCCTAGGAATGGACCTAAATTAAATGTAATTTAAGAATCTACCATTCTAAAACTTGAAATAGCCAACCTAAAAGTGGGAAAATAAAATTTTCCAAGCTCGAGATCCCAAAACTCCTAGAAATTAAAAATGGGACCTAGGGTCAGGGTCAAGGTCATCCTTGACGCAAATGCCCAAGTCCTCAATTTTATAGAGCAATTTATCAAAAATAGGCTAGAAATGGAGATAGAGAAGCATAACAGGGGAAAAACATCTAGATCCATGCAAAGACACATTCAAGGCACTTGCCATGACCCCAAACCACTTACTCAGAGGGATAAACACTCTTAACATGGAAGTGCTTCCATTTTAAGATGATACACCTTTTCAAGATGTTTCCTCCAATTATCCTTATTTCTTCAAAAACTTGTTTAAAAGAATAATTTTTTTTCGTTCTTGTACCACTTCCTCTGTAGTTTTGGAAAACCAAATATACTTTTTATCATTTACAACTATATTAAGCCTAATGCTCATTATTTAATTCAATTCTTTAGCTGATTCCTCCTTTTCTCTTAGTTGGGCTATACCTTTAAGTACACGTGGAAAGATGTCAAAATTTCTACCAAGGTATTTTAGGAAAGAATTATTTATTTTCTCTGCAATAAATTTCTCTTATAATCAAAATCTAAGAGATCAATAGCTTGGTCAAAAGTCCTTTAAACTCTTTCATTAGAAAAATCAATCACATGAAAACAAAGGGCTATAATGATATCATCCCTACTAATCCACTTATCCAAAACTAACCTTAAAGTTTCCTCATTATTCATTAACTCATTAGATATATCTATTGATTTTGACAATTTTAAATAAAATGAAGGCCAACCAACTCTGTCCACTAGATACAAAATTGTATCTTTGATTCTATCCTCATGCTTGATGCCCAATTCCACACACAATGACCATATTTTTTCCTTCTCCTCATCAAGCTCATCTTTTATATATAATTATAGCTCTTGAAGAGTATTGGAAATCTTGAGGATAAGCAATCTTGAGCTGACCATATTGTGTACCTACCTTTGTTTTCCCAAACTATTTATCCATTTGTGCAATCATGCTTTTTAGTTGGTTGATCTTCTTTCCTCTCTCTTCATGGGCATCCAAGACCTTTCAAATTTATCATTCAACTCCAAGAATTTATTCTAATGTTTAGAAACAATGACAACTCCAAAATCAACCATTTCTTTAGTCATTTAGGCTACTTTGTCACTATCTAACTCTTTTGCCCTGTAAACCATGAGATTGCCTATGTGCTCAGAATTTGAGACCTCTTGAATTTTGGCCTTGTCTCTCTTCTAAATAGATCATATGAACATGGATTGATGGTCATCATCGTATTTAAACCTTTTATGGGCTTACAAAAATTCCTTCTTAGTTTTGAACTGGGTATCTTTTGCCTTTCTAACTGCATCAAAGATAATTGCACTAGCAATGTCCCATTTAGGAAGTATCATGATCCCTAAGTCCTTTAAAATTTTCCTCCCCCCTCAAGGGTTATTTTCTCAAAATCTTGTATGAGGCTAGCCTTGACCTCTTCTTCAATTTTAGAATCTTGTCTATTAGGTTGCTCTATTTTAATGTTCTTGCACCTTTCCTCAAAATTTCTAATATTACTTCTCCACAAAAATTGAGTAAATGTTCTAGACTTTACAAATCTTTCATCATGTAAAAAACTCTTAGACTCCCGTTCCACCACAGGGTCAAATTCTCTACCTTGAAAATATCCTATAGTAAGAGCTTGATGTAGGAACATCCTGGGTTCCCTTGTTATCTTGCTCATTTTTATTCATTCTACAAGTTGGTGCTGAGTTATTGTAGCAATTCCTTCATGTGTCGAGTTACTATAGAATTCTTTTATGTGCTGAGTTACTGTAGTAATTCCTTCATGTTCTAAGTTACCCAGTGTATGCCAAGTGATTCTTTATGTGCCGAGTTACCTAGTGTATGCCTAGTGACCCTTCATGTGCTGATTTTTCTTCCTTATGCCAAGTATCAACATTTGGATGTGATTTCTATGAGCCAACTTGCTAGTTTTATTTTGATCATGACATTTATGTTAAGATATTTTCTTGGGATGTGTCTAGACCATTGTTGGGTTGGCCTTCCTCTTATGTAATGTTCTAGAATGATCTGTAAGTTGTTTTGGCAAGTATATATAGAGTGTTTAAACTTAGAGTTAAAAAAGTTTGGAAGAGGATTGGAGAGCAAAACTAGAAAGTGAAAATTTGTTCTTGGATCTTTGAATGTGAATGTATTTGTCAGCTGTAACCTAGAATGCCTTATAGCTGGGCATTATGAAGATATTTTGATAAATCAATAAAAGTATTTCACTCTTCTTCCTCCTTTGGTTGCTATTCTTTATGTTTGCTTTCATTGTGTTAACTCTTGTAGGGTGGTGTGGATAGCTGGGTGAGCCTTTGGCCCTAGTTAGTCATCCCTTGCCTACATTAGAGCTAATGATGACATGTGAGACTTTTCAAGTGCTCCTTCCTCTATCTTTGTTGTAGTTATAAAAATATTCCTTTCATTTCCCATCTATTTTAATTTCTCCCTTAAGGAGTCTTCATCATCTATTCAAATAGGGGTCTATGAAGGAGAATAGTCATCAATCTTGGAGGAGGAACCCTATTCTAACTTCTACTTCTTTATAGCAGGTGCAGTGGGTGGACTCTCTAATAGTTGTCTCTTACAAAGAGGCACACGCTGAATATTTTTTGCCACAACATAACCAACTATCTTATGCAATGTGTAGTAACCTGGGTTTATGACTTCTCTACTAGCCAACCTATTTTCTACCTCAATGGCCTTGTCTGAATAAGTTTGAGTAAAAATTACTTTCTTTTCATTTAAGGTTTGCATAAACCCAACAAAATTGTTCATAAGAATATCTATTTTGGCACTCCAATATTTCTTATCAGCAAGGAGATTATACTATGGCTCAAAGGTATTACCAAATTCAAGCACCCTATTATACACTTTCCTTTTTCTATTCTAACCTCTTGCTCTGGTAGTTTGATTTCTAATTATATCTTTAGGAAAATAAACAATACATTCATGTGATTTAGCTCTTGTTCTCTCCTTAAACAAATCATAGATACCTTTAGGATATATAAAATGATAATGGGACTGGGCCATCTGGTATATTTCTAAAAAAAATTCTAATTGCCTCCAACCCTTCTTGATAAAAATAAAATTGTGGACAATAGTAATCTGAGGGAAGAAAGTACCTTTAGATCTACCTAACATTTCCTTTTCTTATAACCCTCCTACTTTCTATAAGAATTTTGCAATCCTCACCATCAAAGGTACTTGATATGGAAACACATATAGTTTCCCTAAGAAACCATACACTCTAAATATAGTAGAGATTGAATATGGGATAATGTCTCCCCAATTATGGCTCACCTTTAGTCCTTTGGCATGATCCTTTGGTCTAATAGATTCTAGAAAGGAATGAGGTATTCTAGGGTTATCTCTAGTCAATAGAATTCTTAGTTTGGAAAGAAAAATACCTATCAAAGCTGATGAAACTAGCATCACTGACCTCCCAGGTATATCAACACTCCATAGCTAGACTAGTAATTTCTCTTAATCCTTCTCTAGCTCCAACTTCATCTCTTTGGAGAAAAAGGTAACACCCTTGTATAAATATATGTACATCAATATTGAGTACCAGCTGTTGGAAATTTGATTGAAAAGTTCATTGTTGAAGATCAAAGAGGGAGATTGTTGAAAGAAGGAAGAAAATGTTTTCAATCATTGTTTTGTCATTGATGTCAAACCTACTACTTGTAGGAATAAAATTTTCTTATATGATCCAAGTACTATCACTTAGTTGATTGATGAAGAGGATTTGATCAACAAGATGTGACAAGAGAACCTAAGGGAAAGGTTGAGTTATGATGTTGTAATAAAGTGCAAGGATCAATTAAGACAATGGTTAAATAATGTAATGATAACATACTCAAAGATAGAGAGGCTGGTCACAATTAGAAATATTGGTCAAAGAAGTTGTAACAAGGTTGATTGCAAAGCTTAAACTAAGATCATTAGTGGATGCTGAATGAGTTAGTCGAAGCAGAGTAACATAAAATTCTAGTGTGTGCTAAGTGATCTTTAGGTGCTGAGTAAAGATCAGGTGATGAGCATAAAAAAAAATTTAGTTGGTGCTGAGTGATCTTCAGGTGCCGAGCATCAGGGAAAAGATAGTTGATGTCGAGTAAAAGAACATGTGTCAAGCACCAGTATTTCAATAGTGCCAAGTTGCTCCATTATTTCAAGTAATGAAGATTCGTCAAATTTGAGTTGAGATAGTGGTTGTATATAATTTTGTGAATGAGTTGGAAGATAAGGATGATGAGCTGGTGGCATAGAATCCTATGTATACCATTTTTAGGTGAATTCTAAAGGATTATTCAAGAACTTTCTAGATGAAACAAAATATGGGTTAGATGCAACAAATGCTACCTAATCCATGAAAATTGAAAATAAAGAATGAAAGAATTGAGCAAGAAAAGGAACTCCAAGACTTATATTTAAGGAATCATAAACCAAGAAGCAAAGAGCTACTGATACTGTTGCTGCTGAAAAGCCAAGTCTACAAAGTGGTTGAAAGGGTGTTAAGAGGGAGACATCTAGGAGAAGGAAGAACACAAAGGCTCTACTTCTATGAGTGGTCATGAATAGATGATTGCATTGGTACATTGATTATGGAGACTCAAGAAGACTAAGCTTGAAAGGAGGGAAAACTATCAGAATTGTAGAGATTCAAGGCCAGGCAAGGGTATGAGTTGAGAAGTGATATGAGATCTGCAAGATAAGTTGTATGTTGTAGTCAGGTCAAGATTTTACTAATACTCTCTAGAAATTGTATTAGATCTAACAATCCTATGGACTTAGGTTGGCCTAACAACCATTTGTAAATCCTTTAATAGGGCGACATTCCAAGTGAATGTTATAAAGTCCTCTAATCAAGCCCACTTTTAATAGGGTGGTTAAATCCTCTAAAAAGGTCACATTTAATAGTGTGTTGTAAGTTTTTAACAAGGCAGGCCTTTTATAGGGCATCACTTAAGAAGAGTGAGAATTGAGTAGCATGTTACTGGTGGGTTTTCCCAAATTGGGTTTCCACATAAATCACTATGCTATGTGTTTATTTCTTATGTGTCATACTTGCATATTGATTTACAGTAACTTGCTGATTAGATAAGTCAAAGCTTGGCTGAATGAATGGTTGAATGGGCTCACTATACTTAGTGAAAAGTTTGACTAGGACATTTGGACCTTGAATAACTAATTCACTCCCCCCCCCCTCTCAATTAATCTAAAACATTTCTAACAATTGGTATCAAAACCATCTACTGATTTAGTTTCAAGGTACTAGAAGCAGGAAGATCAAGATGTCCAAGAGAGAAGTTCCCAAGCTTAACAAAGACAACTTTTCTGCATGGAAGAGTTTGATAAAATTGAACCTTGGATCAATAGGTGACTATGCACAAACCTCAATCAGAATAGAACATGTAACTCTAGCAGGACCTCTCACTGCAGATGATTTGAACAAAAAGAAGGAGCACAATCAAGCAATGCTAGAGATTGCCTCTGCACTTAATTATGCAAAATATGATGACATCAAAGATTGTGATACTACATTCAAAATTTGGAAAACCTTATCAAAAATCTATTGAGGAGATCAAAATGTCCAGAGAGAAAAAAGAGAAAGCCTAAGAGGAAAATTTGATGACATGAAAATGGAGGAAGGTGAAAATGCTACCCAATATGCTACAAGAATGAAATAAGTGGTAAGTGCAATAAGAAGTCTAGGTGGTCAATTGGAAGAAAAAATTGTAATCAAAAAATACTTAAGAACTCTGCTCCCTATCTATGCTATTAGAGTTTAAGCCATCCAAGAGCTGAGGTGTGTACAAGGAGACACATCAACCTTTGAAGGAATAGTGGGAAGACTTACTGAATTTGAGCTGTCCAATTTTGATAACTACAGACCTGAGAACCTTGAATCTACTTTCAAGGCCAAGATGAAAATACAAGACACTGAGGAGGATACATCAAACAAGAAGAGAAGAAAAGGAAAACATGCATCTAGTGATAGAAGCGCAGATGAGGAAGATGTGGAATAGTTAGAAGCACTACTGGCTGGGAGATTCCATAGAGGTAAAGGAAAATTGAAAGGTAAGCTTCCTATCATATGTTTCAATTGCAATGAAGTTAGTAATATTTCTGCAAGATGTCCACATAAGAAGAATTACAAAGAAGGAAACAAGCACAGGAACAAGAGAGAAGATGATAGCAAGGATTACAAAGAGAAAGGCAAGAGATGTTACATTGTTGAAGAAGATCTTGATGAGAATGATGATGAAGTAGTCTATGTAGCCATGAAGGATGAATTAGATGAAGATGGAACAACAACATTGGTCACCTGTGTGAACAAGAATTAAAATTGGATCATAGGCAGTGGATGCTCACATCACATGATAGGAGATAAAAGTAAGTTCATTACCTTTACTCAATATGATGGAAATAGTGTTAGATTCGGTAATGATGCTCCATGTCAAATCAAAGGAAAGGCTCTATTAAGCTCATAGAGAAAATTTCATGTGATAATGCATACTATATTGAAGGATTGAACTACAACTTGTTGAGTGTGTCACTGTTAGACAATGTAGGTTGCAAAGTTGAATTTGGAAACAAAACTACTAAGATCTATGGCACTGATGGAAACCTGATAGGAAAAGGTGAACAAACTAGGAATAATCTATTTTACCTAGATATGGAAGATGCAACATGTCTTATTGTTAGACTTGATTATGTATGGTTGTGGCATAAAAGGCTATGTCATGTTAACTTTAATAATCTGATCAACATCAGTAAGAAGAAGAAGGCCAGAGGGTTGCCAAAGTTGAAGAAACCTGAAAACGCAATGTGCAAACAATGTCAACTAGGGAAGATGACTAAGTGTAGTTTCAAAAGAAAAACATACACTTCTAGTGAAGTACTGAAACTAGTCCATAGAGACTTATGTGGTCCAGTAGAAGTACACAACTACCTAGGAGACAAATACATAATGCTATTTGTAGATGACTATTCTAGGATGATGACTGCTATTAAAGAAAAAATTTGATGCATTTCAAATGTTTAAGTGGTATTTGGCTGAAGTTTAGAAGGAAATAGGAAAAAACCCAAAATGTGTAAGGTTAGACAAAGGAGGTGAGTTTACATCAAAAGAATTTGAAATATTTTTCAATGACAAAGGTATCAAAAGGAAAACATCAACACCAAGAACTCCACCACAAAATGGTATTTCTAAAAGGAGGAATAGGTTAGTGATTGACTATGTTAGAACCTTGATGATGGAGAAAAATGTTGCACTCAAATACTAGAGAGAAGTTGTAAGTATTGTAGTCTACAAACTAAATAGAGTTGAAGTTAAGAAAGGTACAAATGCAACACCTTTTGAATTATGGTATGGTCACTCACCCAATGTTAAAAATTTCAAAGTATTTGGATGTAAATGCTATATTATTAAAGATACTAGAAATGGAAATTTTGATGCAAAGAGTGACGAAGGCATATTTCTTGGATACTTCACTAGAAGCAAAGCATATAAGTGTTTGAATAATAACACTAACAAGAATGTGGAGAGTGCAAATGTAAAATTTGATGAGCATGCAAAATTCCAAATTGATGAGTCTAAGCAATTAGAGGATTATAGATCCTTTGTATACTTCTATGAAGGAATGACTATTGAAGAGAATGCTGTAAATATAGTTGGGAATTAGCAACAAACTTTAGTATCTGCTGAGTCTCAGCCTGTGAATGCTGAGTTACATTTAGAAGTCGAGCTGAAAAATGTAGAAAATACTCATTCTAACTCTAAAAACCATACACATGAAAGGAATGATGAAGTGCCAGATGAAGAAGAACAAAATGACTCTGAAGCTGAAGGATCAGACATGGAAAGAAGGATAGAACAAAGATTAGCCAACTATGTGAGAACACATCACCTTGTAGAACAAATCATTGGTGAAAAGGATGTCAGACCAATGACAAGGAATAGACTAAGAAATGAATCATGTCTGCTGAGCAAGGTTGAACCTAAAACAGTGAAAGATGCACTACAAGATGATGACTGGTATAAAGCAATGGAAGAAGAGATAGACCATATTGAGAAGAACAAAAGATGGTCTCTAGTTCCTAAACCAACTGATGAGAATGTGATTGGTACCAAATGGGTGTTCAGGAAAAACACTTGATGAGAGTGGTGAGGTAACAAGAAACAAAGTCAGACTAGTTTGCAAAGCCTATGCATAAGAAGAAGGACTAGATTATGGGGAGACATTTGCCCCTCTTGCAAGAATGGAAGGAGTAAGAACATTACTTGCATATGCTACATATAGAGGTTTCAAAGTGTACCAAATGGATGTTAAGTCTACTTTTCTAAATGGTATACTAGAGGAGGAAGTCTACACAAAACAACCAGAGGGATTTGTAGATGAGCAGAACAAGGACATGGTCTGTAAATTGCACAAAGCACTTTATGGATTGAAGCAAGCACCTAAAGCATGGTATTAGAGACTACACAAATATCTTGTGAAGATAGGATTTGAGAGAACAGATGACAACAACAACTTGTACATCAAAGATGAAGAAGGTAAAGACGTTTTGATATTAGAAATATTTGTTCATGATATAATATTTGGAGGAAAAGATTTTCTTTGCAAAGATTTTGCTAATCAAATGAAGCATGAATTTGAGATGCCAATGTTTGGAGAAATCAAATTCTTTATCAAATTACAAGTACATGAATTGAAGCATGGCATATTTGTGACCCAATCTAAATACATCAAGGAGATACTCAAAACATTTGGGTTAGAAGACTCAAAACCAATTAGCACACCAATAGCAACATGTCATAAGCTATCCAAGAATGATGAATCTGCTGAAGTAAATCATACATTGTATAGGTCAATGATTGGAAAGCTCAAAATGTTGTACATAGTAGATGAGACATTGCATTAGCTATTGGAATAGTGGCAAGGTTTTCTACAAATCCAAGAGAAAAACACTTAATGGAAGTGAAGAGAATACTAAGATACCTGAAAGGAACTGATGACTTTGGTTTGTACTACAAGAGGAGTGAAAAATTTGAACTGAGAGCCTACACTGATGTAGATTGGGAAGGTAATATTGATGATAGAAAAAGCACTAATGGAGGAGCACTTTTCTTAGGAAAAAGGTTGACTACATGGATTAGTAAAATGAAAAACTGTACCTTACAGTCCATTGTTGAAGCTGAATATGTGGCAGCTGCTATAAATTGCACCAATATTGTATGGATCAAACTTTTGCTACAAGGTATGAAGGAAGAGGTAAGTGTGCCTATGATACTTTATTGTGATAATACAAGTGCTATTAACATATCAAAGAATCCAATAATGCATGCCAAAACCAAGCATATTGCAATCAAGTATCACTATGTAAGAGAGTTGGTTGGAGAAAAACAAGTGAAGATGGAATATGTTAGTTCAAAGGAACAGATTGCTAACATCTTCACAAAGGCACTACCTAAAGATGCTTTTGAGTATCTTAGAGGCAAGTTAGGGGTGATACACCTAGCTAAGGCTACTTGAAGCACAAGCAAGTATGCCCTGCATCAAATGAGTTGATTGATGAAAACATTACACATTGATGCAAAGGATGTTTAATTTAGGATTCATGCCTGAAGTAGTAAAAGTGCTAAAATTCTAGGTTAGTCACAAGCAAGGTGATAGAGAGAGAAATTTAATGAACTTGTAAAAGCTACACTTGCTTACTAAGATGTTTATATGTCTTTGGCATTATTGTCAAAGATGGAGAAGATGTTTGAAACTAATCAATAATTGTTGAAGATAATGAATTAGAAGATAGAGGGAGCAGTTGATAGAAATAATTAAAGGTTGATTAGAAGAACAAAAGAAGATGAGAAACATAATGGGAGAAAGACAAAGGAGGATACAACAACAGAGAGGGAGAAGCAGAAATGAAGCAATTAGAATAGTAAAAGGAGATGTGAAGCTAAAATTTACTTTTTGGCATTTGACTTACTATTCTAACCTAATTAGACTTTGGTTGAATAGTTTAGTCTGATGGTTGATCAGTTTGGTTTGCCATCAATTCCAAAGAGGGAGATTGTTGGAAATTTGATTGAAAAGCTCATTATTGAAGATCAAAGAGGGAGATTGTTGAAAAGAAGGAAGAGAATGTTTTCAACCATTTTTTTGTCATTGATGTCAAACCTACTACTTGTAGGAATGACATTTTCTTATATGATCCAAGTACTATCACTTAGTTGATTGATGAAGAGGATTTGATCAACAAGATGTGACAAGAGAACCTAAGGGAAAGGTTGAGTTATGATGTTGTAATGAAGTGCAAGGATTAGTAAAGAAAATGGTTAAATGATGTATTGATAACATACTTAAAGATACAGAGGCTAGTCACACTTAGAAACATTGGTGGAAGAAGTTGTAACAAGGTTGATTGCAAAGCTTAAACTAAGATCATTAATGGATGCCGAGCGAGTTAGTTGAAGTCGAGTAATAGGAAATGCTAGTGTGTGCTGAGTGATGTTTAGGTGCTGAGTGAAGATCAAGTGTCGAGCATCAAAAAATTCTTAGTTGGTGCCAAGTGATCTTTAGGTGTCGAGCATCAGGAAAAACACAGTTGATGTCGAGTAAAAAAGTATGTGCCAAGCACCAAGATTTCAATAGTGCCAATTTGCTACATTATTTCAAGTAATGAAAATTAGCCAAATTTGAGTTGACATAGTGGTTACATTGAATTTTATGAATGAGTTGGAAGATAAGGATGATGAGCTGGTGGCACATAATCTTATGTAAACCATTTTTAGGTGAATTCTAAAGGATTATTCAAGAAGTTTCTAGAGGAAAAAAAATGGGTTAGATGCAATGAATCCTACCTAATCCATGCAAATTGAAAATAAAGAATGAAAGAATTGAGCAGGAAAAGAAACTCCAAGACTTTTATTTAAGGAGTCATAGACCAAGAAGCAAAGAGCTGCTGATATTGTTGCTATTGAAAAGCCAACTCTGCAAAGTGGTTAAAAGGGTGTCAAGAGGGAGGCATCAAGGAGAAGGAAGAGCGTAGAGGCTCTACTTCTATGAGTGGTCATGAAGAGATGATTGCATTAGTACATTGAGTATGGAGACTCAAGGAGACTAAGCTTGAAAGTAGGGCAAGCTATCAGAATTGCAGATATTTAAGGCCAGGCAAGGGTATGAGTTGAGAAGTGATCTGAGATCTACAAGATAAGTTGTATGTTGTAGTCAGGTCAAGATTTTACTAATACTCTCTAGAAATTGTATTAGATCTAAAAATCCTATGGACTTAGGTTGGCCTAACAACCATTTGTAAATCTTTTAACAGGGTGTCATTCCAATTGAATGTCCTAAAGCCTTCTAATCAGTCCCACTTTTAACAGGGTGGTTAAATCCTCTAACAAGGTCACATTTAATAGTGTATTGTAAGCCTTTAACAAGGAAGGCCTTTTATAGGGCATCACTTCAAAAGAGTTAGAATCAAGTAGCATGTTACTAGTGGTTTTTCCCAAATTGGGTTTCCACATAAATCATTGTGTTATGTGTTGATGTCTTATGTGTCATACTTGCATATTGATTTATAGTAACTTGCTAATTAGATAAGTCAAAGCTTGGCTGAATGAATGGTTGAATGGGCTCACTATACTTAGTGAAAAGTTTGACTAGAACATTTGGACCTTGAATAACTAATTCACTCCCCCCCCCCCTCTCAATTAATCTAAAACATTTCTAACAATTGGTATCAAAACCATCTACTGATTTAGTTTCAAGGTACTAGAAGCAGGAAGATCAAGATGTCCAAGAGAGAAGTTCCCAAGCTTAACAAAGACAACTTTTTTGCATGGCAGAGTTTGATAAAATTGAACCTTGGATCAATAGGTGACTATGCACAAACCTCAATCAGAATAGAACATGTAACTCTAGCAGGACCTCTCACTGCAGATGATTTGAACAAAAAGAAGGAGCACAATCAAGCAATGCTAGAGATTGCCTCTGCACTTAATTATGCAAAATATGATGACATCAAAGATTGTGATACTACATTCAAAATTTGGAAAACCTTATCAAAAATCTATTGAGGAGATCAAAATGTCCAGAGAGCAAAAAGAGAAAGCCTAAGAGGAAAGTTTGATGACATGAAAATGGAGGAAGGTGAAAATGCTGCCCAATATGCTGCAAGAATGAAAGAAGTGGTAAGTGCAATAAGAAGTCTAGGTGGTCAATTGGAAGAAGAAATTGTAATAAAAAAAAACTTAAGAAATCTACTCCCTATCTATGCTATTAGAGTTTAAGCCATCCAAGAGCTCAGGTGTGTACAAGGAAATACATTAATCTTTGAACGAATAGTGGGAAGACTTACTGCATTTGAGCTGTCCAATTTTGATAACTACAGACCTGAGAACCTTGAATCTACTTTCAAGGCCAAGATGAAAATACAAGACACTGAGGAGGATACATCAAACAAGAAGAGAAGAGAAGGAAAACATGCATCTAGTGATAGAAGCGCAGATGACGAAGATGTGGAATAGTTAGAAGCACTATTGGCTAGGAGATTACATAGAAGCAAAGGAAAATTCAAAGGTAAGCTTCCTAGCATATGTTTCAATTGCAATGAAGTTAGTAATATTGCTGCAAGATGTCCATAGAAGAAGAATTACAAAGAAGGAAACAAGCACAGGAACAAGAGAAAAGATGATAGCAAGGATTACAAAGAGAAAGACAAGAGATGTTACATTGTTGAAGAAGATTCTAATGAGAATGATGATGAAGTAGTCTATGTAGCCTGAAGGATGAATTAGATGAAGATGGAATAACAACATTGGTCACCTGTGTGAACAAGAATGACA
This sequence comes from Cupressus sempervirens, assembly GCA_028749045.1. Lineage (NCBI taxonomy): Eukaryota > Viridiplantae > Streptophyta > Pinopsida > Cupressales > Cupressaceae > Cupressus > Cupressus sempervirens. The sequence goes on from CM053787.1 coordinate 477,304,804, forward strand.
ATTGGATCATAGACAGTGGATGCTCACATCACATGATAGGAGATAAAAGTAAGTTCATTACCTTTACTCAATATGATGGAAATAGTGTTAGATTCGGTAATGATGTTCCATGTCAAATCAAAGGAAAAGGCTTTATTAAGCTCACAGAGAAAATCTCATGTGATAATGCATACTATGTTGAAGGATTGAACTACAACTTGTTGAGTGTTTGACAGTTAGGCAATGTAGGTTGCAAAGTTGAATTTGGAAACAAAATTGATAAGATCTATGGCACTGATGAAAATCTGATAGGAAAAGGTGAAAAAACTAGGAGTAATCTGTTTTACCTAGATATGGAAGATGAAACATGTCTTGTTGTTAGACTTGATGATGTATGGTTGTGGCGTAAAAGGCTGAGTCATGTTAACTTTGATAATCTAATCAGCATTAGTAAGAAGAAGAAGGTCAGAGGGTTGCTAAGTTGAAGAAACATGAAAAAAAAAAGTGCAAACAATGTCAACTAGGGAAGATGACTAAGTCTAGTTTCAAAAGAAAAACATATAGTTCCAGTGAAGTACTAGAACTAGGCCATACAAACTTATGTAATGAAGTGGTGAAGTTTCCATAGTCAATGATTCACACTAGTTAAGCACTAAACTTCCTTTTAGCTCATGATTGAGCAAAAAAGTCAGCAAAAATTTAATCAAACGATCACTTGAATGAGAGAAGTATAATGAATTTTCACAATGAATAGACGAAATATTGTGTTTGCATAGTCAGGACCTCAACAGAAAAAGATTGAAAGATAATCATGATTTTACAAAACTAGTTAGAAGCGCATAAATAACTTTATTCTCATAGTCATAGGGGTGACCAAATGGTTAAGAGATTTGAATAGCTCATTAGAGAGAAAATTGAATAGCTTGGACCTTAGGGTGGAGTGTTCATCACCATTGCAAAATTGGAAGAAGGAAATCCAATAGAACCTCCCATGCCTAGCCTAGAATTGACTATGGCTGATTTCAAAGGAAAAGAGCTAGATTTTGTAATAGAACTGGCTAGCCATAAGTTCTCATTTGATGAAAATTTTATAAAGCCAAGGGCCTTTTATCAATTTTCATGGAGAATAAATATTGAAATTTTTGAGGAAAGATGCTATAAAAGAAATAAATGATGTAATACATTAGTAGTGTGACTCCTAAATAGGGAAGAAAAATGATTAGATCAACAAGTGTTTTACTTCTTCCAAACTGGGACATTGCATAAGCAATGGTGTTTAATACTATTACAAAGAAGTTGAGCACTGAGGAGAAAAAGAAAAGGGCACTCAGTGGTACTAAATACAGTGAAGACCATGCAACCTTAGTTATTTGGTCCTTAAAAAAAGGATCTAGAGCTGGTTATTCTCAAACTAACAATTCTAAATTAATGGGGAACTTGATTGTCAAAAGAGTAGATGATACTCCTAATGAATATGCAACATCATTAAATTATGAAACATTCACTCTTACCTTAGTGACTACCAAGAAAGAGAAAACATTCATACAAGAGATATAGGAGAAATATGAACAAGTCCTAGATGCCTACAATAAGGAAGTCAAAAAGAGGATTAACCTTGAAAATAAAATTATAGGACATAAAGGACAATCTAGATGACACACTTTTTAGCAGGTAGATGGTAGAATATCCCTCAACAAATCATTTGTTACCAGAGGAAGTTGACGAAATGGATGTGGACTAGGATGAGGTAAAAACAATTGATGCACTAGTTTGAACAAAAGAAAGAAAAAGGGAGCAACCAACTATAATAGTTGATATGGCTACTCAAACTGGTGATGTGGCACAAAAAAAACCAATTAAAATAGGGGATATGGCTACTCAAACTAATGATTTGGAAGAAGAGAAACTAGTTTTAATCAATATCTAGATATTAGAGCATGACACATCATGTGCAAGTCAAGTGGTCCCACAACTGGAAGAGCAACAAATACAAGGAGGCCAATCATCAGATGCAACATATCAACAAGAAGTTGCTATAGTAGAACTGACAATTTTGAGAATACAAATGGATCTTAAATGACAATTTTTTCATATATTAGGTTATTCCTAAGTTTATATTAGTAATGTATTATTTTCAAATAATATTAATACAAGGAAGAAATTCTACAATATGAGAGAATGTTTAGATTTTGTCTCTAACTAAAACAATTATCTAGGACTCATTTTTTATTTTCTCCTATCTTGTCACTACCACTATTTCTCATTCCTATACCTTGGACTTCTTGTTAATGTAAAAAGTCACACCAATAAATAGTTGACCTATATAATTTCCTTGAAATTAAAATTATCAATTGTTAACCCTAAACCCTATTCTTATGAGATCCCTCTCAAATGCATTGAAACCCTACCAATTTATGGAAGCAATTACTTAATTCCTTGAATTAAAAGCAACAATAAATTGGCATATAACCTATCTAGGCTGGATTAAATTGCATGAACTTTTCTTACTCAATCCCAAAGTAACAAGCATATGAAGAAGAGCCAATTTATTCTTTCTCCCTATCCAAGATTAGTTTATTCTTGTTCTTGCTCTTGCTTGTTGGCCAAGGTAGTTTCTTTTCATTTAGTTTAACAAATAAATCTTCTAAATTAAAAATAGCCAAAATACCCCTAATTTGATGGCTCCACAAGTAAATTTAGCTTCTAGGAAAATCAATTTCCCCTATAAATACAAGGAGTGGGGTTCATGTTCTTCAATTATATCTCTATTTGGATCTACTTGAAATAATCAAAATTTACTGCACTACAATGTTTCACAAGGGAGAATCCTTAAAAGTGTAAAATCAATTCTTTGCATCTTTTTCATTTTCTCCATTCACCTAGTTAAGTATTTCCATGGATTGTTTTTGTTCGTAACAAGAAAAGAAGTAAAAGGGATTTCAACACAACAATTTTAGAATGGAAGAAGGTGGCCAATCGGCTCATTGTGGATGAAGCCATTAACGATGATAACTTAGTGGTTTTCTATCATGAGCCCAAATTTAAGGATGTAAGAATATTCAAATAACATATTATACAATGATAATAATTATGAAAAATAATATTATAATCCATTATAATAATAATATATTTGACAATATAAATAATATATAAGAATATAGCATAATTGTAATATAAAATATTATATTAAATAACAAATAAATAATTTGGTTATAAATGATAATAATTTTATATTATATCTACATTGGTTAATATTATAATATAATTAATAATTACATATTACTATAAATAATATACAAAAAAATATACTCGTTAATAGTATTATGAAGAATGATATTATTAATATAATATATAATATGTTATATGTTATAATTACATTATAAATCTATAGCTGATAATATATCTAACTATTATCACATTGATAATTAAAGGTAATGAATTGATTAATTAATTTAATATAGCAATGTCCTATATTATGATCTAATAATATAGTTAAGATAATCAATTAATATATAGATAAGATAATATCATGTCCCCATATTTGTAAGGTTTAGTAATTAAATGAATAATAAAATAAATTATAATATATTTAAATATTATTACATATACTATTAATAACTAATGATACTATCAAATAACAATAATAATTTTATAATGTATGAATATATTGAAGAATAATTATAGACATAGAAATAAATAATATCTTACAACAAATGAGAAGTAAATATTATTAATAAATAAAGATATTATGAATATTAATTATATAACATATGTTATTATCAATACAAATGAACATAAGTCTAAACCTAACCAACAACTATATAATCAACATATATCATGCAAAACATAAATTAGCAATCGATGACATTTATATTATAGAAATATAAATGTGAATTTAATAAACAAAATACAAATTATACTAACCAATATATATAATTAATGTAATAAACTATATATGATAATAAAGAGCAAACACAATCTATGTCGTATTAATTAAATCAATGTCATTTGCATAAATATATCATATGAAGGGACGCGTCCATTTGGGCAAGATAAGCGAAATATTAAAGTGAAGACAAGGAAGGACATTGGAGGAGATATATACCATGGAATAACAACATAGTAGTCAGAGAAAAGGAGACGAAAGGAATTGTGTGCAGGAAGTCACAGTGAATCATGTAGAGGTACATCAAATTACATGGAAAGCAAATTGTATCATGCATTCAGGGACATGAGTCTATGCATTGAACAAATTATGGCATGTATTATTTTCTCATAGAGAGAAAAAGAAAGAAAATTGTAAAAAAATGAATGACCTAAAAAGGGTCATTACATTTTCCTGCACCTAGAAACCATGAAAAAGTTGCAATTGTTCCACGATGATATAATTCTTATTAAGGTATTTTCATTAGCTCTTTTCCCTTTGTGAGGTTAGGGTATTTGTGTTTGGGATTAGGCACTTAGGGTTTTTAATAATGTTTTTACTTTTCTCTTCAGTCTCTCATTGACACCGTATTGCAAGGAAATAAAAGGAAGGATATGATCTGTATTGCCTTGGAGGATGAGACCTATGAAGAATCTAAGATTAGAATGAACAAGGTCATGTAGTCAAATCTAAGGATTTTTTGGGAGACATCATTTCTATTCACCAATGCCTTGATTTTAAGTATGAAAAGCACATGCATATTCTTCCCATTGATTATACCATTGAGAATACAAATGGATCTAGAATGACAATTCTATCATATCTTAGATTATTCTTGAGTTTGTATCAGTAATATATTAGTTTCAAAGAATATTAATACCATTTCACAATTTTGAGAGTAAAAATGGATCTTGAATGACAAACCTATCATATCTTGAGTTATTCCTGAGTTTATATTAGTAATGTATTAGTTTCAAAGAATATTAATACAAGGAGGAAATTTTGCAACATCTATGTCTCTAAATTTTGCCTCTAAATTCTGCTATAGGGAATAGATTTGAAGAAAAGAGTGTGAGTGAAGGAATTCTAAAGTATAATATCAAATAACTAGTCATTTCCATCCCTAAGGTGTGATAGCCCTCATTTTCACTTTGCCAATTGTCTAGAATTTTCAAGGTGAGAGTGCCTCAAGATTTGTGTTATGTAGTAAAGATGATAAGCTATGACTTGGTGATCACTACTGCAAAGTGCATGAAATGTTTGTTTGATTAGTCACACTATCAAAAAGATAAGAGTGATTAAGTTAGCAACTCAATGATGATCAACTTAGAAGAAAATGCATGTGATCGCACTATTGTAGTGATAAGAGGAAAGTGATTGAAACAAACCATGATATGGTGAAACTAGGTAAAATGCACTCGTTCACATGGTTGCAAGGTAAATAAATGTAATACATGATTAGGCTGCAACCATGTGATGCAGTCAAATAGAAAGAAAAATGTAAAGGGTCATGCAACCATGATGTTAAAGAAATAATAGTAAAGATAAACCGTGAAGCAATGACTAGGTTAGAAGAGCATAAAATATCCTTTACTTGCATGGGTACAAAGAAAAGGTATTATCAGATAAGACAAGATGAAATCCAAAAAATTTGTAAGGTTAAATTGTATATAGTATTTTGATTGTATATTCAGAGGAATAAAAACTTAAAAGTGAGAAAGGTGTGCGAAGTTGTGATTTCATGGTTGATAGGGGTATTCACACGGTTGCAAATAGTAAGTGTAAATGTTAATAAAATGAAGCAACCATGTGATTAAGGTTAAAGAGAGGTCAAATATTTAAGGCACTAAGTTGTGTAGTTAACAAACAAAAATATTAGATATACCGTGAAATGGTAAAAAGGGTTTGAAGCTATGGTCATCCACTTGATGATATTTAAGTGCTAAGGCAGAAAATGACTACAAAATTAGGAAAAAAGGGAGTCATTGGGTTGCAAGGATGGTTTTTAATGCAAAAATGTCTGTTAAGGAGCCTCATTATGACTTAAAATTATTGTCCTATCAAAAGTACATAAAAAGTTAGGAAAGGCAGGTAGTACAAGTAGATTTTGACACTTTTACAAAAATTGATATTTTTTCATGCACATTGATATAAATAGACATAAATGCTCACTCTGTTGCATTTTTTCTCTATTAATAGGTTAATTTAATAGTATTTTGATTTATAGTCTTTTGCACAATCCAAAGATAGAATTGTGAGCACTAAGAGATTTCTAGAATTCACAGACATTTTCAGAGCTTTAAAAAGTTTGATATTGATAGAATTTGTTTGTAAGAATTTGATTGTAGACCCATGGAACAACAAGAAGGCAAGATAATAGCTTAGATTGATGTGGAAGACTCTTCTCAATGTACTAGAAAAGAAAAACCAAAGTTGGCAACACAATATGTAGAGGAGTGGGTATATTTCCTTCCAAGGTCTTCTCATATTCATGTAATATCCCTAAATTGGCACATTGGTATTCTGAACCAATTGTGGTCTATCAATCTTAACTAAAGTCCTATTGTACTAGGAACATATGATTTATATAATCTCTACTCAACCTAAGTGTCAAAAGTAGAAAATCATTAATCTGCATTAATCACCTATTGTATTTAATTCCTAAATACTAATTGAATCAGCTAAATTAAACCTATTAATTGAGTTTAATTTGACTATAAGTTTTAGTACTTTGTCAAAATCAAAATCACCATTTTGGCTAATATACACGAGAGATTAAATATATTTGACTTAACTAATATAACCTCATTCTAATTATTGAATTTAATTATTTAATTATAAGATCATATTTAACTTTTAAAATCAAATATCTTCTATTATTTTCTCTCTTCAGTTTAGAATTGGAAATAATGAGTGGACTAAAATTAGAAAAGGAATTAGATCAGTTAACTCATTACACTCAGGAATGATTAGTTAACTCCCTTTTCATGAGGGAATTTTCTATTTTGACTGAATCTTATCTTCAATCTCACTATTTATTTTGTTCTCAATTGTTGATCAAATTCTAGGATTCTATATAAGAAACCTTTAATCTCTCATTTTAGATGATGCACATGAATAGTATCGAACTAATGCCAAATTATTTACTCAAGTACTTTGCATTTACAACTTCATTTGCTTTAATGTTGCTTTCTCATATAGATTACAATGAATCCATTTAGATTAATTTGTTTTATCTTATTCTTAGATTAATATGTTCATCACTTAGCTTAATCTTACATTCATCTAGATTAAATCCTCTGTACGAGGTGGTCTAGTTGTTGATCTCTTAATTCTGAGAGTGGATAGCAAAAACCATCTACTTAGAAGGAAATAGAAAGATTTGTTGGGTCATACTGAATGGATAATTTAATGTTCATTTTGGGATGTTTTTAGCATGTAAGGATCATGTTAAAGTGTGTGGTTGATTTAGAGGCCCATATTTAGCACATACATTTGTGATAGTGGGGCCTGAAAAATCAATTTTCTACCTCACTTTTTATAATTTTGTAATATTGTAATATTTTGATATTTTTGTCCATACAATTCAAAAAATTCTCATGCAATAAGATGATTTCTTGTGTAAAGAAATAAAATCTTTTTCTATAGTTCTGTGCATTCTTGTATGAAAAAGTGTATCCTTGCATATTAGAAAGCTATTTCTTGTGTGGTACATAGCCTATTCTCACATGGTACTTTGTAGAAGCTCACACAAAACACGACACCAATAAAAGTAAATTATAATTTCAAATTCTATTTTTCATAATGCTTTTTGATCTAACACTTGTTTCTGAAGAATTGGTTTTTTATTTCTAAATTTTTGACAACTTAGTAGTGGTGTGCAAATCATTTGTCAAAGATACCTTATCATGAACATACAAACAATATTGATAGTCTAATTGCAGGATAATTATTCAAAGATTTGGTGGTCAAAGAATGTATTCAAACCCACTCAAACATTGGGTCTATTTAATGCTTTCTTACAGACATAGTTAAATAGGGATTGTGAACTTCATAGGGCTCTAGACAAAAGAATAGGGGAGTATGCTCTTTGCTACTTGGAAGTGACACCTAAGAGTAAATAAAAAACCTAAACGCCTTTGGAGATGGTATCTGAGGGAGGCAAGAAAGTTAGCGGTTCTCTCAAAATATCTTTTTATGAAGAGATGATGAGTTCCTTTTAGGAAAATCAAAATCTTGGAAAAGACAAATTGGGATTGATAAACTAACTTGGTGATGATTTTTTTTTGTGTAATTGGGTAAGGTGATGAGGTAGAGGAGTATGCTCTTTTCCCCTTGGTAAAATTAGAAAATTTGACCCTTGAATCCAAGCTATAGTCTAAGTCAACCTTTAGAGGGCTTGTTGGAGTTATCCAACCTCTAGGATTGACCCAAGTGAGCACACACCTTTCACTAATGATTCCAACTCATTATAATAAAGAAGCTTTAGAGAGAAAGACTCCAAAGCCATGTTAATATCATCTTCTTCATTCTAATATTACATATCAAGAAGAGGCTTCGTCTATTGCATGGGGTAGTGCCACCTCTTGGCTTTCTTGTCAATGTGTGCACTTACAGATGCTAGTGTGGGATGTTGCCCTCAAATTTATTTGTGAAGCCACCAGGGATTAATATGAATGGAAGCCAAGTAAAAACTTTTAGATAGTTGTGTTGCCCCACTTTTAATCCCATAGAAATTTTGCAAAGTGGATATCGGAGTTCCATCATATTTGGTCCTGTCAAGTCAATAGGTCTTCCCTCTTTAGGTGATGAATTTCTCCATCGGGTTTCCATCCTTCCCCCTTCTCACACATTGTATAGCCGGGTGGGTTTTCTCATGGTCATGGTTCATTTGGGTAGTCTAGATCCTTACTCGATGGAGATTCTCAAAGGATACTACCTCAGATGAATTTACCTGCAGACCATTCGGACTAAATATGAAGAAAGATGAAGGGGTGAAAATTTCAGTTTTGCCTTCTCCTTTTGCGGACTTTCACACCTCGAAGGTAAAATTCCGCAATGAGTTATAAATATGATTTGCAAATTTCAAAATAGAAAGGTGAGTGAAGTTATGGACAAGTTAGTTGATTATCATCATATTCTAGCATGGGAATCATTCATAAATTTCCAAAGTGATCAGAAAAGGCATTGGAGGAAAACTCAAAACTGACTTCTCCTCCTGTGAACTTTCGTAGTCAGAAGGTGAAACTCTGCCAGAAATGTAAATGCAGTCTACAGGATGAAATTCAAAAAGAAGAGTTATGTTTTGCATAAGATCATCTAAATTTTGGGATGTTTCAACAACAAGAATGATTTAAAACCTATTGAGATGAGTAAAAGGAAGATTTGCGAAAAACTGAAAAATAGCTGCTCCTTTTACAAGCTTTCACACCAAGAAGTCAATTTTCCGAACAGGCATAACTAAAGAAAGTAAAGGAAGTCAGTGGGCCCCACTTCCATTGGCAAAGTACTTTTTCTATTTTTCGAAGGCTTAAAGCAAAATAGTTAAAACAAAAAAGACAAAACGGAGGCTTCGCGGAAAATTGGAAATTGCCTTCTCCTTTGCGAAGTTTCTACCTTCAGAGGCAATTTTTCGCATTGTCCAAAAAATTAATCTTGCAAGCTTGGTTATGTAACAAATTAATCACAAGAAGACTAAAGGATACAAGGAAAGTGAATAGTCACATCTGGAAAGGAGTCTAAATGCAGAATCGAGCTAAGCAGATTTCCACCAATAGAGTACTCCGTTTTGGTTTTTCCAAAATAGGGTTAAAACAGGAAAGTAAGTCAGTAATAAAGAAAGTTACCGTTAAGCCAACAGAAAAGTGAAAAGACATGGAGGAATCCGTTATAACTATCAGTCTAATGGATTGATCATTTATTTCACTTGTGTGGCACGGATCTTGAAAACCTAACGGGTATATTGAGGTTTCTATATAAAGAACAATATAACCGATTTTCAAATTACCATTTTCTTGCTTTGAATCGTTATGCTGTTGAATTTAACATTGCTAATACACTACTTGCAAAGCTATTTCTCGCAATCATTTACATTTTCAAGTTTCATAGTCTACATCTATTTGATTAAATGGCTCGATTCTTTGGATTTGATGGTTTGGGTGGAGTCCGATCAGCATGGAAGAACATCACAGATACTTCACTCCGCTTCTATGATATTCTAGATTTTCAGAGAAGGATAAGAACTGAACCAATTCATCCTATTACTGAGAAGCTCTGCGGGAGTGGACTGGTGGAGGAAGCTGGATTTCCTGTGGCAGTTCAAGCTCAGGAGTTGATTGTAGAATGTATTAATCATTACAATCCAGACACTAAGCAGATTTTGTTTCCTGATCAGAGTGTATTGATTTCAGTTGATAGACAAGCAGTGGTGAACTATCTGTGAATCCTAGAAGGTGAGGAGTTCTCCACATTAACAGTTGGAGGAGCTATGTTAGAGTTCTCTCTGAAAAAGATGGTATGGAGGAAAGAAATCATGAAGTCTTGGTTCCAGAAACCAAGGGGAGCCAAGAGTAAGGTCCCTAAAACCCTGTTTGGCACTGATCTCAAGCCAGAGATTGTGGATATTCTGGTTCTTTTACATCAACTCAAAGGTGAGGTAGATGCCTTTAATTTTGTAGAGCAATACTTTTTCTTGATGCAAATTATTTGCTCGGATTCACAGTATATTGACTGGGCATTTGAAGTCAGTGAGCAATTATCTAGGGCTCTCAATGTAGCCAAGTTTTATAATTCATTTTATATGTCTTCCTTCCTGATATATATGTTGGCTTCCTTACAGTTATGGCCAAGCCTTCCTAGAATTGAGGATGCGCCAAAAAATGTTAAAAGTTATGAATTTTATCCGTGCTTGCAGCTACAAAACAATTATGCAAATTTTATCAGAGTTAATGATGCGTTCACTATGAGAATTTGCAGGGAACTCCAAGGGTGTCCGGAGCGGAGATTCAGCCCAAAAGAAATGGTGGTAATCAGTTAGTTTGGTTTCTTCTTTATACAATTCTCATCCTTCTCCTATTTGTGTCTTGCAACATTCGATGGGTTTCCCTTGAAGATGCCCAAATACTCGGATGACATGATCGTGTTGATGGAGATCGTGAGATAGGCTCTCCAGGTGAACATGCTGAGTGCTGGACTGCGAAAGAAGGGGTATGAATTCCCTATAAAGGTTGGAGCTTATAGTTGCGAATCCAGGTCAGATGCTAAGAACATGGTGAAAGCATTTGAAGGAAGGTTCAAATTACAAGAGTACGAAGTTTTGAGACCCATGTTTGACTTGAATGGGTATGCTCGAGATGTGCTCCAGATTGTAAGCACGATCAAACATATCACCACCATAGAGGACTACTGGGAAGATTGTAAAGATGAGCTGGAGAGTAGAGATCGTGCCTTTTCTAGATTCACAGTGGATCAAGTAAAGACTTATGGTATCAATTTGGATGTAGAAGGGCTAGAGGATGATGGCCAGGATATGTATAGCAATACATATTTAAAAAAGTTGAGAAATACCCCAGTCAGTTCAGAGCCCTACACTAATATAGATGAAGATCTCGATGTTATGGTGGCTAGGATCATCAGAAGAATAGGAAAATGAGTAGAGTGGACAACCAAGAAGGGTCGAAGTAAGGGCAAAGCTTCTCAACAGTCTCCAGCTGCTGCTACTCCCACTTCTTCTGATAGTGCTACGCCCAATATATCAATATCAGCCACTCAAGGACCAGCTATGCCTACAGGAGGAGGAGATCAACCACCTGAGAAGAATATTCCCATATCTTTGACATGTCAAGGTGGCTCTCTACCAGTTATTGGGACCCAATCTACTTCTGAAGAAAAAGAGATCGATAAGGAAAAAGATAGTGGTGCTCCTCCAATCTTCATTCCTCACATTTCCCCATCTCCATCTCCACAAAATACACCTATCCCTTCTCCTCATACCACACCACCTCCATCTCCTCATCATAGCCCTATTCTATCTGAGAAGGCTCCCATTTTGCAGCCACCTGGTTCTCCAATTCAGGTAGTAGAGATTGGAGATGGAGACTCTAGTAGCAGTGAATCCACTGGATTAGACAAGGCTAAAGGAGGAACAAAAAAGGAGGAAAAAGCTCCAAGCTCATCTAGACTCATTTCTAGAGATCCAAAGAATCCTTTCTCCGCAGAAACGATGGTAAAGACTCCAGTGAAGAAGAAGATGTTCAGCATCGAATCATTAGGAGCAACTTCTAAGGTAATTGGAATAGAGTCCTAGCTTGAAGACACACTGGAAAGAAAAAGGAAAAGAAAGGATGAAAATGTTCCTGCAAAGGACATTGTGTCTCAGGCAGTTCATTCTGGTTCTGCCATGGTGAAGGCCAAGAAGAAGAAAACTTTGTCAATTCTGGGACAAGATCCAGAAATAGGACATCTGACCATGGAGATCGCCAAACCCAGTAAGGCAGGGTGAATTGAAGACCTGACTCCTAGAGATTTTACTCTACATTCTATTGATCTTGGAGAAGCCAGGCACAATACAAAGGTGGGCCTATGGAGATCGGGTAATGAGATCATAGAAAATCAATTGAAGGATCTCAAGTTGTCAAAGATCAGAATGAAGTCTTAGATAGAAGAGCTTAAGAGGTTCATTAGGTAGTTAGTTGTCCCATTGGCAACTATTACTGGTGTACCTGCTGCTGAAAATCCCATGGCAGAGGAAGTACAAGCCTTCATCTCCCAGCTGCAAAAGGATCGACATTTCGGCCAGATCGGGAAGGAATGGATTGACAACCTCAATTCAGATGGAGTTATGTTGATTGATCAGATTGGAAATGTTATCATTCAATTAGAGACTGAGAAAGATAACCTCACATCTAATCAACATACTCTGGCCACAGAGAGAGGAAGATGTGAAGAGTGTGTTTCCCTTATGAAGATGATCATTCAGATGAAGGCAAAAGAAGCAATTGAAGTGAAGATTCTGAAGAAAGGTAATGAACCCCTATTTGAATGGCTTCAAGGCATGCAATTCAAACAAGAGATGATTCAGGAAGTAGAAAAGGGGCTTAAGGAAATGGAAGATAAGGTAAAGAAGACTCGGGACAAAGCTTTCGAGTTGATGAAAGGACTGCATTTTGAACCACATACTAGTGGTCAAGAAAAGGCTTTGATTGGAATAGAAGTGGTGAAGAACAACTTCTCTATATATTTGAGTAACCTATCAAGCATCGCTCCTAATAGTCAAAACAGAATGATAGATTTACAAACATTGATGGATGCATACATGTGGCAACTGAAGAATTAACAAGTCAGATGAATTTTGTAAAGGAATTAGCTCGAGAGCATTCAAAATGGCTCTTAAGATTCACAAATGTACACGTGTCTAGCAATGATGAGCTAATTCCTATTATAGTTGCTGCCAAGACATATAGAGCAAAAATGGAAAAGGGGAAGAAGTCAAAATAATGTCTCCTTTTCATTTCCTTTTGTTTTATTTTGTAAATTTTGTAAATGAAAAATTGACATCTTGCCATTTGTCCTCTGAGAAGATGAACTGATTGGTATTCCTATTGTAACAGTCATCTCTCATCTCTATATGTATGAGGTTAAAGATTAATGAAAAGGTCGACAAATTTTTGGTGTGAATCTTGTTGCAGAGACAACTAAGTTTTGTGCCATTTCTTTACTATTCGCTTTCTTTTTCTGTATGTTATATTTCCTTAAATGTTAAGTTGAAGTAATTAAGTGAACAGAGTTTCATTTTGTTATTTCATTTTAATTAAACTGCTAAATCAATCAGAGAGTTGAAACTAGTTGTGGGAAATATTTTCGTTAAGTGTTTCATTTATATGCATTCCATCCTGTTTCTTCTTAAGCATTATGATATTCTATTGTGCATCAGAAGTCATAAGATTGTGAGGGTTCGAACACAACAAGTATCTGTTAGTTGTTTCATCTTCATAGTTAAGCTTGCATTGCATTTCATACTTGCATCTTTCATAATTGCTTTGTTGAGAAATTCATAAGGGTGTGAAGATCACAGCATAGCATTTTGCATCTAAATCCTGCCTGAGATTTCACTTGCATGGGTGGAACTCGGTTTTCCTCTACTATTCTCTGGTTAAGAACTTATTTGTAGTAGGGATTAGATTTGAAACATAATTCACTGAAGATTTTCCATACAGGGAGATGTACCTTAATTCAGAGGGAAACTAAATATTCTTAGAAACAGTTTCCCAACTGTTGCGTACAATTGTTCTTTATAACAAATTGGGAAAGTTTAGAGAAGAATTAAAATAAGAAAAATCTATTTACCAACAAGTTGCTACCTAGTTCACCTCAGAAAGGGGGCATAAACTTTGTGCAACGAGGGGGAAGAATCTCTCCTATAGATACTCACCATAGGAATGTAGCTAGATGCGAGAAGGTGGTATACACCCTTTACCCCTACCACAAGGGTGGTCATTAAGCGTATATGTTATTAAGTCCTTGGAATATACCAAGAATGCAAGTTCCCTCTAGTGGGGTGACACTGCTGTGTGAGATGAATGCATGCACATAATTTGTGTGATAAAGGTTTTGGTTCCTTTGCAATTTTTTATTAGAGGGATAAAAAGTGTCTTTTTTGAGTCTATATACTGTCCAATTCATCCAAACAAAAAAAGGTCAAGACTCACCCATCCTTTCGAGTTTCTTTGTCCTCGGTTGGATTGTTTTTGTCTACTGCTTGCATCCCTTGTCTAAAAAATAACTAGTTACTTGCAAACCAACATGATGTCCAAAATCTGAAAACAATGTGCATATCTTTGTGAAACATATCAATACTATCAGTCCTCTATTTAGAAACTACCAAAACCATTGGAAATCTCTTCATGTACAATTCAAACTTGTTAGTTTTGTCTATATCTCTCTTGTAGCTCTGCAAATTTTTACATGAGAAAATTGTCAGTTTGTATTTCCTTGCATGGTTTTTTGCATTTCCTTGTGTGTCTAGTTGTGAAACCTCACATGAAAGTTTTCCAACACAATAAAATTTTGAGTCAAAATTTGTCTTTTCTGTCAAATTGTCCTTTCCTTGCATGGCTTTGTCCAAATTCTTGTGTGAGAAAACAAGCTCAAAATTGTTGTTTTAAAATCTCGCTTAGTTCATCGTACTTCCTTGTGTGGCTCTTTGTGAATCTTCGCACGAGATTTTACCCTAAAACTATCAAAATTGCTCTACTAGAGGTGTTTTCTCATCTAGTTGTCTTTATTTCCTTTCTTAAGAGTCATTTCTTTGTGGGATTCTAGCCAAATTTGTCCAAAAATAGTGAGCTATTTAGAGCTCCCTTGTTACAACTTGATTCAAATCTGATCTATTTCTAGAAACATTTAGTCATTTCTCTATCTATAATAGTGTCAAAGTTTGATTTCTTGCTTAGTTGATCACTTGTGATTTGCACATGAACTAGTCTACTTACTTGTTTGTCCTATTTTGTCCTCTTGTGTTCATCATACCTTGTGTCATGATAGTCACAACTCTTGGTCATTCTAGCTATTTCTCATACTATTTGTACCTAGATGTACAACACACTTCCTCATCTTTGAGACAACATTCTAGTGTGATCCTTGTTTAAACTTTATTTTAAGTCACTGCCTATGATTGTTGACACAAGGAGTGGAAACTTTCTTTCTCCCTATAGACCACGACATGGTAGAGCTAGAGGTAGAATTCACAATAGAGGTAATTCCCAAGTTTTTACACAGTCCAACTTCAGCAAAGAGTCTTTATGATCTCTTTCACCTATAAGCCCACTTGGTCCTCGAAGAACATTTTCCATAAACTTTCAGCAAACTTTGAATCCATTATATCAAGGGAGTCCTAAAATTGATAGAACAGCTACATCTTTGAATGAAACAACTAAATTCTTGTTCAAAACACCTTTTCAACTGACATATACTGAAACCTTCTACACTCCTAAAATGGCTGATCAAGATCAAGAAATATAAGACCATAGTAGGAGAAAATCTACCAAAGAAATGAAAGACTGAAAGAACCTTACAACTGCATGAATGTGTATGAGGATACTAGAGAGATTCCCCCCTAAAGAAATAGAGGAATATCATAAGAATAAAAACTTTTAGAAACTGATGAAGATCTTGCTCAATGAGGTGAAAGTAAAATTTCTTTTCAAGCTTTCTCAAGAAGGAGCAAAAATACCTCAACATTTTAATGTTGAAAAAATTGTCACATAAGAAGAGGAAACTAAAACATCCAAGTTACAAAAAAATTGAAGGCCATGCAAGAATAATTGGCCCAAATGATGTCTGGCAAGGATAAACCAATGAAAACATATACTTTAGACACCATTTGTCCATTTCCCTTCTACAAAATTTTGGATATGCCTCCTTTTCCAAGAGGAGTTGAGTTAACCAAATACAATAAATAGTTCGGAACCTCTAATCCCCAAGATCATTTGAGGGAATTCGATGATTTATTCATGGAATTCATACACAATCAAACATATCTTATGATTTTATTCCCATAGAGTCCAGGTGGTCAAGCCATGGAACAATTTTCAAGGTTACCTACTAGCATTAAAACATTTGATGAGATTGCCAATATATTTATTCAACAATACTCACACAACATACAACATCTAGTCAACATCCACGATCTGTGTAACCTCAAAAAAAAGGTCAAAGAACCCTTCCTCATGTTTCTCTAAGGTGGTGACAATTGTATACTAAATATTCATGAAAGATTCCTAATATAGAAAAACTCCACATCTTCATGGATAATCTTTTGCCTAATTTTGGGTATAAAGTACAACTTCAAGGTCCACACACCTTTGAAGATAAGATTACACAAGATATCCAAATAGAGGATTTCATGGTAAAAAATAGCAAGATAACCCTTCAAAAGAACATTAAGCAAGGATCTACCTCTAAAAGGGATAAATCCAAGTATGTGAACAAGAATCGAGAGGTAGTACATGATGGAGTAGTTGATAACATTACTCCCAAACCTACTAAAATGACTTTGAATCTCACAAACAACATCAAAGTGTCTAAGACTACTAACAAATCTCCTCCCCATAGCAAGACATTTGGGAACAAAACAAAGAACTCATCCTGTGTTACGTGAAAAAATGAGAGTACATACCTCTTGATGAACCACTAGATGTGATCTATAAGACCTTGCTTCAAAAAAAGATCATTACTCCATTGGATAATTCTTGTCCTTATGATCTACAACCATTACCCACATGGTGGAATGAGAACGCATTTTGTGAATACCATTAGAACAAGGGCTACAAAACAAGAAATTGTATCAACAATGTCATAAAGTTCAAGACTTAATTGACAATGGTGATATCATTTTGGATGGACATAATAGGAACTTGAACCACAAGAATTTTAAGGAGCCATTCCCACACTATGAGAAAGGATAAAAACTCTAAATAGAAAACCAATAACAAGGTTAATTATATATACACCTATAATGATGATGTGATCAACATGGTTGAACTCCTGGACTTTGAACATTGTGATGTTATCATGATTAAAGGAAAACATGACAATATGAAACTAAAAACACCTTTTGTTTTAAGAGGTGCTACATGTCCTGAAACTAATAAAGAATAGTCATACTCTAGTGCCAATACTGTTACACATTCTTGTGCCAAGATAGTAATTAAAGGCCCTATACATTCTACTCTTGAGGTAGATCAACATAAAGATAAACCTATTGCTAGTCCATATGGAAAAGGTATGAAAATTGAAACATCTTCCATGGTTACCAACTATAGCATCCTTGACCAGTTACAATGAATGAGCACTCAAATAAAAATCTTTGAATTACTTAAAATCTCACTTGCACATAGGCAAATTATTGATAAAGCCCTCAATGAGGCAAACATACCTCAAGATCTTGATCTTGGTAGGTTTCAATCAATGGTGGGTCACTTGACCTCACCTCACTATTTGTCCTTTTTTGAAGAGGATGATAATTTATTGAGTCCTCTGCATAACCAACCATTGTAAATTGAAGTTATGATACATAAAAAATGTGCCTATCACATTATCATTGATAATGGAGCTAGTGTAAACATCCATTTTGTTAATTTTCTTAGGCAATTAGGTTATTCTGAAGAGTCTATTTATTCTCATCACAAAATAACCATCAAGGCATATGATGAAGTTGAGTGTAAATATAAGCCTTTTTGTGTTGCCACTCTGAGTTGGTCCAATAGAAAGAGATGTTACTTTTCAGGTCCTTGACATTCCATTAGCATACAATATCTTGTTAGGGAGACCATATATACATAAAATACAAGTTGTGTCTTCAACGTACCATTAATGCATCAAGTTTCCATTCTAAGGCTCTAAAGTTACTATACCTACTAATACTAGTTACACCTATAACATGTTAAAATATTTGTACCTACTAATTGAGAATCCATGAATCATGATGTTGATAAGCTAAAACAAATGGAGAAGTCACTCAAGTTGACAGAAACTGTGATGGGCATATATCACATAGAACCTATTCTATCTTTGATATCTCTTCCTGAATCTTCCCATCATTATGGGAGACCATCTGAAGTGAAGAGAAATTTTGTGTTATCACTCTAGACTAAGTTCAATGCTACCTTTGTTAAAGCTATGATACCTCTAGAAGAGGAAGATGAAGAAAAAGCTATAACTGCATGGATATATAAAGAGGAAATTCTAGTGGGTCTTGCAAAATAGTCTCTTGAGATCACTCCTAAAAAGTATGGTCTAGGTCTTAAGATCTTGAAACATTTTGGTTACAAAGGAAATGGTCTAATTGGATGCAACAAAAATGGCTTGATTGATCCTATCAAATCAATATCCTGAAGGTCTCTGTATTGCATAAAAATGTAATAAACGGAATAAAAACTAAGCAACTAACATCTATTCCTACATGATTATGCAAACATCAAAATACGAAAGAAAACATGTAAATAAGCATAACATGAAATCAAAATAGCACTACGCAAACCTCACAAATCACCAAGTGGAGATGATTTCCTTGCTCATGGGATGTGGTTGCTCACAAATCCAGCAGCATTACAATGAGGTAGATAGTGCTTGTGGAAATGAGGAGAGGGCTCTCCTTTTATAGGAAAAAGGATGCAATGGACGACTGCGATTAAATACAAGATGAAGGGCTAGGATCTCTCAGGATCGATGAGGTGTCAATGACGTGGAGGCCAAGTATTCTCCACATGGATTAGGGTTTTTGACCATTCAAAGGGGGAAATATTCTCACACATGTGTCAGCAACCTCTGATGGTGACATGATCAATGAGGTGTGAAACACCTTGATTCTCATGCAAGAGGACAAGTGTGCAAGAGGTGTGGAAGACATGAGAGATGAGGAAAGTGTGAACATCCCTCACACAAGTGTGAGGATTCCTCACACATGTGTGAGCACACACTTAGGATTAAAAGGTGATTAGCAAGGTGATTAGGAAAAGAAAGCATGATTAAGGAAGTGGGTAGGTTTAGAAGCATGGGTTAGGTTAGGCAAGTGAGGTTAGGTGAGGGTTAAAGGTAGGAGCCATGTGCTCAAATAGGATTAAATGTAATATTTAATTCCAAGGGGAATTAGACAAGGATTAATTAAGTAAATGAAGTACTTAATTAAAGTGAATGGGTTAGCATGCAAGGGGAATAGTTTAGGATTTTAAATAAACCTTAGTTTATTTAAATCAAGAAAAGGAAAACATAATTAAATAAATGTAAATTTATTTAATTAAAGGTAAGGGAATTAAATAAATAATAAATATCTATTTAATTGGTCATGAAAAGGGGATTTGGATAATTTTAGGTGTCTACAGTCTCAAGATACAATAGGTCTAGGTTTAAAGAAGATTTCCTTCCATCTAGGGATTAATAAATTTATGCTAGAATCTAAAAAATTCATCTAAACATGAGTGAAAAACTGAGTTGGATAATCATGAGGACAACTCTGAAGATGAGGATACTGTGAGGCCTCACCCAATCCATCGTAGTAAAGATGACATAATTGCATTGTGGTACTTTTAATTTGATGTTTGATATAGTTTTGAGACTTTAGGGTTATGTCATTTTAATATCAGCATTTTGATGATTCACACTTATTAGAACCTATTTGATATATTTAATGGTCTCATTTCATGTTCTAAATTAATTCAATTGATTTAATGGAAATTGAATTGCATCAATACTTGAATGTCAAATTGTAATGTTCAAATGGAAATTAGTGCCAAAGGATATGACTTTAGTGTTTCATGATTATAAGTATGGTAATAGAGTTTAGAATGGAAATTTCATTATAGATAAATGTTGAAACCCATATGTTGATATTGCAATGTCTTGAATATGAATCAAATGAAAGTTAATTATATATGGACTTAGATGAAAGTTATATGGAATATGACATTGCAATGTTTTATTGATAGTACTTAAACTAGAAATGATTAGATGATAGTTAATTGTATACGCTAATGAGAAGTATGAGATATTGGATCCATACTATACTTGTTTGTATGTATCCTATATTATTTTATTGGGCTACTGATGTTTAAGTTGAGTGTGCAGGAAAGTTGAACAATGGAGATTAATGGAGAAACAAGGTTCAATCTTATGTGAACACGGTAAAGCCAAGGTGAATCTTTGGAAGATTCAAAACCTCGTTGTATTGTGTTTATTTCATAATGTGATTGTGTATGTGTGTTATAATCTAAGAGCATGATTGATTAGAGACATGTCATCATAATGTATAAAGTGTTTTTGTGTGTGTGTCATTTGACACTTGTATTGTCTATGTGTAAATGACATGTCAAATAGGATTCTTTGGCATGAAGTCACTTAACCTAAGCCTAATCCTCATTATGAAATCAATTAAACCACCTTGAAGAGTGTTAGGAAGAGTCACCTTGTTGACAAAATTCAAGTTATAAGTTGATAGGAACTTTAGAGAGCCTAAAGTGACTCCCAAGTGTTAATTTTATGAAAATAAGTTACCCACATGGTAATAATATGGGTTAGGGGTTTAAATATAATCCTAAATGGGTCTAGGGGAACCTCAAAAAAGGTCATTTCCAAGCCAATTCGAAAATCATATTGTAACATGACTTCTTACCTCATTACACCACTTGGTTAAGTTCTCATTGGTGGAAAGATACAAGAAAGTAAGAGGGGTAGATGAGGATGAAAGTGGAGGTCTTTATAGGGGGCTTGTGCCAACCTTGGTGATCATCCACCCACTCTCTAATCTTAGAGACATACAAGGATTGAAAAAGGGAAGTTTGGGAAAACCAAGCAGGAAGAGGTCTTCATTCCATTGCCATAGCTTGTAAGCAGGTTAGTGCTTCATGCCATGCTTTCTTGATATCTTATAGCTAAAATGGGAAATTGTAAGAGTGCTTTTTTTGGAGGATTGTTCTTGGGATTCTTGTGTTATGTTGTACTGTGAGGGTGTGTTTTTTTCATGAAATTTCTTGGGGTTCTTTTCCAATTTTCTTGTGTTGTTTGATTGTTGAAATTTGTTCATGGGTGTGAAAGCTTCACTCACCCTTGGGAGGGAAGAGCAAGCCTTGGGTGAAGGGGTTAGTTGGGCTTGAGATATAGTTGAGAACCTTGGAGTATGGCCTCCAATGTATGCCATATGTTTTCATAATTGATATGGACAGTAAGGAGAGTGATGGTGTGGTAAGAAGATTGATGAAGTATGGAAATTCAAGAATGATTTGGTTGATGTTAGTATGTTGGAAGGATGGTTGTAAAAGCCCCGAAAGGGCATGAAAATTGTTATTTTAGCTTTGGTATGTAATGGCAAATCTCCTAATTGAAAGCCCACCTTCATCCAATGTTTATGATTCCATTTGTGAATCATGGTGCAAACCTTGGTTGGGGTGTAAATGTGTTGCAAACTATTGTAATCTTGCTAGTTCATGTTGTTGTGGTGATATCTTTTGAATGTATCCCGGTTGACCTTGTTTCCCCAGCGCGGGGGTGGTCTCCTTGAGGCCTAGGTTGGGAGGTGAGCCTCCATGGTTCATTATTTTACCTCTTATTTGCAGGACCCTATTGGATGATATTGTAAATTTGGAGCTCTCATTGTTCTCCCATGTGCATAGGGGATAAAGACACTCTTTGTTGTATCCGAGTTGAGGTATTGAGCAAACTTCATTCTGTTATGTGAATCTGAATGCATGGTAAGAAGATGTCATTATTTTAATGAACTATCAAATGGAAAGGTTATGAGTGTCCATGTGTCGTAAAAAGCAGTTCCATTGTGAATATTTTGATATGTTAATTTCACCACCTCGGTGTATTATAAGAACATCATGGAAGAAAAATCCATTGTAATGTTTTGGTTGCCTTATTGTCTTGGATAGAAACATCTCTCAATAATTTAGAATACTTGATGTTATGAGTGATATACAAAAATGGTTTCTACACTGCATATTACATGGATAGGAACAAGTTAGATAGCTTCACATAACATTTTATTATGAAATGTATAGCTATTGTATTAAGTTTAATGTTTGAATGTCAATAAAATCACACTTTTGAAACTATACTTAGTTATAGATAACTACAAATTATCATTGCAATCACTTATCCTAAATATCCTAGATTACTAAAGAAGAAAATCAAGTGAATAATGTAGGATGTATAAGAGCATAAGAATAGCTTGCTCTAGGTGTTCATTTATCCCTTTGGAAAATGTATGGGAAACCCAAAATATGAGGATGTCTATTACAGTCCAATATTAAATTCATAGGGAATATTCTGGTATTGTTGAGCATAAAGAAATATATTAGTCCTTATCTTGGTTATGAGTTAGAGCAATAAAATAAGGACAAAACAAAATATTAAAACAAGGAAAAGAAATGTCTAAGTCCGAATAATCATACTAGACACCCTATACACAACCTAGAAAGTACCCTATAAGACAAGAAAACTTATAATAACATATAAATATACATAGGCAGCCATTGAATGGGAAATAAGTAATATTAAAAAAACATAAACATACACCAAAACAAAGACCCATAGGCGAATTGCCTTGTCTAATAGAAGAGGGGGCCAGCAAAGTCAATTTCAATGACATCACTAAAGGGGAGGTACACTTGTCATCCACGCCTTCCCATGTAATTGAGCACTTAAAGCGCTGCATAAACCTGACAGCAAACATAGGTACGTGGCCCTTCTCCTTGCAAGATGATGTCGCCCACCAAGCAAGCCTTGGTCAGCTGAAATTACGTGGGGGTCAATGTCTTAGGTGGAAAAAGTATCTTGTGATTAAAAACTTCTACCAAGTATTAATAGCGCTTGGGAAAAACAAAAAGTATTAAGGGTTGAATACATAGTTTTATGTGTTAGGAAGTATTGGTTAGAGAGGTAAGTCAACATGGTTGGTGGGTGTATTAATTTTAGTTAGTAAGAAGATGACATAGAAGAAGAATGGGTAAGGGGAGATGGTGTAGGGTAGCATTTTATTTAGAGTTGATAATTTCGGTGGTAGATAATATTTGGGGTGTAATAAATAGAATTGTTAACTAATGCTATATTGATAATAGATTAAAAAAATAAAATAAAAAAGAGTTCATTTAGACATGTATTAGCTAGTGGGTGGAAAATGTAATTCAAGTGTTTCAACATATAAAGTAGTATATGGTGTTCAACTTAGTGCATAGTTAGAAATAATGAATGGCTAAAGGAACATATTTAGGAATTATATTTTATGAGGTGTAAAATTCAAGTGGAGTTAGTCTTAAGTTTAGAAACAATTTAAGTAAGCTTAGAAACAATTTAAATTAGAATAGTATAGTGTGACAGGGGTCATAGTCTCATAGGATGAAGGGATTCTTATTGTATTAAAACCTGAATTTGTAATTGCATGTAAAGTTCATATGAAAATGTTGTTAAGATTAGTGTTAGGATCTAAGGATAGCTTGTCACTAGGAATTGAAACTCATATTATTAGTGGAGTTGTTGATGTAGGATATTCTAATATTACTCGGATTGGAGTGTTATAGGAGATCAATTATGTTATAGGGTAGTAGGATTATAAGATAGAATAAGAAAGTAATTTTTTTTAAGATATAAGGAATATGGCCTAGGTACTAATGGTCAAAACAAATTATTAGGGTTGGTAATTCACCTAGATCACTTGTTAGCAAATATTCACCAACATATTTCTGGTAGTGTGTTAACGTAGTATGGTTAGGATATAAGAGGTATAAATGGGAATGAGATTAGTTCGTAATAAACCCTTCGTAGGTTATAAGTGTTAATGAAGACAAGTATAATAAATTGTAAATGGACATAGATAAAATGTTAGTAGCTGTGATAGTATATAAATAATAATAATAAGTAAAGTAAATTTTGTTTAAAAAAAAAAATTGTCGTGTTTTGTCCTATTAATTTCAATTATTCATGTTCCGTATTGTTAATTTCAGGGCATGACAGATACCTATCCTTATGTAGTTCCTTTTGATCTTACTACATTCTTTGTAGAACTAGATGACTTTGTACCACATGTTAGCACTGTGAATGTTAACAATGATTCCTCTAAAAATATTATTGATCCTCCTCATATTCAACAAAAATAAGGAGAGTTTAGAAAAAGTGTAGTTGTTGAACGATTTTGTAAAAAGAAGATGATAATGAAAGTGGAGAATGGGTTCCCATCACTGTTGGAGAATTCTATTGAGGCAACTATAGACAAGGATGTGGATCAAGTTCACATATATGAAAATCAGCCTGAAATAGGCAAATAATCTATGGTTTGGTTGGATGAGTCTCATCCTACTAGTGTCAATGAGTCTTTGATTAATGTCATTAGAACTCAAAGGCATTTGAATACACCTTTGAATGAAATTTCTTTAGGTCTCAAATTACTTGTCCATGCATTTGATGAATATACCGTAAACACCATTGAACCTACCACATCTCTCTCACTCATCTATCCCAAGCTCATAGACTAGAATTTCAATACATCTACTAAAGTCCCTATATTCTAGAATGAGTATGCTCTTGCCTTCTATTTAAACACTGTGAAACTTGTAACGTCCTCCACCAATAAATAGAGTATTGATATGAATGAAGCTGACACAAAATATCTCAGTCACACAATTAAAAGAAAAATAAATAGAAGGCCCAATGGTGAAAACTACATTGTGGCAATATTGGAATCCAAAATAGTAAAAATAAAAGGTGTATCCAAAGGGGAAAACCTCTCTGAGGTGCCTAAGGATGAGAGATTTGATGCACTTCCTGGTCATTTTTAGGAGAGATCATTTGTGTTGATAGAACCAACATAGCCAATCAACTTGGGAATATAAGAGCATCCTCATATGATACACATTGCACAATCTTTATCTATAGAAGAATAAGAGGAACTTATCATCTTCTTTCAAGAAAAAAGATCAATTTTGCATGGACCTACTCAAACATGCCAAGATTGGATCTTGATCTCACAATGTATCATTTATCTATTGTGCTAGGAGTAAAATTAGTCAAAAAGAAGCTCAGAAAAATGCATCCTCATGTGGCATTACTTGTTAAAGATGAATTGGAAAAGCTTCTAAAAGCTAGTTTCATCTATGCTATTGACTATGTTGAATGGATCTCAAACATTATTCCAGTCTCCAAGAATGATAAGTCTATCCAAGTTTGTAGGAGATTTAAATTTAGCATGTCCAAAGGATGATCTTCCACTTCCCACTATTGATATGATAGTAGATGTGATAGCAGGATATGAAATGTACTCACTCAGGGGAAAATTTTATGGTTATAATCAAATCAAAATTGGACTGGAAGACTAGAAGAAAATTGATTTCACATGTGCATGGGGTACCTTCTATTGGAATGTGAAGCTGTTTGGTCTGAAAAATGTTGGTGCCACATATCAAAGAGTAGTGACAATAATGTTCCATGATATAATGCATAAGATGATAGAGGACTACATTGATGACACCTTGGTCAAGAGTACACAACACAACACTCATCTTCAAGATTTGGGACCAATCCTAGATTGTATGGAGAAGTTTAGCCTAAGACCAAACCCCAAGAAATGTGCATTTGGTGTAACTTTCAAGAAACTACTTGGCTACATTGTTTGCAAAAGGAATCAAGGTGGACACAAAAAAGGTTCAAGCAATCATGGAAATGCCTCCACCCTATAATATTAGTCAAATGAGGGGGTTGCAAGGAAGACTTCAATCCATTCATAGATTCATTTCATAGTTGGCAGATAGGTCACAACCTTTAACCAAGACTCTACATAAAGGTTTGAAATATGACTGGAACAAGGATTGTGATCAAATTTTAATGCAAATAAAAATATATATTGCTAATAAACTAATCCTAATGTCTCCTATTTATGGGAAGCCTCTCATTTTGTATATGTCAGCAGCAAAGTCTTCTCTTGGTATATTGCTATCTTAGGAAGACAATGATAATGAGGAATGAGCTATCTATTATCTCAGTCACACATTTATTTCTTATGAAATGAACTATAACATCATTGAAAAATCTCACTTGGCAGTCATCTTTGCTTCTCAAAAGTTGAGGCACTACATGGTTACTCACACTATGTGACTGGTTTCCAAAATTGATCCACTAAAGTACTTACTTAGCAAGGCCACTCTAATAGGGAGGTTAGCCAAATGGGTCATGATACTAAGTGAAGTTGATATGACATATGTTGAAAGAAAGGCTATCATAGGACAAGAAATTTCCAATCAACTAGCAGAAGCACCAATGCAAAGTCTTCATCCACTCAACATTGACTTCCTCGATGAATCTATTTTAATGCTAACACATCAAACTTGGGTGATGTTATTTGATGGTTCCTTCACACAAAAATGATCCAATTCTGGCTCTTATTCATAACACCATAGAAGTATTCATTTCCAAAGGCATACAAGATTTGATTTCCTTCTACAAGTAATATTGTAGAATATGAAGCCCTAATCAAGGCAATGCAGATTGCAATTGAATAGAGAGTAGATGAATTGAATATCTTTAGCAATTCACAGTTGGTTATCAAAGGTCACTGATGTTTATCAAAAAAAGGATGAGAAGTTGATACCTTGTAAACTAATGGTGGATGATTTGAAGAAATACTTTTCTCATGTAATTTTCAACAAATCCTTGGGGCAGACAACAAGGTGTCTAATGCAATGGCTACTCTCACTTCCATTCTATAGATGCCTAAGAATGATTTTTGACATAAATTCTTGGTGGATATGTTACTCTACCCTACTTATAACTCACCTGAATCTTGGATGATCTGTTCTATTATAGGACATGACTTATCCCACTACCATCATATCTATTTTTACCTATGTGACCAAATAATTTTGGACAATCTAACCTAGAAAATAAAATGTCACTTAATCTATAGTGCTTCATGATATGTTATTATTGCTGATGACTTATTTAGGAGAGTTCTTGATGGAACACTCTTAGGGTGTTTAGAACTTGATGACTTGAAATGTACATTAATCTATGTACACAAAGGCATTTATGGATCTCACTCTAATGGCTTGACACTAGCTTGTAAATTTATCAAAGCTAGTTACTATTGGCCAAATATGGAGCAAGAGGAAATTAAATATGTCAAGTCCTAAAAACAATTCCAACTCCATGGAAATATGATTCATGCTCCAACTAGTGAGATAATGCCATCTATCATGCTTTGGCCATTTCAACAATGGGCCTTTGATCTAGTGGGTTAGATTCATCCATCTTCTTCAAATAAACACAAGTTCATTATCATAGCAACATACTACTTCACTAAATGGGTAGAAGAAATCCCTCTTTCTATGGAAAATGGAAAAATTGTAGCTTTTTTTCATTCTAAACTACACCATATGTAGGTATGGTCTACCATCCTCCATCATTATTGACATAGTTTAAAAAAAAGGATCTTAAAGAGTTGTGCTCAAAGTTTAAAATCAAGAAGCATTGGTTTTCCATTTATTACCCCAGGGTAATGGCTAAGAGGAAGCATCCAAAAAGGCTATCCTTAAGATCTTACATTGCACTGTCAACAAATCTAGAAGGGAATAACACCTGTAGATTAATCCAACTTTATGTGCTTATAGAACTAGCATCAAAAATCCAACGAGAACAATACACTTTTCTTTGGTATATGGAGAAAATGTTGTGCTTCCTATTGATGTTGAGATTCCTACTTCGATAATCTCTATGAAAGGCCTCATTAATGATGATGACTATAGAATATCTCAGCTTCAAGAGCTAGAATTTCTAGATGAGTGATGAGAAGTGGTGCATGATCATCTCTAAGCTTACCAAAAGCATATGTCTAAAAGTTATGAAAATAAAGTCAAGCTAAGTGACTTCCAAATAGTTGACCTTGTCTTAAAGGAAAACCCTAAGAATCAACAACAATGGGTACAGAAAGAGAAGTTTGAACCCAGTTGTCTTGGTCCATACATAGTTACTGTAGTGTTTTTATATGGTGCTTATCAACTTTCAACAACTGATGGAGAATCGCTCAAGGAGTTGATCAACACTCCCCATCTTAAGAGGTTCTACAATTGACATGCTTTCAAAATCTCTTTGTACATACTTAAAAGTCTTGAAAAAAATCACTATCCTAGTGAAAACATAGAAATAGGCACCTATTGACATTCCAGTCATGTTTTTTATTAGTGTATTCAGATTGTGAGTTCATACCAAGATTATTGTACACTTAATAGTGTTAACTAAGCATTTTCATTATTACTGAGTTCTACAGTTGCTGCTGAGTCCTTTTGAAAAATTCCAGTGCATGCCAAGTAGTTACAACTAATGTGGAGATCAGCAATGTAAACTAAGCATCTCAATGTATGCTGAATTTAAAAGTGCAAACCAAGTTGTGCATCATTTACCGTGTTCATAGTTGATTTGATGTGAGTCCAATGTTGACTGAGCTACTCAGTGTTAACCAAGAGACTCAATTTATACTTAGCTCAAGGTGATAGTGTTCACTAAGCTATGTAGTGGTAACTAAGTGATTTAGTTTATATGACGAGTTTCATAGTATTCGCTGAGCCACTAGTGTAGATTGTGTTCAAGACTACGTGGAAGTGATCAGTATGGACCGAGCTTCTACATCTACTAAGTGCATGATGATACTGAGTAGTGATAGTGGATGCCGAGTATTAGAACCTCATCGAGTTAGCCTTCAGAGCCTAAGTTTCTACACTTTGGCTAACTTTGTAATATTTTGTGTAAACTTGTATTGTGCCTGATTTTGTAATTGTGTAATTGGATTGATATATCTAATGTATTGTATCACATCTAACGTATGTATGGAATCAAAAAAGGAAGTAATGTAATCATTATAAAAGAACAAAAGTGCTAGTTACAAAGGCTACAATAGTATAAGAAGAAGAAAAGATTCATCTATCATAGCAAAGTGATTTGTACACTTGGAGGAATCTCATTCAGCAAACCAAGTTATAGATTAGAGATCAACTACTGCTTCATCCTAAAAGGTGGATCAATCAAATCCTTTAACAAGGTATACCTAATAGTCTTTTGTAAATCCATTTACCAAGTGCATACTTCATTGTATGTTTGTAAATCCTTTTGCAAGGTGGACCTAGCAGTCCTTATTGTTCCTAATAGGGCAGATCATCAAAAGTGATCAATGTAAGCCTTAATCAACCAAATTTATAATATAGTACTAAAGCTTGTGGGTATCATCCCCACCACAATTTTACTTTCTATTTGGAAGGTTTCTAGCTCACCAAATCTATGTTTCAAAGTGTTATGTATACTTTCATGTTTCTCATGTATAAAGTTAGATCATAATTCAATTAAAGAATTAATTACTAATTGAGATGAAAGTTTTAGTAGTTACTAATTTACCCCTCGTCTCTCAGTAACTTAGCTTCTCATAATATTTCCAACAATTGGTATCAGAGCATTGTGGTTCTCAGAGAAAAGTTTAACAACTTGAGCAAAGATCAAAGGCCATGGAGATATTTAGACTTGACAAGGCTATTGACAATGAGAAGCTAGATTTGGAAATGGATATTGCCCAACACAAGAAAGCAAAAGAGGAACTCTCTCAATTCCTGAAAAGAAGAAAAGATCTTGCAATTCAAATGAATGATAATCTCCACATTAAAGAAAGAATTTAAGACCTTCATTCAAGTAGCCCAGATGAAGCCAATGAAGCAATCAAGTAACTCCTAGAAAAGAATGGTTCATTGCAAGAAGAAGTAAGAAAACTAAGAAGAGAACACGAAATTTAGTTAGTAAAACTATGTGGAGTTATGGAAGAGAAAAATAAGATAAAATAATAAATAGAAGGAAAAGACAATGAGATGCAACATTTATCCCTTCAACAAGCTTACTTCATAAATCAACTTACCAATGCAAATGAAGAAATCTTACATCTAAGATAAAAAAATGAAATATTGTAGAATGATCTAAACTCCAAAAGGAAAACCAATGAAAGAATTTTGAAATCCTAAGTAGACATGAATTAGTTGAATGAGAAAAATCTCTATACACAAAAAAAAAGAGCAGGAATTGGATACACATAAGAAGGTAAAACATCTAAGCAAGGAGTTCAAAAGAATCAAAGACCTACTTGCAATCACTATGGTAAGATAGGTCATACATCAAACAAAGGTTGGAGCAATGGGAAGGAAAAATTCAATGAAAGGTGCTACAATTGCAATCACCATGGTCATAAGGCTAATGAATGCAAAGAAAAACCAAGATTTGAAGGTGAATGTCACAAATGTAAGAAATATGGACACAAGTCATCAGAATGTAAAACCAAGATATTGAATCTAGCAGAACAGATTATAAAAGCTATATTTGGTTGGGTCTACAACACCTAGTGTAGATGTCATTACTGTGGAAAATTTGGACACATTGGAATGAATTGTGTAAAGAATCATTTGAGGAAAAGAGATATTACTAAAAGATGTTTCATTTGTATTGAACTTGGTCATCTTTCCAAGAACTACATGAATACTGAAAGAATTGAAGATGAAAAGAAGGCAAAGACTAATAACATTAGAAAACATATGAGACAAAAATGGGTTCCAAAGTCTATCGAGAATACAAATCCAAACAATGATGAAAAAGTCAGTCAAAAATTGAATGACTCCACCATTTTTACTTGATTTCTCAAAGGAGTGATAGAATTGTGATACTAAATGAGAGACCAGATATCAATTCTAGTTAGCAGGGTGAAAGATCCAAACTAGCATTCAAGATGCAAAAGGGATCACCAAGTAACAAATGAAAGTTATCACCAAGCAAGGTCAGTTTACTATCTTACCGAGCAAGGATGGGTTATAATATCTACCGAGAAAGGTCAAGAGTAATCAAGATGCATATGGTTACTAAGTCACAAAGACTTCATGGAGTGTTCAATAAAAGAAAGTGGATAACAATTTATCAATTTGATCTAACATTCATACCAAGAATTTATAGAAAAATTTGATAAAAGGAATGAAATCAAAGTCACTTTTACCATGAAATTTCAAGAGCTATTACATAGTGTGGTCTTCAAGAACATTCAAGCAATTTGAGCAAATTGTTTTCAAAACCTTTGAATTATTTCAAGCTCTATTGAGTGAAGATGGAATCTAGTAGTAGCAAGGCAAAGCGAGGTTCAGATATGCTAGTTTGTGGTGTAGAATGGAAGGCACCAGACTTCAAGCTCACTCCTGTAATTGCTAAAACCCTAGACCCGACTGGAGCACAATCTCAAATCTCTTCCAAGGTACTATTAATCAATGACATCTGTTCTCATTTTAAATGTGCAATTTTAAAAAATGGAACACTAGAAATGGATAAAACCCTAGAAAGGTTATGTATGAATGGCATTTTGAAACTCGAACATCAACATCTCGAGATTAAAGGATTAATCCATATTCCTCACATGCCCCATGAATTACAAGTGAAATGGATTAGGTTTATTCTAAGTCAAATGCATAATGTATAGCTATGATTGGAGCAACCAATTTTTATCATGAAGAAGATGACTCATAGGATCACCGGTCTCCCCATGCTAGTAAAAGCTAATACAACCAAAACCCTAGGTCAGGTTGAACTAAAGAAGAAAACCCTAGCAGAGTGGGACATAAGAGGTATGAAAATAAGTAGCATAACTAATATGGAATTGAAGTTTGGCATCCATATCATTACACATAAGATCTGTAGTTCAAGCAGGTTGAATAATGTGTCATGCAAGGTAGTAGACTTGGCATACAAGATACTCAAGAATAACCTTTCTTTTGACCTTACTGAGTTGCTGTTGAATCAATTCAACAAGAACATGGAGAGCATCATAATATCAAAGAAAAATCCATGTAAGTTTGGCTCTCTATTGTCATGCTTATTCTTTTATGTTCAGAAATTCTTTCCTTCAAAAAGTACTATTGTATGGAGAAAAGATGTACCTGTACTCTATCAAATTAATGAGTATGTTACTAAGATGGGTGAAAATTATAATAGTATTATGGATAATTATTTTGATTCATTCAAGAAGAAAATTAATAATAGATTCTAAATCCATAAGAAACTAGTTGAGGATTACAAGGATGATATTTGTTTTATGGTAGATAGTGATAAAGTATACATTCAGGTAGTTAGGCCTAGAATTGCACTGGTGAAACCTCTTGGATATGAGGTTAATATTGATAAAATGAAAGATATTATTGAGGCACTAATTAGTGAACTAGTTGATGCTAAGGCAACCTATTTTGGTACATATGATGAAGCCAAGGCTAGGATAGAACTAGAGATCAAACTCCCTCAGGCGATAAATAAAGGCAAGAAGAGAATTGCCAAATTGAAAACAAGTTCAACTCTTTTGTTAACCAAGGGAAAATGTGAGGATGAAGAAGTAGAGGATGAGGAAAAATAAGAGAAGGAAGAGCCACTAGAGAAAAAGAGCAAGGAATTCATTACCAAGCCTACTAAACCATCCACTGTAGTGTTCACTAGGAAGAAATCAGACAAGGAATGAGAAGACATAATATTCAAGAAACCTCCACCCAACTTCTAGGATAGATTGAAAAATTTGTAGTTAGGGGCCATCATAACCAACTTCAAGATGTTGGAAATATTTAGGACTAGCTAGGTTACTAAGAGGGGAGGGGTGAATCAGTAACCTCAAAACCTTTTAACAAATTCAAAACCTAATTGTATTAATATTAATAACTCTGATCTACTGCATGCATATGAAATCGAGAAACATAAGACACTACAAACACAATATTTGGTGACCCAAAAACTGTCCAAATAGAAAGTAAAAGTGTGGTGGGGATGATACCCACAAAACTTCAATACTGAAGCATAAAGTTGGCTAGTTAAGGCTTACATTGATCACTTCTGATGATATACCCTATTAGGAGCAATTAGGACTGCTAGGTCTACCTTGTTAGAGGTTTTACTAACATACAATGAAGTATGCACTCGATATAGAGATTTAAAAAAAGATTATTAAGTATACCTTGTGAAAGGATTTGAAGCTAATTCACCTGTTAGGATGAAATAGTAGATCTCTGACTTAGAATTGAATTGCTGATTGAGATCCTTGAAGTACTGATCACCTCTATGTGATAGATATAACTCTACTACTCCTGATACGACCTTGCAATACACTTTACTCTTCTACTAATTCACATTTGTGTGCTTACATTCCATTCACATTATCTCATCTCATTATACTACTCTCTTGGATATGATACAATACATTCATATATATCAATCCAATTTACATAATTATAAAGTTGACCATTACACAAGTTAACACCAATATTACAAAGTCGGCCCAAATGTAGATACTTAGGTTCTGAAAATTGACTTGGTGAAGTTTTGATACATGGCATCCACTGTCATTACTCAACATCATCATGCACTCAATAGAAGTAGGAGCTTGGTCCATACTAATCACTTCAACATACTTTTGAACTCAGTATGCACTAGTGACTTTGTAGATATAGTGTAACTCGGTAAAAATTGCATTCCCTATTTACCATGATTATACTCAATAGACACTATCCTCCATTCAACTTAGTTAACATTGTCTTCACTTGAATTAAGCTATTAACTCAGTAGAAATTGTAAATCTTGGCAACCACTAAACTACTCGGTTTGAACTATAGTGCATGGAAAACACTAAACTGCTTAGTTTGAACTGTAGTGCTTGGAAAATATTGTATATAAAATATAAATAAGTGTTGTCACTAATAAAAAACTTGATTGAATATCAATAATATTCCCCTTTGGCATTAGTGACAAAAACACTTATCAGCCAAAACTTATGTACAACATAGTGTGATACTTAGCTTGCTATGTCATACTAATTTTTGAGATTTTTCAAAATTTGTCTTTGTAACTCTGTTTATATATACTTTTTCTTTGCATGATTCTCCCCCATACAATGTACATATCATGTCAGGCATATTGACATACTAAGTGCATCTCCCAGTATGGTATCTTTCTTTCTCTTGATATTTACAAATATCTCTCCCCCTTAATTATATATAAATGTCTCTACCCCTTTTTGACAATAATGCCAAAGATTTATACTCAAACTATTTATATGGAGACACTAAAATGTGAGAGAAAATTAAAATGTACCTTAAGAATGAGAGTTAAGGTTTTATCATAGTTATCTTGCAAAACTTGGCAAATTTGTAGAGAAACTTGCACTTTTGTAGAGAGCTCGATCATGTGATCTTAAATTGAGAAATTATTGTCATGGATCAATATTTTTGAATAGGTGCTTCTGCATTGTATCTATGATGGGAAGGATCATATTCTAAATGTCTATGAGTGTAGACCAGATCCTTGCTTCCTCTCTCAATAATTTTGCCTACATATTTGATCTTCATATGATGTGCAAAGCTTGAACTGGGGTCAAGTTGCAACTACTTTGCACTATTCATTAGATCTTCATCAATTTTACTCAATTTTCTCTTTATTTCCTTAGCATATTTGGTAATATCACATAACTTTGCAAAAAGTAATGTTACATTTGTGCAAGAGGTTTCAAGACTTATCAAAATTGAAGAAAGCTCTACTTGCTAGATAGCTATTTGCTAAGCAATGTGCTCAAGCACTTTGTTATCAAATTTCTTTTTTGCTTTCTCAATTAATTTAACTTGACCATTAGAATCTTCATTGAATTTACTAACTACCTCTTCTAATTGTAACAAAATGTGTTGAGAGGTATCAACTTCAACACCTATAGCTTCAATCAAAATGTTCTTTGCATCCTCAATAATCTTATATTCTCTGTCTCTCTCTGCTCTAAGTGATGGGGACACAACCCAAGAACAGAATAGACACAACAGAAAGGGGAAAATTATATTCACTAAGAAAATAAGCTAGTACAAATAGTACACAGAAAATAAACTTCAAAACATGCTCTAAGGGCTTACAATAGCATAAATTTGGAGATAATTTCTCTTTTCAGTACCTCCTCTCAAACTCCACTCCGAACTGCCTTTTACAATGCCAGAAATGTCCTTAAATAGACCTTGGAGGGTTAAGGACTAGGAGTACATTCTAGAAAGTGCTAGTAGGCATCCACCGACCAAATAGAAGGTTCCAAAAGCTGCGTTAGAAGTCGGCGCAAATCTAGAAGAATCCAAAAATGGTAACTGAACTTTCAAGAGGTATAACTTTTGAACTATAGCTCCGATTGACGAACCGTTTACATTTTCGAAAAGCTCTCAAAGCGCTCTATAGCCCTATAGACTTGCTTTTCTCATCCCCCATTTTTTGGCCCTTTTTGAAGTCATTTAATGCCCCTAACCTGACTTTGAAGAATTCTTAGGAGGTCTCCAAAACTCAAAAAACAGAAATAACTTTCAAACCGTGGGGCCTTTTGACTTGATTTTTTTTCTGGAATGCTCTAAATCACAATTACATTCATCTGGCCAATTCACACCTTCTAGTTTACCAAAATGATAGCCCAATTACATGCTCCTATTTTTTCAAGATTTTCGAACACACTGATAGTGGAACTATGAGAGTTGGAACCTTTATTTGACCCAAATGGGTATCCAAAAATGAAAACACATGAAACAGAAACTAAGTCTAAGTACATTTTTTTGGGTGATGCAAGATTGCCCTTATACCTCTGGATGCTCCTGTATCAGACACCCAGGGTAGATTGAAAAGTGACCCTCTCACTTTATGAATGGTAGAGGAAATCCCAAATGGGAAACCTCAGCTACTGAAATCCAAGTTGAGTCCTCGATCGGTCGTCCTTTCCATTTGACCAAATACTCTTCATACTGCCTATTTCTGGTACTCCTACCCACACGATGATCTAGAATGTCTTCTATCTCCTCCTTCTTAGAAGCAAGAATTGGACATGGCTCTAACACCAGCTCCTCATCTGCACCATCATCATGATACTCTGTTAAATTTGCAATGTTAAAAATGGGAGAAATGTGAATACCATCTGGCAGCTCCACCTCATATGCATTTCCTGAGTCATGTTTCTTTAGAATTTTGCAGGGGCCAAATTTCTTCATTTTCAACTTGTTGTAAGTACCGACTGTAAATCTTTCTTTTTGTAAGTGCACCATGACTAAATCTCCTACTTGGAATTCCTTATGTCTTCTCCTTTGATCAGCCCTAGCTTTATACTCTTGGTTCATCTTGGTAATGTGTGCTTGAACCTCCTCATGTAGACGCTTGATATGTTCAGCAAATTCTTCAACTTCAACACTTGTCCTCTCCCCTTGCTCTATCTTCCTTAATTCTGGTGCATTCCTTGGGCTATTCCCATATACAATTTGGAATGGTGATTTTCCAATACTCCTATTTATAGAGTTATTGTAAGCAAACTCTTCTTGTAGTAGAATCAAATCCCATCCCTTGGGCTTATCACCAACTAAACATCTCAACAAATTGCCCAGACTCCTGTTTACCACTTCTGTTTGGCCATCAGTTTGTGGGTGATGCGTGGAACTGAATTTCAAGTCTGTTCTCAACTTTTTCCACAATGTCCTTCAGAAATACCCCACAAATTTAGTATCTCTTTCAA
The DNA here is from genome assembly GCA_028749045.1 of Cupressus sempervirens. Classification (NCBI taxonomy): domain Eukaryota; kingdom Viridiplantae; phylum Streptophyta; class Pinopsida; order Cupressales; family Cupressaceae; genus Cupressus; species Cupressus sempervirens. The sequence goes on from CM053787.1 coordinate 477,341,796, forward strand.
AAACTATTCTCCTTGGAAGACCATGTAGTCTTACCACCTCTCTGAAGAACAAGTCTGCAATATGGACATCATCATGAGTTTTGTGGCATGGAATGAAATGTGCCATTTTGGAGAACCTATCAACCACCACAAATACTAAGTCATTACCCCTTTGTGTCCTTGACAATCCAAGAACAAAATCCATACTTATGTCCTCCCATGGCTTTGATGGAACAGGCAATGGCTGATATAGTCCAGTATTGTGGCTAAATCCCTTAGCAACTTGACAAACTTGGCAACTCTGTACAAACTTCTTCACATCCTATGAAATTTGAGGCCAAAAATAATGTTCTCTAAGAATGGCAATGGTCTTATCTCGACCAAAATGCCCTGCCATCCCTCCATTGTGTTTCTCCTTAATCAGATTTTCCCTCATGGAACTCCTTGGAATGCCCAACTGACTACCCTTGAACAACATGCCATCCCTAATCAAATAGTCTAACCACTTGGTTCTATCTACAGCAACAGGTTCTTTACAAGCTTTCCATGCTTCAACAAAATTAGGATCCTCAGGGTACAAATTCTTGAGTTCATCAAACCCAACTACTTCAACCTACATTACTATGAGCAACAACTGTCTGTAACAACAACATATGCCACTAAAATTCTTAATAAACTTCCTGTAAAAACTAACCAGACCATGAAATGATCTTACCTTAGTAGCAGACCTTGGAGTAGGCCATTCCAAGATGGCTTTTACCTTCTCTGGATCCATTTTGAGACCTTCAGGTGATATAACAAACCCCAAATAGACTAACTCCCTTTTTGCAAAGATACACTTCTTCATATTAATTAACAGTTTCTCTTCCCTTAGCCTTTCAAGGATACTACAAATATGCAATAAATGTTCTTCCAAAGTCTTGCTGAAAATTAAAATATCATCCAAATAGAAAATAACAAAATTTCCCAAGAACTTCTTAAGTACCTCATTCATGAGCTGCATGAAGGTTCTTGGGGCATTCGTCAATCCAAAGGGCATGACTAACCACTCATAAAGACCCTCCTTGGTCTTGAAGGCTGTTTTTCACTCATCTCCTTCTCGAATCCATATCTGGTGATAACCACTCTTCAGATCTATCTTTGTGAAGTACTGAGCTCCACTCAAGCAGTCCATAAGATCATCCATCCTTGGCAAAGGAAACTAGTACTTGATGGTTATCCTATTTATAGCTTGAGAATCTGTACACATCCTCCACTCTCCATTCTTCTTTGGTACGAGTACTGCAGGTACTGCACATGGACTCAGGCCCTCTCGAATCAAGCCCTTCCTCAACAGCTCCTGAACCTGTCTATTTAACTCCTCTATCTCAGTAGGAGTCATCCTGTGAGCAGCCTTGTTAGGTAAACTAGCTCCTGGAATCAGATCTATCTGATGATTGATTTTTCCTTACTGGTGGCAATCCATCTGGAACATTATCAGAGATAATATCTCCAAACTCCCCTAGTAAATCTGAAACTTTAAGTGGTATTTCACTACTACCTTCTTTATCTTTCCTAGGAATCAAAGCATAGCACATATGCTGATGTTTCACGCCATCTAAAAACTTCCTTTCATCAACAAGACAAATCCTAGCACTGCTACATACCTTTTCACCTTCCTTTTTCATGGGCTTCAATTTGTGGTGAACTCCATCCTTTGTCAGAGAGTATGTGTTTGCATGTCCATCATGTATTGCATGTCTATCAAACTGCCATGGTCTACCCAACAATAGATGGCAAACATCCATCGAAATAACATCACAGAGAACTTCATCATGGTAACTCCCAATTTTAAATTTTACTAAACATTGTTCACTTACCAGGACCTTATGATCATCTTTTACCCAAGCAATCCGATAGGGCTGGGGATGTTTCTCCCTCTTGAGCTTCAACTTAGAGACTATCTCTTCTGATACCAAGTTATCAGTGCTACCACCATCAATGATCACGTCACAACATTTATCCTCACACTTGCATCTGGTACGAAACAAACTCCTCCATTGTCCTAGTTCAATCTCACCACTTAGTAGGACTCTTTCATTTACCAAGGTCTCTCCTCTTTCTGCATCCTCTAAATGTGATGATTGTGCATCTTCATCCACATGAGCAACCCTAGCTTGGCCCTCAGCTCTCCTATCTATCCTTCCTTGTCATTGAGGGCATTCAAAGGCACGATGACCTTCTTCATTACAATGGAAATAGGTACCATGAAAGCCTCCTCTTCCTTGTCCACGTCCTCTACCTCTTCCTCTCTAATTTCCAAAGTCTTGATCATGGGAGCGGTTGAAACCCTCATTCCTCTGGTTCCTGCTAGTACCCACATCTTCATTTTTCTTTCAGGTTTCATTTTAGCCTCCAGATGATCTACCACTTCCCCTTCCTCCTTGATCGTTCCCTCTTTGTCTTCCTTCAAACCTTTTATTCAACTTCTCTTCAACTCATAGGGAAAACTGGTATGCCTCTTCAATGCTGGTCATTCTTACCAGACTTAATTCCTCCTGGATGCTAGGTCACAACCCACTGATATAACGAGCAACCTTCTCCTTATTTGCTTTTGCATGTCCTACTCTAATCAAGAGTCGGTAAAATTCTTCTGTATATTCTTGGACTGATCTTCCTGCTTTCTTTAACCCATGCATCTTCTTAAACAAATCAAGCTCATAGTCCATAGGAATGAACTGCTTCTTCAATTTTTCCACCATGCGATCCCATCTTGTAATCTTCTCCTTTCCTCTTCTGTTTCTTTCTAATTGAACCTCTTGCCACCATATTTTGGCATGGCCTTTCAGTTTGGCCTTTGCAAACTTAACCCTATCTGGGTCCCTGATATCCTCATACTCAAAGTATTCTTCCAGTTCATTGATCCAATTGATCAACTCATCTGGTTTCAGATTTCTTGAAAATACACCCACTTCAATTGTGGGTCTTTTCCCAAACTTAGTAATGGCCCTAAAAAGCCTTTCCTCTGCATGATTTAGAACTTCCCTATCAAATTCCCCTTCTGGTCCCATTACTTCTTCTTCATTTTCATCCTCACTGTCGTCACCTGTGGCAACATTTTCTCCTCTACGGAGCTCCTCTTGCAATGCTTGTACCTGCCTTTGGAGGGCTCTAACCTCCTCAAGATTAATAGCTCGTGCCCTTCCACCACACTCTCTTCATGGAGGCATCTTCTAACTCGAACCCACAACCACAGAGTCTTTGTGCAAACTACCTCACAGTCGGTGCTCTGTCTACACACTCAGGAAAACTAGCTCTGATACCACTTGATTGGGACACAACCCAAGAACAAAATAGACACAACATAAAGGGGAAAATTATATTCACTAAGAAAATAAGATAGTACAAATAGTACAGAGAAAATAAACTTCAAAACATGCCCTAAGGGCTTACAATAGCATAAATCTGGAGATAATTTCTCCTTTTAGTACCTCCTCTCAAACTCCACTCCGAATTGCCTTTTACAATGCCATAAATCTCCTTAAATAGACCTCAGAGGGTTAAGGACTAGGAGTACATTCTAGAAAGTGCTAGTAGGTGTCCATCGACCAAATAGAAGGTTCCGGAAGCTGCCTTAGAAGTTGGCGCAAATCTAGAAGAATCCAGAAACGGTAACCGAACTTCTAGGAGGCATAACTTTTGAACCGTAGCTCCGATTGACGAACCGTTTACATTTTTGGAAAGATCTCAAAGTGCTCTATAGCCCTATGGACAAGCCTCACTCATCCCCCATTTTTTGGCCCTTTTCAAGGTCATTTAATTCCTCTAACCTGACTTTGAAGCATTCTTAAGAGGTCTCCAAAACTTGAAAAACTGCAATAACTTTCAAACTGTGCGGCCTTTTGACCTGATTCTTTTTCTGGAATGCTCTAAATCACAATTACATCCATCTGGCCAATTCACACCTTCTAGTTTACCAAAATGATGGCCCAATTACATGCTCCTATTTTTTTGGGATTTTCTAACACACTGATAGTGGAACTGTGAGAGTTGGAACCTTTATTTGACCCAAATGGGTATCCAAAAATGAAAACACATGAAACAGAAACTAGGTCTAAGTACATTTTTTTGGGTGACACAGGATTGCCCTTATACCTCTGGATGCTCCTACATCACTAAGTTTCTTCTATTTTGCTTTCTTTTGGAGAAGTTGGCTAACTATATGCATTTGATCCATCGAGATATTATCAAAGTCCCATTTGGGAATTTCAATTTCCTCAACCAGATCTATATCTTCATCTATTTCCTTTCCACTAATCAAAAGTCTTGGTTGAATCTTCAGTTCAACTATCTTTGAAATTAATGCTTTAGACTTTGGAATAGAAAAAATAGTGGAAATGGTAGGACTAGCGATGAAAATTTTTGCAGTGCCTACAGGTGGAATACTAACTGGAATACTTGCAAAATCCAAAACTAATGTTTTTATAAAATTTCCCAAAACTAAAATATTTGCAAGTGAAGTACTTACAGAAGTATTTATAGTTGAAGCTCTTACATGAGTATGCACAACTGAGGTAGCCAAAACTGTACTTATTACTAAGGAGCTTAAATCTGAATCCATTACTGAAGCTGGCTCAATAACTAAAGGATGTTGCAGCTCAATTGATGAAGTGGTAGACACTTCTATCAGTGATGTACTAAGCTAAGAGGTAGCAACGAGTTATTGGGCATTTGATATATCAATGGTTGTCATAATCAAATCTACTAAAGCTATCTTTGAGCTTGATGATGTTGCAAGTTTTGTTGGAGAGTGAGGAAGTAAGGCTATGATAGCCATAGCTATCTTGACTGGGTCAATTTCTTCTTCTTCTTGCTTGGTTTCTTTTGTAGCTTCTTCCTATTTTTCCTCTTCATCATCCTTCATTAGCTCCTAATATTCTTTTGCATCAATTATGACAAATTGAGTAAAGTCTTCATCATTTTCTTCATCCTTGTCACTGTCATCATCATCATCTTTTATTTAAATAGGATATTCACTTAGTTCGTGAAGATGGAATACATTTTTCCATAGGTTTGTAGAATTCTTCACAACATACTCTACATCTTTCATTAGAACTAGACAAGTGTTCAACTTTAAAGTCATTTTGTTCTCATTGTCATTTAATGCCTATTTTACCTCTGCATTAGTCAAGTTGGGTAATAACTATTTTAATGTTTGTGCAAAAATGTCTTTGACAATCTGCTTCATGTTCTCCCATCTAACCTTGACCTTATCTAACAATACTGTAGGGACTTGTGTTGCTAGTTGGTCTAGAGAGAATTTCCATCTACCCAACTTGTCCATGTCTAGATCTTCAACTTCTTCTTACTCTACTAGAGTCCTTGTCTCATACTTGAGTAAAATTATTTATTCCAGCACCTTCTCTTAGTATTGTTAGCCTTTCTTGAAATGTAAGAGGAGGTCGGTTGAAGATTACATCACTGCCTTCTTTTCCTACTTTCTTCCTAGATCTCCTTGTAAATACTACAATGGATGGCTTTGGTGGCTTGGTGATGATCACCTTTCCTTTCTTCCTTACTAGCTCTTCTTCCTTTTCTAATTCCTCTTCATTTTTTGATTCTTCCACATCTTCTCCTTTACCTTTGGTTAACATAAGAGGGGTGCTTGTTGTTCTCAATTTTGTTATCCCCCTCTTGCCTTTGTTTACTACTTGTGGAAGCTTGATTTCAAGTTCAATTCCTACTTTTTCCTCATCATGAGTTCCAAAGTGAGGTTGCTTTGGATTTATAGGCTCTTTTACCAAGGCTTTAATGTTTTCCCTAGCCTCATCAATGTTAACCTCATATGGAAGAGCTTTTACCCACACAACTCTGGGCCTTACTGCTTGGATGTAGACTTTGTCACTATCTACCATAAAGCAAACATCATCCTTATGGTCTTCAACTAACTTATTTGGTATCCTGAATCTGTTATTTATCTTTTTTTTGAAGGCTTCAAAATAGTTATCCATGATACTAATTTTTTTTTCACCCATTTCAACGATATATTCATTAATTTGATATAAAATTGGCATATCTTTTCTCCATACAATTGTGCCTTTAGAAGGGAAAAAAATTTGAACATAGAAAAACAAACATGTCAACAATGAACCAAATTTACATGAGTTATTCTTTGAAGTTCTAATGCTTTTCATGTTTTTGTTTAGCTGCTTCAATAACAAATCTACTAAATCATATGAAGGATTCTTCTTCACTAACTTAAAAAGCTAAGTCAACTACTTTGCATGACACACTATTGAATCGGCTGGAACTATAAATCTTGTGTGCTATCACATGGATGCAAAATTTTAGTTCTGTATTAGTTACATTACTAATTTTCATTCCTCTACTCTCCCATTTGGTTAGGGTTTTCTTTTCTAACTCATCTCAACCTAGGGTTTTATTGGCTTTTGCTTTCGTGAGCATGGGGAGACTAGTAATGCAATGTATCATTTTCTTGGTGATCAAAACTAGTTGTTCTAGCCATATTTGACCATTATGAACTAATTTGAGGATATACAAAATCCATTTGATTTTAAAGTTTCAAGGCAGGTGAGGAATATGAGTTAAACCTTTCTCTTCCAAATGTTTGTGCTTAGGTTTGAGAATTTCGTTCACACAAAGTTCACTTAGGGAATTATCCATTTCAAGGGTTGCTATCTCTTAACTGCACATTTTAAATGAGTTTGAATATCATTTATGAGAAGTACCTTAGGTGGAATCTATGATTGAGATCCATTTAGGTCAAGGATTTTGGTGATCGTTGGCACAAGTTTGGAGTTAGGGGCTTTCCATTCAACACCTCACACCAACATTTCAAAACATTTGTTCATCTTGCTACTGCTACTAGATTACACGATAACTTAGTAAGCTAAGAAAATTTTCAAAATAACTTCGCTGAAAATTCGACTCAAAGTCACTTGGATGCTCTACAAATTGCTCTATTCACAATATTTTGAATTCTTGCTAAAAATGAAGTCAATTTCCTACCTTTTTGATACAACTTCCCCTTAATTCTTGGTACAATGGGAGCCATGATGATATTGTGTGTGACAACCTGTCATCCACTATGGATTGCTTGGTGAAAGCTTGTAACTCGACAACCAAAAATAACCATGTGTTACTCTCGACTTCACTTGGTAGAGTCCATGACCCAACCTTGCTTAGTAGAGAAGTCAATTCTGTGATAACTATTACCAATCTTATTGATGATCCTTCTGTATCTTGAATACCAATATGAATCTTTACTTCCTTTCAATTGGAACTATTTAAGATGTGACCTTGAAAACACAATTCCAGTTCTTCCTTAAGAGCTTAATTGGAAATGGTGGAGTCACCCACTTCTTGAGTGACATAACCATCATTGCTTGAACTAGCTTGCTCGATAGATTTAGGAATCCATTACTATCTCATTTTCTTCCTAATGCTATCTTCTTTTGCTTTCTTGTTATCTTCAATTCTACCCATATTCATGTAATTCTTAGCTTTATGACCAAGTTTTGTAGATGTGTAACATCTTATGGTGGTATCCTTTCTTCTCATGTGATGTTTAACACAATTCATGGCAATGTGTCCATATTCTCCACAGTAATGACATCTACACCAAGTGTTGTAGTCCCAATTGAATATTGCCTTTACAAGTTGTTTAGATGGATTGAATGACTTGGATCTGCATTCAGATGCCTTGTGACCTTATTTCTTGCATTTGTGAAACTTGCCCTCAAAATTTGGTTTTTCTTTGCATTCATTAGCTTTATGACCATGCTGACTACAATTGTAGCATTTTTCATTGAATTTTTCTTTTTCATTAGTCCAACATTTTTTTAATGTATGACCAATCTTACCACAATTATTGTAGGTAGGTTTTTGTTTCTTTTGTGCACCTTGTTTGGAGGACTCGCCTTCTTCTTTGTATCCAATTCCCGCCATACCCTTTTTCCTATAGATATTTTGCTCATTTTGCTAATTCAGTTGATCCATGTCTACTTGGGATTTCATTATTCTTTCATTGAGTAGCTTTTTAGAATTTAGATCAATTTTCATCCTTTCATTGATTTTCCTTTCAGAGTTTAAGTCATTCCTTAACCTTTCATTGATTTGTCTTTCAGAGTTTAGATCATTCCTCATTCTTTCATTTTCAAATCTCAGACTCATGATTTCTTCATTTGCATTGGATAGTTGATCAACAAGATTTTCTTGTTGAAGGGATTGATTTTGAATTTCATTGTTCATTGCATCCAAATCTTCTTTTACCTTATTTCTCTGTTATGAGATTTCACACAAACTTATTGACTGAATTTCTTGTTCTCTTTTCAATTTTCTTACTTCTTCTTGTAGGGAACCATTATTTTCTAGGAGTTCTTTGATTGCATCATTTACTTCATCTAAATTGCTTGAAGGGAGAAAATCTTCAATCTTTTCTTCGACATACTAGTGGTCATTCATTTGATTTGCAAGTTCCTTCGTTCTTTTTAGACATTGGGAAAGATGCTCTTTTTCTTTCTTGAGTTGAGCTATGGCCATCTCTAGATCTAACTTTTCATTATCAATAGCTTTTTCAAGTTTGAATATCTCCATTGTCCTTGATCTTTTCTCAAGCTATCAAATTTTATCCTGAGAACCACAATGCTCTGATACCAATTATTGAAAATATTTAGGACTAGCTAGGTTACTGAGAGGGGAGGGGTGAATCAGTAACCTCAAAACCTTTTAACAAATTTAGAACTTAATTGCATTAATATTAATAACTTTGATCTACTACATGCATAAGAAATTGAGAAACATAAGACACCATGAACACAACATTTGGTGACCTAGAGACCTTCCAAATAGAAAGTAAAACTGGGGTGGGGATGATACCTACAAAACTTCAATACTATAGCATAAAGTTGGCTGGTTAAGGCTTCCATTGATCACTTATAATGACTTTCCCTATTAGGAGCAATTAGGACTGCTAGGTACACCTTGTTAGAGGTTTTACAAACATACGATGAAGTATGCACTCGGTAAAGAGATTTAAGAAAAGACTATTAAGTCTACCTTGTGAAAGGATTTGAAGCTAATTCAACTATTATGATGAAACAATAGATTTTTGACTTACAATTGAATTGCTAATTGAGATCCTTGAAGTACTGATCACCTCTATGTGATAGATATAACTCTATTGTTCCTAATATGGCCTTACAATACACTTTACTCTATTGTTGATTCACATTCGCATGCTTACAGTCCATTCACATTATCTCATCTCATTATACTACTCTCTTGGATATGATACAGTACATTACATAAATATCAATCCAATTTACATAATTACAAAGTTGGCCATTACACAAGTTAACACCAATATTACAAAGTTGGCCCAAATGCAGATACTCAAGTTTTGAAAACTAGCTTGGTGAAGTTTTGATACACAACATCCACTATCATTACTCAACATCATCATGAAATCGATAGAAGTTGAAGCTTAGTCCATACTAATCACTTCAACATAGTTTCAAACTTGATATGCACTGGTGACTCGGTAGATATAATGTAACTTAAACTGAATTCCTTATTTACCATGACTGTACTCGATAGACACTATTCTCCATTCAACTTGGTTAACATTGGCTTCACTTGACATAAGCTGTTAACTTGGTAAAAACTATAAAGCTCTGCAAACACTAAACTACTCAGTCTGAACTGTAGTGCATGGAAAACACTGAACTGCTTGGTCTGAATTGTAGTGCTTGGCAAATGTTGTATATAGAATCTGAATGAGTGTTGTCACTAATAAAAAACTTGACTAAATGTCAACACAAGGCATTGAAGTATGAGATCATCATTGAAGTAGAACAGAAGTAGATTGAAGATTTAGTGATGGATAAAATGGGTAAGTAGAAATACTCACTTGATCAACTTGCATTTCAGATTCCTAGTGTTTTGATGGATAACATCAAGCCAAGATGTGAATTTGCAAAGCAAACTGCTAAAGATATATATGAGTAAACCCCGAGGCAACTTATGCCAAGCTCAACTAAAAAGGATGCAAAGGAATCCATGAAGAAGAATGAAGAAAAACTAACCTATAAATTCAACACTTGCCTTGTATTGATAAAAGACATAGAGCATGTTGTGAAGAATACAAAAAATACATGGAAGAATGTATAGTTTCTTCATAAACTGGGTGATTTTCCAATCAACATAAGTGACAAAGATAATGATGATGATGATAAAGAAGAGAAAGATGAAGAGGAAAATGATGAAGAGACAACACATTTTGATAACATTGATAATGTAGAGGAACATGAGAAAGAGGCTACTGATGAAGAAACTCAAGAAACAAAGGAAACTAACCTAGTTAAGATTGTTGCAGTAGTTATAGCCTCACTTCCTCATTCTCCAAGAAAAGTATTGACAACATCAAGCACATAGAAAAACTTTATAGGATTGATCAATAGTCCAAGCACAATCATCCAATCAATCTTTGCACCAATACAATTCAACACATCATTGACTAAAGTACCAAGTACTTCATCTATTGAGCTGTAGACTCTTCCCTCTTCAATAGTTTTGGATACATCAATTTCGACTTTAATAGGTACTTCTAATATTATTTCTACAATAAGTGTAGTATCAATTTTTGCAGCAAGCCCCACTATTTCTACTATTGTTTCCATTCCAAGTACATAAGCAATAAGTGCAAGGAAAGCTGAGACCAAGCCTCAACCAAGCAAAAGGTTTTTGGGTAAAGGAAAAGAAAAGGAGGAGAATGTTGATCCTGATGAGGAAATTGTGATTCCAAATTGGGATATTTTAGAACTTACTCCTAATTAAATGGAAACCTTTGGAGAATTACTCCAAAAGAAAGCCAAGCAGCTAAGACTAAGAGAAGAAAGAGATAAATAATTAAAATTCATTTAGGATGCTAAGAATATTTTGGTAGAGGCTATAGTTATAAATATTGATTCTTCTTAGCTAATTTTGTTTCAGTTAGTAGAAGCCATCCATAAGTAAAATGAAGATCAAGATGGACAAGATAAATTATTATAGAAAGTAGAGAAATTTTTTGAAAATAAAGTGTTACAGCACATTGCTCAACAAATTTCCATTTACCAAGTAGAATTATCTAATATTTTGGGTTCTCTAGAAACTTCTTGTACAAGTATAACTTTACTTTTTGGTAAACTATGTGATATTCCAAAATTTACTACAAAAATAAAGGACAAATTGTCCAAGATTGATGAATATCTCAAAGAAAGTTCTCAACAATTTTAGCTTGAACCAAGTTCAAGCTCTGCACATTTCAAGAAGATTAGATTTTTGACAGATATGTAGGCTGAATTGCTTAGAGAAGAAGCAAGAATCAGGTCTACATTGGTAGATATTCAAAATATGATACTCCCCAACATGGATACACTAAAAAATCACATTGCACATTCCAAAACCCTCATCTATGATAGTAATTTCTCTATCTCAAACCACATGATTGACTTGTTAGCAGAAGTGTAGATTACACTACACACATGCAAGTTCTTGTAAGAGGATTGGGACAAAAAATTGGTGCTCATATTGAAGGTACATTCAAACTTCTCATCTCATTTTAGAATCAATGTGTAAATATATATAGAATAAATCTTTGGCATTAATGTCAAAAAGGGGGAGAAAGATGTAAAAATATGTAAAGGAGGAGAAAGATGTAAAGTTATGGGGTAGAAAATGTATTGTAGAAAAATGTAAAATGCCTTACCATGTACATAAAATAATAACAAATGGGGGAGATAGATTGTATAGTATAATTTACATTATACTATGGAGGACCCTTACGATGAATAGGAATATATCTTACAAAAACAATTTTGAAAAATCTCAAAAACAGTACACTCTACCTAGTTGGAGACACAAGGTGATGGATAAAGGCACTTAGGAACTTTTTTTTGAATTCAATTGTGATTGATAAGTGTTTTTGTCACTAATGCCAAAGGGGGAGATTTTTGACATTTTAGTCATTTTTGTTATTAGTGACATACACTTATTTAGATTGTGAGTTCATACCGAGCTTATTGTACAGTTAACAATGTTAACCAAGCATTTCAGTTGTTACCAAGTTCTACAGTGTTGGCATTATGTTGTATTTGTTATTAGTGAGATTACTTATTCAATTTTGTATGGTTACTGATCTCATCACTCAGTCTACAGTTTATATCCAGCAATCTAGTGTAAACCATGTTTCTTAGTTTACACCAAGAATTCCTAAAGCTACCAAGTAAGTGTGTAGTTCAACAGTGTTTACCATATAGGTAGTGGTCACTAAGATTCTCAGTGTCTACTGAGTCATTAGTTTGTGTGATGTGAAGTCAGTGTTTACTGAGTGATGGATGTGTAGTGTTTATTGAGTAAATGCAAGGTAAACGAAGGATTTAATATCTATCAAGTAACACTATATCTACTGAGTCTCCAATGGTTATCGAGTTCCAAGCTACATTGTGTGACTAGTATGGACTAAGCTTCTTGAGTGCATGATGATGCCAAGTAATGCAGTGGACGTCAAGTATTAGAAGTTCACCAAGTCAGCTTGAAGAACCCATGTTTTCTACTATTTGGCTGACTTAGTAATATTTTGTTTACTTGTGTTTTAGCTGACCTTATAATTGTAAATATTGGAATGGTATATATGTAATGTATTGTATCATTTGCAATATATGGATGAGAATATTAAGGAATGAATATGTAATGTTTTGAGAAGAGTGAATGTGAATCAACAACAGAGCAAAGTATTCAACAAGGTCTACAAGGAGTAGTAAAGATATATCAATCATAAGAGGTGATCTGTACTTCAAGGATCTAATAAAAAATCAAGTTATAAGTCAGATCTACTATTTCATCCTGATAGGTGAATCAATTTTTCAAATCCTTTAACAGGGTAAACTTAACAGTGTTTGTATAAATCTCTTAATAGAGTGCATACTTCATTGTATGTTTGTAAAACCTCTAACAAGGTGGATCTGGCAATCCAAATTGCTCTTAACAGGGTAGATCATCAAAAGTGGTCAATGTAAGCCCTAATAGGCCAAATTTATACTGTAATAGTGAAGTTTTGTGGGTATCATTCCCACCCCAGTTTTACTTTCTTTATGGAAGGTTTTTGGGTCACCAAAATACTGTATTCATGTGTTATGAATGCTTATCTTTTCTTATGCATGTAGTAGATTAGATGAATGAATGGTGAATGATTTATATTGTTAAGTGCTGAATTGATTTAAAGTTTTTGAGGTTACTAATTCACCCCTCCCCTCTTAGTAACCTATCTAGTCTTGATTATTTCCAACACTATAGTTGCTACAGTGTCCTTTGGACAAATTCTAGTGGATTCCAAGTAGTTATAACTATTGTGAAGATCAGTAGTGTAAACCAAGCATCTTCGTGTATGTCAAATTTACCAATGCAAACCAAGTTGTGCAGTGTTTACCAAGTTTGCAGTTGATGTGATGCAAGTCTAGTGTTGTTGAGCTACTTAGTATTAAGCAAGAGACTCAATTTATACTAAGCTTAAGGTGATAGTGTTTATCGAGCTATGTAGTGGTAACCAAGTGATTCAGTTTATATGACAAGTTTTATATTATTCACTGAGTCACTAGTGCAGAACAAGTTTAAGACTACGTGGAAGTGATCAGTATGGACCAAGCTTCTAGGTATACTAAGTGCATGATGATGCTGAGTAGTGATAGTGGATGCTAAGTATTAGAACCTCACTAAGTCAACCTTCAAAGTCCAAGTTTCTAAACTTTGGCTAACTTTGTAATATTTTATGTAAACTTGTATTATGCTTGACTTTGTAATTGTGTAATTAGATTGATATATATGTAATGTATTGTATCACATTCAATGTATGTATAGAATCAAAAAAGGAAGTAATGTAATCATTATAAAAGAACAGAAGTGCGAATTACAAAGGCTACAACAATATAAGGAGCAAAAAAATCCATCACAACAAGGTGATTTGTACACTCAAAAGAAACTCATTCAGCAAACCAAGTTATAGATCAGAGATCAACTACTGCTTCATCCTAACAGGTGGATTAGTCAAATCCTTTAATAAGGTAGGCCTAATAGTCTTATGTAATTCTCTTTACCGAGTGCATACTTCATTGTATGTTTGTAAATCCTTTTGCAAAGTGGACCTAGCAATCCTTATTGCTCCTAACAGGGCAGATCATCAGAAGTGATCAATGTAAGCCTTAACCAACCAACTTTATACTATAGTACTAAAGCTTATGGATATCATCCCCACCCCAATTTTACTTTCTATTTGGAAGGTTTTTGGGTCACCAAATCTATATGTCAAAGTGTTGTGTATGCTTTCATGTTTCTCATGTATGAAGTTAGATCAAAATTCAATTAAGGGATTAATTTCTAATTGAGATGAAAGTTTTAGAAGTTACTAATTCACCCCTCCCCTCTTAGTAACTTAGCTTGTCATAATATTTCCAACAAAACCTTGGTAATACCCGAAAAAGTGAAAAATTAAAAAATACAAAAAAAAAAAGGAAAAAAGAAAAAGAACAAAAAAATTGAAAAACAAAAAAGTACCATTGATGAAAACATGGCAAATAGGCATCATGGTACAAAAAAATAAGAATATATGCCAAGAAGGTGAAAAGCTAGTAAACATGCACCTCTTGTTTCAAATGCTAAATCTTGTAGCACATCTTCTAGCTCTTGTACAGTTGTTCTCCTACTTTTTTTTGTTGCTTTTTCTCATGTATCTATGGATTTAATCTTGTCATAATCTTGAGGGAAACACCCTATAGTGTCATAGAGGATCTCTTTCATGTTAGTCACCAGTTGTTTTAATAGTGTCTACCTACTATCACTTGCTTTAGTAGAGAGATTCCTCTCATAGAAGATCTCCTTCAGGTCAGTCAGCAATTTTTCTAACTATACCTACCTACTATCGTTGGCTTCACTACAAAGATTCCTCTTGAAGAAGATCTCCTAAGCTTTAATCACCAATTTTTCTAACTGTATTTGTCTACTGTCACTTAGTTTCCTATTGAGGTTCTTCTTAATTAAGATTTCTCTATGATGTTAGTCACTAGTTGTCCTAACTAATTCTTTCTACTTTTGTCCTCCTCTTGAAGAGATTTCTTTCACATATGCTCTGAACATGGGCACTTGACATCAATCCTATAATGCTAAGCTTTTCTTTGCTTGTTTTTCTTTTTTTCTTTATCATTTCCCTTTGGGTGACTCAAGGATGCCTCTTTTGACTAGAGAAGCAAGGATAGGGGCATGAGTTTTTCTTTTCTTTTTGTTTAAAAGATTAGTTCCAATGATTTGAAGCATCCATATAAAAGGGATGTCCACTATAAGAGCCTCTATCTTGTATTGGATGGCTATGTGTACCTTGATTCATTTTATATGGATGCTTTAGTGAGGTTGGTTCTTTTCCTTGCTTGTTTGAGTGAATTCTCTATGCTATAGTAAATATTGATACTCATCCTACTAAGTGAATGTATGGGTCACTACAAATATACTTAATATAGTTCTATCTCAAGCTACAAATGTAAGGGTCATTGCATACATAATCTTTACTGAATACTTAACATAAGAAAGATCTATCATGTCTAGTGTATTTTCATGCAAAAAACATTCTAGTCATCCTAACGTTTATGCTCTAATGCTTATGTTTTCTTGCTACATTAAAAGGGACAAATGTTTTGGTCATTCTGGCTTTCTGTGCCTTAATGCTTACATTGAATCCTGAAAAAACTAAAACACAACATATTAATATTCTCATGATCTCAAGGTCAGTATGAATTGTATGTCATTTGTGGGTCTAACTAAATGCTCGGTGGTGATAATTTTATGAGTTTAATAACTAGACCTAGGGATGCATCTAGCATAGGGTTGCATCAATCATAGCAATAACATCTCACGTATGAAAATTGTAAGAGAGAATGGTGACACATGTGAAGATGCTCAAAATAAAATATCTCATATATATACATATTTCCAATGGAGTCAAGTGTAGATCGATACAAAAATGTGTGCTACATGAGCACTATCGATCTTAAAATGATATAAACTTGGTGCTAATACACCAATCAATACATAACTAGAAAAAAATTAGAAGAGAGAAAGATTACTATTTTATTCTTCCTCATCTTTGGGTGGAGGAGGAGGAGGAACATCTGCTCTCACAGGCCATCATACACTGTCCAATGCTCTAGCATATTCTTAAAATCTAGGCATTTTCTCTAAAACCTCAAGCACTTTTGTGATATATCCTACATAATAATAGCCTACTCTAGCTCCTTGTAATTGAATATCCTCTCACAGCTACTCTAACTTCTCACACAGATCATGGATGTCTCACTCTCTATCACCTTATCACATATCATGAACTAACAAGTTAATCTGCATCTCACTTAACTGTCATTGTTCTGCTCTCAATCTGAGAGCAATATCTCCCTAGCTCTCCTTAGAGAATCCTTGGTATATTCCTCTCTACTCTATGGCTTTGGAATAGGGTTTTTCTACATCTCCTCATTGCCTATGTTCTACTTTGGCTACTATGGAGGCTGTTCACAAACTCATTGCCTCTATGCATCACCACCAATGGTAACCAAGGTACCCATCTCACTTGTATCATATCTATGTCATGTCCCACTCCTACTAGTATCTAGATCTAGTTCCATTTGATGAGGAGAGATATGCACTTATGTCATTTGTGTTCTTGGACCCTTCTTCTGTGGTGCTTGCATAGACTATATGGGCATTGCTAACCCCACTAGATGTATGGACTAAGAGAAGGGATGACTCACGAAATGCTCCTTGTATTTTAGATTCACCCCCCGCCCCCCACCTATAATTGTTTACATATAGTCTTAGCATGCTAGGGAAAGGGAGTGCACATTGATCATCAACCTCCTAGGGTTTAATCAGATAGACTATCCTTTCTCCACCTTTGAGGTGAAGTGGGCATACATGCAATACTCCTGAGATATGTCCTATTGTTGATTGTACTACCACTACAAAAATATTAGTTGGAATCTCTCAATCACCTAGACCAATCAACCAATTAGTGGTCAAGAGGAAAACATATGTCTGATCTCCACCCATGCATTATTCAATGCCTTTATCTCTCTCCATGGCGGCTATACTATTGCTATCAGATCATCAAGCTAATCTTGCCACTGCTCAGTCTCACATAGAGCTGTCTGTGTCATATGTACTCAATATTTGTAGATTTATGGCTTATAATCCTACCTCATGTTAGCACAAATCTTCCTCATAATGGGAAAGTGTTCCTATGCCCATACCTATAACACATAGACTCCTACTTCCATGCTCTTCTTCTCATGATACAAAACTTCATGCATCTCATGATACATGTGGACCAACATACATTGACCCCATCCAACATGTGCTTGCTCCTCTAGCATCCTCTATAGAATTTTCCCCTATCCACACTTGATCCCATGCTAAACTCTACCAAGCATTAGAAAGAAACTCAAGAATACACCAAGCATTTCCACCAATCTATGGGTAGACCCATATGTCTGTACCAACTCCTCTCATGTGATGCCTCTACCCATAATGAGATCCTCCTAGAAGATGGTCCTTAGTGCCAATATACCCAGGCTCGGCTAAATATCATACTCAACATGTGGTCCATGGAATGGGATCCAGAGTATCCTATAGATGTCCTCTGGTGAGATGGTCATCTCTCCCAATGGTAGGACAGTGTTTGTCTCTAAATGGAAACACTTGACAAGTGCTCTCAGTAAATCATGATTCACCCATAGATTGGGGATATCACAAATATCAGAAAGGCTAAGGGAATCAATATGTACCATTTCTGTGGCATCTAATTGATGAATCAACACCTTGATGAGGGGATAGTGAGATTTAAATGTGACATCTAGAATGCCAATCTACAACCATGGAAACAAAAATAACATGATCATTATCTGCTATCAAAAGCATTGTACTATCTCTACATGCGCTACAACCTACTAAATGCATGCAACACCAAATGAAGAATATGTAAAATAATGACTAAAACAAGATTTTTTTTGACAAATTCAACATAAAAATAACACTAGCATGAGTTTTTTCTTTTTCATGCAAGATTTCACTTCCTCACATAAAAAAACTCAGTAAAGCATGCAAAAAAATAATGACATCTAGGGTCTCTTGCATGAGAGATGGGTACCTTCCATGTGAGGAAACCCAACACTCTCCATGAGAAAGTACCCTAGTGGTGCTTCCTTGTGCAAGTGTTCCTATAGAATCATGTGAAAAATTGGGTTTTCCTGTGAGACCCATCGATGGTAAAATTTAAAATGTTAAAAAATATGCAAAAAATAGACAAAAAAGCATAAAATTTTCAATGACAAGGAGGATAGTTGAGTACTCACAGGAGGTTCATAGTTCTCTGGCTAGCTATGTTGCCTCAAATGCTTGAATCAATGAATATGCATGAGGACTACCATTTTTTCCTTAGAGCTCTCTTGTTCACAAAAAAATAAATGTAGAAATGATTTAAAAGTGACCTTTTGGGCCCTTATATAGGTTTTGACCTAATTTTTCAAAGTGCTTCGATTGATGTGAAAATGACCCCGTTAGCTATTTTGGCTACTTTGAACTCATTTTTGGGATCAATTTCAATATTTGACACACTAAATAGATCAAATTCACACTTTAATTTTTTGGTACCAAAGTGATTGAACACTTGTGCAACTTATTTTTTAGATACTTTGTGAATCCTGAAATATTTTCAACTCACATATTTCTTCAATTTTTCCAAAAAAATAGAAAATTCAACTTTGGTCAACCAAAGTCAAACTTTGTCTTTTGGACCTCAAAATCAATTTGAATCAACCCCAAATTTTCTTCATGGTCTTCTAATCTATTCTACATTCTTTTGAATCTTTGAACACATGTGTCCTCCAATCTATGGCTCTGCATCACTATTCCGACATGTCAACTTTTGATTTTGCTCCCAAGGGGTAAGGATGATTACATCATGAGGCTTTCAAAGATGGCTTCAACTTAATCTAAATATTAAAATTTTCCATTCGCTAGGGGCATCTCATCGCTTAGGAAATCTTTGTTCCCTTTATCTAGCATCATATGTCATCTACCTCATCTTTTGATCAGCTGATCACACTCATAATAGTCCTTATCATAGTTTGATGTATAGTTATTGAGAAAATCTAACCCTAACTCCTAAGAATTAAGTCTTATTCTATGGATGATTCTATGATTAATTATTAGGTATTGTTAGCTTTTTATGGACTAGTATTCAAGTGTTCTATCTAGAGTTTCGAGGATTAAGCTCCATTCTGGTGATAATTTTAAATTCTTTCTTTCAATAACTATTTAATGGATAGATATCAGGGAAATCTAACACTACCTCTTAAGGATTAAGCCTCATCCTAGAGATAATTCTATGAATCATGATTGATCCTATCAGCCTCTAATGGACAAGTATCAGGGCAATCTAACCTTGACTCCTAAGAATTAAGTCTTGTTATGGGAACAATGATGTGAAGTTTGATAATCTTTGTTATTTTGTATTGTTATTAGGTGTTTAATCTAGATTCCCTAAGGCTAAGTTTAATTCTAAAGACAACCTTAAATAGCTTGTCAATTGGTGTCTGCATCATCAATCTTTGAACCAATCTCATTTCTTGGTCTATGTTCTCAGACTTCTAATTTCTTTGAATTAATGATCTGCTCGCACATTCATTCAAAGAGGGGTGAATGTAATATTTCTAAATTGGCACATTGTTATTCTAAACAAATTTTAGTCTATCAATCTTACCTAAATTCCTATTGTACAAGGCAATTCTAATTTTGATAATCTCTAATTGACCTAACTGTCAAATTTAGAAAATCATTAATATACACTAATCACAAACTTTATTTGATTCCTAAATACTAATTGAATTAGCTAAATTAAACCTATTAATTAAGTTTAATTTGATTATAAGTCTTAGTACTTTGATTAAATTAAAATCACCCTTTTGGTTAATATATGTGAAGAATTAAATATGTTTGATTTAATTAATTTACCCTCATTCTAATTATTGAATTTAAATTATTGAATTAAATAGATTATTCAATTATGAGGTCATATTTAACTTTTAAATCAAATATCTTCTATTATTATCTCTCTTTAGTTCAAAATTGGAAATTGTACAGAGTGGACTGAAATTAGAAAAGGAATTATATTAGTTAACTCCTTATTACACTTAGAAATGATTAGTTAACTCCCTTTTCACAAGGGAATTTTCTATTCTAACTGAATCTTATCTTTAATCTCAATCATCCATTCAATTTAATCTCAACCATTGATCAATTCCAGGATTCTATATAAGAAACCTTTAATCTCTCATTTTAGATGATGCAAATGAATAGGATCAAAAAAATGCCAAATTGTTTACTCAAGAACTTTGCATTCATAACTTCATTTTCTTTCACATTGCTTTCTCTTATAGATTACAATGCATCCATTTAGATTTTTTTTAAAAAATCATATGCTTATATTAATATGCTCATCATTTAGATTAATCTTGCATTCATCTAGATTAAATCCTTTGTACTAGATGGTCTAGTTGCCAATCTCTCAATTCTAAGAGAGGACAACAAAATACATTTAGTTAGAAGGCAACAAATCAATTTGCTAGGTCATACCAAATGGACCATTAAATGTTCATTTTGAGATGTTTCTAGCATGTAAGCATCATGTTCAAGTGTTTGATTGATTTAGAGGTCCATAATTAGCACATATAGTTCAAACATTGAATGGACATATTTTTAGAGATGCATACCCTTTCTATAGAGATGCAATTTTACTTGATATGAATGGAAATGATATTTTTTGGTGTTTCTATTAGAATAGGTTTGAAAAATCACCAATTTGAAACTTGTGGATTAGGAATATTGGAAAATTGATAATGCTAGAAGTAATAGTGGATGTTGATTTGATAAAGGCATTGATCAAATCCTACAAACCAACAACTAAAGCTTCCATAGGAAGGATATGAGTATCCTATGCAAACTGGATAGGGAGGCTTTCATTAAGGTCTTTGACTTAGGAGGACCTACGAAAAAAGCAATTGAAAAGGAGAAGATGAATAAAACTCTAAAAATTTCTAAGATTTTCTTTACTAGAAGAGTCATGAAGAGACACATTCCCAAATAAAAGCTAGAGAAAGGTGAGATGCCAAAGAAGGTGGGAGACTTGATGCCACTTGAGTTTTTCTATAAATATTTTAGGCATACCATTTTTGGGATAAACAAGGTAATAGGAATTGATAGCACAAATAATGCCCTAGGATACATATATATCATTTCTTTGGATATTTAGGATCCAAATCATAATATTGGGTATGATATTTTGGAGTATATCTTCAAGAAAATGCATGATGAAATTGTTGTGGCTCAAAATAGTGAAATTGGGAACTTTAGATTTTTCCATTACTTATTGCTAATGCACATAATTCCATGCAAGAACATAGGGCATATTAGTCTAGACTTCATTGAATCCACTAAAGATAATGGAGAGAACTTTCCCATGTAGATGTGGACTCACTTTTGGCAAAGGTTTGATCCATATTGTAGTGCTATTTCTTTTTATAATGATTTTTTTTCATATTAAAAATATGTTATTAGATATAATTGAAAGAGTACCTAGAGTGGTAAGGATGCTAATAAGACCATCTACTTGCCCAAATGAGGATAGGGTACTAAGTTACAATTGGGTTAGTTTGTTTCTCTTTGAGTTTTTTCAATTATAAGGGTTTTTGGGTGTCTACAACTCCCTCATGTATTACCAAAATATACCCCTGAAAGGTTAGGACAAGTAGAATTCTTTTGGAAATTGATTTAATGGTTTACACAAATGCTTTTTTAGAAGGTATGGGTGCAATTTTGATGCAAGATGGTTGAGTGATTGTGTACAAGTTTGGAAAACTCAAGGACCATGAGCTTAACTACCCCACTCATGATTTGGAACTTGTGGCCATAGTGCATGCTCTAGTTCATTGAAGGCATTTCCTTTTGGGACAAAGGTTTGAGTTGCACAAAAATCATAGGAGCTTGTAGTATATCTTTACTCAGCCAAACCTGAATGCATGGCAACATCACTAGATGGAGTTCCTGTGAATATGACTTTGATGTTCACTACATTAAAGGGAAGGAGAATTTCATTGTAGATGCCTTGAGTAGGAGGAAACATGAGATATAAATGTTGTCATTGGGAGTATATTTGCTAGGTAGGATCTTAGAGGTCTTACCTAGTGACACTTGGTATCAGAGGGTGAGGGAAGAGATCGAGTCTAGATGTACCCTTGAGGGGATATTTTCAAGTTATTTTCTTGATTCTAATGGACTACTATGATAGTTGGGGCATATCTATGTACCTGTGTCTGTAGATCTTTTTATCTTGGTTTTGTTAGAAGTACATTGTGCACTGTATTCCACACATCCTAGCATCAAGAAGATGCATGTTGATCTTAAATAGTTGTACTTTTGGGTAGGGATTAAGCATGATGTTTTTTATTTTGTTGCTTGATGTCTTTAGTGCTAAAGAGTAAAAGTAGAGCATCAACATCTGATTTTCTTTTATAGCCACATACCATTCCAGAGTGAAAGTGGGATATGATATCTATTGATTTTATCATAGGGTTACCTATGTCATTTTGAGGACATGGTTGTATTATGGTGATAGTGGACAAGTTATCCAAGGTATCACATTTTCATCCATGAGAGCATCCTACACAACTTCTTCTATAACACATGCTTTCCTAGAGGATATTGTTCATTTGTATGGGATCCCTCCTTGGGTTATTTTGGATAGAAATCCAATGTTTACTTCTGCACTATGGATGTCTCTCTAGCATGCTTTGGGCACATAGCTCAATTTTAGTTCAACGTATCATCCAAAGACTGATGGTCAGATTGAGAGAGTGAACTAGGTTCTGAAAGATATGCTTTGCATGTATGTGATGGACACACAAGTGAAGTGGGAGGAATATTTATACCTTGTTGAGTTTACATACAATAATAGGTATCATAGTTCTCTTGGCATGTCACCTTTTTAGGCCTTTTACGATAGATCATGCTATATCCCTTTGAGTTGGAATCACTTAGAGGACCAAGTTCTTTTAGGTCCAGAGATGCTTTAGGATATGGAGCAATAGGTTGTTCATAATAGATAGCATTTGGTTACTACTCAAGATAGGAAAAAGAAGTATGCAGGTGCCCATAGGTTGGATTGTCACTATTTTGTTTGTGACAAGGTGTTTTTGAGAGTGTGGTCGTGGAAGAGCCCCATCCATTATGGGAAAGGTTCTAAGTTGGAGCCATGTTTTTTTCAAAACATTTGGGATTTTTGAGAGGATTGATCTTGTTTCTTATTGACTAGCATTGCCACCTATTGTACATCCCTAATAGTTTTCTTGTTTTTATTTTGAGATAGTATATTCCTGATGTGACCCATGTTCTTGATTGGGATGCTTTGCAGGTGGAGGATGATAGGCTTATTTTGGAGCCCATTTGTATCCTTCAATATTGAAGGTTGATTTTGAGAGGTCAGGACATCAAGTAGGTAACGGTCCAATAGGAACTGAGCGATGAGACTTCTACAACTTGGGAAGACACTACACATATGAGAGAATTGCACTCCTATCTTTTTTCCAGCTTCTAGGAGTAAGCCTATGCTAGTGGGGGAGGATGTAGTGCCTCTTGTGTTTGTAGTCTAAACATTGTTATATTTTTATTTGAGAGATACTTGATAGTCTTGTTATGTTACTTTTGAGATAACTCAAGGGTCAGATGTTATACCTTGATTTCAGTACCATAGACATTTAACTACTATGCTATTCAATTTATAATATTTACATGTTGATTCCATTTTGAAATGATAGTAGGTCTATGATGATATCTAGTTATCTCATATTTGGACATATCTCTGATTCCAATATGTGATGGATTTTATGCTATAGATATTTACTTCATTCTATTTATTTATGCTTTATGTGAACATGGTTGATGTAAATGGATTATTTCAATATAAATGGAATAAATGGTTAAATTAGGTATTTAATGCATTTATTGCTTTAACTATGTTATTATATGTAATTGGACTTCATTGTGTGTTGTAGTGTGCAAGACTTATATCCCTAGTAGTGGCACATGGAGTTAGTGATTCAACTATTCAAATTTTACCAATGTCATCCTTGTATGGTTGACATATCCTTATTTTAATAATTTAGTTAGACCATTCAATGATTATTAAATCTAAACTCATTTGTATTATGAGACTAGACTATTGAGTGTGTCTATACATTTAGAGGTTCGCATTGTTGCAAAAGTTGTTAAGGAAATTTTTGTGGTTTTGGGTTTTTAGAGTTCAAATTTTATTGAATTTAATTTCTGGCAGCTTTTCCATAGATGAATTCCTATTAATAGGAATAGCCTATTTTTTTTTTGGGTCATTTTGGAGTCTAGCTAGCCTAACTAGCTATTTGCACTAATAGATTATTCACTCAAAAAGTGAATAAGTATTAAAAGAGGAATTTAATTCCTTACTTCTCACTTTTTTTATTTGAAAAATTGAGAGCTTTTTTTGAAATCCTTTTCTAAAGGATTCATTTTCTATTTGTTGTGGGAGCTACGGGTGTGAGATCTTCATGAGGAAAGACTTGTTGGATCAAGCTCGGGGAGACCTTGCTTTGTCATCATTTTTGGCCATATCTATGAGTTATTTATTTTCCTGTATGTTTTCTATTTTAGCCCTTCTACTTGTTAGGCTAGGCTCTCCCATTTTCATGTTTCAACTTTGTTTCTAGTTTTGTTTCTAGTAGTTATTTGTTTGGAGTCTGAGAACTAGTGTTCCCCTCCATTTTTGTTTGCTGTTTCTTCCTAAATGGCTAAGTATGGAGATTTTCCTAGTTTTTGGGATGAGGGTTTGGGGTTTCACACCATTATGCTAGTCATTTTTGCATATGGTGTCTAAACCTTAATTTTATTAGATTTTTGAAGTTTTGGTTCCCATAGACCAAATGGGTTTTAATTTTGAATTTTTTTGGGTTTTTACTTCATTTTGCATGCTACCCTATTTTCTTAGGTTTCTTGGCATGATTTTGGTCATGGACCTAGATCATCCACTTGGATGTTAGTCAGACCATTGTTTCTCTTTTCTATTGCTTTAGGATGCATGACACATCTGTCCTCTTGAGTTTATTTTCGGTTGTGTGATATTTTTCTTATGTTCTCATCCAGTCCTTGTGTTATGATCTTTGTGATGGTGGTGCACCACACATGAGTATGTATGCATACATTTTTTGGGTGACTTATGAGGTCTGATCTTCTATGGACTTGCTAGAAGTTATGATCATTTGGAGTTGGGTTGGGAATATGTATGCCTATAGGTACTCATTTTTGGATGAGCATGGGTAGGATAGGGTAGCATATGGAGGGGCTTCTATCTCATAGCTTGGTGATCACTCTCGAGGTTGGCAGAGGAAGTGAGAATTGTGAACCTTCTGTTGGGGAGTGTGCTACCTGAATTATGCACCTTATGTTGTGGAGTGTTGCTACTAATACTAGTTTGGGCTTGTTGATTCTAAGTGACTCTCCATGATGTCAGCCCCTACATAGTAGCCCATTAAGTGTTTGACCAAGACCTATAGTTTATGTATTGTCTCTAATCTTTGTTTTAGTCATTATAATATTTGGTGTGTGTTCACCATGGACATTTTCTTTATGTGTGTTTGTGGTTGGATCATTATGTCCATCAGCATGGTGGGAGTGGCCCTATGGGTTTCATGTGGTTGGGAGGAATAGCTACCTTCACCACTACTAGGGACTAGTGTACAGAGATGGTCTATTATCCCACAATGACTATTGCTAGATGTTTTCACTTGGTACTTTGGGTTCCAGAGTATGCTTTCTTGTGAATTATGCTTTCATTGGAATGCTTGTATATCATATTTAGATGATGTTAGTGTAAACACATTTCCTTATTATGATGTTTAGCATATGATGTTATGATTTTATTTGCTTAGTTGGAGTATCTTTTACTTTTGGTTTATCATGTTAGATTTCCTATTCTTATGATGTTATTATGCTTTAGTAGTGACGTCCTTATTAGACAACTCTGACTATCTAGTTCATAGCTTGGGATGTTACACATAGGGGATGGCTAGGGCATTTGAGGTCTCATGATACTATCATGGTTGGGAGAAATTATTCACTTAGTTTAGTTGTTTCAATTCATTAAGATGTTTCTTTTTCACACTGCGATGTTACTTTTGGTACGTCCTTTTACTGCTTGTCTTAGATGGTTGTTGTAGTTTCTGTCTTGCAGTTTAGTGTTGGAGTGCCTATGCCTTGATTTTTTCGATCCTATATTCCCTGGTGTGGAGGAACTTCATTTCTTATCTTTTTAAATTTATGTTTTCTGGCTTGTTATTTTGGATCCTCACGTGAAATTTTACTTTCTCACGTGAAATTGCAAAAGTTTGCATGGTGTGCTAGATTTTCTCATGCCACTTTTGGCACTTCCTTGTGCAAAACCCCACACTAGTTTTAGGTGTTTTGGCTTCTAATCCAAGTACTTCCTCACACTACTTGGTGGATTTCCCCATGTGAAAGGTAGTTTCTTGTGTGATGTACTACACTTCCTCACACAAGATTTCTATTTGCTTGGTCCTTGCACAAAAAATATGGGCCATCTCCATTTGTTTTTGGGGATCTCTTTTTGGTGTTTTGAGTAATTATCCTTTCTTTGATAGATCTTAGATTCCTTATTCTATTGTCATCTTTGGTCTTTATTTCTTTGTTTGTGTGTTTTAGTTTGGTAGTGACATTTGGAGATTTGTTGGTTGCCGAGATTGTGGTTAAGTCTTTCGTTGTGATCTTTGTGATCCTCATATGTTGAGTATTGAGTACATCCATACTTGTTAAAAAAATATCTTGGCTTATATTGAATCCTTGTTCCAAGGATCTCTAGGTGGGACATTACATATAGGGGTCTGGATTCACCATTTATAGTAAGAAAATGGCTACATGGAGCATGGATTCTAATGGAAATAAGCCAACCCTCATGGAGATAAAGGATTCCCCCAAGGCAATTTAATATTTTGGAATAACATTACTATATCCAGTGATCAAATCCATAATCTACAGAACACAACATCATTACTGAGGAAGAGAAAAATGTATATGCTAGAATAATAATTGTGTCAAATACATAGTACATCCATTGATGCTAGGAAGAAGTATGAGGAAGAACAAAAAATGACTTATGTCCTAGAATATAGGGTGGCTACCTTAGAAGAAGAGATAAGAAGCCTTAGAACTATTACAAGGCCCATCATAGAGGTGAGAGACTAGGAAGCCCAATGAGAAGCTGATGCAACAAATGTAGGATAGGGTCAATAGATGGATATAGATGAATGCCATAGTGCCAAGGAGGTAGAGATCAAAATAATTAAGAGCTTGATGATGTACAAGATAGGTGCCCTACAAATTGTATCAAAAAATGTGCATATCAGCTACATTTCTCTGCAAGGAGTTGAATTCCAATGCTTAGAAGAATTAGTCCTTCTATCCCCTTTATTGACAACATGGGGACCATATACACAATTATTTGATAGCTTGGTTCCCCTATTATCCCAAAAGAAGGAATTACCCAAGGCAATACTTATTAATGCAAGATAGATGATTAATAGGGTGGAAGAATTGCATGGTTTTTTCTTAGGAAAATGTAATTAATACAAGGTAATATGAAGATAATTTCCATGGGGATTCCAAATTTTATTCCTACTATTCTAGATGCTAATGGTGTTATAAAGAAATTGCAGGAGCGATCTTCCTTTTTGAGGATATTTTGAGACATCCATAGTTTGTGGCCTATTGCAATAATGAGAATGAGACAAATCTAATAGTTGTCTATGACATGATTGACTTTTTTTATAGAATTGAGTTAGACATGAGAAAAGTCACTGGAGAATTGAAAGCAATATTTGATACTAAATATAATAAATACCTTGAAGAGTTGGATGCAGCTAGGGATGCCACATGTCCAGATGTGGATACTGATATTGCCATCTAGGAAGTCATTGCTGATATAAAGGCTATACAATATGTTGAAAGAAACTAGGCAATGTAGAAATACAATTAGAAGGAGAGGAAACATGAGAAAGACATGTAAACCTACATAAGCATGAAGACTAATAGAATATACAAGGATACCTATTGAAAGTGCCATCTACTAGTTTTTTAACTACATCTAGATTTTTCATTAAATATAAAGAATGTTTGTAATGTAATAAAAGTTTTTGACATTTGACTTCCCATTTAAAGCTTGTTTCAATCCTCGATATAAAGATTTCCAAGATGTGAAGTGAGGTTTTGGAGTCTATATAATTTAGTACTTTTTCTATTTACATTTGATCCAAATTTTGTGAGTCATATGTTGTATTCAACTTTGTAAATCTAAGAATGTAGTGTGTTGGGACTCAAAATTGAAGCCCTGATTTTGAGTGACATCCCAAAAATTAAGCCCCATTAGTAAATTTAATGCATGTGTACCGGACTATCCTTTTGAGGCCTAAAAGCTATTTAATGCTTCTAACACCTTGTATTCAACATATCCATGCATCCCATGAAGATAAATTTATTGGTATCAGATTGGTTTTGACAAGTGCGTGTCCTCAACTTTAGTCATTTACTTAGTTCATGCTGAATAAGTAAGTACATGCTGATCACAACATGTACCTAATAGAGCATACCAAGTCCACATTGAGTGCCAAGCCACTCATGTGCCAAATCACTCAAGTGCCAAGTAGATAGTGTATGTCGAGTGATTTAGGTGTTGAGAAGACAATGGATGCCAAGTGATATAGATGTCAAGCCACAATATAAAAAACAATACATGCCAAGTAAGAAATTTTTTGTGTAGTTTTTTGTAATGGCACAAAAAACTATGTAAACAATTTTTTAGACAACTTAAGGATTGAATTATGATATTTGGAGATAACGACGAATCTTAATTTGAATTCCCAATGCACTACATGTAGCTAATTAGGAAAATGGAATGTTTAAGCAACAAAATGGATGAATCATAGCTGCTAATTCATACCTAAACCTAAGTCACCAAAGTATTCTTAAGGAGGAAAAACCCTTAACTATCTATGTTGCAAAGAGAGAAGTTTGTAGGTGCAAATAGAGAATTCATGGTTGCTAAGGAGTTATGAACAGAGACTAAATTATAGAATCAGTTAAAGGAGAAAAAAGGAAAGGAAAAGGATACAATAGTGAGAGATCTAATTAGAGGGATCAAGAATACATCCCTATAGAGGTGATCTATCATCACACAATCAAGTGCTAACTGCAGGATCATTGCGAAATCATTCTAGCAAGTGAATTAGTTAAATCTCTTAACAGAGTAGTCCTAGCAAGCTGTACTAAAATCCTTTAACAAGGTACTTAATTATGAGTTGAAGTCATTTAACTAGGCACACATCTAATAGGGTGTTGAAATCCTTTAATAGGCTAAGACCTAAAAATCTTTGTAAGCCTTTAATAGGGTAGACTTTTATTAAAACATTGTAACCTTCATTGGATACACTTTATTATTGCAGTAGTGAAGATTTGTGGGTGTCATCCCCACCCTAGTTTTACCTTCTCATTGGAGGGCTTATGGGTAATCATATCTGGTGTTAAATGTGTTTACTTATTTTCATGTTTTAGATATACATGCTTTACATGGTATTTCAGTTTACTTAAAGAATGCATGAGATGAATGTGTGGTGAAAGTTTTTATGGGTAGAAGTTTAAACTACTGATTCACTTGCCTTCGCCTCAGAAGTTTACCTTTCCTATTGTAATTCCAAAAATTTGTATAAAAGCCTTGTTCTTTGTAAGATAAGATTTGCAACTTTGAGAAAAGATCTTGAAAATGGAAGTCTACAAGTTGGGAAAGATAATTGAGAATCAAGGAATTGGAATACAACTCATTCTACATCAACTAGATGAAGCAAGAGAAGAACTACAGAAATCTTTGAAGAGAAGGAAGGAAATTACTATTGAGGAGAATGACACAAATACAAAGAGATAAAAACTACTAAGCTATTTGCTAATGGAGACTCCAATGAATTTTATGCAACAATTGTAGATCTAATGGAAAAGAATAGAGCCGAAGTTGAGGAAATCAAAATTCTCAAGTTAGAGAAAGAATCACAAGTTATACTGCTATGTGAAGTGACTAAATAGAAAAATAGATAAGGAAGACAAAGCCATGATTGAAGATGAGAAAAGAGTTTTGACAAACATATTCAATGAAAAGTCATCAGAGCTAACCAAGATCTCCAACATCCAATTAGATACTCTAAGCCAAATGATGAATGCTAACTATGAATTGAATGTCAAGGACATCGAGATAACAAAATTGAAACTATAGAATAAGTAATTACAAAGTGACCTAAAAAGGAAAAAGGAATTTGCTGAGAGTTTCAATAAGCCTAATGAAGCCATCAAATACTTTGAGCAATTATTAAGATTTCCTAGATCCAATAATGACACATCTAGATTAGGATACACAAGTACTGATGAAGGAGAATCATCCAAAAAGGCTAAAGAAAGGAACAAAAAAGGTAAGAAATCTAAACCTACTTTTTATAATTGTGATAAGAAATGACACTACTAATGTGTGCAAGGAACAAAAAAGGTAAGAAATCTAAACCTACTATAGTGTGGAAGGATGCAAAAGAAAAAATATGCATAGGCTTTGTATAATCTGGGGTTCTGAGGAATGGAGCATTTTTTATTGTAGTTTTAATATCTTGGAATGCTTGTGAAGGCTCACCATTCCAATCTATAGTAGCTCCCTTTTTGAGCATCTTTGAGATAGGTCTACTAATTTCAGGAAAATCAGTAACAAACCTTCTAAGGAAATTAACTTGGCCAAAGAAGGATTGAATTCCTTTTACATTCTTTGGCTTGGGGACTTTATCAATAGCTGCTACTCTCTCAGGATCTATTTTCACCCCATCTTTAGACACTATATGTCCTTGTAATCTGCCTTCTGTCACCCCAAAAGTATATTTCTTTGGGTTCAAGGATACTCTATATTCTAGAGCTTTGACAAATATTTTCTCCAAATGCCTGTAGTGATCCTCAACCTTCTTAGAATATGCTGTAAGATCATCCTAGTATACAACCATAAATTTGTCAATATAATCATGAAATGCCACATACATAGCTCTTTAGAAAGTAGCTCCTACATTAATCAAGACAAACAACATCCTTACATATACATATTTTCCCCATGGGGTTGTGAAGGGTACCTTAAATTGTTCATTCTCCTTTACTAGAACTTGATTGTACCCAAAGAAACCATCCATCATGAACATTAATTCGGAACCAGTTACTTTCTGCAACATGGCTTCCATATTTGGTAATCCATAATTTTCCTTCAAGGATGCAATGTTCAAATTCTTAAAATCCACATATAATCTTATGTCTCCATTTTTCTTTCTGACAGGTACCAAATTTGAAACCCATGTGGAATGTCTAATTGGTTTGGTTGTCCCCCCATCCCTTAGTTTCATCAACTCTTCTTGCATTTTGGGAGGTAGGGTGGGGTTTACTGGTCTTTGTTTCTATCTGAAAGGTTTTACATTGTCCTTTAGTGGTATGACATGTTGGAACAAATATTCCCTATAAGCCTTAAGGTCATCATATGACCATGCAAAAACATGTCTATACTTCCTAAGCAAGTCAATTAATGGTTTTCTAATTTTAGCAAGCAAATTTTGGCCAATATAAGCCTTTTTTGGAGCTTCATCAGTACCAAGGTTTATCTCTTCTAATTCATGAGGCTTGGGGTCCTTAACTCCTGGTTTGACTCTATCTTGATTATCAAAAATACTTTCCAAGACCACTAAAACCTTAGGCATCTTTTTGATTTTTAACTACATAATCTCCTGACCAAAAATGGTTTCCTTGCTATCTACGGTTTCAATTAAGTCACTGCAATCCATTTCTTGACCATGGTACTTGTCTTCATTTCACAAAAAAATTATAATGTCCTTTTCATCTTCAAAGACTTGCCAATTTTTAATGTTATTAGGTATAAAAGGTCTATTTTGTACCTCAATTTGAGAGATTCCTACAAATGATATCTCCTTGGGTTTGATTGCTACATTTGCTAGTAAATCTTCCATTTTATTTTGAGTCCTATCTCTCCATGAGATACCAAATGCATTAAAAGATTCTATCTGGTCCCAAACAACATTTCTATACTACTTTTATCTCCTATTCTTGGATGCATAAGTTTCTTTTATCTAGGGGATAACTAGATAAGAATCACCTATGACATGCAATTTCTTGATTCCATGATGTGTAGCAACTTTCAATCCTAGAAACAAGGCCTCATACTCTGCTATGTTATTTGTGCAAGAAAACTTCAAAGTGAATGAATATCTTAAAGTATTTTTCTTAGGGGAGATGAAAACTACCCCTGCCCCTGCACCCTCTTTAGAACTAGCCACATCAAAAAACATTGTCCGTAATGTTGGTGAGTTAGTATAGCATTCAACTTCATGTTCAATTATAGCAGGAAAATTCTCCACTTCTTCAATAATTAATTCAACTCAGAAAGCATTGACACCAATGTCAAAGAAACAAGTGGACTCTCTGTCAATTTCTTCCCCTAAAATGTGACTGACCCTATGCTCTCTATTCACCTTGACAACTTTATCTCTGATATGAAAAGTTGCATAATTCAAATCACATTGCAGGCTTCCCTTGTAGTAGCACTCCATTTTATAGAGAGCAACATTCCATAGTGTTGAGGTATATCCACTACAAGGACAGATATGGTTAATTATACTTCAAGATATGCAGCTAATTTGAAAGGTAAATAATTTATGGTGCCTATGGTAGGAACTTCCCTAGCATTCATTCCTTTGCATCTGCCCTACTTGGTGTCCACTTTCAACCCTAAGGTTTCCATTATTTTGAAAGGTATTATGGTGTTAGAAGCCCCTAAGTCTATCATACAATTTTTTAGGGTCTTCCCTTTTATAATCAGACTGAGGAAAAATGGGTCAATATCTTTATAAACGCCACTGAGGAATCATCTAAAAACATTTGGGGAATTTGGGATATGATACCACTATCCTCAACTACTAATGGGGTTTGTGGGATAACAATTTTTTCTACAAAAGTACTATTGTTTCCTATCCCTCCCAACCATGATAAAGCCTTACTTTTATGTTCTTCAATTCTAAGAAGTTCAGACAAAGGTACTTTTATAGTTATTTGGGACAACATGGATATCATATCAATAGGTTCAACAATAGTGGGTTTTACAAGAATACCTGGAGTTGAAGTCTTTTGAACAGTAGGCACCACTATTTGTTTGATAGTATTAGGTCCTAATTTCTTTCCTTGCATGACTGGTTTTTTCATTTCATTCTTTTGAAATTAAACCTTCTTTTTTGGTTCCCACTTCTTAACCTTGTTGTCTTTGATCTTAGGAACATCTATATTGACCTTCTTACTTCATCATTCATCTTATGGGTAATGTATTTGATGAATACACTAGATGGCTTTCCTGCATCATTATTTACTGCTCTATTTCTCAAATTGTAGTTATTGTGGACCTGGGAAATCATTTCTGCTGTGATTCTGTCAATCTCCTCTTTGGAGGGCATTCTTAAGCTTGTGTGACCTACATTAGAAGATGTAACACATACCTTATCTGCATCATAACCTTCATCATTTGATAGCACTTGCTGATGATGTAAATGATAAGAAATTCTCTAACTAGTAACATCATTTTTATGTTCCTCAGAATCAGAATCCATAAAGTCATCACACATGCTCACCATATTGTAACTTATATCATCATGGGTTTTCTCTTCACTTTCTTCTTCAGGTTGCATGCCTTGATCTTGGGAAAATGACTAAGCAACAACACAATAATCAAAAAAATGAGGTGATTGACATACAATACACCATGGTACATCATCATTCATATTTATAGTGTTCCTTTGCAGGGGATCTGGGGTACCCTTATCCTTCACATTTTGTGCCTAGTTGGGGACTGGCTTACCATCTTTCCACTAGGTGGTGTAAGCGTAATTTTGCATTCTAGGTTGCCTATTGAAATTTCTATTATTCACAGGGGTTTTCTAAGCAACATTTGGTTTATTGAAGTTAGTGGGATTCATCTTCTTTAGTAATTCCAAAACCTAGCCTATAGTAGGTTCTTCTGGCTTTTTTCCTATGGGAGTTTTATCACCCTCCCTTTTGTTGTTGTTCTTGGGATTATAAATCTTTGGATCATCCCTCCTACCCAGTTTTCCAGATGCCTTCCTATTATTCTCTATATTTATTGCAATTTTATAGGCATCCCTTAAAATTTTGGGATCCTTATCCCTCAATTGATAAGCCATCTTGCTATCAAAGGCATTGAAATATGTTGTGAGATAGACATCCTCATTCAACCTCATAACTTGAAATAGTCTATACATACCTTTCTGGAATCTTACATTGACGTCAAATGTGGACTCATTTTATTTTTTCTTGATGTTATTGAATTCATTCAACATGAATCCTGCATTAGTGGTGTCTCCATATTGCTCCTTAGATAATTTCTCCAAGTCACTCCATGAGGTGATACTGTCATGAGGTAGCCTCCTGAACCAATCCCTTGCATCCTTAGTTAGTGAATGCAAAAACAATTTCATTACCATATCTTCTTGTTCAACTTCATAATCATTCAACATATCAATGAAGATTCTCAAATGTTCTTCACCAGTAACAACATTATTCCCAGAAAACTTAACCACTTTGTCTCTTAAATCAAACTATATGGGATGTGGAGCACTAGGGATACTAGCAAATGATATTTGTCTATACTTTTCCAGGTATATAGGTTTCTTCTGGAAACCAAGAACATTTGAGGTACTTGCTATGTTAGCTTGGTTTAGAGGAGCAACTTGGGATTATTAAGGTTGGACAAAGGGGACTTGGGTGCTAATAATGGATGATGAGGTAGGGGCAGATTGGGATATTTCATGAGTTGAGATTATTGGACCACTAGCTGGTGCAGGAGTTGTAGATGGGATAGAAAAATTTGGCCATGAAGCCAATGCAGAACTAGATTTTATGAATTGGATTTTTCTCCTAGTTTCTATGGCTTGAGCTTCATTCTCGACCTTCTCAAGTTCTTTTGCAGGATCTTCCTTCTCTTTTCTAGCCTTCTCTAGATCTAGATCTAGATCTAATTTTGACATGGAGGGTTGTATGGGTTTTCTTGGTAGAGCTCGAGGTTCATTTATTTGGATTCCTATAGCTTTGCCTTTCCCTTTATCTGGAGCTTTTGTAGTGGGTTCTACAGGGTCAATTTGAATAGGTTTATAGGCTTGGACTTGAGAAATAACTGGTTCTTGCCTTTGATTCAGGCATTTTTATTGTTCTTGAACTTTAGCTCTTAGATTGTCTACATCTCCAAATACATCAGTATGGAGAGTTGTGGTATTTTCTTCTAACTTTATATTCTATTCCTTCAAGGTAGCCATCCTTCTTAGCAGAGCATCTCTTTCTATTATGGCATCCAAGGTGGCTTGCTCCTTCTCCTTCTCAAGATGAATCCGTTTAGCTTCTTCCTCATCAATCCATTTCTTTTGAACTCCTATGTCAAAATGCACTTCTTTAGGATCTGCAGAAGTAGCCTCTGAATCAATAGGATCATCTAGATCTATAAGATTGGGCTCCACGTATGGGGTTGCTCTGGGATTAAAAGGATCATCAAATGAACTCCTAAATCCTAGCCTATGGTTCATATCTACTTTGAGATCTAGTCTTGATGAAGCAATTCCTACCGTGGACACATTTTTGTCCTAAAAAAATCTCTCATCTTGTAATGGGGTACTGAAAATGCCTCCTAAGAGTCTTGTAGTTTCAAATTCAGACATGAGTGAAGAAGACTCTCTCCCTAATACTAGTTGATATTGGGAATTGATAGATGCATTACCTCTGGGTTTCAAGGTGAGATTTGGATTGTTCCTTTTCTTATTTTGGTTCTTCCTACCACCTTGGGGCAAATTAGTGTACATTGGTACGTCAAGATTGGCTCTCATGTAAGCTCTTGTGTTCTTTCTCTTGTTAGCCATATTCACTTTTTGTTAAAATAAGCACTAGCTTCAAAACCTTGACTAAGTCACCACCCTATTCTTAGGAAAATACACAATGACAATTATTCCTAACTCTAAGGAAAAAACACACAAATAGAAAATAAATATCTGACACTGATAGACCAATCACTGAGATCATAAGTCTGCAACTCTTGCTTGTTAGATAAGACACTTGGATAGGATGCATATGTTAGTGTGTCACAATAGTACTTGGGCTATTCTCTCTTTAAATTCTCAAATTTTGTCACTAAAATATTCCCTTATAACCATGGGAAAAACTTAGATAACCTGACACATATGTACATAGCAGGACCAAAGAAACTGCAGTATTTTTCACAGATGTGTTGGATAGCTCCCCAGTAGAGTCAGCATTTTGTTGATGTTTGAAAACTACTAAGCAAAAAAATGCTCAATACCAAGATGACATTACTCACACAATCTAAAGACTAGCCAATTCTTATTAACAATTATATGTGCAAACCATTTGGGCCCAACTTCAACAAAACCAAGGGTGGTTTTCTACTCTTCAGGCTCTACAAAACTAGGGTGGGTATACCCAGGGATGATTCAAAACTGAGAAACACTGTATGAGGATTATTTTAGTTTCATTTTGTTTCTCATCTCAAATCTTCAAAACATGCATAATTCATGACAATTTGCTAAACACATCCCATATAACAGATCTGGCCAAAATTCTTCTATAGGTCTGCAGATGTTCTCAACAATAGTGGCTAACTAAAGCTAAAACATTCCATGAAAACAAGTACAGGCCAGCTTTGAAAATCTTTAGGAAATAAAAGTAAAATTGATTATAATTCTGCATTTGAAAACCATTTATGATAAATCTCTCTTTCAACTGAATCAATTTGACCAGTGTCTAATCCATTGGGGTTCAGAGTCTACAACAAATCCTTAGATCTAATTTGTTGCTTTACAACAAATTTTATCAGCAATTCTTATCAGAACTCATCATTCAAAAATTCTCTCCCCTACTATAGAAATCTTATCAAATTCATCAAAGCTTTTACTTAATCCATTGAATTAATAGTAGTGATGAACATATATACAACCTAACTGGATTGCATTCAATTTCACAAGCTTTTACTTATACAATATCAAGATAACCAAGTAATCAAGAGGAGACAAGATTCAGAAAGAACTAATATTGGGAGAGCTCATAATTTGTATTCATTTTCTTTAAACATTGTATAGATTTACAGTAAACTCAGAATGAACTTAGGAAGAAACACATGGATCATTCTATTATTCATGTATTCTCAGGAACTAACAGAGAAAATACATCACAAACTTGCTCCAAAACATTGAACCAAAAATAGACTAAGTATATCACTTAGAAAAAATAGAATTCAGAACCCTTTCTCTAGCCCTGGAATCTCACTTATATAGTGTGAGATGCAACAAGCTTCAGGCTACGAGAAAATGATAGGTGTCTTTTACAAAGTTTTACATACACCCATCACAACAAGACAACACTATGAATAATAGAAAGATTGGTACATTGAACATTCCTTTGTGGGCCCACTTTTGTTATTCCCTTTGGAAAGACAAAATATTATGATTGGATTCCTTTAGTGCTCTAGTTCTTCAGGATAGGTAGCCATCAAATGTGATAGTGATGAGTCATCTCCTGCTACCTGAGGATCCTCTTTGTCTTTATCATCGGTGGCAGAGGTGGCTTCTACTTTTGTACCCTCTTCTTTGTCATCATCCTCCACCTCATCATCTCCTTCTATCTATTCTGAAGACAAAAACCCTTCTTTCCACTTATTATAGGTGATATCTTCTGGCCAATCAAAATTCAAGGCTTCTCTTTGTACAATTATTAGGGAATTTGCAATTGCCTCCATATCAACTAATTCCTTTCTAATGGAGTTATAGAATATCTACACTTTAACCAACTCCTCATTTGTCATAGCCCATAACAAGTGTATAGTTTCATTTATAACTTTATTTATCCTCTCACAAAAAATCTCATCTAACTCCCTTTTCCATTCCTCCTTTTCCTTTATTTTATCAACTGACTTTAGAGAACAAGGGAATAAATCAAATTTTTTTATAAAATACTTGGAAAAATAATTAGTTAATCTTCTATAGAAAGAATCTTTCTTATCATCAAAAATTTGTAATTTATTTAGTAAATAAAAAATTCCTTCTATTTGATGACAAGGTAGTTGGATGACAGATATACACATAGTAGTAATATCTTCATTTCTTTCTGTCCACTTCTATACAAGAGGTCTAAATATAGCTTCATATCTCTTTAATTCATCCTTGATGGATGTAATCCTTTCCAATAAATCAAAAAATTATGACCACTCAATTCTATCTACTAAATACATTATACCCTGGCTTATTTTCTCCTCAAGTTGATTATTTAGTTCTACATGCATTGCATACAACTTATTCTTTTCTTCTTCAAAATCCTTGCAGTGTAGAACTGTTGTCTTTCAAGGGTATCTGGTACCTCAATAATTGGAGTGGACTTGAAAGGCTCAATAGGTGGCCTAGGAGGGTATGCAATCTTGGGTTTACTAGTTTGTCCTATTTTTCTTTTCCCTAGTACCTTCTCCATTTGGGATACTTTTTTTTCCAATGACTGTATCTGCATACCGCTTTCCTCATATGCTTTCAAAACTTCTTCAAACCTAGCATTGAGTTGGGAAAATCTATCTTCTTCTTGGCCAGATACAACACTACCAAATTTTAACATTTTTGAGGCCATTCCTATTATCTGCTTACTGCCTACCTCACCAGCCCTAAAAATTGTCAATGCACCAGTATGCTCTACAGTGGCTCTTTTTTCAATTGACCAAATAACAAGGGCTTGGTGGTCATAACTAAATTTGACTCCTCTATGAGCTTGTAATACTTCTTCTTCAGTTTTAAACTGGACATCCTTTTGCTTCTTGACTGAATCAAAAACCATGGCGTTCACTATATCCCATTTAGGAAAAATAAAGATTCCTGACTATTTAATTATTTTCCTTTTGGCCTCAAGGGTAAATTGAGAAAAATCATTAAAAAATTTAGACTTTACCTCCTCCGCAATAGTAGAATCCAATTTATCAGGTT
Source organism: Cupressus sempervirens (assembly GCA_028749045.1). Classification (NCBI taxonomy): domain Eukaryota; kingdom Viridiplantae; phylum Streptophyta; class Pinopsida; order Cupressales; family Cupressaceae; genus Cupressus; species Cupressus sempervirens. Next base: position 477,381,098 of record CM053787.1, read on the forward strand.
GTTCTGCCTTTATTTTTTCACAAGTCTTCTCAAAATTTCCTATATTTAGCCTCCACAAAAAAATTGTGCAAATGCTCTAGACTTCACGAAATTTTCATCATTAATAAACCTCTTAGAGGCTTGGGCAACTATAGTGTCAATCTCCTTACCTTGGTAATCAGCAATAGTTAAATCCAAGGAAGGTGTAGGTGGCTCTTGAGGCTCTCCAATCTCCAAATCTGTGGAGGTAACAATCACATCTCCCTCTCCACCAATTTTTCTAAGTTGTTCTCTCAAGGATGTTTCATCATTAATTCTGATTGGAGATTGGCTTGGGGAATATTGTTCCACTTGGTAAGAAGATCCCTGCTCTAATTTTTGCCTTTTTGGAGAGCTGGCTATAGATGGACTTCCTGACCTTGGCCTCTGATGCAGGGGTGCCTGTTTCACACTTTGAACCATGACATAACTTGCCCTTCTCTGCAATGTATACTGGCTAGGTGCCACTATATTTTTTCTACTTATCTTCTTTTGTAATTCTATAGCCTTGTCTGGATATGCCTTGACATATGCATCCTTCTTCTCATTCATGGCTTGTATTATCACAGAAAAATTATTCATTAATGCCTGCGTCTTGGCTCCCTAATATTTCTTTTCTTTTAATGGATCATAATGAAGGTCAAAGGCATTAATAAATTCTAGGGTTTTTCTATATACTATCCATTTCTCCTTTCTCAATTCCTACTCTTGCAGAGTAAAAACATTTTTGATCACATCCTCCAGATAGTATACTTGTTGCAACATGCAGGAAGCTTTTATTCTCTCTCTTAAGAGATCATAGAATCCTTCAGGATTAGTAAATCTGGCATGAGATTCTGCCATGTTATATCTATCTAAAAACAAATTAAGGTGCTTCCACCCTTTCTTGACAAAAACAAAATCATGCACTATAGTAACAATTGGAAAGAAGGTACCCTTCTTAGATAATTCCCTCTCATCTATAGTGCCTATTTTCCATAAGAGCTTAGCTATCCCTATCTTCAAAGGCACATGGAAAGGTAGAACATGAAGCTTTCCCTAAAAGTCATATACTCTTATAACCGTTGAGACATTATAAGGGATTATATCCCCCTAGTTATGACTAACCAGTAGCCCTTGTGCATGGTCCTTGGGTCTGACCAATTCTAATAGTGCTTGTGGAATCTAGGGCTATCTCCTCTCAAAAGAAATCCAAGCTTTGATGCAAAATATCTATCAAACCTCACATAATTGGCATCTGTGGCTTCTGAGGTCATATCCACACTCCATAAGTGTACTGGATTCCTCTCTCCATCCCTAGTTGTTTCTAGCTCCATACCCTTGAAGAAGAAGTTGAATCCCTTGTACAAGCATACATGCATAAGAAATGAATACCAAAAGAATGGTTTGTTCACTTTTCCCGTTGCTATTTCCACCAAACCATTGTGAATCTCTTTTGCAAGGAAGTAGCAAAATCTAGAGTAGTACTCATTCCAAATTGAAGAGTTTGAGCCATTATGAGAACAATTGAGCCTGGGATCTATTCAGCTTCATCAATCCCAAAAATTGGGCAATGAGAGGTATATAATGCCTAAGCCCTGGGGTTAAAATTATTTTTCAATAATGGCTTAGGTTTATTAGCAGTAATCATAGGCAAGGTTCCAACTTTAGAAGCATGCTCCTGCAATGGCCTTGTCTTCAAGTATATTCTCTGTGCATCATATCATGCTTGTAAATCATCTATATCAATGATTTCATGTATAGCATGGTTAGGGTTAAGGTTGAAAAATTCACTGAATAGCTTAGGGAAAACCCTTAAAAGATTGACTCCAGAATGATTTTTCACCCATCCTGTAATAGGAGCATATTTCTTTGCTAGGTCATTCAATAGATCACTATCGAAGAAAACTGAAGGAACTATTAATTTTCCAATGTCAAATTCCCAGACATTGCTCATGGGGGTATCTAAATTCCTTTCGTAGAACCATTTCTTGAACAATTGCAAACCCCCAATAGAGACTTGGGCGTCTCTTACCCAGTTTTCCCTATCATAGAAACCTTCAGCCACAGCTACCCTAGGGTTCTTATGAATGAGTTCCTTCCCTTTCGTTATTTCATTTACTAATAAGGGAAATTGTTCTAGGAAATTTTCATGCTCAACCCTTTTTAAATAATCAGTTTGCCTAGACAATTCCTTTCATGGAGGCATTTTAAAAATTCACACTCTTACAGTAGCAAATTCTTGAATTTTACAGGTTACAGATTAGTTACCCGCTAAATTTTCCTTTCTTTCTCTATAATTTTCTCTGCAAGTTTGCTGAAACACTTGAGAAATTCTGTGCCCTTGCTCTGGAAATCCTTTTTTCTCTGAGAAAATCTGCAATTGTATGCTTCAATAATGGCAATTTTTCATGTTATACCAGTGCATTGAGGTCGCATGAAGGAAATTTTGAATCATATTAAATCCTATAACCATTACCTTCAATTTGCAACTAGGTTTGAATCCAATCCAGAGATTTTCATTAGATTGGACAACTTTGATTTAAAAGGCAACAAGTTTTATGGCTTTAAAAAATAAGGCTACATGTCGCAATACCGCTTGCCCGCATTTCTTAAATTTCTTGCACCTTAGAATTGCGAGGAAGTGGTGCTCATTGATCAAGATAAGATCAATGATCCAATCAATTTATATTTAAATAATCAGCTGCATTGACCAATAGGAAGCCTTTATATGAGTTTGTGCAATCTAACAACTTCCATGCCGGCGGGTCCCATTTCTTCTTCTGAGTGAGCAGGTGCTTGATGTCACTCTTTCCATGTGTCAAGCTGGCGCATTCCTGCTTTACTTATTGATCGAGCATTTCCTTATTGTAGGATTGCGTCAGTCATTGATTTTCAAAAGATCAATGATGACAGTGATAATACCTTGTAGAGCTTCTAAGTTAAAATTTTAGACATCACCATGGACACGTGTTCGCATGGCGCATTCTCACTTCAATGGTGCGAAACAATCATGCATTTTATGCTCACATCATCCACTTGGGCCAATGAAGTGACTACTTTCAACCCACATGCTCTGACTCATCTAACCATTGCATTTATTTATAAAATTTTCCGCACCCACATCATAAGTGTTTCCAGCTAAGCACAAGTGGCACACCACATCCATCATGACTGAGCGCTCTCCCATACATTGGACCCACTGTGACATGCATCACAAAGGTGCATACTTGCATTCCTTATCTGACTAGAAACTTCATAATGTGGGATTGCACTAACCCTTGATCTTTGAAAGATCTATGGCTGACAAGGCTTCACTTCCACTTGGCAAACAAACCTCTACAGTGGCACATCTGGCAGTACATGTCAGCAATCATTTTACAGTGTGGCACCTCACAGTATATGATTAGAAATTCTTGACCCCACCTTGCCATATGTAAAAAAATTGCTTGCCTGCATTATTTATCTCTCATGCAACTTCAAAATGTAGGCATGCACTGGCCTTTGATCCTTGAAAGATCAATGGTTATAAAATCATGCGTTTCAAAATACCACATTAGCTGAAGTGACAAATAAAAAGTCTCCATCTGTTCCAACTTGTCTGACACTTACCACGAAAGACATCTCAACATAATCCTTGAGAATGATGGGCCCATCTTGTTAGACTGTGCCACTTGTCCAATTTTTGCTTCCCCACATTATTTAAAATTTATGCATCTTATTATTGCAGGCATGTGCAAGCCTTTGATTCTTTGCAAGATCAACGATTAGGAACCCTAAGCTATATGATAATACCTTTACTAAAGAAAGGGCCAATGATATCTCAGGGATTTTAAAACATGCACGGGGAACATTGAGAGTTCTACAAAAGTTCTGACTAGCTCTGATAGCCACTAACTTTTTTCAGCGCAATAAAGTTAAAACATCAGCAGGAGCTATGTGTCGAATAGGCACTTCCCTACAATATTTAAAAACCTTACAGCTTTGAATTGCAAGAATGCAATGGCCATTGATCTGATCAAGATCAACGGTCATCGAAGCTTACTATTACATAGGATTTTTTCAAAATAAAATAATGCAATTTAGGCAAATGTCATAAAGTTTATCAAACTATTAATAAAGGCATCTTTGCGCGGATAAAACTTTAGGATAAAAATGTCCTGCCAAAATTAATTTGAAATGATACTTCCTAAGGTTTTCATAGGCTAGGGCCAAACAAGAAAAAGCACAAGGTTATTTGGTGAATCTTTTGCCTAGGACCTTTTGACCCAATTTCAAGTTCCTTTGGAGTGCAAATTTAGGGTTTTTCACTGCTGAATACAACAAAGAAGGGTGGTGAAAAACTAGGCCAACACAAACAAAGGTAAGGAACAATAGCAACTTTTATAATTGGGATTATAACACAAGATATAGCTTTCATTATTGTCAAGAATATGGACATGTTCCTGAAAATTGCATTAGGACACACTTCAGAGGTGACTACAAAAGGTGGTTGAGTCAAAACACATCTTTTAGCTATTTGAAGATTGGTCACATTAGTCATTACTGTCCAACAAGGTCAAAGACAACAAGTTGTGAATTTGATAAAGGCAAAGACAAGGCAGATGTTTAAAATGTCAGAAATGATATGAACAAGACATGGAAGAAAAAGGATGGATGTAGCACATCAAATGTAGAAGAGATCACTTCACCCAATGGGTCAAGTGATCACACTTCATCAAATTAAGCAATCAAGAGGTATGTGGGATTGATATTTAAAGGTTATATCATACATTAGTTCCAACAGAACTTAGTACTAAAATGACTATATGAGCATGAACAAATATGCAAGATGTTATTTGGAATCCAAGAAAATATCTATGTTTTTCATGTTAACTACCAAGCATGAAATATTTCCTATGACTACTGAGTGGAATGCTAGAAGATGTCGAGCTAATAGACTGGATAATTGATGCTGAGATTGCAATAGTTGCCAAAAAAATGGAATGGTAATGGATGCTAAGTAAGCTTCAAATTAGTTTATGTTGAGCTTATAGCTATGTACCAAGTACTCAACATTAGTTGCAGGATTTTGAAAGGGTATTTGATCATTTTAAACCTATTTCACATCATTTCAACATTAAGAAAGAGTAACGAGAGCATAAGGTAATCAAAAAACTCATCCAAAGTAGTTGTAGAAGATGTTAGCAGCGATTCTACATCACTTCATTGGATCTTACAAGGTATTTATCAAGTGTCGAGTTATGCTATTTATATTTTCATAACTCCTAGTTTTGAAAAATGGTGTTGAGTTCAAAGAATGTAGAGGGAAAGGAAGTTTTGAATGTTTGATTAGTTAGTAATGAGGTCAAGCAACCAATATTCAAAGCCATACCTGATATCTCTCACAAACAAGGCCCCTTTGGTGCATTATCCATGATACCATCGAAAGTTTTAATAGTGCAAGATGTTAGGAAATGCTATAACTATAAAATTGGAAGCATTGATGATATGGAAATTAGGTAAGAATATAAAAAACTTTGTGAGAATGGTGTGCTAAGAGAAGAGTAAAAAATTGTAGAAAAGAAAGGGTTAACATGAGCCCTAGATTTTCCAAATATATTCAAAATGGAATGGATCAGGATAGTATTGAGCAGAATTCATGACAACTCACTTTGGTTAGATAATAGACCCATCAAGATAACCAAAAGGATAATCCATAGGGTAATAGGGTATCCAACCCTAGATTAGCCTAAGACCCTAAGAAGTGACTCAAAAGAGGTTATTGAGAAAAACACTGGAGCTATATGGAATAAGAGAGGAATGACTATTTATACCATTGCAAATCCCTTGATAGAGTTTGCAGTAAGGGTTATTTCACATAACTTTTATCAATCTAGTAGACTAAATAGTTTTCCTTGCATTGCAGTAGATGTTGGATACAAGATTTTCAAGAAATATCACACATATAATTTGGTGGCAAAGTTACAACTACAAAAATTGGCTAAAAACCTAGGGACAATCAGGAAGACAAAGAGTGCACAATGCAAATTTGGTTCTATTTTGATATACATTTTCTTTTATGTACAAAACAATTTTCCCACATTTGGCACAATTGCATAGAAAACCAACAGGTTAGTGGTAGTACAAATTGGTGAATTCATTGAACAATTGGGAGAGAACTTTGAATTAGTTATGACCAACTATTTTGAGGATTTCAAACAATCAATGAAAAAGAGATTTAGAATTTTAGTGTCACTAGTAGAAAAGCATTATGATGATGTCTATTTTCTAGTGGATATTGACTATACATTTGTCCAAGTAGTAACACCAAGGTTGAGATGGCTAAGATCACTTGGATATGAAATCAATGTAGATGAGGCCTTTATAGCTAGTGCATCATTACTAGTAGAAGAAGTTGATAAAAATTCAAAAGCATTTGGAAACTATGAAATAGACAAATCCAAAATCACCATGGAACTAAAGACTACCTCTATTATCAATAGGAAAGAGAAATTGGTGAAGAAATTAAAAGTTAAATTTGGAGAAGTTGACGAGCATGAAGAAGATGAGGAAGAAGAGATAGAAGACACCCAAGAACAAACACCTCTATCTTTAACACAAGGAATGGGTGAAGAACAACCAAAGGAGGAAATTAAAGGTGCAGAGGGAGAATAAGGTGAGGAAGAACCTACTCCCATAGACCAAAAGAAGAGGAAGGATAAGGCCCAACCAGTAACAAAAGCAAAGAAGGTAGCAAAGCTAAGTCAACCCAAACCTTCTGCACCTACTACAAGGACTAATGCATGTGTTACTGCACAAAAGGAAAAAGAAAAGACAAAACCATCAGAGTAGGGAGGTGAAGTGCATAAAAGACTGAGAAGAAAGTATATTGAACAAGCATAAACTAATGAGGAGAAAAAAAAATTAGATGACAATAGCCAATTCAAAATGGTGTGACATAATCCTCTATTAAACTTAGAAAATCTATGTGAAAATATTAAGAATAATGCAGATTTATCAGGATGTTCTCATGTTGATTTTGATAATCTTGGAAAAGTTGACAAAAAATGAGTAGAGGAAGCTATATCTATCATGATGGCTAATTTTAAGAAAGCCCAATTAGAAATTTCCAACTCAATACCTAAGAACTTATATGAGAGAGTTGAGAAAAAATGCCACTATTGCTTAAACTTGGAAAGACAAATAAGGGAGACTTCACTTGCACAAGTAATACCTGAACTTAGTAAGGCATAGATTTCTAATGCCATGAATAAATATGTAGTTAGGTTTGTACCTAAATATAAGACCTTTAGCATTCTGCATAACACTATTGAAGATGTAGTTATGAAGCCTACTCAGATGTGGAAGGTAACTTAAGGACTTGCTACAGTAAAGGGAGATGAACAAGAGCCCATAGAGGTAAAAGATTATGAAGAAAATGATGATAATGAGGAAATTGTTGAGGGTGACATAGAAATGAAAGAAGATGACAAGGCAACAACTGAGGTCGAGTAGCAAGAGGATTAGAGTGTAAAAGATACATAATTGCCTATTGTTAGCCTCCAACAGGTAACAAGCACAAATACATAAATAGTAATAATTAAGGATGTATCTAATGTCATATCTTAGAACATCAATCCCCATAAAAAGGAAGACCTAAAGAAGACACTTGATTAGTCTACATTGTAGGCCAAATTATGTGATAATCTAGTATTGGTGAGTGTGGATGAGATTAAAAAACAAGTGACTGAAACTACAAGGAAGAGATGAATCCACGAGAAACACCTAGCACTACCCCTCATGTCACTAATGTAAAATAGTTGGATAAGGTACCTAAAGCTATATTTGAAAAGGTTGATATAATATCAAAGGACTCAGTGGAAACTCAAGCCACTATAGAAACACAAAATGAAATAGGTCAGATAGACTTATTTGCACCTACAGTACAAGTGCAAGGTGCATCACAAGGCATTGTGGAAGTCAAGGATAAGACTGAAGAGATAGAATTGACACCTAACATGAAGGAAAAAATAAATTCAAGCCCTAGTAACCTTACCAGAATCTGACACTCCTTCAAGTCACACTCTTTAGAAGTTGAGCATAGATGCAACACCATTGCAGATCTTAGTGCTGAGCTCAAGCTCATCAAAGGCCAAAGAAGTCATCCAATATGGAGATGTGAGCCTTGATGAAGAAATTATTTTACCATACTATGATTATGATACAATAATAATTGAGAAAATGAACATATTACAAGAAGCCCTAACAAGAAAAAAAGACAAGAACTTCTCAGAAAGGAGCATAGGCAGAAGCAAGCAGTGCAAAATATCAAAGACATCTTTTTAGATGCATTTAGTATGTTGACTCTAGATGAGACCAAGCCACTGATTGAACAAATTCCAAACATAGTGGAGAAGGCTAGTGATATAGACCTAGATACAAATGCAAAACTATTAGAATGGTTAGAAAAGAAATTCCAAAGCAAAGTTAATGAGAAAATATTAGGTGACATAGCAATCGCACAAGTTGCATTACCAACCAAAGTAGAAAGAGTGAAGAAGGTACTTGAGAAAATTTTCTCACTATACACAAAATTGTGCAATTCAACACTCTTCACACAAGAGACTACAATTCAAATTTTTAGTTTGGAAAGTCAGATTAGTGCATCAGGTGCAAAATTGCCTATGACACCAGCTCAAAGTGAAAAGAACTTCAGAAAATTGCTACAAACCTAGAGTCAGTTAGTTGTATTATTAGTAGAAGAAGCCAATATAAGGGCTAAACTAGCTAGCATCCAAACAACATTGACCCTAAATATGGAAATTTTGCACAAGGAACTAGGCTATGTCAAAACCCTCATGAAGAAAGATCCAAATCTTTCAACATTAGATGGCTTAGTCCACCTTGCAACTGAGCTAGCTATCCAAATAAAATCTTTGAATGTAGCATGTGGAAATTGGGATGTTGATCTCAATATTATATTGGAGGTTTATAAATCCTTTATGGACAAACACACTATATGTGTATAGCCCATTTGACATAAGTGTCAAAAAGGGGGGTAAATAAATAGGGGAGATATTCTGGGAGAGATATAAATTTTGAAGAAATAAAAGGAGATAGAGAGAAATGGGTAAATGAGAAATGGGGGGAGAAATAAAAAGAGAAAGATACATAGCAGAGTAAGAAAAGGGTAGAGAAAAGATAGAATATGCTAAGGGGGAGAAAACAAAAACAAAATGAAGTCAAATAGCATTAGTAGAGACACATTTTCTTAGTAGGAGTACAAGAATTTTGAATATAGAACAAACCTTTCAACTCAAGGGGAGTTATCAAATTTTGAGGTACAAGTTGTAACCAAATTTTGAAATTTTAAAGTCTTGTATATAAGCTGAATAAGAGATATGTTATGCTTGTAAGGATAAGGATATTAATGCATAACCAAGTGTTTTTGACATTCATGTCAAAGAGGGAGATTGTTGGTCTCAGATTGGTTTTGAAAGTGAGTTTCCACACACTTTAGTTAGTTACTTAGTTCATGCCAAATAAGTAAGTACATGTTGAGCTAAACATGTATATAATAGAGCATGCCAAGTCCACAGTGAGTGCTGAGCCACTCATGTACCGAGTCACTCAAGTGTCAAGTAGATAGTGTATGCTGAGTTATTCAGGTGCCAAGCAAATAGTGGATGTCGAGTGATATAGAGGCTAAGCTATAGTTTAAAGAATAGTATATACCAAGCATCAGATGTTGAGTAAAACAATTTTTTCGTAGTTGTTTGTAATGGCACAAACAACTATGTAAACCATTTTTGAGCCGACTTAAGGATTGAATTATGATATTTGGAGATAAAGACAAATCTTAATTTGAATTCCCAATGCATTACATGTAGCCAATTAGAAAAAGGGAAGGTTTGAGAAATAAAATAGATGAATCATAGCCGTCGATTCATACCTAACCCTAAGTCACCAAAGTCTTCTTAGGGAGAAAAAACCCTAAACTATCTATGTTGTGAAGAGAGATGTTTGCATGCACAAACATAGAATTCATGGTAGTTAAGGAGTTATGAACATAGACTAAATTATATAATAAATTAAAGGAGAAAAAAGGAAAGGAAAAGGATACAACATTGAGATATTTGATTAGAAGGATGAAGAATTCATCCATATAGAGATGATCTGTCATTAGGCAATAAAGTGCTAACTGTAGTATCATTGTTGAATCATTCTAGCAAGTGAATTAGTTAAATATCTTAATAGATTAGTCCTAGTATGCTATACGAAAATCCTTTAACAAGGCACTTACTTAATTGTGAGTTGAACTCATGTAACTAGGAACACTTCTAACAGGGTGTTGAAATCCCTTAATAGGGTAAGACCTAACAGTCTTTGTAAGCCTTTAACAGGGAAGACCTTTCACAGGTTAGATCATGTCTCATGATCAAAACATTGTAACCTTCATTGGATACACTTTATTACTATAGTAGTGAAGATTTGTAGGTGTCATCCCCACCCTAGTATTATCTTCTCATTGGAGGGTTTCTAGGTAATCATATCTAGTGTTATATGTGTTTACTTGTTTTCATGTTTTAGATGTACATGCTTTACATGGTATTTTAGTTTACTTAAAGAATGTATGAGATGGATGTCTGGCTAACGTTTTTATGGGTAGAAGTTTAAACTACTATTTCACCCCCCACTCTTAGAAGTTTATCTTTCCTATTGTAATTCTAACAAAATTTTGATTTTGAGTCATTCTGTTAAGTTTTGTTTTGAGCAATGTTCACTTCTAAATTTTTGTCTAAGTTTCAAATAATGATTGGTAGCCTAGTTTGCACTTCAATATCTTGCACAAAGTAATGTTTCATGATTATAGCTTTGGGAGTGTTTATTATGCATATCATAGAGCCTATGTTTCTATTTTCAAGTTATTAAGACATATTTTGATTAGATTTTAAATCCCCCAAAGTTAGTTTTTTACTATTGTCATATTGATGTTAATTGTTTAAAATTATAAGAGGCCCTATTTGATCAGTCATAACTTTGACCCAGTTGACCAAAATGAGAAAATTGCTTTTTCACTGCATTCTAGAGGTTAGAGAGATGTTATGTTTCAAATTTGAGCTTATGATGTCTCCATTTAATTAGTTTTTGAAAGTAATTCCAAATGGAATTTGTGAAGTTTTACTAATGTCATAAGTGCAGATTTATTAGGACCCCTATTTGGGATATCATATCTCTGAATTTGTGTTTCCTAAACCAAATGGATTGTACCATTATGTTCTACTCTAAAAATACTTTAATTGTGCCAGTTTGTAAGTCTTGAAAAATCTGTCTGCTCACTTTTCTATCACTATCCCCAGGGTTGCAAATCTGAGCACCCCACTTTGACGGCTCACAAAACTCACCTAGTTATTTTTCATGAGCCCTAATCATAGATTTATATTCTCCTCATGATAGTGAATTAATGGCCTAGTTTTGATGCCCTCAAGTGTCAGTTTGACCTATTTTTAATGCCAAAACCAAAAACAATTTATGGTTTTTTGACATGTTTTCTTGCAGGTAATTCTAAGAAGACAACTTTGATAGTCAATATATTTTGACCCCAAACTCATCATGAGATGAGATCTAATAGGGTAAGATATTTTTGGAAAATAATTAGTATGTTAGAGCCGAGGACCCAATTATATGTTTCAATCAATTTTTAAGACTAGTTAGAGGACCCCTTGGCATGAAATTGACAAGTTGTAGAAAGAGATGAAATGAATTTTAAATCATGAATTAGTGATGTAAATAAATTTCAGTCAATGCCATGTGTTCATCAGATTTATTTGGGATGTCAATTATTTTAAATTTTTTTTTTTTAGCCAAACCCACTCTAGGGTCCAACTGATTCCATCAGACTGATAAAAGGTGTGAAAATTGAACATACTGGGGATATTTCAGGACCAATACTTCTTAAGTATAATGAAGCAAAAAAAACGGGGGTATTCACATCCTACCCTTACTATATATGATAAGATAAGATAAGATAATTTTATTAATGTCAAACAAATGACCACAACTTGGGTCTATGGGATTGGAAGCTTACACCAGGAAGATAGCTAATAGACAGAGCACCAAATGGTGTCCATAAAAGAAAAAGTAAAATAAAAGAAGAAGAAAGCAAGAGACATCATAGAAAAGATTAAATATCCATCCTCAAAGGGAAAAATTCCAACATTGACTAATATGGCTGACAGCTACTAGAGGCCCTGTGGTGAGGCTAAGTACTACAAGAGGAGTGTCACTTTTGAAGAGATCCCCTATGGGGTCTAATAGATCTGGAATGACCCATGTTAGGGAAACTACATTGTTTCTTCACACCCCAAGCTAGAGCTAAGGGTGATAAGAAGGTCATAATAAATTGTGCCTAGGTTTGACTCTTGGGAAATTATAGCTATAAAGAATGGTCACAAAGCTGCAAGGACTCATGGAGATAGAGTGCAATGCAATACTAATCTACATACTTAAAACAATTTGAGAGGGGTCTACAATCTCTAGATATAAAATAAAATCTCCCTCTAATCTAATAGTATATGGGGCATCTAAAAAGGAAATGGATCTTAGATTCTACTTCTGCTAAGGTACAAAGTCTACAGACCCAATCCTCTTCAGCAATATGGTGATTATCTTGGATTTAGAGTTGATGCAAGCCCACCCTAAAGGAACCAAGGGAGACATGTAGTGCATGTCTCAAATATGTATGTAAGTAATCAATGCATACAGTAATCCCATCTTGAATATCTACAAAGTACTCGACATAGAAAGCCATCCTAAAACATAGTTCCTCGGGAGGATCAACCTAGGTTTGTATAATATATTTCTTGTAGATGTCAAGTCTAACATGACTATTCAACTCCTGCTAAGACAAGAGGAGATGAGTAGGAGCATGTAATGAGAACTAGTAGGGAGGGTGATGGTTGATGTCTATCTCGACTAAACTTAGCAGGATAGTAGCTTTAGCATACCAACAATAGGCTCTAGTGGCTAGATTAGAGTCTAAAATAGAAACTAAAGAGAAATAGGCTAAGTAAGGGCATATGTGTTAGCCTTTAGCTGAGTCTAAAAAGCCACAAAGATGGTAGAGAAACTAGATCAAGTAAAAAATGGCTACAAGCCTAAATGGATGAGCTCCAAACTTAGCCAAAATAACACTGTGGGGGTAGATCTATGACATTTGATAATTTGATGGAGGATCAGAGTCTAGGTGTGCTCTATCATGCAGCAATCCAAGTCCAAAAGGGAAGGACCCCATACCACCAAACCATAGAGTATTGTGGGTCTTACTAAGGAATCCAATAGGGATAGCTTGGATGATGTGTCTTGAAAGTGGTGTCTAAAGCATTGTGTCTCAAGCATGGAAAGGGAACTTAACCCTTTACTGCTATGAGGCTGAATGGCTAATCTCAAGATGAAACAAGATCTAGAAAACTTAACCCCAAGCTATGTGTGAGATGATGTAATCTCAACTTCCCAACCCTGGAAGTGAAAATGGAGATGTGAGGTCTTTAGACCTTTGAAGACCATAATAGGAGTATTCTCTAGGTTCATGACCAATTGTCTCATGTTACAAAAATATGAAAGTCTATCTAGAAGCCCCTGGAGACCCTCAATAGAAGAAGCAAGAAGAGCTAGATCATGAACAAAGCAAAGGATGGAGATCAATACCTAGTGTAGATGATAACCATCACCCAGAAATGAGGAGTCACTAAGAAAAGCCTCAAGCTTATTAAAGTAGACCTTGAACAAGGTGGGCAAGAGAGGGCAGCCTTGCTTCACCCCAATGGTGCTCTAGATAGGGTCAGAGAATTCCTTGATGGTCTTGATTCTACCAATCACTATCTCATATAACCTCATGATAGTTATCAATAAGATATTAGAAATACCAATATCTCTAAGTCTCTAAAAAAGGGCCACTCTAGGGATGAAATAAAAAACCTTACAAAAATCCACAAAACAATGGTAGACTTTCTTCAAGTGGTGTTAAGCCTCCTTGATAATAGACCATAGTGTAAAGATATGATCCATGGTCTGGTAGTCCACTCTAAATCCTACTTGACCTTTAACCCTAAAATTTCTCTTGTCAAGCTCACTAAATAAAATAGTATTCGACACTGTAGCATAAAGTTTGGAAAATGTATGCCCAATCATGATGGTGCTATAGTTTCTAAGATTAGAGGCTAGGCCAGACTTATGGATTGGGTGAATAACATGTCTCAACTATGAGTCCAAAAAACCAAGACAAACCACTCTATTGAAGAGTGTAGAGAGATAAGGGCCCATGATCATGGTATCAAGCTTGAAGATCTTTTCTTGAACACCCTCCTCACCAGCTACCCTACTACATCTCATAAGTCTGATGGCCTCATAAATGTTGGAGGTGGAGTACAAGTGACAATGGGGGGGTGGGATGGGAAAGGAGGTGAGCTAACCCAGAATGTCATACAATGTGGAGACATGGGACGCAAGGAGGTGAAGGTCAAGGGTGGATGGGGGTTGGCTATGTCGAGGGAAAATGATGTGCCAAAACATCTTGGGACACTAAATAAGCATGTTGTGGAGGGATCTACCCTATGAAGCAATAAATAACTGCTTCTTATGGTGAAGAAAGCATTTGCAAGTGAGTCATATGGTGGTGAAAGTGGGGGAATTAGTATTGAAATCCAAGCACAAGGAGCAATGAAAATTTTTATAGGTATAATCAAACCATAGGTTCATAGGGCAAGTATTCTGTCAAACAGACCTAAACGTGCTGTGAATGGAGCGATGGGGGATAGAGAGGAGAGATGACTCCCAAATCACTATGGCTAGTGAGTGAAACATAGTGGACACCTAACTATGATTTGTGAAGCTAGTAGGATAAAGGAATCTTCTCAAATGAAAAATGAAGAGGTCTTGATCACTATCCTAGAAACGGAAATGGGTATGGGGATAGATTTGATTAGGGTGACTAGAGATGGGTGGTAGAGGGTGGGAAGAAACATGAATTGAAAGGTTAAGGAGGGCATGATCAGCCAAGAGAAAGGGTTAAATGATTTTAGTTAGAAATGATGATATTGCTATAACTCCTTCTATATGTCTCTCACACATAGGATATTGTGAAGACTCTGCATACATAGAACTATGTGAGTTACTCCTAACATCCACTTTTGTGCATACTAGTTTTTGTATTAGAAAGGAGCATTTTTATCATTAGTTAAGTAAAAAGAAAAAAATGGTTAGCAAGAAACAAAAAGAATAAGTAGTCCATTAGAAAAGCTAAATATCACAGAAATCCTATAAAATTGGGATTCTGCCTATCGGAAGTGGTACTTTCAAGGATTGTTGTCATTATAAGTTAAGTATTCCTCAAATGAAATCTGTGTGAAGTTTGGTGTATTTGAAATAATATGGAAGCCCTCCCAATTTGTGACATATAGAGGATGAGGCCACTCAAGGCACATTTCAAACCACTTGTTAAGAAGTGGTAGAACTCCAAATGAGATGGAGGGGAAAGGATGCCACACTCTTTAATGAAAAAGACGTCCATCAGTGGCTCATACCCAAAGTGCAGACACAAAGATCCATGCGGTGAAGTTGTTTAGAACATTTTTGTTTCAAGTGATGCGTTCAATGTTAAAACACCCAAGTTTTCTCTACTTTCAACATTTTTTACATGAGTTTACAGGTGGAAGGCATTTCTGTTATGTAGCATTTGGCATCGAATGACATGGCCTTCTTGTTTAGATGGTAAAGGGATGACTAATATGCTTCTCATTGGAAAAAGTGTTGGATAAACTAAAGAAATGAGAATAGTGAGAGGAAATGGTAGAGATATTTTAACATCCATTGTTGGAGTCTTATGAGGGGATGGCATATTGCTCTATAAATGTAGCCCCTCATCTATTCATGATAAAGGGGATTTTCAATGGGAGCTATTTGTATCATTGTAAGGATTGTAGTTGGTTGCAAGAAGGAGGTCTTCTATGAAAGGTAACTCAAGATTTTAATCCTACATTTGCAAAGAAACTTAACTTTTTGATTCTTAAATACACAAGCACTTATTAGATAAGTGTCTTAAGAGACACAAGGCTTTTGGAAGCCACAAGTTGCTCCTATAGACCCCAACCTATTGGATACTAGCAAAAAATTTTGAACAAACACATGGCCTGAGAATGATGACTAGACCTGATTAGATGAACCAAAAATGGACAAAGTGGTAGCAGAAGGGTGAATGGTGAGATGAGAAATGGCAAGATACCTATAGGCTTGGCATGGAAAATGAGGTTTCCATATGGAAAGGAGTGAAACATGGTGAAATGTTGCTATGTCACTAGTGATGTATTGGTCACTCAGGGTAGTGAGATGGTAGTTTCAGTCAGACACACATGATTTCACCATGTGGCGTGAAATAAATGGTTTTTGCTATGTCACCATGGGAAGTTTTAAGGAAGATAACCATAGTGACATAGTGAAATGCTGAAAAGTAGTGGGCCCACTTTAGAGAGGTGATATATCCAAAAAATCATGATGCACCACATGATAGTGGCATGGTAGGGCACCCAATAGGTGATGACATGGCATAGTGATTGTACATGGAGATACAATAAGAAGCTAACACATAGCAACATATCAGGTGACATTTGGTAGGATTAGTGGATCAATTAGAGGGTGCCATATTGTGCCCAAGTGGTACTGATGAAGTAGAGGTCTGATGAATCACAAGGTGACATGTGTCATATGAAAGTCAAACAAGTTTGACCTGAATGCATAAATAGAGGGGAAAATCAAAGTGTAGATTTTTATTTTATTTTATTACTTTTTGGTTTTGGACATGAATTTTTTTTAAATCAATAGGAGGTTATAACCTTAAGTTTTGACTTAGGGGAAAATTATTTTTTTGATAACAAATGTAGACCTTAGAGCCATGCTAGGAACCTAAACTTCAACTAGACATTCTGGACATCTTGAATGCGCTGACATATCACTATCATATACCATTAGAATTGACAAAAGATGAACCTTTTGTATTTGAGATTTTTTTTTCATACAAAGTAGTTTGTTCAAGTTATTTATGATTTTTTTTCAGGTACTCATTCTTTAACCACATTGTGTTAGGGCAGTTCAAATTTGAATTTTGGCAAGATTGTGAACTGGGTGAGCACCAGAGGCAGCTGGGATGTATTTAGTGATAGTTTTTCACTCTCAAATTAGTTAAATGAATGATTTTATCAACATTTTAGATGCATACCTAATATTTTATCAGAGATAGTGTTTCTCATCATTAGGAAGAGATATTTTAAGTTTGTTACTCATAATGATGAGATCCTTTTTAGTTTTTGGTTGTAGAGAGAAGAGAGATGTTTTACAACAATAGTGGATGTAGATTCAAGTGGAAACATGTCATTTCTAGATCTGATTTGGTTTCTTCTTCCTTCCTATATCTTTATCTTTCTTTGTCATTGTAGAGGTTCTAGTTTGTTGGATATTTTTCACTATTATGATACCAAAAGGATGGTTCTAGTTCGTGAGAAAATTTCTCATTGCTATGATACCATGTTAGTTCTAGTTAGTCTATGATACCACAACGTTGGATCCAAAGCTATGATTCCACCATTCTTCAACATTCTCTCTTGTATGAATAACATTAAATGAAGCTAATGTAGATTTTTTCATCTATTTAGTGGTTCTATAGGTTATTTACATGCTTCTTGAATGTATAGTTTCAAAGAAATGAATACAATAAAAAAGAAACTTCTTAGTTTCATTTTGATTCTCATCTCCTATCTCTATAATTTGCAATGTTTTTTGGTTTAGGGACAAATAACTTAAACCCTTTTGCATCCCCTTAAGGCTTTATCTCTTGTATGTTTTTCTATTGGAACAAAGAGCCAAGTAAATGCTTGATATATTTGATAGGGTTACTAGTTATTTGAGAATGATATTACATGAGTATAAGGTCTTTATGAGCACTGATGTCTAATTAAAAAAGTGATAGGATAGATCTGACATCCTGATGTATGGAATATGTCATTAGTATCATAGATGTATGTGTGTTATTTATGGAACTACCCAATGGAAAAGGAACTAATCAGTTACAGGATCAACATGTTTCTTATTGCTACATATTTGAGATCTACTGAAATCAAATTTATAATCATCCATTTCCCTTTCTATTTAAGAGTTGAAAGGATGCCCTCACTTAGGTTGTGGATTTCATAGAATTGCAATTTTCTATTGCACATCTTTTTAATTTCATAAGTATAGGAGGAATAAGGGTTTTATATGCTTTGTTTAGATTCAATTGTATGCTTTGACACTTGTACCATATGAAGAATCTATCGGCCCCCCAGCCTAGATTTTGTAGAGCTTGAAGTAGAAGAAGGGTCTAGCCTTAAAGTTGGGCTTGGTTTTTGAAAGAGTATGTTGTAGATGGGAAGTAGCTGCCCCTAGATGTATTTTTTCTCTTAGGATATTTGAAACAATGACATTTTAAAACACTAACACAGTGAGTGTTGAATGATTCTCATGTAACAATTTTTTTTGACATTTTTCCTCCCATTTGAAGCATGTTGTAATAATTTATATAAGGATTTCTAGGATGTGGAGTGAGGGTCTAAAGTTTTTATAATTTAGTGCTTTTTCTATTCTCAATCTGTCCAAATTTTGTCAATCATATGTTGTATTCAACTTTTTAAATCTAAGAATGTAGTGAACATTGAATGATTCAATTATAGAACCTTATTGGGGGAACTTCCAAATTGAATTTGAGTCTAGATGTACTTCATTTATGGTATTACTATTTATAGTCTTGCATTCTAAGTATTGGAAATCATGGAACATATTTTTTAATACAACCCTACTTTTTGGAATGGTTATTTTCTTCAAATAGTTTTTTTTAATAGGGAGATATGGATTATTATCTAATTGTTATAAAAAGGATTGAGAAACATTATTTAGAGAAAATAATCAAAATTATTACAAAGTGAATACAAAGAAAATAAGGTTTCCTCTCTTAACCCTAATTTTCAAAAGGAATGATCCAAATTGAATAAGCACGATAAAGTGATCAATGCAAAAATGGATCATGTGATGGAGAATAGGGAGAAAGGGGGTTCAATGCTCTTTCTCTTTTGAGGATTATGTGCTTAATCTTGAAATAGATAAAACACAAATACTAACCTTAAACCTAGAAAGTGTTGTTTTTTGATATTTGTGTGTAGTTTTGGGAATCTCTACAATTTGTTCCACACTAGAAATGTCGAGACAAAGAAAACCTAAAAATATTTTGTCCTTTCTAAAAGGAGGTTGACCTTGAACCCGATAGTGGATTGTGCAATCTTATCCTGGGGCACAATTTTACCCCAAAAAGTTGATCTTGACCTATACTATTCTGATAATTTTTCTATTTTTGGATCCTGCAAGTTCAACAAAAAGGATATCCAAATGTACTCTCCAATTCACTATTCTACACCTATATTTGCAAGAAAAAATGGTTTTATCATTCAGCTAAGGGGTTTTCCTTGGTCAAACCCTGGCTTTGAATTAATCTTAATAATATAATTAAAATAGAGAATTCTAGAAAGTAGAAGTAAATCTAACAATGAAGCTATGATCCTCAATAGATATGCAATTGTATTTGAAGTGTAAACACATATATTGATATGAAATCTTGGACATAACATTAACAAATTTAAATCAAAATCTGCATGATTGTATTCTTAGTATCCACCTTGATAGAAGAATGAATAAATCTTACAGATGAACAAAGGACATTGAAGGAAGATAACACCACTATATCCAGGGTTTAAATGATGAATCTTGAATGCTTGAGCTAAATCCCTTCAAAGGCTTGAATGCTTCAATTCTTGATCTTCAATGGAGAACTTGAATGCTTGAATGATAGAATGCTTTCTCAGTTAAAAAGTAGGTAGTTCTTATAGATAGTAGTCATTTAGAGATTTTTCAATATCATCCCATGTCTTCTATGCATTCTTAGCTTAGTGTTATCCAAAATTCCCTTTAGCCAAAAGGTCAAATTCAAATGATAAACTACTTAATGGTTACCTAGGGTTTCAAATTCTAGATATATGAAAGGTTTTCATGAAATAATTTAACTTTTTCCATACCCCTTTTATCCCAAGTCTAACAACCCTTATTATTCATATTATGACTTCAAGATTTAAGTTGCAAATGAGAAATTACCCCTTGGTTGCACAGTCACAATGGGTTAAGCATTAACCAACATTCAAATGGAGAAGTAGCAGATTCTTTTATTTGCAAGTTCGATGATGGTCAGGCTTGAATCATGGTTAAGACAGTGATGAGGCAATTCCCTTATGATTGTTCAATCAAAATGATTAGTGTTGGAGCCTTGAGTTAAGGGTGTGAACATGCAATGAACCAATGCGTATCATGTGGGACATGTTTTAGTATGGCTACTTGTAGATGTTGATTTGACATATCGTGCACTCTTTGAAAGAAAATGTCTTCACATCATTCTAAATAGTCCTCATCTCATCTCTTTGGTCTTGTTTCATTCATATCTTCATTCACCACCATGATCATGTGTTCTAGTTCACGAGATCATCTTCATCTTGCATTCCTATATTCCTACATCATCCTACATTGTTTGTCAATCTTCTAGGGCTTTACACCTAGTCTAACATCACTCTAACCTTTGCTTGACCAATATTGACCAAATGTGACCATTTTTGACTAATTTCACTCATGTCATGACCTCTTTCTATCATTTTGGACATCCAGACAAAGTTTCAGGTCATTCTAAGTGTAGTCAGGCTATTTTTGGCCCCTGGAGCCTTCTAGAGTGCAATCTACACTTTTAGAGTGCACTTGGGCTTCCCAAATGCCCCATGGGCACACTTGGTACTATCATAGTGCACTTGGGCTTACCAAATGTGCATTGGGCATAGTTGGGTGCATTTTGGGTGCACTTGGGGCAGTAAGGTGCCTAGAACTGCTCCTGTAACCCCTATGTTACACTCTGGAGGACATAACTTTTGCATTTCAACTCCAAAGTACAAACCACCAGTTGTATTAGATTTTTATCTTCTTTGTGAAAAAATTGATCTATCATTTTCATTATTTGGTCACTATCTTGAGTGGTAACCTTGAAAATACTCTTAGGCCCCATTTTCTCATTCCACTAACTCTAATCTTTTGGCCAACCTAATCATATCTCAATAGTGTCTATCATCATTTATATCCTCTTTCACATCAATTTCAAATCATTTTGGAACCATTTAAATATCATTATAAATCATATCAAATTAACTTGCAACCATTTTAAATCAACTCAAAATCATATCAAATCAACTCAAAATCACCTCAAATCAACTCAGAATCAATCCTAATCAACCAAGAACATGTCAGACATCCCAAATCAATCATCATTTGTCCAATCCTAGGAATTTTTGTGGCTTTCAATGCCTTGGAAACCTATCAATCTATAAAATCTTATCAATCTAAACTTAGTACTATCATGGCTCTCAGTGATATGTCAAATTATCATTCACATCATCTGATCTTTGACATTGTTGAGTCTCTTAATGTTACATCATAGCATTTCATTAAAGGATATTGTTGTACTTATTTAATCAAATTGGCCGATCATCTACTAATTTTCTCTATAGGATTAAACAACCCATAATTTAATCCTATGTCATCTCACTAATTCTTCTTCTTAACTAACCTTCTCAATTAATTGATATTTTATTAATTAATTGGTTTATTCTCCAAAAACCATGGAAATTCTTAATTTCATAAGCCATATTTTCCTCCATTAATTCCATTTTCACTAATTTCTATTTGTGTGGAATAATGGATTTTTAATTCAAATATTCCATAAAATATTAACATCATCATGACACATGGGTGTGACACCTCATGTATTATCCTTTGACACTTGGCTAAGATATGTCATAATCCAATATTCTTATTCTCTTATGAACATCCCTATTTGGCTTCCATTGTCATAGATTCTTGGCTTTAAGTGGGTTTGAGGTGTCATATGATGTGTCATAGATTCTCTTCCATCTTTAGCCAAGTTTGACTTCCAAGCATCATACAATCCTACATTTGGAATCTTGTGTCATATGCATCATGGATTCTCCAAGGAATCTCTTGCCATGTCACATATCCAAAGTGACAATTCAAATGTTCTCATCTTCCATGTTGATTATAAAATGAGCATTCTTCCTCTCATTTATGGTCTCTAACTCTTAAGTCTTTTCAAGTCCCTAGTTTTGTTATATTTTCACTCCATCTCTCACACTAAAATCACATCTTCTAGAATTCTCATAGAAATATTTCTATCTTAGGCTTTTGGTTCAACATTGTATACACTAAAGGTAATTTTGGAGGTACATCACATAGAGAAGAAATAAGGACATGGGAGCTATAAATGAAAGAGGGGGTTTCTAACCTTGTGTTGCTTCTTTTGGTTTATTTGGTTTTCATGGTATACTAGAGGGTGTCAATAAATGTTTCATGAGTTTTTGATTTATTCATAGTATGTTAGACATTAGCTCATTTTTTTTGTCCTACATTTGGTGAACTCAACGTGAAAACACACTTAACTAACTTGGGTTTTCTTGTTCTGTTCTTGTAGGTGCAAGGAAGGAGCTCACTTGGAAGGGTATAACAACTATCTACACTTCCTTATCAAATTTAGATTAATTAGGGGGTCTAGTAACATGGTTATATGCTTTCATTTTATGCATTTTATTATTTTTTTGTCCTACCGTGCACTCTGTTCTGTTAGGGTGCACTTGGGACCCCTAGGAGGCAGTTTTAGGGGCCTAGGAGACACCATAACCCCTGTTTACTATTCCTAACTTACCTTGTGCCCAAAAAATACCAACTACACCCTTCTAAGCCACAATTTTACCATCGGAATAGTTTTCACTATCTGAGTGCACTTGGGAGGGTAGAGTTCAAAAATTTGGTTTATGGGTATTATTTAGGGCACAATTCCCCACAATCTGCACCTAGGTACCCAACTGCACCCAAAAACTATCAACTGCACCCTTCCAAGCCCCAAGTTCACCATGGGCATAATTAGCACTACTTGAGTGCACTTGGGGGCATTCTAAGCCATTTTGGCCTTCTGGGGCACAGTCTGCTCTGTCAGAGCACTCTTGGTTCACACAAAGCACCTGTTTCAATCAAAATTTGCACTTATGGTTTTTGTTTTCTTCTAGGATCTAGATTATATGTTTTTATGTTATTGATGGTCTATTTGTAACAAGTGGCAATCATTGGATTAAGACTAATCATTGAAAATTACTAATGCTTGTTTGCAGGACATTGTCGAAGACCTTGTATGTCTATCAAAACCATGTGTGTGGATTTCCTAGATTAGATAACACTTCATTTGGTGCATAAAATGAAATTTTTCTTTTCTACTTGGCATGTATATGGTTTTTAAAACCCTAGGGTTTACATGGACCTATCCTCTCCCCTTGGCATTTATGGATCTTAGGTGTAAGAGAAATTTGTGCAACTTCTATAGGAAGCCTACCTTGGACTAAGATACTCGATACTGAGTATGCCAAGGGACAACTTTAGAGTGGTAATCAGCCAAAAGCCAGGTCAAAATTCCAACTAGTATATAAAACTTGATTACAGTGAAAGTCATGTTGGTAGTATTATTGAGTGATAGCTCTCCTCTAGTACCCTTGTGGTGTGTCAAATGTTGATTCTCGGGGCTAGGAGACCTTCTGAGGAAGTTTATCATTCACTTGCTGAACAAAATGCCCTTCCTAAAACTATGTTTTAGTGGCCAAAATCCTTTCTATCCACTACCTGAAGGGGTCACCCATGCTTGTGAAGACATCCTACATTCTCATGACCCTTAGTAGAGACAATAGTCCCTAGGGAAGTCATGCCCCTTGGGAAGTAGATCTTGGTAGCCTTGAGAAGTGAGTGCATTGTAAGGGGGAGTTTGTAGTTTTCAAGATCCTAGGTTGTCCACTTTGGATATGTGTTGTTGAACTTCAGTTCAAGAAGGAATTTAGTGGATACAATCCTAAAGCCTAGGTTGTGGTGTGTTTGTTCACTTTTAACAACATCTATTCTTATCTTAATGTGTCTTCCATGTGTGTAAAACATTAATCAATATAAAAAAAAATGTTCAAATTTACATCTTGGATATTGTTAAAACCTTGTCAAAACATCAAACACTATCAAAATGTTGCAACTCTTGTCAAAACTTTGTAAACTTTGGTCCAATACATTCAAGGTTTAAAAAACATGGCAACTTGTGATCCTAAATGTGCTTGGCATAACATAGGTTTCTTCCTTGCATAGAACCCACTTGTATTCACCCTAGTTTAGGCCTCATACTTGCATCATATAGGCTTCATCTTGCATCTTTTAGTCCTCACTTAGTATTCCTCATCTTTCATATTGCATTTATTAGGGTTTAGCCTGCATTCTTTGCATTTCAACCCCAAAATTTGCACTTTAAACTGTCCATCTTGCATCTTTGCATACCCAACCCTCATCTTGAACACTTTAACCATCATTTTGGGTGTCATACACATGATTTTAAACCTTCATTCTAGTTTTAGCATTGTCCTCTACTATCTAGCTCACTATGACATCAATCTAGAAACCATAACACCTAAAATTGCCTTTGTTTCAGCCCAGCTTCCCAACTGCACTCTAAAACTACCAACTATGCCCAAACTAGCCCCAAATACACCATAGGTATAGTTGGTACTATTTGAGTGCACTTGGTAGTCTAAGAACCTATTTTTGGCTTCCAAAAGACATTTTGAGGCTTTAGAGGTGTTCATAGGTACCTAGATAGGTCCCCTTGCAATAACATGCCCTGATCTGCATTCTGCACCCCATAATCTTCTTTATCTTCACTTAGGACACCATTCCCTACATTGTAACCTTCATTTTTCATCTCCTAATACATCATAACATCAACCCCAGCATCCGAGCTTCCTGGCATAGCAACTAGACAACTGCCCCCTCAGAATTAGTAACCCTTCAACCCAATCTCCCAACTGCACCCCTCTAAGTCCCAACTATTCCATAGGCATATTTGGTACTATTTTAGTGCATTAGGAACTTTTATAGTTCAATTGGGCACCTATATGAACATTTTTGGCATCCAAACTATATTTTGGGACCCTAAAACAACATTTAGATGCCTCTGTAAGTCCTCATTCTACATCTAAACAAAAATGACATCTTGCACCCAAAATCTCATTTTGCATCTTAAGAACTTTGCATATTGCATATCTTCTTAGCATCATCATCATTTTGAGCCCCCTAAACATCATTTTGAACCCAAAACCTTTGAATTTAGTCAAAAATTTGAACAAATTATAAGTCCTAGAGAATCTCCTAGTGTTGATGGATGATGGATCTTGACTAGTCTTTTTATCTTTTTTTATCATTTTCTTTGGTCAAACTTTGTCTATGTCTTGTTAGATTTGACCTTTTCATCTTTATCAATTTGATATTTTTTCCTTTTATCACTTTTTGGTCAAGATCTAAAGTCCATTATCACAAGGTTAAACTGCTAGACAAAATACTTTCTAAAGATTTCACATAAGTTGAAAGCCTTGCATATACCTTTATCATTAACATAATCATATTCCTAGTGTCCCTAAATTTAATTTTGACTTACACTAGTGGTATATCCCCCTCATCTTGCATTATTCAAAATCTTAGTATCATTTCGACTATCAAACCCTATCAACTTGTTTATTAACCAAATAGTCTTCTTGATCACTTATCCTCATTTTGCATATCCAAAATGTCATTTTCAACCCTAGAACAACATCCCTTGAATATTTTTCATTACATATACCAACATCTAGCATCATTACCAAGTTATAGGTCCAACCCTAATTGCCATCTTGCATAGCATAGGGTCATTTTCATCTCCTTTAGTCAACCTTCAAAGTGTCATTCACATTTGCATTTACATAGTTTCCCTAGGACATTTTCACCTTGCATATCAAAACCTTAGCTCATTTGACACTTTTTAGGTTGCATAACATCCCTAAAACATAAAAATCCAAAAAATACTCATATCTTGCATACCCACATCCTACTTATCAAGTTTTGACCTGTTTTACCAACTGCACCCCTATTTTACCAACTGCACACTTCAAGTGCACAATTTGTAGTTTCAGAGTACACTTGGTAGTTTAAAAGTGTACTTGGTAATCAAGGACTTCATCTTAGGTTCTAGAATCATAATCTATACTTCCGTAGCCTTCATAGCATCCCAAAACCCTAGAAAACACTCAAAATCACCCATATCATTCATTTTTTGCATTCTAGGCACCTTGACACCTCTGTTTACCATTTGCATACCTTCTACTTACCAAATGCTTACCTTTAGGGCCTCAAGTGTACCAAGGGCACACTTGGTATAGTTTGAGCATAGTTGGTAGTTTAGGTGTAGACTTGGGAGGCAGAAAGTCCATTTAGGTTTTCCTCCACCGCACTTGCATCCTTAGGTACTCGTGTTGGGTTTGCTGAATTAAAAACCCAACATGAGTACCTTGAACCCTAATGCATCAAAAAAACAAAAAGGTATTGTAGACCTAAGTGATCACTTTGATACTAATTATTCTATCACTAACAAAGAAATGGCTAGGGCATGTCAAGACAAACATTTCCACAAGAACTTCAAAATTTTGGCAGCCCAAGAAATTATCAAATTTAACCCAAACTTAGAGGGACCTAAGTCCAAACATCAAACCAACACAACTATTGAAAACATACAACCTGTTGGTGTTTGAAAATGTTACCCATTTCCAATTACCCTTATAAGAACAAAGCACATCTAGGGGTAGCTAACTCCTATTTTCAACATGCCCATTCAGACACCGGGCCAACTATAAGGCTATAATCCTTCTGCACTTCAGGCTCTGCAAAACCTAGGCGGGTGAACCTATAGATTCTTCATATGGTACCAGTTGTCAAAGCATACACTGAATCTATTAAGAAGATGAAAACCTCTTATATCTCCTAGTGGCTTATGAAACAACACAGATTCTGCAATAGCTAGGTGCAAACCTATATTATTCATAAACTGAGTGAGGGTTTAAACTTTTCTGTCCACTTCAACATGAAGGGAAAATGATTGATTCATATTAAGAAAAGACAACATGTCAAATATGCAGCAAAAACTTGATGATCCTATAAATGACTAGTGCCTTATCCATTAGAGCAATCCTATACTCCAGAATTATGCATCCTTGAACATCACTCAACATATGGCATATGTAGAAACATTCATGTTTAGTCTGTTCACTTTATGAATTAGACAACAATATCCAATATAACCCCATACTTTCACACATCCTTCTTAGTGAATTTTCAACCTTGTCTAAAACCACAAGCAATTAGATGACTCCTTGAGTCAAAGGAAAGCAAACCTCAAACATACATCAAGGCAATTGCAATTAGGTTCAAGATCTTTGTTCTTGAACATATAAAATTACAAATTCAACAAGAAAGGAGACAAAATTATATTGAAATTCAGAACCTTCTGCACATTGTATTTATCTCCTTGAAATAAGTACATTAGGAATGCATAAAACAAGATACAAGATCACACTACTGTATCAGAACTAACTATGAAATCCATATGCTGTTCATACAAGATATGGTGGGTGTATGGCTTTCATAGCCTGAGTAGAGCTCTAAGAACTGGAAAATAGAAAACCAACCCACTTTAGAGAAAAAGAAAGAATATGTATGGAGAAGGCAATTCTCGAATTCAATATACAGCTGACAGGTGTCCCTTCAGAATTCCTTCCCTTGAAGATCAAAAACCTCTTCCTAACTTCCCCTTCTAACTGAAAATCAAATCCTTTCATTTTGGCTCATAAAATATCTCAAAATGTAATCATGAAAGGATGTAACTGATTCTAGAGTTAAAATGAATTCACCATAAAAGTGAAAATCAGTTATAAAGTGGCCTTCAAAATGCAATGTAACCTTTTATGCTTGTTTTCTCCACAATCAAGCTTTACCAAGCCTTCAAAAAAGCCCTGTAACTGATTGAGATGCTCAATAATTAAATCTGCTCTTTCTGTTACCAATGCCAATTTTTTCACAAATTGACCTGTAGCTCAAACTGGTAAGCACCTATGTAGAATCTAAATCCATAAATGGAAAATCCAGCTCTTCTCGATTCTGACGGTATACTGAAGCGCATATCTAGCCTCCTAAAAATGTCCAGAATCTCAATTTGAAAATCGCTCTTCTGGCCATAAAAATTTAAGTCTGAAACTCAATTTGATTTTAAATTTCAAAAATTTAATATTCTTTAAAGTCAAAACTTTACATTTAAGCCCTTTTTAAATTTAAAATGAACATGCACGTATCCTTTTGAAAGCAATTTTAAAATAAAATTTTTAAAAACCATTTTATTTTTCCCTTTATGCCTCCATCTGGGTCAATAGGCTTAGACCATCCTTTTTCCACATGCCTACATTTGATTGGCCAACCATTGTTCTTAGATGCCACGTCAGCACCGCAGGGACCCAGTGCCACGTGTTGCAAATGCGCTTCCCCACATTACTTAAATTCCTACAACTCCATTTTGCGGGGATGCGCGGACCGTTGGATTTCGCCACGTAGCAAAACACTGTGCCTCCATCTTGATCTACTCATCCTTGCCATCGCATCACCTACGGTGCCATGTGGCACCGAGGTGCATCCCCGCATTATTTAACTACCCTGCACCTTATATTGCGGGGAAGCGCCGTTCATCCATCTCTGCCATGTGTCGATATCTCGATCCTCATTGCCACATCAGCATGCGTGCATGTTTGTTTAAAATATTTTTTTCATACCGTGCTAGCTATTATCCTCATGACTAAGTCAATGGGGAGGGGCCCACCTCGCAAGCGCATTGCATGCCTTTGAAAAGGCTTGTCTTTATTAGACATTATGGCTTTGTGTAAGTTTATATTTAAACAACTAAAAATAACTTCCCACAAAGAATATGGGATAAAACCTCAGCTTGTTTTCCTTCATGTAGCTTGTTTTTTAATGCCGCCCCTGCTACTACTGGCATCAATGTTCAACAAAGACTGCATTCTTTGGCCCTGTTCACATTTTCTGAACAATCTAAATTAAACCAAACCATATCATCTACCTTTTGCTTTGTTTGCAAGATTATGGATGCCTCCAGTTTTGCGTGAGTTTCCATCTAATTTTTTGCCCACTACCTTCTTCACAATGCGTGACTATTTTCTTAGTTACCTGCTAAATGCGTGTGTTCTCTATTTGTTTCATATTATGTTTTGATTTCAAAACATGGGTGCTCAAAACTTGTGGCGCTCCCATTTCAGGGAATCCAATTCTTGATCCAGAAGCTGAATGCATTCTTGAATTGTATCTTTATTTTCAAATGCCTCTTCAAGTTCAGAACGAGACCCTGTGTTTGCAAATATTTCATCCCGAGATATCTTCATCTGTTTGACATTGCGCAATAACTGCTTTTCTTCCCGTAGAGGCATACTCTCATGCTTAGTATGGTATTGCATCTGGTATATCTTATCATCATAATCCTCTGCCGAGCTTGCATTCCTTATTCTATTCAAGGTTAACTGAAGAGATTCCATATCCTTTCAAGCGGCCTTTTATGCACACGTGCTTACATTCTCTAGCCTGGGCGGCTTCACTTGGCAGATTCTTCATTTTGGAACCAACGGCTCCCTTCTAACTGCATTGATGTTGGCTCTTCATGGCTTCTTTGACAGCATTTTTTTTTTACTTATAGCCCTGTTCTACTTCAACGAAATATTTAAGTGTGGGGCTTCTGTTTCTAGTGGATGGCTTTCTCTTGCTGTTTGGCAGCTTTTTAATTCTTTGATAGCAGGAGCCTTTCATTTTGGTGTTTGTATTTGCTGGAACATGGCTGCTCTGTTCCTATGCTGGCGGCTTCTTTTTTCAACACTGTGGTTAAACTCAAATTCATTCACTGTGAAACCTCCTGCAAACTCCAACAGCCACCCCTGCATTACGTGGAAGTCCTCCTTTTTGGCCTAATCTGCCTTGCTTTGGAGATGGCGTGGGCAGAGCTCACTTAAAAATCTGCGGGTTTTGCTTTTTGATTGGCGCCTTTGTTCAACTATTGATTGCCCATGCTACTGACATTTCCTTTCTATTTGCTCTGAGCTCTTTGATATGCTATAGCTTCTTCCATGTAGATTTTTCTTTGTTCCTGCAGCTTAGAATACACCAGAGGTTCAAAAGATTTAACTAAACAAGGTCCTGATTACATGTAGACCACTAAATCAAGTAATTTGCATTTAGTCAAAACACCAGGGATCAATACAAGGTAAAGGGAACAAAGCTTTATGTAAAGGTTGGAGTGAAGTTATTTCCCATTAGAGTAGGCCTAGAGGTTTGTATGATTTTATGCTCTCAATGCTCGACAAACCAGATTAAAGCACAAAGGAGCATCGATAGAATTAGAATGAATTTGAGATCGTTGATCAACACTATCTTTGACAAGGGACAAAAGATAATTTGAGCTCTTCTACAATGTATTCTATCTCTATTACAATGTGCCTAGGGTAGATATTCAAACCTCCTGCTAATGCCTCCATTACATTGCTGTAACCTCCTCAATTTCACTCATCTTTACTCTAACTTGGTTTTCACTTATAAAATATTGTACTCTTGTCATTCCAACCAAGAGCCATATCTTTTACAAACTATATAAAAGCCATATTTTATACACCCTTTGAAAAGATAAACTGGAGTACAGAGCTCCTCAATCATAGCAATGGAATTTTTATGGATCAAACCTTTTATAATCAACATTTTATCATCAAATTCATTGACAACTCTAATCATGTTTCTTGTTACTCCCCTTCCTTTCATCAGGTACCCTGCAGGTCCTCATAACACTCTTTTAATCGACTCCTAGAACATGAAGCAAGTTTGACAATATATATTCATCAAGACCGCACAAAGTCGATGTCATTATAGTAATTTGTTTTGAAACATCATTAATCCTCTCAGGTGCCATAAATCTGGTGAAATTAGTCGGGCTCCAAAGTGGGTCCGGCAAAATTTTTTTCATTTTCGGACAACAGATACATCAAACTAATCCACTGACCTTCTCAGATTGATTGGAATCAAATTCAACTGCTAAACAATCGATTTGAAGCTCATTCTGCATAATCTACCAACTATGATTTTCTACTAACAGGGCATGTCAGCTAGCGTTAAAAACTGATCCAAATACCTAATCGGGCTCTAAAAATTGGCACACTAATTCTTTATTCCACATACCTTTACCCTGTCAGATCTTGTCTCATGACGAATTCAGAGTCAAAAGAAATTCGTTGTCAAAGTTGACCTCTTAAAATCACCTGCAAGAAAACATGTTAGAAAACAATAAATTGGGTTTGGATTTGGCCTAGAAAACTGGGCAAATGGGCACATGGGGAAATGAAAACTGGGGCATTAGTTCTCTGTCATGAGGATAGTATGAATATGCAATTTGGGCTCAAAATGAATAACTGGGCACAAATGGCAGACGTTCAAAGTAGGCTACTTGGAAATTTGCAGACTGGACATGCTGATAGAAAGCATTTTTTACGAATGGAATGACCCTGAAAAAGTGTGCAAACGGATTCATCAAGATTTGAAAACTAACACACTTAAATTAGTTTCAATGGAAAATATAGGGGAATAAACCATTTAGTCCTAGCAATCACGAATTAGGAGTTATAACACCATGAACAGGGGTACTAACAAATCTGCGAATACTTACATCAGTAAAACTTCAGAAATTCCAATTGGAATCGCGTTTGAAAACTGATCAAACGGATTCGTCAAGAACTGAAGCTTGAAACATGACAAATCTCTGATGTCTAAAATGCAACACAAAAGGAATTTTAGCATTTTGGTCAACTAGTCAACAATTATAACTCGTCAAACAGGGCTTCCCAGAATTATGAACATTTTGCAAATGTGTGAAAATAGTAACTGGCCAACTTTGAGGGATTCAAAACCTAGCCAAACGGACTCAAAATGACTTGAAACCTGAAACATAGGTTCTTGGGTATGGACACTAGATAATCTCAAAATGGAAAGTCATGACACATTTCTGGGTGCAAGATATTCATTGGAAAACATAGCCTCCTGTCGCTGTTTGACACAAGTGAAAATGCAAAATTGATACTAGCTCAAAATAGAACTTTGCCAAATGACTCGAAATGAAAATTGAACTTCATGGAATGCTTAGGCAGACTAAATGAAAGGTGTTAGAAACATTAAACACCTCACAGGCCTTAAGGGTATAGCCGGGTACATTTGCATTTATGGGGCTTTCATAGGCTTGACTTGATTCAAAATTTTAAATAGTCGCTCAAAATGAGAACGCAATTTTGAGTACCAACCGTGGCTCTGTCTGGGGATGCATGTCCCTTGGGGGTATGGCAAGGATTCAGATCTCTGGGAGAAGCAGACCACACACCTAAAGTAGTTTCTCGAACAACCTTATTGAAAACAGGGAAAGTACTCTACTATGTACACACGATAACTCGGGCCACCGAAAAGTTTCAGAACTCCTTACCTCTGTCATATACTTGATTTTCATTCATGTCTTCATAAGGTAAACTGTAATTCTCATTATCATTTGTTTCACCATTCAGATCAACATACTGAAACAAATAACTTGGCAAAACAAAACAACTTCCTTCATTCTCATAGCGCATATAAAATTCAAAGACCATTTCATCTTCATGCTCACTATGAGAAAAAGCATCAGCATGCTCATGACTGCACAAACTGAACTAAGAATCAAAATCCAATGATGATTCATGCATGCTGATCAGAAACACAAAAACTTCAAAATCTACATCATTCACCAATTCGCAAAGACCAAAAACTTGCAACTCACCTTGTGTCTCCAGCTGCAAAGAGTGTTTGGAATTTGATTGTTGTCTACTTGCAGTCGTATCATTCACTGAATCAGATTCATCCTTCACTAAAACCTCTTCACACTCAAAACATTGATTAGTCACCATACATGAAAATTCATTCTGAAAGTGTTGATCTAAACTATGCTGATCACTATAATTTTCTTCATCAAATTGAATGTCGAAATACACCTTGAACTCATCTTTACAAGACTTATCAGCACATGAAGAAAATCTATAATCTGATTGACAACCTTTACTATTTTCCACTTCATCAAATGAAACATCAAAACAATGTTCAACAAGATCAACATAAAAAGAATTCAAAACAACATTAAACTTCCCTTCATCAACATTCTCTACGTCCAACAAATCATCATGTGCAAAAACATTTGAGGTTCTATTATATACACCTCCAAAGTCTAACAAAGATTGTTCGGATTCTACCTTTTTTTTCTCATCAAACTTTGGGGAATTGATTTGACTGAATGAGAAAGTATTATGAGAGGACATATGAAGATCCTTAGAGATACTTATGTGCTTTTCAAACTCACGAGCCAGCAAAACAGAGATTTCATCAGAACTCAAGAAGACTGCCTCAAAAATCTTCTCATGGCTATGATTGTCATCTGGACAACATGAAGAACTTACAACAGGAGGATCATTAGTGTAACAATATGGAAAATTAGAATTATTCCAACATTCTTTCGTATCATGGCAATCACTAGATCTACTATTGTTACAAATTTCTTCAACTTCATATGTACTGTAACAAAATTTATCTTCTCTTTCATATCCATCTTTTTCATGCTGATTGCTATTACCTAACTCATTAACATTTGAATCCACCTCTTCACATTCGAAAGACAGATTATCTTGCTCTATGGACTCATTGTATTCATTACTACCTTGACTTTCAGCACACTCATTATCATCAGAAGACATAACATGAAATCTATAATCACCACTTTCCATCTCCTCAATGATTTTTTCAGTCTGCAAAATTATTTGTAACCTTATAGGTGCTGGCCAATCGATTGAATTGGGTACTAGAACATCAAGGAAAATATTTGGTAGGGAAGATTCCTTAGATCTACAATGAAAAGGCATCTTACTGATTACTGACTTAAGCCTTAAATAACATTGTTTGATACTTTGACCTTGAGTACTACCTACCTCAATTCTTATAAGATTTACAATCCTTTTGTAAACCATTGTATTCAACATAGTAATGTTATTACTCATGATTTTCAAACTCTAAGAATTTGGTGAACTAATCTCAGATCTAAGATTTGACTCCATCATAAAACAAACTTTCTACCTCTTCTTTCTAGTGTTGAAAATCACTAAATAGAGGCAACTTCTTTAAACACTTGACTTCCATGAGAAGAAAACATGAAAACAAAAATACCTCCAGTGCTAATATTGAACTTGATTTGCTGATTTGGCACAGTTGCAAGATTGAAAATCCTTTACATCACTGATCAAACTTTGTAGAGTCGCCACCTCTTTGCAAGAGGAATGAAATAACCACTACTGTGATCTATTATTACATTTTAATTTCTTTATAACAGTAGATTTCAAACAACACTTCAAAACTTATCAAGAATTTAGAATTTCTTTCCAAGAAACTACCAACAGTTTCAGATCTGCCCATGTGACTGAAAGTCCTTCAAGATTTTGAAATGAAATCAACTAGGAACAACTGGTACAGAGATTTGAGAGTCACCACTCACACTTTGTGAGAAATAAAACACAATTAGTCACTTGACAAATCTGAACCAGACTTTCAATGTAGGAAAAACTTGCAGATCATTATTATCTTGGAAAGAAAATATACTTTATAAATGAATTCTTGACTCTGAAACTTTCTCAACAGTATTTACAAACTGGACTGATTGAAGATAGACCTATGATAGTCATAGAACAAAATTTTCATCCAATTTTACAACATATTGCTGATAATGAATAAAGCTTAACTAGGGAACATGAAAC
This sequence comes from Cupressus sempervirens, assembly GCA_028749045.1. Taxonomy (NCBI): domain Eukaryota; kingdom Viridiplantae; phylum Streptophyta; class Pinopsida; order Cupressales; family Cupressaceae; genus Cupressus; species Cupressus sempervirens. The sequence continues at coordinate 477,416,038 of CM053787.1, forward strand.
TTTAGCAAGGAAAAGGAACACATCTTGCTACATATTTTTTGTATCCAATCTATTTCATGGCAGAGATTTGGTTCTTTCTAAATGCAACTCCCCAGCAAAGTCGCCATTTTGTTGGTGTTTGAAAATGTTACCCATTTCCAATTACCCTGATGAGAACAAAGCACATCTAGGGGCAGATAACTCCCATTTTCAACATGCCCATTTAGACACTGGGCCAACTATAAGGCTATACTCCTTCTGCACTTCAGGCTCTGCAAAACCTAGGCGGGTGAACCTATAGATTCTTCATATGGTACCAGTTATCAAAGCATACACTGAATCTATTAAGAAGATGAAAACCCCTTATATCTCCTAGTGGCTTATGAAACAACACAGATTCTCCAATAGCTAGGTGCAAACCTATATTATTCATAAACTGAGTGAGGGTTAAAAATTTTATGTCCACTTCAACATGAAGGGAAAATGATTGATTCATATTAAGAAAAGACAACATGTCTAATATGCAGCAAAAACTTGATGATCCTATAAATGACCAGTGCCTTATCCATTAGGGCAATCCTATACTCCAGAATTATGCATCCTTGAACATCACTCAACATATGGCATATGTAGAAACATTCATGTTCGGTCTATTCACCTTATGAATTAGACAACAATATCCAATATAACCCCATACTTTCACACATCCTTGTTAGTAAATTTGCAACCTTGTCTGAAACCACAAGAAATTATATGACTCCTTGAGTCAAAGGAAAGCAAACTTCAAACATACAACTAGGCAATTGCAATTAGGTTCAAGATCTTTGTTCTTGAACATATAAAATTACAAATTCAACAAGATAGGAGATAGAATTAGATTGAAATTCAAAACCTTCTACACATTGTATTTATCTCCTTGAAATAAGTACATTAGGAATGCATAAAACAAGATACAAGATCACACTACTGTATCAAAACTATCTATAAAATCCATATGCTGTTCATACAAGATATGATGGGTGTATGGCTTTCATAGCCTGAGCAGAGCTCTAAGAACTGGAAAATAGAAAACCAACCCACTTTAGAGAAAAAGAAAGAATATGTATGGAGAAGGCAATTCCTGGATTCAATATATAGCTGACAAGTGTCCCTTCAGAATTCCTTCCCTTGAAGATCAAAAACCTCTTCCTAACTTCTTCTAACTGAAAATCAAATCCTTTCATTTTGGCTCATAAAATATCTCAAAATGTAATCATGAAAGGATGTAACTGATTTTGGAGTTAAAATGAATTCACCATAAAAGTGAAAATCAGTTATAAAGTGGCCTTCAGAATGCAATGTAACCTTTTATGCTTGTTTTCTCCACAATCAAGCTTTACCAAGCCTTCAAAAATGCCCTGTAACTAATTTAGATGCTCAATAATCAAATCTTCTCTTTCTATTACCAATGCCACTTTTTTCACAAATTGACCTGTAGCTCAAACTGGTAAGCACCTGTGTAGAATTTGACTCCAGAAACAAAAAATTCAGCTCTTCCCAATTTTGATGGTATACTGGAGCGCATATCTAGCCTCTCGAAAATGTCCAGAATCTCAATTTGAAAATCGCTCTTTTGGCCATAAAAATTTAGGTTTGAAACTCAATTTGATTTTAAATTTCAAAAATTTAATATTCTTTAAAGTCAAAACTTTACATTTAAGACCTTTTTAAATTTAAAATGAACATGCACGTATCCTTTTGAAAGACATTTTAAAATAAATTTTTTTAAAACCATTTTATTTTTCCCTTTATGCCTCCATCTGGGTCAACAGGCTTTGACCATCCTTTTTCCACGTATCTGCATTTGATTGGCCAACCATTGTTCTTAGATGCCACATCAGCACCGCAGGGACCAAGTGCCACGTGTCGCAAATGCACTTCCTCGCATTACTTAAATTCCTACAACTCCATTTTGTGGGGATGCGCAGACCGTTGGATCTCAACATGTGGCAAAACACTGTGCCTCCATCTTGATCTGCTCGTCCTTGCCATCACATCACCCACAGTGCCACGTGGCGCCCAGGCGCATCCCATAATTATTTAACTACCTCGCAGCTTATATTGCGGGGAAGCGCCGTTCGTCCATCTCTGCCATGTGTTGATATCTCAGCCCTCATCACCACATTAGCGTGCGTGCATGTTTGTTTAAAATATGTCTTTCATACTGTGCCAGCTGTTGTCGTCATGACTAAGTCAACGAGGAGGGGCCCACCTCACAAGCGCATTGCATGCCTTTGAAAAGGCTTGTCTTTATTAGACATTATGGCTCTGTGTAAGTTTATATTTAAACAACTAAAAAAAACTTCCCACAAAGAATATGGGATAAAACCTTAGCTTGTTTTCCTTCATGCAGCTTGTTTTTTAATGCCGCCCTTGCTACTACTGGCATCAATGTTCAACAAAGAATGCAATTTTTGGCCCTATTCTCGTTTTCTGAATAATCCACATTAAACCCAGCCATATCATCTACCTTTCGCTTTGTTTGCAAGATTATGGATGCCTCCAATTTTGCATGAGTTTCCATCTAATTTTTTGCCCGTTGCCTTCTTCACAATGCGCGACTATTTTCTTAGTTACCTGCTAAATGTGTGTGTTCTCTGTTTGTTCCATATTATGTTTTGATTTCAAAACATGGGTGCTCAAAACTTGTGGCGCTCCCATTACAGGGAATCCAATTCTTGATCTAGAAGCTGAATGCATTCTTGAATTGTATCTATATTTTCAAATGCCTCTTCAAGTTCAGAACGAGACCCTGTGTTTGCAAATATTTCATCCCGAGATATCTTCATCTGTTTGACATTGCGCAATAACTAATTTTCTTCCCGTAGAGGCATACTCTCATGCTTAGTACGGTATTGCATCTGGTATATCTTATCATCATAATCCTCTACCGAGCTTGCATTCCTTATTCTATTCAAGGTTAAGCGAAGAGATTCCATATCCTGTCGAGCAGCCTTTTATGCACATGTGCTTACATTCTCCAGCCTGGGTGGCTTCACTTGGTAGATTCTTCATTTTGGAACCAACGGCTCCCTTCTAACTGCATTGATGTTGGCTCTTCATGGCTTCTTTGACAACGTTTTTTTTTACTTACAACCCTAGTCTACTTCAATGACATATTTAAGTGCGGGGCTTTTTTTTGTAGTGGACGGCTTTCTCTTGCTATTTGGCAGCTTTTTAATCCTTTGATAGCAGGAGCCTTTCATTTTGGCGTTTGTATTTGCTGGAACATGGCTGCTCTGTTCGTCTACTAGCGGCTTCTTTTTTCAACGTTGTGGTTAAACTCAAATTCATTCACTGTGAAACCTCCTGCAAACTCCAACAAACACCCCTACATTACGTGGAAGTCCTCCTTTTTGGCCTAATCTACCTTGCTTTGGAGATGGCGTGAGAAGAGCTCACTTGAAAATCTGCGGGTTTTGCTTTTTGATTGGCGCCTTTGTTCAACTGTTGATTGCCCATGTTACTGGCATTTCCTTTCTATTTGCTCTGAGCTCTTTGATATGCTATAGCTTCTTCCATGTAGATTTTTCTTTGTTCCTGCGGCTTAGAATACACCAGAGGCTCAAAAGATTTAACTAAACAAGGTCCCGATTACATGTAGACCACTAAATCAAGTAATTTGCATTTAGTCAAAACACCAGGGATCAATACAAGGTAAAGGGAACAAAGCTTTATGTAAAGGTTGGAGTGAAGTTATTTCCCATTAGAGTAGGCCTAGAGGTTTGTATGATTTTATGCTCTCAATGCTCAACAAACCAAATTAAAGCACAAAGGAGCATCGATAGAATTAGAATGAATTTGAGATCATTGGTCAACACTATCTTTGACAAGGGACAGAAGAGAATTTGAGCTCTTCTACAATGTATTCTATCTCTATTACAATGTGCCTAGGGTAGATATTCAAACCTCCTGCTAATGCCTCCATTACATTGCTGTAACCTCCTCAATTTCACTCATCTTTACTCTAACTTGGTTTTCACTTATAAAATATTGTAATCTTGTCATTCCAACCAAGAGCCATATCTTTTACAAACTATATAAAAGCCATATTTTATACACCCTTTGAAAAGATAAACTGGAGTACAGAGCTCCTCAATCATAGCAATGGAATTTTTATGGATCAAACCTTTTATAATCAACATTTTATCATTAAATTCATTGACAACTCTAATCATGTTTCTTGTTACTCCCCTTCCTTTCATCAGGTACCTTGTTCTGGCTGATATATATATATATATATTCAAAAAGTAGGTCCTCATAACACTCTTTTAGTTGACTCGTGGAACATGAAGCAAGTTTGACAATATATATTCATCAAGACCGCACAAAGTCGATGTCATTATAGTCATTTGTTTTGAAACATCATTAATCCTCTCAGGTGCCATAAATCTGATGAAATTAGTCGGGCTCCAAAGTGGGTCCGGCTAAAAAATTTTCATTTTTGAACAACAGATACTTCAAACTAATCCATTGACCTTCTCAGATTGATTGGAATCAAATTCAACTGCTAAACAATCGATTTGAAGCTCATTCTACATAATCTACCAACTGTGATTTTCTACTAACAGGTCTTGTCAGTTGGCTTTAAAAACTAATCCAAACACCTGATCGAGCTCTGAAAACTGGCACATTGATTCTTTATTCCACATACCTTTACCTTGTCAAATCTCATCTCATGACGAATTCAGAGTCAAAAGGCATTCGTTGTCAAAGCTGACCTCTTAAAATCACCTGCAAGAAAACATGTTAGAAAACAATAAATTGGGTTTGGATTTGGCCTGGAACATTGGGAAAATGGGCACATGGGGAAACGAAAACTGGGGCATTAGTTCTCTGTCATGAGGACAGTATGAATATGCAATTTAGGCTCAAAAAAAATAACTGGGCGCAAATGGCGGACGTTCAAAGTAGGCTACTTGGAAATTTGCAGACTGGACATGTTGATAGAAAGCATTTTTTACGAATGGAATGACCCTAGAAAAGTGTGCAAACGGATTCGTCAAGATTTGAAAACTGACACACTTAAAGTAGTTTCAGTGGAAAATATAGGGGAATAAACCATTTAGTCCTACCAATCACGGATTAGGAGTTATAATGCCACGAACAGGGGTACTGACAAATCTGTGAATACTGACATCAGTAGAACTTCAAAAATTCCATTTGGAATTGCGTTTGAAAATTGATCAAATGGATTCGTCAAGAATTGAAACTTGAAACATGACAAATCTCTGATGTCTAAAATGCAACGCAAAAGGAATTTTAGCATTTTGGTCAACTAGTCAACAATTATAACTCGTCAAACAGGGCTTCCCAGAATTATGAACATTTTGCAAATGTGTGAAAACAGTAACTGACCAACTTTGAGGGATTCAAAACCTAGCCAAACGGACTTGAAATGACTTGAAACCTAAAACATAGGTTCTCGGGTATGGACACTAGATAATCTCAAAATGGAAAGTCATGACACATTTTTGGGTGCAAGATATTTATTGGCAAACATAGCCTCTTGTCGCTATTTGACACTTAAGTGAAAATGCAAAATTGATACTAGCTCAAAATAGAACTTTGCCAAATGACTCGAAATGACAATTGAACTTCATGGAATGCTTAGGTAGACTGAATGAAAGGTGTTAGAAACATTAAACACCTCACAGGCCTTAAGGGTACAATCGGGTACATTTGCATTTATGGGGCTTTCATAGGCTTGACTTGATTCAAAATTTTAAATGGTCGCTCTGAATTAGAATGCAATTTTGAGCACCAACACAACCCATGATCAATTTTGACTTGGATAAGGGAATAAAATGTTTGGAGTTTTCATACACTATAATGGCACCTATAAGGTCCCATCAAGAATCAAGCATCGAGCTTCTTCAAAGTACATTTGAACATATCAACATTAATCCCTTGTTTGATGAACCACAACCAATGGAGGGAAACAAGACTCTTCCTAAGTATCCCAAAAGGATGTTAAGACTTGATCTCAATCACATGGTCCAACAACAAGACATGCCAAAGGGACTTGTGCTCTAGGGATGCCAAACATACCTCCTTTGGAGGAAAATCAACAAAGTACACCTTTTCTCCTAACTTTACCAAGTGTTATGACATCAAATATTATAGAGCCTCCCAAAAGTACACCATGTGAAACATCAACTGCAACAATCCCTATTGATGCACAAAAGAAAAGTCTTATTGACATTACACCTATTCCAAAAAGGAATGCACCTTATTTTCAAGTTAATATGATGTCCCAAGGAGAAACCTCTAACACACAAAGGTGTCAAAAAAATAATACCAACATAACCAAGTACCAACTTCCTTGACAAAAACAACCTCAAGGACATGACCATCTACCCTGACAACATCAACAAACAATAGTCCAAGGAGTTAATGTTTCCAACACACATTCAACATATCAATAGCAACATCAACCACAACAGCAACAACCTCAAGTGGTACAAGCATCCAACATCCCCAACACACACTCCAATGTAAATCCACTTGACTTACATTCAATGTATCAACAAAAATTCCAACAAAAACAAGCCATGTTTGCTAAACAACAAGAGCAACTCAAACAATAGTTAGAATACCAAAGACACCTTGTGCAAAAAATTGTGTACTAGCAACATCTATTATAGCAACAACATGTACAACAACAACCCTAACATATACCTCTACAACAAAAATCACATACATTGTCTCACATGCAATCAACAGAGGTATCCCAACAACAACCAAAACAAATGGCGGCACAACAACACATGGTACATCAGTTGTAGTTGATACAGCAACAAGTGCCGCATCAAATACCACAATGAGTACCCCAACATGTGTCACAATAGGGACCCTTTTTTCTTTGAGGTACTAACATACCTCCACCACCTAGTGATACATCAACATACTCATTAGACATATAAATTTCAGAACTAAGTAGACAAAGCTCCTGCCACAACAAATGGTCTACTCATAGGCACAAAAGATTTGAAGGGAAAGCTGTCATGCAAAACCCTAATGAAGAGAAATTGCAACAATTCAAACTTGACTTTCCAAAAAAGTCGAGGCATTGGGAGTCCAAAAGAAATAGGCTCTATATACAAAAAGGGACCTACATCCTAATCCATTTGACAAAAGTCTATATATGACTCCATTCCCAAAACACTTTGAGGCTCCAAGGTTTGAAAAATACTGAGGAAAAGCCAACCCTGTTGATCACATTTGGGAATTCTATGCCTCTTGTACCAAAGTTAATGATGATCCCACTTACCTCATGAGATTATTCCCCCATTCTTTAGGTGGTCCCACACTCGAATTGTACTCCAAACTTCCTAGTACTATCAAATCTTGGTTAGAGCTAGTAGACAAGTTCATCTCCCAATTTTCCTTTAACATTATGAATGAGGTGACACTTTCCAATTTGTTCTCAACTAAAAAAAAGATGGGAGAACCATTCATCACATTCCTACTATGTTGGAGAAGCTTAGTCATTCAATGCTCACTAGACATTCTTGAAGAACAACAAGTTAACTTGTGCATTGAAAATTTATTCCCTAACTTAATGCATTAACTTAAAATCAAAAGTCCAAGCACCATTTCTAAAGTAATGAAAAAAGGGGCTAGCATTGAAGATGCTCTTATCCATAAGGGAATACTCAAGACGAACAAGGAAAACACAAACACCAACTCATCTAATGACAAGGAAAAATTCTTCTCCAAGAACAAGAATGTGACCAATGATGGCATTATCGATGCACATACAATTAGCATAGCATAACCTCAACTAACCTTGAAAGGTGCAAACCCTACAAGTTCACAAACTCCCAATCAAACACCACCTCCAAAACAAAAAACTAAGACTTCCATTTAGGATGGACCTTGAAGACATCCTAGAACAAAAGATAGAATATTCACACCATTGGGCATACCTCTTGAAATTGCACTTAAATAATTACTCAGCAATAAATTCTTGCAGTTATCCCTAATCGAAGATGAGCCACTGATTAAATCTTCTTTGTGGGATGACAAAAAATGCTTTGATTACCATTGCACCAAAGGACATAAGACTTCATCATGCTTCCAACTAAAGCATGCAATACAAGACCTTATTGATGATGGTGTAATCATAGTTAATCCATCACTGCTAGCATCCAAGTCTAATCAGACTATCTTCAAAGATCCTTTGGATAATCATGACAAAGAGAAACCTTCCAGTTCGAAATCAAACTCACAAGGTAATGTGAACTACACACGCACTAGATATGACTACATCATTAACTATTTCAATGAGCTAGATTTTTTCATATCCAAATTCATGTTAATGGATAAAGACCCTTGTTGTGTTGTCACTACATTTCATACCAAGATCATTCTACTTGGTTCCCCATCTAGACCTACTACTTCTACTAGACCTACACCCTCTAGCATACCCATTGCTCCTACTTCATCTGATTATAGCCTTGTTGAATAGCTTAGCAAGACCCCTATGAAAATATCCATCTTGGACCTACTACATGCATCTCCCCAACATCAGAAGATGTTGGATCAAGCCCTTAAAGAGTTAGTAGTCCTAGATAACATTGATGTTTCCCAGTTTCAAGCCATGGTGGGGAACGTATCTGCATCACAACATATCACCTTTTCACCTTGAGATATTCCTAAAGACAGACCCAACCACAATGATCCTCTTCACCTGGAGATCTTTCTCCATAATTTTAAGTTTATACATGTCTTGATAGATGGAGAAGTAGGACTAAACATCTATACTCTTCAAGTTGTCAAAGGTTTTGGTTATACTAAGGATGATGTGGATCCCTCTCAAAGAATCACAATAAAAGCCTATGATCATGTGAACACTTCTCCAAGGGCATCATCATATTACCCATTAGAGTTGGTCCAACTACTGAAGATACATTGTTCTAGGTCATAGATATTGAAATGAATTCAACATGATACTAGGATGCCCTTGGCTTCATGCCATGAAATCAGTTCTATCTACATATCATCAATGTTTGAAGTTTTTCTATAACAATGTGGAGGTTACCATTCTTGGTGATCCAGATCCTTCCTAGTTTTGTGCTAATCTAAGAGATGCTTCTACATACCAAGTCCTAATAAATAATGAAGCACAAAGCATAGATTCCTCTAAATATGTGGATGATAATTTAATCCTCAATAAGGCCATGGAAAAGCTAAAGATTGAAGACAACGGGTGTGGAGAATACATTATGTCTCAAGTATTCACCATTAGGGAGTCACCACTTTCTCCCCAATCTTATGGTAAATCAAAACTATTGCAAGACCAACACTCTATGATCGGTACACAAAAGGCCACTTCTATCAATGAGAATACATCTGTATGTATTGAGAAAGCAAAAGAAGAACAAAAACCCACTTTGATATCTCCTTGCAAGTATGTACCTACCTTTATTATCATGAAAAAAAAGGTTATGATGGATGTAGTTTTCTTGGATGTCAAAAACAAGGAATAATTGAACCTATCACTATAAAAGGACAACCTCCTAGTTTGGGGCTTGGATTCAAACCATTGCGAATAGGTTCTCCTATTACTATGTTACCTATAAGAATATGGATATTTTGAATAATGAAAAGGAATCTAAGGATATATAACCTTAAACCAATAGTCCTCTAGCTTCTAAGCATGACACCAATGATACCACTAAACCAGATATCCATATCTATACCTTCAACCAAAGCCCATTCAACACTGATGATGACAACCCCTCAAATTATCCTGAACTATTGGACTGGGAGAATTGTGGACCACTGATCTTTGATCGATTTGAAAATGATGATGCTCTCATAATAGACTTTGAAATCTATGAAGGCATTAAAGTTGGTGATCATAAAGAAGCAATTTCTCCTAAAGTGAACACATTGGCATATTTTAGGGAGTCAATTCCATCTTTCATATGCAAAGTTGAAAGGAAAAAATGGCAAGAATAGGTTTCTTGGTGAAAAATGAATGATGCCATTAGACCATGAAAGATCAAAAGCTAAGCAACTGCCAAGGATACAAAGTAAACAAGTTAATGCCATGAATATTGGTTTACAATGTTCAACATGCCAAAAAATCCTTTTGAGTTCTCTCAATTATCCTCCATGTGGGAAGTCATTGATCTCAATCCTCCCAATCCTTCCTTATATCCAACTATTTATCCCCCAATTCTACTACATAATTTGTCCAATAACCAAAATACAACTCTATCCAATGAGCCTTTGAGCACATGATCATCAGTGACATCCCACACAACATATCCATTGAGCCATTTATCCTTAGATTCCTTGATTTTCAAGAGGTAAACATTGTCTTACATATGGTACATGATGGTATTTCTCAAGGTCTTTCCAGTGGTTTGATCTTAGCTACAGACTTGGATCAAATCCTGCATAGTTATGGTCAATTGTGGGTCCTCAGATTATCAGCTAGTAGCACCAAAAACATATTTCTTCTTAACATTCATCAACAAAATTCATTTGATTCTATCTAAAAGTCTTGAAAAAATATTTTAAAATGGCAAAAAGTCCTCTAAAAATAAATTAAAAAAAGCAAAAAGCCATGAAAAAGGAAAATAAAAAAGTGAAAAAGGTCATGAAAAAATGGATGCCTTGATGAAAACCTAGAAAAAAGACATTTTGGCATGAAAATTTGAGTCAAGAGAAAAATTTCATCCAAAAGTGAAAACCTAGCAAACAAGCACCGTGTGTAATCAGTTGTTTCTCTTCCATCTATTGGGATCCCATCTATTTTTTTTTTCCATTTTGTCATTCCCTAATCATATCATTCATATTGCAAGACATCCCTGGTCTCCTATCATGGCCCACAAACTTGTTAATATTCATTGTTAGCTTACCTAAAGCATCACCAGTCTATACATACTTTGTCTTTGGCCTTTGTACATAGTCTACATCTTGTTTGGGGGCATATTTCCTACAGAGTGCATGAGTTTGAACTTGAACTGGGGGCATATCCCTAAGAACTTTTTATCCATTGGACTTATTGCATAATAGATTAGAGATAACACCTGTATATGCTTTATATGATCTTAAAAAAAATCCTAAAACTTCAAATACAATCCTAAAAAAATCTAAAAAATTCAAATATGATCCTAAAAAAATTCTAAAAACCATAAAATGTCATTGAACAAATTCACTAAAAATCATAAAATGTCTTGATAAAAGCACTAAAAATCATAAAATGCCTTGAAAAAATCCATAAAAATGATAAAATGTCCTGAACAAATCACAAAAAATCATAAAATGTCCTGAACAAATCACTAAAAATTGTAAAATGTCCTAAAGAAACCAATCACACAAAAACATCAAATATCCCCAAAAACCCAAAAAATTCACAAAACCCATCAAAAATTTGTAATAAACCTTGTACATAACCATCCCTTTTGCATAAACATTCACACTTTTGTAGATTGAAATTTAAAGCACTACACTTTGAAGACAATCACACTATCTAAGCAATGTGAACTAACAATAAATCTACTGTGTTACTATGATCCTATCAATTGAATCAACAATCACAATCATCACATGATCAACTTATCAAAAACTATATAAAGACCTCAAACACTAAAAAGAAAGTAATAATGGACAAGAATAGTTATTGGCTCACACTGTTTAGTGAGTGATTTATTTTTGCTTCTTTTTTTCTTTGATCATGTTCCTATGCTACTCAATGATATAAACTAATCTATGAGAGTAGTTGAGATGGTTTATGGTCATTTTTATTATTATTTTCTGTCTATTACAATGTACCTTTGAGAGTCTAGGGAATGTATATATGCCTTAGGAAGGACAAGGTCATTTTCTATTTGCATCATGCTTGTTTATGCAAAATGTTTGCATTTTGCACTCTGGCCCTTTATGCCATTATGCATTGCATTCCATTTGCCATATCAAAATAAAAATCCATTTGACATATAGTGCACTTTAAAAAAGAAAAAGTCTTCTCATCATACTAAAAATTCCTCATCTCATCTCCTCCATCTTCTGTGTGTTCTTCATCTGCTACCTTGCATCTCATTCTCGACAAATTGACCTATCATATGCATATCTCATTCAATTTCTTGAGGGGGCACCCATATATTAATAATTTCTACTAGGGCATTTTGTTAAGGCCTCCTCATTAGTGTTCTTTGATACAACACTCTAAATCACATTGTATCAAAGAGAGGTGAAATGCAGATGCTCAAAAATGGTTCACGTCTACAGTTTGATCAAACCAAAGCTCCATTTGACATATAATGCACTCTTTGATGGAAAAAGTTTTATCTCATTCTAATTGGTCCTCATGTCATCTCTTTGGTCTTCTTTCATTCATATCTTCATTCACCACCATGATAATGTATTCTAATACACCAAATCATCTTCATCTTGCATTCCCACATTCCTACATCATCCTACACTATTTGTCAACCTTCTAGGACTTTACACCTAGTGTAGCCTCACTCTAACTTTTGTTTGACCAATATTGACAAAATGTGACAATGTTTTACTGATTTCACTCATGTTATGAAATATTTCTATCATTTTGGACATGCACACATAGTTTCAGGTCATTCTTAGTCTAGTCGGGCTTTTTTTGGCCCCCAGAGCCTTCTAAGGTGCAGTTTGCACTTTTAGAGTGCATTTGGGCTTCCAAAGTGCACCATGGGTGCACTTGGTACTTTCATAGTTCAATTGGTCTTACCAAGTGTGCATTGGGTGCACTTGGGTGCGTTTTGGGTGCACTTGGGGAAGTAATGTGCCCAGAACTACTCCCTAACCCCTTTGTTACACTATGGAGGTCATAGCTTTTGCATTTCAACTTTGATTTATGAACCATCAGTTGCATTGGATTTTTATCTTCAGTGTGAAGAAATTGAGCTATCATTTTCATTATTTGGTCACTATCTTGAGTAGTAACCCTTGAAAATACTCTCAAACCCCTAAATTGACATCACTTTTCATACTAATTCATCCCATTTTCTCATTCCACTAACTCTAATATTTTAGGTAACTTTATTGTATCTCAATAGTGTTTATCATCATTCATATCCTCTTTCATAATAATTTCACATAATTTTGGAACCATTTCAACATCATCATAAATCATATCAAATCAATTCACAACCATTTCAAATCAACTCAAAATCACCCAAAATCAACTTAGAATCACTTGGAATCAGTCCTAGTCAACCTAGTACATGTCAAAAATCCCAAATTGATCATCATTTATCCAATCCTAGCCATTTTTGTGGCTTTTAGTGCCTTGGAAACCTATCAATCTATCAAATCTTATCAATCTGACCATAATACTATCATGGCTCTCAGTGCTAGGTCAAACTATCATTCACATCATCTAATTTTTGACATTGTCAAATCTCTCAATGTTGGATCATAACATTTTCAACCATTTAATAACATTGGTAGTGTTTGTCAATGTTATTATGATCAATCCTATCAGCCAATCTCAATCCTATAGCATTTTACAATGCCAGTTAAATGTTACGTATCTTTAGTTCATATCATGTGTCCTTGGCATGTTATCAGTTTTGATCAATTGATAAATTTGACCATGGCTTTGGTCTATCCACCATTATATTTGTCAATCTCCATTATCGTCATATTTCATCCAAGGATACTGTTGTACTTATTTAATCAAATTGGCCAATCATATACTAATTTTCTCTATAGGATTAAACAACCCATAATTTAATCCTAAGTCATTTCACTAATTATTCTTCTTAATTAACCTTCTCAATTAATTTATATTTTATTAATTAATTGGTTCATCATCTGAAAATCATGGAAATTCTTAATTTCATAAGTCATATTTTCCTCCATTAGTTCCATTTTCACTAATTTCTATTTGTGTGGAATAATGGGATTTTAATTCAAATGTTCCACAACATATTGACATCATCATGACACATGAATGGGACATCTCATGGATTCTCCTTTGACACTTGGCTAAGATATGTCATAATTAAATATTCTTATTCTCTTATGCACATCCATATTTGGCTTCTATTGTAATAGATTCTTGGCTTTAAGTGGGTTTGAGGTGTCATATGATGCGTCATAGATTCTCTTCCATCTTTAGCCAAGTTTGACTTCCAAGCATCATACAATCCTACATTTGGCATCTTGTGTCATATGCATCATGGATTCTCCAAGGAATCTCTAGGCATGTCGCATATCCAAGTGACATTCCAATGCTCTCATCTTCCATGTTGATTATAAAATGAGCATTCTTCCTCACATTTCCAATCCCTAATTCTTAAGTCTTTTCAAGTCCCTGGTTTCTTTATATTTTCATTCCATCTCTCACACTAAAATCACATCTTCTAGTATTCTCATAGCATTATCCATTTCTTAGGCTTTTTCTTCAATATTGTATGCACTATAGGTAATTTTGGAGCTACATCACATAGAGAAAAAAGGACATGGGAGCTACAAATAAAAGAGGGGGTTTCTAACCTTGTGTTGCTTCTTTTTGTTTATTTGGCTTTCATGGTACACTAGATGGTGTCAATGTATGTTTAGTGAGCTTGTGATTTTCTCATAGTATGTTAGACATTAGCCCATTTTTTTGGTCCTACACTACCAGGGTTAAAAGGAGTTGTTAGATGATGCTAAGTTGTCAGGTGGCCTAGGATATGCGTTGCCTTCATCACTTGATCACATGACTTATTTGATTGACCTGTGTTAGAGTTATAAAGGCATGATTCATTTATATCACATAGTCATCCCATGTAAAAAGTAATTTTAGGTCAGAGCAGTGACGGTGCAAGAGTAGTTAAGTTTCAGTCTTTGCAAGGTCGTGATAGTTAGTAAAAAATGTCAAGGAAAAGCCACATAGTTATGATAAAAATTTGTTCGATCAATCACATGCATTTGATTATGGTCAAAAGGAAAGATGGTGAAGCTGTGATTATATAATATGGTTAAAGTAGGGAGACTTTTTAGGGTGGTGAAACATGATAATATGACTAGTTCATGTAGCGACCACTATGGATTGACTCCATGTTGATCAATGATATGACTAACTTGGTGAGTTGATAATAAAGGAAGTGACTCTTTGATGGAATATCTGATCTTTTCAATCTATTTCAACCACTTTCATCATTCTCCATGTCTAATAAATGAAGAGAGACAATCCATCATTGCCTGTTGGTCAATCTAATTAGTCAAAATGATAATGGCCATCATTTCTCTCTTCTCAAGGGCTTTGTTTGGCGAATAAGTGATTTTTCCTACATTTGGATGTGTGCCATGATCAGATCTTTCCCAAATTTGTAGTGAATACTCTCTATCATCTTGAATGTGGTTGTTGAGTTTTTCCTTAGGTACATCCTAATAGTAAAGGAACCTGACCTTCTCCAAAGACTCAACCTCATTGTTCAAGTCCCACATGTTGGAGGTTGTTTCCATGTTTCACAAGGTTGTCCTTAGTAAAAAACTTTGGACAAGGGTGTAAACTTTTGTGACCATAATTTTTGGCACACCTAGTGGGATAGACTCTTGAAGCTTTATAAGTTCACTGGTGTCAAAAAAGAAAAGTTTCAATATGTGCTAAGAAGATAGTACTAATCTTAGTATTTTAAGGCCTTCAAGATGTTCATTTTCAAATACTTCAAAAATTTATCCTACAATATGTTTAGTTTCTAGTCCAAGTTTTTGTGATTCATGCCCAAAGCTCACAAAAGGGCATCTTCGAGAGATAAGCTCCAATATTCAAAGCTTTCATTTTCAAACCCCATAAAAAAGAAATAGATTGTCTCTATCACTAGTCAGGAGTATATTAGTAGCACATACACCTACAAGATCACTTTCCACTCCTCCTATTGATAGATTACAGCCTAGGTTTCCATCTTCTTATATAAATATGTCATTATTCCATATGAATTTCCCTAGGGCACATGCATTTTCCACCTTTAGTGGTGGGAGTCCTCTGCTTTTGGCTCAAAGACATGATATTCTAGTGTCATCTCTGAAAAGTATACCTAATTTCATTGGTGAATCTTCTATCTCTCCTGAAGAACATATTCAAGAGATTTCAAATCTCTATAATATACATGGTATAACAGAGGATGATGTTTCTATTAGGCTTCTAGCTTTATCCTTAAAGGGAAAAACCCCACAATGATATAGAGGGTTGCCTCATAACTCTATTACTGATTGGGATGGGTTAGGTGTGGGACTTTGTAAGTATTTTGAGGATAAAAGTGATCACCTATCACTTTTAGATAAACTAACAACCATTAAGAGAACAACCCATGAATGTATGATAGAATTTAATTATAGATTTTAGAAGACATGAGAGATAATACCCACTATAATAATTCTTTCTCTAGGTAATGCATTCTTGTATTACCTTAGAGCCTTCAACAATGATATTGCTACCACTTTGCTATCTATAGGAGGGGACACTTTACCAAATTCTTATGAGATTGCCATAAGAGAAAAAAATACCTTGATACAAGGAGGGAAGTTATCTCTAAGGCCTCCAATTCCCTTCTTTCTTTACATGCCCAATCATTAACGTAGTGTATCCACTATTCCTACTTCCTCTACAAGTGTATCCACTATTCCTACTTCATTAACGTAGTGTATCCACTAATGGAGTTGATAAGATTGAGACCATGATGCAAACATTGATGCAGAATATGGAGAAGAGGGTGTAGGATCAAGAAAAGAAAATGGAGGAGAATAGTGCAGTAATTCAAAAAAAGAGTAATGAGTTAGTGGTTGTGAAGAGGCAACAAGATAAAATTAATAAGCCTTCCCAAATTTAGTATCAAGGTCACATACATAAAAAGTCCTCAAACTAGAGTCATGTCCCCTATAATTAGAATAAACCTATTGACAAAACCCATACTATGAATACCAACCTAAATAAGGCTTTAGTCCCTCAAAATAATCTTGCTCAAGATCGAGATTTTTGCCCTTCTTGTGACTACTCCTATGGATATTGTGTGTTAGAGGGAAAAGTATTATTTGACATTAACTACATAAGAACAAACAATAGATCAACAACACAATCCTAATCAACCTATTGATTCTTCTCATCTGCAATAGTAAGGTGATTGTTTCTTCATGAAACAACAGGCAGAGGAACATTATAATGTAAACTAGGATTCCTTTGCTCACAAAATTAGGAGCAAAAGAAGATCCATTGATGATTTTATTCATCCCCTTCTGAATTAGGCCTCAACATCAAGTGCAATACCTCATGTATAAGTAGTGCATCAACAACATAGTACTAATTAGCCTACTAATGCTCCTCAATGACAAAGGAAAAATGGGTAAAAGTACAAAGTTGTGTCACCTTTCAGGCTGACATATCAGAATGACTAAATTTGAGTATTTTTCTCTAAAAATCTATTTTTTTTAAACATATGATCTAGATAAATTCATTCTAGCTAAATTATATATGGTCTCACACTTTTGCAATTGGAAATGTCTATTGAATGCATGTTTTATAATAGTTTGTATCCAATTACTAAAGAAATAAATTATTTTAGAAAAGTGACATTTCTATAACTCTAACTATTTTACATGATATTTTTTTAATAATATATAAGCACCATTTTATAGTGCTCAAAGTCAAGAATATTCTCATATAGAGTTTATAGTTGTAATACCCCAAAATTGGCTTATTGCCATCTCAACCAATTCTGGTCTATTTTGGTTAGCCCTAAAGCCCTATTTCATTAGGCAATTCTCTTCTGATTTTTGCTACTTGACTTAATTGTCAAATGCAAAAAACCCTAATCTACATTAATCATGCTATTTATTTAATTCCTAAAAGTATTGACTTAGATTAGCTACATTAAACCCATTGATTAAGATTTGATTAATTTAAAGTGTTTATACTTTAATTAAATTAAATTATCTCCTAAGGTTAATGTACTAAGGAATTAAATTTATTTAATTTAATAATGCTCTCATTTTAATATGTAATTATTTAATTAATGGAAATATGTATTTATGAGGTCATATCTCATTTTTATTAAATTAAATAACTTTCCAATTTCATCTCGCTAGTTCAGGAATCAGAATTCCAAGTAATCTACCTTTCGAATTAGAATTGGCTTAATCCATTTATTCTCGTACTTGAGTAAATTCTAGTTAACTTTTCATTACACTTAGGATCTGAGTTAGTTAACCTCACCTACACTGGGAATCTTTCATCTTGACTCAATCTCTGCTTCAATCTTGACCATCAATTTGAGTTGATCTCAACTGTTAATTGATTTTAGGAATTCTATTTAACAGGCGTCTGATTTCTCATTTAGGAGGTTGTAATTTGAATTGCATTGAAATACTATCAAATTGCATACTCAATTACTCAATCTTGTCATAGCTTTTTGAATTATTTAGCATTAATGTCATATTAGATTAGAAATACATCCATCTAGTTTAATTCTCTTTTATTTGTTATTAGATTGAAATTCACATCATCTAGCTTAAATAAACTTTCATATTATTGCATAAAATCCTTCATATTAAAGGGTTTGGTTGCCTGCTTCATGACTTGAAAGTGAATAGGAAAAATCCCTCTAATTAGAAGGCCAGAGGTTGCTCTGTTGTACCTCTTGAATGGACAATTCAATGTTCATTCTGGGGTGATCTGGCAGGTAAGGACTATGTTGAAGTGTATGTGAAGATCCAAGGTCACATTTTTGCATATAGATTTTTGCTGCCCACCGTGTGGTAGAGAAAAACAAGTTTTCTGGCCTCATTTACCGTATTTTCTGATATTTTTGTTATTTTGTCATACCTATACATATGAAATTCCATATTTTTGAATGGAAAATCACATTTTTGTGCGAAGATTTGAGGATTTTTCTTGTTTCTCTACACTTTCTCACATGAAAAAGTGCCCCATTGCATAGTTTCTCATGCGAGACCTCATTTTCTCATGCGGGTCTATGTAACAGTTTGCCCAGATTTGCATAAAGGTTCACACAAGATCTTGCAAAAACATATTTAAAATCCAAAATTTCAATGTTGTTTATCATTTCATTTCATTTACATGTGGTCTCTAAAGCATCTTTATTTCAACTTTTCAATTTTTTGCAGCATAATAGTTGTTTATAGGAAATTTTGATGAAGATTCCTTTTTACACAAACTTTCCAAACATGAGCTAACTATATTTTTGTAGGACGTTGTCAAAGATATGATTGTTGAAGATCAATTTTTAAACCCACATCTTTTTCCTGCTTTTGAAACATAGTCTAATTAGGGCTTGTGAATCTCATAGGGTGCAAGATAGGGGAATAGGGGAGTTTCTCTTCACCACTTGGAGGTCATGACCAAGGGTGAGTTAGAAATATATAAGCCTATGAAAGATGGCATCTGAGGGAGGCAAGAAACTTAGTGGTTCTCTAGTGTGAATCCTCTTTTATGACAAGATGATGATTTCCTTTTAGGGAATCAGAATCTTTAGAAAGGATAAGTCTAGATCAATTAAGCTAAGTTGGTGATTAACGTGTTTTGTGTTTTTGGGTGAGGTAATAAGGTAGAAGAGTATGCTCTTTCCCCTTGAGGGAAATTAGAAACTTGGACCCTTAAATCTAAACCACTAGTTTGAGTCAACCCTTAGAGGGCCTGCTAGAGTGATCCAACCTCCGGGAATGACCCAAGTGAGCACACTTCTTTTGCTAGAGATTCAACTCACTATAATAAATAAGCTTTGTAGAGTGAAATAATTCAAAGCCATATTAATTTCCTCTCCTTCATTCTTGATATCACATATCAAGGGGAGGCTCTATTTGTTGCACTAGTCGGTGTCGATCCTAGTCTTGCTAAGCAAGTGTGTGCACTTTCAGATGCTGGTGTGGGCTACTGGTCTCAACTTCTCTTGTGGAGAAATTAGGGATTAATATGAATGGAAGCCAAGTAAAAACCTTTATTTAGAGGCTACCCAATTCACCTCCAAAAGGGGGCATAACCTTTGTATAGGAAGGGGGAAGAATCTCTCTTATAGAACTCACCATAGGCATGCTACTAGGCATTGGAAGGTGGTATACATGGTTAAACCCTTCCACAAGGGTCTTTATTCAGCATATATGTTATTGAGCCCTTTGAATACACCAAAAACATGGGCACCCCCTAGGGGGTGACACGACTATGTGAGGTGCATGCATGCGCATAAGTTGTGTGAAAAAGGTTTTACCTTCTCTACCATTTTTGGTTTTAGGGATAGCACATGTTTGTTATTGAGTCTTAAACATGTCCAAACCTGTTTAAACAAATTGAAGGTCAAGACTCCCCCATCACTCTAAGTTTCTTTGTCCTTAGTTTGATTGTATTCGACTACTACTTGCTTTCGGTGTCTTGTTCAAAACACTTTGTCTTGGTTGAAACCAAGTGCTATTTGAAAACTTGAAAGCCAACCTTGTAATTTTTTTAAAATCTCTCAAACAAACCAATAATTTTTATAGAACAATCTAAAATCTTCAAAGTCTCTTCAAAGTCTAGTTTCAATTGTCAGTTTGGTTTCTATTTTCATGCATATTTTACAAAATATCATGCAAGAACCTTTTGTCTTATCATTTATTCACTCAGCTCTATCCAGGTCCTTGCGTGAGTCTATATGAATCTCCACACAAGATATTATAGTCAGCATTCTATCTCACTTGTCAAATCTTAGCACTTCTTCACATGGCCTAGTGCACATCCTCTTGCAAAATTTGATTGCTGTTTTGAGTCTTTACTTGTGCCTATGTGCTTTCTCGTACATGTCTCTGAGAATCTTTGCATGACATCTTGCACCCAAACTACCAAAATTGCCTATTCAAACTACCTATGCCTTTAGTCTGGTCTATTCCCTACAACATTTTACCTCTTTTTTGTCTACAAATAGTCTACAACAGAGGCATCCTGCTTGGCTGGTGACTTGTGATCCACATTTCAACTAGTCTTATCTCTTAGTTACCTTGTTCTTGTCCTTCACTGATGGTTGTGCTTTGTGTCACAATATTCATAATCTTTGGCTATTCTAGTCCTTGCTTAGACTACTTTTACCTTAGTGTACTACACTTTTATCTCACCTTTTTTGATACTACCTTCTAGTGTGATCATTGTCTAGGTTTTTGGCTTCTTGTCCTTATCTACGATTGTGGCAACAAGAAGTGGAAATGAGTTTTATCCCCTTAGGCTTAGAAGAGGTAGAGCTAGGGGTCATAATCATGGCAGATGTCAAATTCCAATTTTTACATGGTCTATGTCTAGTTCATCTAGTGGTGAGTCTTCATGATCTCCATTACCTGTCAAATCACCTTGCATCTAGAGAACATTCTCTATAAACTTACAAAAAACTAGGAACCCCTTGTATCAAGAGGATCCTAAAACGAGAAAAGGTTTGACATGTCTAAAAAACACACCTGAATTCTTATTTAGAGGACCTTTCCAATTGAAACATATTGAAACCATTCACATTCCTACAATGGCTGATTGTGAACCTAAACATGGTGAACACAATAGACACCAAGACCAACCTAGGAATGAAAAAGAAAATTACTATTCCACTGATGAGGAGTAGGAAGAGGTGGAAGTGCTTCCTAAACACATAGAAAAGTGTCGTAAAGACAAAAACTTTCAAAAGGTTATGGAAATCCTGCTCAACGAAGAGAAAGAAAAATACTTTCTAAAACTTGCCCAAGAGGGAGCTAAGCTACCCATCATTTCAATGTGGAAACTATCATCACGCTTGAGGAGGAAACTAAAACTTCAAAACTCCAAAAACAATTGAAAATCAAGCAAGACCAACTAGCTCAGATGATGCGTGGTAAAGAAAAACCCACAAAATCATACACCTTAGACACTCTTTGTCCATTTCCATTTGACAAGAGCATAGACATACCCCCTTTTCCAAGAGGAGTAGAGTTAACTAAGTATGATAAATACTTTGGAACTACAGATCCCCAAGATGATTTGTGGGAATTTGGTGCCTTGTGTATCGAATTTATGCATAATCAAACATATCTCATGCATTTATTCCCAAGAAGTCTAGGTGGTTAGTCTATGGAGTGGTATTCACACTTGCCTCTTGGTATCAAAATGTTTGATGAAATTGCCAACTTGTTTGTCTAGTAGTATTATCATAACATTCAACACCCTGTTAACATCTAAGATTTGTGTAATCTTAAGAAAAAGTTGGGGAACCTTTCCTCACATTCCTTTAGAGGTGGAGACAACTTTATACTAAATATTCATGCATGATTCCTAAAATGGAAAATCTTGACATCTTCATTGATAATCTCACACTTAATTTTAGGTATACAGTCCAACTTCAAGGTCCATGCACCTTCAAGGACATGGTCACATGAGCTATCCAGATAGAGGAATTCATGGTCAAGAAGGGAGAACTTACCCTTTAGAAGGACACAAAACAAGGATCCACCTCTAACAAGGAAAAACCCAAGTATGTCAACAAGAATTGAGAAAATGTACATGATGGGTTGTTGAAAATGTCACTCCTAAACCTGTTAAGGTAGCTTTTAATCTCATAGATAGTCTAAATTTAGCCAAGAATGTTGAGAAATCTTCTCTTAACAATAAGACATTTGGAAATAAATCGATAAAATCATGGGCTATAGGCCCTAAATGAGAGTATACAACTCTGGGTGAACCTTTGGATGTGGTGTACAAGACCTTGCTACAAAACAAGTTCATTTCACCATTAGACAACTCTCACCCATATGACCCACAACCATGCCCACCATGGTGGAATGAAACTGCATTCTGCGAGTACCACCAAAATAAGGGACACAAAACTAGCAACTACATAAACTTACATCAGAAAGTCTAGGACATGATCGATGATGGTGATATCGTGGTAGACGAACATAAAAAGAACATGGATCACAAGGCTTTCAAGGAGCCATTCCCATCTTATGAAAAAGGAGAGAGCCCAAAACCAAAATCTAACAACAAGGTCAACTATACATACTCTAATGACAACAATGTGATCAACATGGTTGAACCTATGGATTTTGAGTATTGTGACATTATTACCATGAAGAGAAAGGAAGATAACAATAAATGCAAGAAACCATTTGTCTTGAGGGACCCTACTTCCCACACAACTAACAATTAATCTTTGCAATACTATACCAACACTGTTACATGTTCTCACACCAAGTTGGTACTCAAAGGCTCTATGCCTTCTACTCCTGATCTTGAACAAAACAAAGATAAAACCCTTGCTGGTCCATCTGGTAGAGGTGCAAAACTTGCAAAAAATTCAACAACCACTAGCTATAGTGTTCTTGATCAATTAAAATGAACTAATTCTCAAAACATAATCTTTGAGCTGCTAAAATCTCGCCTGTCCATAGGTAGATTCTTTACAAAGCCCTCACTGAGGAAAATGTTCCTCAAGATCTTGATCTTGAGTGATTTCAATCTATGGTAGGTCATCTAACCTCACCTTACTATATGTCACCCACACAATCAACCTCTACACATTGAGGTCATGATACATCAGGCACATGTCCATCGAGTACTCATCAATAATGGAGCTAGGATAAACATTATCTTCGCTACTCTACTTAGAAAATTAGATTATTTTGAGGAATCTATTGATCCTCATTGCAAGATCATTATCAAAGCGTATGATGAAGTCATGAAAAAGTCCTTAGGTCTTGTGGTGTTTCCCCTCTGTGTTGGTCCTCTAGAAAGAGATGTCACTTTTTGGGTCCTCAACATTCTCTTGGCTTTAAATATTTTTCTAGGAAGGCCATGGATACATGAGATGCACGTTGTACCATCCAGATACCATCAATACATAAAATTCCCATTTCATGGCTCTAAAGTCACTATCCCTGCAAGTACTAGCTATACCTGCAATATGCTGAAAGCTACTAAGAATTTTGTATTAGCTAATAGGGAATCTACTGATTATCATGATAACAAGCTGAAGAAAATTGAGTAGTCATTCAAGCTGAAAGAAACTGTCATGGGTGAATACCACATCGAACCAGTGATGTTATTAACAATCTTCCTAATTCTCCTTGTCATTATGGGAGACCATCTGAGGTAAAGAAGCCATTTGTGTTGACACCTCAAACCAAGTATAATGGTACTTTTGTCAAGGCTATAGTCCCCTTAGAGGATGACAATGAAAATAGAGCCATTACTACATGGCTTTACAAAGATGATACTTTGATTGAACTCATAGAATAAGCTCATGAGATCACTCCTAAGAAATATGGCCCTAGTCTTAGACTCATGAAGTGCTTTGGCTATAAGGGAACTTTTCCTATTGGATGCAATAATAACAGTCTAGTTGATCTTATCAAAGCAATATCTCAAATAAATAGAGATACATACGGTCTAGGCTTTAAGAAAGTTCCCTTCCATTTACAGATTAAAAAATGCATACTAGAGCCTGAGAGTTCATCCAGAAATGAGTCACAAGCTGAGTTTGATACTCAAAAGGATAATAGTGATGATGAGGATCCTTATCCTTATCATATTCCTCATGATCTTGCTAAATTCTTTGTTAAACCTGATGACTTTGTGCCATGTGTGAGCATTATGGATGGTATTAGTGATTCTTCTAATGATAATATTGATCCACACCATGCCCATTTAGAATAGGGAGAGTCTAGTTAGGCATTACACATTGAGTACCTCTATAAAAATCTAGATAATGAAGGAGAGTATGTCACTATCACTATTGGGGAATTCTATAGCCTGTTGCCATGTAGCACTAATTCTAAGGAATATGAATTTGACTCCCTTTCAGAAACAACTATAGATAAAGACATTGACCAAGTTCATGTCTATGAAAACTAACTCGAAGTAGGTGAAGCATTTAGGGTTATGTCAGATAGGTCTGATCCAACTAGTGTCCTCAAGTCTTTGATTGATGACATTAGTGCTCAAAGGCATTCAAACACACTTGTGGATGAAGCTACTCTAGGTCTTGAATTTCTGGTCCAAGCATTTAATAATTATTCTATGAATGCAATCAAATCCACCACTACTCTTTCAATCACATATCTTGAGCTTATAGACTAGAATTCTAATACATCTAGTGAAGTCTCCACATTCTAGAATGACTATGCTCTTGCCTACTACTTAAATGTTGTCAAACTAGTAACTTCCACCAGTGAACAAAACATCAACATGACTGAAGTTGACATCAAATATCTTAGTCATACAATAAAAAAATAGAAGGTTTGATGGTGAAAACCACATTGTGGTAGTGTTGGTACCTAAAAAAGTAAAAATAAAAGGTGTATCCAAGGGTGAAAACCTATCTGGGGCACCTACAGATGAGATATTTGATGCACTTCCTAGTCATTTTAAGGAGAGATCATTAGTGTTGATAGGTCCAACACAACTGATCAACTTGGGCATAGAAGAGAATCCTCACATGATACATCTAGCACGATCACTATCCCTAGAAGAAAAAGAGGAATTCATTAACTTCTTTTGAGAGAAGAAGATAAACTTTGCATGGACATATTTTTACATGCCAAGACTAGATCTTGATCTCATTATGCATTATTTGTCCATTGCACTAGGCATTAAACCTGTTAAACAAAAACTTTAGAAAATGCATCCTTATGTTGCATTTCTAGTCAAAGCTGAGCTAGAGAAGCTTTTGAAAGTAGGTTTAATCCATGCTATTGATAATGATGAATGGATATCCAACATTTTCCCTGTCTCCAAGCATGATAAATCTATCAGAGTTTGAATTGACTTCTGTGATCTCAACTTAGCATGTGTTAAGGATGATTTTCCACTTCCTAACATTGATATGATAGTGGTAATGATAGTAGGATATGAGATGTACTCACTCATGGATGGATTGTCTAGTTATAATCAGATCAAAATTGCACTAGAAGATCAAGAAAATTCTACTTTTACATGTGCATGGGGAACCTTCTATTCAAACATAATGCCATTTGGCTTGAAAAATGCTGGTGTTACATATCAAAGAGCATTTACTACAATTTTCCATGCTATGATGCATAAGACCATGGAGGACTACATGGCTGATACCTTGGTCAAGAGTGCAAAATATAATACTTATCTACAAGATTTGGGACCTATCCTAGATGATATGGAAAAATTTAGTCTCAGGCTTAATCCTAAGAGATGCATATTTGTTGTTACATCAGGGAGACTATTGGGATACATTGTGTCTATGAAAGGAATCAAGGTGGATCTAGAGAAAGTTATAGAAATTATGGATATGTCTCCACCCCATAATATCAATCAAATGAGAGACTTACAAGGAAGACTTCAATCAATTTGTAGATTCATCTCATAGCTGGTAGAGAGATCACAACCTTTCACCAAGACTCTACATAAAAGTGTGAAATATAATTGGAGTCAGGATTGCGAGAAAAGCTTGACACAAATAAAATAATATCTTTCTAATCCACCAATCTTGATGCCTCCTATTTATAGGAAGCCAATGATTTTGTACATCTCTGCCATAGAAACTTCTTTGGGTATCTTACTTACTCAAGAAGACAATGATAACAAGGAAATGGCTATTTATTATCAAAGTTATACATTGATCTCTTATGAGATGAATTAAACTATCATTGAGAAAGCTTTCTTGGCAGCTTTCTTTTCTTTCCAAAAGTTGAGGCATTATATGCTCACACACACTATAGGATTGTGGCTAAAATTGATCCACTGAAGTACTTACTCAGTAAGGAAACTCTAATAGGGAGATTAGCTAAGTGGGTCATTATACTAAGTGAGTTTGACATTCAATATGTTGAATGAAAAGCTATCAAGGGACAAGAAAATATGGATAAGCTAGTAGATGCACCTATGTAGAGTCTTCTCCCGATGAACATCAATTTTCCTAATAATTCAATTCTAGCACTCACACACCAAATGTGGGTGATGTTCCTTGATGGGTCCTTCACACAACAGGGATTTGGTGCTGGGGTACTCTTCATAACACCACAAAGGTAATTTCTCCCCAAGGTGTATAATATTCTATTTCCTTGTACAAATAACATTGTAGAGTATGA
Source organism: Cupressus sempervirens (assembly GCA_028749045.1). Lineage (NCBI taxonomy): Eukaryota > Viridiplantae > Streptophyta > Pinopsida > Cupressales > Cupressaceae > Cupressus > Cupressus sempervirens. Next base: position 477,443,095 of record CM053787.1, read on the forward strand.
GGCTCTAATTAATGGCATGAAGATTGCGACTAAATGGAGAGTGGATCATTTGAACATCTTCAGGGGCTCTTAGCTCATAATCAACCTGGTTAATGATGTATATCAAAAAAAGGATGAGAAATTAATCCCTTACAAATACATGGCTAATGATATGAAGAAATACTTTTCTCATATCACTTTTCAGCAAATTCATTAAGTAGACAAAAAAGTGGTTGATGCCATGGCTACTCTGGCTTCCTTCCTACAAATGCTAGAAAATGATCTTCGACATGAGTTCCTAGTGGAAATGTTACTCTACCTTGCCTATGATACCCTTGATTCTAGAATGATCTATTCTATTGTAGGAAAAGACTCATCTTGCTACCACCACATCTACTCCTATCTCTGTGACCAAACTATTCTAGACACTCTAACCAAAAATGAAAAATGTCAACTTATCCATAATGCTTCATGGTATGTCATTATTGCTGGTGACTTGTTTAGGAGAGGTCTCGATGGAACACTCCTTAGTTGACTAGAACTTAAAGAGTCCAAACATGCATTAATTGACGTTCACAAGGGAATTTGTGGATATCACTCAAATAGCTTGACAATATCTCGTAAACTTATTAGAGTTGGTTACTACTGGCTAAATATGGAGCAAGAGGCAATCAAGTATGCCAAGTCCTACAAATAGTGGTAGCTCCATAGGAATCTAATTCATGTTCCAGCCAGGGATTTGATTCCATCTACCACATTATGGCCATTTTAACAATGGACCTTTGATCTTGTGGGTCAAATTCACCCATTTTCTTCTAATGGACATAAGTTCATTATTATGGCTACAAACTACTTCACATAGTGGGTAGAGGTAGCACCTCTCACAATAGAAAATGACAAAACTTTAGCTCTTTTTATCACAAACTACATCATATGTAGGTATAGTGTACCATCCTCCGTTATTACTGACAATGGAGGACAGTTTGAAAACAAAGACCTTAAGGAGTTATGTAAAAAGTTCAAAATAATGCAACACTGGTCTTCTATTTATTACCCCTAGGGTAATGGACAAGGAGAGGATCCAACAAGGCAATACTCAAGATCCTGCATCACACAATCAACAAATTTGGGAGGGACTGGAATCTCCAGATTAATCTAGATTTGTGGGCATATAGAACAAGTATTAGAACTCCTACAAGTACAATGCTCTTTTCTTTGGTCTATGGAGCAAATGTTGTGCTTCCAATTGAGGTGGAGATTCCTACTTTGAGAATCTCCATTAAGGGTCTCATTAGTGATGAAGATTATTGAATGTCTTAGCTTCAAGAGCTAGTGTTACTAGATGAATGTGGACAAGTGGCATGTGATCATCTTTGAGCTTATCAACAAAATATGTCTAGAAGCTACAATAAGAAAGTTAAGCCACATGACTTTGAGCTGGGTGATTTTGTTCTAAGAGAAAACTCAAATAACCAACAATAAAGGATCCAAAAAGGGGAGTTCAAATCTAACTAGCTTGGTCCTTACATAAACACTATAGTGTAAAGATTTGGCTTACTAGCTTTCTCTAGACAAGGGAGAGGTGCTAAAGGAGCCCATCAACACTCTTCACCTAAAGCAGTTCTACTATTGATTTGATCTTAGAGGCTCTCTGTATATTCTTAAATGTCTTAAAAAAAATTCTAAAAATTACAAAAAGTCCTGAAAAAATCATTACCCTGGTGAAAACCTAGAGATAGGTGCCTTGGTAATATCAAAAACATTTGAAAATCTCAAAAAAATACAAAAAATTTAAAAAAACAAGAAAAAATGCCATTAGTGAGAACTTGGAAATAGGCATCATGGTAGCAAAAAATAGAATCTCTACCAAGAAGGTGAAAACTTGGTAAATAGGCACCTCTTGTTCCCAATGCTACATCTTGTGGCACATCTTCTGGCTTATGTATAGTTACTTTCCTACTTTTATTTGTTGCTTTTTCTCTCATGTATCCATGGATTGACTCTTGTTAGAACTTGTGGGCACCATCCTACAGCGTCATGGAGTCTCTTTCACGACAGTCACCAGTGGTTCTCACTATATCTACCTACTATTGTTCATGTCACTTTTCAAGATTCCTCTCATGGAATCTCTTTCATGATAGTGACCAGTGATTCTCACTTTATCTGCCTACTAAAATTTATGTCACTTTTGAGATTCCCCTTTATGGAAGATCTCTCTTGTGTCAGTCACTAGTTGTCCTAACTATGTCTATCTACTATTGCTTAGTTCCAACTAAGGTTCTTCTTCATGAAGATTCCTTTTTGACATCAGTCACCAGTCATCCTAACTGTGTCTATCTACTATCGCTCAGTTCCAACTAAGGTTCTTCTTCATGAAAATTCCTCTTTGATTTCAGTCACCAGTTGTTCTAACTATGTCTTTCTACTATTGCTCAATTTCAACTATGATTCTTCTTCATGAAGATTCCTCTTTGACATTAGTCACTAGTCGTCCTAACTATGCCTTTCTACTATCCCTCAGTTCCAACTAAGGTTCTTCTTCATGAAGATTCCTCTTTGACTTTAGTCACCAGTTGTTCTAACTGTGTTTGTCTATTGCCACTTAGTTCCAACTAAGGTCCTTCTTCATGAAGATTCCTCTTTGACTTCACTCACCAGTTGTTCTAACTATGTCTATTTACTATCATCACCCTACTAAAGATATTTCTTTTATGTTCTAGACATTGGCAGTTGACATCAATATTGTAACATAGACACACAAAACTCAAAATGATAAACTTGTTTAGATATTTTGAGCATTTTTTTTTTTCTTTTGCTTCATCATGTTCAATTTTGACTAGAGAAGAAATGACTGGGGGTATGATCTTTTGTTTGCTTTTTGTCTGTGGTTTAGTTCCAATAATTTGAAGCATCCATATAAGAGGAGTGTCCACTATAAGAGTCTCCATCTCATATTGTATGGCTGTGTGTACCTCGACTCCTTTTATATGGATACATCAATAATGTTGGTTCTTCTCCTTTCTTGTTGGAGTGAACTCTTCATGCTATAGTAAATACTAATACTCATCTTGCTAAGTGAATGTATGGGTCACTATGAGTATATCTAGCAAACTTATGTCTTAGGTTATAAATGCAAGGGTCATTGCGAATAGAATACTTAGAATAAGATGGATCTCTTGTGTGTTTGATGTGTCTACATGCAAGCAATATTTTGGTCATCCTAGAATCTATGCTTTGATGCTTATTTAAGCTTGCTACATTAAAAGGGAAAAATGTTTAGTTCATTCTGGCTTCTCATGCCTCAGATGCTTATATTTCATCTTGAAAAAATTAGCACATATGTCCTATTCATATTCCCATGATTGCAATATCAGTGGGAATTGTATGACATATGGAGTTTTTTTATATACTTAGTGATGCAAATTGAAGAGGCTTGGTAACTAGACCTAGGGTTGTATCTACAATAGGTTTGCATTGCATACTTCACTCAGCTACTCACATGATTCAATTGCAAATTTTCTTCCATCCTTCATGATGCGGAATTGTTGGTCTCTTCAAAGTATCATGCTTCTTCATAGCTACACAAGTGTTTACTTCTTTGGTTCATTTGCTCGCTCCTCAAAGGGATACCTATCACTGTCAAGCAAAAAACATCAAACACTACATGAAGTGTCAATCCATTCATATTTGCATTCCATACATAATTTCATCATCTATCTCATCTATACAACATCTATACATCAAATCAACTATGCATTCATGCATCACATCAATGGTTTCATCTCATAATCACACCATAATTATCTCATGTACATCAAATTAAAAGACAAATAATGACAATGACATGTATACAGGGTACTCGAATCAAAATCTCATACATACACACACACACACACACACACATATACATACATACATACATACATACATACATACATACATACATATATATATATATATACATATATATATATATACATATACATATATGCATATACATATATATACACATATACATATACATATATACGCATATACATATACATATACATATACATATATATATACACATATACATATACATACATATATATACATATATACATATATACATATATATATATGTATATATGTATATATGTATATATATATGTATGTATATGTATATGTGTATATATATGTATATGTATATGTATATGTGTATATATGTATATGTATATGTATATGTATATGTGTGTGTGTGTATATATATATCAGTATCAAAGAATATGTCAGTACAACAATGAGCACTACTTGAGCACTATTGGTCAAAAATAATAGAAAATGGTGCCAGTACACTAATTGATACATAGCTAGATAAAAAACTTGGAGATACAAAAAAAATCAAGTCTAGCTCTATCCAGCTCCCTCACCTCCTAGAGGAGGAGGAGGAGGAGGTGATGGAGGCATATCTAGCCTGGCTAGTGGTCATGCACCTCCCAAATCTTGAGCATACTATGAGAATCGGGGCACCTACTGAGCCTCATTAGGCACAACTATTGAATAAGATGCAAAGTAATAGGTTGCTTGGGCCACCTATAATCAGACCTCATCTTGCAGCTGCTCTACCCTTTGCTCAACTACCTATAACTACTCTCATAGTGTAAGGATCTCATGATCCTACTCCACTATCCGAGTGCTTCTCATAGCTACTTGAATCTACAATTACCCTAGCTATCAAGAGGCTTGTTGTATCTGATCTTTGACTCACCTCAATGCATTTTGTGGCTCAGCAACAAGTTGGTCCTATATTTCCTCATCTAGCTTCTCAATCTACTACTTAGTTGGTGCCTACTCCTTAATATGTGGTCCTTGTCACTAACCTTGTTTTGTCCCACTACCACCAGCACCTAGATCTAACCCCATTTGTTGAGGGGGAATTTGTACCTATTTTATTTAGTGTCTCACCTATTATGGTGGTCCTTGTGGTTGCTATTATATAGGCTACTATAGTGGTCATTGTGGTGGTACCTACTAAGGCATTTATGGTCCTAAAGCTTCCATCCCTAATGGATTTGTAAATCGTGGGAAGGGATGGCTGAAAAAATATGCCTGATAGGTAGGCATCATCTTGACATCTACTTCTGCTAAAAGATAGTCCTGTTGTGTTGTAACTAGGTTGCGCACATCAATCATAGACCTCTTTGGGTCTAGCCTTAGCAACCACCCCCACTTCAAATCTCTGACCAATTGGGCATATGACCAATACTCCTAAGAAATGTCCTATGGCCACCCATACTACTACCATACATGGGTGATGGGGAATCTCTCAATGATCTATATATCCCAGCCTATTAGTGGCTGCGATGCAATTATCTGGCTTAGCTCTCGAGGAGCATCATCCTAGTCCTCAATCTCTCTCTAGGGCCACAATACAATAGAGGCTAGGTCATCGAGATGGGCCCTCTATTGCTCAATCTTCTCCAGACCTATCTAGGTCAACTGGTTCTTGTACTTGTAAATATACAACTCTGTGGGCTCTTGTGTATCATCAAAAATGGGCCTAATGACTAGTAGATGCTCCCATGCTCGGACCTAAAAAACATAGGCTCCAATGGCCATACTCCTCCACTTGTGATATATGATCTCGTGCATCCCATGGAACATGTGTGTGAACATGCACTATCCCCACCCAAATCTCTAAGGAGCATCTAGCATCCACTGCAGCATCTATCCCCAAGCACACTCTAATCCATGCTACCCTCTATCTAACATAAGGAAAAAATTGATAAAGATGGCCAAGACTAAAGCTAATCTATGTATAGGGCCATATGTATGGACATGCTCATCCCATGTAATGGCTCACCCTATAGTCAACTCTTGCTAGAAGATGGTCTACAGTGCCTCTGTACCTACTCTCAATATTGTATCATACACTATCCTTATCCCATGGAAGGGTATACATAGAATCCTATAGATGTCCTCAGGGGTGATAGTCATCTCTCCCTGTGGCAGGTGGAAGGCGTTCATCTTTGAATGAAAATGCTCCACCAATGTAGTCAACAAGCCATGATTCATCATCACTGCTGGGATCCAAATTAAATAGGATAATCCAAGTTGGTCTATATGAGCCATGTCAACATCATTGAGAATTTGTAACAAAGTTCTATAGGGTGGGTAGTGGGACCTAAATCCGATGTCATTGAAGACAAGCTATACACATGACCAAGGACAACAAGCAAACGATCAGTTACTCCACAAAAAAATTGATGAAATGACAAAAATTTGAACTTAAAGTGTTGAACATAATAATAGTTTTTTGCACAAGAAAAGACTTTCTTAGATGATATTTCACATCTTCACATCAGAAAACATGTTCTCACATGACAAATGATAGAATGATGAGCGAAATGCACCTAATATCCCACACATCTCACAAAAGAGGTAGGTATCTTCTGGGTAAGATTCCTCACCAATGTGCATGAAGAAACATTGATTTGGTGTATCTTCACATGAAGAATGACTGAGTCCACATGAGGAATGGAATTCTCATGTGAGAATCGATACACCAAACATTAAAAATACAAACAATGTGGTAAAAATGCGTAGAAAAGTGTAAAAAATTTAATACAAATTGAAATTCTTAACTACTCACTAGAGGTCCATAGTCTGCCAACCGACTATGTCATTGAGAGTGCTCAAATTGATGCATATGCATGAGAACTGCCATTCTCACCTCAGAGCTCTATTCTTCACTAAAGACAAAAAGCACAAATGATTTTAAAATAATCCTTTGGGCCCTTATATAGGTTTTGACCTAATTTTTCAAAGTGCCCTAATTTGTGCAAAAATCACCCCCTAGCTAATTTGACTACTTTGAATCCATTTTCAGTATCAAATTCAAAATCTAACACACTTAAGTAGCTCAAAATCCCATTTTAGATTTTTGGGACTAACGTAATTGAATGCTTGTGCAGTCCAAAATTTTCTTACACTTTGTGGATCTTGGAAGCTTTTAAAGTCAAAATTTATTCAAAATTTTCTAAAAATTCTGTAAAAAGTCAACTCAAGTCAACTATGGTCAAATCTAGTCAACTATTTTTTCAAACTTGGCTTTCTAAACCTCAAAATCACACTCAATCGACTCCAAATTTTCTTTTGGTTGTTTTGATCTCTTCTATGACCTTTTCAATCATTGATTTCTACTATATCTCTTAATATATTGCTTTACATCATATTTCTAGTGTGTCATCTTTTGATTTCACTCTCGAGGGGGCTAGATGATTACATCATTGGACTTGAATTTCAAATTGATCTGAATCTTCATCGCTTGGGGCATCTTTTTCCCATCTTATGTCCTGATCATTTAGGGCATCTCTTTGCTTAGGACATCTTGTTCCCCTCTATTTGGCATCATTTGTCATCTATTTCATCTTTTCATTAGTTGATTACATCTTATAATAGTCTTTATCAAAGTTTGATGGATAGGTATCAGGGCAGTCTAAAATCTAACTCTTGAGGATCAAGCCTCATTCTAGGGATGATTCTACAACTCATGATCGAGTCTTGTAATATTTTATTCTTAGATATCTAGGTGTTTTATCTGGATTCCTTAAGGTTAAACTCTACTCTAGAGATAATCTTTGAAAGCTTGTCAACCTATGTATCTAGGTGTTCTATCTAGATTCCTTAAGGTTAAACTCCATTTTGGAGATAATCTTTAAAAGCATGTAAATCTAGGTATCTAGGTGTTCTATCTAGATTCCTTAAGGTTAAACTCCATTTTTGAGATAATCTTTTAAAGCTTGTCAACTTAGGTATCTAGGTGTTCTATCCCAATTCCTTAAGGTTAAGCTCTATTTTTGAGAAAATCTTTAAAAGCTTATCAATCTAGGTATCTAGATGTTCTATTTGGATTCCTTAAGGTTAAGATCTATTCTAGAGATAATCTTTAAAAGCTTATTCAATCTAGGTATCTAGGTGTTCTATCTAGATCCCTTAAGATTAAGCTCCATTTTGGAGATAATCTTTAAAAGCTTATCAATTGGTTTTTGCATCACCAAATTGTAGAATAAATCTCATTTGTTGATCTATGCATTATGCTTTCCGATTTTCTTTGAATTGAACATGTTCCTTGCACATTCATTCAAAGAGGGGCAAAATGTAATACCCCAAAATTGGCTCATTTCCATCTCAACCAATTCTGGTATATTTTGGTCAACCCTAAAGTCCTATTTCATTAGGAAATTCTCATTCTAATTTTCGCTACTTGACTTAATTGTCAAATGCAAAAAACCCTAATCTGGATTAATCATTCTATTTATTTAATTCCTAAAAGTATTGACTCGAATTAGCTACATTAAACCTCTTCATTAAGATTTGATTTGATTTGAAGTGTTTATAGTTTAATTAAATTAAACTATCTCCTAAGGCTAATGTACTAAGGAATTAGATTTATTTAATTTAATAATGCTCTCATTTTAATTATTGGATGTAATTATTCAATAAATGGGAATATGAATTTATGAGGTCATATCTCATTTTTATTAAATTAAATAACCTTCCAATTTCATCTCTCTAGTTTAGGAATGGGAGTTCCAAGTGATCTACCTCTCGAATTGGAATTGGCTTTTATTCTCACACTTGGGTGAATCCTAGTTAACTTTTCATTACACTCAGGATCTAAGTTAGCTAACCTCACCTACACTGGGAATCTTCCATCCTGACTCAATCTCTACTTCAACCCTAACCATTGATTTGAGTTGATCTCAACCGCTAATTAATTTCGAGAATTCTATTTAAGAGGCTTCTAATTCCTCATTTAGGAGGTTGTAATTTGAATTGCGTCGAAATACTGTCAAATTGCATACTCAATTACTCAATCTTGTCATAGCTTTTTGAATTGTTTAGCATTAATGTCATATTAGATTAGAAATGCATTCATCTAGTTTAATTCTCTTTTACTTGTTATTAGATTAAAATGCACATCATCTAGCTTAAATACACTTTCATATTATTGTATAAAGTCCTTCATATTAAAGGGTCTAGTTGCCTGCTTCTCGGTCTAAGAGTGAATAGGAAAACTCCCTCTAATTAGAAGACAATAGGTGACTCTATTAGACCTCTTGAATGGACAATTCAATGTACATTCTAGGATGATCTTGCATGTAAGGACCATGTTGAAGTGTATGTGAAGATTCGAGGTCACAGTTCTACATATACAATAGTTTTTTAATTAGATATAGTAAATTATAATTAAAAAATTCTACAACCACATATTAAATTTAACACTTGAAAAGATGTCAGTTTTGAGAAAGAAAAAAATATTAGATCGTATCAAAAAAATTTAAAAATTATATGATGTTCTAAAGGAGACAGTCCTCTTCTATAATGTATAAGTTTTATCTAGTTAGAATAGATTTGTTTTGAAAAATGTGGTGGGGATGAAAACTATCGATTTAAGGTGAGTTGAGATTTTAATCCTCATAAAAGAGAAAATATAGGTTTAAAGCCGATTTTTATTTTTGATTGTTCTATATATATGTTATCTATAACATAGTTTGAGACCAAAGGGAAATAAGTTTATTTTCATATAGTTTTGTGGTGGGAACTAGACCCCTAATTTTTAACATTTTCTAGCACCTAAAAATTATCTATAAAAATTAGAAAATATATCAATTCTTATTCCAAATAATTATCAAAATTATAATCCTAAACTTCATCCATTTCTACACATTTCATTAGTTTGCCTCAATTCCAAATTCCAAATAGTAATACCAATTTTTTGTCATTGAAGGTGAATAGTTATACTTTTGTTAGCTTTTTCGTTTACAAAATAGTGACATAGGTTTGTGCTTTTAACCAAATAATAGCAGAAGAGATGCAAATGACCCCCCAAGGTTTCTACCAAAGCACCTAATGCATTATTCATTGTAGTAGAATATATGAAGAAAATAAATGTGAACATTTCCATTTGGGATGTTGTTGCTACTATACCTATGAAAAAGAAGTTGTTGCAATAGGAATTGGAGAGCATTGAACCAAAGAATCAACCACTTAGCATAGAGAGTGCCACAAGTTATGTACAACCATAAAAGGAGGTAGAAACAAATAAAAAGGTTAGACCTCCTCCATTTTATGTTTCTCTAATTTTAGGGGATAAGCTAGTCCACAATTGCATGATTGATTGAGGGGCTATTAGTTCAATGATGCCCAACTGTGTTGCTAATATCTTAGAAATGAAATATGAGTCCATTGTTAGGGATGTATTGCAATTGGATGGTAGTACTATCAATATTGTAGGAATCTTTAGGAATTTTGAAATGGCCCTACATGAATGCCATAGTTGTACTATAGTCCAAGATATATCAATTGTTAAAGTTAAGCCACACTTTGCCATCTGTCTTTCAAGAGATTTCACCTCTGATTGGTCATACATGTTTTTTAGAACAAGATATGGAACTAAAGATTTTATTAGAGTAGAACCCTTAGCCCTCAATTATATTAAGCCCTTGATGGAGACACAACCAAAGACAAGAATGAACACATAGGAAAAGGGAAATATTATTATCAATGAAAAATGCCCTATGGGCTTACAATAGTATGATTCTGGAGAAAGAAATCCTTCACATGGTACCTTCTCCTAACTCCACTAAGAGTTGCCTTTACAATGCTAGAATTGTTCTTAAATAAGCCCCAAATGGTTCAGGGTTAGGAATACATTCTAGAATATGCTAGTTGGCATCCATTGCAAAAATAGAAGGTTCCAGAAGTCATGTTAGAAGTTGGTGTAGAATTAGAAGAATCTAGAAATGGTAGTCCAACTTTTGAGAGGCATAACTTTTGAATCATAACTCTAATTGATGAACTGTTTACATTTTTAGAAAGCTCTCAAAGCACTCTATAGCCCTATAGGCTAGCTCCACTCATCTACCATTTTTCATCCCCATAAAATGCTTTTTAGTGCCCCATATCTAAATTTGAAGCGCTCTTAAGAGGTGTCCAAAAAAATTAAAACTGGAATAACTTTCTAACCATAAAGCTTTTTGACCTGATTCTTTTTCTAGAGTGTTTTAAATTACAAGTACAATCATCCCTCCAAATTACACCCTATAACTAATCATAATTTTTTCTTAATTACAAAATAATTCATTCTCTACATTTACACATATCCCAAGGTGCTTAAAAACTAATAAAACTCTAACCCAGAAAACACATTAAAAAAAAAAAATTTCTAAGCATATTTTTGGGTGATTTAGGATTGCCCTTACACCACTGGATGCTCCTGCATCAGCCCTACACTCCTAATCTCATCAATATAAATTGTACTATCCTAGAGATAGATGAAAATGACACAGTAAATGAGCCAACCACTTTCCTAGAAAAGATATTTGATTTTCTCTTAGATGAATGGGCCAATGCATATCAATTTGATACTGTATCAAAAGCGTTGGAGATAGACCTTAGTACTTATTGTATATCAGAGATGGATACTTTTGTCCCTAACCTTATGAAGACCAAAGAAGATACAAGTGGGATATGGAGCATGTACTTTGATGGGTCAAGAAATAATAATGGATCAAGGGCTGGTGTCGTGTTGGTTTCTCCTGCACTAGAAAAGTACTAATTCTCATTTAGGCTTTAATTTAGTTGTACTAATAACATAATAGAGTATGAGGCATTGATTCAAGGTTTTTTACTTGCTCAAAAGAGAGGAACTTAAGCCTTAAGTGTATATGGAGATAATGAATTGATTGTCCATCATGTAAGAAACCAAAATGTCACTATGATTGGTTTTCTTAAATCTTATAATAAACATAGAGTATGGGGTTTTCTTGAAGGTTTCAATGCATTTAACATTCAAAGCATTCCTAGAAAAGAGAATAGACATGCTAATAGACTTGCAGTAGTGGGTGCATCTTATGATGTGCCAAGGAGACTTGAAGATGAAACTAAGCAACAAATTAGAATCATGGTTAGACTTACTATTCCTAATAATAGTACCAATTGGAAAGTGTTTGAAACTAATGCACAAATTGTGAGTTTCTTGCAGAATGAAGTAGAGTTCTTAGATAGAAACTAGTCAAGATTACTTGACTAGTATGGGGGTTAAATCATCAATATTAGTTCCAAAAAGCTACCTAAGGGTTTGATCACCTTAGAAAGTTCTTTCACTCATGATCATCGAGCAAGAGATAGATGCATGAACCTTATTGCAAGAAAAGATGATTGCCTACTAGTCATAGTTGCTATTGGAAAGACCTAAACATGTGAAAGGTATGTACTAAAGTAGAACAAGAAAATTTCATTAATCTATGTCAAGAATTTAATGATGTGTTTGCATGGACACATGATGAATTGAAGAATTTTAACCCAATTCTATTTTAGCATACCATAGATTTAAGAGAAGATGCCAAACTAGTAAGAAAAATAAAAATGCTAGTGAATCCTAGGATTGAACCATTAATGAGAAAGGAGTTATCCAAGCTAATAGAGGCCAACATCATTTTCCCTACTAAGAATTCCTCTTGGGTAGCAAACCTTGCCCCTATTACGAAGAAGAGTGGGGAAATTAGATTACGTGTAGACTTTAGCGATCTTAACCAAGCCTCATTAAGGATCATCATCTTGTTCCTTCCATGGAGCAAATTTTGTCTAGGGTTAATGGTTTAGAGAGTTTTTCATTCCTTGATCATTTCTTTGGTTATAATCAAGTGTTAGTTAAGGAGTCTAACAGATATAAGATTACAATTACCACAAAATGGGGCACCTATACTTATAGTAAGATGCCATTTGGGCTAACAAATGCAGGTGAAAATTTCCAAAAGACAATGGAGATGGCCTTTAAGAATATGATATAAAAAATTATATTGGTCTATCTTGAAGACATTAAAATATAATCAAAGAATGTGATAGATCATTTTGTCGATTTAAGAAAGGTGTTTATCAGATGTAGAGAATATGTAGTATCCTTGAATCCAAGCAAGTGTTTAGTATCCTTGAATCCAAGCAAGTGTGTCTTTGACACTAACCAGGGAAAGCTATTAGGATACATTGTATCCAAGTTTGGTTTGACTATTGACCTAGAAAGAAAAAAATTAATAATTTCTCTCTATCTTCCTAGTCACAAGAAAGAGCTGCAAAGTTTCCTTGGAAGTATTAATTTTGTGAGGAGATTCATTCGTAATTTAGCTACCATGGTGAAACCTCTTATAGCTATGCTCAAGAAGAATATGGACTTTTCATGGACCAAGGAAGGGAAATAAAGTTTTGAAGAAGTCAAGGTAGCTATAGCCTTAGCTCCTACTCTTATCAATCCTAATTTTGATAAGGATTCCATTATTTATATCTTTGGAGGTGAGTCAAGTATTTCTACTATTTTTATTCAATTGAATGACAAGAATGAAGAATAGCCCATTGTCTTCATTAGTGAAGAGCTTAAAGGATATGAGGACAAGTATAGTTATGTAGAGAAGAAAGCTCTTGTAGTCATAAGGTCTTTAAAGAAATTTAGACATCTTCTATCCCACAATAAGACCCATTTACTAGTGCCTCATGCCAATGTGAAAGGCTTCCTTTTGAGCAAGGGTATTAATGAGAAAAGGGCAAGTTGGATCGCCAAAGTGATTGAGTATGATGTGGACATCCAAATTACCAAGTTGGTAAGAGAGAAGAGACTGTGCAAGCAGATGATCTCTTCTCAAGAATCAAATCAAGAAGTTCCCTTGGTATTGACAAAACAATAGGAGTTGAGAGATGATAATCTTAAGAGTTGGATAAATGACACAATGGCCTTCTTATTAGGAATTGGTTATCCTCAGGGATTGGATAGAGCTAAAAGAAGATAGTTAAGATTTAAATCAATTCCTTATGACATAGTTGAGGGTATTCTCTATAGAAAGGACTTTAATGGAGCTTTGCTAATATGTATTGATGTAGATCAAGTAGAGAGAATGATTAAGGAGCTTCATGATGGTCTTGATGGTGGCCACTTTTTAGCAATAACCACTGCCATGAAGATAATGAGGGCAAGTTACTATTGGCCATCCTTGTTCCATGATTGCCACAAACATGTAAGGAAGTGTGAAAAATGTGCCTTCTTCTCATGTAAGTAAAGACTTGGAACCCTTCCAATTCATCCTATTCAAGTGGATCAACCTTTCTCTTAATGGGGATTAGATTTCATAGGTCCTATTAACCCTCCTTCTAGTTCTGATCATAAATGGATTCTAGTTGCTATAGATTACTTTACTAGGTGGAAAAAGGAAATTACATTAAAGGATGCTACTGAGAATTTAGTTGTAGAATTCTTAGATGGAATAATTATAAAGTTTGGTACTCCTTCCACCATCATTTCAAATAATGCAAAATCATTTGTAGGACCTTAGATATGTGCCTAGGTAGTTGACCATGGTATTTACTTTAGTACATCTTCTAATTACTACCCTCAAGGTAATGGATTAGCTAAGTCATCCAACTAGAATATGATTAAGATAGTGAAAATAACTATAAAGGATAATCAAATGTGTTGGCATCATAAATTGAAAATAGCTCTATGGGCTGATAGGATAACACCTAAGAGAGCCATAGGAAATTATCCTTTCATGTTAGTTTATGACAGAGAAGGTAGGCTTCCATTGGAGTTTTTGGCTCTTGAATTAGCTCATCAAATTGAGTTAGCTAAAACTGATTCTATGATGGTAATAATAGAAGATTTGATGGAGTTGGAGGAAAAAAGAAATGAAGCAATACAATCCTTGGAAGCACATTAGGAGTAGATGAAAAGGTCTTTTGATAGGAAGGCTAAATTCAAAATTTTTAAGGAAGGTGATCTTGTGTTGAAATGGGATGCAAATAGAGAAAAACTAGGGAGGCACTCAAAATTTCATGCATTATGGAGTGGTCCCTATGTGATTACTAGTTGCAAATAGGAAAATGCTTTCTAGTTGAGCATGCTTGATGGTAAAATTTTACCTATTCTAGTCAATGAAATATATCTTAAGCCATGTTTCTAATGATTGTTGTTATATGTATATAATTATATTAGTTTTATTTTTGTCTATTCCTATTTTCCAAGAAGTTCAGGGTACACATGGTTTTGTTCCTATAGAGTGATAGTTTTGCAAAGTTTTGTAGAGTTGCAGATGTAGAAGGGCATGTTTTATGGATTAGAATGTAGCAAGGGTGATGATATGGATAGGTTTTTAGAGTTTAGAGACTCCATAGCCCAATGGATTTTTAGTGCTCACTAGTCATATGTCAAGCAGGCTTGCTATCATGTCCCCTTTTCAAATAATTAAAAATAATAAACTTTGCTAAGGCAGGCAGGCTCCAAAAAGGTGAAGTTTCAGCAAAAGGGGCTAATCTTTGGAAACTAATGGAATAATAAATAAAAATTATTATTAAATTATATTTTATTAACCCCTCTTGGACTTGAGTTAGGGTTATGCCCTCTTTTAAGGGGTTTGGAGGCATTTTGGGCTCATTCCAGAACTTGATTTTTGCTCATTTCTTTGTTGTTCTTCAGAGGCTGCCAAACCTGTGGAGAAGGAGACCCAAGAATGGGAGTTTGTAGATTTATAGGAAGGATAAGAATGGGAGTTTGAATCCATTCCATGTGAATTCTCATACAAAATTTTCCTTTGTGCTGAACAGTGCAGATTTGTGGGTTTTCGGGTGTGTTTTTGTATGAGTTTGGTATTTTCAATTGAGTATTTTATATCAGTTTGGGTTGCTGCTTTATTTCAGACTTTAATATGTTAAAATAGAGCTGAATATATTTATTGGGACATGATTAAACTTCTGAGATAGATTATTAGTGTTTTTGTGGTGTTTTTGAGCATTTTTGCGTTAATTTCGAGAGCCCGATGAGCATAGTTTTTGTCCAACATTTGTGAACTGTTGTGTAAAGGTTATACAGATCTAGAAATTTCATTTTGTAGGCCATTATGATGCTAAAATTTCTGTAAAAAATTTTCATTTTCAAATTTATTAATAATTTGTGAAGTTGTGAAGTTTTTTGGCACTATTTCGGACATACCCGATTTGGGTTTTATTGAGAAATTGGTGGATATTTGTAATATTGGTTGTTTGATTTTAAAGATCTGATTTGAGGCTTGAAATATCATACAAAATCAGTAAAGGGACATTTCAGTGGTATCAGAGCAATGATCTTGCCAGCCTAAGGGTTTGTAGAAGTTTGCATGTCAGTTTTGACAACTACCCAGATCTTGCATGTCATAATTTATGGTTGCATGTTGCTTCTAATTAGTTGCATGTCAAAATTTATGGTTGCATGCAACTAAGTGAAAGAGAAACAAGATATTTGCAGCGAGAAAAGAATAAAGAAATTTTGATCAAACCTCCAGTTGAAAGTAAAAGTACAAAATCCAAGGAAGGGAAAAGTATGGCTGATCCAGATGAGATGGCAAAGAAATTCTTCCAAGATATCCAAAATACTCAGAAGAAAATAGTGGATAGTTTGGCAGAAACTAGAGAGGCTTTGCGAATATTGACAAAAAAACCACAAGAAGTTGCATCTATTAATGAGAAAGGGAGCACTTCAGAGGAGCCAAGAAATCTGAAATCCACACCATCTAAATCAAATAAAACTATTTTCTTGCCTGCAGATGAGCCACCAGTACCAAATCTAGCCATTAATCTCATGGAAGAGGTTACAAGTAACTTGATTGCATTAAGAGCTACTTACAATGGCTTAGATGATGACTTTCATAGTTTGGTTCCTTTTAGAGAATATGTGGATATGATGAACACTTGGTGCCCAAGAAAGAGAATAGGAGGGAGCATGACATAAGTGGAAGAGAGCTCAAAAATAAAATAAGCAAGTTTACAGCACCCACTTTTGATGGAACAAATAAAATTTCAGCTAGAGCATGGCTACAAAAATTATAGACTTTCTTCACACTTAACCCAATGAAGAAGAGTGATGCTGTTCAATTTGTAAGTCTACACTTGGAAGATGCAAGCTATGATTGGTGGTATCATGGAATGACTACTCAAGGTCATGATCAGGTAACTACATTTGATGACTTCAGTCAAAGAGTGATAGATAGATTTGACCTCAAGGATGATGAAGAGTACTTTAAAGAATTGTCAAAGTTGAAGCAAACCAAATCAGTTAATGGGTATATAGAAGAGTTTCAAAAAGTGGCTATTATGGTACCTGATATGAGTGAAAAGAGGATTGTTTATCTTTTTCTTGATGGTTTAGAAGATTTTGTTAAGGGTTTGGTTAAGGCTTTCTCACCCTCAACCTTACAGGAAGCTATCAAAAGAAGCTTGCAACTTGAAACTTGTGTGCCTATGAAATCAGTCACTAATAAAAAACCCCCAAATCTTTGGCAACATAAGGGAAATTTTTAGAAAAAGAATTTCCCAACACTACCACCAAAAGATGTGATAAATGTGGTAAAAAATAAGGTAGATGAAGAGACTAGGAGTGAATTACGAAGGAAAAAGCTTTGTTTTACTTGTAGAGAACCATGGGTTCTAGGACACAGATGTTTGGGGAAAGGTCAAGTGCACTATATTGAAGTTTCTTTAGAATCTAATTTAGATGAGCATGAGGAAATTCATGATACTAAGGAGGAGGTAGAAGAAGAGAAAGAAAAAGAAATCAGCAAGGATGGCACTTTAGCAGCATTATCAGGAGTCCCAAGATACCATCCCTTTCAAATTTGAGGGGTACTAGTAGGGAAAAGGTTGACAGTTCTTCTTGATAGTGAGGCAACTCAAAATTTTATTGATGAGGGATTTGTCATGAAAAGAGGGATTAAAGTAGAAGATTTTGAGGGATTCAATGTTACTGTAGCTGATGGATTCACTATGCCTTGCACATGGGTGGTGAAACAACTCAAGATGACCTTAGGAGATTATGAGTTATGTGATGACTTCTATGTGGTTGGTATTGGGGAGACAAATCTTGTATTGGGTGTTCAATGGTTGCACTCTATTGGAGGCTATTACATGAACCATCAAACTATGGAGTTTAAATTTCATTCCAATGGGAAAGAAGTCATATTGAGAGGTCTATCAAATGGAGCACCTAACGCAGTCTCTGCAAAGAGGATGGAGAGGACTTTTTGAAGAGGACAAGTAGCATGGGCAGCAGGAGTCATAATCCATCCAACAAGCTCTCCAAAGAATCAAGGTAATTTCCATTTTGACATTCAAAATATTCTTGATAAGCATAGTATAGTTTTCAATGACTTGCCTCCAGGATTACCACTAGATAGAGGTTTTGAGCATGTTATAGAGTTAGAACAAGGTGCCAAACTAGTTATAACAACCCCATACCACCATCCAAGAGGTTATAAGGAAGAAATTGAAAAAAATATTAAAGAAATCCTGGACATGGGATTCATAAGGCCTAGCTCTAGTCCATTTGCATCATCTGTGGTACTTGTCAAGAAAAAGGATGGTACAATGAGAATGTGTATAGACTACAGGGCTCTAAACAAGAAGACCATAAAAAATAGGTATCCCATACCATGCATAGATGAACTCATTTATGAGTTACATGGTGTTGTATACTTCTCAAAAATTGACTTAAGATCAAGGTACCATCAAATCCTAATGAGGAGTGAAGATGTGGAAAAGACTACTTTCAGATGTCACTATGGGCACTTTGAATTTCTTGTTATGCCATTTGGCCTCACTAATGCACCTGCAACATTCCAATCTTGTATGAATAAGGTATTCATCCAGCATCTTCGAAAATTTGTTTTGGTATTTTTTGATGATATCTTGATTTATAGTAAAACATGGGAAGAGCATCTAAAGCACATAGACACTGTTTTGAGAATCTTGGAGCAGCAATCCTTCTATGCTAAGCTATCTAAATGTGAGTTTGGTTTGACAGAGATCCTATATTTGGGACATATTATAAGTTCTAAAGGAGTACAGATTGATCAACAAAAAATCCAAGCAATTTTGGATTGGCCTCCACCCACTAATCTTACATAGTTGAGAGGTTTCTTTGGGTTGTGTGGCTACTATAGGAGATTTGCCAAGGGATTTTCATAGCTTGCTGCCCCCTTGACTGATTTGACAAAGAAAGGAGCTTTTGTTTGGACAGAAGAGGCACAAAAAACATTTGATAAGATTAAAGAGGTAATGAGTTCATGCCCTGTGCTTGCAATTCTAGATTTCTCTTTACCTTTTGTTGTTGAATGTGATGCTTCTGGAGAAGGTATAGGGGCTTTCCTAACTCAAAGGGGACATCCAATAACATTTGAGATTAGAAAATTAAATCAATCAGAGAAAGGTTACTCCATCTATGATAAGGAAATGTTGGCAATCATGCATGCACTTCATAAGTTTAGACAATATTTGGTATGTGGGAGATTCATTGTAAAGACAGACCATAATAGCCTCAGGTTCTTCTTGAACCAAAGGGATTTGAATGATCTTCAACAAAAATGGGTAAGAAAATTGCAAGCTTATGATTTTGATATTGAATACATGAAAGGAAAGAATAATGTGGTTGCTGATGCTCTCTAAAGAAAGCCCACTTTGTGTTCCTTATCATCTATCTCTGCTGATTGGAAAGTCTCCATAATTTTGGAGTATGCTAAAGATTCCTTTGCCACCAAGATTTTGGATAAGTTAGTGGATGATAACACGTACAAGGTTGTTGATGAATTGATTTATTACAAGAACGGGATCTTCTTAGTGCCAGGATCAAAAACTAAGGAGAGGATATTGAGGGCCTTTCATGACACACCTTTGGCTGGTCATCAGGGATACTTCAAGACATATAGGAAAATTAGAGAGTGGTTTTCATGGAAGGGTATGAAGGAGGATGTCCTTAAACACATTAAGGAATGTATGGTATGCCAACAAAGCAAGAGTGAGCAAAATTTTCCTGTAGGGTTGTTGCAGCCACTTACTATTCCTGAACAAAAATGGGAAAGTATTTCCATAGACTTCATCACTGGGTTTCCCAAGGTTCAAGGTAAGGATTGCATATATGTGGTGGTAGATAGACTAACTAAGTATGCACATTTCTTTCCTATCACATCTGATTTCAAGGCAACACAAGTGGCCGAATTGTTCTTCAAGGAGATTTTTAGATTACATGGCTTGCCTAGAAACATTGTTAGTGACCAGGACAGTAGATTCCTTAGCTCTTTTTGGAAGGAGCTCTTTCATTTGGTAGGAATTGAACTCACTCCTAATACTAGCTATCACCCTCAAATAGATGGACAAACAGAGATAGTTAATAAATGGATAGAGGGATATTTGAGGAACTATGTTTCAAATCAACAACATGCTTGGATGAAATGGTTACACCTAGGGGAGTATTGTTACAATACATCTCATCACATTTCTATTGGTATGCCTCCTTTTGGTGCTCTTTATGGTTATGATTCCCTTTCCTTTGTTTATCTAATACTTTTCGATAGCAGAGTACCTGCAGCAAGTGATTTCATCAAGCAAAGCCAAGACATAATAAGGTCCCTTGAGGATAATCTACAACATGCACATAACCAACAAAATTTAAATGCTGATAGGAAAAGGATTGAAACATCTTTTGAGGTGGGAGATTTGGTATTTTTAAGGTTGAAGCCATATAAGAAAAGCACCTTGAAGAGGAGTGGGGCAGAGAAACTCAAGCCAAGGTTCTATGGGCCTTATAAGATCATGAAGAAGGTAGGAGAGGTAGCTTATGAATTGGAGCTCCCACCAAACAGAAAAATACATAATATTTTCCATGTATCTTTCCTAAAGAAGGTTCTAGGCCAGAAAACCATAGTATCTATAGAATTACCACCTCTTGATGATGAAGGGAAATTAGTTTTGATACTAGAAGAGATTTTGGATACAAGAGAGAAAAGATTGAGAAACAGGAGCGTCATAGAGCATTTGGTCAAATGGAAAGGATTACCACTAGAGGATGCAACTTGGGAAGGAGCACATATTCTTGAGAATTCCAACCTTCATTTCTTGAGGAAAAGAAATATTTGGGAGGGGAGGACTTGTCATGTCCCCTTTTCAAATAATTAAAAATAATAAACTTTGCTAAGGCAGACAAGCTCCAAAAGGGTGAAGTTTCAGCAAAAGGGGATAATTTTTGGAAACTAATGGACTAATAAATAAAAATTATTATTAAATTATATTTTATTAACCCCTCTTGGATGTGAGTTAGGGTTATTCCCTCTTTTAAGGGGTTTGGAGGCATTTTGGGCTCATTCTAGAACTTGATTTTTGCTCATTTCTTTGTTGTTCTTTAGAGGCTGCCAAACCTGTGGAGAAGGAGACCCAAGAACAGGAGTTTTTAGGTTTCTAGGAAGGATAAGGATGGGATTTTGAAGCCATTCCATGTGCATGCTCGTACAGAGTTTGCCTTTATGCTGAACAGTGCAGATTTGTGGGTTTTCGGGTGTGTTTTTTGTATGAGTTTGGTATTTTCAGTTGAGTATTTCATATCAGTTTGGGTTGCTGCTATATTTCAGACTTTAAGATGTTAAAATATATCTTAATATATTTATTGGGACGTGATTAAACTTCTAAGATAGATTATTAGTGTTTTTGTGGTGTTTCTGGGCATTTTTGTGTTAATTTCGGGAGCCCGATGAGCATAGTTTTTGTCCTACATTTGTGAACTATTGTGTAAAGGCTATAAAAATTTGGAAATTTTATTTCATAGGCTGTTATTCTGCTGAAATTTCTTTAAAAAATTCCATTTTCATATTTATTAATAATTTGTGAAGTTGTGAATTTTTTGGCACTATTTCAGACATACCCGATTTGGGTTTTATTGAGAAATTGGTGGATCTTTGTAATATTGGTTGTTTGATTTTAAAGATCTTATTTGAGGCTTGAAATATCATAAAAAATCAGTAAAGGGACATTTTACTTCATCCCCTTTGAGTTACCATAAATGTTAGCCAAAATGCGCTCCTACCAAAAGGTCAAATTCAAATGATAAGATACTCAAAGGTCACCTAGGGTTTCAAATTCTAGATATTTGAAAGTTTTTCACAAAATAATTTAACTTTGGCCATACCACTTTTATTCTAAGTCTTGTAGCCCTTGCTTTTCATATTATGCCTTCAAGCTTTAAGTTACAAATGCGCAACCACCCCTTGGTCACACAGTTATGACAAGTTAAGTGTTAACCACTGTTCAAATGGAAAAGTTGCTAATTCTCTTTTTTGCAAGTTCATTGATGGTCAGGCTCAAATCATATTTAAGGCAGCGATGAGGTGATTCCCTTATAATCTCTCAGTTGCAAGGGTTAGTGTTAGAACCATGAGTTAAGGGTGTGGATGTGCGACAAGCTAACACGTGTCACATGGGACCTATTTTAGTATGGCCACTAGGGTTAAAAGAAGTTGTTAGATGATCTTGAGGTGGATGCTAAATTTTTAGGTGGGCCAAGATATGCCTTTCCTTCATCACTTGATCACATGAGTTATTTGATTGACTTGAGGTAGAGTTCTAAAGGTGAAATTCATTTATATCATGCAATTGCCCCAAGTTAAAAGTAACTTTGGGTTAGAGTGATGATGGTGTGAGCATGGTTAATTTTTAGCCTTCACAAGGTCACGACAGTTAGTGAGAAATGTCAAGGGAAAGCTGCACAGTGGTGATAACTATAGTACCCCACCTAGAGATCCTTGGAACAAGGATTCAATACAAGCCAAGATTTTTTTTTTTACAAGTATGAATGACATGAAAACATCATATAGGGATCACAAACATTACAATGAAAGACTTCATCAACAATCCAAACAACCAATGAATCTCCAAATACTACAACCTAACTAACATAACCAAACGAAAGAACAAAAACCCAAGACAATATTAGAGCACAAAATATTTGATACATTGAATCATGGAACCACTAGCATTCCTAAAGGGTATTCAAAAGTGCAAATTGCATTCTCTAAAAAATAGTAGAGAGGCCCCTTGTTTTTCATGCGAGAGAGTAACAACTAACAGTCTCATGCAAGGAAGTACCTCTTTACATGACAAAGTACACTAAGCCACATGAGGAAACACCATCTCGTGTGAGGACATGCTTGCCCTAATAGCCAAAAAACCCAAACTAGTGTGAAGTTTTTCATGAGGATTCACCACAAGTCGTGCAAGGAAAACAAGCATGCTAGGTGATCATTTTCATTTTCATACAAGAAAGTACAATTTTGCACAAGGATAGAAATCACTAAGCTAGAAAATAAAAAGTTAAAAGGATAGGAATAAATTTCCTCCACACCAGGGAGTACTAAAAACACATTTCAAGGCATAGACACTAAAAAATAATAGCTACTAGATGGATCTACATCTAACCATCTAACATAGTAGTGAAGGGAAATAATTGAAAGCAACATCATAGTGTATAGAAGAAACATTGCAATATACTAAAATAACAAACTAAGTGCGCAGTTCCTCCAAACTGTTAAGACCATCATGAGACCATCATGGTTCCTAGCCATCCCCCATGTGTAACATCCCAAACCATTGACTAGATTGTAAGAGCTATCTTATGAGTACATCACTACTAAAATGTGCTACAACATAAGAATAAGCAAATCTAACATGCTAGAAGTAAAGTATAAGATAATCTAATAAATCAACCACATCATCTATCATATGCTAGACATCATACAAATAGAAAATCTAACATGCTAAAGCAATAAGCAATAAGCAATACATACACCAACAAAGAAATTCACATCATCTAATCATATGCGAAACATCATATTGTAGGAATGCATCAAATAAACCAGCATCATCTCGACATGATATCCAAGCATTCCAATGAAAGCATAAATCACAAGAAAGCATACTCTAGAACCCAAAGTATCAAGTGAAAACATCCAAAAATAGTCGCACTAGGATAAAATACCATCTTTTTACACTGGTCGCTAGCATTGGTATAGGTAGCTATGCCTCTCAACCATGTGGAACTTGTAGGTCCACTCTCACTATGCTGATGGAGATAATGATCCAACCACAAACACACACACCAAATAGTATGATGACTAAAACCAAGAACATAGACAATACAAGTACTACAAGTCCTAATTAGACACTCAGTGAGCTACTAAGTAGGGGCTAAAATCATGGAGAGTCACTTGGCATTAACAAGCCCAAGCTTAGATCTGTACAGACTCAACTTTCGAATAGAAGGCTCACACACTAAATCATTATTTTATTATCTTAAATTTTATTACCAATCACACATTATATTTAGTTATCACTTACTTAAATATCCCTTTACCAACCTATGGTGCCATGATCACCTGGTTGCGAGATAGAAGCCCCTTTCATATGCTACCCTACCCTATCCATCCTCATCCAATGATGAGTTCCTGTAAGCATGCAAATTCCCAACCCAATCCTAAATGATCATAACTTCTAGCAAGTCCATAGAAGACCAAACCATGCAAATCACCCAAAAAATGTACGTGCATGTACTTGTGTGTGGTGCACCACCATCATGAAGATCATAACAAAAGGATTGGATGAGAACATAATTAAAATATCATTCAACCAAAACAAGCTCCAGAGGATAGATTCTACATGAATCCCTAAAGAACAATAAAATCCATACATCATGAACTCACTTAGCCAACCTCAATCGGGGAGTATAGATTTGACATGAATCCTAATGATGCAACAAGACCAAACATCATGAACTCACTCAACCAACCTCAATCTAGGAGTATTGATTCTACATAAATCCTAGTGTCCATGAAACAATCACAAAGGTCCAAAAGAAACAATAACACTAGGTATAAAATCACTCAACCAAACATAAAGTTGAGAGTATAGATGTGACATGCATCCCAATACAACATAAAAAGTGCAACAATGGTTTACTAACATCCTACTGATAATCTAAGTCCATGACCAACAACATGGCAAGAAAAACTTAGAAAATTGGGTGGCACACAAATTGATGTAAAAACCCCAAAAAATGGAAAACATTAAAATTAAAACCTAGCTGGTCTTTGGTCACAAAACCCAAAAAATCCAATAAAATTTGGTTTCAGATACTGTATGCAAAATGGCCAGCATAGTAGCACAAAATCCCAAACCCCCATCCCAAAAAATATGGAAAATGTTCATACTTGACCAACTGGGTAGAACCAACAAACAAAAACAAAGAGGAACACTAGTTTTTAGCCTCTTAACAAATGACTATGAAAAATAGAAGCTGAAACATAGCATAAACAATAAAATGAGAGAGCCATGCCTCATAGCCAAAAGAGAAAAACAAGAATCTAAACCATAAAATAGAAACCCCACAGAAGTAGCCAAAAATTGTGGCAATCCAAGGTATCCCCAAGCTGGATCCAACTAGACCAACTTTATGATGATCCCATGCCCATAGCTCCCATGAAAAACAAAATGGTAATTCCTCATGAAGAGGATTTTTGGTTTTACTCTCAAAATTTCTAATTCAAAAGTGAGAAGTGAGGAATTAATTTTCTTTTTGAATACTTATTCACTTTTTGAGTGAATAATTAATTAGGGAAAATAACCATCCAACCTATTTAAACCCAATATCAACCTAAATGAAAATAGGTTACCTAGAAATAGGAGTTCATGTATGGAAAAGCTGCCAAAAATTAAAATTAAAAAAAATAAAGCCCAAAAACCTTAAAATCACAAAATTTCCTTAACAACCTTCATGACAATTCAAACCTCTAAATGCATAGACATGATGACTGGTCTAATCACATAATGTAAATTAGTTCAGGTATAATAATCACCAAAAAATTAATTAAACAATTAAAATAAGCATATATCGACCATACATGGATGACATTGGTAAAATATGAATGGTTGAATCACTAACTCCACATGCCACTACCAGGGATATAAATCCTGCACACTAAATTACACAATCAAGTGCAATTGCATATGATAACTTAGCCAAAGAAATAAATGCATTAAATCACCTATTTAACTATTTATTTAATTATACTAAATAAATCCATATACATCACTCATATTCACATAAATCATAATGACACAAGAATGAAGTAAATAACCATAACATTAAATTCACCACATAGCATAATTAAAGATATGTCCAATAATTAGATAACCAAATATAATCATAAAAAACACCATCATCTCAAAGTGGCATCATCATGCAATATGATCAACTGACAACATAATAGTCTATCATCTATGACATTGAAATCAAAGTATAACATCTGACCCTCAGGTCACCTCAAATGTAAAACATAACATGAGTAACAAGTATCTCTTGGATCAAAATATAACAAGGTAAATATTCACAGCACATAACCAATAAATCCAACACAGCCAATCCATTTATAATTATTTAAACATTTAATAATGGTAGTAAAAATAACATATAAAGGCACTTAAAACACATAAGTGAACATAGTCATAAACATGACTAACCACTACTACAGGAAACTAGTCAAGTGTAGCATGATAATAATACAAAGTGGAATCTCTACACACATCTCAAGGTAATCATGGAACAACATCATGATACTACATCAATCCTAGAAACCACTGGCACAAACCTTAGTGAACCATCTAACACATCACAATCTCATAAATCAGCCATAAGAATACTCAAAATAGCTAATACAATAACATAAATAAAATCATCTCAAGGGTATAGACCACTCATAGTCCCAATCATGATCCCTTCTCAAGGAGAGATCAATAAGGTTGCATCCATCAAGATGACTTACAAAAGTCAAATGAGAGAAACACTACTATAATAGTTTGTTCACTCAATCGCAAGCATTTGATGGTAGTCAAAAGAAAAAATGTTGAAGCCATGATCATATGAGATGGTCAAAGTACAGAGACTTCGCAAGGTGGAAAAATATGAGAATATTACTAGTCCAAATGGAAACCATTGGGGATTGCCTCAAAGTTGACCGATGATATGACTAACTTGGGAAGTTGATAACAAAGGAAGCAACTCTTGAATGGAAAATATGATCTTTTCAATCTCCTACAACCACTTTCACTATTCCCCATGTCTAATAAATGAAGAGAGACACTCCATCACTACTAATTGGTCAATTGAATTAGTCAAAATGATAATGGTTTCCATTTCTATCTTCTCAAGGGCTTTGTTTGGTGAATAAGTGATTTTCCTGCATCTGGATGTGTGCCATGATCAGATCTTTCCCAAATTTGTAATGACTACTCTCTACCATCTTGAATATGGTTGTTGATTTTTTCCTTAGGGAAGAAGCTATCTAAGTTATGCTTAAGCTATAAAAACACATTTTTGTAATCATTAGAAGAGGATTCTTCACTATTTTCCTTGGTGTATTTTTGTCATGCACATTTTAAATTCCCATTGCCTCTCTTCGATGTATTGTGGTTGTCTATCATTTGCATAACTGTATCTCTTTTTGGCCTATGAATAATGTAAAGTGAATCTCTTCTTCCTTGTTTAATTTTTTTGGTTGTCTAATCTGCATGTGATTGATAGATTAAATAAGTTTGAATTTGTATATATTTTAGTGTGATAATAGTTTACTATACATGTATGGGAAGAGATAGGATTGAATACTCTACTTTGGTGCTTCACCTCATTAGAATAGATTAGGTAGTTTACTTTCATGCGTTCCTTCTCCCTTTTCCTCTCCAAGTGTAGTTTAGGTGCATTCTCATAACAAAGGAAACTAACCTTCTCTAGAGACTCAACCTCATCATTCAAGTCCCATAACTTGGAGGTTATTTTTATGTTTCACAAGGTTGTCCTTAAGTAAAAACTTTGGATGAGGGTGCAAAATTTTGTGACAATAGTTAGTTAGAGAAAATTAGATGAGAAGGCTTCCTTATATAGTGATCTAGGGCACTAACTCCTAGAGAAGGAAAAAATAGGAGCATTAAATCCCATTTAACCTTAAACCCTAGCAATAGAACTAGATTTAATGTACGATTTTGAAACCTAAAATAGCTGACTTGAAAGCGGGAAAATAAACTTTCTAAAGATCTCAAAACTCCTAGAAATTGAAAATGAGACTTGGGGTTAGGGACGAAGTTAACCCTGCCCTAGGTTAAGGTCAAGGTCATTCTTGACCTAGGTTAGGATGAATGTTAACCTTGACCAACTAGGTTTTCCTTGACCTAGAAGTCAAAGTCCTCAGTTTCACAAAGCAGGTTGACAAGAATTGGCTAGAAATAGAAAGAGAGAAGCCGAACAAGGGGGAAACCACTAGATCCATGCAAAGACCCATTCAAGGTGCTTGACATGAGAGAAAACCACTTACTCAAAGGGATACATACTCTTAAAACTGAAGCAATTCCATTTTAAGATGACACATTTAGTCTCCACTTTAGCAAGGGTATGGACTCGATGCAAACTCTTTGTAAAGAAAGAGATGAAAGAAGAGATCCAATTGGGTGCATAAAGAGATAAAATAATAGTTAGCTATGGATATAAGTCCCCAAGCTAAATATTCTAACTCAACATGCATGCATAAGGGTGTAAAAATCAAGAAAAACAAAAACAAAGCAACATAAAAGAAAAAGATTAGTTCTAAACAAACCCAAATCAACTAGCACAAGAAACCTTGCTAAGAAATATTTCTCATACTAATATCACATTTGGAAACTATCATAAAAATATAAGTGATTAGATAAGAAAGAGTAGAGCAACACTATAAATAATATAGCTTCATGATTTACCAGAGCAACACTATAAATAACGTAGCTTCATGATTCAATCCTACTAGCATGAAAGAAAAAATGAAAGAAAAAGAAGAAGTGATTACCTCACCTAGTAAGATTCCCACTTTACTATGAATCCCAAAAAGAGAGGAAGAGCCAAATAGGTGGCCAAACTTGATAGTTCAACATAAACTATGATTGCAATTGTAAATGTGTCTTCTAAAAACTTATAGAATATCCACAGATCCACCTTCTTGTATCACTATGAATATGAAATGTGTTTCTTCTTAGGATTTAGCAAATTAAAAAATTTAAAAGTGTGCATCTCTTCTATATTTATCAACTTATGTGCATTATCCTCAGAGGATTTAGCAATATGTGCCTCTTCAGGATTTAGCAACTTATGTGTGTTACCTTCAAAGGATTTAGCATATATATATAATTGAAAAATGCATGTCTATTTAGGATTTAGCAACTTATGTGCATTACCTTCTAAGATTTAGCATGTAAAATAAAAAATATAGTACCATGGAGACCCTATATATGCCCCCCTCCTTATCATGGTTGTCCACTAGACATGATAAGGAAGAGGAAGATGATACCTACTTCACAAGGAAAGAAGACATCCTATTTAACAATAATGTATAACATATTCTTAGCAAGGGATATTAACTGCTACATCTAAGAGCATATATAATCATGAAAAAGATATATCACTTATGGAAAAAGGATCCTCAAAGAAAGAAATCTTATAAAAAAG
This sequence comes from Cupressus sempervirens, assembly GCA_028749045.1. Taxonomy (NCBI): domain Eukaryota; kingdom Viridiplantae; phylum Streptophyta; class Pinopsida; order Cupressales; family Cupressaceae; genus Cupressus; species Cupressus sempervirens. The sequence goes on from CM053787.1 coordinate 477,472,469, forward strand.
ATACCCACCATAGAGGAATGCTTTTAGATAGAATATCATCTTTCAAAGACAAATCAATTGGGAACAAAGATTTAGTCATCAAGCTCCTTATAAAGAAGAAGAAAAGGAATATTTAGAATGAGGAAAACAACTCAAAAACCAAAGCAAGGGTAAGAGTTTATAAAGAACATAATTTTCAACATATAGAATAGGTGATGACTGAGGGCAACAAACTCTCATAGAAAATATTATCTATAGTCAAAACATCTATCAGTATAACAAAATAATATTGCAATATAAATAAGTACCACTAGGCTAAGGAAAGTAGTTCCCTAGACAAAGAGAAAGAAGGAATAATCTTGCCCCTAGGGAGAAAGACAAGGGATACCTTATCAAAAAAAAAGTCTTAGAAAAGAAATCTTGAATAGAGTATAATCCAAAATCATAGAAAAATAAGAGGAAAGAATACCAATTAAGCCCAATAAAAGACCTAATGGATCCTAGGAGACTGGATGAAAATACACCTATTGCCCCCTAGTCCAAAGAAAAGAGGAGAAGAGATCTATATTATATCAACAAGAGGATAATCCTCTATATCAAAGTTATGAAGGAATTGTAAAACTACATGAGATTGAGATATAATTCCTAAAGAAGCCCATTCACAAACATACAATTTAAAATGTCTACAATCAACAAGTAAGTGTGTATTATAATAATGAAAAGGAAATTTGTTCTTGGATAAGGCATCTTTTGGTATAGGTTTAAAGATTTCTTTTTTTGGAACTCATTAATTCAAATTATACATGTTTAGCCACCTCTTGACGAATACTAGAGTTATCCAAGGTAGGTGTATGGAGAAGTTTATGAAGAGGAGAATGATGATTAACATCACCTTCCTTAACTTGAGATTTCAAAAAACCAACACCATGCAAATCCTATTTAGAGGGTATATGAATGAGATACTTAATACCATGCTCATTATCTACAATACCTAAATCTTTATAACCTTTTTTAGTGATCATCACATATCTTGCAGTGTACATATCATGTAAATCTTCTACAAGAGATGGTTGTTTATCATGCTCATGAGAAAAAAGTTGAATAAGATGGAATAAAAAGTTTGGAAGAAATTTCTTTACCCTTTCCTTTAATATAATAATGAATCAAAGGAGAAGGTGAATCAAAAAATGCTAGCACATTTATATCCTGAACTATAGCTTGAATACCATCATAAGAAGAACATAGATTAATAGATGGAGAATTAGGAATTAGATTAGGAATAATATGATTCAAATTAGGAAGATTGGGAGATGGTGTATCATTTGCCAAATCCTTCACATAATCGAAAAGAACAATAAGTCTCCCACATGAACCTTTAATGAAATTTTTTAATGTAGAAAGACTAGTAAAAGTTAAATTAAAAAAGGCTCAAGGAAGACTAAAATGAAATATCAAGAACATAATAAAATGAATGATACTCTCACAAAAATCACAATTATGTAAAGAGATTATAAAAGAAAGGTAATAAGGAACATAACCAAACACTAAAGCATCTTCATAATCTTCACAGTAAACAAAATGCAAGCAATATTTTTGTATTTTATGGAATATATTGATTTTTTATTTTTTTATTTTGCATTTTTGAATTTAAAATGCAAGAGCATAAACTAAATCTAATCTTAATGCAAGGAAAGACCTAACAAATATTGAATGAAATATAACACCACAAAACATGATAGGGCATCTAATCCCACAAAAGATAGGGGGTAAGCATGTCAGGATCACCAAAATGAATAGGAAGAAAATAAGGTTTCCTCTCTTAACCCTAATTTCCAAAAGGAATATTCCAAATTGATTAAGCTCAAGAAAGTGATCAATGTAGATATGGATCATGTGATGGAGAATAGGGAGAAAGGGGGTTCAATGGTCTTTCTATTTTGAGGAGTATGTGATTAAATATTGAAATAGATAAAAGAAAAATACTAACCTTGAATCTTGAAAGTGTTGTTTTCTGATATCTGTGTATAGTTTCAAGGATCTCTGCAACCTGTTCTAGACTAGAAATGATGGGATGAAGAAACACAATTTTTTTTTGTCCTTTTGAAGGGAGGTCTACCTTGACCTTGATAGTAGGGCACATCTTACCTTGGGGCACAATTGTACCTCAAAAATTCAACCTTAACCTGTACTGCTTAGACAATTTTTTTGTTTGTAGATCTCACAAGTTCGATGAAAAGGGTATCCAGATCAACTCTCCAATTCATTGTTCCACACATGTATCTACAAGGATGTTTTTTTTTTTGTTTAGATTAGGGGTTTGCCTTCATCAAGCCCCAATTTGGAATGAACCTTAATAATAAAATTGAAATAGAGAATGCTAGCAAGTAGTAGAATTAAATATAAAAATGAAGCTATGATACTCAATAAATGTGCAATTGTATTTGAAATGTACACAAGTATATTGATATGAAAGCTTGGACATAAAATTAAAAAATTTAAATAAAAACCTCCATGATTGTATGCTTAGAATCCATCTTGATATAAGAATGAATAAATATTGAAGATGAACAAAGGATCTTGAAGGAATATCACACCACCATGATGGCTACATCTAGGGTTTAAATGATGAATCTTGAATGCTTGAACCAAATCCCTTCAAAGGATTAAATTCTTAAATCATTGATCTTCAATAGGGAACTTGAATGCTTGAATGATAGAATGCTTGCTCACTTGAAAAGTAGGTAGTTTCTCATAGATAGTATTTTTTCATATATCATTTGATATCATCCCATGTCTTCGTATGCATTCTTAGAGAAAATGAGAGGAGAAGGCTTCCTTATATAGTGATCTATGGAACTAACTCCTAGAGAAGGCTGACATAGGAGCATTAAATCCCATTTAACCTTAACCCCTAGGAATAGACCTAGATTAAATGTAATTTAAGAGTCCACCATTCCAAAACCCAAAACAACCAAACTAGAAGTTGGAAAAGAAACTTTCTGAAGCCCAAGATCTCAAAAATCTCAAAAATTGAAAATGAGACCTAGGGTTAGGGATGAGTTTTACCCTACCCTAGGTCAGGGTCGAGCTCATCCTTGACCTAGAAGTCAAAGTCCTTAGTTTCATTGAGCAGGTTGTCAGAAATAGGGTAGACATAAAAAGAGAGAAGTAAAAGAAGGGGAAAACTATTAGATCCTTGCAAAGACCCATTCAAAATGCTTGACATAACCCCATACCACTTACTTGAAGGGCTAAACACTCTTAACTTGGAAGTGCTTCTATTTTAGGATGATACACAAAGAGAGAACAAAACTACTATATTTGTACTTATTTTATGTGGATCTTGTATTTGCACCAACTATAAATAAAATGAAATAATCAAATATAGTAAAATTCAAACTTATCTACTCATCAAAATTTAATGTAGTGGTTGAACAGTACTATATTTGTAATTTTTTATGTGGATCTTGTATTTGAACCAACTATAAATAAAATGAAACCCTAATCAAAATAATTGAACAAAAAAATACTCATATTAATTTACTTACAGTTATTGTCATTTGATTACTGCCAACAATCACATCCTACATGTAAAACAATTGTTTTAGTGTTAGCCCTAGATGCAACTTCAAGACCCAAAATGAGGAAAGTGGTAAAGCTATTGAATGGAATTAATTAATTAATGAAGGTATGTTAGTTTGAGCTTCACTTGGGTTCAAGAATACTTTAATATTCTCTACTTAAAAAGGCCAACCATATGAAGGTGGAAGCTCAGCTAGCCTTGAAACCCCCTCCCCTTAAAATCAATCTAAACTCCCCATTATCATATAATTATATACTTCATTAATTCATTCATCTAGTTATGAACTATAACATTCAATCAATACAATCACATAACATTCAATCAAAGAGCATTTAAAAAAAACCATTTCTTCTTTTTGTTTTTATTAGATCTCTTAAGGTAAAGGTGATAGGAGCACCAATATCTTCATCATTCTCTTCCTCTTTTGGTACATTTATTATCAAATTATGATGCATCTTCTTGTTTTAAGGGTAGGAGGTTGCTGCACTAAAGGGGCTCTATTGCAATAGCAAGTAAATGGGTTAAATTGGCATACTCTTTTTTCTTTTTTTAACTGTTACAAGTATTTAATTAACCACTAGAAAGTAGCATGCATTTTTCTTACCTAAAAATATTAGATCATGTATAATAACATTTTAATCCATGCCACCTCAACATGCTAAACACTTGGAACATACTCCACTCCTTCATCATGATGTTCAACCTGCTCTAAAATAGTTTAAAAAAGGTTACATGTCAAATTATAATTGAATATGTTAAATTTTATTCAAAATTATGTAATTAATTTCAAATAGAAAATTACTACCTCCACCACTATGACACACATCATGGCCTTCATCATGCACATGTTCTATGACAAGATATGAAGGCTATAGTGACATGTTATGCAGTCAATTTATGTTAGAAACTAACACCAATTTTTTTTTTCTCAAATATTCAATTTGATTTACTTTTCATTTGACCAATTTACCTATGCCTCATTTGGTGCACTAGATTCTTGGCATTGGCATGCAATAGTGACTTTATAGCCTTCCCTTAAGGCAATTTTTTTAATCTTCATCCATGGGCTCTACATTGAATTCTGTGCCCCATATTTTTTTTGCTTAATATCATTAGTTTTGCATGTATGATTTGATTAAACAATTTTTTTTTCAACATTATATATAACAAAATTATATGAAATTTCATTGCTACTACTTACAAGTCGATACTGAATACTCATATATCCACCAGAGCCAAGTTTGTGTTGGCCAACCTTTTCTAGTCTCACTTTTGTAGCCACTGATGTGTCCTACAATCTATTAAAATTTTGAAATATGTTAGATTATATATTTACAAAGATCACTAATTAGTCCATGATTACATTCTAGCTATCATGACATACCTTCTTTTGCCATTTTTTGGTTCATTTTCTTTACAACATAGCCTTTTCTCTTTTGCATCTTCTATTATTTCATTCCATTCCATTGGTGGAATCATAGGAGGATGGTTGTACTTTTGATTATCCTTTAGAACCATTCTATATTGATCCCTCATAGTCTTTATATGTCTAGATGCTCTTTTGAGAAGTATGGCAGTGTCAAAAATGTTTTTTCCAAAAAGGTCCTCAAAAGATGTAATGAGCTAACTTTTAAATTCAGGACCCTGTTCATTCCACCTTTTAAAATAAAATAAAATTGTTAGATCAATAACTTTAATATAGTAAAATAAATGGAAGAAAATAAAAATATTATAAAAATGATATGAAACTATGTACCTTTTATGTATGGTGGGTCCAAATAGCTTCAATGTCATTTGAAAAAGATGATCATAGAAAACATCATTTCCTACAAAAACATCATGGGATTATTAGTCCAAAATGAGTTATGTACAAATAAACTACAATTACATTATAAATAGTAACAATTTTAAAGAACCTTGAATCTTTCATAATTTTAATGGAACATAGTTTTCTTGTTCAACAACAATGTCCCTACAAATGAACCAATACTAATCACATGGGTTGCTGTAGGAAATGGTTTTGCTTCAGTAGTATTGTTCTCTATTGTTCTGTCAACTATAGGTCTATCTACTAGTGCACAAAATAGGTCAATGGGTATAAAATCCACCCAAAAAAAATAATAATGCATGATTAGCACATTACAAAATATATAAAAACAAGGTTTAACTAGTTGTACTTGGCATAGTCAAAGATATTTGCAAGCTCCTTGTTGCTAACAAGACACTTACCTATATCAGAGCGATGACTAAAGGAGGCATCCACACTTCATCATGACTTGAAGAATACAATGTTAGCAAAGACATTTACAATGGATAAAGATCAAATGGGATACTGGCTAGAAGCATCCAAAAAAAAAAAATTTAAGTGTTATAATGTTAATTAGAACAAACAATGTTGCACTAGTAGGGCCACAATCTTCTATTAATTCTCATATTGTTTCACAATATGTACAACTACTACATTTTTTTTTCTCATAGGAATACAAGAAAGTATTAATTAAAGAGAAAGTGTAATAATACTATACTTTTAAGTAATGTTGAATATATGGATCAAATATATATACTGAGTTGGCATATATCTAACTAATTCAAATAGAGACCCAAGTATGGAATAACACTTAGTCATAACTGAATTTTCCTTAAATAAACTCAACGATGTAATAATAATTTATAATTTTCAATAATGTTATAAAGAGAAAGAGTTACTGACATGAAGGTTGTGTGTTACAACCCTCACCATGTTGACAACATGGTCTCGTAGGTGTCACAAAATCTTGTAGAAGAACACATAATATTTTAGATCATGATCCATAAGATACTATAAAATATAAAAAATTATTAAACTTTCATTATTTCTTAAGATTAATTACTAGTTATCTTCAAAGAATTGACTCTAAGTATCAATTCTTCTTTCAGGGCCTCTATCTCCTTAGTTAGGATTCTCTCGAGGATAATGTTAACAATTTCATCACTATATCTTTGTATGAGTTGGTGGGCCATTAATATGGGGTCAACACTATGTGTGATGTCATCTAGAAATAATGCCCATGTTTTAGATCACATTTGATTTGCTATCATTTTTGCTTTTCCTTATCAATAAGTATTAAGTTGTGACATTAATATTAGTAAAATTCCATCAAAATAACTACAAATCCATAAATAAAAGAACAAAAAAATATGACATTTATTTCAATGTAATTTATACAGTTACAATAATTAAAATTTACCTTTGCTGAAGAAGGTGTATGAGTTGGTACATCCTCGCCTATGTCTTGTATTGTATCCATGTCATCCTGTGAAAAAGATTACTAATTCTTAGCAATCAACAACAAAATGAAAGTAATAGAATTACTAAAAAGAAAATTATTAATAAAACAATAGATTTTATATTGGAGGCAATTGGTTTAAATATTATACTTACCTGTTCCATGATAGAGATTTATTTTGTATCTACATCATTCAAATTGTAATCTATCAGAAGCTCTTCCCCTGCACTTATTGATTTTATTTCATATACAAAAACATGGTTTCCCTCACATGCCTCAAATATATAATTCAACCATTTATTAGTTGACATAGGTCAAGAACTATTTGTAATTCCTAAAATATTCCCTATTACTTTAAGCCTTCCATCAAAATGCTACAAATTACATAGAAGACAAAAATGACATGACGCATTCATTGAAATAATTGTATATTTTTTAATTCCTTACATGTACTTTATGTGTGGTAGCTATGTAATATCATTTTATATACTCCATGCTAGTAGAATTCAACACATAATAACTTAATTATAAAAACATACAAGTCAAATTTTTTTCTATAAATATATCATGACCCTATCATACTTGACATTGATCATATGTTGATAGACATTTCATTAATCATTTCATTGATCATCATCTTCATCCATGTCATAATCATCATCACCATCATCATACTTGTCACTTTGATTATCTTTATCACCACTACCATTTGCATCTCCATCATCATCATCTTCATCACCATTATCATGACTATCATCATCATGACTATCATCACCTTGATCATCACCATCTTCATCAACATGATCATGATCACTATCATCATCAACATCACTATAATCATCATCACCTTCTTCTTCTTCAGCATTGTGTAACAATCATTCATGATTATCCTTTACTTCATCTTCTAATTCTTTAGTATCTTCTTCTTCCATCACATTATACTTTGCCAACCTTCCTCTTTGATTATGTCTAACAAATAATGATCAACCTAGTTTATGTGGATGTCACAGTAAAATACTTAGTCCATTATCTTGATAAAACATAGGACTCATCTCCAACTAGCTCAAATGACCTTGTATTAATCATTGTAAATCCACTATCATGTTCATGAATATTCCTATCAGGATCATTTCAATTTAGTTGTAGCCTATACCATTTGATGAAAAATATAATTAATTTGAATGAATTAAAGTTATAGTTGAGTATATGTCATCCAAAATGCAATAGTATCAATTTTTAAATTATTGAGGATGTATGTCATTTCTAGACAAAATATTGGTGACCTCAAAGACTACACTTATCCTAAGATCACAAGTTTTCTTCATTTCATCTGATGTTTTTTATGCAAAATTTACAACCATGGTAGTTCATAGCTTTGTGACATTTGATCTGCAATTATTCAAACATGAGAATATTATTTGCATTGATCTATGAGTTGACATTAAACTTATGAGACATAATTAGTAATCTTATGCGTATATTTATCTCTTAAGCCATATGCCAGATCAAGTACCATTAGCGCAACATTTGGATCTCCATTATGATGAGCTTCTTTAACCAAAAATGTAACATTGTCCCATTTTAATGAGAGACCATTTTCTTGACATTGTTTAATCCATACCGTCATCCAATCAAGATTGTTCGTAATATACAAATGTAGTGCATCCCACTCATGACCAACTATAAAGAACACAACTAGACCAGTTAGAAACAACTTATATTGATGATGGATAAGAATTAATTAACTATAATAACATCTTATAATTACCTCTCACTCTCCTCAATCTACCTTTCCTCATTAGGTACTCCCCTTCAAATTTTTTAATATAGTTGCGATCCCAAATGCGATCTATATGGATATTTACTTCAAACTTTGAAAGATATTCACTAATGTACACCATGGTTTGGTATACCCTATATCCTTCTACCATAGAACCCTTAGGATGTGCTCTTTGTCAAACCAAACCCTTCATAATTTCAAGTGTCACTCAACCATCCATATTGACCTAGTTTATACTGGTCCATACAATTCAATCTCCTCAACTTGATGTATGAAGTAGTGTTCTTGAGCATTGAATTTTTTTGAAGGTAGACACTTTTGCATTTCACACATAAGCTATGGAATTTTTCTCTTCCAATATTTTATATCTTTTTTTATCAATTTCTTTAGATGATAAACACCTAAAAGAGATTCAACACACAAGAACATATGAACAAGATTTTAGATAAAAATATACAATAGATTACATAAAATATAAATCAATAAATATAATATATGTACAATAAATCTAAGAAATAACACTTCTAAGCTCATATATTTTTCAAGATCATATATAACTTATTTAATATAATTGTCAAACTGGTATGGGGGGGACAGAGGTAGGATGTACTGTAATCTTTAAAAAATGATATTTTCAATCTATAATGAAATAATACAATAGGTAGTACATGAAATTTTAAAAATATATTATAAATAGAGAATATGACTTACCTTGATGAAGGTATACCAATCATGTATTTTCAACCCTAACATGAAATCACCTTTATTTGATACAAGAATGCTTATATTTGCAACAAATCTTGTAAAAAAAATTTTATGACTTCTTTTAATGCATCACTTTGTTGCTCTTTAATAACCATGGAAGGGCACTCATATTTAAGCAGTCTTTATTGCTATTTGATTCAATACATTATTTTAGTGCATGATTGGATTCATTAATATGTAGATTCAATGAAATCTTTCAATGCATGATTGGATTCATGAACATGCATAGTGTCTCTGTTACATTTTTTCCAATATGTATAGCATCAAACAAATGCACAATTGAGAGATCCTTGTAGTATGGTAACCTATTAAATTGAGTCGGATAACTTTGTATTCCTTTAGGAAGTTGGTCATTGATTCCTTGAAAACCTTCATAAGCATCAATTACATCATTAATAAATAAAATACAATATCAAAATATAAATTTGAAACTTCAAACCACAAACTAGACATTACCTTTGGGATTTTGTTGATCTTCCATAAATGAGGTGTCATTCTTTGTGGCCTTGATTTTGTATCTTCTTTCCAATTAAAAAGATGTTTTTCAATAATTTAATACTTGTGATTATTGTGGAGAAAGCTCCTACACTCATCAAACACCTACTTTCCTAAAATTCTTGAGTGATGAGATTCCATCTTCAAACCACAAATTAGACATGCAAATTTTCCCTTTGTCTGAAGACTTAAAAGATCATGTAAAATTGGATCATGTACAATTATCATATGTAACTTAAGAATACAATAATAATGTGTAAGAACTATAACATACCAAAAAACAATATAATATAGCACAAAAATGAGTTAGCTCAAGGGAATCATGTATTTTCTATACAAGCATTGCATGGAATTTAAATTATATTAGTCTTATTGGTCTAGATTAGATGTCATACATAGTGACCCAATTCTATAACTTTAACAACTCATCAATAAAGGGCTCAATATACACATTCATATATTTAACTTGGTACTTAAATATTTTTTTAATGAACATAAACATTACATAATTGTTATGACCATTTTGATGCACTGTTTATAAATTAATTTAGATAACTATTAAATGAAAAAAACCTGGTATAATCATTGACAACATTATGTGCTCCCTCTTTATGAACATCTAAGGAGGAATGTTATTGTTAATAAAAAAAACATGATAACATGACACACTAAGTAAATAAATCTCATATCTCCAAATGGATTGACACCGTCTGCTACCAATGCAAGCTTGAGATTACAAGGTTCTTCTTTAAAGTGTGGCCATGTTTCTTGTATTTCATTAAATGAAAAACCATCCATAGACATTCACAAAATTTCATCTTGACTTCTATTGTGTGCATGGTAATCCATAAATTGTGCAAAGCTAGTGCACCAAAATAATCATTCAATATGTGGAACAATGAGAATTTATTGAAGAACCTTGTGAGAAATTTTTTTTGTCATTTGATATGACTGATATCTACTAATAAGAAAATCAAGACATTTTTTTATAAATTCATGTTGTTTATGATATAGAATATGATCATTAAGACATGCATATATTATCTGATATGTCATTCCAATTTGATTCATAATGGTAGATAATTCTTCGTACAAATAAGGCAAAATGTTTGATGGTGGTAACAAAAACTAACCTATCAATCTAAAAAAAAATAAAAAATGTATTATTAATATAATGAATAGTAATGGTATGCTAACATTGAAGATGATAAAAATGGCATTCCTTAGCATAAATGACATTGCATCATTGGATAAACTCATTCATAACCTTCAAGTTCACCAACAACACTATATCAAAGAGAAGAGTTGTTTGGGAGTGTTGGCATATGGACTCATGTGCCTTCTTAAGTATAGGTATATCAAGACCATATTTATCATCATTATCAAATGCACTAGTACCATCATCATGAGCATCTTCATCAGTTGCACTAATATCATCTTCCTCAATCATGTCCTCTAGCACATATTATCTTCTTCGATGGGAGTGTTATCCTCAGCTTGGATATTCACACCTCCATATTCCTCTAGTTAGAAATCCACATTCACCAATAAAAAAAAGCATGCCCCCCTTCAACATAACCATGTTGCCTATACTGACTCTGGCCTATTGTCATTAGAATTCTTCAATTCTTTACTTGCACTTACACTTTTTGCAAGGACAATTAAAATTATCAACTTTTCTTTAGAAATAAGACCGCAATCTAGCAATTGTCTTGTTATTTTGTTTTGGATTCATATTACCAGGTGTGATCTTTCTTCATAGAAAAATATATCTATAAAATTATTGGACATGTTGTATTTAATGTTTATATCTACACATATGGTTTTGAAATAAAAATTTGATCACCTTGCTCAAATTCACCCATATTATGTGTGGAGAGAAATTGTTCTTAGAGATGCGACCTAGGTATTAGAGGTTACTAATTATGCTCAATGGACCAAACTAAAAGATAATCCTTACCAATACTGCATTTATCTATATTTCTTGAACACATCTCTTAGTTATACAAGAGTAAGCACATCTTAGTGTATTTAAACTATTACATTCATTCAACTTCTCTCCTACCAATCAGTGAGTGTAGTCATTCATTGAGTGGTAGTAGATCATAGAATTTAGAATTTGTTTATGTGAAAACTTTCATTCCTCATCATTCTCACAATGGAATCTGTATATTCAATGGTAACACCATGCATCACATCAACATTATGTCCATGTTGGAACTACAATAGGAAAGGTAAACTTCTAGGGGGGGGGGGTGAATTAGTGTTTTAAACTTTAACCCATAAAAACATTCACCACACATCCATCTCACATGTTCGATAAGTAAACTATAATGCCATGTAAGTAAGCATTCACACATTCATGAAACAAGATATGATTACCTAAAAACCCTTGAATGAGAAGGTAAAATTGGGGTAGGGATGACACTCAAAAATATTCACTACTACAATAATAAAGTGTATCCAATAAAGGTTACAATATTTGATCATTAAACATGATCTACCTTATGAAAGGTTTGCCCTATTAAAGGCTTATAAATATTGTTAGGTCTCACCTCATTAAATGATTTCAACACCCTGTTAGAAGTGTTCCTAGTTAAAGGAATTCAACTCACTTACCTTGTTAGAGTATTTGAATACAACCTATTAGGACTACTCTGTTAAGAGATTTAATTGATTCACCTATTAAAATGTGTTAGTAATGATCTTGTGGTTAGCACTTTGATGCTTGATGACAAATCACCTCTATTTTGTTTTTCACTTGATACTTCTTGATCAGATGTCTCTCTACTATTCAATGTTTCCATCATTTTTTCTCCTTTAATTGATTCTACAATTCAATTCAGATCATAATGCCTTGGTCACCATGAATGTTTTAGTTTGCACTTGCAAAACTCTCCTTTTTTTCATTCCCTTACCCACACACATATGAAGCTTAGGGTTTGTCCTCTTTAAGAAGACCTAGGTACTTAGGGTTAGATATGAATCAATGGCTATGATTCATCATATTTCTACTTAAACCTTCCCTTTACCTGATTGGGTGCATGTAATATATAGAGATTCCCAATTAACATTTGTCCTTATCACCAAAATATCTTAACTTAATCCTTAAGTCAGCTAAAAGATGATTTACATAGTAGTTTGTGCCAATACAAACAAATATGATAAAAATTTGTTACTCAACATTTGAATCCCCTAATGCTTAGCACATACTATGACTTCTATGTTGTTACTTGGTATTTGAATGACTTAGTATGCACTGCTTTCTTGGTTCCTGAATTGCTTGGCATATACTGTCTACTCAGCACTTGAGTGACTCGGCATGTGAGTGACTCAACACTTACAATTTACTTAGCATGCTCTAATTTCTATGTTGTGCTTGGCATATGTTACTTGATAAACATGAACTAAGTAAATGACTTAAGTACTTGTCAAAACCAATATGAGATTAACAGTCCAAACTCCAGAGGCTAGACCTTCATGATGCTTGGGTTGCCAATATTTAGAATGGAAAAGGATCTATATTAATTTTCAGTGAGAGAATTTATTCACATCATACCTAGGTTCATCGTGCTCTAAAGATTGAAGAGGTTGGTAATTTTCCTATTCTCTTCAAAAATTCTAAAATTTATGTTAAATATCATAGTAATAAGTAGATACCTTCTAAACTATAAAACATGATAATATTATACATTATAGGCATTTAAAATCTACCAAAAGTATATACACAATAAAATGATATAGTGACAAATATCCATGTACACCTAAAGACAACAACTTATGATGCATAAGTCTGGATGAATGACAAGTTTCAATGAAAGGATTTAATTATGCAATGCATAAGTTCACCACATTCCAGAGAATGAAGAGGAGGGAATTTTCATTATTCTCTTTAGTAATTTTGAAATATATGTTAGATATCATAGTTACAAGTAGATAGCTACTAAAATAAAAAAACATGATAATATCATACATTAAAGGCATTCTGAATCTACCAAAAGCATATACTCAATATACTAACAAGTCAATATACATGATTGGTTACATGGACACAACATAGCCGATATGGAGACTCTTGTGGTTGTAACAACTATACCAAATATCCCAATCCATAACAATCTCTAATATAAATCTCATACTCACCATGGGGAAAAATAATTGCTTTAATCCTTAATATTTTTGCATATATTTTTTCTATGAAAAATTTATGTAGTTCTACAAAATAAAAATGATACATATATATATCATTCTAACCTATAAACACTCATAAGCTTTGAGCAACATGAATACCTCAGGGTCTTGTTATGCTGAGAGGTGTTCCTATACATTCCAAGCAAAGACTGAACAACAAACTCCCATTGCAAAACAAACCCACAAAATAAACTCACCAAATAATGAAATGATGAATATGATTTTCTTTTTTTCATTATGAACCTAATTTGGTCAAAATTTTGACCAACTCGAGCATGACAAGCCTAATTTGGTCAAAATTTTGACCAACCCAAGCATAAAAAGCCTAATTTGGTCAAAATTTTCACCAACTTGGGCATAAAAACAAAAATAAAGTAATCACAAGCCAATATGGCCTTTGTTCAAAAAATTTGGTTAAAAAATTTGGCCAAAATACAAGGGGAAATGTACTAGTGCTAGTTAACATATCTAGTGTTATTGTGCATGAGTATCTTGTTAGGGTTCCTAATTATATTGAACATATGGTTAAGATTTAATAAGATTGATAATTGTGATAATAATTGGTTAACTGATTCACCTCCCCATCCTCTTAGTTATATTGGTGGACTATATATTTTAACAAAGACATGGTACATCATTACAAAATTTAACACTACCTCATTTATAATATTCTAGGTTTTCAAACTTACTTTTATCACCACTCTCATGATGTGAGAAACCATTATCAATTATCCATCTATCACCTTTACTCACATATTAAATAAGTAAAACTTTCTCATCTTCATCAAAACCATCTTTCATAAAAATATAAACAATTTCTTCATCATTACTATTAGAATCACTATCACTCTCTTCTTCAACAATGTAAGAAGACTTATTTCCTTTCCCTTTATAGTCTCTATATCCTTTATTGTCTTTTCCATCTCTTCTTCCTTTGAAATTTCTATCTTTCCTTTCATCCTTGTCATGTTTGTCAGGACACCTTGCAACAACATAACCAACTTTATTGAATGAAAAATATATTACATGAAGTTTACCTTTGTATTTTCCTCTACCTCTTAGAATTCTCCTAGCCATTAATGCTTCAAGATCCTCAAGATCATCATCAGAAGATTCACTCTCACTACTCTCATACTTTCCTTTCTATTCTTAGACTTATGCAAAATAATTTGTGACTTGAAACTAGATTCAGTAGCATGGGCATTCAAATTATTAAAATTTGACAATTCAAAAGAAGTGATTCAACCAACTAGACTATCCAAGGTTAGGTCATTACTAGGAATACATGTTAGTTATTGTATTGTAGACACTCTAACAACATAAATAGGAAATAAGGTTCTTAGCATCTTTCTGATCATAGTCTCATCACTAATCTTTTCATTAGCTCCTTTGATAGCATTCAAAACTTTTTTGACTCTTCCAACATATTGAGCAATGTTTTTACCTTCTACCATTCTCATATCATAAATTTTTTCTCTCAATATTTCTAACTTGGCTCAAAGTACATTCTTATAACCTCCATGGATCTTTTTTAACTTATCCCACATCTTCTTTGTAGCATCACATTCCTTAATATCATCAAACTCTAAATAGCTTAGGGAAGATGTAATCTGCAACAATATTTCTTTATTTTGCTCTTATTTCTCCCTTATTTGTTGAGTTGTCAAAGGTATAGATATAGTTACATCATAGTTTTCCAAGTAGAACAATGCTAAATCTCAAATTCTAGTAATGTAAAGCTTCATCAAACTTTTCCATGTAGAGAAGTTCTCCTTTTTCAACTTTGATATTTCTTTTTGTACATCTTGATCTTTAGCTTTAAGCCCCTTCAAAATTTTCTTCTACAAGTAGAAAACCTATGAAACCTATTCTTAGAATGATTTAGAATGATTGGGGGGGGGGGGGGGAGAGGGGTAAATCAGCTATCCTTAGGTCCAAATGTACCATTTAAACTTTTCAACACTTCAAGTAACTTAGATCCAATCATTAAGTAGCTTGGTCTCTATATCCACTTATTAGTAACATAAAAATTGCAATCCACTATTCTTATAATAACAAACTTGAAAAATGTAAATCAATAATAGTTAAAAATCTCAAATAATATCCACATAAGTATGATACCAAGAATTTATGTAGAAGCCCAATTTGGGAAAAACTACCAACAAAATGTCACCAATTTTTCACTCTTATGAAGTGAGCTTTATTAGGAGCTAATCTTATTAAAGGTTACAATACACAATATTAATCCAACCTTGTTAATGAATTTAATCACCCTATTAGGAGTGGCCTTGTTAGAGGACTTAAGAACATTGCATTAGAATGTCTCCTTGATTGAAGGATTCACAAATGACTATTACGTCAACCTTTATTAAAGGTTTTAAACTAATATAATGGTTAGAAACTAACATTAGGTTGATCTAAATAAATACAAGTCACTTTGCAAATACATATCACAAATTCAGTTCAACAACTAACTCATTGACTGGCCTCCATTATGTTTTCTATCACTTCTTTTCTTGGAAACCCTTCAAGCAATCACTCTCCACCTCAATACTTCACTATTTAACCTTCTCTCAAATTCAACAATCAACATAATCAAAAACTACTACAACCCCATTGGGTTAGCCCTTATGCCTCCTTAAATATGAAGCTTGATCTTTTTCTAATTAAACACCATTGTTGGTCTTAGGGTTATGTTAGATTCATTGAATCCTTCCATATTTTCATTTCCTACTTCCTC
Source organism: Cupressus sempervirens (assembly GCA_028749045.1). Classification (NCBI taxonomy): domain Eukaryota; kingdom Viridiplantae; phylum Streptophyta; class Pinopsida; order Cupressales; family Cupressaceae; genus Cupressus; species Cupressus sempervirens. Next base: position 477,489,268 of record CM053787.1, read on the forward strand.
ATTTAGAAACTTATTAAATGTTTTCATTGAATCCATGCATAGAAATTCTCAAACATGGTTTCTCTTGCATTAAATATTCCATCTCATCAATTCTTATCTTCAATACATTTTCAACATTCCAAGAATTCAACTATGTCAGCGAAGAAACTTAATTCCTACACATATTTTAAAATAATGCCAATCAACCAACACTGTTCAGTGGCCTTGGTCATTACTAGATAATTTAGTCATCACTAGACTAACTTTCTTGACTTACACTATCCTTACTTAGTCCATATTTTGGCACTCAGTCTAACTTCTTTGTTAGTCTATCTTTTATTAGCACTCAACCGACATTGAATTTACTCAGCTTTTACTATTTACTTAATTGACAATAGCATCACGTGACTTAAACTATGAGTTCCTTAATCTTCTTCTTTGAAGATTAGTTAAGCCTAAGTATTTTTTTAATATATTTATCATCTCTTTTAGGTTTTAATGCAACCATATTTTCCACCTAGTGTTATGATTAAACACCAAATTATCTTTCCAAAGTCTAACTAATCAAGTTCCCATTATAATTCCACATAGCTCAACCTTTCCAATAGGTTCTTTCCTTATCTGTGTTAGCATGAATGCTAATGATACTACTTTGGGGGAGTATCCAAAGAATTGGAGAATATTGATATGTTGCATTCATGGTTGTATTTGTCTTTGATGTCAACATAGTAGTAATTCTATAAAGATTGGAAAAATAGTAGTCAAAAGCTCTTATGATGTACAAAAGTTGAGGAAGGTTTAGATGATGTTTAATGAAGGACATTTTTCTGAGGTTGTCCTGATGATGTGGTTAAGAGGACTAAGTCTGAGTCAATGGTGTACGACAGTTATACTTGATTTACTAGAAGTAGTGTATAAACAAAGTACTAGAAAATAGTGTTTTGATGATCTATCACTAGCTCTCATCTGAGATGCAATGAAAAGATGCACAATCATACAATGATAGAGGAAAGTTGTGTGGTTATGTTAGTGTGTGCATAAGACTTGGTATTGCATGTGTCAAGTTTTATATACACTATGAACCAACCGTGCTATTATAATTGTGAACTAATTAATTATCTTATTTTAATTAATTGGGAAAGGCCCAAGGCCAACTCAAGGAATTATTATGAAGATACAATATAAAGGAAAGTTTTTTTCCTTATTTATAAAGTATCTTGGATTAGAGGATCAAGAGGGAAGTGATGTATTAATGGATAGTGTGAGAAGAGGTAGAATGCTTATTGAATGTCCATAAGTGATCAAAGGAATCATTGGATGTGAAGTATGAGATTTGGTTACAAGATTTGAAGGAGAACTCTAGTTTAAAGGACAAAGATAGAGGAAGTACATTTTAGTTCTATTATTCTACAAGGAATAACACATAGATCATTTGGATAGTGCGTTCATTAATCTTACCCTTGAAGTTGTTTGGGCAGTGGATCCAACTATCTTCCACAAATCCTAACAGGGTTGGCACAATGTTGGAATCTCCTAACAGGGATTCAAAGTTTCCTAACTGGAACTCATATGTACTAAATGTTGAAATAAACTCCTAATAGGGTATATCCTCTAACAAGGAATATTTATATTAGCATATCATCTTGTGGGTAGCATTTCCACCAGGGTTTTCCCTCTGGTCAAGGGTTTCCCTAGTTAATATATTTGGTGTTAATTGCATATGAGTATCTTGTTGTGGTTTTAGTTTATCTTACTCATATGGTTAAGTTTTTTTTAAGGATAATGAATGTGATACTAGTTGGATAACTGATTCAACCCCCTCTCAGTTATATCACTAGACTATATATTCTAATAATTGGTATCAAAGCATCATGTCCTTGAAAATAAGGCTTAAGAACTTTGAGAGATTGATGGTGAATATGTTTAGGATGGATAGTCCAAGATTTGATGGGGCTAACTATGATCGTTGGAAGGAAGAGATGAAGACTCATTTGTTATGCATGGGTCCAAGATATTGGCTTTTGAAAAAATCTAACAAGATAATTATTGAAGAAATAAAGCTAGAGGAATATAGTGATAGAGAAAGAGATCTATTCATGTCTCAATATACACATTCATATCTTTGACTTGGGACTTATGTAGTAATTGAATAAAAATAAACATTACATAATTATTATGATCATTTTGATGCATTATTTAAAAATTAATTTATATAACTATTACATGAAAAAATACCTAGTACAATCATTGACAACATTATGTGCTACCTCTTTATGGACATCCAAGGAGGAATGTTATTGTTAATAACAAAAACATGACACACTAAGTAAATAGATCTCATATCTCCAAATGGATTAACATTTTTCACTACTAATGCAAGCTTGAGATTATGAGGTTCTTCTTTAAAGTGTGGCCATGTTTCTTCTATCTCTTTAAATGCAGAGACATCCATAGGCATTTACATAATTTCATATTGAATTATATTGCATGCATTGTAATCCATAAATTGTGCCAAGTTAGTGCACCAGAATAATCATTCAAGATGTGGAATAATGGGAATGTATCAAAGAACCTTGTAAGGAACCTTTTTTGTTATTTAATATGATCATTATCTACTAATATGACAATCAAGGCACTATATTGCACATTCATGTTATTATAATATAGAATGTGATCATTAGGACATGCATGTATTGTCTAATATTTTATTCCAATTTGATTCATAGTGGTAGATAATTCTTGGTACAAACAAGGAAAAATGTTTGATGGTGGTAAAAAAACTAACCTATCAATCTACAAAAAAAATAAAAAATGTATTATTAATATAATGAATAGTAATGGTATGCTAACATTGAAGATGATAAAAATAGCATACCTTAGCATACATGGTATTGCTACATTTGATAAACCATTCATAACCTTCAAGTTTACTAACAACAGTATAGCAAAGAGAAGAGTTATGTGGGAGCCTTGGTATAGGGGCATGTGATTCTTCTTAAGTATAGGTATATCAAGACCATCTTCATCATCATTATTAGACGTGCTAGTACCATCATCATGAGTATCTTCATCAGTTGCACCAATACCATCTTTTTCAATCATGTCCTCTAGCACATTATCATCTTCTTCCATGGGAGTGTTATCCTCTACTTGGATATTCATACTCCATATTCCTCTAGCTAGAAATCCATGTTCACTAATAAAAAAAAATCATGGGCCCCTTCAACGTGATCATGTTGCCTACAATGACTCTGGTCTATTGTGATTAGAATTCATTGACTCTTTTAGCCCTCACAATTTTTGTAAGGGCAATTATATTTATCAAATTTTCTTTAGAATTGAGACCAAAATCTAGCAATGGCCTTGTTATTTTTCTTTGGGTTCATATTTCCAAGTGTGGTCTTTCTTCATATGAAAATATATCTACAAAATTATTGGACATGTTGTACTTAATGTTTATATCTGTACATATTCTTTTGAAAGAAAAAATTGGTCACTTCACTCAAATTCACCCATGTTATGTGTGGAGAGAAATTGTTCTTAGAGATGTGACCTAGTTATTAGAGGTTACTAATGATGCTAAAAGGACCAAACTAAAAGATAATCCTTAGCAATACTTCATTTATCTACATTTCTTGAACACATGATCTCTTAGTTATACAAGAGTTCACAGATAGTAGTGTATTTAAACTATTACATTCATTCAACTTCTCTCTTTCCAATTGGTGAGTATAGTCATTCATTGAGTGGTAGTAGATCATAGAATTTAGAATTTTTTTATGTGCAACCTTCCATTCCTCATTATTCTCCCAATGGAATCTGTATATTCAATGGTAATATCATGCATCAAATCAACATTATGTCCAAACTCCAAAGACAAGACCTTCATGATGCTTAGGTTGCCAATATTTGGAATGGGAAAGGATATATATTAAGTTTCAGTGAGAGAATTTTATCACATCATACCTAGGTTCGCCATGCTCTAAATAATGAAGAGGATTGTAATTTTTTTTTTCTCTCTAGCAATTCTAAAATTTATGTGAAATATCATAGTAACAAGTAGATACCTTCTAAACTGTAAAACATGACAATATTATACATTATAGGCATTTGAAATCTACCAAAAGCATATACACAATGTAGTGAGCTATGACAAAGAGCCATGCATACGTAAAGAGAACAAGTTAAGATGCATAAGTTTGGATCTATGGCAAATTTCAATGAAAGGATTTAATCATGCAATGCATATGTTCACGATGTTCCAATGAATGAAGAGGAGGATATTTTTCTTATTCTCTTTAGTAATTCTAAAACATATGTTAGATATAAAAATTACAAGTAGATACCCACTAAACTCAAAAACATGATAATATCATACATTACAAGCATTCTAAATCTACCAAAAGCATATACTCAATACACTAACAAGTGAGCCTTGCACACCCAAAGAGAACAATTTATAGTGCATAAGCTTGCAAAAAAGGTTAGCAAGTCCAAATACATGATTGGTTACATGGACACAACATAGTCAATATGGAGCCTCTTGTGGTTGTAAAAATTGTACCAAATATCCCAATCCACAACAATATCTAATATAAATCTCATACTCACCATGGGGAAAAATAATTACTTTAACCCTAAATATTTTTTCATAGATTTTTTCTATGAAAAATTTATGTAGTTCTACAAAATGAAAATGCTACATATATGTCATTCCAAGATATAAACATTCAAAAGCTTTGAGAAACATGAATACCTTAGGTTCTTGTTATGTTGAGAGGTGTTCCTATATAGTCCAAGTGAATACTAAGCAAAAAACTCTCGTCACCAAGAAAACCCTCCAAATAAACTCACCAAATAACAAAATGATTAATACAATTTTTTTTTATTATGAACCTAATTTTGTCAAAATTTTGACCAACTTAGGCATAAAAAACCTAATTTGGTCAAAATTTCAACAAACTTGGGCATAAAAATGAAAAAAATAAGGAATCATAGGCCAATATGGCCTTTGCTCAAAAAATTTGGTCAAAAAACTAGGGGAAATTTACTAGTTCTAGTTAATATATTTGGTGTTATTGTGTATGAGTATCTTGTTAGCATTTTTTATTATATTTCTCATATGGTTAAAATTTAATAAGATTGATAATTGTGATAATAATTGGTTAACTGATTCATATTCCTTCAGTTATATTGGTGGACTATATATTCTAACAAAGACATGGTGCATCATTACCAAATTTAACACTACCTCCTTTATAATATTCTAGGTTTCAAACTTACTTTTATCACTAGCCATATGATGTGAGTAACCATTATCAATTATACATCTATCACCTTTACTCACATATGAAATAAGTGCATCTTTCTCATCTTCATCAGAATCATCTTTGATAGAAACATAAACAATTTCTTCATCATTACTATTAGAATCACTATCACTCTCTTCTTTAGCAATGTAACAAGACTTCTTTCTTTTCCCTTTATAGCCTTTGTATCCTATCTTTTATTTTCCATCTCTTCTTCCTTTGAACTTTCTATCTTTCCTTTCATCCTTGTCATCATTTTCAAGACACCTTACAACAACATAACCAACTTTATTGCATAAAAAATAGATTAGATGAAGTTTACCTTTGTATTTTCCTCTACCACTTGGAAGTGTCCTTGCCATTAATGCTTCAAGATCCTCAAGATCATCAGTAGAAGATTCACTCTCACTAGCCTCATACTTCCCTTTCTATTTCTTAGACTTATGCAAAATCAATTGTGACTTGAAAGAAAATTTAGTAGCATGGGCATTTAAATTACCAAAATTTGATAATTCAAAAGTGAGTCCACCAACTAGACTATCCAAGGTAAATTCATTACTAGGAGTACATCTTAGTTCTTTTATTGTGCACACTCTAATAACATAAATACAAAGTAAGGTTCTTAGTACCTTGCTGATCATATTCTCATCACTAATATTTTCATTAACTCCTCTAATAGCATTCAAAACTTTTTTGACACTTCCAACATATTGGGCAATGTTTTCGCCTTCTACCATTCTCATATCATAAAACATTTCTCTCAATCTTTCTAATTTGGCTGCAAGTACATTCTTATATCCTCCATGGATCTTTTCTAACTTATCCCATATCTTCTTTGTAGTAACACATTCCTTAATATCATCAAACTCTGAATAGCTTAGGGAAGATGCAATCTGCAACAATATTTCTTTATTATGCTCTTGTTTCTCCTTTGTCTATTGAGATGTCAAAGGTGCAAGTATAGTTACTTAATAGTTTTCCAAGTAGAATACTACTAAATCTCCAATTCTAGTAATGTGAAGCTTCATCAAAATTTTCAATATAGTGATTTTCTCCTTGTTCAACTTCAGTATCTCCTTTTTGTACATCTTGATCTTTAGCTTTAAGCCCCTTCAAACATTTTTTCTACAAGCTACAAATTTTTGATACCAATTCTTAGAATGATTTAGAATAACTTAGGGTGGAGGGGTAAATCAGTTATCCTTAGGTCTAGATGTACCATTTAAACTTTTCAACACTTCAAGTAACTTAGATCCAATCATTAATTAGCTTGGTCTCTATAGAAACTTATTAGTAACATAAAAATTATAGTCTACTGTCCCAATAATAACAAACTTGCAAATTGTAAAATAATAACAATAAAAAATATCAAATAATATCCACATAAGTATGACACCAAGATTTTATGTGGAAACCCTATTTGGGAAAAACTACTAGCAAAATCTCAGCAATTTTTCACTCTTATGAAGTGAGCTCTATTAGGAACCAATTTTGTTAAAGGGTACAATACACACTATTAGGTCTAACCTTGTTAAAGAATTTAATCACCTTGTTAGGAGTGGCCTTGTTAGAGGACTTAAGAATATTCCATTAGAATGTCTCCTTGATTTAAGGATTCACAAATGACTATTAGGTCAACCTTTATTAAAGGATTTAAACTAATATAATGTCTAGGAACTAACATTAGGTTGATCTAAATAAATACAACTCACTTTGCAAATATAGATCAAAAATTTCGTTCAACAACTAACTCATCCACTAGCCTCCATCATTTTTTTTATCACTTCATTTCTTGAAAACCCTTCAAGTAATCACTCTCCACTTCAATACTTCATTATTTAGCCTTTTGGTCAAATTTACCAATCAACATTATCAACAACTACTCCAATCTCATTGGGTTAGCCCCTATACCTCCTTAAATAGGAAGCTTGATCTTTTCTTCTTAAACACCATTGTTGGTCTTAGTGTTATGTCAGATTCATTGAATCCTTCCATTATTTTGTTTCCTCCTTCCTCTTCTAGAAACTTCTCTAAAATTTTCATCGAATCCACGCATAGAAATTCTCAAACATGATTCCCTTGCATTAAATATTTCATCTCATCAATTCTTATCTTCAAGACACTTTCCACATTCTAGGAATTCAACTATGTTAGTAAGGAAAATCAATTTCTATACAAAGTTTAAATGTCACTCAACCAACACCATTCCTTGGCCTTGGTCATCACTAGATAATTCAGTCATCACTACACTAACTTACTCAACTTACAGTATCTTTGCTTGGTGCATATTTTGGCATGTGGTCTGACTTCTTTGTTAGTTTGTCTTTCATTGGCACTCAGTCAACACTAAATTTACTCGGTTGGTGGTAGCATCGCTTAGATTCATCTATGAGTTCGTTAATCTTCTACTTTGAAGATTGGTTAAGCCTAAGTATTTATTTATTTATTATCTCTTCTAGGCTTTAACTCAGCTATTTTTTCCACCTAGTTTTCTGATTAAACTCCACATTATCTTGCCAAAGTCTAATTGATCAAGTTCTCATTATAATTCCACATAGCTCAACCTTTCCACTAGGTTTGATCCTTATCTTTATTATCATGAAGGCTAATGATAATACATTGGGGGAGTATCTTGAGAATTGGAGAACATTGATATGTTGCATTCATGACTGTATTTCTCATTGATGTCAACATATCAGTAATTTTGTAAAGATTGGAAGAATAGAAGTTAGAGCTCTTATGATGCATAGAAGTTGAGGAAGGTTTAGATGATACATAGTGAAGCACATGTTCTTGAGGTTTTCTTGATGACATGGTTAAGAGGACTAAGTCTGAGTTGATGGTGTATGGAAGTTACACTTGATTTACTAGAAGCAGTGTAGAAATAGAGTACCAGAAAATAGTATTTTGATGATTTATCACTATCTTTCATTTCAGATGTAATAAAGAGATGCATAGTCACACAATTATAGAGGAAATTTTTGCAATGATGCTAGTGTGTGCACAAGACTTGGTATCAAACGTGTGAAGTTTTGTATAGAGTATGAGCCAATAATGCTATTACAAATGCGAATTAATTGATTATCTTATTTTAATTAATTGGGAAAGCCTCAAGACTAACTCAAGGAATTATTATGAAGATACGATATAAAGGAAAGTTATTTTCCTTATTTATAAAGTATCTTGGATCAGAGGATCAAGAGGGAAGTGAAGTATTAGTGCACAATGTGAGAAGGAGCATAATTCTTACTGAATGCATGCAAGTGATCCAAGGGATTATTGGATGCACAGTATGAGATCTGGTTACAAGATTTGAAGGAGAAGAACCTTGGTTGATAGGACAGAGATAGAGGAAGGAAGTATATTTTAGTTCTATTATTTTTTAAGGAATAAAACAAAGATCATTTGGACAGTGGGTTCATTGATCTTAACCTTGAAGCTATTTGGGCAGTGGGTCTAGCTATCTTCCACAACTACTAATAGGGTTGGAATATCCTAACAAGGATTCAAAGTCTACTAATAGGGACTCAAATGTATTGAATATTGTAACAAACTCCTAATAGGGTCTATCCTCTAACAAGGAATATTTATATTAGTACATCATCTTGTGGGTAGCATTCCCACCAGGGTTTTCCCTCTAATAAATGGTTTTCTTAGTTAATATATATGGTGTTGATTGTGTATGAGTATCTTGTTGTGATTTAAGTTTATGTTACTCATATGGTTAAGTTTTTTTAAGGATAATGATTTTGATAATAGTTGGATAGCTGATTCACCCCCCCAGTTATATTAGTGGACTATATATTCTAACAGTTGGTATCAGAGCATCAGCTCCTTAAAGATAAAGCTTAACAACTTTGGAAAATCAATGGGAAATATGTTCAGGAAGGATAGTCCAAGATTCGGTGGGACCAACTATGATAGTTGGAAGGAAAAGATGAAGACTCATCTGTTATGCATGGGTCCAGGATATTGGATTTTGACAAAATCTAAGGAGGCAATTATTGAAGAATCAAAGCTAGAGGAATATAGTTAGGGTGAAAGAGATCTATTCATGTGTAATGTGAGAGCTAGAGAAGCCCTCTTGTTAGCTTTTCTACAAATCAATACAATCAGGGAAAGACATTTCAAACTTCTCATGAAATTTGGAAAGAATTAGAAGTTACTTTTGAAGGTGATGATCATGCAAAAAGAATGAGACTATAAAATTGGATTTGTTCATTTCAAGATGCTAAGATGATGGAAGTTGAGTCTATAAGAAGTTATATTGGAACAATATCATAAATTTTTATAGGTATTTGGTCTCTTGGTGGAACTAAACAAGATGATGACCATTCAAGTAGAAATCTCAGATGATTAATATAGTTATGTCCTACACCAAATATTTCAGAGAGGAAACATTACTTGGAAGGTTAGAGTATATAGAAGTAGAATTGATTTAGTATAGAGAACAAGCTCAAGTTGAGATACCTTTTAGTGCTTTGAACATTCAACCTAATCTGTCAAGAAGTGCAAGCTCAAGAGGAGAGTTTACTAGTAGCAGATCTGAAGAAGATAAGAAGATTGAAAAAGGAAAAGACCTTCTAGTAAGAAGACAAAAATATGGTAAGAAAATATTTAAGTGTTGGACATGTGATGAATATGGTCATTATGTATCTAAATGTCCTAAAGGAGAGAAAAAGTTTAAATAAAAATTTAAGTCTAAAAGAGATAAGGATAGAAACTGTCTATATGCTAATGAGGATGAAGAATTTGATGAAAGAGATTAGAGTGAATATGATGATGAATCAGGATTTGCGGCTATCAAGGAAGATGATCTTAATAGAGAAATTAGAGAAGAAAGAGCTCTAGTTACCTAAGTTGAGAAGAAATCATATTGGAAAATTGATAGTGGATATTCACATCACATGATTAGTGATTATATGAAATAGTTTGTTAGATTTAGAAATCATGATGGAGGTATTGTTAGAGTTGGTAACAATGTAGCTTGTCATATTATAGGGATTGGATCTATTACTCTCAATGGAAAAATTAACATTGATGATGTTTATTTTGTTGATGGTTTAAAACATAATTTTTTAAGTGTTGGAAAATTGATAGACAAGGAATATCTATAGTAGTTCACAAATAAGACTTTTAATATCAAAGAAAAAGGTGGTAATCTGATTAGTACTAGAACTAGATCTAAAGGTAATGTATTTTAGTTGAATCCTACTAAAATAACATGTTTGGTTGCAAAAGTTGATAATGATTGGCTATTCCATAGGAGGTTCTATCATACAAAATTTGATAATATTGTGAAGGTTAGCAATACATTTACATTGAGAGATCCACCTAAGATTATTAAACCTACTAATGTTGTCTACAAGTAATGTATTTTGGATAAGCAAAGGAATGTGTCTTTTCCTAGCAAGAAGTTCTGTACTATAGAGAAATTGGAGATTGTTCACATAGATCTAAGTGGTCCTACAAGAACAAGATGATTCTATGGTGAAAGGTACTTTATGATTTTCTTTGATGATTTCATTAGAATTATGTCAGTAGTGTTTCTTAAAGAGAAGTCTAAATATTTTGAGAAATTTAAGATATTTAAGAATAGAGTTGAAAATGAATTTGCTATCAAGATTAAATATTTGAGAATAGAAAGAGGAGGAGAGTTCATCTCTAGAGAGTTCAACATGTTCTGTGAAGAGAATGGAATCAAAAGATAGTTATCTTTAGCAAGAACACCTAGATAGAATGAGATTGCTGAAAGAAGGAATAAGTTAGTAGTAGAAGCAACAAGGGTGATGTTATTTGAGGATGATGTCTCAAAGTTATTTTGGAGAGAAGTAGTTAACGCTGCAGTATATACTTTGAATATAGTATAGATCAAAAAAGGCATGAGCAAGACACCCTATGAGTTATGGATTGGTCATTGACTATCAGTCAAGTATTTCAAAATATTTGGAAGTAAGTGTTACATAAAGGGAGATGATGATATTGGTAAGTTTGATCCTAGAAGTGATGATAACTTGTAGAATGATGTATTTGTTGAGCATAGAGAAGAACATAAAATTAAGATGTTAACTCCTACCTCCAGTAGAAACATGACAAAGAATCAACCTCTAGAGAAGATAATTTTGAGCAAGGATAAAGGTGTGATGAAAAGGAACATAGTGAATGAGGAATTGTGTCTAATTTCTCAAGTGGAACCTAAGAGTGTAGATGAGGCATATAAGGATGATCACTGGATGTAAGAAATGAAAGAAGAATTAGATCAGATTATGAAGAATGGGACATGGGAATTAGTACCTAGACCTAAAGACAAGAATGTGATAGGAACCAAGTGCATATTGAGAAACAATATGAATGAGCAAGGAAAAGTTGTGAGAAACAAGGCTAGACTTGTTTGCAAAGGTTGCTCAAAGCGAGAAGGCATAGATTATGAGGAAACATATGCACCTATATAAAGAATGTAAGTAGTAAGGATGTTCTTGACTTATGTAATAACAAGAATGTCAAGGTTTATCAGATGGATATCAAGTCAACTTTTTTGAATAGACAACTTGAAGAAGAAGTCTACATTGAGCAACTTGATGGATTCCCTCTAATAGAATAAAAAGAGTTTGTATGCTGATTTAACAAAGTAGTATATAGTCTAAAGCAAGTACCTAGAACTTGGTATGCAAGGTTGGACATATATTTGTCTAAACTTGGATTTATTAAAGGCACAATAGATGGTAATCTGTACTAAAGAAAAATTGATGATGGTTTTTTTGTTGGATATAATTGTTCAATTGTGTGTTGTCTTTGATGTTACAAAAATGTCATATCAGTTATCAGATAGAGTTTGCTGAGCTTAGTTGGTTAGCAAAGAAAAAGATAGAGTCTACCAATCTCAGAAGGTCAACAAAGCAATTTATAGAGTCTACTGAGCATTCCTGGTAGTTACACTATGGAGATAATTTCTACCAAGCATTCCTAGTAGTTACACTATGGGTGTTGAAGGATGGAAGAAGTCAGTTTCTACCAAGATCACAAGGTTAGCGAAGGAAAGTTAGTGTTTACCAAGTTAAATCAGTCTCCAAAGGATCTTGTAGAATTCTCAGTGTTTACCTAGCTTCACTTGGTTAACAGTAGAAATTATTTCTAGAGCAGTGTTTATTGAGTAGGGTCAGCCAATGAAGGATTTCATTATTTTGGGAAATAAAGTTTAATTATTTCATGTAAATTTTGTAGCTGACTGATATAATGATTATTGGTAATTGTAACTTGTAAATGAGCCAACTTGACAATTTGTAAGGTATTAATAAAAGGTCAACTTGTGAATTCTAAAGTATGGATGAATGAATGAGTGAGCATGCAAGTGAGTTAATTATGTGAAGAGGAAGGTGTGAGCGAATTTAGAAGAAGTATCAGATATCCTTGAGGAGAAGCAAAGGTGTATTTGATTAGTGAGGATCTAGTGAAGTAGAATAGAGATCTATAATAGCAAAGTTTAGTTCCATCTCATTCAGGTCACTTCATTTTTTATATTTTCATTATTGTAGCAATGATCCCTAAATCTATTAATAGAGTTGGTTTAACAACCTTTTTTGTAAATCTTCTAACAAGTTGGATAGTTCTATTGAATTTTTCTAAAGTCCTCTAGTAAGGCCACTCCTAGCAAGGTGTTTAAATCCTCTAATAGGATCACACCTAACAGTGTGTTTTGCAACCTTAATAGGGTTGGCTCCTAACAATGCTCACTTTAGAAGAGTAAAAATTGGTAGCTAGTTACTTGGTGGTTTTTCCCACATAGGATTTCCACATTAAATCTAGTGTCTCTTGTGTTGATGTTATTTCCTTTATGCATGCATGTTAAATCTTTTTGAATGCTTAATTAGTTAACATAAATCTACTGAGTTACAACATTCTTTGGTGTGGCTATCAAGTGACAATAGTAACTAGTTTATAAGGCATCTAAGGGATATGTGGATTTATTTTTGTGGTAATTGATTCACCCCCCCTCTTAGTTACTCCATCTATATTTCCAACAATTGGTATCAGATCTTTTGGTGCTTACGGGAAGGATTTCAAGGATCCAAGCTAAAGATCAAGATGTCTTAAAGTGGGAAATTCCAAGGCTTAATAGGGATAATTTTTTAGCATGGAAAGATCTCATGAGACTCCATCTAGCTTCCATTGGAGATACAAGGTTGAAATATCTTGATGAAGCATATGTGACTCCTTCTGGCATATTATCTACTAATGACATAGCTAAGAAGATGAATCATAACACCATGATGATAGAAATTGAATCTACCCTAAGCTATGAATAATTTGATGATGTCAAGGACTAAAAAATTACCTTTGAAATGTGGAACAAGATGAAATATATCTATGGAGGTGATGATAATGTGAGAAGAGCCAAAGAAGAAAGTTTAAGAGGACAATTTGATTAGACGAGGATGAAAATATTGACAAATATGTTGAAAGAGTCAAAGTAGTTGTCAGTGCAATCAAGGCTTCTAGAGGAGACATTGAGGAGGAAACAGTTGTAAGTAAAGTTCTTAGAACATTACTTCCCATTTATGCAATTAGAGTTTCTACAATTCAAGAAAGAAGATGTGCAGAAAATCAGAAGATAAATTTAGAAGCAATAGTAGGAAGATTGACTGCATTTGAGCTAGATAACTATGACAACTATGTTCTAGCATTTGAAGCCAAGCTTTCACTCAAAGAGAAAGGAAAAAAGATAAAGGAATCCTAGTCAAAAAGTGAAGAAGAATTAGAACAGATTTTTTATAGTGATCTTGAGGTGGTTGAAGCTCTACTAGCAAGAAAATATTCAAGAGGTAGAGGAAAATACAAAGGTAAGGTTCCTTTGATTTATTTTTCATGTGAGGAAATTAGACATATTGCTGCTAGGTACCCAATCAAGAAAAACAAGGATGGGAAGAAAGGTCATAAGTGTAATGGCAAGAAATACTTCAAATTATTCAAGGAAAAAGGTAAGAAAACATGTTTCATGGCTAAGGATTCTAATGATTTTAATGATGGTGAAGACAAAATTGTTTACATTGATGTGAAAGATGAGTTTGATAATGATGAGGAAGATAAAATGGCACTTATCTCTCATGTGAGAAATTTTTTTACATGGATCATAGATAGTGGTTGTTCTCATAATATGACTGGTGATAAAACTAAGTTTGAATATTTTGAAGACTATGATGGTGGCAGTGTGAGATTTGGTAATAATGAACCTTATTGCATAAAAGGAAGAGGAAAAACCTCACTAACCAAATAACTTGTATGTGATAATGCCTATTTGGTTGAAGGTCTAAAATAGAATTTTTTGAGTGTGGCATAACTACTCAATATTGGATTCAAAGCGGAGTTCATGCATGGAAAAGCAAGACTACTGAATGACAAGGGAAAGCTGATTGGATTAGGCATATAAAAAAAAGGTAACTTGTTTTATCTTGAACTTGGTGAATGTTCATGTTTTATTGCTCAAGTAGAAGAAAGTTGGTTATGGAACAGAAGGATATGTCATGTGAACTTTGATAATTTGGTGAAAATAAGAAAATTTAGGAAAGTAAGAGGCATTCCTAGTATAAAGAAATCTAATGTTGGTCTATGCAAGAACTGTTAGATTGGTAAGATGAGAAAGACTAGCTTTAAAAGTAAGAACTATCAGTCTAAAGAAGTTAGAAAATTGTGCATACTAATTTGTGTGGACCTATTAGAATTGAAAGCTATACTTGAGAAAAGTTTATTCTTTTTTTTGATGATTACTCTAGAATGATGATTGTCATGTATTTGAGAGAGAAATTAGAAGCATTTGAGAAGTTCAAATGGTATTTGGCCAAAATAGAGAAGGAAAAAGTGAAAAGACTGAAATGCTTGAGGTTAGGTAGAGGTGGTGAATTCATCTCCCATGAGTTCAATAACTTTTTCATTGAAAGAGGAATCAAAAGATAGGTATCACCACCTAGAACTCCTAAGAAAAATGGAATAGCTAAAAGAAGGAACAGATCTATCATGGACTATGCAAGAACTTTAATGATTGAAAAGAACATTGCTATCAAATACTGGAAGGAAGCTATCAACACTACAGTTCATACCTTGAACTAAGTATAGCTGAAGAAGGACTCATTCAAAAATTCCTATGAGTTATGTATGGCTATAAACCTAATGTAAGTTACCTAAAAGTATTCAGAAGTAAATGTTATATTCTAAAAGAATCTAAAAAAGGTAAATTTGATGTGAAGGGTGATGAAAGAATATTTTTGGGTTATTCTTGCAAGAGTAAAGCATATAGATGTTGAATTTATCTACTCACAAACTCATAGAGAGTGCATATGTGAAAGTTGATGAGTTTGCAAAAAGGATTGAAGAAGAAAGAAAAAGGAACCAGAAGATTATAGGAGATTTTTTTTCATTGAACCTGATACAGTGCTAGATACATCTATCAATTAGGAATCTTCTACTCTTGAGTCTTCAGTAACTGAGCTACAAGAAGTTCAAACCGAATCTGAGTCACATTTAGATGCTACTGAGAAAATGCCTACCAAGTCTGAAGGAGTTGAGCAATAGTAAAATCACATGGAACAACTAGAACCCAAGGTTGAAGTGCAAAATGATGACAATGCAATTTGTTCAAAAGGCAAGGAACCTATATTAGCCAAGTATGTTAGGAGAAATCATGCACTCGATTAGATCATTGGAGATAAATTTGAAGGTACTGTGACAAGAAGTAAGATAAAAGGTACTTGCTTACTTGCTGATTTTGAACTTATAAATGTAAAAGATGAATTAGAAAATGAAAGTTTGATTGAGCCTATGAATGAAGAGATAGAGCAAATAGAGATGAACAAAACATGGACTCTTGTACCTAGGCCAAAAGATAAAAATGTGATTGGAACTCAATGGATATTAAGAAATAAGTTGAATCAAGATGGTAAGGTGTTAATCAAAAAAGTTAGACTAGTATTAAAGGATACTCTTAAGAAGAAGAAATAGACTATGGAGACTTTTGCTCCTATTGCACTATTGAAAGGTGTCAGAACCCTACTTGCATATGCTACATAGAAAGGATTTAAAGTATATCAAATAGATGTCAAATCTACATTTCTTAGTGGTATACTAGATGAATAAGTCTACATTGAACAACCTGAAGGTTTTGTTGATCTAGACAAGAAGGGCATGGTCTGCAAATTACACAAAGCATTGTATAGTTTAAAACAAGCCCCTAGAGCATGGTATGAAAGATTGTATAGCTATATTATTCATATTGGTTTTCAAAGAACTAATGATAATAGTAGCTTGTATATCAAGGAAGGACCAGATAACAAGATTGTTTTGGTAGAAATATTTGTGTATGATACTTTGTTTATAGGGAATGATGATCTTTGCAAAGAATTTTCAAAACAAATGAACAAGGAATTTGAGATTTCAATGTTTGGTGAGATTAAATTCTTTGTTGGTCTTCAAATTCAGCAAAGTAAGAATGGTATCTACATCACTAAATATAAATACATCAAGGAGATACTAAAAAAATTTGGTATGGGGGATTGTAAATCAGTTGGAACTCCTATGTGCACTAGACTAAAGCTTACCAAGGATGATGAATCAAAGGAGGTAGATCAAACACTGTATAGATCTATGATTGGAAAGTTGCAATATGTAGTTCATACAGGGCCAGATATTGCCCTTACAATTTGTATTGTAGCAATATTTTCAGCAAAACCAAGAGAAAATCACATGATGGCAATCAAAAGGATGATGAGATGCTTGAAAGGCACTGAAGATTATGGATTATGGTACAAATTTGGAGGTAATCTAGATTTAAAAGTGTTTACTAATGCAGATTGGGCAAGAAATATTGATGACAAAAAAGGTACAAGTAGAGGTGCATTCTCTCTTGGAAAGAGGTTGGTTTCTTGCACAAGTCAAAAGAAAAATTGTACATCCCAATCCATAGCAAAAGCAGAGTATGTTATAGTAGTAGTAAACTGTTATAATATTGTTTAGTTCAAACAATTATTGAAAGGCATGAAGGTGGAAATCAAAGAACCTGTTGTTATGTTTTGTGACAATACAAGTGCAATCAACATATCCAAAAAATCTAGTGATGCACTAAAAAACCAAGCACGTTGCAATAAAATATCACTTTGTCAAAGAATTGGTAAAGGATAAGGAGATTAGATTGGAATATGTCCATACAAAAGAACAAATTGTTGACATATTCACCAAACCATTACTTAAGGATGCATTCTTTTATCTAATAGGTACCAAGTTGAAGATTTTTTATTTGATGCAGCATAATCATGAGACCATTGCATATGAATCAGTACTTAAGGTACATTGCTACTCATTTGGTTTGTGTTGTCTTTGGAATGTGTTGTCAAAGAGGGAGAGTATATTGTCATATCTTTCTAAAATTTGAATTTATTTGTGGAGAATTTTATGTTTGATAAGAAGCTATGTAATTCCTTCACAGAGGGAGATTACTATATTTGAGAAGTTTGTAGAATAAAATCTAAGAGGGAGAAATATTCTATTAGAAAAATACTCGTTCTCAAATTTCATTCTGCTATGACATGTTGTGTTGTCATCAATGCCAAAGAGGGAGATTGTTGGATACAATTGTTCAATTGTGTGTTGTCTTTGATATTACACAAATGTCATATCAATTATCAAACAGAGTCTACCAAGCTCAGTTGGTCAAAAAAGAAAAAGAAAAAGTCTATTGAGCTCAAAATGTCAGCAAAGTGATTTACAGAGTCTACCGAGTATTTCTAGTAGTTACACTATGGAGAGAATTTCTACCAAGCGCACTCAAGCATTGAAGGATTTTATGACAGAAGTCAATTTCTACCAAGCTCACAAGGTTAGCAAAGGAAAGTTAGTGTTTATCGAGTTAACTTGGTCTCCAAAGGATTTTTGCAAAATTCTCAGTGTTTACTAAGCCTCACTTGGTTAGCATTGGAAATTATTTCTAAATCAGTGTTTACCAAGTAGGGTTGGCCAATGAAGGATTTCATTATTTTAGGAATTAAAGTGTAATTGTTTAATGTAAAGTTTGTAGGTGACTGATGTAATGATTATTGGTAATTTTAACTTGTAACTGATCTGACTTGACAATTTGTTACAAGGTATTAATAAAAGGTCAAGTTGTGAATTCTAAAGTATCGATGAATGAAAAAGCGAGCATGCAAGTGAGTTAATTATGTGGCGAGGAAGGTGTGAGTGAATTTAGAAGAAGGATTAGATATCCTTAAGGAGTAGCGAAGGTGTATTCAATCATTGATGATCTAGTGAAGCAGAATAAAGATCTGTAATAGCAAAGTTTAGTTGCATCTCATTCAGGACACTTCAGTGTTACTTTTTCATCATTGTAGCAGTGATCCCTAAATCTCTTAATAGAGTTGGTTTAATAGCCATTTTTGTAAATCCTCTAATAAGGTGGCCAGTTTTATTGAATTTTTCTAAAGTCCTCTAGCAAGGCCACTCCTAGAAGGGTGTTTAAATCCTCTAATAGGGTCACACCTAATAGTGTGTTTTGAAACCTTTAACAGGGTTGACTCCTAACAAGGCTCACTTTAGAAGAGTGAAAATTGGTAGCTATTTAGTTGGTGGCTTTTCCCATATTGGCTTTTCATGTTAAATCTAGTGTCTCTTGTGTTGATGTTATTTCCTTTATGCATACATGTTAAATCTTTTTAAATGCTCAATCAGTTAACATACATCTACTGAGTTAGAACATTTTTCTGTGTGGCTACTGAGTGGCAATAGTAACTAGTTTAACTAATTCACCCCCCTCTCGGTTACTCCATCTATATTTCCAACATTGTTTATCATTGTAATATTTGTGGATGACATAATATTTGGAGGAAATGATAAAGAAAGTGATAAGTTTGTTGAAGAAATGAAAAACGAATTTGAAATAAGCATGATATGAGAAATGAAAATTTTCCTAGGATTGGAAATTGTGCAGAGCATAGATGGGATATTTATTTCACAAGAAGAGGATCTAAAAAACTTGTTGAAAATAGTTGGTTTCGTAAGTTGCAAACCTGTTAGCACACTCATGATAACTAGTTACAAGTTATCTAGTAAAAATGAGACACCTATAGTTGAGAAGAAGTATAGATCTATGATTGGAGGATTGCAATATCTAACTCACACCAAACTAGATATAGAAAATGCAGTTGGGGTTGTAGTGAGATTTCAAGTTGATCCTAAAGAGTATCATTATGTAGCAGTAAAAATAATATTTAGATATTTTAAGGGTACATCTAATTATGAAATCTGGTATGACAGAGCAAATAATTTTACCTTGTACACATATACATGTATATTAGGTAAATAGTATGGATGACAAAAAGAGAACCAGTGGTGGAGAATTCTTTCTTAGAGGAAGATTGGTTTCTTGGTTGAGAAATAAACATGACTATATATCTTAGAGTATAGATGAGGCTAAGTATGTTGTAGCAAAAAATAATTATAATCAAGTTATGAGGATGAAGAAAATGTTAAAGAATATTGGGATTGATTTTACAAAACTTGTTATCAATTACTATGATAACACAAGTAAGTGAGTATGTCTAAGAATTTAGTATTACATTCTAAACAAAGCACATATCCATGAAATATCATGTTTTTAGAGAGAAGGTAGTTGAAAAGGAATTAAGGTTGGAGTATGTAAGTACTTGTAGATGCTCAAAAATGGTTCGCATCTATGACTTCATCTCTTCTTCGTACTAATTTGTCCCATTTTCTCATTCTACTAACTTCGATATTTTGGCCAGATTGACCATATTTTGTCATTTGTATCCCCTTTCACATCAATTTCATATCAACTCAGAATCATATCAAATCAACTCAGAATCATATCAAATCAACTCAGAATCACCCCAAATCAACCCGGAATCACTCGAAATTAGTCCTAATCTGTCGTGCCCAAACTACAAGGGCAAAGCGCAATTTTTTTTGGGTACAAAACTGAAACATTATTAGCTATAATTTTAAAACCATCATTCTGATCATCATTTCATTAAAGTCTATTAATTCACCAATCATTAATTTAAAAATTTAATAAATAGTAAAAAAAACAACTAAATTAAATTACATTATAACTCATTACTAAACTAGATACTTATCTTAATACTACTCAAAATAAAACAAAATAAACATCTAACACAAATCTAAATTGATATTAAAGTTTAGACAAACATAATTGTGACTAAACACAACTCCTAACTCCTACATTAACCTCTAACACTAACAACTTCATTAACCAAAAATTACTAATACTAACAAAAATAATTAAAACAAAAATTAACCAAAATAACCAATCTTAACATAACACTAACCTATACTACCATAACTTATTACTTAACAATTTAAGATTACATATAAAACTAACTATAAAAACAAACTAATAAGAATACTAAAATTAAATAAATAAATAACTAACTAAATCTAAAACAAATCTTAAAGTCTAAAACTAACTAATATATGCTAACTCTAAAACTATCCTACTCCCATCCCTAAGTTCCCCTCCACCTAACCCTCTCCACTGGGCCACTAGCCAAGTGACCTGACCCCAAGTTGGGCGCTCTCCAAGGTTGGGCGCGCTGCACAAGAGATATGCACATCTTTTCCAAATGCAAGAAAGGTGGTAGGGCTAGATTAAAAGGGAAGGCATAGGATAAGGCATCAACAAGGGTCTTATCAACAAGAGCTGTCCCCCCCTAAAACATTAGCCTCCATGCAAAAAAATATAAGGTGAGCGCTCAATAAAAGAAGAGGGGAAGGTACCGGTGATGTCACTTTGTGTCAAGGGATAAAGTCCAAGCAATCAAGTCGTGCAAGCCCCCTACTAAGAGCTGGCACCTAGGAGGATATTAGTTAATGCAAATAGGGTTGGGGTTGATGTAAAAGTCAAAGCGAATGGGGGGGGGGGGTAAAAGAAAGAAAAAAAAAAACTTCAAAACAATATAGCAAACTAAAAACTTTTTCCCTCCACATGCATACTGCGCCCAAGATGATGGGACAAGTGGGTGACGACCCCAACGACAAGATGGCACTTGCAAGGCAACGCCTAGGAAGTATGCAGGGGTAGATTACGACTTAGGGTTATTGCAATAAGTTATAAAGTTTATTAGGTGAGAAGGAAGATATAGACTAATTTAAAAAAATGTACACATTTATATATATAAAATTATACACTCAAGAGAATAACATAATATTTATTTGTTTCTTTATTCATTTAGGAAGGAATCTGAGCAACAATATGCTCTGTGGTTTTGGAAGCAATGAATTTTCTCTCCATGTATTTTCCAGAGAGTTTTTACCCCTGGGAGTGCATATTTTTTTTTTTGAAAGGAAAAATTTTGACAAGGCATGGTCATGCAATTTTATGCATTTCATTCATGTTGCTAAGGATTTGAATAAATCTATTATTAACATTTTTCCTTAATACAAGTATTCCAATGCAAAGGAGTACATTAGGTATAGTCTCTCCATCTCTAGTTAAACATGTATGTTTAAAATTAATTCTTCAAGGACATGGTATGAGTTCTATGTTTTGATTATTATTATTATAGATTTCAAGAATACAACCTCTCAGTCCAATTGATCATATTTGAAGAACTTAGAAGGTGAATGATACTATACACATAATAAAAGAAAAGGTGGTGGATTATTCTCATTCAAATTTGATTGTAACCACCATGAAATTTATCAAGAAATGAACTATCTTTGATTTCGTAATATATGGTTTTCTCTTGATTGATCTCATCATAATACTTATACATCATAATTGAAACTCACTATATCAATTCAACTCTTCATTATCATAATTAAAACTTGAACATTCATAAATCAAGACATTATCTATGATTCTATTCTCCCATTTATATATATGCAAATTAATTTATTCTATTTTGATGAGCACTCTTACAACTGAACATTATGATCAAATATTATGAGAACCAAATACACTCAACCATTATTTTATTGGCTAACCTGATTCAAAGGCTCAGTCGGGAAAGAATCAGGAAGAAAACCCGACTTCATTGCCATATACAATAAGGTTTAAAAATACAATTTACAATATGATCTCAATCCTCGTTTTCAACAATTTTATCAAATTTTCTTCATGATCAAATCAAGGAGTTTGTAATATTTTCTGAATCTCATTTTAAGAACCATGGAGGATACCAATAACTGATCGGGTGACAACCAAGCAGAACCAAAAGAACATCAAGCATGCATAGTCACACATGGTTTCCACAATAAGATTCACAATGAATCAAGACTAGGGAGAGGTGGATTCTTCCAACTAGAGAAGTCAAGCACAACACCAATTCAGATGCCCAATCGGGGCCAATAACCAAGAACTTCCTTTCTTCCATTTGAACTTGCCATACTCATACCAGGTTTGTGCTGACAAGTAGGGGCCCATAACACCCTACCCTTTATCCCTCTTCTCATCCTGAGAAGAGACTCTACACAGGCTGGAGTCCAACTAAACAGACCTCTCCCAAAATTGGTCACTTCTGCCCTCTCCTAGGGTGAGTAATACCAAAACACCCATGCAAGGAAACTCAAAATTGCAAACATAAACAAGAAAGGAAAACAATCAAAATAACAAGGTTTACAAATCTTCCCAACATACCCACAACCATACAACAGTAAAACAACAACAAGGTAACAAGAACATGAAACAAAACATAAAAACTGAATAAGGGAGATGGGAGTTTCCTACCTTCACAAAGAGGTAATGGCAATGAACCAATTTGAGTAGAGTATCCCTCCTTCCTTCAAGCTTCAAGAAATCTTCTCTAAATGTAGAGATTGGTTAACCCCCACCACTAGACCAAGGAAGGTCTCTAAATAAGCCTCCAACTCAACCACCCAAAAAGGAGCAATAACTATTTCCACCCACTAGCCACACTAGAAACTCCTAACTCAACCTACACCATGGTTAAACCCTAAGAGGAGGTGGGATAAGACAGCTCATGACAACCACTTGCAATTTTCGCACAAAGGCAAAAAGGGACTTTTTGAGTGCCCTCAAAAGTCAAAGCTAGGGGCTTAGGGGTTGGAAAAGACCCCTAACCCATACCCATACCCTTTGGTTAGAATAAAAACATGTTTTAAAGCCTTAGGGAACAGGTTAGAGTCAAATAAAAATCTAGAGATAAAATAGGTCTATCTAACAACTCTAACTTGCAATCTAGCACAAAATTGAATTAGGGATGACTAACCCTCATTAAGAATCTGATAGAAAATTGACACTAACTTGAAACCAAAGGTTAAACAATTAACCCTAACTAGCATACCGAAGCACATAACATTTTACGAGTGTCAAGCGACACTGAAAGAACATAATTACAAACAACAGGGTTTCCAAATTTTAGCACATGGAGATCAGTTTTGTTCCTCCGTAGGGTTTCTCGGCTAAATATCTACACACTCATTGCACACATCAGTAGTCCCATAAAATCACATGTACATATATGTATACGTATTAGAAATTTTCATAATTTAAAACATACATCAATAAA
This sequence comes from Cupressus sempervirens, assembly GCA_028749045.1. Classification (NCBI taxonomy): domain Eukaryota; kingdom Viridiplantae; phylum Streptophyta; class Pinopsida; order Cupressales; family Cupressaceae; genus Cupressus; species Cupressus sempervirens. Next base: position 477,513,101 of record CM053787.1, read on the forward strand.
GTTTCTTCATCCTTCATAATTCTTAACCATTTGAAATATCGTAAATCAAATCTCAATCCTCCATCTACTGATTTTGTCAACATACATATACATGAACATTAAATGACAATCATCAAATATATCTAGAAATAACATCACACAACATTAAATAATAAAATATGTTCTAAGCATCAGATAATATCTCGACATCTCGAGTCGTGAATAACAAAATAAGGGTAATGTATCACTATGCTACGATGGGTCGGGGCGAGGCCTCACATAATCAACCCGAAATGTATCTAACATCCCAAATCAATCATCATTTATCCAAATCCTGGGTATTTTTGTGGCTTTCAGTGCCTTGGAAACCTATCGACCTGTCAATCTTATCAATCTGACCTTAGTACTGTCATGGCTCTCAGTGCTAGGTCAAGCTATCATTCATGTCATTCAATCTTTGACATTGTTGAGGATTTCAATGTCAAATCACAACATCATCAACCATTTTAATAACATTGACAATGTTTTTCGGTGTTATTATGATCAAACCTTATCAATCAATTTCAATCCTGTAGCATTTACAATGTCGGTTAAATGTTACATATCAACCAATTCATGTCATGTGTCCTTGGCATGTTATCAACTTCAATCAATCAATCTGATCATGGCTTTGATCTACTAGTCATCATATTATTCCATATCCATCATCATTACATTTTCATCAAAGGATATTGTCGCATTCATTTAATCAATTTGGCCAATCATCTGCTAATTTTCTATATAGGATTAAATAACCCATAATTTAATTCTATTATTCCTTCTAATTATTCTTCCCAATTATCATCCTCAATTAATTAATTTATTTATTAATTGATTCATTATCTAGAAACCATGGAAATTCTTAATTTCCTAAGTTCCATTTTTCATCATTAAATCCATTTTCTACTAATTCTTATTTTGTGAAATAAGAGGATTTTTAATTCAGCTATTCCATAAAATATTGCGTCATCATGAAACTTGGATGTGACACCTCGTGGATCCTCCTTTGACACTTGGCTGAGATTTTTCATAATCAAATATTATTACCTCTTATGCATGTCCCTATTTGGCTTATTCGTCATAGATTCTTGGCTTAAGTGGGTTGAGGAATCTTATGACGTGTCATAGATTCTCTTCCAGATTTGACTTGCATGTGTCATAGAATCTCACAATTGGCATATTTTGTCATATGCGTCATAGGAATCTCTTGCAACATCGCACATCTATGGGTGACAAATCCAATGCCCTCACTTTGAGTGTTGATTATAAAATGAACACTCTTTCTCTTATTTTGGGTCTGAGGATCTGAGTGCTTAAGTTTTGAAAGTCCAAATCTTTGAATTTTTGAGTCTCTACTTCTTTGCATGTTGCATTCTCTCTCTCACATAAAATCACACTTCAAGTATTCTCATGGCATTATCCACATCATAGGCTTTGGCTTCAACCTTGTGTGCACTATAGGCGAATTGGAGCCACAATCATTTGGAGAAGAAAGAAGAACATGGCAGCTACAAACGAAAAAGGGGGTTTCTATTGCTTTCTTAATTAGTTTGGCTTTTATGGTAGACTAGTGGGTGCTAACGTATGATTATTGAGTTTTTTTATTTTCTCATAGTATTTTATTCTTTTAACCCATTTTTTTGGTCCTACATTTGGTGAACTCGACGTGAACATGCATATCTAACTTGGGTTTTCTTGTTTGTGCTTGTAGGTGCAAGGAAGGAGCTCACTTGGAAGGTTATAACGACTATCCACTCTTCCTTTTCACACATAGATTAATTAGGGGGTCTAGTAAAATGCTTATATGCTATTGTTTGATACATTTTGTTAGCTTGCTGTCCTAGGGCGAATTCTGCTCTGTCAGGGTGCACTTGGGACCCCTAGGACCAGTTTTAGGAGCCTAGAAGACACCAAAGCCTCTTTTTTCTATTTCCAAATTACCAACTGTGCCCATCTGGGCCCCAACTATGTCATTGACACAGTCTACACTGTTTGGGCATACTTGGTAGTGTAGCTCTAAAAATTTTAGTTTCTAGGTCTTGACTAGGCACCCATATCCCCACACCCTGCACCTGACTTCCCAACTATGCCCTAAAACTACCAACTACACCCAATTGGGCCCCAACTACATCATTGACATAGTCTACACTTTTTGGGTGCACTTGGTGATGTACAAAGCCATTTTGGCCTTTTGGGGAGCAATTTGCCCTGTCAGAGCACACCTAGGTTCATAGTAAGCACATGCATCAATCAAAATCTGCATTTCAAGTTCCTATCACTCTCTAGGAAATATATTAGGTGATTTTGTGTTACTAATGGTCTATTTGTAGCATTTGGTGATCATTGGATGAAGCTATGATCATAAAAAACTACTGATGTGTGCTTCACAGGACGTTGTCGAAGACTTTGTGTGTCTTTCAAAACTATGTGTGTGGATTTCCTAGATTAGATAAGATTTTGTTTGGTGCTTCAAAAGAACCTTTTTCTTTTCTGCCTGGCGTGTCTATGGTATTAGATCCTTAGGAGTTGCATTGTACGTATCCTCTCCCCTCGCCATTCGTGGAACTTGGGTATAAGAGAAATCCATGTAACATCTATAGGAGGCCTGCCTTGGACCAAGATACTTGATATTGGGTATGTCAAGGGATGACCTCAGAGAGGTAACAGGCCAAAGCTAGGTCAACGTTCTAGCTGCTATATAAAATTTGATTACAGTGAAAGCTGTGTCGGCAGTATTGCTGTGTGATAGCTCTCCTCCGATACCCTTGTGGTGCGTCAAACCCTGGTTCTCGGGGCTGGGAGACCTTCTACAGAAGTTTATCATTAACTTGCCGAATGGAATGCCCTTACTAAAAACCATGTTTTAGTGGCCAAAATCCTTTCTATCCACTGGCTCAAGGGGTCACACATGCCCATGAAGACATCCTACATTCTCGTGGTCCTTAGTAGAGGAAACAGTCCCTTGGGAAGTCATGCCCCTTGGGAATCGGATCTTGGTAGTCTCGAGAAGTGAGTGCACTATAAGGTGGAGCCTGTGGTGCCAAGATCCTAGGTTTTCCACTCTAGATAAGCATGGATGAACTTTTGTTCAAGTAGGAATTTAGTGGATATAGTCCTAAAAGCCTAGGTTGTGGTGTGTTTGTTACTTTTAACAATAGCTATTCTTGTCTTAATGTGTCTTGCGTGTGTGTGTAAAACATAATCAATATAAAAGCCAAAATTTTAAATTTACACCTTGGATATCATTTGAACTTTTCAAAACATCGCACATTGCCAAAACATTTCAACCTTTATCAAACTTTGCAAACATTGGTTCAACACACTCAAACCTTGGAAAACATGTTGACTTGTGCTCCTAAGCGTGCTTGGTAAAATGTAGATCTCACACTTGCATAGATTTCACTTGAATTCACCCTAGTATAAGCCTCATTCATGCATCATATAGACTTCATATTTCACCTTTTAGTCCTCATTTAGTATCTATTACCTTTCATATTGCATCCTTTTAGGTTTAGTTTACCTCCCTTAGTTTTTGCATTCCCATCTCAAAATCAACACTTTGCATTCACCACCTTGCATCTTTGCATACCTATTCATCATCTTGACCACTTTATCCATCATTTCAAGTGTCCTAACCATCATTTTGAGCATCCATACTAGTCCTCACACTGTCCTCTACTATTTACCTCTTTGTGACATCAATCCTGAAACAATAGCTTCCAGAATTGCCTCAGTTTCAGCCTAGCTTACCAATTGCACCCAGAAAGTACCAGCTGCACCCAAGTGGGCCCAAACTACATCAGTGACATATTTTGCACTATTTTGGCACACTTGGTGGTCCTGAGATCCAATTTTGGGTTCCAGATAACATTTTGGGGCTTCGATAGTGTCCTTGGGTACCTGATTAGCTCCCCTTGCACTAGCTTGCCCAGATCTGCATTCTACAGCACCTAATCTTCATCACCTTCACTTAATAAATCATTATATACATCATAACCTTCATTTTACATCTCCCAACCCATCCTAACATCAACCCCAGCATCTTAGCTTCCTAGCATGTCAGTTTGGTAACCATACCCTTCAGAATCAGCAAACATTCTTCCTAGCTTACCAACTGTGCCCAGAAACTAAAAACTATGCCCAAACCAGCTCCAAGAGCATCAATGACATAGTTGGTACTGTTAGGGTGGACTTGGCTACCTGCATGACCATTTTGGGCCTCCGAATTATACTTTAGGACACCAAAATTGCATCTAGGAGCCTCTAGACCTCCCTGTTTTGCACTTGACCCAAAACTGCATCTTGCACCCAAAATCCCCTTTTGCATAATATAAATTGTCCATACCACATATCCACTCAGAATCACCACCATTTTGAGTCCACTAAATGTCATTTTCAACCCCCAAAACCTTTGAATTTAGTCAAAAATCTAAACAAAGTATGAATCTTAGAGTATCTCCTAGTGTTGACGGATAATGGATCTTGACTAGTCTTTTCCTCTTTGCTTATCCTTTTCTTTGGTCAAAATCTATCTATGTCTTGATATATTTTACCTTTTAATCTTTTATCAATTTGATCTTTTCATCTTTTATCAGTTTTTGGTCAAGATCCAAAGTCCTTTATCACAAGGTTAAACTCTTAGGCAAAATACTTTCAAAAGGTTTTATCTAAGTTCAAAACTTTCCATATACCCTTGTCATAAAATAATCATACCCCTAGCATCCCCAAACATTATTTTGACCTACCCTAGTGGTATATCCCCTCCATATTGCATTGATCAAAATCATTAACATCATTTTCACTACCAAACCCTATCAAATTGTCCATCAACCAAATTACCTTCTTGAGCATTTACCCTCATTTTGCATGTCCCAAACGTCATTACAAACCATAGAACATCATCCTTTGCATGATATAACTTGAATACATCAACCTTTATCATCCTTAACAAGTCCAAAACATAACCCTAATTGTCATTTTGCATACCTTAGAGTCATTTTCATCGACTCTAGTCAAACTTCGAAACATCACCTTGCATTTTCCATTTGCATAATATCCCTAGGACATTTTCACTTTGCACATCAAAACCATAATTCATTTAGCATTTCCTCACGTTTCATAACATTCCTAAACAATTAAAAATCCCAAAAATACTCATATCTTGCATACCCACCACTCTAAAATCACCCAAAACACTCAAAAATTCCATTGCATTTGCACTCTTAGGTACCATGCCAACACTTACTAGGAGACAATCAGATCAAAGACCTAAGGAAATCTATCAACCTTTTTTTTTTGAGGCACAAGCACAACCAAAACCTCATCCAAGATAGAAAAAGAGTAAGAAAACCTAACAAACCTTTGATGAAGACCAAATTGAGGCATCAAAACCATTACTGGCAGACCCCTTGAATATGTATCCGCAAGATCCTCATAATGAAGCTATGGCACAAAAAAACTTGAACAATACACCTACCATGAGATTTCCTCCAAAAAATTTCCCCACACATGGGATGGTTCAATGGAGTCCTGACTTTGAACCTATATTCGTGCCAATGCCACCAGGAGGAGGAAGTGTACCAACCTCACTTGAAGATGAACAATCACATTCCTTTGAATTCAGCCAACCTAGCACATCAAACATATAACAAGGTACTGTACACCTAAGTGATGACTTTGACACTAATTATGGCATCACCAATGAAGAAATGGCTAGGGCATGTCAAGACAAAAGTTTTCGTAAGAACTTCAAACGTTTCACAGCCCAAGAAATTGTCAAATTTAACCCAAAGTTGGAAGGTCCTAAGTCCAAAAATCAAACCAACACAACAATTGAAAACATCCAACCCATGATAAATTTGGACTTAGACAATGGAAAACAACCTTTGGAGTTTTCAAACACAATAATGGCACCTATAAGGTCCCATCAAGAACCAACAATTGAAATCCTCCAAAGTACATTTGAACACATCAATGTTAACCCCTTGTTTGATGAAATACAAAAAATCCCTAAACACCCCAAAAGCACATTAAGACTTGATTTTAGTCACATGATGCAACAATATGATGCACCTAAAGGGACCCATGCTCTAGGGATGGAAAACATACCTTCTTTGGAGGCAAATCAAAAAAGTACACCTTTGCTTCTAACTTTACCCCATGCTACGACATCAAACACTATGGAGCCTATCATAAATACAACATGTGAAACATCAAGTGCAACCATCCCTATAGATGCACAAAGGAAAAGTCTTATTGACATTACGCCCATTCCTAACAGGGACACATCTCATAGTCAAGTCAATATGATGTCGCAAATAGGAACATCTAGCACACAAAGGTGCCAAAACCACAATCCAAACATGACATTCAATTCTCAAGGACTAAGTCAACCCCCACAACAAAAACAACCTACAGTGGTACAAGGACTCCACACTTCCAAGGCACAACCAAGTCTACATCCACCTAACACACATCCCACATATCAACAACAACATCAACCACAATGACAACAACCTCAAGTGGGGCAAATATCCAACATTCCTAATACGCAGTCCCATGTGAACCCACTTGACTTACACACAATTTATCAACAACAATTTCAGCAGAAATCCCAACAACAACAAGCAATGTTTGCTAAACAACAAGAGAAACTCAAGCAACAAATGGAATACCAAAGACACCTTGAGCAACAAATCACATACCAACAAAATTTGTTACAACAACAACATGTGCCACAACAACCTCAACAAATACCTCTACAACAACAAGCATGCACATGGTCTCACATACAACCAACAGAGGTATCCCAACAACAACCACAACACATGGCACAACAACAACACATGGTACAACAATCATAGTCAATCCCACAAGTGCCACATCAAATAGCACAACAAGTACCCCAAAAACAAGGACCTTTCTATCTTCAAGGTGCTAACATACCTCCACCACCTAGCAACACTTCATCAGACTCATCAAACACAGAAATGACAGAAACAAGTAGACATAGTTCTCACCACAGCAAATCATCTACTCACAGACACAATAGACTTGAAGGAAATAACATCATGAAAAACCCCAATGAAGAACTATTACAACAATTCAAACAACTTTCCAAAAAAGTTGAGCAATTGGTAGTCCAAAAGAAACAGGCTCTATATACAAAAAGGGACCTACGTCCTAATCCATTCAATAAAAATTTGTATATGCCTCCATTCCCAAGACACTTTGAGTCTCTAAGGTTTGAAAAATAACAAGGAAAAGGAAACCCTATTGTTCACATCAGAGAATTTTGTGCTTCATGTACCAAACTCAGTGATGAGCCCACTTACCTTATGAGATTGTTCCCTCATTCTCTAGATGGGGTTGCACTTGAATGGTACTCCAAACTTCCTGGTAATATCAAATCTTGGTCAGAGGTAGCAGACAAGTTTATCTCCCACCTTTCCTTTAACATTACAAATGAGGTGAAACTTTTTGATTTGTGCTCAACTAAACAGAAGATTGGAGAATCATTCATCACATTCTTACTACGTTGGAGAAGCCTAGTTAGTCAATGCTCACTAGACATTCCTGAAGAAGAACAAGTAAACCTGTGCATTGAGAACTTAGTCCTAGACTTAATGTATGAAATCAAAATCAAGAGTCCAAGCACCATTTCTAAACTGATGAAAAAAGGGGCTAGTGTTGAAGATGCTCTTATCCGTAAGGGAATCCTCAAGATAAACAAAGATAACGCAAATACCAACTCGTCTAATGAAAAGGCCAAATTTTTCTCCAAAAGCAAGAATGTGACTAATGATGTCATTGTAGATGCTTGCACGATTAGCACAATAGAACCTCAATTGACTTTGAAAGGTATAAACCCTACAAATTCACAAACTCCTAATCAAACAACACCTCAACAACAGAAAACTGAAACTTCCATGCAAGACAAAAGACATCCTAGAACCAAGGATAGAAAATTCACACCATTGGGAATACCACTTGAGACTACATTACAATAGTTACTAAGTAATAACTTCCTACAGCTACCCCCAATCAAAGATGAACCATTAACTAAAGCAAATTGGTGGGATGAGAAAAAGTACTGTGATTACCATCACACCAAAGGACACAAGACTTCATCATGCTTCCAATTGAAACATGCAATACAAGACCTTATTGATGATGGTGTAATCACAATTGATCCATCACTATTAGAATCCAACTCTGATCATACTATTTTGAAAGATCCTTTGGGTAATCATGACAAAGAGAAACCCTCAAATTCAAACTCAAACTCACAAGGTAATGTGAATTACACATGTATCAGCTATGATTACACCATCAATTGCTTTAATGAGTCTGACTTTTGCATATCCACATTCACATTGAAGGCTGAAGACCCTCATTGTGTTGTCACTACACACCATAGCAAGATCACCCTACTTGGAGCCCCATCTAGACCTACTACTTCTACTAGACTTGCACCTCCAAGTAGACCTACTGCTCCTACTTCATCTAATTATAGCTTTGTTGAACAACTCAGAAAAACCCCTGCACAAATATCCATTTTGGACCTACTGTGTGTATCTCCCCAACATCAAAAGATCTTGGATCAAGCCCTTAAAGAGTCAATAGTCCCAGATGACATTAATGTTGCCCAGTTCCAAGCCATGGTTGGGAACCTATCTGCGTCACAACATATCACTTTTTCACCCTGAGATATTCCTAAGGACAAACCTAACCATAATGATCCCCTTTATCTCAAAGTCTTCATCCATAATGCCAAAGTCAAACATGTCTTAATAGATGGAGGAGAAGGACTGAACATCTATACTCTTAAGGTTGTCAACAATTTGGGTTATTGTAAAGATGATGTGGATCCCTCTCGAAGAATCACAATAAAAGCTTATGATGATGGTGAACGCTTCCCTAGGGGCATCATCGCATTACCTGTCAGAGTTGGTCCAGCTACTGAAGACAAAATTTTCCATGTCCTAGACATCAAAATGAATTGCAACATGATAGTAGGATGGCCTTGGTTTCATGCTATGAAAGAAGTCCCTTCTACATATCATCAATGTTTGAAGTTTTCCTATCAAAACATAGAGGTCACCATCCCCGGTGATTCAGATCCTTTCCAGTTTTGTGCTAATCTAAGAGATGCTACTGCATTCCAAATCCCAACAAACAATGAAGCACAACCAAAAAATCCCTCTAAGTATGTGGATGCTAATATACTGCTCAGTAAAGCCAAGGAAAAGATGAAGATTAAAGACAATGGGTGTGGAGAGTACTTTATGTCTCAAGTCTCTCACATTAAGGAGTCACCACTTTCTCCCATCAGTACAAAGAATCATACTTCTATCAATGAGAATACATCTGTATGTATTGAGAAAGCAAAAGCAGAATGAGAACCCACTTTGATATCTCCTAGCAAGTATGGACCTGGGTTTACCATCATGCAGAAACAAGGCTATGATGGCTATAGTGGTCTTGGATCTCAGAAACAAGGAATCATTGAACCTATCACTACAGAAGGACAACCTCCTAGTTTGGGGCTTGGATTTAAACCATTACGAATAGGTCCTCCTAGTACCACGATACCTACATGTAAGACTATGGATGTTTCAAATGATGAAAAGGCATCTGAGGATATCCCACTTGAAACCAACAATCCCCTAGCCTCTAAGCATAACCCCAATGACCTAGTTGAATGAGTTACCTATATATCTACCTTCAACCAAAGCCCATTCAACACTGATGATGACATCTCCTCAAGTTATCCTAAACCTTTGGATTGGGACCAAAGTGGACCACCAATGTTTGATCAATTCGACGATAATGACAATCTCATAAGAGACTTTGAAGGCATTATAACTGAAGATCATAAAGAAGCATTTTCTCCTAAAGAGAACACATTGGCATATTTTGGGGAGCCAACTCCACTTTCTAGTTACAAAGCAAAAAGAGAAAAAGATAGCAAGCATAGGTCTCTTGGTGAAAATCGAAAAGCACCATTAGACCATAAAAAATCAAAAGCTAAGCAACTCCCAATGATACAAAATGAAAAATATGATGCCATGAATATTAGTGTTCTAGTGTTCAACATGCCACAAAGTCTTTTGGAGCTCTCTCAATCAGCGTTCATATGGAAGGTCATTGGTCTCAACCCTCCCAACCCTCCCTTATACCCATTTGTTTATCCCCAAATCTAGCTACCTAATTTGTCCAATAAGAAACATCAATCCTTTATCCAACAAGCCTTTGCATATGTCATCATCAATGACATCCCACATGACATTTCTATTGACCCATTTATCCTGAGATGCCTTGATTCGCGAGAGACATACATTGTCTTACATACGGTACACGATGGTATCTCTTGAGGCCTTTCTAGTGGTTTTATTTTAGCTACAGCCTTGGAACAAATCCTCCATAGTTATGGTCAGTCATGGATCTAGAGCTCATTAGCTAGCAGCACCAACAACAGATATCTTCTCAGCATTTATCAGTGACATTCTTGATTTCATCTAAAAGTCCTGAAAAAATATCAAAAAACTAGTAAAAAGTCCTGAAAAAATATCAAAAAAAATAGTAAAAAGTCATGAAAAAAAGCAAAGAAAAAAGTGAAAAAAGTCATGAAAAAATGGATGCCGTGATGAAAACCTGGCAAATAGGCATCTTGGCACAAAAATTTGAGTCAAGAGAAAAATTCCGTCCAAAAGTGAAAACCTGGCAAACAGGCGCTTTGGGCAAGTACCATGGTGAAAACTTGGCAAACAAGTGCCATGTGTAATCAATGTCACTCCTCCATCTATCAGGATTCCATCTGGTCTTTTCCCCCTCTATCATTCCTTGATCATATCCTTCATATTGCAAGACATCCTTGGTCCCTTATCATGGCTCATGAACTGGTTAATGTCCTTTGTTACCTTTCCTAAGCATCACCAGTCTTCACACACACTCTGTCATTGGCCTTTGTACATAATTTGCATCTTGTCTGGGGGCATATTACCTACATGGTGCATGAGTTTGAATTTGAACTGGGGGCATATCCCTAGGTGCTTTTTATCCATTGGACTTATTGCATAACGGGTTGGAGCTAACACTTGTATATGCTTATACGATCCTGAAAAAATCCCTAAAAATCATAAAATGTCCTGAGAAAATCACTAAAAATCATATAATGTCCTGAAAAAATCCTAAACATTCAAATACGATCTTGAAAAAATCACTAAAAACCATAACATCTCTTGAAAAAGAGCACTAAAAATCATAAAATGTCTTGAAGAAACTAGTCACGCAAAAAAATCAAATATCCACAAAATCCTAAAAATCACAAAACCCATCAAAAATTTGCAATAAACCTTGTACATACTCACTGTGGATAACCACCCTTTTTGAGTAAACACTTGCACTTTGCAGACTGAAAATCAAAGCACTACACTTAAAAGACAATCACACTATCTGACCAACGTGAACCAACAATCAATGCAACCAGTCACTATGAACTTATCAACTGAATCCGCAACCAGAACTATCACATTATCAACATGTCGAACACTATCTACACACCTAAAACATTAACAAGAACGTAATAATGGACAAGAATAGGTGTTGGCTCATGCTGTTTAGTGAGTGATTTATTTTTTCTTTGTTTTTTCTTTGATCATGTCCCTATGCTACTCAATGATATAAATTGATCTATGAGAGTGGCCAGGATGGTTCATGGTCATTTTTTTTTCTATTTCTGTTTGTTACAATGTAGCTTTGAGAGTTTGGGGCATGTATATATGCCTTAGGAAGGACAAGGTCATTTTTGTCTACATCGTGCTTGTTTACGCAAAATGCTTGCATTTGCGCTCTAGCCCTTTATGCCATGATGCATTGCATTCTGTTTGCCATATCAAAATAAAGCTCCATTTGACATATAGTGAACTTTCTAGAAGCAAAAGTCTTTCCATCATACTAACATCTCCTCATCTCATCTTTCTTTTTCATCTCATTCTCCATCACCATGATCATGTCTTCTAATTCACCAAATCATCTTCATCTTGCATTCATGCATTCTTGCATCATCCTGCACTGTCAATGAAATTTATGTGGCTGTCCACCTGGTTCAACCTTAGTCTGACATTTTTCTCATCATCTTTGACCAAATACAACCATTTTTGATGACTTCCCTCATGTTATGACATATTTCCATCATTTTCGGCATGCACACACAATTTTGGGTCATTCTGAGTCCAATCGGGTTGATTTTGAGCCTCGGAGCCTTTTAGGGCGCAATCTGCACTTTTAGGGCACATTTGGGCCTCCCAAGTGCATCATTGATGCACTTGGTACTATCATGGGGCACTTGGGCTTACCAGGTACGTCAATGACGCACTTGGTTGAGTTTTTGGCACAGTTGGGAACCTAAGATGTCCAAAACTGCTCCCGGAACCCCTCGGTTGCACTCCGGAGGCCATAACTTTTGCGTTTCAACTCCGATTTACAAACCGTCAGTTGCATTGGACTCATATCTTCCTTGTGAAAAAAATGAGCTATCATTTTAATTATTTGGTCATTGTATGGAATGTTAATCCTTGCAATTACTCTTGGGCTCCTAGTTGCCCCCTGTCATGTTGATTTTGGCCCCCAGGGCCTTCTTGGGCACATTTTTCACTTTTTGAGACCACTTGGGCCTCCCAAGTGCATCATTTATGCACTTGGTACTATCATGGAACACTTTTATTACCAAGTGCAACAATGAAACACTTGGTTGAGTTTTGGGCGTAGTTGAGGACCTAGGTTACCCAGAACTGCTCTCGGAGCTCCTATCTTGCACTCCGGAGACCATAAATTTTGCATTTTAACTCAGAATTGCAATCTGTTAGTTGCATTGGATTCCTATCTTCATTATAGACAACATGAACTATAATTTTCTTCATTTTTTGTTTTTCTTGAGTGGTAACCCATGCAATCACTCTCGGGCTCTTGATTGACCCTGTTTTGCACTCTAGACCTCATAACTTTCACACCTTAGCTCTGATTTTCATTCCGTTAGTTTCTATGGTTTTGTCTTCTTGTTGTAAATAAATTGACTTATCATATGCTTATCTTAGTCAATTTCTCAAGGGGGCACCCATATATATCATCCCTATTGGGGCATGTTGTGGCTTTCTCATCAGTTATTCTTTGATACAACGCTCTGAATCACATTGTATCAAAGAGGGGAAAAATGTAGACGCTCAAAAATGGTTCGCATCTATGACTTCATCACTTCTTCGTACTAATTTGTCCTATTTTCTCATTCTACTAACTTCAATCTTTTGGCCAGATTGACCATATTTTTTCATTTGTATCCCCTTTTACATCAATTTCATATCAACTTGGAATCATATCAAATCAACTCAGAATCATATCAAATCAACTCAAAATCAAACCAAATCAACCTAGAATCACTCAAAATCAGTCCTAATAAACCTAAAACATATCAAACATCCCAAATAAATCATCATTTATCCGAATCCTAGGTATTGTTGTTGATTTCAGTGCCTTGGAAACCTATCAACCTATCAATGTTATCAATCTGACCTTAGTACTGTCATGGTTCTCAGTGCTAGGTCAAGCTATCATTAATGTCATTCAATATTTGACATTATTGAGGCTTTCAATGTCAAATCACGACATCATCAACCATTTTAATAACATTGACAATGTTTTTCGGTGTTATTATGATCAAACCTTATCAATCAATTTCAATTCTGTAGCATTTACAATGTCGGTTAAATGTTACATATCAACCAATTCATGTCATGTGTCCTTGGCATGTTATCTACATCAATCAATCAATCTGATCATGGCTTTGATCTACTAGTCATCATCTTATTCCATTTCCATCATCATTACATTTTCATCAAAGGATACTGTCGCATTCATTTAATCAATTTGGCCAATCATCTGCTAATTTTCTCTATAGGATTAAATAACCCATAATTTAATTCTATTTTTCCTTCTAATTATTCTTCCCAATTATCATCCTCAATTATCTAATTTTATTAATTAATTGATTCAATCTACAAACCATGGAAATTCTTAATTTTCTAAGTTCCATTTTTCATCATTAAATCCATTTTCTACTAATTCTTATTTTGTGGAATAAGAGGATTTTTAATTCAAATATTCCATAAAATATTGCATCATCATGACACTTGGACGTGACACCTCGTGGATCCTCCTTTGACACTTGGCTGAGATTTTTCATAATCAAATATTATTACCTCTTATGCATGTCCCTATTTGGCTTATTTGTCATAGATTCTTGGCTTAAGTGGGTTGAGGAATCTTATGACGCATCATAGATTCTCTTCCAAATTTGACTTGCATGTGTCATAGAATCTCACAATTAGCATATTCTATCATATGCGTCACAAGAATCTTTTGCCACATCGCACATCTATGGGTGACAAATCGAATGCCCTCACTTTGAGTGTTGATTATAAAATGAACACTCTTTCTCTCATTTTGGGTCCTGGGAACTGGAATGCTTAAGTTTTGAAAATCCAAATATTTGAATCTTTGAGTCTCTACTTCTTTGTATGTTGCATTCTCTCTCTCTCATAAAATCGTACTTCAAGTATTCTCATGGCATGAGCCACTTCATAGGCTTTGGCTTCAACCTTGTGTGCACTATAGGTGAATTAGAGCTACAATCATTTGGAGAAGAAAGAAGTACATGGGAGCTACAAATGAAAAAGGGAGTTTTTGATTATGTTTGCTTTCTTTTGTTTAGTTTGGCTTTCATGGTAGACTAGTGGGTGCTAATATATGTTGATTGAGTTTGTAATTTGCTCATAGTATGTTAAGAATTTTAAGATTTTAGATATCTTTATGAAGCCTTTGCCTAAGGATACTTTTGAGTATGTAAGAGGTATGCTAGAGGTTATGCCCTTGCCTACTTCTGAATAGATGATGCAGAGAGTGCATTAGTACAGTGGTACAAAGCACTATAGTTAGACTAGACTAAATGCTAATACTTCTTGTATGGTGGATTATCTAGTATGTATTGAGTCATTGAAGACTCTTGGTATTTGGTATTTTGTATTATATAGTATCTTTGGACACTTGAGTTGATTGAAGAGTTGGAAGAAGTATATTATAGCAATTGGTATTTTGTACTTTATTAGCATCTTTGACATTGATGTCAATGAGGGAGAGAATATGTGCATGAAAAACATGTCCTAGGTAATGGGGAGAGAAAATATGAAAGAAGGACATGTTGAGATGTCAATAGGGGAGTGTTATTTCTTTAGGGAGACTTAGAAAGATTCATATAAGTGCATAGAAGAATATGTTAGTGTGCAAAAGATTATGTTAGTGCACAAAAGGAAATGTTAGTGCATAGAAGGATACCTCTATGGGGAAGATATGTAACCAGAAAAGTATTGTAAGTTGTTTACTATGAACAACTAATGCTAGTTTTGACAGCTAGAAGAATTTAGATTGATGGAGAGTATTTGAGAAGATGTCAATAGTAGCAACAACATATAGTTTTGTATTCTTGGAACATAGATGTATTTCATCTATGTTTCCATCAATGCTAAAGGAAGAGATTTTTAGCATGAATTCTAGTGATAATACATTGGGGGAGTATCCTGAGCATTAGAGAACATTGATATGTTGCATTCATGACTGTATTTGTCATTGATGTGAACATAATAGTAATTCTAATAAGACTGGAAGAATAGCGGTCAGATTTCTTATGATGCACAAAATGTGAGGAAGGTTTAGATGATGCATAGTGGAGGACATGTTCCTAAGGTTGTCCTAATAATGTGGTTAAGAGGACTAAGTCTGAGATGATTGTGTACAAAAGTTACACTTGATTTACTAGAAGTAGTGCAGAAATAGAGTATTAGTTTTTTGATGATCTATCTCTATCTTTCATCAAAGATGTAATAAAGAGATGCACACTCACAAAATGATAGAGGATAGTCATGTAGTGATGTTAGCATGTGTAGAAAACTTGGTATCATGCATGTGAAGTTTTGTATAAACTGTGAGCCAATAGTGCTATTGCAATTGTGAAATAATTAATTATCTTATTTTAATTAAATAGGAAAGCCTCAAGGCCTACTCAAGGAATCATTATGAAGACAAAATATAAAGCAAAGTTATTTTCCTTATTTATAAAGTATCTTGGATCATAGAATCAAGGGGGAAGTGAAGTATTAGTGCATAGTGTGAGAAAGTAAAGAATGCTTACTGAATGCCTATAAGTGATCCAAGGGATCATTGGATGTGTAGTATGAGATTTGGTTACATGATCTAAAGAAGCAAAAGTCCAATTGATAGGAAAAAGAGGAAGGAGGTACATTTTAGTTCTATTATTCTACAAGGAATAATATAGAGATCATTTGGACAGTGGGTTAATTGATCTTAACCTTGAATCTATTTGGGAAGTGGGTCTAACTATCTTCCACAACACCTATTAGTGTTGGTACAATCTCCTAATAGGGTTAGAATATCCTAACAAGGATTCAAAGGCTCCTAATGGCTCCCCATGCCAGATTTATAGGTTGTATTTTCCCAGTTAGTCCATAAGGACCAGACAACCATATTCTGGGCCATACAAACCCGTTACATGAAATGCTCTAAATCCAAAACAAGTTGCTCCTGAGAGGAATAAATGAATTCCAAAAATCTTAGGAAAATCTAAAGAAGGTTTTCCTATATGGGAATCACAAAATACATCTAGATCCCAATATACCCAATGCTAGATAGCTGCTAAAAAGCACAAGCCAAAAAACACAATATGTGCTCTGGCCACACCTTCATAACTCCAAATACCTAGATTAGATATAGTCACTCTAGTTATACTCCATCCGCCCCATGAATTCTTTATTCCTAAATGAGTTATAAAAGGTATAACGAACATACCTTGTCTCCACATTGGATCAAGACTGAATGTTGTAATAGACTCCTAATAGGATCTATCCTCTAACAAGAAATATTTCTATTAGTACATCATCTTGTGGGTACCAATCCCACTAGGGTTTTCTCTATGATCAAGGGTTTCCCTAGTTACAATATCTAGTGTTAATTGAGTATGAGTATCTTGTTGTGGTTTCAGTTTATATTACTCACATGGTTAAATTTTTTTAAGGATTATGATTGTGATAATAGTTGGATAACTAATTCATCCTTCCCTCTTAGTTATAGTAGTGGACTATATATTCTAACAATCTCTTCTTTTCAAATCCTCATCATCAATCATCTTGATATGGAACTCTACTTAGGTAGAAATAATCACACCAATAAGGTATGTCATCATTAGAAACATAACAATTGTTCCAATAGTAGTTCAAAGATCCTAAACCTTTATATCCAATGATTTGATCTAATGCATGATGTCTTCTCACATAATTTTCCAATATAGATTTAGGTCTTGATGCTTCTTATTGTTTTTCACTTGATTCTGCATGTTCAAGATCTTCAATTTTTTATGGCTACAACTTGGCTTCTACTTTCTAATGGTTGAAAATGTTTGTCTATGAATTGGCTCATGTAGACTAATTCTTGACAATCTACTGATGATCAATAGAATTCTACCATGGAACCTTGGTAGTGCTTGGTAGCTAATTCTTGGTAACCACCTTTTCTAGTTTAGGTAAGGTGCTAGGTTTAGTTTCATAGATGTAGACAAACTTTCTACAATCTTCAAGTTCTTTCTTGAACTCTTCTTCATTTTTCTTTTCAAATTCATCAACCCTAACGTTTGCACTCTCCATAACTTTTTTAGTATTAGAGTTCAAACACTTATAAGCTTTTATCTTAGTGGAATAACATAGAAATATGCCTTCATCACTTTTTGCATCAAGTTTACCTTTTCTTGCATCTTTCAATATTCTATCACTATCATCTATACAATTTTCTAGATCCTCACATGAGAAATCTCATTTTTGTGCAAAGAATATGAGACTTTAATCAAGTTATTTTGGCTAACAAGTTGTTTCTGAAGCACTTTCATTTCTATTTTCTCATTTTCTATAGCTTAAGAGTGGTTTTTAGGATGCTCATCGAAGACACCTTATCAAAACACTTGAAACATGTATTGATTGTGTGAATTTGGGATGTTTGTCAAAGATATGCATGTCAAAGGGATATTTTAAAACCCACTTAAATGTCATATTTTCTTTTACTACTTTCTTACACATAGTATAAATAGGGCTTGTGAACTTTGTAGGGTACAAGATAGAGGAATAGGGGTGTATTCTCTTTACTATTTGAAAGTGATGCTGAAGAGTAAATTAGAAACCTAGATGCCTTTGAAAAATGGTACCTGAGGGAGGCAAGAAAGTTAGGGGTTCTCTTGTATGAGTCCTTTTTATGAAAGGATGATGATCTTCTCTTAGGAAATCAAAATCTTGAGAAAGAACAACTCTAGATCGATAAGCTAACATGGTTATTAACATGTCTTGCATGATTGGGAAAGGTGATGAGGTAGAGGAGTATGCTCTTTCCCATTGAGGAAAATAAAAAAATTGGACCCTTAGATCAAAACCACCAATCCAAGTAAACCTTTAGAGGGCCTGTTAGAGCAATCCAACCTCTACAAACAATGCAAGTGAGCACACTTCTTTCACTAGAGATTTCAACTCACTATAATAAAGAAGCTTTGTAGAGAAAAAGAATCCAAAGTCATATTAATTTCCTCTTCTTCATTTTGATATTGCATATCAAGAAGAGGCTTTGTAAACTACACCAACTGACGCTGGCCCCAATCTTGTTAGTCAAGTGTGTGTACTTATAGATGTTGGTGTGGGTTGTTGGCCTCAACTTTGCTTATGAATACACTAGGGGTTAATGTGAATGGAAGCCAAGTAAAAACCTCTGAGTTAGTTGTTACCCAGTTCACCTCTAAAAGGGGGCATAATCTTTGTGCAAGGAGGGTGGAGAATCTCTCATGTAGATTCTCACCATAGGCATATACCTAGTTGTTGGGAGGTAGTATACACACTTAACCCCTACCAAAAGGGTGCTCATTCAATGTATATGTTATTGAGTCCTTGGAATAGACTAAAAACATAGGTGCCCTCTAGTGGCGTGACATGGCTGTGTGAGGTGAATGCATGCACATTAATTGTGAGACAAAGGTTTTGCTTCCTCTTCCATTTTTGGTTATAGGGATAAGGCATATTTGTTCTTGAGTCTTTAAAATTGTCAAAAATTGTCAAAAAAAATAAAGGTCAAGACTCCCCATCCCTCCAAGTTGCTTTGTCCTCAGTTGGATTGTTTGTGACTATTACTTTCTTCCCATGTCTATCTGAAAATAACTATGTTTTTGGAAACCAAAATGCTACCCAAAACATGAAAAATATCCTGCTATGTATCTGAAATCTATAAACATAACGAACCATCTATTCCATATAGTTAAAAATATTGAAAAAATCTTCAGTGTTTAGTCAAAATTGTTAGTCTGGTCCCCTTTCTTGCACCCAATTTTGTAAATCTTCATGCAAGAATACTTTTTGTAAGCACTTCGTTGTGCAGGTCTATTTAAGTCCTTGCACATGAGACTTTTCCGAATCTGCATATGGGATTTTTCCAAATAGTGTCCTTTATGCCAAAACTTTTCCTTTTTGTTGGTTTACCAACTCCTTGTGTGACTTTGTATAAGTACTTGCATGGGAAAAATTTCCAAAAATTGTTGTTTTAAATCTTCACTTGGTTCTTTGTGTTTTCTTGTGTGGTTACTTGAGAATTTGCACGTGGGATCTTCTCCTAAAAACTAACAAATTATTCTATCAAAACTATCTATTCTCTAAGTCCAATCTATATCTGTAATATTTTACCAATTCTTTGTCTACAAATAATGTCAAACAATGACTTCTTTCTTAGATGAGAACTTGTGATCTACATGTGAACTAATCTCCTCTCTTAGTTATCTTGTCCTTGTCCTTTCATGTTTGTCATACTTTATGTCACAATAGTCATAATATTTGGCTATTCTATCCATTATTTAGATGACTCATACCTAAGTATACAACACTCTTATCTCACTTTTTGAGATTACATTCTAGTGCAATCCTTGTCTAGGTTTTTTCTTTTTATCCTTGTCTATGACTATGGCAACAAGAAGTAGAAACATGTTTTATCCCCTTAGACTTAGACGAGGTAGAGCTAGGGGTCATAATCATGGCAAAGGTCACTTCTCAATTTTTACACGATCTGTCTCCAATTCATCAGTGAAGAGCCTTTATGATCTCCTTCACTTGTTAGATCACCTCATGTTCAAGGAACATTTTCCATAAACTTACAACAAATTAGGAACCACTTATATCAAGAGGATCCTAAAACTAGCAAAGGTCATACATCTCCAAAAAATATAGAGCTTTAAATTCTTGTTTAGGAAACCTTTTCAACCAACATACACTAAAACTTATTGCATCCCTAAAATGGTTGATCAAGAACTAGAACATGGAGAATATAGTAGAGACCAAGATCAGCATAGGAATGAAAGATATAAAGGACCTTTTACTGATGAAAATGAGGAAGAAGTAGAAATACTTCCTAAACATATTAAAAAATGTCATAAGGACAAAAACTTCCAAAAAGTCATGGAAATCTTGCTTAATGAAGAGAAAAGGAAATACTTTCTCAAACTTGGTCAAGAGGGAGCCAAGCTACTTCATCAATTTAATGTTGAAACCAATTATTACACCTAAAGAGGAAACTAAAATGTCTAAGTTGCAAAAATGATCATGCAAGAATAGTTAGACCAAATGATGCATGATAAGGACAAACTTAAAAAAACATACACCCTAGATGCTCTTTGTCCATTTCCTTTTGACAAGAGTATAGACATGCCTCCTTTTCGAAGAGAAGTTTAGTTACCTAAGTACAATAAATACTCTAGAACTTCTAATCCCCAAAGATCATTTTCAGGAATTTAGGGCATTATCTATGGAATGTATGCATAATTAGACATGTCTCGTGCATCTACTGCTAAGCAGTCTAAGTGGTCAGGCCATGGAATAGTTTTCACACTTGCCTAATAGTATCAAAACATTTGATGAGATTTCTAATCTATTTCTAACCTTTCCTCACATTACTTCAGAGATGGAGAGAACTTTACACCAAATATTCATGGAATATTTCTGAAATAGAAAAACTTGATATCTTTAGGGATAATCTTCTACCCTATTTTGGGTATAAAGTTAAACTTCAAGGTCCACATACCTTTGGAGACATGGTCACACAAACTATCTAGATAGAGGAATTCATGGTCAAAAAGGGTAAACTAACCCTTTATAAAGACACTAAACAAGGTTCAACCTCTAACAAGGATAAATCCAAACATGCAAACTAAAATTAAGAGGTTGTGCATGACAAATTTTTTGATAACATTACTCCTAAACCTGCTAAGGCAACTTTCAATATTAAATACAATCTCAAAGCATCCAAAAATATTGAGAAACCTCCTTCTAACAACTAGATGTTTGGAAAAAAATCAAAGACCTCATCTTGGGCTACACACCCAAAATGAGAATATACATCTCTTGGTGAACCTTTGGATGTGGTCTACAAGACCTTGCTACAAAACAAGCTCATTTCTCCATTGGATAACTCTTGTCGTTATGACCCAAAACCATGATTACCATGGTGGAATGAAACCACATTTAACAAATTTCACCAGAACAAGGGTCACAATACTAGCAATTGCATTAACCTATGTCAGAAAGTCCAAGACTTAATTGAAGATGGTGACAATGTTGTGGATCGACATAACAAGAACTCGGATCACAAGGATTTCAAGGAGCCATTCCCATCTTATAAAAATGGAGAAAAAATGAAATAGAAACCTAATAATAAGGTCAACTATAAATATTCTAATGATGAAAATGTGATCAACAAGGTTGAACCTATGGATTTTGAGTATTGTGATGTTATTACAATTAAGGGTAAACAAGATAACACTAAACCTAAGACACCATTTGTCTTAAGGGGCCCTACTTCCAATACATTTGACAATGAATGATCACAATCTTTTTCCAATGCTATTATGTGTTCTTGTGCTAAGTTGGTACTCAAAGGCCTTGTGCCTTCTACCCTCAATCTAGAACAACACAAAGACAAATCCCTTGTTAGTTCATCTGGAAAAGGTGCAAAACTTGCAACATCTTCTATTAATACTAGCTACAACATCCTTGATCAATTAAAATGAACAAATTATCAAATCAAAATCTTTGAATTACTCAAAATATTGCTTTCTCATAGGTAGATTCTTGAAAAGGCCCTCATTGAGGCAAATTTACCTCAAGATCTTGATCTTGAGAGGTTCCAATCTATGGTAGGTCATCTAACCTCACCTTACTATGTGTCTTTCTCTAAGGAGGATGACAATTCACTAAGTCATCCACATAACCAACCTCTACACATTGAAGTCATGATACACTAGAAATGTGCCCATCATGTGCTCATTGATAATGGAGCTGGTTTAAACATTGTCTCTATTACTCTACTTAGACAATTGGACTATTTTCAAGAGTCCATTGATCCCCTTCACAAGATAACTATCAAAATCTATTAAGAAGTCGAGTGCAAATCTTTGGGTCTTATTGTGTTGCCTCTCTAGGTTGGTCCTATAGAAAGGGATGTCAATTGTTAGGTCCTTAACATTCCCTTAGCTTACATAATATTTCTAGAAGACCATGGATACATGAGATGAAAGTTGTGCCTTTTACTTACCATCAATGTGTCAAGTTCCCATTTCATGGCCTTGAAGTCACCGTACTTGAAAGTACTAGCTATACCTGTAACATGCTGAAAACTTTGTACTTACCAATAGGGAATCTACATATTATCATGATAGCAAGATGAAGAAAATCAAGTAGTCACTCAAGCTGAAAGAAACTAGAATGGGTGAATATCACATAGAACCAGTTGTGTCTTTGATATCTCTTTCTGACTCACCTCATCATTATGGGAGACCCTCTAAAATGAAGAGATCTTTTGTGTTGACACCTAAAACTAAGTAAAATGGTACCTTTGTCAAAGCTACTACACCTCTTGAGGAGGAAGATGAAAACAAAGTTATTGCTGCATGGATATACAAAGAGAAAACTCCAATTGACCTCATAGAACAATATCATGAAATTACAACTAAAAAGTATGGTCCAAGTCTTAAACTCATGAAATACTTTGGCTATAAGGGGAATGGTCATATTGGGTGCAACATAAATGGTTTGGTTGATCTTGTTAAAATGATAGCTAGAAGAAATTGAGATACATTTGGTCTAGGCTTTAAGAAGATTCTCTTCCATTTAGGGATTAACAAATTTATACTAGAACCTAAGAAATCATCTGAGCATGATTCACAAGCTAAGTTAGATGACCATGGGGGCAATGTTGATGATAGGATCCTTATCCTTATCCGATCCCTAATGACCTTACTAATTTTTTTGCAGAACTAGATGACTTTATACCACATGTCAGCACTATGGATGGTGATAGTGATCCTTTTGATAATACTACTACTTCACACCATACTCAACAAGAACAGGGAGAGTCTAGTCATGCTTTAGTCATTGAGTACCATTAAAAAAATCTAGATGATGAAGGAGATATTGTTTCTATAAGTGTTGGGGAATTCTACAGTCTGTCGCCATGTAGCATAGATTCTTGAGAGTATGAATTTGACTATCTCTCTCTCAAAAGAAATTATAGAGAAAGACATAGATCAAGTTCATGTCTATGAAAATTTTCTCAAAGTAAGTGAAGCATCAAGGTTTAGGTCAAATGAGTCTTATCCAACTAGTTTCATTGAGTCTTCAATTAATGATGTTAGAATTCAAAGGTATTCAAACACACCTATGGATGAAGTCACTCTAGGTCTCAATTTTCTTGTCCATGCATTTGATGATTATACTGTGAATGCTACTAAACCCAACACATCTCTTTCCCTCACCTATCCTGAGCTCATGGACTAGAATTCCAATGCATCTAGTGAAGTCCTTACATTCTAGAATGACTATGCTCTTGCCTACTACTTAAACACTATCAAATCTATAACATCTCCCACTAGTGAAGAAAGCATCAACATGACTAAAGATAACATCAAATATCTCAATAATATAATAAAAAAGAAAAGAAATAAAAGGTTTGATGGTAAAAACCACATTATGGTAGTATTGAAACCTAAAATAGTAAAAATAAAAGATGTAACCAAGGGTGAAAACCTCTTTGAGGTGACTATGAATGAGATATTTGGTACACTTCCTAGTCATTTTAAAGAAAGATCATCAGTGTTGATAGAACCAACATAGGCAATCAACTTGGGAATGGAAGAATATCTTCAGATGATACATCATACACAATCATTGTCTCTAGAAGAAAAAGAGGAATTCATTGCCTTCTTCCAAGAGAAAAAGATAAATTTTTCATGGACATATTTAGATATACTAGGTTGGATCCTAATCTCATAATGCACCATTTATTTATTACACCAATAGTTAAACGAGTCAAACAAAAACTTAAAAAAATGCATCCTCATGTTGCATTATTGGTCAAAGCTGAACTAAAAAATATTCTAAAATTTGGTTTCATCCATGCTTTTGATTACGTTGAATGGATATCAAATATTTTTCTAGTCTCTAAGCACAAAAATCTATTAGAGTTTATATAGATTTTTGAGATCTAAACTTAGCATGTTCGAAGGATGATTTTCCACTCCTTAATATTGTTATGATAGTGGACATGACAATAGGATATGAAATGTACTCACTTATGGACATACTTTCTCGTTATAATCAAATCAAAATTGCACTAGAAGATCAGGAAAAGACTAATTTCACTTGTGCATGGGGAACCTTTTGTTGGAACATGATGCCATTTGGTCTTAAAAATGCTGGTGCCATGTATTAGAGGGTAGTTACTACAATTTTTCATGAAATGGTGCATAAAACAATGGAAGACTATGTGGATGACACTTTGGTCAAGAGCACAAAAAGAAACTCTCACCTTAAAGATTTGGGACCTATCCTGGATCAGATGGAGAAATTTAATCTGAGACTCAACCCCAAAAAATGTGCATTTGTTGTAGCATATGGGAAACTACTTGGCTACATTGTGTTTGCAAAAGGAATCGAGGTTGATCTAGAGAAAGTTCAAGAAATCATGGATATGCCTCCACCCCATAATATTAGTCATATAAGGGGCTTACAAGGAAGACTTCAGTTGATTTGTAGATTGATCTACCAAGTCTTTACATAAAGTTGTGAAATATAACTGGAGTCAAGAGTGCGATCAAAATCTAACATAGATAAAGCAATATTTTGCTAATCCACTAATCTTGATGCCTCCTATCTAGGGGAAGCCTCTAATTTTGTACATCTCAGCAACAAAGTCATCTCTTGGTATCTTGCTAGCTCAAGAAGATAATGATAACAAGGAAAGAGCTATTTACTATTTGAGTTTCATGCTGAGTTCTTATGAAATGAACTATAAAATCATTGAGAATTCTTGCTTGGCTATCATCTTTGCTTCCCAAAAGCTAAGACACTACTTTCTCACTCATACTATGTGAGTAGTTGCTAAAATTGATCCACTAAAATACTTACTCATCAAGGAGCTCTAATAGGGAGGATAGCTAAGTGGTTCATAATACTAAATGAGTTTGAAATTTAGTATGTTGAACAAAAGGATATGAAAGGACAAGTGATCATTGATCAATTAACAAAAGTACCAATGCAAAGTATGCATCCACTAAACATTGACTTCCCTGATGAATCAATTCTAATGCTCACACACCAAAGTTTGGTAATGTTCTTTGACAGTTCCTTCACACAATAGGGATTCAATGTTGGCCTCTTATTCATAACACCATAGAGGTATTCACTTCCTAAGAAATACAAGATTCTATTTCCTTGTACAAACAACATTGAAAACTATGAAGCCCTAATTAATAGCATGAAGATTGCAGTTGAATGGAGAGTGGATGAATTAAACACCTTTGGTGATTCATAGCTCATAATCAAGTAGGTCAATGATGTATATCAAACAAAGGATGAGAAATTTATCCCTTATAAATTCATGGTAGATGACCTAAAGAAATACTTTTCTCATATCACTTTTCAATAAATTCCTTGGATAGACAACAAAGTGGCTGATGCCATGACTACTCTTGCTTCATTGTTATAGATGCCAGAAAATGATCTTCAACACAAGTTCTTGGTGGAAATGTTACTCTACCTTACCTAGAACTCCCTCAAATATTGGATGATCTATTCTATTCTAGAACATGACTCATCCCACTACCACCATATATACTCTTACTTGCATGACCAAACCATCTCAAACAATATAACCCAGAATGAAAAATGTCACCTTATCCACAATGCTTCATGGTATGTTATTATTCATGATGACTTGTTAAGGAGAGGTCTTGATGGAACACTCCTTAGGTGTCTAGAATTTGATGAGTCCAAAATGTGCATTGATTGATTTATATGAGGGCATTTGCAGATCTCACTCTAATAGCTTAACACTAGCTCATAAACTTATTAGAGCTAGTTACTATTGGTCAAATATAGAGCAAGAGGAAATCAAGTACAACAAGTCTTGCAAAAAATGCCAGATCTATGGAAATTAGATTCATGCTCTAACCTGGGATCTAATTCCATCTATTACACTATGTCCATTCCAACAATGGGCCTTCCATCTTGTGGGTCAGATTCACCTATCTTATTCAAATAGACACAAGTTCTTCATTATAGCTCTAGCCTACTTCACTAAGTGGGTAGAGGCAGTCCCTCTCTTTATAGAAAATGGAAAAATTGTAGCTTTTTTCATTATGAATTACATCATATGTAGGTATGGTGTACCTTCTTCCATTGTTACTGACAATGGATGATAGTTTAAAAACAAGGATCTTAAGGAGTTATGAAAAAAGTTTAGAATCATGCAACACTGGTCTTCTATTTATTACCCCTAGGGTAATGGTCAAGTGGAAGCATCTAACAAGGTGATCCTTAAGATCATGTATCACATAGTTAAAAAAGTTGGAAGGGACTAGCACGTTTAGACAAATACAACCATATGGGCTTATAGAAAAACTATCAGAACTCCAATGGGTATAACACCCTTTACTTTAGTATATGGAATAGATGTTGTGCTTCCTATTGAGGTTGAGATTCCTACTTTGAGAATCTCCATAAAAGGTATTATTACTAATGATGACTATAGAATATCTTAGTTTCGAGAGCTAGAATTGTTAGATTAATGTCAGCAAGTGGCATGTGATCATCTTTGAGCTTATCAGCAGTGTATGTCTAGAAGCTACAATAAGAAAGTTAAGCCATGCGACTTCCAACTAGGTGATCTTGTTCTCAAAGAAAACTCTAATAATCATAAAAAATGGGTACAAAAAGGGAAGTTTGAACACAACTTTCTTGGTCCATACATAATTACTATTGATATTATAGTCATGTTTGTTATTAGTGACATATGCTTATTCAGATTGTAAGTACCTACCAACCACATTGTATAGTTAATAATTTTACCCAAGCATTTTAGTATCTATTGAGTTCTATAGTTGCTATTGAGTCCAAGGGATAGCATTTAGTTTGCATTGAGTAGTTAGTACTAAGGTGTTGATTAGTAGTATAAACTGAATATCTCAGTATATGTTGAGTTTATTAGTGCAAACCAAGTTATGCAGTGCTTATCAACTTCACAGTTGATGTGATGTGAGTCTAGTGTTAATTAAGCCACTCAGTGTTAACCAAGTGACTTTATTTATATTGAGCTTGTAGTGATAACATTTACCAAGCTATGCAATATGAATCAAGTGATTTAGTTTATATGTTGAGTTTCACAATGTGTGTTGAGTCACTAGTGCAAACCAAGTTTAAGACTAATTGGAAGTGATTAGTATGGATCGAGCTTTCTACATCTATCGAGTACATGATGATGCTGAGCATTGATAGTGGATGTTGAGCATTAGAACCTCACTAAGCCAATCTTTAAAACTTGAGTTCCTGCAGTTGGGCCAACTTTGTAGTTTTTGTGTAAACTTGTATTATGGTTGACTTTGTAATTTGTAAATTGGATTGGTATATATGTAACATATTGTATCACATCCAATAAATGATATGGAAGTAATGTAATATGCAAAAAAGAGAAGAAGTATGGATTACAAAGGCTATAGCAATACAAGGAGTAGTAAAGATTTATCTATCATAGCAAGGTGATTACTATATTTAAAGGAATCTCATTTAGAAAACCAAGTTGCAGATGAGAGATCAGCTACTATTTCATCCTAAAAGGTGGATTAGTCAAATCCTTTCACAAGCTAGACTTAATAGTCTTATGTAAATCTATAACGAGTGCATACTTCATTGTATATTTGTAAAACCTATTGCAAGGTGGACCTAGTAGTCCTTATTGCTCCTAACAGGGAAAATCATCAGAAGTGATCATTGTAAGCCTCAATAGAAATTTTTTTAATTATAGTACTAAAGCTTGTGGGTATCATCCCCACTCCATTTTTACTTTCTATTTTGAAGCTTTCTGGGTCACCAAATTGTGTGTCAAAAGTGTTATGAATGCTTTAATGTTTCTGATTTCTCATGCATGCAGTTAGATCAGAATACTAATAAAGGATTAATTGCTAATTAAGGATTAAGTTTTATTGGTTACTAATTTACCCCTCCCCTCTTAGTAAATTAGCCTATTATAATATTTCCAACAATTGGTATCAAAGCTTTGTGGTTCTTAGGAAAGAAATTTAATAGCTTGAGCAAAGATGAAAGGCTATGGAGGTATTTAGACTTGACAAGGCTATTGACAATGAGAAGCTAGATTTGGAATTGGCTATTGGGAAACTCAAGAAAGAAAAAGAGAATCTCTCTCAATCCCTAAAAAGAATAAAATATCTTCTAATCCATATGAATGACAACCTCTACATCGAATAAAGAATTGAAGACATCCATTCAAGAAATTTAGATGAAGCTAATGAAGCAATCAAAGAACTATTTGAAAAGAATAGTACTCTTTAAGAAGAAGTAAGATAAAAAATAAGAGAGCAAGAACTTTAGTTAGTAAGATTGTGTGAAGTCATGGAAGAGAAAAACAAGATAAAAGAATAGATAGAAGGAAAGAAAAATGAGATTCAACACCTATCCCTTTAGAGGAAAGACTTCATTGATCAACTCACCAATGAAAAATAAAGAAATCATGAATCTAAGATCAGAGAATGAAAGATTGTAGAATGATCTAAACATTGAAAGGAAAACCAATGAGAGGATGATGAAACCTCAAGTTGACATGAATCAATTGAATGAGCAAAGGCATTACAAAAAAAAGGGAAAAGTAGGAATTGGATATATAGATGAAGGTGAATCATCCAAGCAAGGAGCTCAAAAGAATTAGTAACCTACTTGCAGTCATTATGGTAAGATATGCCATACATCAAACAAATGTTGGAGAAATGGGAAGGGTAAATTCAATGGAAAGTGCTACAATTGCAATTAGCATGGTCATAGGGAAAATGAATGTAAAGAGAAACCTAAGTTTGAAGGGGAATATCATAAATGTAAGAAGCATGAGCACAAATCCTTAGAATGAAAAATTAAGATATTGAACCCAGTAGAATAGTTCATGAAGCTATATTTGGCAGGAACATGACACTTGGTGCAGATGTCACTACTGTGGAGATTTGGACACATTAGAATGAATTGTGTAAAACATTACATGAGGACAAGAGACACTACCAGAAGATGTTTTATTTGTACAAAACTTGGTCATCTTGCCAAGAACTATATGAATACTAGAAGAATTGAAGATGAAAAGAAGGAAAAATTTAATAACATCAGAAATAGATGAGACAACAATGGGTTCCAAAATCTTCTAAGAATACAAGTTCAAGCAATAATGATAATGTCACTCAAGAATTGGGTGACTCCTCCATTTCCACTTGATCTCTCATAGGAGAATTGGAACTAGGATTCTGAAGATATCTCACATTAGTTCCAATTAGTATAATGAAAGATCCAAATCAATCTTCAAGATGCAAAGGGATCACTGAGTAAAAGATGCGAATAATTATGAAGTATGGTTAGGTTTCAGACCTTACTGAGTGAGGTTGGGTTGTAAGACCCTGTCGAGCAAGGTCAGGAGTTACTATATTTGTTGTGTGCTCATTGAGTCATGGAAGACTTTGTGAAGAATTTAAGGCAAGTGAAGTGGATGATATTCTATCATTTGAGTGAACAATCATACCAGGAATTTATGGATAAATTTGAGGACAAAGGGAGAAATCAATGTCATTTCTCATAGCAAATTTTCAAGAGCTATCTCTGCAAGGCAATCCTTAGAGCATTCAAGAGATTTGAGAAAATTATTATTAAATATTTTAGTATTCTCTAAAACCTACTAAGTGAAGATGGCATCCATTAGCATAAAATCTAAGAAAGGTTTAGTCATGTTAGTTTGAGGCATGGAGTGGAAGGCACCAGATTTTAAGCTGAGTCCTATCATTGCAAAAATTATAGATCTAAGCAGAGTGCAATTGTAAATTACACCAAAGGTACTATTGATCAATTATATCCATTCACATTTGAAATGTGTTATTCAAGATATTGGAACATTAGAGATGGATGAATAGTTGAAGGAATTATGCATTAATGGTGTGTTGAAACCAGAACATCAACATCTTGAAACTAAAGGTTTAACTCACATTCAACATATGCCATGAGCTTTTCAAATAAAATAGATAAGATATATTCTTATTCATGTGCACAATGGTCAGTTTTGGTTAGAACAACCTATTTTGATAACCAGGAAGATGATCCATAGGATCACTGGTCTTCCTATGTTGACAAAAGTGAAAATGACCAAAACCCTAAGTCAGGTCAAACCAAAAAAGAAAACCCTTGCTGAGTGGGATATAAGGGGAATGAATATTAGATGTGTCACAAACATGGAACTCAAGTTAATGATATGTGTCATCACTCATACGATTTACAGCTCAAGAATATTGAATAATGTGTCATACAAAGGAGTGGATTTAGCATATAAAGTGGTGACGAATAACCTATCACTTGACATTGCCAAGTTGATGTTGAACCAGTTCAACAAGAACATGGATAGTATAAGCACTTCCAAGAAAATCCTTGTAAGTTTGGTTCACTTTTGACTTGTCTATTTTTCTATGTACAAAAGTTCTTCCCATCTAAAGGTATAGTAGTATGGAGGAAGGATGCACCTATTCTTTATCAGATCAATTACTTTATAGCTGAAATGGGAGAGAACTATGTAAGTATTATGTACAACTACTTTGATGCATTCAAAGAGAAGATGAATAACAAATTTAGGATTCCCAAGAAACTAGTTGATGATTACAAAGATGATATTTGTTTCATGGTTGATAGTGACAAAGTATATATTTAGACAGTTAGACCAAGGACAATATGGGTAAAACCTCTTGGTTATGAGGTAAACATAGAAGAAACTAAGGACATTATTGAGGATGAAGAAGTAGAAGATGAAGAGAAATTAGAGGATGAAAAACCATTGAAGAAGGTAAGGTAATTAGTACAAAGCCTTCCAAGACATCTACTGTTGTGTTTACAAGAAGATCATCTAGGAAGAAAGTGGATAAAGAAGGAGATGTAATCTTCAAGAGGCCTCCACCTACTTTTGAGGAAAGGATGAAAGATTTAGAATCAGGATCTAGAATTACAAATTTCAAGGAATTGAAGTATGAGGCTAGGACTATAGAGGAGTAGAAACAAATAGAGGACTTGATAATATCTAAAATGGGTAAATGGAAGTATTCTCCATACTAGCTTGCTCAATAGATTTCTAATATTCTAATGGAGAAGATCAAGCCAAGATGGGAGAATGCCATGAAAACTGCAATAGACATATATGAGTGGACCTTAAGGAAACACATGCCAAGTTTGGATGACAAGGAGGT
This sequence comes from Cupressus sempervirens, assembly GCA_028749045.1. Lineage (NCBI taxonomy): Eukaryota > Viridiplantae > Streptophyta > Pinopsida > Cupressales > Cupressaceae > Cupressus > Cupressus sempervirens. The sequence goes on from CM053787.1 coordinate 477,545,073, forward strand.
AAAGGAATCTCTGAAGAAAGATGAAGAAAATCTTACTTTGAGATTCAACACTTGTCTTGTATTGTTGAAGGACATTGAACATGTAGTGAAGAATGCTACAAACACATAGAAGAACATTTATCTTCTTCACAAGTCAAATAATTTTATGGTTAGTATTAGTAACAAAGATGAAGATGATGATGAAAAATAAAAAGATGAGGAAATTGATAATGAAGAAATTATACATTTTGACAATATAGATAATGATGAAGAAGAATAGGGACATAAAGCTACTAAGGAAGATTTGCCAGATGCTCAAGATACTGAGGAGACCAACCCAAAGAAAAATGTTGCAGCTATCATAGCTTCAATTCCTTATTCTCTAAGAAAAACACTAAAAATATCAAGCCCAAAGAAAGATTTAGTAGGATTGATTGTGACTAATACTGAAAGCACAAGAACTCAATCAATCTTTCCACCTATCTAGATCAACACCACGTTGACTGAAGTGACAACAACTTCATCTATCAAGCATCCAACACTTCCCTCTACATCAGTTTTGGAAAATCCAAGTATTTATACTATATGTATTTCAGCAATAAGCATAGTATCTATAGCTAGTCCTACTATTTCTATAATTGTTTCCATTCCTAGCATGTAATTAATAAGTACAAAGATAGTTGAGAACAAGTTTCAATCAAGTACAATTTTTTTTTATAAAGTAAAAGAGAAGGAAGAAGACATAGACCTTGATGAGGAGATTGCAATTCCAAATTGTGACATTTCAAATCTCAATCTTGATCAGATGCATGTTTTTCGAGAAATTCTTCAGAAGAAATCCAAGCAATAGAGACTTAGAGAATAAAGGAACAAGGAATTCAAAATAATAGAAGATGTAAAGAATATCCTTATAGAGGTATTAAATATAGAGTTTCATACTTCTCAACCAATTTTGAACCAGTTAGCAAAGGCAGTCCAAAAATTCAATGATGATTTGAATGGACAAGAGAAATTTTTACAAAGAGCTAAGAAGAATTTTGAGAATAAATTTTTGGAACTTATTACTCAACAAATTACTATCCATCAAGTAGAATTATCTACTATTCTAGGCTCATTGGAGACCTCTTGCAAAAATGTGTCTTCACTATTTGGTAAACTCTATGACATCTCAAATTTTACCAAGGAAATAAAAGATAAATTGTCAAAGATGGGTGAAGATCTGAAGGCAAGTGCATAGTAGTTGCAACTTGACCTGAGCTACAACTCTACCCATTATCACAAGATCAGATTCCTAATTGATATTCAAGTAGAATTGCTAAGAGAAGAGACAAGAAAAAGAGCTACATTGATAGGTATATAGGGCATGATTCTCCCAAAAATGGATGCATTTTAGAAACATATTGCACATGATGAAACTCTAAACCATGACAACAACTTCTCCATTGTAGACCACATGATAGAATTGTTAACAGAAGTGTAAATTGCATTGCACACATGCAAGGTGTTGCAAGAGAATTGGGAGAAGACATTGGCATTAATTTTGAAGGTACATTCAGATATCTTGTCACATTTTGGCATTACTATATAATATATATAGCATACATCTTTGGCATTAATTTCAAAAAGGTGGAGAAGATGTATATTGTAGAGAAAATGTATATTGTGTAAAGGGGAGAAGATGTACAAAAAAGAGGAGAAAATGTATATATTAAAAGTAAAAAGATGTATAGTATATTGAATATTATGTATGGGGGACCATTATAATACTATTCATGCATAGATACTTAGAGGTACATCTCTTATAAAACTAATTTCAAAAAATCTCAAAAATACTATACTCTATCGAGTTAGAAACATAAGGTAATGGATAAATGATGTTCTTGAACATGTTGAATTCAGTTTTGACTAATAAGTGTTTTTGTCACTAATGCCAAAGGGGGAGATTGTTGACATTACAATAATGCTTGTTATTAGTGACATACACTTATTCAGATTGTAAGTATCTACCAAACACATTGTACAATTAACAGTGTTAACCAAGAATTTTAGTATCTACTAAGTTCTATAGTTGCTACCAAGTCCAAGGGACAACATTTAGTTTGTGCTAAGTAGTTACTACCAAGGTGTTGATCAATAGTATAAACCAAACATCTCAGCATATGCAAAGTTTATCAATGCAAACTAAGTTGTGCAGTGCTTACCAAGTTTTTAGTTGATGTGATGTGAGTCTAGTTTTAATTGAGCCACTTAGTGTTAATCAAGTGACCCAGTTTATACCAAGCTCATAGTGATAGAATTGACCAAGATATGCAATATGAATTGAGTGATTCAGTTTATATGCCAAGTTTTATAGTAGTCACCAAGTCACCAATGTAGCTAAAGTTCAAGAATACTTGGAAGTGATTAGTATGGACCAAGCTTCTCCATCTATTGTGTGCATGACAATGCTAAGCATTGACAGTGGATGCCAAGTATCAGAACTTCACTGAGCCAGTCTTTAAGACATGAGCTCCTATAGTTGGGCCAACTTTATGGTTTTTGTGTAAAATTTTATTGTGGCCAACTTTTTAATTTGTAAATTAGATTGGTATATATTTTATGTATTTTATCACATCCAATGAATGATATGGAAGTAATGTAATAATCATAAAAGAGAAAACGAGAAAATTATAAAGGCTACTATTGTATAAGGAGAAGCAAAGATTATCTATCATAGCAAGGTGATTACTATACTCAGAGGAATCTCATTCAACAAACCAAGTTGTAGATCAAAGATCAGCTATTGTTTCATCCTAACAAGTGGATCAGTCAAATCGTTCCATAAGGTGGAATTAATGATTTTATGTAAATTACTTTACCAAGTGCATACTTCATTGTATGTTTGTAAATCTTTTTGCAAGGTGGACCTAGTAGTCCTTATTGCTCCTAATAGGGTAGATCATCAAAAGTGATCATTATAAGCCTTAATAGGCCAAATTTATACTATAGTACAAAAGCTTGTGGGTATCATCCCCACTTGAGTTTTTCTTTCTATTTGGAAGGTTTGTAGGTCACCAAATTGTGTGTCAAAGTGTTATGAATGCTTTAATTTTTTTAGTTTCTCATGCATGCAATCAGATCAAAATACTCATAAAGGATTAATTGCTAAATAAAGATTAAGTTTGATTGGTTACTAATTCACCCCTACCCTCTTAGTAACTTAGCCTATCATAATATTTCCAACAAATTATTGCAATTTTTGGGTTTGGTGTTGGAAACATAGATGGAGTAACTGAGAGGGGAAGGGTGAATCAGTTACCACAAAAATCAATTCGAATAATCCCTTAGATGTCTATAATGCTTACTTACTGTTGATACTCGATAAACAGTGCAGGAATACTATAACTCGTTAGATTAACTAATTACTTATCATCTAGCATTCATAGTTACTAATATACTTACAAAGATTAAAATAAATGAACACAAGAGACACCAGATTTAACGTGGAAACCCAATATAGGAAAAACCACCAAGTAACTAGTCATTGATTTTCACTCTTCTAAACTGAGCCCTATTAGGAGCCAACCCTGTTAAAGGTTACAAAACACATTGTTAGGTGTGACCCTATTAGAGGATTTAATCACCCTGTAAGGAGTGGCCTGGTTGGAGGTCTTAAGAACAATTCAACTAAATTGTCACCTTGTTAGAGGATTTACAAAATGGCTATTAAACCAACTCTGTTAAGAGATTTGAAGTCACTGCTACAATGGTTAGAAAGCAACAATGAATTAACCTGAACAAGATGCAACTGAATTTGCTAGCTATAGATCTCTGTTCAATAACATTACATCCTTCTTGATTGAGTATGGCTCTGCTGCTCCTCAGTGATCTCTAATCATTCAATCCCACAATAATCAGTCTTCATATCACAATTATTCCATTCACTTGCACACTTGAATTCACAACTTGACCTCTTATTTATATCATTCAGATTGTCAAGTCAGCCTATTTACAAGTTACAATAACTAAAGAAATCATTCCATCAATCGGTCACATGAAGTAATTAAACTTAATATCAAAATAGTAAAATCCTTTGCTAGCCAACCAAGCTCAGTAACCACTGCTTTAGAATGGTTCTAGTGTTAACCAAGTGAAGCTCGGTAAACACTGCAAACCCTGCAAAAATCCGTTGGAGACTGAGTTAACTTGGTAGACACTAACCTTCTTTTGCTGACCTTGTTAATCTTGGTAGAAGCTAACTCTCTGTCATATTTCCTTTGATAATCGAGTGAGCTCAGTAGACATTAACTTTTTTTTTTGTTAACCTTGGGGGCTCGGTTAACACTGACTTTCTGCTACAAAATCCTTTGATGCCCGAGTGAGCTCGGTAAGAGCTAACTTTCCTTTGTTGACCTTGGGAGCTTGGTTAACACTAAATTTTTTCTACAAAATCCTTTGATGCCCAAGTGAGCTTGGTAAGAGCTAACTTTCCTTTGTTAACCTTGGGAGCTCGATTGACACTAACTTTCTACTACAAAATTCTTTGATGCCCGAGTGAGCTCGGTAAGAGCTAACTTTCCTTTGTTAACCTTGGGAGCTCGATTAACACTAACTTTCTGCTACAAAATCCTTTGATGCCTGAGTGAGCTCGATAAGAGCTAACTTTCCTTTGTGCTATTTTAGGAACATTTGGTAGGCATTGTAAATTTTTTTTCTAACAGTCTAAGTTCGGTAGACTCTTTCTGATGGCTGATATGACATTTGTGTAACATCAAAGACAATACACAATTAATAATTGTATCCAACAATCTCCCTCTTTGGCATTGATGGCAACACAACATGTCATGTTAGAATGAAATTTGAAAACAAGTCTAACAAGCCTTTTACTGTCAGAACAACTTTCTTTCTTAGATAGAAAACTCTCCCTCTTTCAGTAATCTCGCTTTGCAACCTTCTTCCTCTCAAACAAATTTCAAAAAGATATGGCAGTAAGACTCTCCCTCTTTGACAACACATGCGAAAGACAACACAACTCAAATAGATTTTAATGTACCTTTACTACTAATTCATATGCAATATTATCTGATTATGCTACATCAACTGATAGATATTCAACTTGGTAGGCATTGATGCATCACTAAAACTTTATTTTAGTGAACTTCAGATAGGGGAGTGACCCCTAACTTACCTCTTAGAAACAAGAATGCATCCTTAGGTAATGGTTTTGTGAATATGTCAGCAATTTGTTCCTTTATATGAACATATTCCAATCTGATCCAATTCTTTGACAAAATGATATTTTATTGCAATGTGCTTGGTTTTGGAATGCATCACTAGATTCTTAGATATGTTGATTGCACTTGCATTATCATAGAACATAACAACTAGTTCTTTGATTTCCACCTTCATGCCTTCCAACAACTGTTTAAACCAAACAATATTAGAATAGTTTACTGCTGTAGCAACATACTCTGCTTTTGCTAAAGATTGGGATGTACAATTCTGCTTTTTGCTTGTCCAAGAAACCAACTTTTTTCCAAGAAAGAATGCTCCTCCACTTGTAATTTTTTTGTCATCAAGGTTTCTTGCCCGATCAGCATCAGTAAATACTTTTAAATCTAGATTACCTCCAAATTTGTACCATAAACCATAATCTTCAGTTCCTTTCAAATATCTCATTATTCTTTTGATTGCCATCATGTTATTTTCTCTTGGTTTTGCTGAAAATCTTGCTACAATACAAATTGCAAGAGCAATATCTGGCCTAGTATGAACTACATACTGCAACTTTCCAATCATAGATCTATATAATGTTTGATCTACTTCTTTTGATTCATCTTCCTTGGTAAGTTTTAATCTAGTACACATAGGAGTCCCAACTAGTTTACAATCTTCCATGCCAATTTTTTTTAATATCTCCTTGATGTATTTTGATTGAGTGATGTAGATACCATTTTTATTCTATTGAATTTGAAGACCAACAAAGAATTTGATCTCTCCAAACATAGACATTTCAAATTCCTTGTTCATTTTTTCTGAGAATTCTTTGCAAAGATCATCATTCCCTATGAAAACAATATCATCTACAAATATTTCTGCCAAGACAATCTTATTATCTGGTCCTTCCTTTATATACAAGCTACTGTTATCATTAGTTCTTTGAAAACCAATCTAAATACGATAGTTATGCAATCTTTCATACCATGCTCTAGGGGCTTGTTTTAGACCATACAATGCCTTGTGTAATTTGCAGACCATGTTCATTTTATCTAGATCAACAAAACCTTCAGTTTGTTTAATGTAAACTTCTTCATCACCTTTCACATCAAATTTTCCTTTTCTAGATTCTTTCAAAATGTAACATTTACTTTCAAATACTTTAAGGTAACTTACATTAGGTTTATAGCTATACCAGGAGTTTTGAATGATCTTTTCAATCATTAAGGTTCTTGCACAATCTATGATAGATCTATTTCTCCTTTCATCTATTCCATTTTGTTGAGGAGTTCCAGGTGCTGAAACCTATCTTTTGATTCCTCTTTCAATGCAAAAGTTATTGAACTCATTTGAAATGAATTCTCCTCCTCTGTCTGGCCTTAAGCATTTCAATCTTTTTCCTATTTCCTTTTCTACTCTAACCAAATACCATTTGAATTTCTCAAATGCTTCTAATTTTTTCCTTAGATACATGATAGTCATCATTCTTGAGTAATCATCAACAAAAAGAATGAAGAACTTTTCTCCAATATAGCTTTCAATTCCAATGGGTTCACATAGATCAGTATGCACAATTTCTAATATATCTTCAGACTGATAGTTTTTACTTTTAAAATTAGTCTTTTCCATTTTACCAATCTAACAATTCTTGCATAGACCGACCTCAGGTTTCTTTATGTTAGGAATGCCTCTTACTTTCTTGACTTTGCTTATTTTTACCAAGTTATCAAAATTGACATGACACAATCTTTTATGCCATAACCAACTTTCTTCAACTTGAGAAATAAAATATGAACATTCATCAAGTTCAAGATAAAATAAGTTACCTTTTTTTTGAGTGCCTGATCTAATCAATTTTCCTTTGTCATCCAACAGTCTTGCTTTTCCATGTATGAATTCTACTTTGAATCCATTATTGAGTAGCTGTGCCACACTCAACAAATTATGCTTTAGTCCTTCTACCCAATAGGCATTATCACATATAAGTTCTTTTCTTAGAGAGATTCTCCATCTTCCTTTTATACAACAAGGTTCATTGTTACAAAATCTTACACTGCCACCATCATAGTCTTCAAAATATTCAAACTTAGTTTTGTCACCAGTCATGTGATGAGAACAACCACTATCTATGATCCATGTATCATTTTTTCTCATATGAGAAATGAGTGCCATTTCCTCATCATTATTAGACTCATCTTTTACAACAATATAGACAATTTCATCTTCTTCTTCATTATTAGAATCATTTGAATCTTTAGCCATAAAACATGTTTTCTTACCTTTATCTTTGAATGATCTGAAGTATTTCTTGCCATTGAACTTGTAACCTTTCTTCTCTTATTTTTTCTGCTTGTTTGGGAATCTAGCAGCAATATGACCAACTTCTTCACATGAAAAATAGATTAAAAGAACTTTACCTTTATATTTTTCTCTGTCTTTAGAATATTTCCTTGCTAGTAGAGCTTCAATCACTTCAAGATCACTGTCTGAACTTTGGTCTGATTCATCTTCACTTTTTGACTGAGATTCCTTTTTCTTTTTACTATTTTCCTTGAGTGAAATCTTGGCATCAAATGATGATTCAATATTTTTGATAGCAGGAACATAATTGTCAAAATTGTCTAGTTCAAATGTAGTTAATCTCTTCCAACTATGGCCTCTAGATTTATCTTGTGATTTGCTTCGCATTTCCTTTCTTGAATTGCAGAGACTCTGCTTGCATAAATGGGAAGTAGAGTTCTAAGAACTTTACTTATAACTGTCTCTTCCTTGATATCTCCTCTAGATGCTTTGATTGCACTAACACATGCTTTAACTTTTTCAACATATTCTGCAATGTTTTCATCCTCTCTTATTCTCATTTGATCAAATTGTCCTCTCAGAATTTCTACTTTGGCTCTTCTAACATTATCATCTCCTCCATAGATTTCTTTAAGCTTTTATCATATTTCAAAAGCAAATTTTTAGTCCTTGATATCATCAAATTCTTCATAACTCAGAGCAGATGCTATATCTATAATCATAATATTGTTGGTCTTTTTTTCAGCAATATCATTGATAGATAGTGTACCAGCTGGTTCTGCATATTTTTCATCGAGGTATTTTAGTTCTGTGTCTCTAACAGAAGCTATATGAAGTCTCATCAACCCTTGCCATGCTGAGAAGTTGTCCCTATTAAGTCTTGGAATTTCCCTTTTATAAGACATCCTGATCTTTGGCTTAGATCCTTGAAATCTTATCCTACAAGCACCAGTTAGCTTTGATACCAATTGTTGGAAATATATAAGGAGTAACTAAGAGGGGAGGGGTGAATTAGTTACGACAAAAATCAATTCCAATTATCCCTTAGATGTCTATATTTCCTACTTACTGTTGATACTCAATAAACAGTGTAGGAATACTATAACTCAATAGATTAACTAATTACTGATCATCTAGCATTCATAGTTATTAATATACTTGCAAAGATTAAAATAAATGAACACAAGAGACACCAAATTTAACATGGAAACTCAATATGGAAAACCCACCAAGTAACTAGTCACCAATTTTCACTCTTCTGAAGTGAGCCCTATTAGGAGCCAACCCTATTAAAGGTTACAAAACACACTGTTAGGTGTGACCCTGTTAGAGGATTTAATCACCTTGTAAGGAGTGGCCTGGTTGGAGGTCTTAAGAACAATTCAATTGAATTGTCACCTTGTTAGAGGACTTACAAAATGGCTGTTAAACCAACTCTATTAAGAGATTTGAAGTCACTGCTAAAATTGTTAAAAAGAAACAATGAATTGACCTGAACAAGATGCAACTGAATTTGCTGGCAACAGATCTCTATTCAATAGCATTAGATCCTTCTTGATCGAGTATGGCTCTACTGCTCCTCAGTGATCTCTGATCATTCACTCCCACAATAATCAATCTTCATATCACAATTATTCCATTCACTTGCACACTTGAATTCACAAATTGACCTCTTACTTATATCATTCAGATTGTCAAGTTGGCCTATTTACAAGTTACAATAACCAAAGAAATCATTCCATAAATTGGCCACATGAAGTAATTAAACTTAATATCAAAACAGTAAAATCTTTTGCTGGCCGACCAAGCTCAGTAACAACTGCTTTAGAATGGTTTTCTAGTGTTAACCAAGTGAAGCTCAGTAAACACTGCAAACCTTGCAAAAATCCTTTGGAGATTGAGTTAACTCAGTAGACATTGACCTTCCTTTACTGACCTTGTTAATCTCAGTAGAAGCTAACTCTCTATCATATTTCCTTTGATAACCAAGTGAGCTCGGTAGACATTAACTTTTTCTTCGTTAACCTTGGGGGCTCGATTAACACTGACTTTTTGCTACAAAATCCTTTGATGCTCGAGTGAGCTCGATAAGAGCTAACTTTCCTTTGTTGACCTTGGGAGCTTGGTTAACACTAACTTTTTGCTACAAAATCCTTTGATGCCTGAGTGAGCTCGGTAAGAGCTAACATTCCTTTGTTAACCTTAGGAGTTCGGTTAACACTAACTTTCTATTACAAAATCCTTTGACGCATAAGTGAGCTCTGTAAGAGCTAACTTTCCTTTGTTAACCTTGGAAGCTTGGTTAACACTAACTTTCTACTACAAAATCCTTTGATGCCCGAGTGAGCTCAGTTCGAGCTATCTTTCATTTGTGCTATTTTAGGAATATTTGGTAGACACTGTAAATTGCTTTGATAACCGTCTGAGCTTGGTAGACTCTTTTTGATGGCTGATATGGCATTTGTGTAACATGAAAGATAATAAACAATTAACAATTGTATCCAACATTTGGTGCTTACCAAATTTTTATAGCCAAGAGAGAGGCACTCAAGGAGCCCATCAATACTCTCCACCTAAAGTGGTTCTATAATTGATTTGATTCCAAAAGTTCTCTCTATATACTTACAAGTCTTAAAAAAATATTATCTTGGTGAAAACCTACAAATGGGTGCCTTTGTAATACCAAAAATATTTGAAAATATCAAACAATACAAAACAAAATGAAAAAGAAAAAAAGTTCCATTGATGAAATCTTGGCAAACATGCATCATGGTAGAAAAAATAAAATCTCTGCCAAGAAGGTGAAAACCTAGTAAGCAGACACCTTTTTTTTATAATGCTATATCTTGCAGCACATTTTTTGGCTTCTATACAGTTGCTTTCCTACTTTAGTTTCCTATTTTTGCTCATGTATCCATGGATTGAATTTTATAATAACTTGGGGGATACACCCTATAGTGTCATAGGAATCTCTCACATCAGTCACCAGTTGTTCTAACTACATCTGCCTACCATCGATAATGTCACTTTGAGATTCCTCTTATGAAAATTCTCTTGTGCTAGTCACCAGTTGTTCTAACTACATCTAGCTATTTTTGCTAGTGTTACTTTGAGATTCCTCTTATAGAAAATCTCTCACTTTAGTCACCCATTTTTCTAATTGCATCTTCTTATTGTTTCTAGTGTTAGTTTGAGATTCCTCTCATGGAAGATCTCTCTCATGTCTGTCACCAATTGTTCTACTTGTGTGTGTCTACTATCACTTAGTTCCTACCAAGGTTCTTTTTATTGAAGATTCCTCTTTGACTTCAGTCACTAGTTTTTCTAACTATGTCTATCTACTATTATCACCCTACTAAAGAGATTTCTTTCATATATGTTCTAAACATTGGCACTTGACATCAATCCTATAACATAATACTAAACTCAAAATGATGAATTTGTTTGGGATATGTTGAGATTTTTTTTTTCTTTCCTTTTTCTTTATCATTTCTCTTTGAGCAACTCGATGATGTCTCTTTTGACTAGAGAAGCAAGGACTGGGGGCATGATCTTTTCTTTTCTTTCTATTTGTGGTTTAGTTCCAATGATTTGATGCATCCATCTAAAAGGGGTTTCCACTATAAGAGCCTCTATCTTGTATTGGATGGTTGTGTGTACCTTGAGTCCTTTTATATGGATAAATCAGTGAGGTTGGTTCTTCTCCTTGCTTGTTGGACTGAACTCTTTTTTATATAGTAAGTATTGATACTTGTCCTACTAAGTGAATGTACAGGTCACTGCATGTATACCTACTACACTTATATCTTAGGTTACAAATGCAAGGGTTGTTGTAAACATTGCTGGCACTCAAAATTGTAGCCCAAATTTTGAGGACAATTGAGAAAATTGAGCCCTATAAATTCTTTTAAATGAGATTGTACTCAGCTATGCCTTTGAGGCCCCTAAGGTATGTAATGTTTCTAACACCCTGCATTCAATGCATCTAAGTGTTCTATGAAGTTAGATTGCCATTCCACATCATTCTGTGAAATCTTGTTTTGAGCATTTGCCAAATCTGCATTTTTCACCTATGTCAAACAACAATAAGAAGCTGTGTTTGCCATTGAACATCTCGCACCCAAAAATGTTTTGTGATTCAGTACTTTGGAAATATTTAGTATCCATACTTAAGAGCCTATGTTTTAGATTTCAAGTCATTTTGATTTCATTTGATTAGGTTTTGAATCCCTCAAAGTTGGTAGTTTATTGTTTTCACACATTTGCAAAATGTTCATATTTCTAGGAAGACCTATTTTACATGTAACTTTTGACTAGTTGACCAAAATGCTAAAATTGCTTTTGCGTTGCAATATAAAGGTTAGAGACTTGCTATGTTTCAAGTTTTACCTTATGACTGATCCGTTTGATCAGTTGTCAAACATGATTACAAATGCAATTTCTAACTTTTACTGGTGTCAGCATATGCAAATTTGTTGGAAGCCCTATTCATGATGTTATAACTCCTAATCTATTATTGGTAAGAATGAATGGATTTTACCAATGTGTTTTCCTCTAAAAATACTTCAAGTTTTCCGATTTTCAAGTCTTGACAAATCCATTTGCACACTTTCCTGGGTCCATTCCATTTGTAAAAATCACTTTTCAGTTGTTTTTCCAGTTTGCAAAATCCAAGTACCCCGCTTTGACTAATTGCCATTTGCACCCAGTTATTTTTCATGAGCCCAAATCACAGATCCATAATGTCCTCATGATAGAAAACCAGTGCCCCAGTTTTCATTCTCCCAAGTGTCAGTCTGTCTAATTTTCAAAGCCAAATCCAAACCCAATTTATTGTTTTCTGACATGTTTTCTTGCAGGCAGTTCTGAAAGGTCGTCTTTGACAACGAATATCTTTTGACCCCAAATTTTTCATGGGAAAAGATTTGAGAGGGTGCAAGAATGTAGAACAAAAAGTCAGTGTGTCACTTCTCAGAGTCTGGTCAAAGGACCTTTTAGCACCAATTTGACAGTTTGCAAGTCAGTGGTAAAATGAGTTTTAGTTTATTAATCAGTGGTCAAATTTGGTTCCAATCAGTTTAAGATGATCGATGGATCAATTTTCTTTTTAGCTATTTGGGAATGAAATTTTTTTTTAGCTGGACCCACTTTGGGGCCCAACTAATCATGTCAGATCGATAAGGTACTAACCTTTTGTTAAAAAAGGGGGATAAGTTGGGTCCAGCAGATACATCAAGTTCTCACTGTGAGATCGATGGAAATCATTCTTTATATGTTCTCCATTTTGAACTGATTTCAAGAATCCAAACAATTATGGAAAAGTATTTCATAGGAAAAGAAAGAAATTGCAAAATCTTTATGCAGGGTCCTTGTAAATTGAGAAAGGGATTTGATTTTATTTGGGTTCCAAATCTATAATGATATGAGTTCTAAATAAAGGAAATATTTGTAATACATCTTAAAAGTATGATCTTGAATGCCCTAAAAATATATCAGTTGGCATTAAGAAGAATCTTGTACAATCAACTTTCCATCCAGAAACACATATCTTTTTAGACTGTGGGAAGAATTCAAGTAAATGGATTGAAGCTTAATTGAAAATATTGCTAATATCATCAGGTGATTATTAGGATCATCTATCATCACATACATCAGGTCAACCCTGGTTAGAATGAGTGTTGAGATTGTAGACATTGAAACTCCAAAGGAAACTAAAGTTCCAATCGAAATAAATTGAATCTTGGTGAAAAAGGACAGTTTTGAGCTCTCAGAAACTTAAAAATCTAAGGAAATAGATTTCATTAAGGATGCACAACAAGAATATGGAAGTCCTAAGCAGCTGGAGGAGCTGGAAGCTTTGTTAGATCATTATGCATTCCTATGCAATAGAACAAGAATTAAATTACTTGGAGAAGATAAAGCTGATTTTGATAGAATGCTCAAGCATATCCAACAGATATTTACATTAAGCAATGAAAGTGATGTAGGTAATTCTAAATTGGACAAGGATAAAAATGCTAAAGTGAGAGAGCATTTTTAATTATATGGTGTGTTTCATGAGGTTAAACGTATGTTTGAAGAAAGGCCCATGGCTTGAACATAAGAAGCTGTCATTTCAAAAAAAAAACCTAGCTCCATGCATTAACAAGGAAAAGTTGCCTATAAAGAGGAACTGGCCAAAGGAAGTAAAGAACAAAGCCGCTACAGACCAGTTAAACAAAAAGAAAACTGTAGGATGAAAAAGGGAGTTGTCTTCATTAAATAAAATGAACATAAAAGATAGAATTATGCTGAACAAACAGCTCCACAGACATTCATGCAACCAAGTCATACCAGGTGCAATAGAAAGAATAGCAGTCAGTGACAGTGTAGTTGCAGGGTCTCCGTGAGAAGCAAAATGCCCAAATGCAAATGAAAGAGCAGGGTAGATCTAGGTTAGAAGCTACTTGTGAAGAGATTGAAGGCTGGCCACAATAAATAAACTAGTGTGCATGGAGGAGGAGCGCAACGTTGAGACTAAGGCAAGTGGCATGGACATGAGGTCCTATGTTAAAAAGATACTCATGCAGCATTGAAAAGAGAAGCCCCCATGTTCATAGCAAGGGGAAGCCCCAACAAGGAAGCTGAAAATGATAGCTAAAGTAAAATAGGAAGCCACCATGAAAAAGCAGCGACTCACAAAGGGAGCAGAGCTTTCACAATTTTAATATCCCACATTTGAGGGGCGAAAATGTTACTAATTATTTATATACCAAGAGAATCAAAGGTAAAGTGTCTTTAAGACATGTTGCTTTCAAAGGCAGAGCTTGACATGTGCAGGGGCCCACAGGGTTCAAGGTCAACATATTTTGACTCAGCCAAGCCAAAGCATGGCATATGAGTGAAAAAAAATTGCAAAGGCCCTCTAATGTTATGCTCGGCCTCCATGTGGTCATAAAAAAAATTTTTAAGCTCTCTAGCAATACACAAATTAAAGACCCAGTAGGCTCAGGAAGTAATTTCCAAAGCTCTTCGATGATACGTGTGGCCCGTATGGGCATAAAAGAAAATTTTAAAGGTTCTGAGGATACACTTAGATCATGAGAGCATAAAAGGCATTGAGTGTATGAATGTAAAGAAACTTTAAAAGACTTCCGGTTGTTCAAAAATTAAAGGGCCTCATATAGCCGTAAGGGAAGAATTAAAGGGTCCTGGTGCTATGAGATTTATGGGATGCTAATAAAATATTAATATCGTCATTGTGTAGGAGAACAAAAAGGAAATTTCTAATGCCTTTGATGCTATGTGAAGAGGAATTAGAAAATTAATTAATATTAATATATTAATTAATTAAAAGTATTTCAAGTGTTGCACATCAAATAGGGACCTACCATGTGGCGTCACAAGATTGGAGAGATAAGGAGGATAGAGTAAAATGAGCTTAAAATGAAAATTTAGAAGATCAACGCATATAATAAAAATTGAAATATTGTGAATTTTTACATAGTTTAGACTATGTAGATTTTTAAATTTTTCATTTTAAAAAAAAGCTCTGATTCAGTCCAGACCTAAATTTTTCAAACTACTACTAGGGGGCAATTTTTGTTTGAAATATGCCTTATCATATACTGTTGGAACCAGGAAAAGCTAAATTTTTTGAATTTGAGGTCAGATTTTGCACAGCAATCCACCAGTTTAGTCTATGAGAAATCTTGTAATTTCTGGGGCATTCTCAGTAAAAGGGACAAAATTCATCATGGGATGTCAGAATCAGTAGGGGAACATATAGTGATGTTTATTGAAGCTTAAAATGAATTCTGGAAATGTTTTTACCCTTCTTGAGTTCATTTTTAACCAAATTTTTTCGTTCCAGATCAAGTATCAAATCAGTTAATTGCTCAACCAAATATTTTAGATATTTTTTGCTTTTGGGAGGCCAAATGATGGAGATTTGATTCACTAGTTGAGGGGAGAGATTAGAGAGTTGTTTTAACTTGTTGAGAAGGTTTTCCAAGCGGACAAATGTCATGTTCAGATTAGATCCAGGAATGAACTCTTCTCCTATATATTCTTTTGTTTTCCTCATTGTAGGGGTTCCAGTCTTTGGAGAAAAACAAGTCACTACTGTGATACCATGTTTTGGATCTAGTTTTGATGTGTTCCAATACTATGATACCACATTTCTTTCAGCAAATTCTTCTTGTATAAACAATAGTAATGAAGAGAATACAGATAGTTCAGATCTGTTAGGTTTTTTCATGCATTTGAATGTATTATTTCAAGGAAATTAATACAAGGGAGTAGGAATTTCATTAGTTTCATTATGATTCTCATCTCCTTTATCAGTTATCTTCAATGTTTTACAATCTTTGAACAAAGAGCTTAGGTTGTAGTTGCAGTCCCTTAAGGTTGTATGTTATTTCATTGTTGCTTATAACTCAAGGGGTTATGTAAATGCTTCGGGGGAATCAACAGGGTTGCAAGTTTACTGATGGGGGTATCATGTAGGAATGAGGTTTAGATTGAATATGGATGTCTATTTACAAGGTGAATGGATAGATCATATATCTGAATATATGAATAAGTATCAGGTATCTATATGTATGTGATTAATTCATGGAATTGCCTAATAGATAAGGCATATATCATTTCTAGGATCACTTGTTCATGTTGTTACATATTAGTGTTTTTGTTGAATTCAAAATTATTAATCAAAATCAATTCAGTATTTCATGTCTTCTAGTGGGATAAAAATAATTAACCCTCACTCAACTTATGAGATTCATAGATTTTTATTTAGCTACTATAGATCTATGTCATTTCATGAGTTATTAGGAGATATAATGGGTTTTCATTTGTAGTAAATAGATTCAAGGATATGTTTTCCACTGGTACGATATCAATTGAATCTGAGGTCCACCCGCCTAGGTCTTGCAGAGCCTAAAGTAGAAGAAGGGTCTAGCCTTATAGTTGGCTTGGTGTCTAAAATGGCATGTTGAAAATGGGAGTTAGCTGCCCCTAGATGTGTCATATTCTCATCAGGTAATTGAAAACCTTCTAGCATTTTGAAACACCAAAAAAATGGTGACTCCACTGGGGACTGTATTGAATATGAATAGTACATAAACCTTGAGAATTTACGGAGGGATTCAATACAGTAGGAAGATGTGCATGGAAAAGCTACAAGAGTAAGTTAATTGATGTGTTTTCTAGTTTTCTTACTCAAATTTCATGCACCCCAGTATTGCTTTTTTCAAAACAGCAGTATATTTGAAGGATTGAGTACAGATTGTGTTGCTACTAAGTTTTATGTTCACTCAATTTAGTTAGTTTGATTTTCAGAGTACTATTGTCAATTCAGAGTCAGAATTGTTGAGAAATGGTTTATCTCTTTTAAGTGTTTAAAGATTTGCAAATTTTTCCAAAGTGAAAATCGAGTTCAGATTTTTCATGTTATAAATCTTGTGTTTATAATCTTTCTCACAATTGTGAGTGGAAACTCTCTATAAAGGATCTCTGAACTAGTGTAGATCAGTTACATAAAATTGCTTTCAAGAGTTTTCAGTTGAACTAGGTAGATCTGAAAGTTGTGTCAAATTCTTAAAACAAGATGAGAGATCTATATAAGTTTTTGACTAATAAGTTTTAAAGTGTTGTTTAATCTATTTTCATAAGTTTTGAAATGATAAAAAATGAACCACAATTGTGATTTCATTTAGTTCTCCTCAAGGAGATGGCAACTCTATAAGGATATGATCAGTGGTGTGAGGAATTGAGATTAGCACCAGGCCAATCAACAAATCAAGGTTTCAGTAGCAACACTAAAGGTATTTTATATTTTCATGTGATTCCTTTTCCATGAAAGTGAATTCTACATATGTGTTCTCCATTGAGTGAATTTTAGCAATAAGAGGAGGAGAATGATTTGATAAGTTTTATACATTTCATGAGAATAAGTTTTAGCGTTTTGTATTAAGTTTGTGAAGTGTATTTGAAGAGGTGAAATTGGTAGAAGGTTGTATAGATTTGCTGCAAATTACAAATCAGAATTATTGGTGAATGAGTTTTGTGTCTTTCAAGAATGTCAAGTTTTCTTTCATCAAATATGCAGCCTGTTAGCAAAGTTTCTAGATCTATTTCTACCAAGCAGTATATGCCATTATGCTTTGATGGTATTCATGGTTTCCCAAATGTCATTCCTAATGATGTTAGAAATTTTTTTCCTAAGTTTAGTGGGAACCATTTTGATTCAGCTAGTCATCATGTTGAATTGTTCAATGATTTGATGGGTGACTATGAGATTGCTCATGAAGATGTTCACATGAAACTATTTGTCCAAACCCTAAAAGGTGATGCTAAAGAATGGTTTTCTTTTCTACCAGCATGTTTCATTTCATCTTGGGGTGAGTTGCATTCTACCTTCATGGAGCAATTTGGAGAAAGGGTAAGCATATCTGATTCTTGTGATAAGTTCTTGAAGATTCACATTGTGTGTGATGAACTTGTGCCTCAATTCAACATCATATTTGCAAGAGTTTTGAATGAAATCCCTGAGAGTTATAGACCCGATGATCAAATGTGTTTAGCTGTATATTTTGATGCATTTGACAAGAAAATGAATTATCTACTAAGGGATAAAGAACCGCAGACATTATATTAGGCTTTTATGACCGCTAGGGATATTGAGAATAATATGAAGTATGGATTGATTAGAGGTCATTTTTCTATGAATTATTGCTGGTGTAATGGTCATGAAAGAAAATTTGAACATGGTGTTGATGCTTCAGTTTCAAATAATCATATCAATACCCCTGCTGTAGGTTTTAATCAAGTGGAAAATTTAGATAAGAATATGTGTATAAGTAAGGTTAGTTTGGTTACAAATGATAACACACATGCTCATGATGTTACAACAATAAGAAATATTTTAGACATTGATAAGGATCAGCATTGTGGTGATTTTATGAATCAAGGTTTACTTACAACAGTAAGTACTTCTCATGATAATTATATACATGATGATATAACTAATGCTTCAAATTTTGAGGATGCTACACCTAAATCTCAATCTTATGTAAGTGAGAAGACTGGAAATTATCTCTCAGATCATGAACTCAATGTTGCTGATCTAATATGTCATGGAGAGATAGCACAAGATGGAGGATATGAATCACACTTATATCAGTCATAGTCAAAAGAAAAAGGTTCACATGTTTGTAATGTTTTTGCAATAAATGGTAATATGGATTCACTTGATCAGTCAAATAGGAGAGAAATGATTTATCTTCTTCATAGATTGCATCATGTTGAGAATGTTATTAAATCTGAATTTGAAAGACAGTCACATCAATGTGAGTATGATGAAGTTGAAAGTCATCTTTCAAGTTATAATGAAGTTGCTAATCCATTGTATTATGAAGAGGCATCATGTGAAGACAATGACGGGAGTGGTTGCTCAAGTCAAGAAGAGGATAGTGCTAGTACATGTTCATCCTCACATGAATCAGATACAAATTGCGAAGAAGAAAGTAATAATGGGAGTGAGTATTCTTATGTCAATAAAGCTATGAGTTCTATTTCTAAATCTGAAAGTGAAGTTTCATTTTAGAGTTATACAAGTCAGCTAGATGTTGAAAGTTGTGAAGAAGATTTGTCTACACAATATGAAGACAAAGAGATTATCCATAAAGATGGATTACCTAATTGTGTATATGAATGTCTTGAGAATGAGTGTAGTGATAATCATCATAAAAATAATTCTAAGGTTAATACACCAGCACCTATTGGTAAGATAAATGATGATTTTCTTGCAAGACATTTGAATCACCTACATGAAGATAATGAAAGTAACATTGATTTGTATTCCACATGCTTTTTTGATGAAGTAGAAAGCGAGTCTACATGTAGTTCTAATTTTTCTTCACATGCTAAAAGTCTCCATGAAGATGAAATAGATAGTGAGTTTAAAGTATATACTAATGCCTTATATGATGAAGGTTGTGATGACAATTAGCCTATGTTTTGTCAAGATGTTCTACAAGGATCACTACATGGAGTTGTTAACCCATTGTTTGAAGAGCACATGGATAATTCGGATTTAGTTGAGAATGAGTTTGATGATGATACCTTGTCTTACTACTATGAGAAATCAGATTGTTCTTCTTTCGAATATGACAATGAGTATTTTCATGATGTTACATCTGATTATGATAACAACGTGTTTGATGAGATGGTTATTGAAAATCTGCCTACACCTTGCAAGGATTTTTATGATGACTGTTTTAATACAACTAATCCATTTACTGATTGTGAAGAATCATTAAAGGACTCCAAATTAGTTTTAGATTTTAATATGGATGAAATATGTGAATACCAGTTAGATTGTTCATTTTAATATCCTCTGGTTATGCACGAGGATACACATTTTCAAGGTATGTGTGATTCATTTCCCCAAGTTGAGTATGAAGCCTTCATATTCAAAGTTGATAGAATGCATGATTCATTAAATGAAGAGGATTTTCAATTTTAGTCTGATATATTTGAGCATGCTAATCAATACTTTCATAATGAACAAGTTGTAGAGAATGAAGCAAGTTTTTATATGCATTATGAAAGTAAGAATGGAGATTCAGTTTTACCAAGTGTTGAGTTTTAGGATGTTGATCTAATTGGTGAAATTGATAGGAGAAGTATTTTTAGTTTACCTCATGCATTTTTAGATGAGAATTAGATATACGACAGAGGTAAACAATTTTGCTAAAGTTTGGTGGCCCAGGGTCATCATGTGTACATAGTAGTTGTAATTATTTTTGCTTTCAATAAAGATGTTCAAGAGAAATTTTGAATTCTTAGGGAATGGTTTTCTTCTTCCAAAGATCTGAATCCTTGCCATGCTCGCAATGGACATGCATACCCAGACAGAGCCACTCTTGGCACTAAAAAATGTAGCCCAAATTTTGAGCACTATTGAGAAAATTGAGCCCTATAAACGCTTTTAAATGAGATTGTACCCGACTATACCTTTGAGGCCCCTAAGGTGTTTAATATTTCTAACACACTGCATTTAGTGTGTCGAAGTGTTCTATGAAGTTACATTGTCATTTCAAGTCATTCTGTGAAATCCTATTTTGAGCATTTGCCAAATCTGCATTTCATCTGTGTCAAACAACAACAGGAAGTTTGTTTGCCATTGAATATCTCGCACCCAAAAATGTGTTGTGATTCACTACTTTGGGAATGTTTAGTATCCATACCTCAAAGCCTATGTTTTAGATTTTGGGGCATTTTGAGTTTGTTTGATTAGGTTTTGAATCCCTCAAAGTTGGTAGTTTACTGTTTTCACACATTTGCAAAATGTTCATATTTCTAGGAAGCCTTGTTTTACATGTTGCAACTTTTGATTAGTTGATCAAAATGCTAAACTATCTTTTGCGTTGCATTTTAAAGTTAGAGACTTGTTATGTTTCAAGTTTCAGCTTATGATGAATCCGTTTGATCAATTTTCGAACGTGATTCCAAATGCAATTTCTAACTTTTACTGGTGTCAGCATATGAAAAATTGTTTGAAGCCTTGTTCATGATGTTATAACTCCTAATCTGTGATTGGTAAGAATGAATGGATTGTACCATTATGTTGTCCTCTGAAAATACTTCAAGTGTGCCAATTTTCAAGTCTTGACGAATCCATTTTCACACTTTTTTGGGTCCATTCCATTTGCAAAACTTGCTTTGAAGTCATTGTTCCAATTTGCAAAATCCAAGTAACCCACTTTGACTGATTGCCATTTGCGCCTAGTTATTTGTCATGAGCCCAAATCATAGATCCATAATTTCCTCATGATAGAGAATAAATTCCCTAGTTTTTATTCTCTCAAGTGTCAGTCTATCCAATTTCAAAGCCATATCCAAACCCAATTTATTGTTTTCTAACATGTTTTCTTGCAAGTAGTTCTGAAAGGTCATCTTTGACATTGAATATCTTTTGACCCCAAATTTGTCATGGGATGAGATTTTATAGAGTGCAAGAATGTAGAACAAAGAGTCAGTGTTTCAGTTCTCAGAGCCCGATCAGAGGTTTGGGATAGTTTTTAAGGCTAGTCAAAGGACCTTCTGGCACTAATTTGATTGTTTGCAAGTCAGTGGTAAAATGGGTTTCAGTTGATTAATCAGTGGTTGAATATGGTTCCAATCAATTTAAGATGATCGATGGATTAGTTTGCATTTTAGCAGTTTGGGAACAAAATTTTTTTTAGCTGGACGCACTTTGGGGTCCGACTAATCCTGTTAGATCGATAAGATACTAACCTTTTCTTTAAAAAGGGGGATAAGTTGGGTCCAGCAGATACATCAAGTTCTCACTGTGAGATTGATGGAAATCATTCTTTATGTGTTCTCCATTTCAAACTGATTTCAAGAATCCAGAAAGTTATAGAAAAGTATTTCACAGGAAAAGAAAGAAATTGCAAAATCTTTATGTAGGGTCCTTGTAAGTTGAGAAAGGGATTTGATTTTATTTGGGTTCCAAATCTATAATGATTCAAGTTCTAAATAAAGGAAATATTTTTAATACATCTCAAGAGGATGATCTTGAATGCCCTAAAAATATATCAGTTGGTATTAAGAAGAATCTTGTACAATCAACTCTCCATCCAGAAACACATCTTTTTACACTATGGGAAGAATTCAAGTAAATGGATTGAAGCTCAATCAAAAATATTGCTAATGCCATCAAGTAATTATCAGGATCATCTATCATCACATACATCAGGTCAACCCTAGTTAGAATGGGTGTTGAGATTGCAGACATTGAAACTCCAAAGGAAACTAAAGTTCCAATGGAAATAAATTGAACCTTGGGGAAATAGGAGAGTTTTGAGCTCTCAAAAACTTAAAAATCTAAGGAAATAGATTTCATTAAGGATGCACAACAAGCATTTGGAAGTCCTGAGCAACTGGAGGAGCTGGAAGCTTTGTCAAATCATTATGCATTAGTATGCAATAAAACAAGAACTAAATTACTTAGAGAAGATAAAGTTGATTTTGATAGAATGCTCAAGCATATCCAACAGATATTTACATTAAGCAATGAAACTGATGTAGGTAATTTTGAATTGGACAAGGGTAAAAATGCTAAAGTGAGAGAGCATTTTTAATTATATGGTCTATTTCATGAGGTTAAACGTATGTTTGAAGAAAGCCCCAGGACTTGAACATAAGAAGCCATAGTTTTAGAAAACAAACCTAGCTCCACACATTAACAAGGAAAATCCACCTATAAAGAGGAACCAACCAAAGGAAGTAAAGAATAAAGCCACTACAAACCAATTAAACAAAAAGAAGGGAGTCAACTTCATTAAATAAAGTGAGCACAAAAGGCAGAATTACGTTGAACAAATAGCTCCACACACATTCATGAAACCAAGTCATAGCAGGTGTAATAGAAAGAATAGTAGTTAGCGACAGTGTAGTTGTAGGGTCTCCAAGATAGGCAAAATGCCCAAATGCGAATGAAGGAGCAAGGCAGATCCAGGTTAGAAGCTGCTTGTGAAGAGATTGAAGGCTGACCACAATAAATAAACTAGTGTGCATATAGGAGGAGCTCAATGTTGAGAATAAGGCAAGTGTCATGGATAGGAGGTCCTATGTTAAAAGGATACTCATGGAGCATAGAAAAGAGAAGCCCCCACGTTGATAGAAAGGAAGCTAAAAGTGACAAGTAAAGTAAAATTGGAAGCTGCCATGAAAAAGCAGTGACTCACGAAGGGAGCAGAGCTTTCACAATTATAATATCCCGCATTTGAGGGGCGACAATGTTACTAATTATTTATAGAACAAGAGACTCAAAGGTAAAGTGTCTTTAAGACACACTGCTTTCAAAGGTAGAGCTTGATGTGTGCAGGGGCCCATGGGGTTCGAGGTCGACATATTTTGACTCGACCAAGCCAAAGCATGGCGTATGAGCGAAAACAAATTGCAAAGGCCCACCGATGTTATGATCGGCCCCCATGTGGCTATAAATTTTTTTTTTAAAGCTCTCCATTAATATGCAAATTAAAGACCCTGTAGGTGCGGGAAGCAATTTCCAAACTTCTCCGATGATACACATGACCCGTATGGGCATAAAAGAAAATTTTAAAGGTTCCAAGGGTATGCTCAGGTTGTGACAGCGTAAATGGCATCGAGCGTATGAACGTAAAGAAACTTTAAAAGACTTTTGGTTGTTCAAAAATTAAAGGACCTCATATAGCCATATGGGAAGAATTTGAGGGTCTCGGGGATACGAGATTTATGGGATGCTAATAAAATATTAATATCGTCATTGTGTGGGAGAACGAAAAGGAAAATTATAATGCCTCTGGTGCTACATGAAGAGGAATTAGAAAATTAATTAATATTAATATATTAATTAATTAAAAGTATTTCAAGTGTTGCATAGCAAATAAGGACCTGCCATGTGGCGTCACAGGATTGGAGAGATAAGGAGGATAAAGTAAAATGAGTTTTAAATGAAAATTTAGAAGATCAACGCACAAAATAAATTATTGAAATATTGTAAATTTTTACACAGTTCAGACTATGTAAATTTTTAAATTTTTCATTTTTAAAAGAAGCTCTGATTCAGTCTAGACCTAAATTTTTCAAACTGCTACTAGGGGGGCATTTTTGTCTAAAATATGCCTTATCGTATACTGTTGGAACCAGGAAAAGCTGAATTTTCCGAATTTGATGTCAAATTTTGCACAACAATCCACCGGTTGAGTCTATGAGCAATCTTGTAATTTCTAGGGCATTCTCAGTAAAAGGGAAAAAATTCATCGTGGGATGTCAAAATCAGTTGGGGAACATATAGTGATGTTTGTTGAAGCTTAAAATGAATTTTGGAAATGTTTTTACCCTTCTTGAGTTCATTTTAAACCAAATTTTGTCGTTCCAGATCAAGTATCGAATTAGTTACTTGCTCAACCAAATATTTTAGATATTTTGTGCTTTTGGGAGGCCAAATGATGGAGAGTTGATTCACTAGTTGAGGGGAGAGATTAGAGAGTTGTTTTAACCTGTTGAGAAGGTTTTCCAAGTGGACAGATGTCATGTTCAGATCAGATCCGAGAATGAACTCTTCTCCTATATTTTATTTTCTTTTCCTCATTGTAGGGGTTCCAGTCTTTGGAGAAAAACCAGTCAATAGTGTGATACCATGTTTTGGATCCAATTTTGATGTGTTCCCATACTGTGATACCACATTTCTTTCAGCAAATTCTTCTTGTATGAACAACAATAATGAAGAGAATATAGATAGTTCAGATCTGTTAGGTTGTTTAATTTTTTTCATTTCATTTATTTGAAAGTATTATTTCAAGGAGATTAATACAAGGGAGCAGGAATTTCATTAGTGTCATTCTAATTCTTGCCTCCTTTATCAGTGATCTTCAATGTTTTATAATATCTGAACAAAGAGCTTAGGTTGTAGTTGCAGTCACTTAAGGCTGTATGTTATTTCATTTTTGCTTATAACTCAAGGGGTTATGTAAATTCTTCAGGGGAATCAATAGGGCTGCCAGTTTACTGATGGGGATATCATGTAGGAATGAGGTTTAGATTGAACATGGATGTCTATTTACAAGGTGAATGGATAGATCATATAGCTAAATATATGAATAAGTATCAGGTATCAATATGTAGGTGATTAATTCATGGAATTTCCCAATAGATAAGGCACTAATCATTTCTAGGATCACAAGTTCATGCTGCTACATATTAGGGGTTTTTTTGAATTCAAAATTATTAATCAAAATCATTTTAGTATTTCATGTGTTGTAGTGGGCTAAAAAGAATTAACCCTCACTCAACTTACAAGATTCATAGATTTGCATTTAGCTAATGTAGATCTATGTCATTTCATAAGTTATTAGGAGATATAAGGGGTTTTCATTTGTAGTAAATAGATTCAGGGATATGTTTTGCACTAGTAGGGTATCAATTGAATTTGAGGTCCACTCACCTAGGTCTTGCAGAGCCCGAACTAGAAGAAGGGTCTAGCCTTATAGTTGGCCCGGTGTCTAGAATGGCATGTTGAAAATGGGAGTTAGTTGCCCGTAGATGTGTCATATTCTTATTGGGGTAATTGAAAACCTTCTAGCATTTTCAAACACCAGTAGACATAATACTTACTGATTACTTACTAATTACTTAGAATAAGAAGGATCTCTCATGTGTCTGGTGTGTTTACATGCAAGAAACATTCTAGCCATCCTAGTGTTTATGATTTGACACTTATGTTCACTTGCTACATTAAAATAGACAAATGTCCTGGTCATTCTAGCTTCTTGTGCCTTGAATTCTTACATTTAATCCCAAAAAATCTAGAACATATGTCCTATTCATATTTCCATGATTGCAAAGTCAATGGGAATTGTATGACATGTGGGATTTTTCTATATGCTCAGTGATGACAATTATCAAATCTTGGTAACCTAACCTAGGGTTTCCTCTAGTATAGGTTTTCATTGCATAAGCATATAGTTCAATCACTGATTTACTTTCCTCCTATGTCATGAGAAATTGTTGGCTTCTTCATGGCTGCATAAGCATTCAATTCTTTGGCTCATCCTATCGATCTTCATGGGATACCTATTGTAGACACTAAAAAATGGTTCGCATCTACAGTTTCATCACTTCTTCATACTAATTCATCCCATTTTCTCAATCCACTAATTGTGATCTTTTGGCCAACTTGATCATATCTCAATAGTGTCTTTCATCATTTGTATCCTCTTTCACATCAATTTCACATAATTTTGAAATCATTTCATATCAACTCAAAACCATCTCAAATCATATCAGAATTACCCAGAATTAGTTTTAATCATCACTAATCATATGAAACATCCAAAATAAATAATCATCTATCCAATCCTAGGCATTTTTGTGGCTTTCAACAACTTGAAAACCTATCAATCTATCAAATCTTATCAATCTGAGCTTAGTATTGTCATGGCTCTTAGTGCTAGGTCAAACTATCATTCATGTCATCCAATCTTTGACATTGTTGAGTGTTTCAATGTAAAATCATGGCATTATCAACCATTTTAATAATATTGGCAGCATTTATTGATGTTATTATGATCAACCTTATCAATCAATCTTGATCCTGTAGCATTTGCAATGCCAGTTGAATGTTACGTATCTTTAATTCATGTCATGTTTCCTTGGCATGTTATCAATTTCAATCAACTGATCAATTCAACCCTGGCTTTGGTCTATCCATCATCATTGTAGTCAATCTCCATTATTATCACATTTCATCAAAGGATATTGTCATGCGTATCAAATCAAATTGGCCAATCATGTACTAATTTTCTCTATAGGATTAAATAACCCATAATATAATCATGTATCATTTCATAAATTATTCTTCTTAACTAACTTCCCTGATTAATTAATTTTATTAATTAATTTATTCATCATTCACAAACCATGGAAATTCTCAATTTCCTAATTCACATTTTCCACCACTAATCCATTTTCACTAATTTATATTTTGTGGAATAAAGGATCTTTAATTCAAATATCCCACAAAATATTGACATCATCATGATACATGGGTGTGACAGCTCATGGATTCTCCTTTGACACTTGGCTAAGATGTCTCATAATCCAATATTCTTATTCTCTTATGCACATCCATATTTGGCTTCCTTTGTCATAGATTGTTGGCTTTAAGTAGGTTTGAGGTGTCATATGATGCATCATAGATTCTCTTCCATCTTTAGCCAAGTTTGACTTCCAAGCATCATACAATCCTACACTTTGCATCTTGTGTCATATGTGTCATGGATTCTCAAAGGAATCTCTTTCCAAGTCGCATATCTAAGGGTGACAATTCCAATGCTCCCATCCTCCATGTTGATTATAAAATGAGCATTCTTTCTCTCATTTTTGGTCCCTAATTCTTAAGTTTGTTCAAGTCCTTGGCTCTTTAGTATTTTCACTCCATCTCTCACACTACAATTACAACTTCAAGTATTCTCATAGCACCATCATTATCATAGACTTTTCCTTCAATATTATGTGCACTATAGGCAATTTGGAGCTACATCACATGGAGAAGAAAGAAGGACATGGGAGCTACAAGTGAAAGAGGGAGATTTTAACATTTTTTTGCTTTCTTTATTCATTTGGCTTTCATGGTAGACTATAGGGTGTTAACATATGCTTGTTGAGTTTGTGATTTACTAATAGTATGTTAGACATTAGGCCATTTTCTAGGTCCTACCTTTGGTGAACCCAACATGAACATGCTTATCTAATTTGGTTTTTTTGTGTTTGTGCTTATAGGTGCAAGGAAGGAGCTCACTTGGAAGGATATAATGACTATCTATACTTCCTTATCACACCTAGATTAATTATGGGGTCCAAAAATATGGTTATATGCTTTCATTCTATGCATTTTTTTAGCTTGATTTCCTAGGGTGCACTCTTCTCTATCAAGGCACACATGAGACCCCTAGGAGGTAGTTTTAGGGGCCTAGGAGACCCCACAACCCCTATTTATTGTTCCTAACTTACCAACTACGCCTAGAAACTACTAAATACACCCTTATGAGCCCCAACTACACCATGGGCATAGTCTGCACTATCTAGGTGTACATGGGAGGTTAAATTTTAAAATTTTAGTTTTTGGGTATTATTTAGGGCACAATTCCCCACAATCTACACCTAGGCTCCCAACTATGCCAAAAAACTACCAACTATGCCCTTCTAAGCCCCAAGTTCACCATGGTGTATTTAGCATTGTTTGAGAGCACTTGGGGGCATTCTTGGTCATTCTAGCCTTCTGCGGTGCAGTCTGCTCTGTCAAAGCGCACTTGGTTCATAGAAAGCACCTATTTCAATAAGAATCTACAACTAAGGTTTCCATTTGCTTATAGGACATAGATTAGATGTTGTTGTGTTATTTATGTTTTTTTTGTAGTGTGTGGCAATCATTGGATGAAGACTAATCATTGAAAACTACTAATGCTTGTTTGCAAGACGTTGTCGAAGACCTTGTGTGTCTATTAAAACCATGTGTATGGATTTCCTAGATTAGATAACACTTCATTTGGTGCTTGAAATAAACTTTTTCTTTTCTGCTTGGCATGTCTACAGTGTTTAAAACTCTAGGGGTTACATGGACATATCCTCTCCCCTTGCCATTTGTGGATCTTGGGTGTAAGAGAAATCTGTGTGACTTCTATAGGAAGCCTACCTTGGACCAAGATACTCGATGCTAAGTATGCTAGGGGATGAATTTAGAGCAATAATGGGCCAAAATCTAGGTCAATGTTTTAGCTACTATATAAAATTTGATTATAGTGAAAGCTATGTTAGTGGTATTGTTGCATGATAACTCTCCTCCAGTACCCTTGTGGTGCGTCAAACCCTAGTTCTTGGGGCTGGGAGATCTTCTATAGAAGCTTATCATTCACTTGCTGAACAGAATGCCCTAAAAACCATGTTTTAGTGGCCAAAAACCCTTCTATCCACTGGCTCAACGGGTCGCCCATGCCCGTGAAGACATCCTACATTCTCGTGGTCCTTAGTAGAGGTAATAGTCCCTTGCAAAGTCATGCCCCTTGGAAAGTGAATCTTGGTAGTCCTGAGAAGTGAGTGCACTATAAGGGGGAGCCTCTGGTGCCAAGATCCTAGGTTTTCTACTTTGGATAAGCATAGTTGAACTTCAATTCAAGTAGGAATTCAGTGGATACAATCTTAAAGCCTAGGTTGTGGTGTGCTTGTTCACTTTTAACAACAGCTATTCTTGTCTTAATGTGTCTTGCATGTGTGTAAAACATAAATCAAGATAAAAAACCAACTCTCAAATTTACACCTTGAACCTTGTCAAAACATTACAACCTTTGTCAAAACTTTGCAAACTTTGGTCCAATACATTCAAAACTTGGGAAACACGGAATACTACTCCCTATAAGTGCCTGGCATACCTTAGGTTCTATATTTGCATAGAACCCACTTGCATTAACCATAGTTTAGGACTCATATTTGCATCATATAGGATTAATCTTGCATCTTCTAGTCCTCATTGTGCATCCCTCATCCTTCACATTGCATTCATTAGGGTTTAGTTTGCATCCTTTATTCTTTGCATTTCAACCCCCAAACTTGCACTTTGCATTGTCCACCTTGCATCTTTGCATACCCCACCCTCACCTTGAACACTTTAACCATAATTTTGAGTGTTATAAACATCAATCTAAGCCTCCATTCAAATCTTAACATTCTCCTCTATTATTTGCCTCATTGTGGCATCAATCTGGAAGTCCTAGCACTCAAAATTGCCTTAGTTTCAGCTCAGCTCCCCAATTGTGCTTTAAAACTACCAAATGTGCTCAAAATAGCCCCAACTACACTATAGGAATAGTTGATACTATTTGGGTGCACTTTTTAGTCTAAGAACCTAGTTTGGGCTTTCAGACAACATTTTGAGACTTCAACAGTGTCCTTAGGTACCTGGATAGGCCCCCCTGTCTTAGCTTGCCCTGATTTGCATTATGCATCTCCTAACCTTCATTGTCTTCACTTAGGAAATCATTCCTTAGGTAATAACCTCAAATTTTCATCTCCTAACTCATCCCAACATCAACCCCATCATCCTAGCTTCCTAACATAGCAATTTGACAACCACCTTGCTCAAAATCAATAGCCCTTCAACCCAAACTCCCAACTATGCCATGAAACTACCAACTACACCCAAACTAGCCCCAAATATACCATAGGTGTAGTTGGTACTATTGGAGTTCACTTGGTGGTTTCAAAGTGCATTCGGGCACCTATATGACCATTTTAGGCCCTAAAAGTATATTTTAGGACACCAAAACTACATTTAGGAGCCTGTGTACCTCCTCATTCTACATTTGACCCAACACCACATTTGCACCCAAAATATAATTTTTCATCTTAGGATATTTTCATATTTCATATCCAATCAGCATAACCACCATTTTGAGTCACCTAAACATCATTTTGAACCCCCAAAACCTTTGAATTTAGTCAAAAATCTGAACAAAGTATCAGTCCTAGAGTATCTCCTAGTGTTGATGGATGATGGATCTTGATTAGTTTTTTAATCTTTTCTTATCATTTTATTTTGTAAAAATTTGTCTATGTCTTGATATATTTGACCTTTTCATCTTTATCATTTTAAATCTTTTTGTCTTTTATCACTTTTTTGGTCAAGATCCAAAGTTCATTATCACAAGGTTAAACTCCTAGACAGAATACTTTCTAAAGATTTCACCTAAGTTCAAAACCTTGCATATACCTTTGTCATTAACATAATCACATTCCTAGTGTCCCTAAATTTCATTTTTTCTTACCTTATTGGTATATTCTTCTCATCTTGCATTGTTCCAAGCCTAAGCATCATTTCCACTATCAAACTATATCAAATTGTCTATCAACAAACTTGTCACCTTGATCACTTATCCTCATTTTTCATATCCAAAATGTCATTATCAACCCTATAAAACCATCCCTTACATAGTCCACCTTTCATACATCAACCTCTAGCACCATTATCAAGTCTAAAATCCAATCCTAACCTTCATTTTTCATACTATAGGGCCATTTCCATCTCCTCTAGTCAACCTCTAAAATTTCACTTTGTATTTGCATTTGCATGGTTTCCCTAGGACATTTGCACCTTGCATATCAAAACCATACTTCATTTTTCATTTTCCTAGGTTGCATAACATCCTTAAACACCTAAAAATCCAAAAAACACTCATATCTTGCATACCCACATCTTCATTATCACATTTTGACCTATTTTACCAATTGCACCCTTGTTTTACCAACTGCACACTTTAGGTGCATAGTTGGTAGTTTCAAAGTGCACTTGGTAGTTTCAGAGTGCACTTGGTAATTAGATATTTCATTCTAGGTTCTATAACCCTAACCTAAATTTCCTTAGGCTTCATTGCATCCCAAAACCTTGCAAAACACTCTAAAACACTCAAATCATTCACATTTTGAATTTTATTCATGCTAACACCTCTATTTACCCATTGCATACCTCCTACTTACCAAATACTTACCTTTAGGGCCCCAAGTGCACCAAGGGTGCACTTGATAATTTTTGAGCATAATTAGTAGTTTAGGTGTGCACTTGGGAAGCAGAAAGTCCATTTTGGTTTTCCTCCACTTCATCTTCATCCTTAGGTATCATGCTAGCACTCACTAGGACATAATCAGCTTAGATACCTGGAGAACTTTATCAACCCTTTTTTTTTAAGGCACTAACACAACCAAAACCTCATCTAAGACAAAAGAAGAGAAAGAAAACCCAACAAACCTTTGATGAAGACCAAATTGAGGCATCAGAGTCGTTACTTGTGGACCCCTTAAACATGTATCCACAAGATCACCATAACCAAGAGATGATGCAACAAACCCTAAACAATGCACCTGCCATGATGTTTCCTTCAAACACTTCCTCTACACATGGGATGGTTCAATGGAGTCCTAACTTTGAACCTATATTTGTACCAATACCTCTCGAAGGTGGAAGTGTACCAACCACACCCAAGGATGAACAAACACACTCCTTTGAATTTAGCAAACCCAATGCAAGTACCTTCAACTATAATACATCAAACACACAACAAGGTATCATACACCTAAGTGATGAATTTGACATTGACTATGGCATCACTGATGAAGAAGTGGCTAAGACATGTTAAGACAAAAATTTTGGCAAGAAATTCGAACTTTTGGCAGCCCAAGAAATTTTCAAATTCAACCCAAATGTTGAGGGACCTAAGTCCAAACATCAATCCAACACAACAATTGAAAACATACAACCCATGATCAATTTGGGCTTAGATAAGGTAAAACAACCTTTAGAGTTTTCAAATGCAATAATGGCACCTATAAGGTCCCATTAAGAACCAACAATCGAAACCCTCCAAAGTACATTTGAACACATCAACATTGATCCCTTTTTTGATGAACCACAACCAATGAAGGGAAGAAAGACTCTCCCTAAATATCCCAAGAGGACATTAAGGCTTGATTTTAGTCACATGATGCAACAACAAGATGCACCTAAAGGGACTTGTGCTCTAGGGATGCTAGGCATACTTCCTTTGGAGACAAATCAAATAAGTGCACCTTTGCTCCTAACTCTATCAAGTGTTATGACATCAAATATTATGGAGCCTCCCATGAGTACACTATGTGAAACATCAACTACAAAAATCCCTACTGATGCGCAAAAGAAAAGTCTTATTGACATTACACCTATGCCCAAAAGGAATGCACCTCATTGTGAAGTCAATATGATGTCCCAAGGAGAAACCTCTACTACACAAAAGTGCCAAAGCAACAATACCATCATGATGATCACTTCTTAAGGACATAACCAACTACCTTGACAATATCAACCTACAATAGTTCAAGGACTTAATGTTTCCAACACACATGTGACATATTAACAGCAACATCAACCACAACAACAAAAAACTCAAGTGGTACAAGCTTCCAACATCCATAACACACAATCTAATGTAAATCCACTTGACTTACATGCAATGTATCAATAACAATTCCAACAAAAACAAGCCATGTTTGCTAAACAACAAAAGTAACTCAAACAAAAGTTGGAGTGCCAAAGATGCCTTGAGAAACAAATTGCATACAAGAAACATTTTTTACAACAAAAACATGTGCCACAAGAACCCCAACAAATATCTCCACAAGAACAATCACATACATGGTCTCACATACAACCAACAGAGGTATCCCAACAACAACCACAACAAATGGCACAACAAAAACACATGGTACATCAATCACAATCAATACCAAAGCAGGTGCCACATAAAATACCACAACAAGTACCCCAACATGTGTCACAATAGGGACCCTTTTGTCTTTGAGGTACTAACATACCTCTGCCACCTAGAGACACATCACCAGACTCATCTGACATAGAAATGTCAAAATTGAGTAGACATAGTTCTCAACATAGAAAATAGTGTACTCATAGACATAAAAGACTTAACAAGAAATCTATCATGCCAAACCCTAATGAAGAGCTATTGCAACAATTCAAACAACTTTCCCAACAAGTTGAGGCATTGGGAGTCCTAAATAAATGGGTTCTATATATAGAAAAGGACCTACATCCTAATCCATTTGATAAAAGTCTGTATATGCCTCCATTTCCAAAATACTTTGAGCCTCCAAGATTTGAAAAACACTAAGAAAAAGGCAACCCTATTGATCATATCAAATAATTTTATGCCTCTTGTACCAAACTTAGTGATGATCCCACCTATCTCATGAGATTGTTCCATTGTTCTCTAGGTGGGCCCACATTTGCATGGTACTCCAAACTTCCCAGTACTATCAAATATTGGTCAAAACTCATAGACAAGTTCATCTCCCACTTTGCCTTCAACATTACAAATGAGGTGACACTCTCTAATTTGTGCTCAACTAAATAGAAGACGAGAGAAGCATTTATCACATTCTTACTGTGTTGGAGAAGATTAGTCAATCAATCCTCATTTGACATTCCTAAAGATCAAAAAGTCAACTTGTGAATTGAAAACCTAGTCCCTAAATTAATGTATGAACTCAAGATCAAAAGTCCAAGCACCATTTCTAAACTAATGAAAAAAGGGGCTAGTATTGAAGATGCTCTTATCTGTAAGGGAATCCTCAAGACAAAAAAGGAAAAAACAAATGCCAACTCGTCTAATGACAAGGAAAAATTCTTATCCAAAAACAAGAATGTGACTAATGATGGCATCATGGATGCCCACGTGATTAGCACATCATAACCTCAACTAAATTTGAAAGGTGTAAGCCCTAACGTGATTAGCACATCATAACCTCAACTAACTTTGAAAGGTGTAAGCCCTAAGAATTCACAAACTCCCAATCAAACATCAGCCCCACAACAAAAGACCAAGACTTCCACATAGGACAAACCCTAAAGACACCCTAAAACCAAGGATAGAAAATTCACACCATTGGGGATACCTCTTGAGAATGCACTACAATAGTTACTCAGTAATAAATTCCTATAGTTAACCCCAACCAAGGATGAACCATTCACTAAAGCAGATTGGTGGGATAAAAAAAAATTTTGTGATTACCAACAGACCAAAGGACATAAGACCTCATCATGTTTCCAACTAAAGCATGCAATACAACACCTCATTGATGATGGTGTAATCATAGTTGATCCATCACTGCTAGCATCCAACTTTGATCACACTATCTTCAAAGATCCTTTGGGTAATAATGACAAAGAGGAACCCTCCAATTCAAACTCAAACTCACAAGGTAATGTGAATTAAACATGCACTAGATATGACTACGCTATCAACTTTTTCAATGAGTTAGATTCCTACATATCCACATTCACCTTAAAGGCTAAAGACCCTTGTTGCACTATCACTACATGTCATACCAAGATCACTCTACCTGGAGCCCCCTCTAAACCTACTATGTCTACTAGACCTACACCCCCTAGTAGACCCATTTCTCCTACTTCATCTAATTATAGCCTTTTTGAATAGCTCAACAAGACCCCTACACAAATATCCATCTTGGACCTACTATGTACATCTCCCCAACATTAGAAGATCTTGGATCAAGCCTGTAAAGAGTTAGTAGTCCCAGATAACATTGATGTTGCCTAGTTCCAAGCCATGGTGGGGAACCTATCTACATCA
This sequence comes from Cupressus sempervirens, assembly GCA_028749045.1. Lineage (NCBI taxonomy): Eukaryota > Viridiplantae > Streptophyta > Pinopsida > Cupressales > Cupressaceae > Cupressus > Cupressus sempervirens. The sequence goes on from CM053787.1 coordinate 477,580,271, forward strand.
CAACACATCACCTTTTCCTCTAAGGATATTCCTAAAGATAGACTGAACCATAATGATCCCCTTCACCTTGAGCTCTTCGTCCATAATGCCAAATTTAGACACGTCTTCATAGATGGAGGAGTAGGACTAAACATCTGTACTCTTAAAGTTGTCAAGGTTTTGGGTTATTCTGAGGAAGATGTGGATCCCTCTCGAAGAATCATAATCAAAGCCTATGATGATGGTGAACACTTTTCTATGGGGGTCATCATCTTACCTATTAGAGTTGGTCCAGCTATTGAGAACAGTTTATTCCAAATCCTAGATATAGGAATGAATTGCAACATGATACTAGGCTGCCCATGGATCCATGCTATGAAAGCAATGCCTTCTACATACCACCAATGCTTAAAATTTTCCTATAATAATGTAGAGGTTACCATTCTAGGTGCTCCAAATTTTTTCCAATTCTGTGCCAATCTTAGAGGAACCATTGCATACCAGGTCTTGACAAACCATGTAGCAAATCCACTTGAGTTCTCAAAGTATGTTGATCCTTCCACACTCACACCCGCATTCAAAGGAAAGCTCAAAATCCAAGACCAAGGTTGTGTTGAGTACTCCATGACACATGCCTTTCACATTGGGAAACTTCGTTTATCCCCCAAGTCATATGGTAAACCTCAACTTATATAGAACAAGCCTAAGTTCACATTACAAAAGAAACCTTCTATGGCTTTCACTAGTGGAGGTGGACTACATGAAGAACATGTCTATGAAAATACCTCTACATGGATTAAAAAGGCTAAAGAAAAATAGGAACTTACTCCTATATCCCCCGAAAAGTATGGAGTTGGATTCACCATTATGCAAAAAAAAGGGATATGATGGATGTAGTGGTTTGGGACCTCAAAAACAAGGCATTGTTCAACCCATCACTACATCAGGATGACCTTGAAGCTTGCAACTTGGATTCAAACCATTTCTTTTGGGTCTTCCTAATACTGAGTCATCTTCATCTAAGGATATGAATTCTTCAAATGATGACAAAGAATTTGAGAAAACCCAACCCAAACCCACCAAATCTGTTTCCAATATTGATGACCCTGATACCTCCCTTGGTCTTGATCATATGTTTGCTGACCCCAATAGCCTACCTATAGAAGATAAACATATAAATCTGCCTTCTTCACATTGGATCAAAAAATTTTGAACATGATCCTGATGATATCATTGAAGTAGATATCCATATATATGCCTTTGACCAAAGCTTATTCAACACTGATGATCGCATTTCCCTAGTTTTCCCTCAATTTATTGATTGGGAACAACAAGGACCACCAATGTTTGACCAATTTGAAAATGATAATGCCATCATAGAATTCTTTGAGCTCTATGAATATTTATGGGATTTCCATTGATCTATACATCATGGCATATTTCAAGGAGTCAACTCCATCTTCCAATCATAAAATTTAGAAAATAACAAAAAAAGACACAAGTAGGTCTCTTGGTGAAAATTGAAAGGCGCCATTAGATCATGAAAAGGTAAAAATAAAGGACCTATCTGAGGGTGAAAACCTCTTTGAAGCCCTTGAGGATGGAAGATTGGACACACCCCCATTGAAGGAAATATCAACATTACTTGTGAAAATAATAGAAGAGATTAATTTGGGAACTGCTAACAACCCCAAGGTCATACATTTTGCAGCCTCCTTATCACTAGAGGAAAAGGATGAATTTGTCAAATTTTTTCTAGAGAGTTAGATGAACTTTGCCTAGTCTTATGCAAACATGCTTGGATTAGATCTTGAACTAGTCCTTCATCACTTGCCAGTAAAACTAGGAGAGAAACCAGTAAAGAAAAAGTTGAGAAATATGCATCCTCAAATTGCCCTCCTTGTAAAATTTGAAATGAATAAATTATTGGATGTTGTCTTCATAAGACCCATTAATTATGTAGAGTGGATATCTAATCTAGTACCAGTAAGCAAACACTCTGGGGGCATCTAGATATGCACTAACTTCTGCGATCTTAACAAGGCATGTCCCAAGGATTATTTTCCTTTACCAAATATAGATATCATTGTTGACATGACAGCTAGGTATGAGATGTTATCACTGATGGATGGATTTTCTAGCTACAATCAAATAAGAATAACCCCTAAAGATCAACACAAAACAACTTTTACATGCCCTTGGGGAACATACTACCAGAATGTTATGCCATTTGGTCTTAAAAATGCGTGGGAAACATATCAAAGAGCAATGACTACCATCTTCCATGATTTCATGCACATCCTAATGGAAGACTATGTTGATGACTTACTTTTCAAATCCTATAAAAGAAAAGATCATTTGGGTATCCTAGATCAAATATTCACCAGAATGGAAAGTTGTAAGCTCTGTCTTAATCCAAAAGAGTGTGTATTTGGGGTTGTTTCTAGAAAGCTCCTAGGATACATTGTTTATCAACAAGGCATTGAAGTGGATCTTGCAAAAGTAAAAGCAATACTTGACATGCCTCCTTCAAAAAATCTAAAAACCTTAAGAGGACTACAAGGAAGATTACAATCTATTTGCAGATTCATTACACAACTGACAGCTAAGTGTCACTCCTTTCAACACCTCTTATGTAAGGGAGTCTCCTTTCAATGGAATAAGTAGTGCCAAGAATCTTTCCAATAGCTTAAGGATTATCTTCTACATCCATTGATTTTAATGGATCCTATTCTAGGAAAACCATTCATTCTATACATATCTATTACCGATACAACATTAGGAGCTCCCTTAGCACAAAATGATGAACAAGGACAAGAGCAAGCCATCTATTACATTAGCAAAACACTTGTGGGCTATGAACTAAATTATTCACTCATTGAACAAGCTTGTCTTGCTATTGTCTTTGCAACCCAAAAGCTAAGACATTACATGCTCCATCAGAAAATAATGCTCATCTCTAAGATTGACCCACTAAACTATCTTCTAAGTAGGGCTGCTCTCACACGATGCTTAGCCAAATGGGTCATGATCCTTAGTGAATTTGACATTGAATATTCTAGACAAAAAAGCAATCAAAGGGAAAGTGATAGTAAATTAGTTAGTAGAAGCAACCATGACAGATGATCATCCCATGTTGATAGACTTTCTAGATGAAGCCATATTTAACATGGATATAGCTAATGGATGGAAGCTTTACTTTGATGGATCACATACATGAAATGGTTCAAGAGCTAGCATTATATTTATCACTCTCTAAGGAGACATAATCCCCAAGTCATATAGGATAACATTCCATTGTACAAACAACATAGAAGAGTATGAGGCACTGATCATAGGACTCAAGATAGCTATTCAATGGAACATTCAACATTTACAAGTCTTTGGTGATTCCTAGTTGGCCATCCACCAAGTCAATTATGACTACGAAACCAAAGATGATAAGTTAAAGCCTTACAAGAAAATGGTAGACTTCCTTAAGTCTAAATTTATCACTATCTCTTTCTATCAGCTACCAAGAATACACAACAAGCAAGCTAATCCTATGGCTACCATTGCTTCTATCATTGATATGCCTCAAAATGTGGAACACTGTGAATTCCTTGTGGAGCAACTTTTGATTCCAAAATTTGAGCTCCCTCAATCCTAGTTTGTGTGCAAACTTGTTGGTCCCAATTCTCCCTGGTATCAAGAAATTTACAATTACCTACAAGCCCAAATCCTACCACCCAACTTATTTAAAAATTACCGTTGAGCCTTTATCCATCAAGCTGCTAGATACATCATCATTGGTGGCACCCTTTACAAGAGATCCTTTGACCAAACCCTTCTTAGATGCCTTGACTCACAACAAGCTGAAACTACCTTACATGAGGTTCATGAAGGTATCTGTGGAGCTCATTCCAATGATCTAAGTCTAGCTAAGAAATTTATCAGATCTAGATACTATTGGCCAACCATGGAATAAGATGCCTGTGATTTTTCCAAAACATGTCATAAGTGTTAGATACATAAAAATTTGATCCATGCACCAACACAAGAATTGTAACTAGTCATATCACCATGACCCTTTTCACAATGGGCATTTGATCTTATTAAAGCTATTTGTACTCCATCCTCTAATGGTTATAAGTTTCATTATCATAGAAACAAAATATTTTACTAAGTGGGTTGAAGATGTCCCTTTGATGTTCACCACTAGCAAGCAGATTTCAAGGTTTATTCTAAACTACATCATATGTTGGTATGGTATCCCCTCGGCTATTATTATTGATCATGGTAGTTCATTTAAAAAAAAAGATGTAGACAAGCTCTATGAGAAGTAAAACATATACCATGGATATTATAGTATTTACCATCCATAGGGCAATGGCTAAGCATAAGCATCTAACAAGACCATTTTTAAGATTCTCCAAAAGACTGTCAATAATTTTAGTCAAGATTGGCACCTACAACTAAATTCAGCTCTTTGGGCCTACGAAACATGTGTGTGTGCTCCTACTGGTGCAACACCATACTCTCTTGTCTATGGCACTAAGGCCATACTTCCCATTGAAGTTGAAATTCCATCATTGAGAGTGTCCCTAGAAGATGTTGTTGATGGTGAAAACTACTGAATATCTAGACTCCATGAGCTGGAAATGCTTGATGAATGATGATGAGCTACCTTGACACATTTGCAAGCTTACCAAAATTGACTCAAATAGAGCTATAATAGGAAAGTTTGAGATCATCATTTTGAGATGGGTGATCTAGTCTTGAAGATGAACTATAAGACCCAACAACATAGAGAAAAAGAAGGCAAATTTGAACCAAATTGGGAAGGACCTTATGCCATTACTACATCATTTGGGTTTGGAGTATATCAGCTTGCAACTTTAGAGGGTGAACCACTACCCATGTCTATCAACAACATGCATCTTTGCAAGTACTACACCTGATTTTGTCTAAAGGTCATGAAAAAATATCAAGAAAAATGGAAAAAAAAATATTGAAAAAAATATATCAAAAAAATGGCAAAAAGTCCTAAAAAAAGAAAAGAAAAAAGTGAAAAAAGACATGAAAAAATGGATGCCTTGATGAAAACTTGACAAATAGGCATCTTGGCACAAAATTTTGGGTCAAGAGAAAAATTCCGTCCACAAGTGAAAACCTAGCAAACAGGCACTTTGGGCAAGTACCATGGTGAAAACTTGGAAAATAAGTGCCATGTGTAATTAGTTGTTGCTCCTCCATCTATTGGGATTCCATCTGGTTTTTTCTCCCCCCTTTTGTCATTCTCTTATCATATCAATTGACACACATTATTGAATGGGTTAAGGGGCTAAGAAAAGTGGAATATCTAATCATGGAGGAGGTAGCATGGGTAAGGATAAATCTGGTAGAGAATCTAATGATGATGGAGCTAATGTTACCCCTCTTGGGGATAGTTGTGTATCATGCTCAATGATGATATAAGTTAATGATGCAACTACATGAAGAGTTTATAAGTCCATAGACTCCTTCATGACTATAGGGAGCACAACATGAACCAATGGTTTTTTTTCTAGACACTTCCTTTTCTTTTGTTGGGTGACTATGCAGGCCTTGGGTCTATCCTGTGAAGATCCTCTCCCTCTACCCTCAAACTAGTGGAAGTAAAAGTATTTCAGCTTCTCAGTGAGGATAAACTCACAATATAATTTTCTCAAAAAATATAAAAGCACATCATTATTATTATAGGGTTTTTGGTCAAATAACATATACCACTTATCCAAAAATAGCTATGAATAGGAATTGAGGTATAGTTTCCTCTATGCTGAGGCTAGTATCAAGATTGGTGAAAAGAGCACATATATCTCCTTTTTAATATTTTAATCTTTCACCTAATCATAGATAACCCATTTGTATAATATGCACAACATCTATCCCTTCATGAACCCCATTTTTCACCTCATAGGCACTAATGGCCATTTCTTCTAATTTGTCAGCTAGGCTGGAGTGGTTGCCAAGATTAGAAGACCCCAACCTACTAACCAAATTAGTTATTATACTATTATTTTTCATGATATATTTAACAAGGTCTTATTGAATGAATTTTTCATGATCTAATGGGATTAGTGGAGGCTCGTCATGTGGTAGTGGTTATTGAGAGGAAGCTATTTGAGGGTTTTGTGTGTTTGGGGTTGCCCCTTGAGAGTTTTATGGTTCCTTTTGAGGTGTTTGTTCAGGTTTAATATTTGCATCTTGGGCAATAGGTGACATTTGATTTCATTTGCACTTAATGAGTCTACATATATCTAATTATCAAATGATTACAAAAATTACAAATCAATACAAAAACTTGAAAATTATAATATAACATACTATACAAAAAATAAAGATAACTGACCTTTTCATGGAGGTGCCATCAAAGATTGCCAACAGATAAGATGAGTTGGACGTTGAGGAAGCCAAACAAAATTAAGTTTATGCTTAATTTTTCTATTTTACCTTTGTTGTCCATTGTTTTGGGCATGAAAAATGACCCAACCCATGGGAAAAATAAAATTTATTTTCACCAGTAAAAAATGATCACATTTTTAGTAAGTAAAAATATGATCGTGTTATGTCTATCTTGATGTTTTTTAAATATTATTTACTTGGCTTGGTAATGAATCAAGCCCTATTTTAAATTTATGGAAAGTGCACTAAATGTGATTGTATTATGTATACTTTTGATACTTTCCCATGGTGTCCACTTTCTATCACATAATCTTGGTGTACCCACCCAAATATATAATATTCATATTTATATCAAATATATAATATAATGTTAAAATTATAAATTCATATTAAAGTTATGCATTCACTACATATTATCATATAATATGATACTTAATGTTGTAATTTTGGAATAAAATTGATTAATTATGTATTATCTTTGATGTTACACAAAATGTCATATCATTCTCAGTTAGTGTATGCCAAGCTCACTCGGCCAGTGAAGATAGTTTTTTGTCTATAGAGAATTCTTGAGTTTTTCTAATTTATAAGGCAGTGTCTATTGAGTTTACTTAGGCATCTAAGGAAAGTCTGTGGAAGATGAGTGTTAACCAAGATCACTCAGTTAATGAAGAAAATGTTGGATGAAACCAGTGCTAACTGAGCTCACTCAGTTACCAAAGGATCTATGAAAGTATGTAGTGTTAATTGAGTTCACTTGGTTAACACAAGAAAATCATTTTTGAGTTACTGTCTACCAAGCAAGGTCAGCTAATGAAGGATTTTCTTATTTTGGAATATTAAGTTCAATTGATTTGATCATTGGTTCTAGTCAACTGAGAAGATGAATATTAGTTATTGCAAGCTATATTTCAGCTGACTTGACAATATGAAAGATATAAATAAAAGGTAAAGTTGAGGATCAGAAGTAAGATGATGGATATGTGAATGTATTAAAGATTTGATGATGAAAAGAGGAAGCAAATAAGAAGGATAAGTAGAATGTCATTATGGATTCAAAAAGATATATTCAATCAAGAAGGATCAAGTACAAGCCATAATTGAGATCTATAATCAGCAATTCAATTTTTTTCAAATCATGTCATGTCATTGTTACTCTCTAACCATTGTAGTAATGATCTAATTCTCTTAACAGAGTTGGCTTAATAGCTATTTGTAAATCCTCTAACAAGGTGGCAATTCTATTATATTGTCTAAAGACCTAATAAGGCCACTCCTAATAGCATGATTAAATCCTCTAATAAGGTCACACCTAATAGTGTCTTTTGTAACCTTTAACAAGGTTAGCTCCTAATAGGGTTCACTTTAGAAGAGTAAAAATAGTAACTAGTTGCGATTGGTGGTTTCTCCCAAATTGAGTTTCCACATTAAATCTTGGTGTCTAATGTGTTCATGTTATTTATTTTCTATGTTTTCAACTAAGCTAAAGTAATGATGATCATAGATAACATCTTAATATTTACATGCTAAGTAATTATCGAGCAATTATAGTGTTTACTGAGTTACAACATTTCAATGTTTGTCAAGCATTAGTAGAATCATGTTTTGACAAAATTATTTTGTACTAAAATCTAAAGGATTTGAGATTTATTTTGCAATAACTAATTGACCCCTGCCCTCTTAGTTACTCCTCTTATATTTACAACAATTGGTATCAGAGCTTTTTGCTGCTTGCAAAGAAGGTTTCAAAGACCTAAGCTACAGATCATGATGTCTTATAGAAGAGAGATTCTCAAGTTGAACATAGACAATTTTGTAGCATGGCAAGGACTTATGACATTACATTTGGCTACTATTAGTGATTTAGGTTGTAAATATCTTGATACTAAATACAAAACTCCCATTGGAACATTATCAGTAGAAGATATTGTTGAAAAGAAGAATCATAACATCATGATGATTGATATTTCTTTTGCTCTTAGTTATGCTAAATTTCATGAAGTAAAAGATTGTAAAATGACACATGAAATGTGGACCAAAATAAAAGACATCTATGGAGGAGATGAAAATGTAAGAAGAGCTAAAGAAGAAAGTTTTAGAGGTCATTTTGATTAGATGAAAATGAGAGAAGATGAAAAAATTACAAAATATGAGGAAAGAATCAAAGCAAGTGTGAGTGCAATCAAAGCATCTAGAAGAGACATTGATGACAAAATAGTTGTAAGAAAAGTACTAAAAAATCTTCTTCCTATTTGTGCAATTCGAGTATTATCTATTCAAGAGATGAGATGTGATCCAGATAACAAAATAACTTTGGATTCTCTAGTTGGAAGATTAACATCTTTTGAGTTAGATAACTATGATAACTATGTTCCAAGTTCCAAAGGTATTGAGTCTAAATTTGATGCTAAACTCTCACTTAAGAAAAGGAGTAAGAAATCAAAGGTCATTCAATCAAGAAGTGAAGAAGAAGAAATAGAAGAAATTTAAGACAATAATCTTGAAGTTTTTGAAGCCCTACTTGCAAGAAAGTATTCCAAAGGTAGAGGAAAGTACAAAGGTAAGGTTCCTCTTATCTATTTTTCTTGTGAAAAAATTGGTTACATTTTTTCAAGGTGTCCAAATAGAGGAAAAAAATAAGCATAAAGGCAAGAAGGATTTCAAGAACTACAAGGACAAAGGTAATAAATCTTGTTTTATGGCTAAAGATTCTGATAACAATGAAGATGAAATGGTTTATATATTTGTACAAGATGAGTTTGATGATGAAGGAGATAAAATGGAGCTTATCTCTCATGTTAAAAAAAATGATACATGAATTATTAAGAATGTCTATTCACATCATGTGACTAGAGATAAAATAAAATTTGAGCACATGTAGTATTATGATGGTGGTAGTGTGAGATTCAAAAATAATGAACCTTGTAACATAAAAGGAAAAGGATATACTTCTTTGACTAAAGAACTTGTATGTGATAGTGCTTATTGAGTTGAAGGATTAAATCATAATCTACTAAGTTTGACATAGTTGAATAACATTGGATTTCAGGTAGAATCCATGGATGGAAAGGCCAAACTACTAGATGGAAAAGGAAATCTAGTTAGATCTAACAAGCAAACAAAAGGTAATCTATTTTATCTTGATCTCAGCGAAAGTTCATGTTTTATTACTCAAGTAGAAGAAAGTTGGTTATGGCACAAATTATTATGTCATGTCAACTTTGATAATTTGATTAAAATAAGAAAACATATAAGAGTAAGAGGTATTCCTAGTCTGAAGAAACCTAATATGGGTCTATGCAAAAATTGTCAAATAGGTAAGATGGGAAAGACTAGTTTCAAAAGAAAGAACTATCATTCAAAAAAAGTCTTAAAGCTTGTACACACATACTTATGTGGACCTACTAGAATAGAAAGTTACACTGGAGAAATTTTTTTCGTACTTTTTATTAATGATTATTCTAGAATGATGATTGTAATGTATCTAAAAGAAAAATTTGAAGCCTTTCAAAATTTCAAGTGGTACTTGGCAAGAGCAGAGAAAGAAACTAGGAAGATATTGAAATTTTTGAGGTCAGACAAAGGTGGTGAATTCATCTCCAATGAATTCAATTAATTTTGCATTGAAAAAGGAATTAAAAGACAAGTATCAGCCCATGGTACACCTCAGTAGAATGGCATAGCTGAAAGAAGAAATAAATCCATACTTGATTGTGTAACAACATTGATGATAGAAAAGAATGTTGCAATCAAATATTGGAAGGAAGCTATCAGCACTAGAGTTCATACCTTTAATAGAGTACAGCTGAAGAAAGACTCAAATCAAACTCCTTATAAACTATGGTATGGCTACAAACCCAATGTAAGTTACTTGAAAGTATTTGGTAGCAAATGTTATATCTTGAAAGAAGCTAGAAAAAGAAAATTTCATATCAAAGGTGATGAAGGAATATATTTCTAAGATACTCCTACAAAAGTAAAGCATACAAATGTTTGAATTTTTCTACTCATAAAATTATAGAAAGTGCACATGTGAGAATTGATGAGTTTGTAGAAAAGAGTGAAGAAGAAATCAACAAAGAGCTACAAGAGTACAGAAGATTTTTTTACTATGAACCTAATACCCTACTAAATCTATATAAAAGAAAAGAAGCTTCACCTCCTAAGTCCCCAAAATCTCCAATAGTTATTGAGTTGTAGGCAATGCAACCTAAGTCATAGTCAAAAGGACCCAAGTTAGAGGCTACCGAGCTAGAGAAAACTAAGTTTGAAGGACTTGACTCATAGATAGTGGGACTTGAGCTTGATAATGAAGTTCATCAGGAAATTAGTGAAACTCATTCCAAATCCAAAGAACTTGTGTTAGTAGGATATGGTAGAAGGAATCATGTACCTAATAAGATCATTGGAGACAAATCTAATGGAATAATGACAAGAAGAAAAGTGAAAGGTACATGTTTACTTGCTAAATTTAAACATAGAAGTGTTAAAGATGATTTGGAGAATGAAAGTTGGATTGAAACAATGAATGAAGAAATAGAAAAAATAGAGAAGAAAAAAAATTGGACTCTTGTTCCTAGACCCAAGGATAAAAATGTAAATGGCATAAAATGGGAGTTCAGAAACAAGCTGAATGAAGATGGAAAAATATCTAGAAACAAAGAAAGGTCAGTGTGTAAAGGCTATTTTTAAGAAGAAGGTATTGATTATGGTGAAACTTTTTCTCCTATTGCAAGATTAGAAGGTGTTATAACTCTACTAGCATATGTAGCTCACAAAGGATTTAAAGTATATAAAATGGATGTAAAATTTACATTTTTAATGGAATTCTTGACAAGGAAGTCTACATTACAGATCCATAAGGTTTTGTAGATCCTAGAAAAAGGGACATGGTCTGCAAATTTCATAAGGCATTATATGGACTTAAGGAAGCTCCCAGAGCTTGGTATGAATTACTTCATAATTACTTGATATATATTTTCTTTCAAAGAACAAATGATAATAATAGTCTATATATCAAAGAAGGACTAGATAAAAGGATTGTGTTGGCATAAATATTTGTTGATGATACCTTATTCATAGAAAATGATGACTTGTGAAAAGCATTTTTAGAAGAAATGAGTAAATAATTTGAGATGTCCATGTTTGGATAAATAAAATTCTTTGTTGGATTACAAATTTAGCAAAAGAAAGGTGGTATCTACATTACTCAAGCTAAATATATCAAGGAAATACTAAATAAATTTGGAATGGAAGATTCAAGATCAGTTGGAACCCCTATTTCTACTGCACATAAGCTTTCTAAAAGTGATGATTCCAAAGAGGTAGATCAATGGTTGGAAAATTGTAGTATATAGTGCATACAAGGCCTGATATTGCATTAGCAGTTGATATGGTGGCAAGATTTTTAGCAAATACCAAAGAAAATCATTTGATGGAAGTCAAAAGAATCATGAGATATCTGAAAGGTACTAAAGACTATGGCTTATGGTACAAAATTGGAGGCAATTTGGACTTAAAGGTATTTATTGGTGCTAATTGGGCAAGAAGTGTTGATGATAGAAAAAGAACTAATGGAGGAGCGTTCTTTCTTGGTAAAAGATTAGTGCCTTGGATAATCAAGAAAAAAAATTGTATCTCTTAGTCTATAGCAGAGGCAAAATATGTGGCAGCAATAGTTAATTGTTCTAAAATTATTTCATTCAAACAACTAATGACATGTATGAAGGTAGAGATCAAGGATCTAGTAGTCATATACTGTGATAACACTAGTGCAATCAATATATCAAAGAATTCAGTGATGCATACAAAAACAAAGAAAATTGCTATAAAATATCACTTCTTAAGAGAATTGGTGCAAGATAAAGAAGTCAGATTGGAATATGCGAACACAAAATAAAAAATTGTAGACATATTCACCATGCTATTACCTAAGGATGTATTTATGTATCTAAGAGGTAAGCTAGGAGTCATTCCCCTATCCAAAGCTCACTAAATGAAGTTTAGTGATGCATAAACCAGAGCATGTTGAAGATCAATCTGTTGGTATAGTATTGATAAGGACATATTGCAAATGAATTAGTACTTAAGGTACATTAATTTTCATCAAGTATTTTCTTTGGCATGTGTTGTCAAAGAGGGAGAAGTATACTATCATATCTCATAGAAGTTTTGTTGAAAAGATGGAGAAGTGTGTTGTCATAGTAAAGAGATGTCATAGAGGGAGATGTGAAGAGAAGAATTATCCAAAAGAGAGAATGAACTTGGCAAAAGTTCTACATAGACAATTTTTTTCTAAAAGAGGGAGAAACTAAAGGTAGGAAGAGTTTACACTGACAGGAGGAGTTCTCATGGATGAGAACTAGAATGAAACTAAGAATATGTTCCTTACTTTATTCTTGCTCCAAAAATTTCATTTTAATATGACATGTTGTGTTTCCACCAATGCCAAAGAGGGAGATTGTTGATTCATACAATTGATTAATTGTGTATTGTCTTTGATGTTACACAAAATTTCATATCATTATCAGTCAGTGTATGTCGAGCTCACTTAGGTAGTGAAGATAGTTTTTTGTGTCCAACAAGCATTCCAGAGTTTGTCTAGTTTAGAAGGTAGTATCTACCGAGTTCACTCAGGCGCCTAAGGAAAGTCTATGGAAGATGTGTGTTAACTAAGCTGACACGGTTAATGAAGAAAATGTGGGATGGAACTAGTTCTGACCAAGCTCACTCAATTACCAAAAGATTTGTAGTGTTAATTGAGTTCACTTGGTTAACATAGGAAAATTATTTCTAAGTTGGTGTCTACCAAGAAGGGTTAGCTAAAGAAGGATTTTCTTGTTTTGGCATATTGAGTTCAATTGATTTGATTGTTGGTCCTAGCCAACTAAGAAGATGAATATTAGGTATTGCAGGTTATATTTCAGCCAACTAGACAATATGAAAGATATAAATAAAAGGTCAAGTTGAGGATTAGAAGTAAGATGATGGACATGTGAATGTATTGAAGAGTTTATAATGAAAAGAGGAAGCAAATCAAAAGGATAAGTAGAATATCATTGTGGAGCTAAAAAGATATATTTGACCAAGAAAGATCAAGTACAAGCCAAAATTGAGATCTGTAATCAACAAATTAGTTGCATTCAAATCATGTCATTTCATTGTTACTCTCTAACCATTGTAGTAGCTATCTAAATCTCTTAATAGAGTTAGCTTAATAGATATTTGTAAATCCTCTAACCAGGTGGAAATTCTATCAAATTTTTTAAAGACCTCTAACAAGGCCACTCCTAATAGGGTGATTAAATCCTCTAACAAGGCCACACCTATTATTGTGTTTTGTAACCTTTAATAGGGTTGGCTCCTAATAGGGATCACTTTAGAAGAGTGAAAATAGTAACTAGTTATAATTGGTGGTTTTTCCCAAATTGGGTTTCCATGTTAAATCTTGGTGTCTAATTGTTCATGCTATTTCTTTTATGTGTTTAAAACTAATTTAAAGTAATGGTAATCATATATAACATCTTAATATTTGCATGCTAAGTAATTACTAAGAAATTATAGTGTTTACTGAGTTAATAAATTTCTTTATTTTTCAAGCATCAATAGAATCAAGTTTTGATAGAATTATTTTGTACTAACATCTAAGGGATCTGAGATTTATTTTGTAGTAACTAATTCATGCCTCCCCTCTTAGTTACTCCTCTTATATTTCCAACAATAATTTATTTTTTATAATATATTAGACTTAATATCATTACGTCAAAAGGTTTTATTGATGGTGGACACATCCTTTGAGTCACTCTTCTCCTTATAAAAACTTGGAGTGACAAAATGATACATACATTGAATAGAGAGGAGACAAATAAAGTAATCAAACAACTCAAATGATTAAGAAAATAGCTTCACTTCTCGAGAAAATTATATGGAAATTTAAGAAGAATATGATGATATGATGAGGAGATGAATATCATACCATGGATGAGAAAAAGAAAAGAAGGAAATTGTAGTTTGGAAATGACTTCATAATTAATCACTACATAAAAAGAGCATATCGTACTTGAGAAATGTACTAGATACTAATTCAAATGACCTTTAGAGGTGATGAAAATTGTAGGCTCCTTGTAGGAAGAAATAGAGATGAAACATGATCATAAGTCAATAATCCAAGTTAGAACTTTATAATATAAAGTCGCGAAGGAGCCAAGAAATCAACCAATCAAATTAGACATAATTTAATTCCTAATAATCTCTCATTCCATCTAACAAATTTTAACAATCCACAAGAAATTGGGCTAAATAATTAATCAACTCATCCAATCAGCCTTCTTCAAAGGATTTTCCTTAGCTTTCTTTAGCCATCTCACCATGGCGAGAAGAAGATAAGGGGAATGAAGAAAATGTAGATGGTTGGACACTTCTAAAACTAAAAACTTCTCAATTTGATGGCCGAGGAAATTCTAATGATAAAAATGATCCTACACTACCATCTACAACTACTCTCATAGTGTGAGAAGTTCTTGTTCCTTTGTCTATAGGCTTGGCCTTTTTCTTTTTCTTTTTATTTAAAGTATACAACGGTAGTGCCCATATGTTAGTTTTTGTTAGAGGTTTGGGAGTTGAGTTTTCTCCCAACCATAATTTTATTGCACCATATGATTATGTATTTATTTTACCTAAAGTTAATAGATTTGGTGCAAAAATTTAATCTAAATAAACCACACTCAGTGACTCAAATAATTAGTACTAAAAAATTAAATACACTCCTTGATTACTATTCGATCATTAGTCTAGGAGAATACATAATTGTTATCTTAAAAATTTAATACAACTTATCCATTCGATGGAGATATTAAACATCATCTAATTATTGGAGATTAGATTACATAAACCCACCTTCCAATTTATTTATTTCTAGATAGCTTGAAGGAAGAATATTATAACACAATGTTCAACATCATTGGAGATCTCTTTAAGCTATGGAGTATCAAATTAGCTCTTGGAGAATTCATCTCATTAACATCTAACATTTTCTACTCTTGAACTAATTAGATTTATATAATCCATTAAAAATGCATATAAATTTTCTAGAATTTTATTGTGTAAGAATTTTTAACATCAACATTTTGGATTATACATAATGATCTATCATCAAGATGAAAGGGAATTCAAATTCTCTTATTCTCTCTTTCATCCTGATGGTAGATCATTGTGTGTTCTCTAAAATATTGATGTTAAAAATTATTACACAATCAAACTGGAGGAAATTGATATTCTCCTTCTCATCCATATTTGATTCACTTAATAAAGTTGTATCTTTTCTATGCAATAGTTGCATATATAGACATGTCCTAATTCAATAAGTGAAAGAGATTCTAGTTACTCTATTCAATTATATTAAACTAAGTTAATATTAAAAAAATTAATTGTTAGTATAGTTAAATAAGGGTTGTATGCAACACTAGTCCCTACCTTTTGTGGGATTGGCGAGAGGTGTGTCTATCAATTAGGTAGCCTATTTGAGCTTCTTTACTCCATTGATGTCCATTGATATCCATGGAGTTTGAGACTTAATGAACAACCATATAACGTCAAAGAAGCACATTAATAAAAATTAAAGTGGAGTGTCATGTAAGGAAATCAACTATGATATAGGTAGAAAATATCAGGGCAAAATAACAATGCAAGGAAAATGGAAGGAAGACATGCCTACTACAACATTGGGGGGTTGCCAAAGTCTGCAAGGTCAAAAAATGCATACGAGAATTTTCTAGTTGAGAATTATCTCAGAACATTAATAAATTATTTTCCTTAACATAAAACTATTCAAAATAAAATTTAGAACAATATCTAATATAAGATGGATTGGATGCATCACTTTTAGTTCAAAGTTTCAAATTTTCTCTGAAGTACACTAGTCAAGACACAACTAGATGAGATTAATACAAACCATTTCCTTTAAAAAAATTTTGGGACATAATATATTAGAGAATTAAAAAAATTACCATTTTACTCTACTTGAATGGCATAACTATCTAAGAACACTCATTGAACTGATGCATTGCATTTTATGAATTTAGAAGGAAACAAAAGATAAAGAAAAGAGCATGAATCCTATTTGATTTTTTCTATTTAGTTAGAGAAGATAATTTGAATAAAATAACATGAATACTATTTAATTTTTCCCTAGTCATTTGGATCATCTCATCTAAAACTGTTGAAATGCCATAATGAATAAGATAGTTCATGTCTATTATTTGCTCATTGTAAATGAATAGACAAAAAATGGTATGGTATATTAAATAAATTATCTAGAACATTTTCATTAAAATAGTATTTAATGAAAAATACATCATATGTTATTAGCTATTAGTGTTAAACACTTAGTCATCTACTAAGAAAAGTTAGACAATCATCACTAGAACTTAGCCACTCTATATAGGTTGATTCATGCACATTAGTATGTATGTACCGAGTTCTATAGGATTTAAAAAAGTATATAGACATTGAGTACTTCTATACAAGCCAAGTTCAACACTTACGAAGAAGTTAAAGCATATAAGTGTCAAGTTACATAGTAAGTGGAAGCATAGTATAGACCAAGCATCAAAACCAATGTTGAGTATTAGAGATAGTAAGTGCCAAGCAATGCATAGTTTTCATATTAGTTAAAAATGATATAAACTTTGAGGTAAAACATTTTCAAGCCAAAATGCAAAGAATATTTAATATTTATAAAGGTTGTTATAGATAAATTTACACGTTTATGACATAGATCATAGATCCCTATGTTTTGTTATCAATGATTCAGATGAAGAGGAAAAATATGGAAGCATATAGAAAAGTCTTTACCAAAATTTTTAATAGAGATGATTTTAACCTAAATGATATGGTGATGAGAAAAGAGATGGGAACACTATGATAGACAAGGAGTAATATACAAATGGTGATGTGAAGGATCAAAATCATATCAGAAGTTAAGTGGAAGTTTTATGTTATTTATTAGTAGAGAAAGTGACCCAATTAGTATTGTGAAGGGGAAGAAAATATTTATTAGATCAGAAGAGAGGATCAATTTACGAAGAGAAGAGTCAAAATCAGCTTATAGATCAAATCAAGAGTCAGGTATTGAATCAATTCTAGTGAACATGAATCAAGGTAAATCTCTTAATGGAGTGATCTTAATAGACCTTTGTAAATCTCTTTAAAAAGTCCTTTTTTTATTGTAAGTATTAAATCCTCTAACAAGGTGAGATCTTATATTATGGTCAAACATTGTAACTCTAATAGGTTAACTTTATTACAGTAGTGAATATTTATGGGTATTACCCCCACCCTAGTTTTACCTTCACCTTGGAGGTTTTTGGGGTAACAAATATTGTGTTATGTATTTATTTTCATGCATGTGATATATTACATCCACATGTTATAGAAATTTTACTTTTACAAGTTTTGTATGCATAAGATAACTGTTGAATTTGAATGGATTGATGAAAAGTGAAAGTGTTTAAGATTTTGATTCATCTCGCCTAGTATCTTGCTATCCTGTTTATACTTCCATCAATCAACAATTGGTATTAGAGCATTTGGTTCTCTTGGAGAAACTTAATCACTTGGAGATTAGATCTTGGAGATGTAGAATTATAAACTAGACAAGGTTATTGACAATTAGGTGATTGATATCAAGATCATACTGATGACATGAAGAAATAGAAGCCTTTTTGGCCCTTTTTGTGAAAATTTGTCTATAACATAGTGAACTTTATCATCTTTTAGTATAAGTGTTTTGAACTTTTGATGTATAAAGTATGGACATAGGGCATAAAAATGATAATCAAAATTATATCTAAAAAGGGGTTCATTTTGTAAAAATATTTCTTCATGAATGTTTGATATGGGTAGATCTTCTTGTAGCTGAAGAGATTGCAAAAATTGTTAGTTGAATAATTAATGCCTTTTCTTTGTAAACTAATAAATGAAAATAAATTTTTACAGGAAGTTTTGTGTGCATTAAATGTTGATCACAAGAATACAAGCTGAGATGGAGTTAATCAAAAACAAACTATGAAGGAATAGCACTAAGGCATTGATGGTATTAATGAGAAGCATTATGACACAATTGCAACTAGAAACTTGGCCGCAAAGTCAGAAGGGACCTATTTTAATGAATAACAAAGAAGGACCTAATAAAGTGGCTAAGCAAGGAAGCAAGCATCAAAGCGATCGGTTAAACATGCAAAGAACGATACCTGGATTCTTGGAAGCTATTTAAAGTCAGATAAAACAGTAGATCTAGCATTTGCTATGATCTATATTTGTGGGGAATTTAAGGGATAATTAATGTCTTTATAATTGCATGCTTGCATTCTTAAGTTGTAACTAACTTTCCTTCATGAGGAAGTCATAATTATAGGAGTTTGTTTTTTTCCTTCCTTTTAATAAGACCTTGTCTATATCTATGAGGTTAAGTAGTGAGCAGACAAATAGAGTTGATAGACATCTTGTTGTCTTCCCAAGTTATTGTAATACTGCATATTTGAATGAATACATGAATTTGTTGAGTTTCTATACTTTTTTCTGAGTCCATCTTTTCCTTCATTCTTCAATGGGGGCCCATGCGAAAGGTGGAGTTTAATTTAGTAAGTAGGAGTTAGAATTAGTTTTCTAAGTTAATATTAGAACTACTATTCTTGCATCTACTCGAAACAAAACCAATCACTATTCCTACAGCAGTAGGTGCATAGATGTATGGTTAGATAATTAGAATTCTCTTCCAAGTATTTGATAGTTGTCTTTCTTTTGGATAAACTAGATTTCCTTAATGGTTATTACATTCAAGGTAGTAGTAACTTTTGGCAAAAACTAGATCATATACTTTGCAGACATCATCTCAAGTTCACGCTCCCAGATTGACATTTAATGAAGATCAGCATAGTACTTTGGTAGTAAGGGATGTCCAATCCTATAACTAAAAAGGTGTTATATTGATTAGACATTTTTGGCACCATTTTCGTGGATGGTGTCATTCTAGTATTCACTATTGAGTCATTTATTTTCATTTTTAGCATTTTTCCATGCATAGGAGAAGAGACCACCTTGGAAGATTTCTTCCCAACTTCAATCAGGAAGATCCTTTTTATCCTAACCCTAAAGAAAGAGAAGAGACAAAAGAAATAGAAGAAGAACAAGAACCATTTGAGAACATATCTACAGAAGTATCGAAACAAGTACAATCACCAATCACATCTAAAGAATCCTTCCATTTGAATAATCTTTTTGCTCAGCTAGAATATCAAGATAATCTATTAGCTTTAGTCATTTATCAACCACCACTAGGACATCCAAAAATGGCAGCAGCTTAGCCTACCTTTCCCTTTCCAATTCCTCCACAGCAGGGTAACCAAAATTTGAAAAATATACCCTCAGCTGCCCTACCTAAATTCTATGGCCTTATTACTGAAGATCCAAAAACTTTTCTCTTTGAGTTTGACATCCTTTGTCAAAGTTATGACTACACAACTTATGCCCATAAGCTAAAATTGTTTCCATCAACTCTCAAAGAAGCTGCTTTAAGATGGTTCATGAGTCCAGGTGCCAATGTTATGACAGATTGGCCAACTATGAGTAACCTATTCCTTAATAAATATAAGGAATATTGTAGAGGCCATGATTTGAAAGGAGATGGCATTTTTAAAATGTCACAAAAGGAGGATGAGACTTTGGAGGACTATGTTGCCTGGTTCATGTTTAACTTACAGCATAACACGTAGCATCAGCTGAACGAGGAGTCCCAAAGGCATCTCTTTCTAAAAGGAGTGCATGATAGGAGTATGGAAGCTTTAGACTTAATGGCTGGAGGTGACATTACACAGAAGATGTGGGCTGAAATCCAAAATATTTGTTTGAACTATTCTAGAGAAACAATAAAAAAAGGACGAGGTTTGAGGGACTTACTCCAAAAAACTCTTGGGGTAGGAGTATCTAAGATAGAACTATCAAACCTGATGTCAGATTTTAAGCAAGACATCATTAATGATGTTGCTACACAATTGGACACCATGCAAGCATGAAGGAAGAAGGAGGATACTAATATTATGTTGGCAAAATATTGTCCCCATTGTAGAGAAAAGAAATGCAACTGCCGATGCAAACCTATCGCTAGCTTGGAATCATAGCATGTGCCTACTAAGTTCAAGGCAATTGATGAGGATGGGGAAGTCCTCTATGTTTCTCAATGAAGGTCATGGGCTTCAAGATCAAGTATTCCTTAAGACCCACTCCAAAATTACAGTGGTAATAGCCAATGGAAACAAAAACATGGTAATTATAATAATTGGTAGGAGCCTAGCCAAGGATGGAAACAACCTAACCAAGGTTGGTAGTAGCCTAATCAAGGTTGGCAATAGCCTAACCAAGGGTGGTACCAACCTCAGTAGGGTTGGCAGCAAACCCAGAACTAGCAGCAACACCAACATCAACTAGCCTTGACTCAACCTCCTCAACAATAAGCCTTAATGCCTCCTATAGCCAATACAGCCCCTCCAAAATAGCCACAATTACATGCACAACTTGCGCCTAATCCTAATGGTGCAAAACCTTCAGCCCAACAACAAATTTATTCCATCACCCTAAATGATATCCATCTACGATCTAGAACAATGCTTTCCTCACCTTAGTAGCCCATTATAACACAAATAGATGATACAAATGCTGAGTTAGTTCAAGAACCTACCACCATTGTCTCTCCTACAACCAAGAAACAACCATTTCCTCATAGGTTAACAGAGCAAGTTTTTTCAATTGAAAATTAAGCTACACTAGATTTTCTTGAGCAACTCAAGAAAATGATGGTAAAAAATCCCTTTCTTGATGCAATAAAGGAAGTACCTATATATTCAAAAGCCATCAAAAAATCCTGTGTTAAAAATCCAGGAAGGAAAAAGAAAAACCCAAAGACTATCCATGTCCTTGGGCAGCTTTATGATCTTATGCTTGATAACTGCAAAATGCCTAAGTATGCAAACCCTACAAGCCCAGTAGTGACCCTCACCATTTAAGGAGTGCAAGTGCATAATGTCTTAATAGACCTAGGAGCATCCATTAATGTAATGACCAAGGAAGTAGTGTCCAAATTAAGCATCATTGGTCTTAGGAAAACACCAACAATCTTGTAGCTATTAAATAGTTCTACCATCATTCCTGATGGTATGCTAGAAGATGTCACTGTCACATTACATTCATGGGAGTATCCAGTTGATTTTGTAGTACTCTCTCCAAAAAAAAGTATTGGGGGATATCCTATCATTCAAGGAAAACCATGGTTAGCAATAGAAGATGCTTAGATTGCATGTCGATTAGGGAAAATGACTATTTTAGATGGAATGAACACTAAAAATTTAACCTTGTATTCTCCTGCTCAGCCTTTGCTGCAGGATAATCAAGTTTTCTGGGCAAATATGGGTGAATTTGATATGGACATAGATTCTATTCAAAAATTGATGATGATCTCATGAGACTCATTTGTAAACATTAAAGAAGAAGATGATTTCATTTCTTCTATCATACTAAATGAGTATGGAACACAACTTGAGACATCTTCTAAACAAGAGTGTGTCTTAGAAAGCATTTTGCCTTTACCTACTGAACTTCATTATTTTGAGTCTGCGTAGCTTATGCATTCACTCTTGCCACATGAGATAGATTCACAACCAATTGTGCAAATTTCAATGGTTGAAAAAGTAGTCAAAATAGCAATCACTCTAGGGAGAGAATTAAATATAAGTAAGTCTTTATCTCAGGCACAACATCATAATACCCTACAACTATTACAAAAGCATCAGGATTCTTTTTCTTGGGAATATACATATATGAAAGGTTTGGATCCTACACTCTGTACCTATAGGATTTATATCATTCCAAATTGCAAACCTATGAGACAACCTCAATGTAGGATAAACCCAACATTAAGGGATATTGTCAAAAATGAATTGCAAAAGCTACTCAATGTTGGCTTCATATATAGTATTTTAGATAGCCAATGGGTGTCACCATTGGTTATTGTTCCCAAAAAAGGGGGAAAGTAGTGAGTTTGCATAGATTATAGAGAACTTAACTCAGTCACCAAGAAGGATCATTTTCCATTGCTTTTTGTTGATCAAGTTCTTGACAATCTTGTAGGAAAAAAATATTTTTCATTCTTGGATGGGTTCATTGGCTACAATCAAATCTAGATAGCACTAAGAATTAGGACAAGACCACATTCATGTGTCCATGGGGAACATTTTCTAATGCTTTCCTACCATTTGGTTTGTGCAATGCACCTGCAACTTTCCAAAGAGCTATTATTAGCATTTTTTCTGACATATCTACAGATTGTTTGGAAGTGTATATGGATGACTTCACCACATATAGACAAACATTTGAAGAAGCCAAGGAGAACATGGACAAGGTTTTACAAAGATGCAAAGGCTACAATTTGTCTTTAAATAGTGTAAAGTTTTTTATGATAATGCAAGAAGGAGTGGTGTTGGGACACTTTATTTCCCCTAAAGGAATTGAAGTAGATCCAGCAAAAATAGAAGTCATATGCACATTGGCTGGACTAGCTAAATTGAAAGAAGTCAAGAGTTTACTAGGGCATGCAAGGTATTATCGATATTTTATCAAAGATTTTAGTCAAATTGCAGCACTGTTATATAAATTGCTTCGAAAAGATGCAGAGTTTGTATGGGATTTATATTGTACGAAAGCTTTCTTGTAGCTTAAGAAAGTCCTCTCAATAGCACCAGTGCTCTGAGGACCAAATTGGGACTTACTTTTTCACATATACACAAATGCTTCAAATCATGCCATTGGAGTAGTACTTGGCCAAAAGATAGATTCAGTAGAACATGCAATTCACTATATTAGCAAAAATCTTCAAGGAGCCGAGTATAACTACACTATTACAGAGAAAGAACTGCTTGCTATAATTTATACTTTGAATAAATTCAGCCATTACATTATAGGATACCAAATATTTGTACATACAAATCACTCTGCTATCAAATATTTGATGAACAAACCAACAATCTCTAGATGATTGGCTTGATGGTTGTTACTAATGCAAGAATTTGACATCACCATTATTGACAAGCCAGGTAAAGAAAATATTGTAGCTGATTTCTTGTCTCATCTTCAAACACTTGATGATCCTGCAGCCATAGAAGATAGCTTTCTTGATGAACATATCTTTCTTTTCTCAGCACAAAACCTTTGGTATGCTAACATTGCTAACTACCTAACTAATGGAAAATCTCCTCCACATTTCTCTACAAAAGAAAAATGATTGCTGGAAAAAAAGAGTTTTAACTTTTCATGGACCTTCGGGTTCACGTTTTATACTAGACTAGATCAGGTAACACAAAGATATCTCAGAGAGGATGAAACTTATGATGTCCTTCATGCTTGTCATAATGAACCCTATGGTGGCCACTTTTCTAATAAAAGGACTGCATTAAAAATTTTAAATATATGTTAGTATTGGCCCACACTTCACAAGGATGCAGCCCAATATACAAAAAAATGTGATAAATGTCAAAGAATGGGTCAACCAACAAAAATAGATAAAATGCCCCTGCAACCACAGATAGTAGTAGAACCATTTGATAAATGGGGAATTGATTTTGTTGGCCCTATTGGACCACCATCAGAAGGGAAAAGTTACATACTAGTTTGCACTTATTATGTTACTAAGTGGGCAGAAGCAAAACCTATGAAGCATCCTCGTGACAATAATTTTGTAAAGTTTTTGTACGAATGTATCTTTACCAAATTTGGTGTTCCAAGAGAATTACAATTAGATCAAGGGCCTCATTTTACATCTAATTTGATAGCTCCACTCATGGAAGAGTATAAAATTTGGCATGGCAAATATTCTCTGTATCATCCATAGGCCAATGGACAGGTAGAAGTGACAAATAGAGAGTTGGAACATATACTCACTAAAATAGTGTCTTTGCATCAGAAAGATTAGGCAGCTAGACTTTTTGAAGCCTTATGGGTGTATAGAATAGCATGGAAATCCACTAATGGGTTTACACTTTTTTAGCTCCTATATGGGAAGACAGTTGTTATGCCCATTGAATTTGAACATAAAACTCTGCGGACAACTTTGGAACTTGATATTACCCTTCCTATAGCACCACAGGATTGCATTTTGCATCTCAATGAGTTGGATGAATGGCAGAAGTCAGCTCTTCATAACACAAAATTAATTTAGAGTCAAAGAAAGAAATGGCATGAAAAATTCATTAAAGACAGAGAATTCTCTGTTGGTGATTGGGCGCTCCTGTATGGTTCACGATATCAGCATCACTAAGGCAAATTTCAGACTCAATGGCTTGTTCCCTATGAAATCATTGCAATTTTTAACAATGGAGTAGTTCAACTATCAACAATTGATTTGGTCAAATTCAAACTCCTGATTAATGAGCATTGCTTGAAGTTATATCATAAACTAGCAACCCAGGAAGAATTTCTTCAATAGTTCAATACAACAGAAACATCTCTTCCTGCAGCCACTCTGTCTAAGTCTCCCACTCAGATGCATGTAGCCCCTTGAATTTATTTTCAAGGCCTTCATAATAAATTTTTGCATTCATGCGAAATTCATTTCTTTTATACGTCATTCCATCCCATCTTCTTGTCTTTCCATCATCATGCCATCTCATTTTCTTTATCTCATACAGTACTGCTCGGACCACCCTTCCTATTGCAACTTAGGTAAATCACACTTGACCCCTTTGCATTTATTTATATAGAAAATCATGTTATTTCAATTTTTGGAATTTGCAATCTTCACGGTCTGGTGGGACCCAATCTCTGCTAGGTTGCAGGGAGGGAAAATCGAAATCATGAATGCAAATTAAGGAAATCTTAAGTTGGCATGTAGGATGTACGGGGAAGGGTCATTTTAGTAATGATTTGGTGCTCCTTTGTACTTCCAAAATGTGTGAAATAATATAAAGAAGGATAACCATTAAATCATGATTTCACATAACCCCTCATTAATATGGCGTATGTTCTGAGCACAATCTTTATCCTCATTATGGTTTGGTGATTAAAATGTCATCATGAAGTACTGAAGGATGTGTTGTTTGGAAAATAATGAAGTATTTTTTTTATTTTTTATTTTTTAAATTCCTTTGTTGAAACCTCTATAGCCATCTCCATCCATACTCTCAAATCACTTGCAATGAATTCGCCAGTAATAGAATTTATTTTTTCAAAAAATATGGGTTGAGAACCTCAATGACATGAACTAGAAGACCATAGAGTCTTACTGGTAGACCCAACAACATGTAGCTTGTTTCAGAAGTGAGGTTGGCTAGCTTACTATCTCAGTTTGAAGTAGTTTGATCAGGAAATTGCACTCCAATTTCATAATACATGAAGGGATGGATATGCAACTATTAAGGGCATTCATATAGGGTTTACAGAGGAGGTGGTGGTAGAAGTTTTTGGTTTTCCCATGAATGGAGAATGATGGATAGAGGAAATGGATGCACAACAAGAAAAAGAGAAATTCTCAGTACCTGGAGATCCTCAACTGGAGGAAAAAAAAAAGAAAGGTACATTACAATTATCTCTCCCTCTACAAATCATCCACCCTGCTGAATTTATCATAAGGTATTCTACCTATGAAGGAAGGTATTCCTATTTACATGCTATTCATTTCAAAATTTTGAGTAGTTCACGGCATGGTGATTATCTTGTAAATCTCCCAAGTTTCCTTTATAATATTATCAAAAGGCAAGCTACCTATGTACAGCAAGGCAAAACCCAGTCGGTATCCCACCATTGCTTGATTAGGGCTATAATTGAAAGGGAGTTGACTAGGCAACACTTGGGAACATGGGAGGATTTTGTAAAACTCAAGACAAAGGGACCTAAAAGGGGTGGACCTAAAGGGAAAGGAATGGGGAAAAGAGAGAAAATTGGTGAAGGACTCAGGAAAGTAGTATATAGAATGGCTTAAGAAGCTTTGGCTTTTGCATCTGTACCCAAAACTGTGAAAAGGAAAATTCTGCCCACAGAAGACTCAACTCCTAGATTTATAAACTAGACAAGGTTATTGACAATTAGGTGATTGATATCAAGATCATACTAATGACATGAAGAAATAGAAGTCTTTTTGGCCCTTTTTGTGAACATTTTTCTATAACATAGTGAACTTTATCATCTTTTAGTATAAGTGTTTTGAACTTTTGATGTATAAAGTATGGACATAGGGCATAAAAATGATAATCAAAATTATATCTAAAAAGGGGTTCATTTTGTAAAAATCTTTATTCATGAATGTTTGATATGGGTAGATCTTCTTGTAGCTGAAGAGATTTCAAAAATTGTTAGTTGAATAATTAATGCCTTTTCTTTGTAAACTAATAAATGCAAATAAATGTTTGTGGGAAGTTTTGTGTGCATTAAATGTTGATCATAGGAATACAAGCTAAGCTAGAGTTAATAAAAAACAAACTGCAAAGGAATAGCGTTAAGGCATTGATGGTATTAATGAGAAGCATATGACATCGTTGCAGCTGGGGACTTGGCGACAAAGTTAGAAGGGACCTGTTTTAATGAATAACAAAGAGGGACCTGATAAAGAAGATGAGCAAGGAAGCAAGAATCAAAGTGATTAGTTAAACATGCAAAGCATGATACCTAGATTCTTGGAAGCTATTTAAAGTCAGATAAAAGAGCAGATCTAGCATTTGCTATGATCTATATTTGTGGGGAATTTAAGGGATAATTAATATCTTTACAATTGCATGCTTGCAGTCTTAAGTTGTAATTGACTTTCCTTCATGAGGAAGTTGTAATTATAGGAGTTTTTTTTTTTTCCTTCCTTTTAATAAGACCTCGTATGTATCTATGAGGTTAAGTAGTGAGTAGACAGATAGAGTTGATAGACATCTAGTTGTTTTCCCAAGTTATTGTAATACTGCATATTTGAATAAATACATGACTTTGCTGAGTTTCTATACTTTTTTTTAAGTCGATCTTTTCCTTCATTCTTCCATGGGGGCCCACACGGAAGGTGGAGTTTACTTTAGTAAGTAGGAGTTAGACTCAGTTTTCTAAGTTAAGATTAGAATTGTTGTTCTTGCAGCTACTAGAAATAGAACCAGTCACTGTTCTTGTAGCAGTAGGTGCATAGATGTATGGTTAAATAATTAGAATTCCCTTCTAGGTATTTGATAGTTGTCTTTCCTTTGGATAAACTAGATTTCCTTAATGGTTATTGCATTTAAGGTAGTAGTGACTTTTAGCAAAAACTAGAGCATATACTTTATAGAGATCATCTCAAGTTCACACTCCCAGATTGACATTTAATGAAGATTAGCATAGTACTTTGGCAGTAAGGGATGTCCAATCCTGTAACTAAAAAGGTGTTATATTGATTAGAAACATACTACAAAAACATGATAAATAAAGATAAGATTTGAAGAAATTCCTAAAAAGAAGAAAATAATTGACTATCCAAGATAAATAATTTTCCTATGAAGAAGTTGAGACTGAAGGACTATTGAAATTAATCAATCCAAATGACAAAACATCTACAAATCTACTTGTAAAGAAAAAACTTCTAAATGCAGAAATAAGAGGACTCAAAAGGGAACATGTAATCCAATCAATAATGTTGTGTGGAGTGACCGAGAAAAAGAAGAAAACTAAAGTAGAAAAGGCTATGGCTAAGGAAGACAAAAGGCTAATGACTACTAGACTTGAAGAAAGGATATAAGATGTGCAGAATCTCACAAACACTCAACTGGACATGATGAATCAACTAATGTTTGCAAATCAAGAATTAAATCAAAAGGATGTGGAAATAAAAAAATCTCAGATTACAGAAGGACATACTGAAGGACGAATTAAAAATTGAGAAAGAATTTATGAAAAGATTCATCAAATTGGAAGAAGAAATGAAATACTTTAAAGAATTTATGAAGTCACCTGACAATAGTGACAGCTTAGGACATTCATGCACTGAGCAAGGAGAATCATCTAGAAATGGAGATCTAAGGAATGAAAAATCAAAGGGAAAACTAAAATGCTATCACTATCAAAAAATTGGTCATATGACTAACATTTTTGAATTAAACATGGTATGCAAAATCCTAAACCCAAATTTACTAGTTATTGTTTTTGCTCCAAGAAACAAGGACATCAACTACATGAGTGTAGGTCAAGAATGAGGAATGCACCTACCCCATCTAGATTTGGAGAATATTTCTACAACTATCAAAAGTATGGACATTAAGCTTATGAATGATCATAGAGAAAACCCTACTTGAAAAATCAAAGGTGGAATTATACACCTAACAATGCATGATCCAAGTGTCACAAGTTTGGATATTTGAGAAATAATTGCAAGACTCAAGTATCATCAAAAAAACACATCAAAGACAAAGGTAAAGGAAAAGTGGACACTGAACATGTAAAGAAGGAGATGAATCAAACATGGAAAAAGAAAGAAACAGATGGAAATAATGGAGCAAATGGAGTTGAGTTCACCCAATCCAATGGATAAGTTGATCATGGCATCTCAAACTAAGAAAGAAAGGTATATATGGAACTATATATTTAATTGTTATTTCATACATCAGTTCCTAACATGAAAGTTCCAAATTTCATATTTGCATAAATAAAGATGAATGAGAACATACTTGTGAAAGATCTAGTACAAAAGAGTCATTTATATAGTTAGTGTCAAACATCAATAAAATTATCTATGTTGACCAAGCATTACAACATGCACCAAGTACTTCAAAATTAAATTGGTGTATAGATCAAGTTAGATGGAAGAGATGGAGTTTTTTAGTAAAGACCTAGTTCAAAGTCGCCAATGTCAATCAAGATAGTTGGTTTCCACCTACTTGAGTAAAACAACATTAGCGGAGACCCTAAATTGACCAAAAGAAGGTATATATCAAAATTTGAAGATATTAATTCATACCTTGGATATAAATTTCAAGATCATAGAGAAAATTTGGTGCTTTGGAAATTAACAAATGGATTTAAGAGAGATTTGGAGAAAATTTGAGATGCGAAGGTTAATGAGTGAAGATTTGAGTTGTGTCGAGTAATTTGGAGGAAATAATTTTTTTCAAACCCTAAGAAAGAGAAGATGGGAACATCATCCACCACTAGAATGATCCAATAGAATAGTAAAATCCAACTGGTCAAGAGTGACACTTGTCCTCCATCAAAGTTTCATATTATTCCAAAAATTTCATTGAAAGGAGATTTAATGGGTGTGCTATCTTTGATACTATTGGCTCCTGATTTAACAGATTTGCAAATAACCAAGAAACTAGACAAATGGATCTAAGGCTAGCAACTTCCTATAACAGATACACTCAACTATAGTCTTGGGCCAACTATAAGGCATAACTCCTTCACTTCAAGCTCTACAAAACCTAGGTAGGTGAACCTCTTAAGATTTGACTATGTGACTAGTGCAATAAGCATAATCAGGATCTAGAATAGTAGATGAAACCCCTAAATCTTCTATACTTAACCAAGAATCACAAGCATGAAATAACTAAGAACATGATTTATGAAACTAGCAAGCTAAGTGTGGGTTAAACTTTGAATAAATTTCAGCATAAAAGGGAAAAGATGATTTAATATGTTGATAACATCAAGACCCATGTATGAGCAACAAAACCTAATGATCTTATCTTTGATCGGTGCCTTATTTATTGGGCAAATAAATGAATTACAACCATACATTTTCTATAAATCTCAGACATATTGCTACATCTAGATCCCTGATCTATCCTTCACCTTGTGAATAGACATCTGCTTCAGATTTGAATCTCATATTCAAAATATCCCATCATGAAATCTGCAAACCCTATGATAAACAAAAAGCAATTACATGGCTCTTTGTTCCATTAGCAAGACATTTTAACCACATACATTCCAAAAGGAAATGCAGCCTAATTTATGCTCTTGGTTCACAAATTAAAAAAGATGACATATCCATGAGCAGGAGACAAGATTCAGACTGAATTCAAAACCCTTTGCTGCACTTTATTTGTTTTCCTTGAAATCAAATACATGAAAGATGTACAAAAATGACTTAGAAATCACTTAAAAAACAAGAACTATCTACATAAAACATAAATTTTTGTTCAATACAAGAGGAAAATGTTGGGTGTCTGGCTTTCACAACCTGAGCAGAGCTCCTAGAACTGAGAATTGAAAACCAACCAACAACCTTTTCAGAGAAGAAGAAAGAATATGTATTAAGAGGGCAATCTCCGAATTGAATTTTCAATTAACATGTGTCCCTTTAGAATTCTCCATGTCTTTGCCATGAAAAGACTCTCTCTAATCTCTCTCCTCAATTTCTATAATAAAATCCCATCATTTGGCCTCCAAAAGAAAGAAATATCTCAGTGAAAAAAAAAATCTAATAATTGAACCCAAATATGTGCCAATTTATCAATTTAGAGCCAAAACAAAACAAAGCCTTAAAATAACTTGATACAAGAGTTACTGAATGTGTTTTAGTTTTTTTCCATTGAATTTTGCAATTGGCAACTCAAAGCACTTGATGAAACATACAAATCAATCAGAGAGACAAAACCTCCTATAGCATGTACTGGTGCCATTCTGTGCAAGAACCAACTTCATATTCAAAAAAATTAGTTTCTCCTAGTTTCGATGATATATAACATTGCTATATTCACCTCTCAAAAATCTCCTGAATATCATTTTGAAAATCATTCCCCCTGCATGGCTCTGGCTTATAGATCTTTTAAATTTTAAAGTTTCAAAAATTTAAAATAATCTAAATATAAATCTTTAGATTGCATGTCTTTTAAAATTTAAAACATTTGAACATGGATTTGATATAAACAAAATATTAAAATTTAATATTTCATTTTTTTTAAAAACCTTCTTTCTCACCGGGCCCACTAGGCACCACCCAGGCTGCCACATGGCAACCCCTGATAGGTTGGCTTCTTCCACATATTCACCCGTGTGGTGCCACATCATCACCATCTCTTCCCCTACCCATCGCCATGTTGTCACCACTTGTGCACCCGATCATCACCACATCAGCAAGGTCACTATGTCACCATGGTTAACGAGTGAACACTTTCGGTGTGCGAGATAGTGACATCCAAATGATTGGAACACATGTCACAATCTCCTCACCCAGATCCACATTAGCACCTTCGCATTTTGGTTCAAAATACTAAATTGACATCTGGCTGACATCATCCAGCCCCACACTGCATGCTTAAGGGGCTCACAAAAGCCCAAGTCCTTAATACATGTTATGTTCTATGTGTTGTTGTATTTAAAGGCTTGGAAAAACCCACTTACAATGAATGTAGAATTAAACAATTTCAACGCTTTCCCTTTTTTCATGCGTGGACCTTCATATTCACAGGGTCTTTGTGTTTTAGAAAAGTCATCAACCGTTTACTTTGGACTCAGCTTCACCAGTTGTGGAACTGTA
The DNA here is from genome assembly GCA_028749045.1 of Cupressus sempervirens. Taxonomy (NCBI): domain Eukaryota; kingdom Viridiplantae; phylum Streptophyta; class Pinopsida; order Cupressales; family Cupressaceae; genus Cupressus; species Cupressus sempervirens. Next base: position 477,612,192 of record CM053787.1, read on the forward strand.
TTGAGTCACCACAAATTCCCTATGCCACTATGAACCCTGGCATCCCTCTCAATACATGGACTAAATAAAACTGCACCTTTTAAAACATGGATTCCCTTGACTGCTTGTGCAGGATTTTATTTTTTCTACTATTGCCTTCTTCATGGGAGCTCCCTTTTTATATGCCTTTATTACTATGTGTTCTTCCTTTGATACCTTGGTGTCAGGTGTGGTTTTTCTTTTCACAAGCTGGTGTCTTGGACTCTATTTTTTCCATGCATGGAGTTCCTTCTCTTCTTCTTTTTTTGGTGTGAGGGCTTCCTTTAACAAGGCATGTCTTGCCTGTAGTTCAGCATGGACTCTTGTTATTAGTTGGGTTCTTTGAAACTGCCCTGCTTTTAAAACGTGATGGTCTCCTTATTTAAGCCATGGGCATCTTTGCAAGATTCCCTCTATTTGACTACACCATCTCTTTGCATGCATTGAGTGTGGGTTCATTTGCCTGCCGTAGAGCTTTATAACATCCTTCCCTTGAGGCTTTTCCTTTGAGTTGCCTTACGTACAACCTTTGCTCCCTTTGCATGGTAGCCTCATTTGAAACTATAGCTTCTCTTCTGCATGATACATGTCGCCTTCTTTTTCTACTATGGGTTCTTTGTTTCTTGGGTCTGTGGCTGGTGCTTTTCTTTCAAAGCATCAACAGGTCCCTTTTTTTATTTATGTGTGGGTCTTTGCCATTTTGACTGCTGGTTGCTTGTGATTTTCTTTGCTTGGCTTTAACATTGACTACCCACTTTAAATGAATGGATCTCCTTTGTTTTAAACTCCCCTTCACATTCAATCTTCCCCACTCCTTTATGATTGCATTTTCTTCCTATTTGATAGCTTCATTGGTTTTAGAACCAAGACCCACATTCTCCATTAAAGCTCTAGAAACATTTTGCACCCTGAATTATTCAAGGAGGGATGAACCTTTTAAAAAGATATCAATTGCTACACATATTCATCATCAACTATTCAAGCTCTTTCAGGAATTAATTAAGTAAATGTAGTGAAGTTGGCAATGCTCAGATTTTGTCAAGGGCTATTTCTACAAGATAATTCTCAAGAAGATTGGATAAATTTCACCAAATCTATAAAATAAGAGAAACTCTCATTGTTACCATAGACAAGAAGCATCTCTAAACCACAATGTTTGTCCTGTTCGAGAAAATTGACACAAATTCACTACATAGAATCGACAACATGCTGCCCATGAGGCCTATCAATGAGTGTGACAGTATTCTTTAGCCGAGCTAATAGATTTGTCAAACTGTATCTAGTTTTACCATGCCTCTTGTTGTTTACCTTCCTTATAATAGTTGTTAATCAGTTTTGGGCAACAATTTAGATACCTCTCACATGTAGTCAAACCATTTTTCCATGTTTGACAAAGAATCTTCTTGGTTTTCATTTCATTCACATGCTTTGACTCGCTCTTCTTGATGGAATCAGTCAAGCCCCAAAGTGGGTTCGACTAAAAAAAAATTTGTTTCTGAATGACTGAATCCTCAAACTAGCCTATTAACCTTTTAATATCCATTCAGATTGATTTTGATCATTAGTTGATCATTAAAATCTCATTTTATCATTTTCTGCAAACTATCACTTTTGTGCCAGGAGGTTTGTTGACTGGCCTCAAAAATTGACCCAAACATCTGACTAGGCTTTGAAACTCTAGTTCTTTGTTCTCTCTAACACATTCAATAGGCATGCCAAATCTTGTCACATGACAACATTGGGGTCAAAAGATATCGACCTCCAAACATGCCTACTTAAAATCACCTGTAGCTAAACATATCAAAAAGATGGAAATTGAATTTGGTTTTGGCTTTGAAAATTAGGCAAATAGGCACTTGAGGTTCTAAAAACTGGGGCATTGATACTTTGTCATGAGGAGAGTATACTTTTGTGATTTGAGCTCATGATGAATAACAAGACACAAATGGCGAGAGGTCAAAGTAGGCTACTTGGAATTTTGCAGATTGGGAACACTGATAGAAAGTGATTTTTGCAAATGGAATTGACCTGGAAAGTGTGCAAATGGATTCATCATGACTTAAAAAATGACACACTTAAGGTATTTTTGGAGGACAATACATTGGTACAATTCATTCAATCTCACCAATCACAAATTTTGAGATATAACATCCCGAACAGGGGTACCGATTAATCTGCAAATGCTGACACCAATAAAACTTTAGAAATTGCATTTGGAATCGTGTTTGAAAACTAATCAAACTGATTTGTCATAAGATAAAACTTGAAACATCACAGGTCTCTGACATCTACACAATGCAAAAGGAAATTTAGCATTTCAGTCAACTGGTCAAAAGTTATAGCTCCTCAAACAGGGCTTCCCAGAATTTTGAACATTTTGCATCAGCATGACAACAGTAAACTACCAACTGTGAGGGATTCAAAACCTAGTCAAAATGATTTGAAATGACTCAAAATATGAAACATAGGTTCTTGGGTATGGACACTAGACACTCCCAAAGTGGCAAGTCACAAAAACATTTCTCGGTACGAGATATTCACTTGCAAACATAGCCTCCTATCACTGTTTGACACTTGGGTGAAAAATGCAGAATTGACATTTGCTCAAATCAGGACTTCGCCAAATGACTTGGAACGACAATTTATCATTATAGAACACATGGATAAGCTAGATGAAGGGTGTTAGAAACATAAAACACCACTTAGGCCTCAGAGGTACAGTTAGGTACACCTAGGTACATATGCATTTATGGGGCTTGATTTGACTCAAAACCACAAATGGATGCTCAAAATGAGAATCCAATTTTGAGCACCAACAGATACCACTAAAAGTTATTATGATTTATAATGTAAGGAGATGTTATATGTGTAAGATTAGAGAATTAGGAGATTATGAAATTTGGGAAGCATATGAGAAGTTAAGTAAAGAAGGAATCTTGAAGGATGAATTCAACATTGTTGAAAGGAAAAGGGTTAACTTGTGCCCTGAAGTTCCTATGGAATTTCAAGATTGAATGGATAAAAATTATTCTAAGTAGGATCTATGATATGAAGTTTTGGTTACATAATAGACCCATAGAGATCACAAAGAAAATAATTAACAACAATATAGGCTATCCAACCTAGACAAGAAGAAAACCATGTGATGCCTGGGTCAAGAGGAAATTGAGGCAAACACAAGTGCTGAGTGGAATGGACTAGGTTTTTCCATTACAAACATATCTGATTTGTTAATCAAATTTGTAGTGCAAAATATAGCTCATATATTTTACTAATCACGTAGACTGAACAATGTGTCATGTATGAAAGTGGATCAAGCATGGAAAATAGTGATGAAAGATCATGAATGTGATCTTGTTGAGCTTCAAAGGCTACAATTGGTAGAAAAATTGCCATCCATCAAAAAAGAAAAGAATTCAATGTGCAAGTTTGGATCCCTCATTATGTGTATTTTCTTTTATATACAAAAAAAATTTCCTAGTATTGGAAACATTGTTTGGGAACAAAAGAAACTAGTGACAAAATAAATAAGAAAATACATTACTCAATTGGGAGCAAATATTGAGAATGGCATGCATATTTATTGTGAGGAAATCAAGCATAGAGCCAAAGTTGAGGAGGCTATGATAGATATGATTGCAAATCATAAGTTAGCTCCAAGTGAAATTGAGAAGAAAATACATATATAGTTGTATGGTATACTAGAAAGAAGGTGGCAATGGGAAGAAGAAGAAAGGAAAAAGATAAGAACTGGCACTTTAGTCAGAGTTATGCCAGATCTATCTCAAGATCAGATGGAAACATTTTTGGAGAGATATAGGAGAATTATTTTTCTTAAGTATAAAATGTTTATGATATTACAAAATAATATAGAAGTTGTAGCACAAAAAGATGAATTGCTTTGGAAAAGCATTTTTGGGTTTTCCACTAAAGCAACAGATATAGAGAAAGGAACTAAGATAGTGACCATCAAAGATGATCACAGTAGTGGAGAAAGTTTAGATGTGTTGAGACCATAAGGAAACATGTCCCTAGTACATTTCAATACCCCTGACACTCCAGAATCTAAGCAATCAAGGGTCAAAGCTAAAGAGGTAGAAATAATGATGAAGGAAAAAAGTGTACATAGTCAAACTGTGTTAGCACCTCACATTGGGGTAAATAAAGAGGTGAGTAGAGCTAAGTTGAGTGCAACCATTTTTGTCTTGAGAAATAATGCACCAACAAGACTAAGTGGTGAAACCCTCTCACCAACTCACAAAGAAGTGCTGAGCAATAACACTCCACCAAGAAAAGGTAAATCAATAAAGGACACCTCAATAGGTATTGAAGTTAGTCTAGATGAAATAATTAAAATGCCATAGTTAAATTTGTAAAATATTATATTGGAGAAGAAAATTTTGTTACAAGAAATTTTGGAGAAGAAGAAAAAGAAAGAAGTGCTAAGAAGAGAGCTCAAACAAAAATAGGTATTATGTGATGTTAAAAACATTTTTTGTTGACATATTTGATATTCAAGTTTTTGATGGAAAGGCCCAAATTATTACCCAGGTTGTAAATATAGTTGAACAAGTAATTATTGGTGATATTAATTCTAATGAAAAATTAATGGATTCGTTAGCAAGAAAATTTGAGAATAAGGTGGTCGATAAAGTTTCCATAACAATTGTCGAGCAGAAAGTTCAACATGTATAGAATATGATAGAACTTTTATAGAGAGTACAACATTTTTTCAAATGTGCCAAGATTTAAAAATGACATCCATTTAGAAATACAATAGATTCATGCTTAGATGCAGAGATCCAACAATATTATTTCACAATCAGAAAATTCGAGTATGGAACACTACAGTAAGTTATTGAATTCTCAAGGCACATTGTTGAGCTTCAGGTAGCAAATAGAAACATGAAATCTAAATTGATCTATATTTAAGAAATGTTAATACCTCATTTGGAGGTCACACAAAGGGAAATGTAATCATCCTAGGATCATATCAAAGAAGATCACAATCTTTTAGTGGATGATAGCTTAATTAACTTAATAGCATGGATACAGTCACAAAATCACATTTTGGAGGGACCAAGAACCACATGGGATCGTGCACTTTCTATGATCACCCAAGTTCATCGAAAATTCATTGATAAATATGGTTTTCTTCCACCCATTCAACCCCAACAATCATTACATAAGTGTCAAAAATAATGGGGAATGATTAGTGTCATGTAGAGAAAGTAGTTAAGGAGGAGTACTTGACATATGAATGGGAAATAAAGTTTAGAGTAAAGAAGGTACATAGGGTATGAGTCACAATTTTGAAGTTTTACATTGTACCATGTCATAAGACTTAGGGGAGTACTCATATATGATTATATTTATAACAGTTTAATCATGACAACGTATTTTTTCCACTAATGTCAAAGGGGGAGATTGTTGGTATCTCTAACTATTATTATCTATTAGTGTCAAAAACATACTCATTTACTAGGTAGAGTCAGATGGTCATCACTAAAACCAAGCTACTCTATATTAGTCTAAGTTATGTACATAAGTATGTACATACTGAGATCTATAGGATCTAAGAAAGTATGTGGATGCTGAGTACTTCTATATAAGATGAGTTCAACACTTACCGAGCAGTTCAAGCATGTAAGCATTGAGTTACATAGTAAGTGTCAAGTATAGTATAGACCAAGCATCAACAACAATGTCTATTATTAGAGACAATAAGTGTTGAGTAATGCAAATCTTATATATTAGTTAGAAATGATACAAACTTTGAGGTGAACCATTTTCAATCTAGCATGGAAGGAACATCTAATATTTATAAAGGTTTTTATAGAGAGTTTTATACATTTATGACATGGATCACAAATCCCTATGTTTTTTGATCAATGATTCAAACGAAGAGGAAAAATATGAAAGCATCTAGAAAACTCTTTATGAAACTCTTTAAATAGAGAATATTTAACCTAACTGATATGATGATGACAAAAGAGATGCAAATAGTGTGACAAACAAGGAGTAATATGTGAATGGTGAAGTGAATGATCAATATCAAATCAAAAGATAAGTGGAAATGTTTTGTTGTCTCTTAGAAAAGCAAGTAACATAATCAGTGTAGTGAAGGGGAAGAAATTATTTATCATATCAAAAGAGAGCATTAATTTTCAAAGAGAAGACTCAAAATCAGCTTACAAAGAAAACCCAAATTCAAGTACTAAATCAGTTCTAGTCAACTTGAATCAGGGTAAATCTCTTAACAAAGTGATCTTAACAAATCTCTATAAATCTGCTAACATATTCCTTACTTTATTGTAAGTGTTAAATCCTTTAACAAGGTGAGACCTAACAATCTCAAAATATTTTAATCAGGTAGACCATCATAGGCTAGATCATCTATTATGGTCATACATTATAACCATAACAAGTCAACTTTATTACTATAGTAGTGAAGATTTGTGGATATCATCTTCACCCAAGTTTTATCTTCACCTTGGAATTTTTTGGATAACAAATATTGTGTTATATGTTTGTTTTCATTCTTGTGATAGATTAGATATACATGTTACAACAAGTTTACTTTTACAATTTTTGCGTGCATAAGATAATTGGTGAATGTGTGAATGGAGTGATGAAAAGTTAAAGTGTTTAGGATTATGATTCACCCCACCCCCCGCCCCCCCTTTCGTCCTGCTCAGTATCTTGTTATCCTATTTATACTTCTATCAATAAATAATCATCTACCATATTTTTTTCCATTCAGATTAACTCTTCTTTTACATTTATTCTCATCTCACTTAAAGGAAAATGGAAATTTCACATGTAAATATTGGAATAACAAATTGTAGAAATACCATGTTAGTAATGTGCAATTAGCTGGAAGTTTTCTCTAGTTAGTTGCCCTTTTCATAGTCTCTGCAATTGTAGATGACTTTAACATGAGACAATTTCTATCTCATTATCCTATTAAGCTCAATTCAATCTAATTATTTTATATAAATACATGAGATGATTAAGTCATTAGATATAGGACTTTTACTCAGGGAAATGATTATAGTCAATCGTAAAGAATAAGATATGAAAATAAATTGGCAAACCTTTGTGGAGTATATTAACAAGAAATTGTAGAAACCTTACTAAATTGATATACAAATAAACACATAACAACAAGAAAACCAAAATCATATAAAAACATAATTTTTACCTTGTACTTTCTAACATGTAGATACCAAAAAAATTCTTTATTTGGTGACGTAAAATGGCATTTATCAAGATGAAATCTAGACCAAAAAACTTGTTCCAATTTTCTAGATAACATTTTTTATTCTTGTAAGCTTCATTATTTAGAAACATATATGCACCCCATCAGTTTATAGTTGTTACAATGGATTCTGCCTCTATTTGGACTAGAGTTCCAAAGATTCTTCCTTCTTTCAAAATTTAATGTAGAAATTAGTGATTTATTCCAAAATTTGGAATGATGATCACATCGCATGCATCCAACCCAAAGCTCTCTAAATATAGATTAAAAAATAGTAATGCATGTCTCATGCTTAAGTTGAACATACCTATCTTGTTTACTATTTCAAACATGAACCTCAAGATTATGTGGTATATATATATATTTTTGTGAAATAACAACAAACTACATTGATAATTTCTAGAAAAAGAGTTTTATCATTTTACCCTAGGAGATCATTCGTAATCCTAGTATATATCTTAAGCTTCAATTATAATTGTCATTAGACCTTACACCTAATTATTGAAAATAGATATTTACCAATAGAAATTTATAATATTTTATTTTATCTTCATTTTTTTCCGTGAGGTGAATCGAAAATGGAAAAACTTAGTGTTAGTTCTATTATTGATTAAATCTTCTAAAACTCAGATGTAGTCTACTATTGTCCCCATTATTTCTTTCTCAATGAAGAACTGTAATGATAAGGAAAGAAAAATCTCTTAAAAATACTTCAGCATGGTCAAATTTCTTACCAATTGACACATAAATTTAAGGTAAAGACTAAAAAAGGGTAAGATGAAAATTTATCCTAAAATTTTAAACCATTTTTAGGGTCATAAAATAGGGGAGAATGTATATACAAGAATAAAAATAGCGAGTAAGTCCCTAATAGGAAATGGTTATGCATTGTGAAATGTCAAAGAAATTAACAAATAGAACAATAATAATTAAGTTCTAAGTTGTGCAATAGATGTCTAATTGAGATTCCAACCTAAAAATAATTTGTTGCAATAATTAGAAGACTGATATGAGGCACAATAATTCAAAATGTTTAAAATAATACTTCCATTTTTTTCACAATGTACTGAATACTACATCTTAGTAACATTGATGGAATAGTTTCTATAGGACACTGGAAAAATACTTTTGAAATATAAATGAATATTTTTACCTAAAGCTTACCAAACTAAAAGAGAACAATTTCTTTGATAAATTAGGGGCATAAGCCTAGAGATGGAGTTAAATTTTTTACAGCCAATTCCACATTCTCTCAAGAGGTGAGATGAGGTCTCCATCATTTTACTACTGACCTAAAGTGAAAGATCAACTACCTATTCTTTAGTAATGTCCTTATATTCTAGCTTGAGCATGGACTACACAGTCCATTGTTGGCTCCAATGATGGCAACCTTCTGTCGTAGTTTCCACTTGACTAGCGAGGCTCGACGATAGATTTCTCTATACTTCACAATAAAGAAAGTATTGAGAATCTATTACAAGATTATATAGATTATATAGAATATTTCAAGAAATAACTAGGTAGTATTGTTTTTAGATATAAGTCCATGCAGAAGATAACGTGAGCTCCATATTGAGCTTTCAAGGTTACTAAAAGAATATGAGTATTGGGAATTTATTTGAAAATGTCTTCACCTTTTTTTCCTATAAATATTACTCCAAAATGTGTGCTAAACTATTGACCTCCCAATATGCAGTCAACCCATAACCACCAAGTTTTCCCTTTTTAACTACTATGGCTCTCAAATGTATGCCCTAGAGGGACAAGTGAATAGTAATAGCAATACTGCAACCTACAAAATTAATGACAAAAATCTCAAAGGCTTTGAACCATGTAGGATTATGTAAATGAAAACAAATAATATAACACAAATTGAAACTTAGCTTTGTCATGACCTAAAAAACAATATTTTACAATAAACATAACAAAATTTTCCAAAAACTCATTAGAATTAATAAAAAAATAGAATTGATAAATCTATCGAATTCATTGTGCATGACCATGGGAAAATTATAGATCTAAACAACTAACATCATGATAGGAAAGCCTCACCATCCTAGACGTAAAAGGAATACAACATGTTGATGGAACTAGGTTTATATGCAATTACCCACTTTGTGATACCACAAATCTAGAGGATCCCCCTAAGATTATACAGAGCCAATATACATCATGGGGAGAAAACAAATAGGCAAGGCCTTCCAAATACCTTTTCTTAGAGTCCATGAAGATTACAAAATTTATAGCAACCACATTAAATTTATTTTGAGCATTTTTTCATTATGAAGGTAAAAACTTTGAAACCGAATGAATTTTTTAAACTAGAAAAAAAGAGAAATGAAGTTGATAAGTGATACATTAATATTTATAACAAGAAATAAAACAAATTTTGTTGAGTAATTAGAAAGCCATACTTGTTAACCTAAAGTTGAAAACCTAAGTGAAGTTGAAAGTTTCCTCCAAAATGGGGATGACTTGCCATAATAGGGAAAGCCATGATTTACAACTCCATTCTCAACAACCTATATAGTAGCTATGACAAGAAGGGCATGTATTAGCCACACAGAAATCAATCTATATAAAATAGGTTTGATGCTTGCCACTAAATACATAAACTATTTTTGATGAATTAATTTATTTTAAAGAAAAAAAATACTACTGAGAAAGTAGATGCCCACTAATGGAAATAATTTAAATTTGGACTAGGAAATAATTTTTAGTAGGAAATTGCAAACAAGATTTTTTTTACATAGATTTCTAGTTTTCCCATCTCCCAAGACATGAAATAACCCTAAAGTTGGGTGAAAACATAAGTCACTTCCTAGGCGATAGGGACTTGTTGGTGTTTTAAAATGAACTAAAACTACTAAGCAACAAAATGCTTAATACCAAGATGACAGTACTCATACAATCTAAAGACTAGCCAATTCTTGTTAACAATTGCATGGGCAAAGCATTTGGGCCCAACTTCAACAAAACCAAGGGTGGTTTTCTACACTTCTGGCTTTGCAAAATGAGGGTGGGTATACCCAAAGATGATTCAAGACTGGGAAAACTATATGAGGATTATTTCTAGTTTCATTCTGATTCTCATCTCAAATCCTCAAATACATACACAATTCATGATAACTTGATAAACACATCCCATATAATAGATATGGCCAAAAATTCTTCTATAGATCTGAAAGTGCTCTTAGCAAAAGTGGCTAATTGAAGCTAAAATATTCCATGCAGAAAAGTACTTGCAAACTTTTAGGACCTATAGGAAACAAAAGTAAAATTGATTTAATTCTTCATTTTTGACAACCATTTGTGACATATTACTTTTTTAGCTAGATCAAATTTGATCAGTGCCTAATCCATTGTGGCATAGAGTCTATTACAAATTTCTAGATCTAATTTGTTGCCTTACAACATATTTTATTAGCAATTCTTATCAGAATTTATCATTCAAAACCTTTTCCACTACTACAGCAACCTTCTCACATTCACCAAAGCTTTTACTTAATCCATTGAATTAACAGCAGTGATAAACAGATATACAACCTAACTGGATTGCATTTAATTGCACATCCTTTACTCATACAACATCAAGATAACCAAGTAATCAAAAGGAGACAAAGTTTAGAAAGAACTGATATGGGGATAGTTCAAAATTTGTATTCATTTTCCTTGAAAATTGTATACAATTTACAATAGACTCAGAATGACCTTAAGAAAGAAACACACATCATTTTGTATTCATGTATTCTTAGAGAAATGATCGAGAAAATACATCACAAACTTTCTTTCAAAACATTGGACCAAAGACAGACTAAGCATATCACTTAGAAAAATAGAATTCAGACCCTTTTTCTAGCCCTAAAATCTCACTTATATAGTGTGAGATGCAACAAGCTTCAGGCTAAGAGAAAATGACAGGTGTCCTTTACAAGGAATATTTGCATATACCTGTCACAAAATGACAAAAATGTTGGTAACAGAAGATATCTAAATCAAAATATTCTTTTAGGTGGGTCAGCTTCTATTACATGCTCTGATGTTGCTAAATTGGTTGCTATTCTGATCCTTCCTCGTATAGACTAGCCAAATTAACCAACGATGAAGTTTGTTCTAATGATGGCACATCAACCTCCACCTGTGGGCTTCCACCATTGTTATCTTGTATGGTGGGTGTAATTTTTACCTTTTCCCTTTCTTTAGTTTTATCGGCATCCTGTGGTCCCGAGTCTGCAACTGAAGGTAATAGATTATCCTTGTCTTCTTCTTCCAATTGGGTCTGATTAGTGACAAGGTCAATGATTTGGATCTCCTCACCTTGCACTTCATCACTACCATTTTCATCTTCATCAAACTATTCACCAGGAGCCATGTCTGCCATCCACTTGTCAAATAATGTGTCATCTGGCCGACTGAACTGTAAAATATCCCTCTGTCTTTTTAGCACATATTCAGCATCATTATTAATGGTAACAAATTCTTGTTTTAAAGAATCAAAGAATATTTGGGCCTTCACCATTTCTTTTGTTGTGGTGGCCCACCATGCATGCCCTAATTCATTAATGACTTGATTCATTCTTAAATAGAATAAATCATCAAGTTCCTTTGCCCATTCATCTTTTCTTTTCAAATTATTCTTTTTATCTAGGTCATGAGGAAACAAATTGAATTTCTGTCTCTTGTACTTTTTCAAGTAGCCTACTACTACTTTTTGTAAATGAATCCTTTTATTATCAAAGTCAACAAGATCAGAAACAATATCAAATGTTTTTTCAATTTGATCAAAAGAATCATCTATAATAGAGAAACACAAAAATGTTATTTATTTCTCCCTTCTTACCCATTTATTCACAATAGGCATTAGAGCCTCATCATTAGCTTTCAAATCCTCCTAGATACTGATCACCTTGGCCAACTGATCATAAATTAGCAGCCATTCAAATTTGTCCCCCAAATATGTGAGAGCTTTTCTTAGTTTATCTTCATATTTGGATTCCAATTCTACATGTAAGGCCCACAGTTTGCCTTTTTCTTCTTCAAAATCCTCAACAGTGTAGTATTGTGGCTTTTGGGGTGTATCTGGTATTTCTATAAGGGGGGTGGATTTGAAAGGTTCAACTGGGGGGTGAGGGTATGTTATTTATGGCCTAGTGGTCCTTCCCAATAGCTTGTTCTCAAGATCAATTCTCTTTTTTACCTCTTTATTATAAGCATCCACCACTATTTCATACTTGCTCTGCAGATTAGTCATTTCTTTTGTATATGAGCAATGTTAGTATGCTAATAGAAACCAAATTTAAATAAAGCTTCTACAAACTAAACAAAATTCATAAACTTCAAGATAGACTAAGATGAGCTCTCAATTAAGAATATGAGCGATTAATGGGCTCTCTCAATAAGAAGCTCTCCTGTTGAGTGGCTTTGTCTAAATAGATAGGATGTATGCTCAAACTTATGCTTCAAAAAGAGCTTCAAATGGAGTTGGAATTTGGGTGTGAGTGTATGGTTTTGATGTAAAATGGCTTCTTAAAATGGCATTATGACTTTACTTCATGTATTGTGTTAAAATGGCTTGGGAGAGGATTCCTTAAATAGGCAAAGGGCTTGAGGGATCAAGGGCTAGGATGCAAGGATGGGAAAAAGCTTATGGAAGGCTCAAATTGCATGAGAGGAAAGCACATGGATTGTGCTTCCTTACAGCCAATCAGGGAGTGACACATGTCACAAGGTGAGAGGATGGAGGAAAGGGGAAGGATGAGTCAACAAAGGAGGCTCAAGGGATAAAATCTTCATAAAGACCCTCATAATGGCTTGTAAGAGCAATAAAAGGGCTTGGAAGACTCATTTATGGCCTAGTGGGCTTCATAAAGTTTTATGGTTGGGATATTTTGAGGGAGATGAGAGGAATTTTGACTTGGGCTTGATTAAGAAGATTTTAAGCTTTCTTAGGCTTGTGCAAATGATTAGAGGATGGATTAGGATGGTTTAGGATTAGCTTAGGGATAGGCAAGTGGATGGCATTTAATGAGGGTGGGTGAAGGAGGAGATATTTGTTAACTTTGGCTTGGGTTAGTAAGTCTTAACCCATGTTTAGAGAATGTGACAAGGTTAGGAGGGGATTAGGATTAGGTTTAAAGACATCTTCTAGAAGAGTCTAGACTTTGGATGAGGATAAAGACTTTCTATAATAGTCTAGAACTTCCTAGGATGAGGATGAAGACCTTCTAGAAGAGTCTAGAACTTCTTAGGATGAGGATAAATTAGATTTTTAGGAAATAAATAAAGTTTTATTTATTTCAAGAGTTTGGGTTGAGGAAATATTTATTAAAACATTTTTTAATAAACATGAGGATTAATATTTAATCTTAATTAAATATTTTGAGTTGGGATTAGGGGTAGGAAATGATGAGATTAGCCTTTAATCAAAATTAAAGAAGGATTAGAAGATTTTGGAAGAGGTTAGTGGTCTTAAGGAAATTGGCCAAGTTTTGGGCAAAAAATAAATTTTTTATTTATTTTGGATTTTTTGGTCAATTTATTAATTAAATAATTAATAAATAAGGAAATAATGTTTAAATAAGATTTAAACATTTTTGGGAGGGATTCCTTAATTAAATATTTTTAATTAAGATAAAGGGATCTATTGGCATAAAAATAAATAAATAAATTAATTAATAAATGATGATGTCATCAGGAATTTTTTAGAAAATAAAAATACTTTATTTTCTAAAGGTTTTTAGGTGTCTACACCTTTTCTTCCTTTTCTACAGTAGCCAAAGCAAATTCAGAATAATCCACATTCATGTGGGCTACCTGTACATGTGAAGTATCAGCAACTCTCCTCACAATGATACTCTCTGTTAGTCATGAATCATCAGCCTATGATGGAGTAGTCCTAGGTCCTCTTCTTAATGACCACATAACAAGAGAAGCTTGGTCATTACTGAATGTTGTTTCCAAGAATTCCTTTTTATCTGGATCTTTGTAATCCTAAATTATTTGACAGAGAATTAAAAATTAAGCCATCAGCAATGTCCCAATTGGGCAATAATTAAATATTTGCAGCTTTTACCATCTGTCTCCCCTCTTTAGTGGTTATATTCTGGAACTCTTGTATCATTTGTTCCTTTATTTGATTCTAAATGGAGGCGTCATCCATTTTTGGATCCTCTGCTTTCATATTCCTACATCTTTCCTAAAAAATGTGCATGTTTTCCCTCCACGCAAACTGATGGAAAGCCCTAGATTTTACAAAATGTTATCAGACAAAAAATTTTGACTGGCTTGTTCCAAAATAGGTTCTAATTCCCTTCCCCTAAAATCTACTATAGTTAATTCAAAAATTGGCACATGAGGCTCCTGGGGATTCCCTCCATCAATTTCTGCCTGGGTAACAAAAACTCCACCTTGTGATCCAGTTTGTTCAATTTTCTCATTAGTAAGCTACTCCTCCTCAATTCTCATAAGAGTTTGAAAAGGTGATTAACCTTCATCATGTGATTCCTCTTCCCTTATTATTTTTCTTCTCTTGGGAGAGGGTTTAGGGGGCCTTTCTTCAGAAGAAGCACTAGTAGATTCAATTATCTACTTTTCTTTATTTATAGCGGGCCTTTGATCCTGAATGACAGTATATCCTATCCTCTTTTGCACAACCAGTGGGCCTGCCCCTATGCTGGGAGTGAAACCCAATTTCCTCATTACTTCCCTAGCTTTATCTAGAAAAGAATCAATGAAATGTTGCTTCTTCTCATTCATTATCTCCATTATTTTAGGGAATGTATTCATAAGTTTATTTATCATATTTGCAGTAGTTACAACATTATCAAGAGGGTTGTAATCTTTGTCAAAAAAATTAATAAAATCCAAAACTTTTGAAAAAACCCTCCACTTTTCTTTCTTTGTTTCTTGCTCCTGCAGAGAGTACTCATTCCTTATTACATCTTCAAGGAAATAAAATTCATGCTTAACTGGACGAAGCTTGATCCTATGTCTAAGAGCTGAATTAAAGAAACCTCCAGGATCACAAAAATGAGGGTGAGATACTACCATTTTATACTACTCCAAAAATTTCTAGAGAAAGACCCACCCTTCCTTAGTGATTACAAACTAGTGAGCTATAGTGAAAATAGGAAAAATTGATCCTGTTCCCCTTTTGTGCAAAAAGGTCTCCTCGACTCCTCCCAACTGGCACAAAAATTCAGCTACTCCTACCTTTAAAGGCACCTGATAAGGTAGTATATGGGGTGTTCCTTTGAATCCATAAACTCTAATGATAGTTGAGACTGGATATGGGATGATATCTCCCCAATTATGTGAAACTTTTAGATTGTGGGGTTCATCCATAGGTCTGACAAGACGCATTAGTGCCTTAGGAATTCTGGGCTTGTCACTCAATAAGAGGAATCTTAACTTGGAAGCAAAGTATCTGTCAAATCTAACAAAACTAGCATTTTCTGCTTCCCAAGTCATATCTACACTCCATAATTGAACTGGCAATGCTTCCCCCTCTTGATCTCTATTTAGAACCATTTCCTTAAAAAATTATGTACCCCCTTTAAACAAAAACATGTGCATCAATAGGGAATATTGGCCCCAAACCTTCTGCACTTTTCCCTTTGCAATCCCCACCAATCCAATGTGAATTTCATTAACCAGGTATGAAACAAAATAAAAAATTATCTCTACACCGAAAATGGAGATTTGAGTGATCATATAAATGAAGCTCACAGGGATAAAATCTTCTTCATCCTCTCTAAAAATTCTACACAGGGTTCTGTATATATCTATTGCCTTGGCATTGAAACATGATTTCTTGAAAGGTTCTTTAGATGATGACATTATTTCTAGTAGGTTTCTAATTCTGCCTATGTGGGCCTTCAGTGCACCTTGTCTAACTACATCCTTTTTTGACATATACTCTTTTTCTAACTCTGTCAAATCAATGGGCACATGATACCTAGTGAGAGGTCCCAAGCGAAAAACTTCCCTAATCTCTTCTGGGCTGATGGTGATTAAAATTTCACCATCTACTATTCTCACTACCCTTGTGTCTTGATCATAATTATTTGCCACGGCCTCAAGGAGGTCATAATCCATGAATACACTGGGAAGAACTAGCTTTCCTAGGTTGAAATTCCATATATTGGCATGTGGGGCATACAATTTTATTTTTGCAAACCATTTCTTGAACAAATTCAAACAACTTTGTGAAGTTTGAGCATCCTAGACCCAATTACCCTTATGATACAATCCATCAGCAACTTTTGGTTCTTAAGAGATGCTTCTCTTTTGGAATCTGTTAGTCCTACCAACTCATCCATCCTTTATTGCATTTCATCTATAGTATCTTCATCATAGAATTGAATGTAATTGTAAAGTCCTATCAAGTTATTTTGAGGCATTCATGCTTGAATTCCATACACTATATCAAATGGAGCTACACCAATGGCTTTCTTCACAGTTATCTTGTTAGCCCATATTGCTAACTGTAACTTGGAATCCCATGACTTCTTGTTGTCATCCAAGGTTCTTTTAATGACTTTTAACAGGCTTTTATTGGTGGAGTCAGCTTGTCCATTCCCTTGTGGATGATAAGGAGAAGATGATGACCTTGTTATTCCATATTTATCACAAAATTTAATGAACTCCTCAGACCTAAAGCACATTGCATTGTCTGTTACAATTTTTTGAGGGCAACCAAATCTGGAGATAATATTATTTAGTAGAAAGTTATTGACAGCTTTACTTGTTGCATTTCTTGTGGGGATAGCCTCTACCCATTTTGTAAAGTAATCAGTAGCCACTAGTATCCAAGAATAGCTAGTGCTTGACTTGGGGAAAATCTCTCCTATGAAATCCAGACCCCACTGTTGAAAGGGTGCTTGAACCTCCATTGGCTTCAATGGAGTATTACCTAAGAACTTCAGTTTTCCAGAAAACCACTAATAAGGGTCACATTTCCTAATCATAATTTGAGCATCCTTGAAAAGGGAAGGCCGCCAAAATCTAGCCCTCATTACTTTATGTGCAGTAGTTTTGGCCATATAGTGTCCCACACACACTCCAGCATGCATTGCCTTCAAAACCTCTTTTGCCTTTTCTTGATCAACACATTTCAACAATACTCCCTCAAAATTTCTCCACCATATATTTCCTTGGACAATTATATACATGATGGCTTGCAATTTAGTACTCCTCTTTTCATTTTTCAAAAAAATGGGGAGGAGCTTCCATGTGTTGCAGGTAATATATAACATTGGTGTACCAATCACACTGATCCATGTCACATAAATCAGCTCTGAGATCATCACTTACCAAATTTGTCTTATTAGCCTCTAGATTAGATTCAGCCATGAGTTTAGCCAAATATTCACCCCTTACCAACTTAGTTATCTATATTTCAATATTGAATTCCTGGATCCTGTTGATCCATCTACACCTTTTGCCTGATACTTCCTATTGAGAAAATATATCCTTGATTGCAGCATTAGGAACAAAAGAAATAATAGTAGCACCTACTAGGTAACATCTAATTTTTTTTATAGTGTTTACTAAAGTATATGCTTGTTTTTCATTTATTTCATACTTCAATTCAGCAGGCTGCAGTGACTTACTGAAAAAGGCAATGGGCTGCTCATATCCTTCTTGATTTTTTTGCAATAAAATTGCAGCTACAGTGTGAAAGGATGCAAAGGAAAAAATATGCATAGGCTTTGTGTAATCTGGAGTTCTTAGTACTGGAGCATTTTTTATTGCAGTTTTAATATCCTGGAATGCTTGTGAAGGCTCACCATTCTAATCTATAGTGGCTCTCTTCTTGAGCATCTTTGAGATAGGTCTACTGATTTCAACAAAATTGGTAACAAACCTTCTAAGAAAATTGAGTTGGCCAAAGAAGGATTGAATTACTTTAACATTTTTTGGCTTGGGGACTTTATCAATAGATGCTACACTCTCAGGGTCTATTTTCACCCCATCTTTAGACACTATATGTCCTAGTAATTTACCTTCTGTCGCCCCAAATGTGCATTTCTTTGGGTTCAAGGATACTCCATATTCCAGAGATTTGATAAAGATTTTTTCCAAATGTTTGCAGTGATCCTCAGCCTTCTTAGAATATGTTATAAGATCATCTTGGTATACAACCATAAATTTATCAATATAATCATGAAATGCCACATCCATGGCTCTTTGGAAAGTAGCTCCTACATTAATCAGGCCAAATGGCATCCTTACATATGCATATGTTCCCCATGGGGTTGTGAAGGCTGTCTTGAACTATTCACTTTCCTGATTCATTTATTTGGATTGCTATAGCTTTCCCTTTCCCTTTATCTAGAGCTTTTTTAGTGGGCTCTACAGGGTCCACTTGAATAGGTTTATAGGCTTGGACTTGAGCAATAACCGGCTCTTGCTTTTGATTTAGGCATTTTTCTTATTCTTGAACTTTAGCTCTCAGATTGTCTACATCTCCAAATACATTAGTATGGAGAGTTGTGGTATTTTCTTCTAACTTTTTATTCTGCTCCTTCAAAGTAGCCATCCTTCTCAGCAAAGCATCCCTTTCTATTATGGCATCCAAGGTGGCTTGATCCTTCTCCTTTTCAAGAAGAATGCATTTAGCTTCTTTCTCAGCAATCCATTTCTTCAAAACTCCTATCTCAGAATGCACCTCTTTAGGATCTATAGAAGTAGCTTCTGAACCAACAGGATCATCCAGATCTATAAGATTTGGCTCTACATATGGGGCTACTCTGGGATTAAAAGGATTATCAAATGAACTCCTAAATCCTAGCCTATAGTTCATATCTGCTACAAGATCTAGCCTTGATGAAGCAATTCCTACCATGGACACATCTTTGTCCTGAAAGACTCTCTCATCGGGTAATGGGGTACTAAAAATGCCTCCTAAGAGTCTTGTAGTTTCAGATTTAGAACTAAGTGAAGAAGATTCTCTTCCTAATACTAGTTGATACTGGGAATTAATGAATGCATTGCCTCTAGGTTTCTAGGTGGGATTTGGATCTATCTTTTTCTTATTTTGGCTCTTCCTACCACCTTGGGGTAGATCAGTATACATTGATACATCAGGATTGGCTCTCATATAAGCTCTTGTGTTCTTTCTCTTGTCAGCCATATTCACCTTTTGTTAAAATAAGCACTAGCTTCAAAACCTTGACTGAGTCACCACCCTATTCTTGGGAAAATATGTAATGACACTTATTACTGACTCAAAGAAGACAACATACAAGTAGAAAAAGAAATATTTGGCACAGACAAACCAATCACTGATGTCGTAAGACTGCAACTCTTGCTTGTTAGATAAGACACTTGGATAGGCTAGATACATCAGTGTGTAGCTATGGTAGTTGAATGGTACCCTCTTTAAATTCAAAAGGTTTGTCACTAAACTATTCCCTTATATCCATGGGCAACACTTAGATAACCTGACAAACACATACGTAGCAGGACCAAGGAAACTGCAGTACTTTTCACAAATGTGTTGGACAACTCCCTAGCAAAGTTGCCATTTTGTTGGTGTTTTAAAATGAACTAAAACTACTAAGCAACAAAATGCTTAATACCAAGATGGCAGTACTCATACAATCTAAAGACTATCCAATTCTTGTTAACAATTGCATGGGCAAAGCATTTGGGCCCAACTTCAACAAAACCAAGGGTGGTTTTCTACTCTTCTGGCTCTAGAAAACCAAGGTGGGTATACCCAGGGATGATTCAAGATTGGGAAAACTATATGAGGATTATTTCTAGTTTCATTCTGATTCTCATCTCAAATCCTCAAACACATACACAATTCTTGATAACTTGATAAACGCATCCCATATAATAGATATGGCCAAAAATTCTTCTATAGATCTGCAAGTGCTCTCAGCAAAAGTGGCTAACTGAAGCTAAAATATTCCATGTAGACAAGTACTGGCCAACTTTTAGGATCTATAGGAAACAAAAGTAAAATTGATTTAATTCTGCATTTTTGACAACCATTTGTGACATATTCCTCTTTCAACTGGATCAAATTTGATCAGTGCCTAATCCATTGGGGCATAAAGTCTATTACAAATTTCTAGATCTAATTTGTTGCCTTACAACAAATTTTATCAGCAATTCTTATCAGAATTTATCATTCAAAACCCTTTCCACTACTACAGCAACCTTATCACATTCACCAAAACTTTTACTTAATCCATTGAATTAACAACAGTGATAAACGGATATACAACCTAACTGGATTGCATTCAATTGCATAGGCCTTTACTCATACAACATCAAGATAACCAAGTAATCAAAAGGAGACAAAGTTTAGAAAGAATTGATATGGGGATAGTTCAAAATTTGTATTCATTTTCCTTGAAAATTGTATACAATTTACAATAGACTCAGAATGACCTTCATAAAGAAACACACATCATTCTATATTCATGTATTGAGAAATTAGAGAAATGACAAAGAAAATACATCACAAACTTGCTTTCAAAACATTGGACCAAAGACAGACTAAGCATATCACTTAGAAAAATAGAATTTAGACCCTTTTTCTAGCCCTGAAATCGCACTTATATAGTGTGAGATGCAACAAGCTTCAGGCTAAGAGAAAATGATTGGTGTCCTTTATAAGGAATATTTACATATACCTGTCACAAAATGACAAAAATGTGCATAACAGAAGATATCTAAATCAAAACATTCTTTTAGGTGGGTCATCTTCTATTACACACTCTAATGTTGTTGAGTTGGTTGCTATTCTGATCCTTCCTTGTATACACCAGCCAAATTAACCAATGATGAAGTTTGTTCTGATGATGGCATGTTAACCTCCACCTATGGGCTTTCACCATCTTTATCCTGTATGGTGGGAGTAACTTTTACCTTTTCCCTTTCATTAGTTGTATCGACATCCTGTGGTCTCGAGTCTGCAACTAAAGGTAACAGATTATCCTTGTCTTCTTCTTCCAGCTGGGTCTGAGTAGTGACAGGGTCAATGATTTGGATCTCCTCACCTTACACTTCATCATTGTCATTTTCATCTTCATGAAACTGTTCACTAGAAGCCATGTCTGCCATCCACTTGTCAAATAATGTGTCATCTGGACAATTGAACTGTAAAATATCCCTCTATCTTTTCAGCACATATTCAACATCATTATTAATGGTAATGAATTCTTGTTTTAAAGAATCAAAGAATATTTGGGCCTTCACCATTTCTTTTTTTGTGGTGGCCCACCATGCATGCCCTGATTCATTAATGACTTGATTCATTCTTAAATAGAATAAATCATCAAGTTCCTTTTCCCATTCATCTTTGCTTTTCAAATTAAGTTTTTTTATCTAGGGCATGAGGAAACAAATTGAATTTCTTGCTCTTTTACTTTTTCAAGTAGCTTACTACTACTTTTTGTAAATGAATCCTTTTATTATCAAAGTCAGCAAGATCAGAAACAATATCAAATGTTTTTTCAATTTGATCAAAAGAATCATCTATAACAGAGAAACACAAAAATGTTATTTCTTTCTCCCTTCTTACCCATTTATTCACAATAGGCATTAGAGCCTCATCATTAGCTTTCAAATCCTCCTAGATACTAATCCCCGTAGCTAACCGATCATAAATTAGTGGCCATTCAACTTTGTCCCCCAAATATGTGAGAGCTTTTCTTAGTTTATCTTCATATTTGGATTCCAATTCTAAATGTAAGGCCCACAGTTTGCCTTTTTCTTCTTCAAAATCCTCAACAGTGTAGTATTGTGGCTTTTGTGGTGTATATGGTATTTCTATAAGGGGGTTGTATTTGAAAGGTTCAACTGGGGGGCAAGGGTATGTTATTCTTGGCCTAGTGGTCCTTCCCAATAGCTTGTTCTCAAGCTCAATTCACTTTTTTACCTCTTTATTGTAGACATCCACCACTGTTTCATACTTGCTCTATAGCTTAGTCATTTCCTTTTCTTCCTTTTCTTTAGTAGACAAGGCAAATTGAGAATAATCCACATTCATGTGGGCTGCCTGTACATGTGAAGTATCGGCAACTCTCCTCACAATGATACTCCCTGTTAGTCTTGAATCATCAGGCTATAATGGAGTAGTCCTAGATCCTCTTCTTAATGACCACATAACAAGAGAAGCTTGGTCATTACTGAATGTTATTCCCAAGAATTTCTTTTTATCTAGATCTTGTAATCCCAAATTATTTGACATAGAATCAAAAATTAAGCCATCAACAATGTCCCAATTGGGCAATAATAAAATATTTATAGCTTTTACCATCTGTTTCCCCTCTTCAGGGGTTATATTCTAGAACTCTTGTATCATTTGTTCCTTTATTTGATTCTAAACAGAGGCTTCATCCATTTCTGGATGCTCTACTTTCATATTCCTACATCTTTCCTCAAAAATGTGCATGTTTGCCCTCCATGCAAACTGATGGAAAGCCCTAGATTTTACAAAATTGTTATCAGACAAAAATTGTTGACTAGCTTGTTCCAAAATAAGGTCTAATTCCCTTCCCCTAAAATCTACTATAGTTAATTCAAAACTCAGAATAGGAGGCTCCTGGGGGTTCCCTTCATCAATTTCTACCTGGGTAACAAAAACTCCTCCTTGTGATCCAATTTATTCAATTTGCTCATTAGTGAGCTGATCCTCAATTCTCATAGGAGGTTGGGAAGGAGAGTAACCTTCATCATGTGATTCCTCTTCCCTTATTATTTTTATTCTCTTTGGAGAGGGTTCAGGGGGCCTTTCTTTAGAAGCAACACTACTAGATTCAATTATCTACTTTCCTTTATTTACAGTGGGCCTCTGATCCTGAATGATAGTATATCCTGTCCTCTTTTGCACAACCAGTGGGCCTGCCCCTATCCTAGGAGTGAAACCTAATTTCCTCATTACTTCCCTGGCTTTATCTAGAAAAGACTCGATGAAATGTTGCTTCTTCTCATTCATTACCTCCATTATTTCAGGGAATGTATTCATAAGTTTATTTATCATATCTGTAGTAGTTACAACATTATCAAGAGGGTTGTAATCTTTGTCAAAAAAATTAATAAAATCCAAAACTTTTGAAAAATCCCTCCACTTTTCTTTCTTTGTTTCTTTCTCCTACAGAGAGTACTCATTCCTTATTACATCTTCAAGGAAATAAAATTCATGCTTAACTAGACGAAGCTTGATCCTATGTCTAAGAGCTGAATTAAAGAAACCTTCAACATCACAAAAATGAGGGCGAGATACCACCATTTTATACTACTCCAAAAATTTGTAGAGAAGGACCCACCCTTCCTTAGTTATTACAAACTAGTGAGCTATAGTGCAAGTAGGAAAAATTGAACCTATTACCCTTTTGTACAAATAGGTCTCCTCCACTCCTCCCAACTACCACAAAAATTCAGCTACTCCTACATTTAAAGGCACCTGATAAGTTAGTACATGGGGTGTCCCTTTGAATCCATAAACTCTAATGACAGTTGAGAATGGATATGAGATGATATCTCCCCAATTATGTGAAACTTTTAGATTGTGGGGTTCATCCATAGGTCTGACAAGATGCATTAGTGCCTTAGGAATTCTAGGCTTGTCACTCAATAAGAGGAATCTTAACTTGGAAGTAAAGTGTCTATCAAATCTAACAAAACTAGCATTTTCTACTTTCGAAGTCATATCTGCACTCCATAATTGAACTGGCAGTGCTTCCCCCTCCTGCTCTCTATTTAGAACCATTTCCTTACCAAAGTATGTACCCCCTTTAAACAAAAACATGTGCATCAATAGGGAATATTGGCCCCAAACCTTCTCCACTTTTCCCTTTGCAATCCCCACCAATCCAATGTGAATTTCATTAACCAGGTATGAAAGAAAATTAAAAATTATCTCTACACTGAAAGAGGAGATTTGAGTGATCATATACATGAAGCACATAGGGATAAAATCTTCTTCATCCTCTCCAAAAATCCTACACAGGGTTCTGTATATATCTATTGCCGTGGCATTGAAACATGATTTCTTGAAAGGTTCTTTAGAGGATGATGTTATTGCTGGTAGGTTTCCAATTCTTCCTATGTGGGCCTTTAGTGCACCTTCTCTAACTACATCCTTTTTTGACATATACTCTTTTTCTAACTTTGTCAAATTAATAGGCACATGATACCTAGTGAGAGGTCCCAAGCAGAAAACTTCCCTAATCTCTTTTGGGCTAATGGTGATTAAAATTTCACCATCTACTCTTCTCATTACCCTTGTGGCTTGATCATAATTATTTGCTACGACCTCAAGAAGGTCATAATCCATGAATACACTGGGAACAACTAGCTTTCCCAAGTTGAAATTCCATATATTGGCATGTGGGGCATACAATTTTCTTTCTACAAACCATTTCTTGAACAAATTCAAACAACTTTGTGAAGTTTGAGCATCCTAGACCCAATTACCCTTATGATACAATCCATCAGCTATCCTTAACCTAGGAATTAATGAGGTTAACCTTTTAACTTGAACTGTCTCTATAGTAGATTCTGGTAGCAACTCAAGCAAGACATCATGCACATTTCTATCCAAACAGTTTATTTGACCTGAAAATCCCTTCTTCGGAGGCATCTTGGGTTATATTTTACAGAACTGAAAAACCTATAGAGAATATAGTAGTACTACTTACTTGAATTCTTTCTTTGTTTTCCTCTATATTTCTGCAAATTTTTTGCGAACAGACTACTTCACAAATTCTACTAAACTTCAACATGATTTCCTTCAGTAATTGCTTCTACTCAGGAATAGCTCAGAATCTTTGCTCGCGTAAGGTGAAACTGATGAAATATTCTATATTATACTCTATTTTTTCCTCGCATGTGAAGCTTTCATGTATAATTAATACATAGAGTGGCACCATATTTTGCATTTAAAGTTGTGTCGTCGATCTTCAAAAATCCTATGATCATGGGATATGGAGAAAAACAACTAGGTGTTGCACTTGACAAGTTGGTGAATTGATCCAATGAAAATTTCTCATGTATACAGCTCTTTCCTTGATGGCACTTATGTATGGACCCACTGGCAACTAAGGACACATGTTAGCAGGTTGCTACTTCGCTATGCATAAAGAATGAGCACCTTGTCATAGCGAAGTAGTGATAGCCATCGATCTGATCTTGATCTTCTAGATGATATGTTACTATACTTGCTTAGAAAGATGGTCGTGGGCCCTTATTCGCTACCTCGCTATACGTATCTCCCTAGCAACTCTTCATGGTGAGAAGATGATGGCCATTAATCTGAGATCAAATCAAAGGTGGGGAAGCTGCATGAAGTTTCCTAAAAAGTGGTGTGCCCCATACTCACTATGTTGCATAGCTTAAACAACATGCAACTTTCCAATGCGAGATAGCGAGGACTGTTGATTCCACTTTAATCTGATGCTCAGGACCTCTCGCACATTTGATCAATGGGGCATGGGTCCAAAGCATTGATGAAGTATGAAATTTTGCACTGTTGGCAACCCGTAAGACTTTATGTCATGTCCCCTTTTCAAATAATTAAAAAAGAAAATCTTTGCTAAGGCAGGCAGGCCCAAGAAAGTGAAGTTTCAGAAAAAGGGGGTTAATCTTTGGAAACCGTTGGACTAATAAATGAAAATTATTATTAAAATAAGTTTCATTAACCTCTCTTGGACGTGAGTTACAGTTATGCCCTCTTTTAAGGGGTTTGGAGGCATTTTGGGCTCATTCCAGAACTTGATTTTTGCTCATTCTTTGTTATTCTTCAGAGGCTGCCAAACCTGTGGAGAAGGAGACCCAAGAACGGGAGTTTGTAGGTTTTCAGGGAGACCCAAGAATGGGAGTTTATAGGTTTCCAAGAAGGCTAAGGATGGGAGTTTGAAGCCATTCCATGTGCATGCTCATACAGAGTTTGCCTTTGTGCTGAACAGTGCAGATTTGTGAGTTTTCGGGTGTGTTTTTGTATGAGTTTGGTGTTTACAGTTGAGTATTTCATATCAGTTTGGGTTGCTGCTGTATATCAGACTTTTAAATGTTAAAATAGAGCTGAATATATATATTGGGACGTGATTAAACTTCTGAGATAGATTATTAGTGTTTTTGTGGTGTTTTCAGGCATATTTTGTGCTATTTCGGGAGCCTGATGAGCATAGTTTTGGTCCTACATTTTCGAGCTGTTGTGTAAAGGCTATACGGATCTAGAAATTTCAATTTGTAGGCTTTTATGCTGCTGAAAGTTCTGTAAAAATTTCTATTTTCAGATTTATTAATAATTTGTGAAGTTGTGAAGCTTTTAGCACTATTTTCAGCATACCCGATTTGGGGTTTCTTGAGGAATTTGGTGGATCTTTGGGATATTAGTTGTTTGATTTTAAAGATCTGATTAGAGGTTGGAAATATCATAAAAAATCAGAAAAGGGACATTTCAGTGGTATCAGAGCCATGATCTTGCCAGCCTGAGGATTTGTAGAAGTTGCAGGTCAGTTTTGACAACTACCCAGATCTTGCATGTCAGTTTTGACAACTACCCAGATTTTGCATGTCATAATTTATGTTTGCATATTTCTTCTAATCAGATGCATGTTAAAATTTATGGTTATATTCTACTTCTAATCATTTTCATGTTAGTTCTTGGTGAATTTGGTGGTTGTAGAAGTTTGCATTTCAGTTTTGACAAGTACCCAGATCTTGCATGTCAGTTTTGACAACTACCCAGATCTTGCATGTCATAATTTGGTGGTTGCATGTTGCTTCTAATCAGTTGCATGTCCAAATCTATGTTTTCATGCTACTTCTAATCATTTGCATGTTAGTTCTTGGTGAATTTGGTGGTTTTTAGAAGTTTGCATGTCAGTTTTGACAACTACCCAGATCTTGCATGTCAGTTTTGACAGCTACCCAGATCTTGCATGTCATAATTTGGTGGTTGCATGTTGCTTCTAATCAGTTGCATGTCCAAATCTATGGTTGCATGCTACTTCTAATCATTTGCATGTTAGTTCTTGGTGCTTAAAGAAGTTATATCCTATTGGGGTTACGCTCTACTTTATCCCGAATGGACAGGTATAGTACAGAGTCTCAGAGGGAACAATCTTGGACAATTGATAGCCAGAGTCAAAATAGTAGAAAGGATGGTTATTTAGACATTCGAGATAAACTTATGAAAATAAGCCATGACATGTCTAAACAGTTGGTTGAGCACCACCGTATAAATGACATGTTATCTGACCCAGCTAAGGTGGATAAGTTGACTGGATTTCTATTTGGCAGATTTTCTCACAGGACAGAGGACACAATTCCCAAGAACTTGCATGAAGAGTTTGAGAAACTAGCTGATAGCCAGGTAGAGGTCTCAGATTCTACTCTACCACAGGAGGTGGTGGGAGAGGATATCACACAGATTGATAGTAACAGTCAACTTGATACTCAAATTGAGACAATTGTTTACAGGTCATCAAAGGGGGATGCCACAGGTATTCAAGATGGTATAGTTACAATAGGCAGTGACTATAGTGTAGTGGGTTCAGATGATGATTATGAGGATGTTGTTGTGCAGGATGGTGAGATACCTGGTAGAGATGAGCAGACATTGAGCATTCATGACTTTGCTGAGAAAGAGTACCAGGCATAGTTAGATGCTTCATCACATGAGGTTGAGGCTGGTAGTACTTCACATGATTTGTCCAGCCAGCTGAAGGTGAACCAAGATAGTATTGTGACTTCATTATCTCATCATGACAGGTATGTGGAGTTAGTTGGTATTGGTCATATTACTCAGGTGAGGAGGTTGCTTGAGTTACCAGTTGATTCTAGTTTACGGATATGGACTCGAGATTGTTATATTGGCATCTGGGATTCAGTTGACTGGAGATCTTTAACACTTTTTGGTAGCAGTGTTTGTTTGGGTGCTATCATGGATTTGATTAGCAGATTACAAGGTGTTGTCTTTTCTTGTGCCAGTATCTTGTTTGATGTTGGTATTAGTTTTTATACACCAATGTTGGGTTTTGTTCATATATCCAGTCGACCATACTTGTTGGAATGTGTTGATGATATTTCATATTTGGCAGTGTGTATAGATGAGTCCCAGGATCATATTGGCATTGATGACATCCAGGAGGATGCAGTGGGCAGTTTTGAAGACTTAGTTTCCTTGGGTACAGGGGAGTTGGACAGAAATGCTAATGTTTTTGATACTCCATATGTTGATATGAGCTTTAGATTTGATTCATAGGATATGGATGGTAATACTCTAGAGACTAGTAACTTTGAGGACACTCCTTCAGACAGTGCATCAGAGGAGGTTTGTAGGAGACAGTCAAGCTAGTGCCATCATGTGTCTAATCAGTTGAGAGTTAGTGACCAAGACATTGCTATCACTTGCCAACATTTCGATGCTGCTCGTCAGTTGTTAGCAGTTTATGGATGGGATTCTCCTACTAGTGATGAGCAGGGAGGAAGTTATCTTTCCTTGACAGAGATCCACTCTTTATGGGAAGCTATTCGGATTTTGAGACAAAATTATATGTAGTTGGTAGCCGACAGAGATTATCTTATGGAGTGGGGTAGTACAGCATATGATGCATTGTTGGCCAAGGAAGATGAGGTGAGTGAGCTTACTGAGCAGCTTGAGGTGACTTTTGAGATTCTTGAGAGTACACAGTTGGCTCTCAAGGAGTCACAGTTTCATTTGGCTAAGGTGACCATGGAGTTAGAGCAACTACAGTCTTTACCTAATTCTATACAGTTACAAGCTGTGGTGTTTGGTGTTCCGAGGATGTCCATGGCCAAGATTGTTAGAGACAGTGGAGATGGGGATGCATCCATCCTTGATACTAACATTGGCATATCAGGTTCATTCCCACTAGAGTTAGGTTCAATTGAGTTGGGTGCTGTAGCAGATTTTTGTGGTGTGCCTAACATGGTGGTGACCTCTAGTACTAATGGCACGAAGACTAGAGATGTTGTATCAAAGACCATGTGTGACATTGGTGAGCTGATAGTTGGCATGGTTCCTACTAGTAATACTACTCCCTTCGCAATGTCTTCAGAGGTAGTAGTCAGTTCCAACTTGGTTAATGATCGATTGCAGTTAGTTACATCTGGATTGCAGTCTGAGCCACTGACTGAGATTGGTGCATTCTATTGGCATTACACTGTGAGGTATGCTCATCTATCTACCTTTGATGACCATGTTGATGAGATGATGATACAGAGATGTACTTTGGTTCCTAGTGCTTATCATCAGTTATGGGATAGTTTGATGCCTCGGGATGAGAGTTGTGATGGGCATGACATGGTGATAGGTCCTGCAATTGACAGGTTGATAATACATGACTTAGAGTAGGAGTTTTGGAGTGATGCTTTAGCAGGTGTTGTTATTGATTCTACTCCTTTGGCTATGACATCTCTTGACTTAGTTGGTGATCAGTCACAGTGGGTTGTATCACTTCTTCATGGTGAGCTGTTGACTGAGGTTGGTTTTTTTTTATCAACATTATATTGCAAGGTATGTACATCAGTTAGCATTTGATCCTTGTGCTGAGGAGTTGATGGCAGACAAATTTGGTTTGGATTCCATTTCTTACTCTTTATCTTGTAATATCTTTTCACCATCAGCAGTGTATGGGAGTTATGGTTATGAGATAGTGGCTGATGATTTGCAGAGTTGTGTTGACTTCGAGAGTTGTACAGTGTGTGGATTCTCCATACTTGGTACCGTTTCATTTGAGAGGGTTCACCATTGTTGCAGAGTTGGATTATACATTCCATATAGGCCAGTGGGATGCGTTGATGGTATTTACTATGTTGGTAGTTTGATTTGTCCACTTTACTTGGGTTTTGATGTTCTAAGAGTTTGTGCCTCATGGGTTTTTGATTGTGGTAGTGGTGATTTCGGAGTTTGGTTGAGCTATAATTGTCAATTTGATTATGGATTCGTCTTGGTCATACTGTAGAGGATATTGCAGGAGCCTGTGTTAATTGGTAGTAGTATAGTTCATGACTACATTTGGGATCCAGGTGGATTGATTGGTTTATTGTTCAGCCATTGCTTGAGGACAAGCAATGATTGGGAGGGGAGGACTTGTCATGTCCCCTTTTCAAATAATTAAAAAAGAAAATCTTTGCTAAGGCAGGCAGGCCCAAGAATGTGAAGTTTCAGAAAAAGGGGGTTAATCTTTGGAAATCGTTGGACTGATAAATGAAAATTATTATTAAAATAAGTTTCATTAACCTCTCTTGGACGTGAGTTACAGTTATGCCCTCTTTTAAGGGGTTTGGAGGCATTTTGGGCTCATTCCAGAACTTGATTTTTGCTCATTCTTTGTTATTCTTCAGAGGCTGCCAAACCTGTGGAGAAGGAGACCCAAGAACGGGAGTTTGCAAGTTTCCAGGGAGACCCAAGAATGGGAGTTTGCAGGTTTCTAGGAAGGCTAAGGATGGGAGTTTGAAGCCATTCCATGTGCATGCTCATACAGAGTTTGCCTTTGTGCTGAACAGTGCAGATTTGTGAGTTTCCGAGTGTGTTTTTGTATGAGTTTGGTGTTTACAGTTGAGTATTTCATATCAGTTTGGGTTTCTTCTGTATATCAGACTTTTAAATGTTAAAATAGAGCTGAATATATATATTGGGACGTGATTAAACTTCTGAGATAGATTATTAGTGTTTTTGTGGTGTTTCTGAGCATATTTTGTGCTATTTCAGGAGCCCAATGAGGATAGTTTTGGTCCTACATTTTCGAGCTGTTGTGTAAAGGCTATACAGATCTGGAAATGTCAATTTGTAGGCTGTTATGCTGCTGAAAGTTCTGTAAAAATTTCCATTTTCAGATTTATTAATAATTTGTGAAGTTGTGAAGCTTTTAGCACTATTTTCAGCATACCCGATTTGGGGTTTCTTGAGGAATTTGGTGGATCTTTGGGATATTAGCTGTTTGATTTTAAAGATCTGATTAGAGGTTGGAAATATCATACAAAAAAAGAAAAGGGACATTTCACTTTACTTTAGTCCTAGTCATCATCCCACATTACTAAAGGTCCCATTGGCTATTGATTTTATGGCTCCTCATTACTTCGCTAATGGCGAGATGCTAGAATTTTTTGATAGCAAGGTAGCAAGCTCTGGCAACATTAATAAAACTCAGTGCCGTAAAATACAAGGACCCATCAGATCATTATTGCTCCTATCAATTGCTTCTGACAATAGCAATTATTACCAGTCATGCCACCTAGACTAATCATGGTACCGATAAATTTTAGGGCCACCGGATTTCAATTTCGCGGTGCCTCGCTACTTCGCTAACGGTGAAATTCTCAAGATTTTTTATAGCGAGGTAGAGAAGGGTCAGAAAGATACTCATTCTGGTGCCAACCTCTGACTCTTTCTAATTAGGTCCTTCCTCCGGCTCTGACAACATTTGCCAAGTGTCCGTGACTGAATGATTAGTTAAAAGACAATTTTCTGACTACCATGTCTTCATTTTGCGGTCCCGTCTCAAAATTTTCTAACACTCACTACCTCACTATACATAAAGAGTGCCCATGTTTTCATAGCGAGGAAACAACAATGGTGGATCTACTTAGATCGAACGGTTGGGAAATTTGGGAGGGAAAGTAGCTCAGGGCGCAAAAGGTATAAAAGGAAAAGAATATTCACCCGATTTAAAATTTAAACACTTCGCGCTTGACAGTTTATGAATGGAAAGAAACATAGGGTTTTCATAAAATTTTCAAAAAAGGGAGCAAACAGATGACTTACCTAAAAACCCTATTCACCACTAAATGAAAAAATCTGATTTCTTCTACAACTGGACAAAGGATTTCTATCAAATGAAAAGTTAGACCAACAGGACTAACAAAGAAATTACTAATATAATTCACATTAGTGGACACTATCTTGAATCATTTTTAAAGACAAGTAAATAGAACTTAACATTTAAAAATGAGTGCATTCGATTAAAATGTTTATAGATAAATAAAGCCATTGAAAAGAGTATTCTATTTATTTCTACAACTTGATAGGTAGTTCATTTCTGTTACTTTGAAAAATAATTGTAGGAAAATGGTTCATTAATTCGTAAACAAAGATTTACATAGGGTTAAATTGGGTGAAATAGCTCTTCCTTGAGAGGAGATTTTTAAGAGGCATCAAACAATTCATGCACCTTCTCTTTGCTTCCACATTTTGGAAGCATATCAACTAGCGAAGTTGTAACTACAACATCTATCAATGGATGTGCACACCCTATAACATAGTAACTTTGATCTATGTGTGAGGGTGGGAAAATGATACTTTAAATTTAAAATTTATGACATCCATCAAAGAAGAATGGAATATCAGATCCACCAGTGAGCTCAATAACTAACTCATAGGGAAAATGAGATTTTAATTTTAAAAGTAACTAGAATTCTTGTTTGGTTAGAGGATTTTGATTCTTCACTAGTGTTTTCAAGTGGAGTAATACTACTTGACTCCAAAGAAAATATCATTGCATT
Source organism: Cupressus sempervirens (assembly GCA_028749045.1). Classification (NCBI taxonomy): domain Eukaryota; kingdom Viridiplantae; phylum Streptophyta; class Pinopsida; order Cupressales; family Cupressaceae; genus Cupressus; species Cupressus sempervirens. The sequence continues at coordinate 477,644,965 of CM053787.1, forward strand.
GATCAAAAAATTATTTTCAATAATTGATACATCATGAAACTTGCTAAACCTGCACCTATCATCCTTACATAGATAGGGGGCATGGAATTTCTCCATTGCTGAGGTTATCCCTCTCTTGACTAAGAGAGACTAAATATTGCCCCCTAGATTCATTCACTTTGTAAAATTGCATAGTGATGGAGCCCTAATTTTTTTGCAAAATTTTAGGGCTTCCATTTTAAAAAAAAGGCTAAAGAGCTATATCTTATGTTTAGATCATATCAAAAATTACCCACCTCAAACAAAATCATGGAATCATATATTGTAGGTATAAAGGTAGCATAGATAGCGATGCCAAAGCTTGGGACATAAGATGTTCATACTAATAGCATGACAATGATAAAGAAAATGAGTAAAGAAAAGCTTAGCACCTATAAAATCTTATTAGCATTAAAAAATTGAGTGATCAAGATGAAAACCACAATTAATATGTAATATACAACTAAAGAAAATTTTGTTATTAACAAAATATACAAAACATTGTTAGATATATTATTAATCTTGAATACCAACATCAACACCAAGAAGTAACCATTTATGTTCTTAGATGCAAGATCCTCAGAGAAGTTTCATTTTTTTTCCTACAAATATTGGGCACTCTAGATAAAGGTAATTTGAGTGGAATGGATAAAACAACTAATTTTTGTAAACAATTCAACTTCACAACTAAAAATTTTCTCAATAAACAAAGAATGTTGAGTGACAATTTTTCTTGGCACAAGAAGGTGTCGAGTGATAGGTAGTTGGTATTGAGTGACTCAACACATGACTAAGCTAAGTGAGCTTGGTAGTAAGGGAAAATCTATATAGAGGATGTCAAGTGACCTTTTGGTGCTATTCACATACCTTAGGATCCTCTTTCTTACTTGTTGATGGAAATCCTTTGGTGTTTCCATAAATCTAGAAATTAGACTTATTACATGCATCATGTCAAGCCAAGTTGTTGTTAAATACATCAAGCTTCCAACAATAATCTTTTATAATGTTGGATTCACACTTTTGTTGTAATCTTCCTAGTTCAACTTTAGACCTGCTACTATTGGTGTTGGGGTTGCCTTATTATTCTTCCTTTTGAATCTCTCTAGAATCTTCTTTGTATATTTTTCTTGAGAGATGAAGATTCTGTCATGCATTTAAGAGAACTAGGTCTATCATCTCAAATTTATTCTTCATGGCCTCTTTTAAATCATCAATTAGGAAATTATCATTTCCAATGAAGATTAAGACATCTACATACAAGACAACAATCAAAATCTTACCATTTTCTTCCTTTATGTAAAGAGTGAGCTTACCATCACTTTTGATAAAGCCATTTCTCACCAAGCATGAGTTAATCCTACTATACCATGCCCTTGGAGCTTGCTTGAGCCCATATAAAGTTCTCTTCAATTTTTACACTTTGTGTTCTTCACCTGCAACTTCATAACTAGGTGCTTGCTCCACATATACCTCTTCTTTCAATACACCATTCAAGAAGGTAGACTTTACATCCATTTGATGTACCTTCTATTTGTGTTGGGCTATAATTATTATGACAAAATGAATGGTTTTCATTCTTGCAACCAAGGCATATGTCTCATCATAATATCTACCATACTACTACTTGTACCCCTTGACCACTAAATTTTCCTTATGCCTATCTATTTTTCCTTCAGCATTGCACTTGGTCTTGTAATCCCATTTCACTCCAATTACTTGATTCTTGAGAGGAAATGTAGTTAACTACCATGTCTCATTTCTTTCAATAGCATCTATTTCCTCATCCATGGCATTACACCATTTCTCTTCCTTCATATCCTCTTCAAACTAAATTGGATTACTATGAGAAAATGGTGCAAAATTTACACTCTCATCAAAATCTTCATCCATACCTTTCTTCTTGGTATATCTCTCTTATAATCTTAGTCTTTCTTGGAAATAGGGAGGTGAGAGTGGGATCTAAATTCTCAATATTGCTACTGCTACTGGTTTACATGCTAGCTTGGGGTTGACTTGAATTGCTTGGAGTTGTCACTAGACATGTTAGAGGTTGCTTTCCCTTTTTCCTTTGTATGTAATCCATGTTTCCTGATCTATTATCTTGTTAATAACTAATTTCATCTTCTTCCTCATCAATACTTGACACTTTTCTTCAAGTTCTTGAAGATTCATCAACTGAGCTATCCCATAAACTAATTTTCAAGAAACTCCACATCTCTTGGAATGGTGATCTTCTTGGTGACTAGATCATATAATCTATAAGCCTTTGATTTTGACCTATAACCTATGAAGATACACTTCACACCTTTGTCATTTAGCTTTTTCCTTTCTTCCTTTGGTACATGTACATATGCTACACATCCAAACACTCTCAAGTGTTCAACTATCTATCTATTCCTTAACCATGCCTCAACGAGAATCTTGTCATGAACTAACTTTGTAGGAAACCTATTTATCAAATACACTATTGTTGCTACAGCCTCTCCCTAATATTTAGTTGGGAGGCATTTTTCTTTCATCATGCTTCTATCCATTTCAAAAATGGTCCTATTCTTCCTCTTAGCCACTCCATTTTACTATGGATTATAACTATATGTAAGCTCTTTCTTTATGCCATTCTTCCAACAAAAATTTACAAAAAAATTGGAGGTATACTACACTCCTCTATCCAACCTAAGGACTTTTACATGGTTTCCACATTCTTTTTCAGCTAAGGCTTTCAATTCAATAAATTTATCAAATTCTTTAGATTTATCTTCAAGAAATATACCCATTTCATATGACTGAAATCATCTATAAATTTCATAAAATAAGTAATCCACCCAATAGAAGTAGTTTGCATAGGGCCTACTAAATCAAAATGCACCAATTCTAATTGTTCCCTTGCCCTTCTAGAATTACTTGAATAAAAGAGAAGCTTATGTTTCTTACCCAAAATGCAATCCTCACACTTGTCATGTGAATCTATAATGCTTGGCAAACCATCTACCATTATGTTCTTGGACAACACATTTAAACCAGCAAACCCAAGATGTCCATACCTAAGATGCCAAAGCGTGGAGGGATCTTCAATCAGGCTTCTAAGAGTTGATTGTTGATGTACTATTGTACATGCATGCTTGGGAGGTGTAGCACTAACTTGAGAAGAGAATCATGTCTCTATCCTCAAAGGGAATTGTAGATGCTAAAAAATGGTTCACATCTATAATTTCATCATATTTTCATACTAATTCATCCAATTTTCTCATTCCACTAACTCTGATCTTTTGGCCAACTTGATCATATCTCAACAGTGTCTATCATCATTCATATTCTATTTTACATCAGTTGTAGATCATTTCAAAACCACATCAAATCAACTCAAAATCATGTCAAATCAATACAAAATCACCCGAAATCTACCTAAAATCACCCAAAATCAATCTTAATTGACCCAGAACATGTCAAACATCCAAAATATATCATCATTTGTCTAATCCTAGGAATTTTCATAGCTCTTAGTGCCTTGGAAATCTATCAATCAAACCTTAGTACTGTCATGGCTCTCAGTGCTAGGTCAAACTGTTATTCACATTATCTGATCTTTGACATTGTTGAGTCTCTCAATGTTGGATCATGGCATTATCAACCATTTAATAACATTGACAACATTTATCAATGTTACTATGATCAACCATATCAATCAATCTTGGTCCTATAGCATTAATGATATCAGTTAAGTATTACATGTCCTTAGTTCATGTCATGTGTCCTTGGCATGTTATTAATTTTAAGAAATCAATCAATTTGACCATGACTTTGGTCTACCTATCATCATCCCAATCAATTTACATAATTGTCACATTTTTATCAAAGGATATCATTATACTTATTTAATCAAATTGGCTAATCATCTACTAATTCTCTCTATAGGATTAAGTAGCCCATAATTTAATCCTATGTCATTTCATTAATTATTCTTCCTAACTTACCTTCTCAATTGATAAATTTTATTAATTAATTGATTCATCATTCATAAACTGTGAAAATTCTCAATTTTCTAAGTCATATTTTCTACCATTAATACCATTTACTAATTTCTATTTGTGTGGAATAATGAATTTTTAATTCAAACATTCCACATGATATTAACATCATCATGATAGAGGGCATGACACATCATCAATTCTCCATTTACACTTCTCTAAGATGTGTAATAATCAATAAATTCTTATTCCCATATGCATACCTATATTTGGCTTCCATTGTCATAGATTCTTGGCTTTATGTGGGTTTGAGACTATGTCACATGACATGTCATAGACCCTCTTTCATTTTTAGCCATGTTTGACTTCCAAGCATCATATAATCCTATATTTGGCATCTTGTGTCATATTTATAATGGATTCTCATAGGAATCTCTTGCCAAGTCACATATCCAAGGTGAAAAGTCCAATGCTCTCATCTTGCATGATGATTATAAATTGAACATTCTTCCTCTCATTTCTAGTCCCTAGGTTCTAAGTCTTTGGTCTTCTGCTCTCTCAAGCTTAAATCACATCTTCTAGTATTCTCATAGCATTATCATTATCATAATATTTTACTTCCAAATTGTGTGAATTATAGGCAATTAGAGCTCTATCACAGGGAGAAGAAAGAAGGGCATGGGAGCTACAAGTGAAAGAGAGTTTTAACTTTGTGTTCTTCCTTTTTTTATTTGGCTTTAATGGTATACTAGAGGGTATCAATGTATCCTTATTGAGTTTGTAATTTTCTCATAGTATGTTAGATATTAGCCCATTTTTTGATTCTACAATTGGTGAACCCAACATGAAACACACTTAATTTACTTGGGTTTCCTATTTTGTGCTTCTAGGTGCAAGGAAGGAGATCACTTGGAAGGGTATAATGACTACTTGCACTTCCTTATCACACCTAGATTAATTAGGGGGTTTAGTAACATGGTTATATGCTCTCATTTTATGCATTCTATTAGCTTTCTATCCTAGGGTGCACTTTGCTCTGTCAAGGCACACTTGGGAACCCTAGGAGGTAATTTTAGGGGCCTAGGAGTCACCATAACCCTCATATGCTATTTGCATCTTACCAACTACACTTAGAAATAATGAACTACACCCTTATGGGCCTTGACTACACCATGGGCACAATCTACACTATCTAGGCACACTTAGTAAGGTAGAGTTCAAAATTTTAGTTTTTGTGTCTTGCTTAGGCATCATTTTCCCACAATTTGCAACTAGCCTCCCAACTACACCTAGAAACTACCAAATCTACCCTTCTAGGCCACAAGTGCACCATGGCTGTAATTCACACTATCTAAGCACACTTGGGGGTATCCTAAGCCATCATGGCCTTTTGGGGTGCAATATGCTCTATCATAGTGTAGTTGGTTAATAGAAATCACATATTTCACTTAGAGTTTGCATCTAGGGTTTCTATTTACTTCTAGGACCTAGATTATATGTTTTTGTGTTATTGATGATCCATTTGTAGCATGTGGCAATCATTGGATGAAAACATAATCATTAAAAACTACTAATACTTGTTTGCGAGACATTGTCAAAGACCCTATGTGCTTGTCTAAATTATGTGTGTGGATTTCCTATATTAAATAACACTTCATTCGGTGCTTTAAAATGAAAATTTTATATTCTTCTTGTGTATATATGGTGTTTAAAACCCTAGGAGTTACATGAACATATCCTCTCCCATCGCCATTCATGGATCTTGGGGTTAAGAGAAATCCATGTGACTCCTATAGAGAAGTCTACCTTGGACCAAGATACCTGATATTTGGGTATGCCAAGGGATGACTTTAGAGTGGTAATGGGCCAAAGCTAGGTCAACATTTTAACCACTATATAGAACTTGATACGGTTAATGCTATGTTAGTGGTATTGTTGCATGATAGCTCTCCTCTAGTACCTTTTTTGTGCATCAAACCTCGGTTCTCAAGGCTAGGAGACCTTCTAAGGAAGTTTATCATTTACTTTCTGAATGGAATTCCTTTACTAAAAATATTATTTGAGTGGCCAAAAAAATTTATGTCCACTGGCTCAAGGGGCCACCCATGCCTATGAATACATCTCACATTCTCATGGTACTTAGTAGAGACAACAGTCCATTGTGAAGTCATGCCCTTTGGGAAGAGGATCTTGGTAGTCCTAAGAAGTGAGTGCATTGTAAGGGGGAGCATGTGGTGCCAAGATTCTAAGTTTTCTACTCTAGATAAGTGTGGTTGAACTTTGGTTCAAGTGGGAATTCAATGGATACAGTCCTAAACCGTAGGTTGTGGTGTGCCTTTTCACTTTAAGAATAACTATTCTTGTCTTATTGTGTCTTGGGTGTGTGTAAAACATTAATCAAGATAAAATCCAAATTTCAAATTTACACCTTGGATACTATTCAAAACTTGTCAAAACTTTACAAACTTTGGTCCAAAACATTCAAGACTTAGAAAACATAGAACCTTATGATCTTAGACGTGCTTGACATAATGTAGATTTCATCTTTGCATAGCATCCACTTGCATTCATCATAGTTTGAGCCTCATTTTTGCATCATCTATGCTTTATCTTGCATCTTTTAGTCATCATTGTGCATCCCTCATCTTTCATATTACATCCATTAGGTTTTAGTCTATGTTCCTTAGTCATTGTATTTCAACCTCAAAATCTACATCTTGCATCTCCCATTTACATTTTCACATTTCCCAACCTCCATATTTCACACTTTAACTATTATTATAGGTGTCCTAAACATAATTTTGAACCTTCATTCTAGTCTTATAACTATCCTCTACTATTTAGGTCACTGTCACATCAATTTGGAAACCCCAAGCACTTAAAATCACCTTAGTTTTAGCCCATTTTACCAACTGCACCCAAATGGGACCCAACTTCACAATGGGTGTACTTGGTACTATCTAAGTGCACTTATTATTCTAAGAACCCAATTTGGACTTCTAGATAGCATTTTGAGGCTTCAACAATGTCCTTAGGTACCTAGATAGGCCCCCTATCTCAGCATGCCCTGATCTACATTTTGCATGTCCTAGCCATCATTGTCTTAACTTTGGGCTTCATTCCTTAGGTTATAACCTTCATTATGTATCTCCTATCCAATCATAACATTAACCCCAGCATGCTAGCTCTCTAGTATAGAAACTTAGCCATCATCTAGCTCAGAAATTGCAAACATTCAACTGAGCCTCCCAACTATGCCATAAAACTACCAACAGCACCCAAACTAGCCCCAAGTGCATCGTAGGTGTATTTGGTACTATTGGAGTGCACTAGGTACTATTAGAGTGCACTTGGGTACTTGTATGACCATTTTGGGCCTCCAAATTACATTTTGGGACCCTAAAATTAAATTTAGATCCCACTATAGGCCCTCATTTTGCATCTCACCCAAAATAGTATCTTGCACCCAAAAATTAATTTTGCATCATAGGACCTTTGCATAGTGCATATCTAAATAACATAACCATCATCTTGAGCCTCCAAAATGTCATTTTGAACCCAAAACCTTTGGATTTAGTCAAAAATCTAAACAGAAGTATGGACCCTAGAGTATTTCATTGTGTTAATGGATAATGGATCTTGACCATGGTCATTTTTTCATTTTCTTTGGTCAAACTCTATCTATGTCAATATGGATTTGACTTTTTCATTTTCATCTTTTCACTTTTTTCTCTTTATGGTCAAGATCCAAAGTCTATTGTTATAATGTTAAACTCTTAGGTTAGTACCTTTCAAAGATTTCACTTATATTCAAAACGTTGCAAACACCATTTCCATTAGCATTATCATATTCCTAGTCTCTCTAAATTTCATTTTTACTTACCCTAGTGGTATATCCCCTTCATCTTGCATTCTTCAAAACCCTAGCATCATTTCCACAATCAAACTCTATCACCTTGTCTATCAACCAACTTGTCCCCTTCATCACTTATCCGCATTTTGCACATCCCAAATGTCATTATCCACCTTAGAAAATCATCCCTTTCATAGTCCACTTTTCATACTTCAACATCCAACATCATTGCCAAGTCCAAGATCCAACCCTAACCTTCATTTTGCATACTGTAATCTTCATTTTGCATACCATAGTGTCATTTTCATTTCCTTTAGTCAAATTCCAAAATGCCACATTACATTTGCATTTTCATAGTTTCCCTAGGATAGTTGCACCTTGCATATAAAAAATCTAGTTCATTTGGTGCCTCCTTAGGTTTCATAACATCCCTAAAAACCTAAAAATCCAAAAAAAACACTCATATCATGCATAACCACTTCCAGATTTTAAAGTTTTCTCCTATTTTACCAACTACACCCTTGTTTTACCAACTGCACACTTCAGGTGCACAATTGATAGTTTAAGTGCACAATTAGTATTTTTTGAATGCACTTGGTAATTGGGGATTTCATTCTAAGTTCAAAAACCCTAATCTTCACTTCCATAGCTCAAATTCACTCAAATTATTCACCCTAACACAACCAAAACCTCATCTAAGACTAAAGAAGAGCAACAAAATCCAACTAACATTTGATGAAGATCAAATTGAAGCATCACAACCCTTACTTGTGGACCCCTTAAGCATATATCTACAAGATCACAACAATCAAAGGATGACACAAAAAACCCTAAGAAATATACCTATCGTGAGGTTTCCTTCAAACACTTCTCCTACACATGGAATGGTTCAATGGAGCCCTAATTTTGAACCTATATTCATACCAATACCATCCAAAGTTGGAAGTGTACCAACCACACTTGAGGATGAACAAACACACTCCTTTGAATTTAGCAAGCCCAACATGAGTACCTTCAACCCTAACACATCAAGGTACTGTACACCTAAGTGATGACTCTAACATTGATTATGGCATCACTAACAAACAAATGGCTAGGGCTTTCCAAGACAAGACTTTGTACAAAAACTTCAAACTTTTGGCAGCTTGAGAAGTGAGAAGTTGTCAAATTCAACCCAAACTTGGAGAGACCTAAGTCTAAACATCAAGATGTTCCCACATTTGAACACATCCAACCTATGATCAATTTAGACTTAGAAAAGGGTAAACAACCTTTGGAATTCTCAAACATGATGATGATGCCTTTAAGATCCCATCAAGAATCAACCATCAAAATCCTCCAAAGTATGTTTGAACACATCAACATTAATCCCTTGTTTGATGAACCTCCATCTATCAAAAAAAACATACCTAGGGATGCCAAACGTACCTCCTTTGGAGGAAAATAAAAAAAGCACACCCTTGCTCCTAAATTTACCAAATGTTATGACATCAAATTTTATGGTGCCTCCCATGAGTACACCATGTGGAACATCAATTGGAAGAACCCCTATTGGCATACAAAGGAAAAGTCTTATTGACATTTCACCCATTCCCAAGAGGAACACGTCTTATTGTCAAATCAATATTTTGTCCCAAGGAGAAACATCTAACACACAAAGTTATCAAAACAACCCAAACATGATGTTCAATTCTCAAAGACATAACCAACTCCCACAACAACATCAAGCTATAGTGGTACAAGGAATTAACACTTCCAATCCACAACCAAGTTTAAATCCACTCAATGCACATTCAACATATCAACAACGACATCAACCACAACAATAACAACCTCAAGTGGTTCAAGCATCCAACATCCCTAATGCACAATCCAAAGTAAATCCACTTGACTTACATGTAATGTACCAACAAAATTTTTGACAAAAACAAGCCATATTTGCTAAATAACAAGCAAAACTCAAATCATAGTTAGAATACCAAATATTCCTTGAGCAAAAAAATTCCTATCAACAACACTTGTTGTAGCAATAACATGTGCCACAAAAACCTCAACAAATACCCCTACAACAAAAATCACATACATGGTCTCACATGCAAATAACAAAGGTATCTCGACAACTACTATAGCAAGTGATACAACAAAAACACATGGTACAACAATTGTAGTCAATACCGCAACAATTACCAAAACAAGTACCCCAACATGTACCACAACTAGGACCCTCTTGTCTCCAAGGTACTAGCATACCTCCACTACCTAGTGACACATCACCTGACTCTTCAGATATAGAAATATTAGAATTAAGTAGACATAGTTCTTGCCATAGTAACTGATCTACTTGTAGACACAAAAAAGATATGAAGAGAAGACTATCATGCAAAACCCTAATGAAGAGTTATTACAATAATTCAAACAACTCTCCAAATAAGTTGAGGCATTGGGAGTCCAAAAGAAATAGGCTCTATAAATAGAAAGAGATTTGTGTCCTAATCCATTTGATAAAGGTATGTATATGCCTCTATTCCCAAAACACTTTAAGGCTCTAAGATTCAAAAAAATATTGAGGAAAAGGAAACCCCATTGATCACATCAGGGAATTGTGTGCCTCTTGTACTAAACTTAGTGATGAACCCAATAGGGTGTCTTTTAGTGGTGAATATTCATAATTTTGTGAATTTTAGAAAAAAATTGCTATTAATTTGGCTAATAATTTAAGATTTAATGCAACCTAAATCGCCACATTTTTATTAAATTTAGTTCTAAAATATTTAAAATTTCTCAATACTTTGTTTTATTTAAAAAATTAAACTCAAAGATTCACCACAGTATTTGATACATGATTAGATTTGATTCACCTATATATTATATATTGTCAAAGAAATTTAAAATTAATTCACCAATAATTATCATCTTTATTAGTTTCTTTAGGGATATATTACCAATATTTAATTTTCACTATTGATTTAAAATATAACATAATTATCCTCATAATTTCCATGAGATAAAACATGTTCAATTTTGACTTGTAATATTCCATGATTATTAGCAAACTTATTGTTATTATTAAGATTCGCTAATATTCTTTACTCAAAAAGTATGATGCCAAAATAATAACCAATGTAAATAATATTTAAAATAAAAGAAATTGAGAGATTCATAGATAAAAATAATTTGGTTTTTCAAAATAATGAAAGATTTTCCAATAATTTATATCTTTTTTTGGAGGGGGGTATCTTAAAGTTTACCTTGGAGCCCACCTACCTCATGAGACTATTCCCTCATTCTCTAGGTGGGCCTACACTTGAATGGTATTCCAAACTTCCTAGTACTACCAAATCTTGGTTAGAACTTGTAGAAAAGTTCATTTTCCACTTTGCCTTCAACATTATGAATGAGGTGACACCCTCTGATTTGTGCTCACCTAAATAGAAGATAGGAGAACCATTTAGCACATTCTTACTATGCTAGAGAAACTCAGTCAGTCAATACTCACTAAACATTCCTGAACAACAACAAGTTAACTTGTGCATTTAAAACCTAGTCCCCAACTTAATGTATGAACTCGAGATCAAAAGTCCAAGCACCATTTCCAAACTGATGAAAAAAGGGGCTAGTATTGGACATGCTCTTATCCATAAGGGAATCCTCAAGATGAACAAGAAAAACAAACAACTTGTCTAATGACAAGGAAATGTTTTTCTCCAATAACAAGTATGTGACCAATGATGACATTGTGGATGCACGTACAATTAGCACAACACAACCTCAACTAACTTTGAAAGGTGCAAACCCTACGAAATCACAAACTCCAAATCAAACACCACCTCCACAATAGAAAATTGAGACTTCCCCATAGGATGGACCTTGAAGACATCTTAGAAACAAAGAGAGAAAATTCACACCCTTGGGGATACCTCTTGAGATTGCACTTCAACAATTACTCAGTAATAAATTCTTGCAGTTACCCATAATCAAAGATGAACCACTAACTAAAGCTTCTTGGTGGGATGACAAAAAATTATATGACTACAACCGCACCAAAGGACATAGGACTTCATTGTGTTTTCAGCTAAAAAATGCAATACAAGACCTTATTGATGATGGTGTGATCATAGTCAAGCCATTATTGCTAGCATTTAACTTTGATCAGACTATTTTTAAAGATCCTTTGGGTAATCATGACAAAAAGAAGGCTTCTAGTTCAAACTCAAACTCACAAGCCAATGTGAATTATACACACACTAGATATGACTACACCATCAACTATTTCAATGAGTTTGATTCCTACATATCCAGATTCACCTTAAAGGTTGAAAACCCATGTTGTGCTATCACTATACATTGTACCAAGATCACTCTACCTGGAGCTCCATCCAAACCTACTACCTCTACTAGACTTGTAGCCCCTAGTAGAACTAATGCTCCTTCTTCATCTAATTATAGCTTTGTTGAATAGCTCAGAAAGACCCCTGCACAAATATCCATCTTGGACCTATTGCATGTGTCCCCCAAACATTAGAAGATCTTGAATCAAGCCCTTAAAGAGTTAGTAGTCCTAGATAACATTAATGTTTCCTAATTCTAAGCATGGTTGGGAAACTATCCACATCATAGTATATCACCTTTTCCCCTTAGGTTATTCTTAAGGATAGACCTAGACACAATGATCCCCTTTATCTTGAAGTCTTTATCCATAATACCAAGGTTAGACATGTCTTCATAGATGGAGGAGCAAGACTAAACATTTGTACTATTAAGGTTTTCAAGGGTTTGGGTTATTCTAAGGATGATGTGGATCCCTCTCAAAAAATCACCATAAAAGCCTATGATGATGGTGAATGCTTCTCCAAGGGTGTCATTAGATTATCCATTATAGTTGGTCTAGCTATTGAGAATACATTGTTCCAGGTCCTAGATATCAAAATGAATTACAACATAATACTAGGATGCACTTGGATCCATGCTTTGAAAGTAGTCCCCTCTACATATCACCAATTCTTAAAATTTTCTTATAACAATGTAGAGGTCACCATCCTTAGTGATCTAGATCCATTCCAATTATGTGCCAATCTTAGAGGAACCACTGCATACCAGGTCTTGACAAATCATATAGCAAATCCACTCAAGTCCTCCAAGTATATTGATTCTTCCACCCTCACATCCACATTTAAAGGAAAGATCAAAATTGAATACCAAGGTTGTAATGAGTACTCCATATCACATGCCTTTCATATTGGGAAACTTCCTCTCTCTCCCAAGTCATATGGTAAACCACAACTCACATAGAAAAAGCCTAAGTTCACATTTCAAAAGAAACCTTCTATGAATTTCACTAGTGGAGGTGGACTACATGAGGAGCATGTCTATGAAAATGTTGCCAATATGACCAATCAATTAGATAAGGTAAGTTATATGGTTGTCATTTATGGCAACATATTTTTTTTGTAGATTAGTCATGATTATTTGTGAAGGAAAATTATCCAAGTATTAGATAGTGTTATAATAGACAAATTTGATGATGACAGAATATTCCCTTGTGTAGTTAACCAGAGATGCATGACATCACACTAATGATGTATACCAGTACACATGTCAGTACGACAAAATGAGTTAAAGTTATGATGGAAATAGTGATGTAGTGGTGATATAGTGTAGAATAGAGCATGTCGGCAGAATGTGTTAAATGACTTGAATAATTATTTTATTATTAATTCTTGATGAGTCGACTCTAAGAATGATATGTGAGTGAACTAAGGAATAATTTACCAATATGTTTGGTATAAGTAAAGAAATTCATTTGTGAAGTTAGTGTGCAATGTGATGTTGTGAAATACATGGGTAACCAGTAATTGCAAAGTAATGCAAATGTTGTGAAAAATAAGTGACAAGTGAATGTGATGTTATGATTTATGATGCAAAGCAAGGTTATGTCAGATATGATGCAAATTGATATGTGCTCAGTCACTCTTTGTATGAAAAATGGAAATTAGGATATTTGTGAAGTACAACAAGTGATCTAGTATTGTATCTATACTTATTCTTGTGAAGAACTTATTGTATAATTGCATGTTAGGGTAGTGGGCTCTTCTTGCACACATTTGTATATGATCTACTAACTTCTAAAAGGGTTAAAGAAACTCCTAATAGGTTTGAGGCTTCTAACAAGGCATAGTCTCCTAATAGGGACTTGAGATGCTATACAATCTTCATAGATTCCTAATAGGGTCAATATACTTAACCAGATTCTTTATATAGTGAATCATCTTGGGGATTCCATCCCTATTAAGGTTATGCCTTGGCAAGGGTTTTCCTAGTTAACAAAACATGGTATTATCAGTTCTCTTCTTGTATGGTTTTTTATTTTGTTTAGCACTATTGATTCTCTTCCTTATGCATGTGGAAAAGTAATTAATAAAATTCAATTGTGGGTAAAAATATTGGAAATATTGATTCACCTCCCTCTTAATATTATCTATTTCTAACAATTGGTAATAGAGATTACTTATTCAAAAGAGGCTTAATAGCTTGAATAAGATCCCTATGGATATGGAACAATTAAAGAAGAATCTTGAAGAAGTACTTGAACATTTTGATTTCCTTACTGATTAAAGAGATGGCCTAAAAGATAGATAAAAAGATGCAAAAGCTTACATTGGTGAATTAAAAGACAAGATAGATGACCTAAAGCCAAAAAGACCTAGTGAGAAAACCAATGATGATGATATTGAAGATTTAAAGAAAGAAAATGAGATCCTAAAACATGAGTTAAAGATAGTTGAACTCAAGTTAAGTTTTAAGAAAATTGGAGGAAAGAATGACTCAATAAATAAAAGCTAAAAATGCAAATCTAAGATACAAGTTAAGCAAGGTAATAGTTAAATTGGAATCTATCAAGTTAGAGCATGCAGAATTAGAAAAATGTAACACTATTGTGAAAGGTGAGTTGGTACAAACCAAACAACAACTTGAGAAATTATATACCAGTAGTGAAAATATTGAAGAACAAATATTTTTACAAAGACTTACTTATGACAAGACTAGACTTGGGTTCTTTCTTGGACAATCTACCAAGGAATCTATTGAGAAAAAAGAACCTAATACTCTTGAATTCAAGAAGAATTTAAGAAAAATAGATGATACATCTAAAGAAAAAGATAATTTTACTCACTCTAAGAAAACTAAAGAATCTAATCAAGATGAGGTCAATAAAAGAAAGGAATCTCATGCCTAGTGTGATGAACTTGAACACACTAAAGATGATTGCAAAGATAAGTCTTTCAAACCCATTTTGAATTTGTATTTTTATAATTGTCATGGATATGGATATTATGTAGTATACTGTAAGAAACCTAAATTTGATAGTAATAATGCAAATAGTAGAATGTTTAGGAACATTAACCATGTAGGAAATAGAAGATCTCATAGCAATGAAAGTGGAGAAAGAAGAAAAATTGTTTGTTATAGATGAAATAATCTTGGACACATTGCAAGGAATTGTAGAGCACCTAACAACCAATAAAATAAACAAAGAAGGAATGTACCTTTATGCCAATTATGTAATAACTTTTGACACACAAAATTTTTTTTTAGAATGGATAGAAGAAACCTAAACTGGAATCAAAATTATAGAGGGAACAATAGAAGAAATGATGATAGTTTAAAGAAAGAAATTAAGGAGTAGATAGAAGAGTTAAAGGAATAATTTGTAAAGGCAAAGGAACTAGAAATTTATCATATAGTTCTAGAAGATGTACTTGACAAGACAATAAAGTCAATTTTTTTTTGTGACTCCTCCTACTAGAATTAAGCACTCTCAGTGGAATAGAGTATCATTTATTGATAATGGAAGTTAAAGAGAATATTATAGGTTGTGCAGTTGATAATATATACTAGACACTAAGAGAATTCTATAGGGAAGTGCACATTGTTTGATATGGTTTGGATAAGGTTATATAAGAATAACCTCTCTATTATATAGAGATAGTATACTAAACTAGTGACAAATATGTATTTAATGTGAAGTACTGCTTGCAAAAGTTTTAAAGGAGCAAATTGATTTGCAAACATCATTTATTTGTGCAAAATCTAAGTGTGAGATCCAAGCAAGATTTGAAGAGTTAAAGAGGTTTACAGACATGTGAATTCTCTAGAAACCCTAATACATAAAGTTAAGGTATTTTAAAATTTTTTTGAGCATAATTTTTCAGAAATGGCAAGACAACAAGTTTTTAAATTCAAGCAATAGACCTAGATACAATTTTGAGAAACACCCATTTGTTTCTTTTTTTGATGACCCTATTGGAGCATTTTCGCAAGTTCCAAAAAATGTTCTTCATGTTGAGGATATAAAAGGTTATATTCATTACAAAATTGAAAGCAAAGGTGATACAAAGTTTCATATGGAATTGGAGAAAATGTGCAAAAATGATTTGTCACTAAAACCATAACATGGACACCTAGAGAAACTTAACCTCATTAAGCATATGTTCTACATAGGCTTTGATAATCATGAATGGAAAATGATAATTCTTACTACATGATGATCTTCTATGGTTGGGGGATTCTATCATATGTATTGATAATGACCTAATTCACAAGGTCACAAGTTTAAAAAATGAAGGATGCAATCTAGTGAACATTAAGAATATGCACAAGATAGTTGAGACAAATCTCAACACATGTTTTGATGGCAGAAACATGAAGGTCAACAAGATCTAGGATGATAGATTAAGACTGATTTCAAAAATTTTGGGATACAAATTTAATCATGGATCTAGGATAGATTCAGTACCTACCCAATTTCTTCATGTAGCTTACCTAGTAGTAAAAGTTGAAGATGTTAATCTATACAAAATTATCCAAACATAGTCATTGGATAATATATCAAGAATCAAGAAGTCTAGGAGTGCAATCTTTAGGTTTGAGTCCCTACTAACTCACATATTCTTCTACACAACTAAGAAGTTTCTTGGTATCATAAATTGGGATGGAAGTGAGTGCACAATGAAAACAATCACTCGTACATATAGAACCAAACTTGAAATAGTTAGAGACAATGATATTGATAGTATAATGAAATCTTTCCAAGATAAAATGAAGCAAAGGTATAGGATACCTCCTATGCTAGTGGAGAAATATAAGGATGAACTGTGTTTCATGGTTGAAACAAATTTCACTTGTATGGAGGTTGTAGTTCCTCAAGTTAAGTTTATTGAACCTATGGGTTATGGGATGAGTGAGGAATTAATAGAAGGATATGTGGAGATAATCCTACACTTAGAAGTTGATTCTAAGTTTCCTAGATGGGTGACATATATTGAAAAGATAAGAGAAGTTAAGACAAGTTAGATAATGAAGGACTTTAAGAAGAAGGTGGAAAAATTGATTGATTCTATTTTGAAGGAATCAGGAATGACAAGAAAGGAATTTGATAGGGTGAAAAGGATAGCCATGGAAATGAAGGCTAGTGGTCAATTTGAGCTATTAACCCCTACATCCATTGTAGTGGCTAGACCTACTAAAGAGGTCACAATTTCTTAGACAAGTGTGCAAGCACCTACTATACCATATGCAGTAGTTGTGTAGCAACAACCTCCAAATAATCTAGTGAAGAATGAGGAAGCACTAGCACCTAGGAAATCTAAAAGACTTGAAAAGATCAAAACCCCTCCTAAGAAGAGAGTCAAGAAGACTACAAGTGGTCCAAGCAAGAAGAGAAGAACCTTGCAGATTGGTTCTTTTGAATCTAAAGAAGAAATTGGTGACATACCAATAGAGCCAGCTTACTAAGAAGAAAAGACCTCAGCTGGATGAAAGGCATGGAAACCAAGGTAGAGAATCTCAAAATACAAATTATTAATGACAATAAACATGTTCAATTAAACAAATACTATGATTTGTACAATAATATGGATAAAACAAAGCTAGAGAATGTTGTAGTTAGGAATATGATTCCTAGAGATAAAAGGTTTGATGGTATACGAGGTCAGATACTTAAAGACTTGTACAATAGACTAAGAAATAGAAAAGGTAGAGTGATAGAGGAGGACAAGAAAATAAGAATTAATATGGTGAAAAAGTTATGTACTATATATAATGAGGAAGAGTTAACAAAAATTCTGAAAGGAATAGCACCTTTATTAAGGAATAAAAATAGATCCATTATCCTCATGGGAGAAAATTATGAAGAAGTAAATGAAGAAACTCAATAGGTTATAGTCACATATATTTCTACTATGCCAAAGAAGAGTGTGCAACCAAAAAAGGCAAGACCTATGTCAAAAAAGAGTGCATAGCTAGAGAAGGCAAGCCCTATGCCTAAGAAGTCTAAGGAGTGTGTGTAGACAAAGGAAGAAATTCCTACTATAGGTAGTCCACCTCACAATTGTGAGCAGCCAACTAGAACACCAATTTCTAGTGATTCACCACATATCACCATTGGTAGTGAATCTATGCAAGTAGATAACACCAATGTGATAGTCAATAGAACTGAGGATCCATTCAAATATTTTGGTGCTAGAATTGTTAGCAATATTATGGATTATAGTAGCTCATCTAATGAAGAAGAATATTAGGAGCCAAAGGAAGAAGATTCACCTTCTACAAAGAAAATTTAATCTAGCATTGAAGCAACTACTTCAAGTGTGCCCTTAGCAATTGTAGCATCAACACCCTCTACATCACCTACTCAAGTAGTAGTAGTCATAGTAGCAATATGATTTTAGTAAAATTCTTGAGAAGAAGAAATCAATCAAGTCCATTGAAAAGACTTTGATTTTAGTTTTGGACAGAATGGAAAACATAGTAAGCCCTATTGAAACACTTATAGATATTCAAGAGTGCAAAGCAATTTTGTGTAAAACTTTTGATGATGAGTTCACAACACTTACTAGTGTGGCTACAATTCAATCACAAATAGAGCATGATGGTAAACTTCTTAATACCATGTGTACAAATATAAGGAATGATATAGAAACTTTGAATGTATGCATTAAGGCATTAAGACAGAGTATAGAAGAAGGAAAATAAACTTATGCTAAGTGTAACATGGCATACATCCATCTTCAAAATTTTGATGATCAAATCAAAGAAAAGGTAACTAAGCTTCAGATGCTCATTGACAACTTTCTAAAATAGAATCAGAAGTTAGATACCATTGAGCATACAATGCAAACACTTCATGATAGCATAAGGGAAACTCAAGTAGAGAAAGAGAAATTTTTAAAGAGATTCATTCTTTTGAGATATCACTTACCCCCGTAGGTAACATTGCTAGAAAATTAGTTGGAGGAATGCTTGACAACAAAGTATTCATATGACAAATTCATGGCTATAGATTTGAATGCAACAGAGTTAGCACATATGCCTTATGTGTGCTAGTCAGTGTATTTAATGCATTAAAAGATAGTTGGAAGAAACACCTTGCATAGTTGAAGACTAACTTCAGTGATTTTTTTCTAAGTTTTGATGCAGCTACTAGATTTTGATAGATTTTTCTCTTTTTTGGCACCTTTTTTATTGATGTCAAAGGGGGAGAAATATGGAAAATTTTAATTGTAAGGGGGAGAAATAAGGAAAAGTATAATTCTTAGTTATATTTTGAAGTATATTAGTAAGTTTTTCTTCAAACTAACTTTGTAATTAGAGTTATAAGGGATGTAATCCTTTCAAAACATGAATACAATGTTTTTACTATATTATGGTTATTTATTTTGATTGGTATGATAGCTTGTTTGGGACTTAGCAAATTTTCCCACAATGTTGCCATCAATGCCAAAGGAGGAGATTATTGGAAATATGACCAATCAATTAGGTAAGGTAAGTTATATGGTTGTCATTTATGGCAACATATTTTTTTTGTAGATTAGTCATGATTATTTGTGAAGGAAAATTGTCCAAGTATTAGACAATGTTATAGCAGCATGATAGATTTGATGATAGTAGAATATTCCCTAGGAATATTCTCTTGGAAAGTTAACCAGAAGATGCATGACATTATACTGATGATCTATACTAGTGTGCATGTCCATACAACCAACCAAGTTCAAGTTATGAAGGAAATAATGATGTCATGATGATATAGTGTAGAACAAAGCATGTCAATAGAATGTGTTAAACGACTTGAATAATTATTTTATTATTAATTCTTGATGGGCTGACTCTAAGAATGATATGTGAGCCAACTAAGGAATAATTTACCAATATGTTTGGTATAAGTAAAGAACTTCATTTTTGAAGTTAGTGTACAATGTGATGTTGTGAAATACATGGTTAACTAGTAATTGTGAAGTAATGCAAATGTTGTGAAATATAAGTGGCAAATGAGTGTGATGTTATGATTTATGATGTGAAGCAAGGTTATGTGAGATATGATACAAATTGATATGTGCATAGTCACTCTTTGTATGAAGAATTGACAATTAGAAGATTTGTGAAGTACAACAAGTAATGTAGTATTGTATGTATACTTATTCCCGTGAAGAACTTATTGTATAATTGTATGTTAGGGCAATGGGCTCTTCTTGCACACATTTTTATATGATCTACCAACTCCTAATAGGGTTGATGCTTCTAAGAAGGCCTAGTATCCTAATAGGGACTTGAGACACTATACAATCTTCATAGATTCCTAAAAGGGTCAATATCCTTAACTAGATTCTTTATATGGATAAAAGTACAAAGTTCTGTCACCTTTTACAGTGACTTATCAGGACAACTAAATTTGAGTATTTCTATTTAAAAGTTAATTTTATTTAAACAAATGAAATAGATAAATTCATTCAAGCTAAGTTATATATGGTCTCACACTTTTCCAATTAGAAATGTCTATTAAATTCATGTTTTATACTAGTTTGTGTCCAATTACTAAAGAAATACAATTATTTTAGAAAAGTGACATTTCAATAACTCTTATTATTTTTTATGAGATTTTTTCAATAACATATAAAACCATTTTATAGAGCTAAGAGTCAAGAATATTCTCATATAGAATTTATAGTGTTTTAAATAGATATAGTATATTGTAATTAAAAAATTCTACAAGCACGTATTTTAACACTCAAAAAGGTATCAATTTCGAGAAAGAAAAAAAATATTAAATCATATCAAAAAAATGTTAAAATTATATGACATTCTAGAGGAGAGAATCCTCTTCTAGAATGTATAATTTTTCTCCTAGTTAGAATATATTTGTTTTGAAAAATGTTGTGGGAGATGAAAACTATTGATTTTAGGTGAGTTGAAATTTGAATCATTATAAAAGAGAATATATAGGTCTAAAGATAATTTTTATTTTTTATTGTCATAGCTATATATGTGATCTATAACATAGTATGAGATCAAAGAGAAATAAATTTATTTCCATATAGTTTTGTGGTGTGAACTAGAACCCTATTTATTAGTGTTTCTTAGCAGCTAAAAAATTATATATAAAAATTAAGAAAATATATCAATTCTTATTCAAAATAATTATTAAAAATTATAACCATAAACTTTGTCCATTTATACACATTTCACTTCATTTTCAAATTCAAAATAATAATACCAATTTTATGTCATTGAAGGTGAATAGTTATACTTTTGTTAACCTTTTCCTTTACAAAAGGGTGACATAGGTTTGTGCTTTTACCCATATAGTGAATTATCTTGTGGGTTCCCTCCCTACTGGGGTTTTCCCTTGGCCAGGTTTCCCCTAGTTAACAAAACATGGTGTTATGAGTTCTCTTCTTGTATGGTTGTTTATTTTGTTTAGCACTATTGGTTCTCTTCCTTATGTAGGTGGAAAAGTAATTAATAAAATTTAGTTATGGGTAAAATGATTGGAAATATTGATTCACCCCCCTCTTAGTATTATCTATTTCTAGTAGAAAACACATCTACATGGATTAAAAAGGCTATATAAGAATAAGAACCAATGCCTATATCCTCCAATAAATATGAACCTAGATTCACCATCATGTAGAAAAAGAGATAAGATGGACATAGTGGTCTTGGACCTCAAAAGAAAGGCATTATTTAGCCCATCATTGCGTCAAAACAACCTTGTAGCTTGGGACTTGGATTCAAACCATTTGTTTTGGGTCTTCCTAATATTAAGTCCTCGTTATCTGAGAATGTGAATGCTTCAAATGATGAAAAGGCATCTGAGGATGCCCTACCTAAAGCTAACAATCCTGATAGTCCTTATGAACTTGACCATATCTTTGCTGACCCTAATAGCCTACCTATGGAGGATAAACATATAATTCCACCTACCACCCAAACCAACTCTACACCTTGGATCAAAAATTTATGGGATCCAAGTCCCCCTACTTCTAAACATGATCCTGATGATACCACTGAATTAGATATCGATATATATGCCTTTGACCAAAGCTTATTCAACATTGATGATGGAATTTCCCTAGTTTACCCCAAACTTATTGATTGGGACCAATAAGGACCACCATCATTTAACTAGTTTGAAAACAATGATGCCATCACAAAATTCTTTGAGCTTTGTGACTACTTACTAAAAGGAGATCACAAGTCAAGATTTTCCATTGACCTAAACATCATGGCATATTTTGGGGAGTCAACTCCATCTTCCAGTTGCAAAATTAGAAAAATAGCAAAAAAAGACAAAAGTAGGTCTCTTGGTGAAAATTGAAAGGCACCATTAGACCATGAAAAGTTAAAGATAAAGGATGTATCCAAGGGTGAAAACCTCTCTAAGGTGCCCAAGGATGGAAGATTGGAAACACCCCCATTGAAGGAAAGATCATAATTACTTGTAGAAATGATAGAAGAGATAAATCTGGGAACACCTAACAACCCCATAATCATACATTTTGCAGCCTCATTATCACTATAGGAAATAGATGAATTTATCAAATTCTTTCTAGAGAGGTAGATCAACTTCACCTAGTCTTATGCATACATGCCTAGTCTAGATCCTAAGCTAGTCCTTCATCACTTGCTATTAGAACTAGGATTGAAATGAGTAAAGAAAAATTTGAGAAAGATGCATCCTCAAGTTCCTCCCCTTGTCAAAGCTAAATTGAAGAAATTATTGGATGTTAGCTTCACAAGACCCATTGATTATGCAGAGTGGATATCTAATCTAGTACTAGTAAGAAAATAATCTGGGGGCATTTAGATATGCACTAACTTCTGTGATCTTAATAAGGCATGTCCCAAAGATGTTTTCCCTTTACCAAATATAGATATCATTATAGACATCATAGCTGGGTATGAGATGTTATCAATGATGGATGGTTTTTCTGGCTACAATCAGATAAAAATAGCTGATGAAGATCAACACAAAATAACTTTTACATGCCCTTAGGGAACATACTACTGGAATGTCATGCATTTTGGCCTTAAAAATGATGGGCCAACATATCAAAGAGAAATGACTATCATCTTTCATGATTTCATGTAAATCCTCATGGAAGATTATGTCAATGATATACTTTGTAAATCCCCCAAAAGAAATGATCATTTGGGCATCCTAGATCAAATATTCAATAGAATGGTAAGCTATATGCTCCACCTAAATCCCAAAAAGTGTGTATTCAAATTTGTTTTTGGAAAGCTCCTAGGATATATCATTTCTCAATGAGGCATTAAAATGGATCCTGAGAAAGTAAAAGCAATACTTGAAATGCCTTCTCCAATAAATCTAAAAACATTAAGAAGTCTAAAATGGAGATTATAGTCTATCCACAAATTCATTGCACAACTAGTAGATTAGTTTCACTCCTTTCAAAAATTATTAGGTAAGGGAGTATCCTTTTAATAGAACAACTAGTGTGAAGAATCTTTCCAATAGCTCAAAGATTATCTTCTAGATCCACCAGTTTTAATGGCTCCTACTCCATGGAATCCATTAATTCTATAGATATCTACTATAGATAAAACATTAGGAGCTCCCTTAGCACAAAATGATGAACAAGGAAGAGAGTGAGCCGTGTACTACTTTAGTAGAAAACTTGTGGGGTATGAAGTAAATTATTTAGTCATTGAACGAGCTTGCCTTGCTATCATCTTTGCAGCCCAAAAGCTAAGGCATTACATGCTCCATTAGAAAAAAATGCTCATCTCAAAGATTGACCCACTAAAGTATCTTCTAAGAAAGGCTACTCTCATAGGGAACTTATCCAAATGGGTCATGATCCTTAGTAAATTTGACATAAAACATGTAAGAAAGGAAATCAAAGGAAAAGTAATAGCAAATCAGTTAGCAAAAGCACCTATGATAGATGATCATCCCATGTTGATAGACTTTCTAGATGAAGCCATATTTAACATGGATATAGCTAATGAATGGAAGCTTTACTTTGACGGATCACATATAAGAAATGGTTTAGGAGTTGGCACTATTTTTATCACCCCCTAAGGTGACATCATCCCCAAGTCATATCAGATAGCATTCAATTGCACCAACAACATAGAAGAATATGAGGCAATGATCACAAGACTCAAGATAGCTATCCAATGGAACAATCAACATTTATAGGTTTTTGGTGATTCCCAGTTAGTCATCCACCAAGTCAATAATGACTATGAAACCAAAGATGATAATTAAATGCCTTACAAGAAGATGGCAGACTTTCTTAAATCTAAATTTATCACTATCTCTTTTCCTTGGCTACCAAGAATACACAACAATTAAGCTGATGCTATGGCTACGATCACTTCTATGATTGATATTCCTCAAAATGTGGAATGTTGTGAGTTCCTTGTCAAGAAAATTTTGATTCCAACGTTTGAACTCTCTAAATTTGAGTTTGTCTATGAACTTGTTGGTCCCAATTCCACCTAGTATCAAGACATTTATGATTACCTACATGCCCAAATCTTACCACCCAACTTATCCAAAAATGAAAATCAAGCCTTTATCCACCAAGACACAACATATGTCATCATCGATGACACCCTTTACAAGATATTCTTTTACCAAACTCTTCTCAAATGCCTTGACTCACAAGAAGCTGAAACTACCTTACACAAGGCTCATGAAAGTATATGTGGAGGTCATTTCGATGGTCTAAGTCTAGCTAAGTAGCTTGTTAGAGCTAGATATTATTGGCCCACCATGGAACAAGATTCCCATGATTTTCCCAAAATATGTCATACGTGCTAGATATATAGTAATCTGATCTATGCACCAACATAAGGATTACAACCAATCATATCTCCATGGCCATTTTCACAATGGCCATTTGATCTAATTGTGGCTATTTTTCCTCCTTCCTTTGATGGTCATAATTCATCATCACAACAACAAAATATTTTACCAAGTGGGTTGAAACCATCCCTCTAACTTTCACCAATGAGAAGTAGATTTCAAGGTTTATTTTGAACTACGTTATATGTCAGTATGGAGTCCCCTTGGCTATTATTACTAATCATGGAAGTTATTTTCAAGAAAAAGATATGGATAAGCTCTGTGTGAAGTACAAAATATACCATGGATACTCTAGTATTTACCATCCATAAGGCAATGGCCAAGCAGAAGCATCTAATAAGACCATTGCTAAGATTCTCCAAAAGATTGTCAATGATTTTGGTCAAGACTGGCACTTACAACTAAATCTAGCTCTTTGGGCCTACCAAACAAGTGTTCATGCTCCCATTGGCACAACACAATACTCTCATATCTATGGAACCGAGGCCATAATTCTCATTGAATTTGAAATTCCATCATTAAGAGTATCCCTACAAGATATTGTTGATGATGAAAACTACAAAATATCTAGACTCCATGAACTTGAAATGCATGATGAATAGAGGTGAGCTACCTTGATACATCTACAAGCTTATCAAAAATGACTCAAACAAAGCTATAATAAAAATTTTTGAGGACATCATTTTGAGATCGGTGATCTAGTCTTGAAGATGAACTACAAGACTCATCAGCATAGAGAAAAACTAGGCAAATTTGAACCAAATTGGGAAGGACCTTGTGTAGTTACTACAACATTTGGGTCTAGAGTATATTAGCTTGCAACTTTGGAGGATGAACTACTACCCATATCCATAAAAAACATGCATCTCCTCAAGTATTACACTTGATTCTATCTAAAAGTCCTAAAAAATAGCTTTAAAAATAGCAAAATGTCATGGAGAAAAAAAAGAAGATAATGAAAAAGTCATGAAAATATAGATGTCTTGATGAAAACTTGGCAAAAAAGCATCTTGGCATGAAAATTTGAGTCAATAGAATAATTTTGTCCACAAGTGAAAACTTGGAAAACAAGCACTTTGGGCGAGTACCATGGTGAAAATTTGAAAAATAGGCCCCATGTATAATAAGTCATTGCTCCTACATCTATTAGGATTCCATCTGGTTTTTCCCCCTTTTGTCATTCCCTGATCATATCCTTCATATCGAAAGACATCCCTAGCCATTGATCATGGCCTACAAACTAGTTAATGTCCAGTGTTATCTTACCTAAGCATCGCCTATCTATATATTCTCTATCTTTAGCCTTTGTACATAGTTTGTCTTGTCCAGGGGCATATTACCTACATGGTCCATGAGTTTGAACTTGAACTAGGGGCATAGCCCTAAGCACTTTTTATCCATTGGACTTATCACATAATGGATTGGAGGTAACTCTTGTATATGCTTTTACAATCCTGGAAAAATCCTAGTACAAAAATTCAAATATGATCCTGAAAAAATTCTTAAAAATCATAAAATTTCTTGAAGAAATACTACAAATTGTAAAATGTCTTGAAGAAACCAATAACACAAAAACAACAAATATTCTCAAACACCTTAAAAATCACAAAACCCATCAAAATTTTGTAATAAACCTTGTACATAATCATCCCCTTTGTAGAAATACTTGCAGTCTTACAGACTAAAACTTAAAGCACTACACTTCAATGAAAATCACACCATCTAAGCAATGTGAACCAACAATCAATCCAATGTACTACTATGAACCTATCAACTGAATCCAAAAACAAAACCATCACATGATCAACCTGCCAAACACTATCTAAATATTTAAAACACTAAAAATCAAGTAATAATGGACAAGAATAGCTATTGGATCATGTTTTTTAGTGAGTGATTTATTTTTTCTTTATTTTTCTTCGACCATGTTCCTATGCCACTTGATGATATAAATTGATCTATGAGAGTGCCAAGGTGGTTCATGGTCATCTTTTATTTTCTATCTGTTAAAATATACCTTTGAAATTCTAGGGCATGTATATATGCCTCAGGAAGGACAAGATCATTTTTTGTCTACATTGTGCTTGTTTATGAAAAAGGTTTGCATTAGCACTCTATCCCTTTATGCCATGATGTGTTGCATTCTATTTTCCATATCAAGAAAAGATCCAATAACATATAGTGTACTTTACAAAAGCAAAAGTCCTTACCTTATACTAACTACTCCTCATCTCATCTCCTCTATCTTCTATGTCTCCTTCCTCTTCTGACTTGGTCTTGTACTTTGATACCCCAAAAGCATTGTCATCGTACATTCCTACATTTGTGAAAAATCTAAAAAGACCCAAAACAATGCATAAATGCATAAAACATGGCATTCATATCACTTTAAATTTCATTTGCATTCATTCCATATCATTTACATTTCATTAGGCATTCAATCATGAGAAAAACATGTAAAATAAAGATGACATTTCCTAGCATAACATGTGATAAGTCAATGCATGATGTCATCATATAAAAGTCCAAAAAAGCATAAATACATCCATATAAAACATATGTGTAATCCATCTCATATAGTCATCATAATATAAGTACATCTTATAAATGTTTCACAAAAGTATCAAAGTACATGACCATGGTTTTACATCAATACTAACTACCCATAGGGAAGAACCATAAAAGAGCATAATAAAAACCAAAAGGAAAATAGAGAAGCCCCTCTATATATGTGCATGTTAGTGTCACCCTGTGCTATCCCTAGCCTTGTAGCCTTTGTCTGGCCTTGAGGATGATCCCTCTATTATCTACGGTGACCTCCTTAGTCCCATCACCCCTACATTGCTCTGTGTCCTCTATGTCCACTGTGAGTGAGATCTCAATGCACAAAAGCTCTCTACCCTCTACCCTGGTGGCACTACCCTCTCATACTGATCCCTCTACTATGTCTCCATATGTGCTCTAGTCATCATTGTAGCCAACTCTTGGAATTTTGAATCTTTGATGTTGCTAATGAACTCCTGGGACTCCTATACTACCCCTCTTCCCTGCACACTATGGCATCCCTCCATAGCCTAATCCCTCTCTGACATAACTTGATCTCTCTACTATCACTACATCCCTCTCCACTACAACCTAGTCTAACAAACTCCATAGACCTCTAATCACCTCCATAGGCTCTAAATAGGTAGGCCCTAATTATACCTATACTAGTGTCCTCCTAGTGCAATCCACTAGATCCCCCTCGACGTCCATCGTAGCTACATCTACACCTATGTCATCCTCATCACCTCCCTCACCACCATCACTCTGACACTCCCAATAGTTATCCCCATCCTCTCCCCCATGATCACCTCCATCACCATCCCCACCTATATTGTCCCCACCCTCCTCATCATCATCTCCCATGTCCTCTCTCTTAGCATCCTCATCATCATCCCCTGCATCATCATCCCCCACCTACATATGCTCTCCATCCTCCCCTTCCTCCCCATCATCATCTTCATCTCCATCCTCCCCATCATCATCTTCATCTCCCTCCTCTAAATCATAATCCTCATCTCCCCCCTCCTCATCATCATACTCATCTCCTCCCTCCTCATCCTCTCACCCATCCTCCTCATCATCATCCTCCCCATCCTACTCTTCATATGATCTTGTCCATGGTACTGGCACTACTAGATCTATCAAGGGCCTCAGATGATGTTGTGAACACCATCTATCATATGCTATCATCATGCCTACATCCACCACATCAACTATTGCTCCCCATACACTCAACTATAACTCCTCTAGCTATGAGAAAGCCACTTGGGTCTTAACAGGTGCTCCCTACTCTTAGACCTCTACTCTAGATTGTGCAAATAATGCTAGACCCATCGATACATCCTGTATCTTGCCAAACTATCTGCATACCCACTTTGGTTTGTACATCTCTATTACTAAGTGGCCAATCACTATGTGTCCTATGAGATAGTGCTCCTATTTGCAATATGGTAGGTGGATCTCATCATTGTCCCGCTTGGGACAATCTCTGTAGGGTCTCTAGATAAAATGTTTCATGGTATCTATCTAATGTTGGAAGTATCACATATACCCTAGTGGTCCTTGTGTTGATATGCCTCTCTAACTGTAAGAATATGGCATGTCCTCCACTAGCTCCCTCTCTATGAGTGGTCTAAATATTGTAATGTACTCATATGCCCAGATCTATAACAATGTAACCTTGGTACTAAATGTTAGCCCACCTCTATATGCTAACTGATGTAGATAGTAGTACAACATCCCTAACATGCATGGGCCCTAGGAAAATATAGTCCCATCCATGATCATCCTCTCTAGCACCTAGCCCCATCCAATAGGGAACCATGTCCATGCCTATCAAGTATCAATAGTCCACTGATAACCCAGGAGATCATAGCTATTACCCACTCATGGGGTGCCACCAATAAGTCCTATCCAATCTCATAATCTCATATCCCCAGCTCTAC
The DNA here is from genome assembly GCA_028749045.1 of Cupressus sempervirens. Classification (NCBI taxonomy): domain Eukaryota; kingdom Viridiplantae; phylum Streptophyta; class Pinopsida; order Cupressales; family Cupressaceae; genus Cupressus; species Cupressus sempervirens. Next base: position 477,674,464 of record CM053787.1, read on the forward strand.
ATCTCTACATCTGAATAATCAATGTAGTGTCCTTCACCTAGTAGCTAGGTCATACATAGCTAACTCCCCACAGATTACAATCATAAGGATGCACCATACATCCTCCAAAGTCATAGTAGCCTTTCCCATTGGCAAGTGGAATGAACCAGTCTTTGAATGCCATCTCTCTATCAATGTTGTCAATATGGCTCAGTTCCCTCTCACCTCCAGCATAAATGTAATATGATATAAAATAAGACCAACCAAGATCCCTCAGTCACTAGTGGTCATCTGATGACATAACATAATGCTATGTGGCCTATGTCCCCACATTTGCAATAGGGGAAAATCCTCCTACATCACCATATAGGCTATCTCAACCTTCTATGGCTTTGTATCTAGTTTAACATACTTTTGATCTAAGATTGACCTAGTTTGACTCTAGTTTTAATAAGTTTAACTTTTTCTAAGGATGTTTGACTAAGTTGACTTATGTTTTGAACTCTTTCTATGGTTTTGAATATGTCTACCAAATTTTGGGTCATTTCGAGCTCATTTGCATCATTTTCACCCTTAGCTAATCCCTCTATCAACTTTTTCCTCCATCTAAGCTAGGTCTAACCATGTTGGCCTAAGATGACCCATGATTTGAACTCTTCCTAGGGGTTTGAACATGTGGTCCAAGTTTCAGGTCATTTTGAGTCTGTTTACACCCTTTTAGGCCCTTTGTATCACTCTCTATCAGCATCAACCTGAGTTTGACCTACATCTACCCTAAATTTGACCACCTTTGACCATTTTTTGACTGAGTCTTAACCATTTTCTGACATCATCCTAGGGTCTTGCTAGTGTAACCAAAGTTTCGAGTCGATCCAGCTCATCCAAACCCCATTTGGGGCCCTGGAGCATCCTGGGGTGTAGTTGGGGTCCCCAACTATGCCCATGGTGCACTAAGTCATACCTGTTAGTGTAGTTTTTTATTTTTCCTATTTTGCTAGGTTTTTCCTACACTTTTAATAATCTCGCTTAGGTTAATAAAGCATGTCTTATTAGGTGAATGGTTGTGAGGTGTCACCTTCCTACATGTGAGCATCCATTAGCTATCTTGGGAAGATACTTTGCTATCTTTAGTCTGATAGATGGTTGCTCCTCATTGGTTGGTGTTGCCACCTCCTCCCTCTTCCTAGCCTATATAAGCATGCTACCTGGCTTGTATTTGCATCTCTTATTTTTGCATCCTCTTAATGCTATTTTGCTTCTAGCATTTGCATTACTCTCTTGGAGACTAACTCTGTGTTGCTATTTTGATTTTGTATCATTTGTATTCATAGTTTAGATATTTACTCTTTGCACTAGTTTTCTGGGTTATTAATCTTTTCAGATTCTAACATGGTATTAGAGCTTTTCTATGTGCAAGAGTAGATTTTAGTTTCCTTATTTGAGAGATTTGGGGGGGCAAATAAACTTTATTGTATTTTTTTGAAAAATAAAGTATGCTCTTCTCTTGCATCTTTGGATGATCCTGAGAATCAGAAAAGTTTTGACAAAAACGATTTTTCTCTAGGGTTTCAATCTCAAATCTGACAACCAACTTGCATATTTGGAGTTTTCAATCAGTTTTGCAGATTTCAGCATGCCATTGATGGACTTAGGAAGCTGATCCAGCATTTACATGTCATATTCTGGTTGCTGGGGTCATTTTTTGATTTTTGGAGCCATTTTTTACTGTTAAAAGTGTCTAATTTACACTACAACAACATCTTTTGTACATCAGCAAGAAAAAACTTTTTGGGTTTTGTTCGCAACTCTAAAAAACCATCTGGGTATCTTTTAGATTTTACATGCAAGCTGTATATTTTGTAGAATCGAGGATGTAAAGCTATATCCATACCCCCCTTCATTGGCAGTCGCAGATTTGAACGCAATTTTCAAATGTCTCGTTCTTGCTCATACGGACTCCGATTCTGCTGATTCTTGTTATGAACTTGGCTATTTTTTTGTGCTCTATCCACTAGTGGAGTTTTTATTTTTATTTTCATGTATGAATTCTTCAAAAATTGTAGATTCTCAGCCGTGACTATGCACAGTTCTCATTTTGGAAACTTCGGAGGATCATAAATTTCTCATACGACCTTGTATCGAGGCAATTCTTTTTTTGAAAGTGCATGATTTTTTGAGTAGATCGTAGTGGTGCTATTTGTTTTCTTGATTATTGTGCCCAAGTTTCACTTTTAACATATGCTCTTCATGAGGAAGCCTTGTCGATTTTTGTTCCGTAACTTGAGCATATAGACATATTTTTTCGATCCAAAAAATGCATTGGAAAGCTAGTTCTGAGATAGAGATGATGGTACAAGTTTTTTTGAGAGATGAGAGCTAGCTTGCTGCTCGCTGTTCGTGGTTTGTTGAAGCGTTTCAAAAGTTACATTTTTTGGAGTAGTGGCAAAAAAATTTTTGGGGCACTTTGGGCTCAAATGGATGCTTCCATTGGATCTGAAAGGCTGTTTGTAGTCAAAATCTATATAAAATTTGTCCATTTTGGACACCGTTGGTCTGGGAGGCAAATTTTTTTTGTCCGACAGGGCCGTTCGGCCCCTTGCACGCAGTACGAGGTGTCAAAAATTTAAAAAAATTGCAAAAAAATCTTTTTTTTGGTTGTTTTAGCCACCGGCGGTTAATTAACTACAGCGGAGCCGCTAGCAGTCACCGCTGCGGCCACTGCTGACGGCCACCACTAGCGGTTACCGTTGGCGGTTTGCCAATGGCCCGTAGCAGCTCTGTCGGCGGCCACTGCCACAGCTCCGCCCCGCGGTGGCCCTCCACCCTCCCGCCACCCAACCGCTGCTCCACCGACGGTGGAGATTTTTTTAAAATATTTTTGTTTTTTTATTATTTTTTTATTAAAAAAAATAATTTTTTGCATTTTCAGAGGCCCTGGAGGTTTTTTCTCTGTAGCTTGAGCATACAGACGTATTTTTTCGATCCAAAAAATGCGTCAAAAAGTTGGTTCTAAGACGGAGATGCTGGTATAGGTTTTTTTGAGTTCTGATGCAGTTTGGTTGCCTATTTTGGTAGTCAAAGCTGGATGTTCTATTTTGCACTCTGGGAGGCGTATCTTGAGCTTTTGATCTCTATTTTTGGACTTCTTTATATCACTGGAAAGCTCTTTCTTTACTCTTTCCAATGATTTTGGTTGTTGTTCCAGATTCTATTCCAGGCACATCCTATTTAGTCTTTTGCATTTTAGCATTCTGGTGGATATCCTGATTGTTTCAGGTTCGGAGATCGATTTTGTTGCTTCAGTTGCTTCGTTTTGGGCTTTAACTTTTGTTGTTTCAGCCTTATGTTTTTTTTATCATTTTTTATCTTCATTGTAAGCATCTTTTTGCAACACATTGAGATAAAGTGCCACCCTTGCGTTTCAGGATCCTTTTCATCATTGTGATTCATTGTACTCGCACTATTTTATAAAGTGCCATGGGGGGGATAGTTATTTTCCGCTTATAGGCACTCTTTCTCTAATTCCTCATGTAGTGTCGATGACACATGCCTTTATTGGTGTTTTGTACCTCACTCTTGATGTGTTTGGCTCCTGTGTTGTAGGAGATTCTTGGCCCATCTTTTCAGCTGCCTGTCACCTCACCTGCCTTAAGGGGAGGTTATATTGTTGTTCTATGCTTCTTTGGTTGATGGTTCATGCCTTCTATTTCCATGGAGCTTCCTTTGGTTGATGGTTCGTGCCTTCTATTTCCATGGACGTTCTACAGATTAGCATTTTGACAGATTTTTGCGGTTCTTCATGCTTCAATGATTCTCTTCTGATCTCTTTGTTCTTTCTTCTAGAACATTCTTTGCTATCTCTTTTTGGAGTAGGGTTTTCTCCATTTGGTTTTCTCTATTTCTCCTCTTTATAGAGATTTTGTTGTGATTGGGTACCTAATCTGGCCTTGTTACCGGGACCCAATTCTCTTTCATACTTGTGCTAGGTTAGCTTCCTCCCAAGCTTCACTTAAGGGGGGGTGTTAGAGTAATTATTTGTTCTAACTTATTAATTAAATCGCTTTGATTTAATTAATTAAGTTTCCTATTACTCTAGTTTTCTTAAGCTATCTTGTAGGTGCATATAATTAATATTTTATTAATTATATTGTGCAATCCTAGCTTTTTTAGGCTTTAGTTTCCCTTTTCAGATTTTGTGATTCCTTTATAACGATTCACCTCTTTGTATTTTATTGATTCACTTATTGGATTATATGAGATATTGCTCTTTGCATGTCCATAAGATGGATCTGGCTTTTTGACCTCCTTGATTTTTCCTTGCCTTTGTTCTTTGCTTCATCCATGTGATAGGGTTATGCATGCAGGTGTTCTTGGGAGATTAGTTTTTCACCTAATCTAACATGGTATCAGAGCAATTCTTTTTTTGAAAGTGCATGATTTTTTGAGTAGATTGTAGTGGTGCTATTTGTTTCCTTGATTATTGTGCCCAAGTTTCACTTTTAGCATATGCTCTTCATGAGGAGGCCCTGTCAGTTTTTCTTCCATAACTTGAGCATACAGACGTATTTTTTTGATTCAAAAAATGCGTTGGAAAGCTAGTTTTGAGACGGAGATGATGGTACAAGTTTTTTTGATTTTTGCTAAATTCTAGTTGCCTATTTTGCCAGTCAAAGCTAGATGTTCTATTTTGCCTTTCAGGAGCCATATCTCGCTCATTCGAACTCTTTTCTGGGCTCGCCAAATATCGTTGGAAAGCTGGTTCTATGAGTTATTCAGTTGCAGAGGTCTTTTATCCAAATTTTGCTCTAGGTTCTTTCTCCTACAAGTTTTTCACTTTCACACTTTGGCAGATTACTTGGATTCTACAAGTCCTGGAATCTCTTCTTCTGTTCTTTTGGCTCACTCTTCTTTCTGACTTCTGAGCATTGTATGCTTCTATTCTATTGCATTCCTTTTTCTGTAAATGCACTGAGATAAAGTGCCTGCTTTTGCATATCTATGATCTTGTACATCTTGTGTTTGTTTGTACTCACACTCAGTTATAAAGTGCCATGGGGGGTCATGATGTTTTGCCATTTTGTGCTCATCCACCTTTGTCAAGTGAATTTTTCTTCCACGACATTAGCCCATGTAGTGTGTCGGTGACACCACCCTTTATCCTATCCTTGTACTTCTATTGCACTATTGGTGTTCCTGATTCTTCTTCTTGCAGATATTTTTGGCATTGCATTTCAGTGTTCCTGTCACCCCTTTCCCTATTCAACATTATGGGGGGGTTCACTTGTTGGCTCTATTGCTTCCTTGGTTCGGTTGAGTGATCTACGTATTCAATTTTTGTTCCTATGTACTAGGAGGATGTAGTGGCTAGGCACCTATGCATTTCGGTGAGATGGTTCATCTACTATATAGACACTCATTCATTCCTACTTTTGGAGGTCACCTCTTTAATTGATCAGCTCTTCAGACTTTGTCTTCTCTACCTGGTCATGCACTATTTCAGTGGGTGTTCCAGTAGTTTCTTCTAACAGTGTTTGCAGCTTCATGCTTTAGAGATGCTTCATGCTCTTTCTTGTTCCTTTCTTTGGGAAATTTCCTAGATTAGAGGCTTAGTTTCCTTCATCTAGTTCTTTTCTTGTATTTGGGTACCTAATCAGGCCTTGTTGTCGGGACCCATCTTTTCCTGCTTTCATAGCTTTGCTAGGTTAGCATCCACCTAAGCTTCGCTTATGGGGGGGTGTTAGTGTATTTTTTTATTTTTCCTATTTTGCTAGGTTTTTCCTAAACTTTTAATAATCTCGTTTAGGTTAATAAAGCATGTCTTATTAGGTGAATGGTTGTGAGGTGTCACCTTCCTACATGTGAGCATCCATTAGCTATCTTGGGAAGATACTTTGCTATCTTTAGTCTGATAGATGGTTGCTCATTGGTTGGTGTTGCCACCTCCTCCCTCTTCCTAGCCTATATAAGCATGCTACCTAGCTTTTATTTGCATCTCTTATTTTTGCATCCTCTTAATGCTATTTTGCTTCTAGCATTTGCATTACTCTCTTGGAGACTAACTCTGTGTTGTTATTTTGATTTTGTATCATTTGCATTCACAGTTTAGATATTTACTCTTTGCACTAGTTTCCTAGGTTATTAATCTTTTCAGATTCTAACAATACCAAGCATGGGTAGTGCACACTTGGGCATGCCAAGAGTGCCCACTATGTAGTTGGCTACATTTTTGGCACAGTTGGGGTGTTTTGATGCCCTAAATTGGCCTTGGGACCCCCATTTGACCCCCAATTGACTTGTAAGTGCCTAAAAAGCATGGAAAAGCATAAAAAAGCATAAAGACAACCTCAATGTACTCGTTGGAGGTCCTACATCTACTAATCTTTAGTAGGTCCATACTCTTTCACCATGGTGTTTCTCCCTGGGTAACTAGTCCATTTTGCTTGCTATAGAGCTCTTTTCTACCAAATGTGAGGGTGAAAATGACTTTCAAAAACTCTCTCCAAGCCCTTGTATAGTTTTTTTCTACCTAGATGGATGTGTAAGAGGCCCTTTCTATTTTGATCATGATGCCTTTTTTCCCTTCAAAGCCCATAACTTTCACATTTTAGGTTAAATTTGTAATATGTCAGTTGCTTTGGTTTTGTCTTCTCGTTGTCAATGAAATCGACCTATCATATGCCTATGTTGGTCAATTTCTCAAGGGGGCACCAATTTATACCTCCATTACTAGGGCATGCTTTTATGACTTTTTTGTCAGCGTTCTTTGACATAATGCTCTAAATCACATTGTATCAAAGAGGGGAAAAATGTAGACACTTAAAAATGGTTTGCATCTATAATTTCATCACATTTTCATACTAATTCATCCCATTTTCTCATTCCACTAACTCTAATCTTTTGGCCAACTTGATTATATCTCAACAGTGTCTATCATCATTTGTATCCTCTTTCACATCAATTGCAGATCATTTTAAAATCATATTAGATCAACTCAAAATCATATCAAAGCAACCTAGAATCACCCCAAATCTACCCAAAATTAGTGTTAATCAAGCTAAAACATGTCAAAAATCCAAAATCTATCATCATTTGTCCAATCCTAAGCATTGTTGTGGCTCTTAGTACCTTGGAAATCTATCAATCCAACCTTAGTTTTGAAATGGCTCTCAGTACTAGGTCAATCTGTCATTCACATCATCTGATCTTTGACATTGTTGAGTCTCTTAGTGTTAGATCATGGCATTGTCAATGATTTATTAACATTAACAACATCTTTTAATGTTATTATGATCAACCATATCAACCAATCTTAATCTTGTAGCATTTATGGTATCAGTTCAGCATTACATGTCTTTAGTTCATGTGATGTGTCCTTGGCATGTTATCAATTTTAAGAAATCAATCAATTTTACAATGGATTTGGTCTACCTATCATCATCCCAATAAATTTTCATAATTGTCATATTTTTATCAAAGGATATTGTTACATTTATTTAATCAAATTGGCCAATCATCTACTAATTCTCTCTATAGGATTAAGAAACCCATAATTTAATCCTATGTCATTTCATTAATTATTCTTCCTAACTTACCTTCTCAATTAGTTAATTTTATTAATTAATTGATTCATCATTCACAAACAATGGAAATTATTAATTTTCTAAGTCATATTTTCCACCATGAATTCCATTTTTACTAATTTCTATTTATGTGGAATAATGGATTTTTAATTCAAATATTCCACATGATATTGACATCATCCTGACACATGCACATGACACATCATGGATTCTCCATTTACACTTGGATAAGATATGTCATAATTGATATATTCTTATTCCCTTACACATATCTATATTTGGATCCCATTATCATAGATTCTTGGCTTTAAGTGAGTTTGAAGTGTCACATGATGCGTCATAGATCCTCTTCCATATTTAGCCATTTTTGACTTCCAAGCATCATATAATCCTACATTTGGCATCTTGTGTCATATGCATCATGGATTCTCAAAGGAATCTCTTGCCAAGTCACATATCCAAGTTGACATGTCCAATGCTCTCATCTTTTGTGATGATTATAAATTGAGCATTTTTCCTCTCACTTCTGGTCCCTAGGTTCTAAGTCTTTGGTCTTTTTCTCTCTCAAGATTAAATCACATCTTCTAGAATTCTCATAGCATTATCATTATCATAGGATTTTTCTTCCAAATTGTTTGCATTATATGAAATGGGAGCTATATCACATGGAGAAGAAAGGACATGGGAGCTACAAGTGAAATAGGGAGTTTTAACTTTGTGTTCTTCCTTTTGTTTATTTGGCTTTCATGGTAGACTAGAGGGTATCAATATATGTTTATTGAGTTTTTGATTTTCTCATAGTATGTTAGATATTAGCCCATTTTCTGTTCCTACGAGAACATCCAATTATTTTTTATTTGGACTCCTGTAAGTAATCTATTACTCCCATCCTTTTCATGGATAACACACTTGTCTTTTTCTATTAGCACCTTATAATATTTTTTAGTGAGTTGTCCAACACTTATTAAATTGTACTTTATACCTAAAAAAAATATACATTTTGTATCTCCTTCTTCTTACCTTCCTTGGTGTAGACCATGATAAATCCTTTGCGAACTATGGGAATGGTTCTATTATTTTCCATCTTAATTTTAGACTTGAAAGTCTAATTGATGATAGAAAATAAACTTTCATTACCAATCATGTGGTTATTGCAAACATTTTCCAAGTACCATACCTCATGGTTTCTTTCTTCACTAATCTTGCAAATTATGTAGATAGTGGGATTGTTTGCATTTTCCATGTTCACATCAGCCACATTTGCATTTTATCTTGACTAATCACCCTACTTCTTCCAACATTCACTTGCATAATGCCCAAACTTATGACAATAGTAGCATTCCACATTGCTCTTATTGGATTTTTAATTCTTCTTACCTCCTCTAGAGCTACTTTGAGAAATGCTTACGCCCTCTTATTTTCTTGCTCATCCTGTTGGTCTAAATTTTTGCATGATAAAATTCCTTTGTCCAAGTATACAAATTTAGATTGTATCCATTAATGGTGAATAGGGTTTATGGTCTTTGGTCATCCAGATTTGTTAACCTTTGAAAAAATTCATGAAAACCCTTCATCTCATTCCTTTTGTAATTTTCAAGCATGAAACCCTTTTTAAAAATTGGGCGAATATTCTATTTTCTTTTGAAATTTTCTCGCGCCCTCACATAACATTTCCTCTCAGGTTCCTCACCATTTGATTTGAATAGATCTACCATTATCGCTACCTCGTTATGAAGAGTTGAGCACTTTTTATACATAGCGAGGTCGTGAGTGCCAAAAAGTATATAAAATGGGATCGCGAAATGGAGGTACAGTGGTAGGGGATTTGTTTTCTAGCTGACTTTTCAATCATGTGCACCTTGTAAGTATAGTCAAAATTAGAAAATGGACCCAGTAGAAGTAGCTAGAAGTTGGCATCGGAATAAAGGTCTTTCTGATGCCTCGCTACCTCGCTATTGGAAAAACTAAGCATCTTGCTATTAGCGAAGTAGCAAGGTGCCATGAAATCAAAGACATGGTGGCCTCCAAGTTTCGCAATAACCATAGTCTATCTAGGTGGCTTTACACGTAATAACTACTATTGTTAGAAGTAGTTAGTAGGGGCAATGGTGATTTGATGGGTTTTTATTCTTTTGACGTCGAGTTTTATTAAAGTCACTAGAGCTTGCTACCTCTCTATCAAAAAAATTTGACATCTTGTCATTAGTGAAGTAGCAAGGCACTATGAAAAGAACATTCGGTGGGACCTCAAGCAATGTGGAAGGGTGACTAGGATTAAAAGTAAGATCTTGTTGGGTGCCAGCAGTGCAAAAATTTCCTATGTCATCAGTGCCCTGGACCCACACCCCATTCATAAAGCATATAAGGGATACCAATCATCAGATCAAACTAGAATCAATAGTCCTCACTATCTCGCTATGGAAAGTTGCAAGTTGTTTAATCTATATGACATAGCGAGTATGGGATCGACCACTTTTTAGGGTACTTTGTGCAATTTCTTTACCTTTGATTTGATCTTAGATCAATGGCTGTCACTATCTTGCCATGAAGAGTTTCTCAAATGATATGTATAGTGAGGTAGCGAATGAGGGCCCACCATTATTCTTCTAAGCAATGCAGTAATTTGTCATACACATGATCAAGATCGAATCAATGGTTATTGCTGCTTTGCTATGGCAAGGTGCTTGTTCTTTATGTATAGTGAAGTAGCGATCTGCTGACACATGTCCTTAGTCGCCAGTGGGTCTAGATGGAAGTGCCATCAAGGAAGCAGCTATGTATGTGGGTAGTTTTCATTGGATTGACTGGCTAACTTGTCAAGTGGAACACCAAGTTTTCTTTCTCCATATCCCATGATCATAGGACTTTTAAAAATCGATAGCACATATTTAAACGTAGAAGATGGTGCCACTCTATGTATTAATTAGACATGAAAGCTTCACATGTGAGGAAAAATAGAGTATAATATAGAAGGTTTTATTAGTTTCACCTTACGTGAACAAAGATTTTGAGCCTTTCTTGAGTAGAAGCAATTACTGAAGAAGATTGTGCTAAAGTTTGCCAAGATTGTGAAGCAGTTTGTTGGCAAAAAAATTGCAGATATATAGAGGAAAACAAGGATATAATTCAAGTAAGTAATCCTACTATAATCTCTATAAGTATCTCAGTTCTGTAAAGCATAATCAAAGATGCCTTCGAAGAAGGAGTTTTTAGCTCAAGTAAATTATTTGGATAGAAATGTACATGATGATTTGCTTGAGTTGCTTCTTGAGTCTACTGTAGAGACAATGCAAATTAAAAAGTTGACCTCATTAAACCCTAGGTTGAGGATAGCAAATGGATTGTATGATAACGGTAATTGGGTCTAGGATGCTCAAACCTCACAAACTGGTTTAAATTTGTTCAAGAAATGGTTTGCAAAAAGGAAACTATTTGCCCCACTTGCCAATATATGGAATTTTGACCTAGGAAAGCTAGTTGTTCCTAGTGTATTTATGGATTATGATCTCCTTCAGGCCATGACAAAGAGTTATGATCAAGACACTAGGGTAGTGAGATGAGTAGATGGTGAAATTCTAATCACCATCAATCTAGAAGAGATTAGGGAAGTTTTTCATTTGGGACCTCTCACTAAGTATCATGTGCCCATTAATTTGACAGATTTAGAAAAAGAATATATGTCAAAGAAGGATATAGTTAGAAAAGGTGCGCTAAAGGCCCACATTGGCAGAATTAGAACCCTACCAACAACAACATCATCCTCTAAAGAACCTTTCAAGAAAACATGCTTCAATGCCAGGGTAGTAGAGATATATGGGACCTTGTACAGAGTTTTTGGAGAGGGTGAAGAATAATTTATCCCTGTGAGTTTCATGTATACGATCACTCATATCTCCTCTTTTGGTGTGGAAATAATTTTTGATTTTGCTTCTTACCTGGCTGATGAGATTCATAGTGCATTGGTTGGAATTGCTAAGAGCAAGGTGGAGAAGGTTTGGGGCCAATACTCCCTATTGATGCAAATGTTTCTATTCAAGGTGGCTACATACTTTGGTAAAGAAATGGTTTTGAATAGAGAACAAGAGGGGGAAGCACTGCCAATTCAATTATGGAGTGTAGATATGACTAGGGAAGTAGAAAATGCTAGTTTTGCTAGATTTGATAGGTACTTCACCTCCAAACTAAGGTGCCTCATATCAAGAGACAATCCTAGGATTCAAGTAAGAATCTTAGTTCTATAAAGCATAATCAAAGATGCCTTCGAAGAAGGAGTTTTCAGCTCAAGTAAATTATTTGGATAGAAATGTACATGATGATTTGCTTGAGTTGCTTCCTAAGTATACTGCAGAGACAATGCAAATTAAAAAGTTGACCTCATTTAAACTTAGGTTGAGGATAGAAGATGGATTGTATGATAAGGGTAATTGGGTCTAGGATGCTCAAACCTCATAAACTGGTTTAAATTTGTTCAAGAAATGGTTTACAGAAAGGAAACTATTTGCCCCACTTGCCAATATATGGAATTTTGACCTAGGAAAGCTAGTTGTTCCAAGTGTATTTATGGATTATGATCTCCTTGAGGCCATGGAAAAGAGTTATGATCAAGCCACTAGGGTAGTGAGATGAGTAGATGGTGAAATTCTAATCACCATCAGTCTAGAAGAGATTAGGGAAGTTTTTCATTTGGGACCTCTCACTAGGTATCATGTGCCCATTAATTTGACAAATTTAGAAAAAGAATATATGTCAAAGAAGGATATAGTTAGACAAAGTGCACTAAAGGCCCACATTGGAAAAATTAGAACCCTACCAGCAATAACATCATCCTCTAAAGAACCTTTCAAGAAAACATGATTCAATGCCAGGGTAGTAGAGATATATAGGACCCTGTGCTGAGTTTTTGGAGAGGGTGAAGAAGAATTTATCCCTGTGAGTTTCATGTATATGATCACTCAAATCTCCTCTTTCGATGTGGAAATAATTTTTGATTTTGCTTCTTACCTAGCTGATGAGATTTACAATGCATTGGTTGGAATTGCTAAGAGCAAGGTGGAGAAGGTTTGGGGTCAATACTCTATTGATGCACATGTTTCTATTTAAGGTGGATACATACTTTGGTAAAGAAATGGTTTTGAATAGAGAACAAGGGGGGGAAGCACTGTCAGTTCAATTGTGGAGTGTAGATATGACTGGGGAAGCAAAAAATGCTAGTTTTGTTAGATTTGATAGGTACTTCACCTCCAAACTGAGGTGCCTCATATCAAGAGACAATCCCAAGATCCCTAAGGCACTAATGCACCTTGTTAGGCCTATGGATAAACCCCATAATCTCAAGGTTTCACATAATTGGGGATATATCATCCCATATTTAGTTTCAACTATTATTAGAATTTATGGATTCAAGGGAACACCTCATCTACTACCTTACCAAGTGCCCTTAAAGGTAGGAGTAGTTGAATTCTTGTGGCAATTGGGAGGAGTAGAAGAATCCTTTTTGCACAAAAGGGGAACAGGATCAATTTTTCCCATTTGCATAGTAGCCCACCAGTTTGTGATAACCAAGGAAGGATGGGTTTCCCTTTACAAATTTTTGGATCAGTATAAGATGGCAGTATCTCACCCTCATTTTTGTGATGCAGAAGGTTTCTTTCATTTGGCTCTTAGGCATAGGATCAAACTTCATCTAGTTGAGCATGAATTTTATTTCCCTAAAGATGTAATAAGGAATGATACTCTCTACAGAAGCAAGAAACAAAGAAAGAAAAATGGATAGTCTATTCAAAAGTTTTGAGTTTCATTAGTTGTTTTGAAAAAGATTACAACCCTCTAAGTAATGCTTTAACTACTACAGATAGAATTAATAAGCTTATGTATACATTCCCTAAAATAATGGAGGTGATGATTGAGAAAAAGAAATATTTCATTGATTCTTTTCCAGATAAGGCTAGAGAAATAATAAGGAGATTAAGCTTCACTCCTAATATAGGGGTAGACCCACAAGTTTTTCAAAGGAGGTTAGGATATACTATCATTCAGGGTCAAAGGCCCATTGCGGATAAAGGAAAAGAGATAGTTGAATCTACTAGTGTTGTTTTTGAAGAAAGGCCTCTTGAACCTTCCCCTAAGAGGAGAAAGATAATAAGGGAAGAGGAACCACATGATGAGAGTTACTCACCTTCCCAAACCCCCATGAGAATTGAGGAGGAGCAGTTCACTGATGAGAAAATTGAACAAATTGGATCACAAGGGGGAGTTTTTGTTACCCAAGCAGAGATTGATGAAGGGAACCCCCAAGAGCCTCCTATGCCAAGTTTTGAGTTGATTATAGTAGATTTCAGGGGAAGTGAATTGGATCCTATTTTGGAACAAGCCAGCCAGATTTTTTTTTTGATGAGAATTTTGTAAAGTCTAGGGCTTTCCATCAGTTTGTTTGGAGGGCAAACATGCACATTTTTGAGGAAAGATGTAAGAATATGAAAATAGAGCATCCAGAAATGGATGAAGCCTTCATTCAAAATCAAATAAAGGAACAAATGATTCAAGAGTTCTAGAATATAACCCCTGAAGAAGGGAGATAGATGGTAAATGCTTTAAATATTTTATTATTTCCCAATTGGGACATTGTTGATGCCTTGATTTTCAATTCTATGTCAAATAATTTGGGATTGCAAGATCCAAATAAAAAAGAGTTCTTGGGAACTACATTTAGTAATGACCAAGTTTCTCTTGTCATGTGGTCATTGAGAAGAGGATCCAGGACTACTCCATCACAGCCTAATGATTCAGGACTAGCAAGGAGTATCATTGTGAGGAGAGTTGTCGATACCTCACATGTCTAGGCAGCTCACATGAATGTAGATTACTCTCAATTTTCCTTGGCTATTGTAGAGAGGGAGGAAAAGGAAATGATTGAGTTCTAGTGAAAGTATGAGGCGGTTGTGGATGCCTACAATAAAGAGGTAAAGAGGAGAATAGAGCTTGAGAACAAGCTAATGGGGAGGTCCACAAGACCAAGAATAACATACCCTCACCCCCCAATGGAACCTTTTAAATCCACTCCCTTCATAGAGGTACCAAATACACCCCAAAGGCTAGAATATTATACTGCTAAGGACTTTGAAGAAGAAAAGAATAAACTGTGGGCTTTGCATGTGGAGTAAAATGTGAAATATGAAGAAAAATTAAGAAAATCTCTTACATATTTGGGGGATAAAATTGAATGGCCACTAGTTTATGATCAATTGGCTAGGGTGATTAGTATCTAGGATGAAATGAAAGAAAATTATAAGGCTTTAAAGCATATTGTGAATAAATGGGTGAGAAGGGAGAAATAAATGACATATTTGTGTTTCTCTGTCATAAAGAATTCTTATGATCAAATTGAAAAAACCTTTGATATTGTTTCTGATCTTGCTGATTTTGACAATAAAAGGATTCATTTATAGAGAATAATAGTAGGCTACTTGAACAAGTATAAGAGCCAAAAAATTAGTTTGTTTCCTAATGCCCTAGATAAAAGAAATAATTTGAAAAAAAAAGATGAATGGGTGAAGGAACTTGATGGTACTTTTTATTTAAGGATGAATAGAATTATAAATGAAATAGGGAATGCATGGTGGGCTACAAAAACAGAAGAAATGGTGAAGGCCCAAATATTCTTTGAGTCTTTAAAATAGGAATTTGTTGCTATTGATAATGAGGCTAAGTATGTGCTCAAGAGGCAGACAATATTTTGCAATTCAATTGGCTAGATGACACACTATATGACAAGTGGATGGAATAAATAGCTCCTGATGAATAGTTTGAGGAAGTAGAAACATACAGTGATGAGATGTAGGGTGATGAGATCCAAATCATTACACCATCACTACACAAGGCCAACAAGGAGAAGAAGACAAGAATTTTCACTCACTTTTAATTATAGACCTAGGCCCACTAGACACCGATACAACCAAAGAAGAGGGAAAAGTAGAAGTTATTCCCACCATACAAGATAAAGATGGTGAAAAACCACAGGTGGAGGCTAACTTTCAATCATCAGAAAAAACTTCATCATTGGTTAGCTTGGTAGTTGGTTACAAATAGGGATCAGAATACTAGCCAAATCAACAACAATAGAAGATGTGATAGTGGACCCACCAAAAGGAATGTTTGATATAATCATCTTCTGCTACCCACATTTTTATCATTTTATTATAGGTGTATGTAATTATCTCTTGTAAAGAACACCTATCATTTTTCTCTTAGCCTATAGCTTGTTGCATCTCACATTATATAAGTGAGATTCTAGGGCTAGAGGATGGCCTAATTTCTAATGTTTTCTAGGTGATATACTTAGTTTGTTTTTGGTCCAATATTTGAGCAAGTTTATGATGTATTTTCTCTGTTAGTCACTGAGAATACATGAATATATAATTATCTCTGTGTTTCTTCCTAAAGTCATTCTGAGTTTACTGCAAATGTATACAATTTTCAAAGAAAATGAATACAAATTATGAGTTGTCCCCATATCAGTTCTTTTTGAATTTTGTCTCCTTTTAGTTACTTGTTCATCTTGATATTGTATGAGTAAAGGCTTGTGCAATTGAGTGCAATCCAGTTAGGTTGTATATCTATTCACCACTGCTATTAGTTCAATGGATTAAGTAAAAGCTTTGATGAATTTGATAAGTTTGCTACAGTAGTAGGAAGGATTTTTTGAATGATGAATTCTAATAAGAATTGCTGATAATATTTGTTGTAAGGCAAAAAATTAGATCTATGAATTTGAAGTAGACTCTGACCAATGGATTAGGCACTAGTCAAATTGATTCAGCTGGAAGAGAAATATGTCATAAATGTTTTTACAATGCAAAATTATAATCAATTTTACTTTTATTTCCTGAAGATCTTCAAAGTTGGTTGGTAGTTGTTTGCATTGAATGTTTTAGCTTTAGTTAGCCACTATTGTTGAGAACATGTGTAGATCTATAGAAGAATTTTGGCCAAATCTGTTATATGGGATGTGTTTATCAAATTGTCAAGAATTATGCATGTATTTGAGGATTTGAGATAAGAATCAGAATGAAACTAAAATAATTCTCATACAATGTTTCCCAGTCTTGAATCATCCCTGGGTATACCCACCTTAGTTTTGTAGAGCCTAAAGAGTAGAAAACCACCATTGGTTTTGTTGAAGTTGGGTCCAAATGGTTTGCACATATAATTGTTAATAGGAATTGGCTAATCCTTAGATTGTGTGAGTGATATCATTTTGGTATTAAGAATTTTGTTGCTTAGTAGTTTTAAAACACCAACACGTCCTAAGCTTTTTGAACTAGCATTCCTTTGACCATTCCTTCCATGAACTCTACTTCTTGAGCCTCTACTAGAGCCATTTCTTCCTCTTCTCCTACCTCTTGAACTCTCTTGAACCTTGAAAAACTTCTCTTGAGAAGTTGTTGCTAATCTATTTATCTGATACTCATGGGTTTGAAGGGATCCCATCAACTCATCCATGATCAATGTGGTGAGGTCCTTTTTTTCCTCAATGGTCATCACAAGATTGTCATATCTCTAAGGAAAACTGCTCAATATCTTTTCCACAAACATTTTCTCTTCATACTCTTCTCCATTTTATTTGAGTTGGTTTATCAAAGTGGAGATTTGTGAGTTGAACTCTAAAATAGGCTCATTGTCCTTCATTTGATAATTCTCAAACTCCCTTTTGATCATCTATAGCTTTACTACTCTAACCTTGTCAGTCTCCTTGACGTTTGTCTCAAGGATATCCCATGCTTCCTTTGAGTAATTTGTTGCTACCATCTTTGGAAAGACTATCTCTATAATTGTTTCCTCAATCAAACTTAATGTTTTTTATTCTTCCTTCTTGACTCCTTCAATTGAGTCTTCTATGGGCTTGTGGGGGAAACGTACACTACTAGGATAGTAACATCATCGAACCCATTGATCACAAACTCCCACAAATCATTAGCTACCATTATGGTTTTTAGCTTCTTTGCCCATGTATCATAATTCTATCCATTAAAGGATGATGGCTACTATCATATCTTTCCTACATCTCCTACCATGTCAAATACCCAGAAAAAAAAAATGTGCTCACTTACTATGGCTATGGGGCCTAAATGCTCTAATACCATGTAATAACCCCTATTAACATGTAACATCTATAAACATATGAAACATCCATTACTTTAAATGTAAACAAATTTATATTGTAACCATTATTTTTAATTTCCTATAGTAATATTAAATGTATTTATACTATTCAAATAATATGTATTATTAAGGAGACATAAGAAATCCTAATACATTGATGTATTAATATAAAATAATACTAGTCATTAAAAATTTTAAATAAGAAATTATTGAGTTAACTATAAAATAAATGTAGATTTACATTAAATACACAATATATATTTGTGACCCTTAGATAAGGGGTCATGAGGTGGAACCACCATGTATTAATAGACATCGGGGTGGATTTAAAAAGGGGGAGGAGGATAGAGGCACTCAAAGCACACACCCATGTGGACATACAACCAACTGAGGATAGTCAATCTCATCACTATTAGACCCATGTGCAGAGGTAGTAATAAAGAGGAAGATCATAACACATTTAGTTTACAAACCACATTATGGAAAAGAATAATTACTACATGGTATCAAAGTAAGGAAGGAGGATTTTCATAGTAGGGTAGAAGTAACTACATCCCAAGCATGAATACAACTAACAATGTAATGTTGACATAGATTTGCAGACTATGGACATTGTGAATGGGATAGTCAATTAAAAAGTAACAAGCATAGACATTAGACTAACCAGTGAAATAGGAAGGTGTGCCATGAAACCATTAAGAATCAAGGGTATGTGAAGTAGAAAATTTTGTGCTTTATTTCATTATTGTTATGGTAGTAAAGTAACATTTTTCTTATATTATTATTACCAGATTTAAATTTATATTAATATCAAATCCACATTTTTATTAAGATGTCACATATTTGATTATAAATATATGATTATATATATATATATATATATATATATATATATATATATTGGCAAGGTACTCTAAGAAATGATAGACACAAATATAATTTAATTATTAAGTCTAGATATTGTCCTAAGGAAATGATTAGGAGAATCATAATGCCAGTATAGGGACATCTACACCTCTATATAAATGGTTTCATGCCAATATAGATTTTAGGGGATCATCTCTATATAAATAGCTAAGTTGGAATTCACAAAAATACCATAGTGTCAATACATCAGATGTGTCCTCTCATATAAATGGCTTATGGTGCCCGTATGAGAAGTAACTATAACCCATGTATAAATGGATAAATGTGTAATGAATATTATAGTTCTAGTGCATGAAGTGAGATACTTGTATAAATTTCTATCATGCTAGTGTGAGAGACGAGTAACACTATATAAATGGCTAGATGAGAATGAGATAATGATCAAAATTAGGGCAAGAATAATATATTTATAATTGTTGGTATTTAAGCCTAATATTTATTTTGTATATACTAGTGTCCCAAGATAACCATAATAGTGGGGACATTACATACCATGTAAATCATTCAACTTCACAACTAAAAATTTGCTCGACAAACAAAGGATGTTGAGAGATAGTTTTTGTTGGCACAAGAAAGTGCCAAGTGATAGGTAGTTGGTGTCAAATGACTTAGCACATGAAGAAGTTGAGTGAGCTTCATAGTAAGGAAAAATCTATATAGAGGATGTCAAGTGAGCTTGATCACAAGGAAGAGCTTGGCACCAGAGAGAAATATTGAGGAGGTTGAGTGGACTTAGTAAAAATAACCAGTCTTACACAAACTGAGTTGACAGAGGAGGAGCTTAGTTAAGGATTGAACTAAGTGAGGTAACTATAGACTTACAGTCTAAAATTTTCTACCATTCAAACATATAGAAGGTAGTAATGAAACTTGCAAATATAAACTTCTCAAATACTAGACACCATGCAATGATGAATAGAAATGAGACAACAAAGAGCCAACACAACTAGATCAATTAGTATGCCTACTTTCTTTCTTTCTATTAAACTAGGTTAAAACTATTGTAAAATCTAGGAGCATTCAACTTCAACAAAAAAACACAAATTGTTTCAACTAATAGAACTAATCTTAAACTTACAGCACTAAAGGTTGCATACAATAACACCTGGAGCAATCACTACTTCATAAGACAAACAAGAATGAGCTTATAGAATTGATAGAGAGATTCAAATGCATGTAGTTGTATCCACTAAAATTGAACCTTCCTTCTATCCTCTAAACTCTATTCTTAATCTTTCTCCTCTACTTTTCTTCTTCTCTTCTATCATTTTTTTCGAATGAATGAGCTTCATCCTTTTTCTCTAGCTTCAAAACATTTTCCTTCTCTTTTCCAGATTTCAAACTCACCTAATCAAGTTAATGAGTGTCAGTTAGGTAGGTGGGAATTTGGCTCTAGGGGCAACCAACCATTGTCTTTTCAATGTTTTGACAATGTTGTGGGTATAATTTGACTATTCATCAACATGCTCAATAGATTCTCTTGCATCTGTACTAGCAACGAATGACTTCTACAAGGGAAATTCTTCAAAGAAGTGTGGGTGCAATTTCTACACTCAATGATAGTAATAATATTAGTAAATTTAGATATAGATAAGAGTACATACATTGAGCCAATAGGTGTAGTGGCTTGAACAAAGAATAGTCATAGAGAAGAATGATAGAAATTTTAGTATTAAAAAACAAGCTTAGTTCTTACAAATAGTAGATAATATATGACCACAAGTCACTAGGGTTATGAAGCTCAAGAAGTGTAGATGATGATTTTGATGAACATAAATCATCTTGTGTGAAAGTAGACATCTCAACTTTGAACAACGGATGTAGGTTTAGATTTTGTAGTAGAAGAGAAATAGGTTGATGATGCATAGATATTTATAGGATTGGCAGAGACAACAAAGATTGCAAATCAACAATTTTTACAACTTTTCACTTAATACCTTTTTATTTGATCTTTTTCCTTCCTATAAACCTTATTAAGGTAAAATGATATGAAAAATACATCCAAGACTCCTATTTATTAAAAATATACAATTTTAGGACCCTCTAAGCATACCTGAATTTCCTTGACAAGACATTGGGTTATTTTCTTATTACATATGAAATGAAAGTAAAATATATTTTGATGTGGACAATTGCATGTTTTCCATAAGGTAACCATATGCCTTGATCCACTTTTTTCTTAGTTCCATCACCTTGTTCCCTTCACCAGAGAGAGATGAGAGAGGGTGGGAGATATATATATATATATATATATATATATATATATATATATATATATATATATAGAGAGAGAGAGAGAGAGAGAGAGAGAGAGAGAGAGAGAGAGAGAGAGAGAGAGAGAGAGAGAGAGAGAGAGAGAGAGAGAGAGAGAGAGAGAGAGAGGGGATGGAAGAGGGTGGGTTGCAGGGGAGAGAGAGGGGGAGGGGAGAGAGAATCTATGGGATGGGAGAAAGTGGGTTAGGGGAGAGGGAGAGAGAAAGAGTATGGGTTGGGAGAGTGAGAGAGAGAGTAAGGGATGGGAGTGTTCATAATTGGCTATATGTAGATGTATAAATATTGTCATTAATAGCAACACATGATGTACATCACGATTTCAAATTACCCCAATGATAACAAGATACATCTAGGGGCAACTACTTCCCATATACAAGATATCCTTTTAGACACCGAGCCAACTATAAGGCTAGACCTTTCTTTTACTTCAAGCTCTGCAAAACCTAAGTGGGTGGACCTTAGATTTATGTATATGGTACTAGTGCTAAAAAATACACTTGAATCAAATAAAGAAGATAAAAGCCTTATTTCTTCTATACTTATGCAAAGATCATAGACATGAAATAACTAATGACATGACCTAAGAAATTGATAAGCTAAGTGAGGGAATCCTTTTAAATCTTAAATGAAAAGTGAAATGGATGATTATAATTTTGATTTTAGTAAATCCCCAAAATATGTAGCAATAAGAACAAATTGATCCCGTAGCTAATCAGTACCTTATCTATTGGGAAATTCCATAATCACACACGTACATCTATGATACCATGGACATATTCCATACATCAAGATATTAGATCTATCTTATCACTTTGTGAATCAAACATCAATGTTCATATAGACCTCATTCTCATGAAGTATCCTTCTCAAATAACTAGCAACCCTATCAAATACATCAGGTATTTACTTGGCCCTTTGTTCCAACAATAAAATATATCAGACATACAAGCTTATAGGGATGCAGATGGGTTTTAGTTCTTTGTCCCTAAACCACATAACATTGCAAATTATAGAGATAGGAGATGACAATTAGAATGAAACTAAGAATATTATTGCTCATTGTATTAATTTCTTTGAAACTATACATTAAGATGAATCCAAATAACTCATGAAAATACTAAATAGATCATAACTATGTATGTTAGCTTAACTACTATTATTCATACAAGAGAGAAAAATGCTAAAGAGAATGGTATCACAGCATGAAAACATATCAATTGGAATCTTGGTCTCATAATAGTGAGAAAATCTCAACATAGTATCACAATAATGAGAATTTTTTTCCAAAACTAGAACCCTTTTAGTCTCATGGAACACTTACAATGAATCAAAAAGAGCAAGATATAGGAAATGAATGAAATCCTAGATCTAATTTGGACATGACATGTGTCTAGTTGAATCTTTATTCCTTTTTGTTGTAAAACATCTGTTATCTTTCTATAACAAAAATCTAATATGATTTTCATCATCATTCTGTAACAAACTTGGCAATATCTCTTTTGAATGATGAAAACCCTTGTGTTGCCAAAATATATGAAATGCATTTGAAATGCTAATAATCCATCCATTGAACTAACTTGGAGATTACAAAACTCATTCCTAATTGTATTTCTACTACCTCTAGCATTCACCCAATTCATTATTTTGTCATATGTCAAATCTAAACTGCCCCAACTGAATAAAACTAAAAAATGGGTATCTGAGAGAAAACCTTGTATAAATTAAAGTAGTGGCTTCCTATGCAAAAAAAAAAAAAAAAAAACTCCTAAAAATGGAAATTTCATTCTCTCCTAGTTTTGACAATATATAATTTTGCTATATTTTCTTATCAAAAATGCCCAGAATCTTAAAATGAAAAGTAGGCCCCTTTCATGGCTCTAAGAGTGCATTTTAGCAAATATTTAACTTTACCTAAACTCAAAACTATAGGTTAAAAACTATTTTGATTTAAAGTTGATAGCACATTATTTCAAAGGAAAAATAATAATATATTAATTTTTCATCTTTTGAAATTTTCCTCCAAAATTATCTCTGGGTCAAACTAGGTTTGATGGACTTGTGACACATTTCACCACTAGATTAGCCCATCTTTGCATAGTAAAAAGACACCTACCACCTAGGTGCCATGTGTCACTTTCATATTGGTCCTTGTCCTGCCATGTGGTGACCTCTGATTTGCTCACCATGTTGCCATCCTACTCAGCACGATGCTATGTCATAGTGACATAGTGATGTCATGATGTATGGCACCTCAATCCACATCATCCTGCTACGTCACCACCTTGTCATTGCACCATGTCATCCTACCATGTCACTAGTTGCTATGTTACTGTCCACCTTAACATGGTGCCACATCATCACGCCATAGCGATGTTGTGACACATGGCACTATTTGCCACATCATCATCTTGGGAATCATGCCTAATTTGGAAGCCTTTTCCATGTGGCATTCCATGAATCATCCATCTAGCACCACATGTCATGATTCAATTGGTCCATACTAGTCTAGTTAGCATCTCAATTTGTGCATCTCTTCAAAATTACCTCCTATGCTAAGTTGGTCAAGTCCCACAATGCATTACTTTGTGTCTTAGTAAAACCTTACATCCTACAAACACTTAAATGGTGAATGTATTTGTATTTAAAGAAAATAAATCTCCCCACAACATGCATATGGGACTAAATTTTTGGTCTATAACTCAAAATAATGGCCATACACCCTTGTCTTGATAAATCTCAACAATTAAATCTTCAAACCTTAGCTTCTTTCTATCTAATCCATCATTTGCTTCTCTTTTGTTGTGCTCTTGCTACCCTCTATGTTTTGCAATGTTTCATGTGCTATGTTGAGTATATCTGTGTGTTTATGCACTTGGAGGAAGACTTTTTTTCTTTGAAAACAATATATTCCTTTTAACAAAAACACCCTACAAGTAGAGGGATGCTTTTGTTATCTTAGGCACATTGGGTTGCTAGATCATGATTTTCAATGAACTTGATACATTGTAGTGATTTTGCTAGCTACACATGCAATTTTTTGGGGGTGGATTAGAGGGGCTATTGGATGCATGATGATAGGGCTGCTGCTCATTCTAGTTTTGTGACGTGGAGCCTAATCAGACTATCATGGCCAAAATTTCTAGGCAAAAAAAAACACAACTATTTTTTTTAAAAAAAATTATAAAGGAAATTAGATTGCCTTACACAAGACAAGTTGCAATTAAAGACTACCTAGCTCCATCTACCCAAGGTCATTCTAGTTTAACCTTTCGATTTAACATGGTACTTTTAAACATTGTCCAAAAGTGGGGATGGTGCCTTACTGATTACCTTATGGTGGTATATTGGCAAGGAAAACTTCTATCCAAATTGATGACTTGAAAATGGTTATAAGACCTAATGAAAATTCATGATAGGTATCTAATTACTAAGGGAAACAATATCAAGTTTTATAAAATTTCTTTTTCTTTTTAACGAAACAAGTTTGGATATAGGATCATATTACAATTTTTGTAATTATAAGATATGTATAAGCCCTCATTTAGCATCTAAGCAAATATATCATACAATACAAATTACATCATAGTTACTTTGGTTGTATATTTTTGGGTGGATTCATTTTAGGTCATGATATATTCTAATTGTCATATAATGAATTCATCTTATAAATTTTAATACTTACTATAGATTTAAACACATTAAAGATGTTAAAGGAATCTAATTATAACATACAATGTATATATAGGTACATAACATAATTCTAAATCCTCAACCAACTAAGTATTTACTAACCACTAATTAATAACCTAAATCTTAATTGTGTCATCTATACTTTCTACTAATCAATCATCAATTCAATAACTAATAGCTAATTCCACTTACTTGTTTATGAATTGGATAATCCTTCTTGCACCTTGAATTCCATAAACCAATCTTTCTTTCATTACCTATAACACACTAATAACTTTAACTACACTACTTACCACTTTTTACAACCACAACTTCATGCTAATTAATTAAGTCCTACCCTTGTTACTATTCACTATATTACTAATTATATAATATTATGCAATTTACTATGATACAATACTATTCACTAAAAAAATAATTACTATTACCATACCAATCTTTGATCTAGGGTAAACTTTAAGAAAACCACCTCCAAAACAGATATAAAATATTGGTGAATATTTCATTATTTTGAAATTTATTTATTTCTATTGGCGAATCTCTCAATTTTTATTCTAAATATGATTAATATTGGTGATTATTTTTGGATCATAATTTTTTTGTATAAAATATTGATGAATCTCAATAATAACAGGAAGTTCATTAATCACCATGGAATATTATAGATCAAAATTGAACATTTTTTTACCTTGTGGAATATTATGAGGATCGTTACATATACTTTAAATCAATAGTGAAGACTAAGTATTGGTGATATATCACTAAAGTAACTAATAATTATGATAATTATTGGTCATTTTAATTTAATTTCTCCACTAATATATTATATTTAGGTGACTCAAATCTAATCATGTAATGAATATTGTGGCGAATATTTGATTTTGAAATTTTAAAGAAAATAAATTATTAAGCAATTTTAAATATTCTAGAACTAAATTATATAAAACTATGGCAATTTAGGTTATATCAAACCTTAAATTATTAGCCAAATTACTAGTCAAAAAATTCTAAAATTAGCCAATTTACGAATATTAGCCACTAAAAAATACCTTGCTTTGATCTCACACATTCTCCTAACATCTCCCTTTAAACTCTACTTTTCATGTTAACTCTAAGGGATTCATAACAACTTAATATCCTAACATGCATATTTATTTTAATAACTTTTCCTGAACACTAATGTTACACTTCATCTAGTATAAAACTAACTATACTCAACTACTAACATAAACACCCTCACTTACTATTAATTTTTCCTTACTCTACAATCCTTAATCCATAAATAATTTGCTAACACTCTAACTCATCACTAAAACATTTTCTAACCCCCCCAACTAGCTCTTCCTAAATCTATCTGCATAAACCCATCCCCAACCTCTACATGGCACATGGCCTCCCAAAAAAAAAAACACCCTCTTTCTTTTTTCCTATGCACCTTCCCCAATTCCTTCCCCTCTATTATTACTCCTACCACATTATGTTGCATCACCTAGTTCTGTGAGCTGCACATTTCCTCCCAAGTAGCCATGTCTAGGCTCTCCATTCCGTGCATGATTTAGGGTATACTTACTAAGTCAACCATGGTTAAGTCACATTTTTTTCCAACTTATCCAATCTCCCATCTTACCTTGGTGTGCATGAGCATAGTCTCCTTGGGCTTGAATAGGTGGCAGCCTATATTAGAAATTAGGTCTACACCTTCTTAAGGATGTACATTGGTGGGTTACATGATTAGCAAGGAGGGAGGACTTAACACATGCCCCTCTTCTATTTGTGGTTTTGAATGTGAAATGGGATAGGAGTGGAATTGGATTCCTAGGGAGTTGGTAAGTGACCAATGCATTCAATTTTTTTCTACTAATCTTAGTTTATGATTTATTTTATATTTATTTATTTTATTTTTGATGTGACTAAAGCACTCAATCCAAGTCACATGACTCTCATGATTTAGCCTCTTAGTAGTTTTATAGATAATTAGAAATATTAGACTTTGACTATTTATTTTATTTCCTCTCTTTTCTATGCATAAGATTCTATGAATATTCTTTGATTAAAATATTGATCTGTATTGAGGAGGGGATTTATTTCCCACTTCCCATAAAAAATCTAGAGAGCCAATATGCACATACAGGCCTATGTTCTTATGTAAATTTATCAATTTTGATTCATCCTCTTATTTCAAGAGTGATGTTTAACATATTGCTTTTGTAGTAATATGATTTATTTTTCACATTTCCATACAGATACCTAGATTAAGGATGCATTTAGGAGTCACTTGAATAGTCATTTAAAATATGAAATGGGTTGAAATGTGAACAAGCATGAAATTAATAAGCTTCTATTTTCTATTAATAATTGGAACTTGAATGACATTAATGGATTTATTTATATGAGCATTCTAATTGAAATTCATTCTCTTGGGTTACTTTGTGATTCAATTGATAATGATATTAACAATGCCTATTCAATATATTATTAGCAAAATATTGACTATACTTCAAAATGTGTCTATTTTATATTCAACCATAACCATCTTCCATTTACCACATTAAATCTTACAACACAAAAACATATGGTAATATCTTAAAATTTCCTTACTTTCTCATGGAACCATCCCTTCTACAAATTTACATAAGAGTAAATCTTATCTTTACAACACAATACAACAAAACAACAATAGACATATGTGTTTACAAATACATTACACCAAGACGGGAAGGGAGATTTCATCCTCTCAAATAAATTACAAAAATTTATTTCTTTTTCTTGCTTCAACAATATGAGGGGTTAACCCTAGTTTCTTCTTGGATTCAATAGCACAAAACCCAAAAAGAAAAACCAAGAATCATGGAGGCTCACCTCCCATCTTAGGCTTCTAAGAAGCCACCCACTGAGATTGGAAAATGAGGATCAAATGGGTTTCACTCAAGCATATCACAACACATGCAAAAACCATATCACAATAAATTTACAATCTATCCAAGGTTTAATACAATGATTCCCTATTAGAATCATGAAACAATGGGTGAAGTTGGGCTTCCCAAAGAGGAGAATTCCATATCCATATACACATATATATTTGCAATTTCATAATGCCTCTTCAAGGTCATCAAAATATATCCTCCTCATCACATCAACACACTTATACCTCTCATGATAAAAATGCCTCTTCAAGGCTATCAAATACATCTTCCTCATCACATCAATACACTTATACCTCCCATAATAATAAACAAGGCAAATGGCTTCAATGGAGCCCATACTCCATGAATAACAATACTCTCTCCAAGAGGAAAACCTCTCAACTTCAATGTTGAGCCCAACTAACCCATTCATCCAAGGCATCTCTTCCCTCCCAAGGGTGAGTAAATCCTTCACACCCATTAACAATCAATACTCAAAAAAAATGAACAAAGAAAGAGATTCAAAGAACTAAATCCAACACAAACTATAATCACTTCAACACTATGCAAAATCTGATTTTACCAATAACCATTTAACAAGACTACAACTCCATTATGCAAGTGCAAAAGAAGGTCATGGCATGGGCACCAACCTTGGTCCAAGCTAAAGGAAATGATAGTTGATGAAGAGCTCCCTTCCAAAACACTAATTGTCTCTAAACTTAGAGAGTGGGTGAACACTCCACTAGTTTTTCAAAGTTCATTAAAAAGATTGCTCCACTATCTCTTTTGGAAAAAACATCAAGCCACTATCTGTTACAAATTTGTCCCTACCAATTTTACTATTTTTTGACTAAGTGGGAAGATGGGGATGGACTCATAGGACAACTCAATTTTCGAATTGGTGGTAGAATTCATTGGTTAAGGGATCCCCTAGGCTACCTGAGTACTAAAATGGTCAAATTTAGGACCCTAACATGTTATGCTATAATATGGGTAGCTTATTTTAAGAAAAAAGGTACTTTAGGACCACCTATTTACCCTCTAAAATTCTTATCAAGTTTGAATTCGAAATTCCCCTTGATGGTGACCCATCCTATCCTTTCTCCAATTGGATTTGCTTAAATCTTTTGAAAGGCAATTAGTTTAAGATTAAGTGTTGCCATGACTTAACCCCAAGGTGACATGTCATCAACACATTAAAGCACATTACACATCACCATGACATGTCCCCAATGTATTTAAGAGATCAAATTTACCACACACATGCAAGCTTACATTTACAAAACAAAACACATCACAATGAGGCTTTTGAATCTTCTAGAGATTTTCCTTGGCTATACTGTGTCCACATAAGTTTGGACCATGTTTCCCCAAATAAATTTCATGGTTCAATTGCCTACACACTAAACTCAAATATTAGTATCCCAATGAAAAAATTCATATAAAATGCATGTATATAGGTGCATGATATTTTCATATTAAATAATTCACCTTAACATCATAAAAGAATCTTATTTTCTAATCTTTTTCATATAAAACATGTAAAACAATAAAATATCAGAATCTTAATATTGGCATTAATATCTAACCAAATGATCCAACTAACATTTTGAACCACATCATAATCTATTTCCTATCATAATGATTAAATATTAAATCTATACTATTAAACCATCCAACATAAAAGATTAGATTTGAATACATATTTTAGGTTAAAATATTTTGGAATTACAATAGGAAAGGTAAACTTCTAAGGGGGGGAGGGGGTGAATCAATAGTTTAAACTTGAACCCAAAAACTTTCACCACACATCCATTACATGCATTCGATGAGTAAACTGAAATGACATGTAAAGGATATACATCTAAATCATGTAAACATGTAAGCATTCACACATATAACACTAGATATGATTACCCAAAAAACCTCCAAGTGAGCAGGTAAAACTTGGGTGGGAATGATACCCACAAATCTTCACTACTATAGTAATAAAGTGTCCAATGAAGGTTGTAATTTTTTGACCATGAAACATGATCTACCCTATGAAAGGTCTTCCCTATTAAAGGCTTATAAAGACTATTAGGTCTCACCTTATTAGAGGACTTCAACTTACAACTAGGTAAGCACACTGTTAAAGGATTTCAGGTAATTTGTTAGGACTAGTCTATTAAGATATTTGACTAAAATTACCTATTAAAATTTCTTAGCATAGATCCTATGGTTGGCACATGCTTGCCTAATAACATATGACCTCTAAACAATGTCTTCTTGATCCTTTTTGATCAAATGTCTCAATGTTGTATCCTTTTCTCTATCCTCTATTATGTTCTAATTAATTCTCCAATTCACTCTTTCTTCATGACTTCTAAGTCACCATGAATGCTTTGTTTTTTCATGTAAACTTCTCTCTTCACTCCTTCAATTCCTTACACACTCACATAAAGAGTTTATATTTTCATCTAGCTTAAGAATATTTTGGTGGCTTAGGGTCAAGTATGAATATATGACTGAGATTCATCAATTTTGCTACTTAATCCTTCCATTTTTTGATTGGATGCATGTAATTACATTGGGGTTATAACTAGAGATTAATCCTTATCTCCAAAATATCAAAATACAATCTTAAGTTGGCTTTAAAATGTTTTACATAGTTATTTGTGCCATTACAAAAAAATATGTCAAAATTGTCTTACTCAGCATCTGAAGTCTCTAATGCTTGGCATGCACTAATTTTTATACTATGACTTGACACCTACATTACTTGACATCCACTATTTACTCAGCTCCTAAATTACTTGGCATGGTCTATCTTCTCAGCACTTGAGTGACTTGACACTCACTATAACTTGACATGGTCTAATATTTACATGTTTTACTTGGCATGTATTACTAGTTCAACATGAACTAAGAAAATGGCTTAAGTGTGTTGACACTCACTTGTCAAAACCAATCTAAGATCAACAATCTCCCCTTTGACATCAGTGTCAAAAAAACTTGACTATACATTATCATCCTTAATCTTCTTGAGCATAACATATCCATGACTCAACTTATATACAAACTTCAAATTTTCAAATTTTTGCAATAACTTAGATACCTCAAAATTTGATAACTCCCCCTAAGTTGATATGTTTGTTTTGTAACCAAAATTATGTGCTCCTTTTTGAGTAAATGTGTCTCTATTGATACACTTTGACTTCAATTCTCTATTTTCTTTCATGATCTCCCTTAACTAATATCTCTCTAATTTTTCTCTTTCTCCCTCAAAAATATTTCTTCTTGCTACTATGCTCTCCATTTCCTATTCTCCCTTTTTGGTTATCCTCCCCATGTCTTATTTTTTATCCCCTTTTTGACACTTATGTCAAATGGGCTATACACTTATTGTGTGTTTGTCCAAAAAATATTTATGGACATCCATTATTATCTTGACAGTTGCATCCCAATTTTCACATGCAACATCCAATGAATTTATTTGGATTGCAAGCTTGGTAGCAAGGTGGACTAGACCATCTAAAGTAGAAAGATTGGGGTTTTCCTTTAGTAGAGTTTTAGCATAGCCTAACTCCTTCTATAATATCTCCATATGTTGGGTGGGGGTTACTTGTATGCTTGTTAGTTTGGCTCTTTTATTAGCCTCATCTTTTTTCAATATAGCTAACTAACTCTCTATTTGAAGCAGTGTCATAAAATTCTTCTCACTTTGAGCTAGATGTGTTGGTAGTCTTGCACTTGATGCAGATTTTTGGATTTCCAAACTCATAATGTGACTTCTGGTCTCTTAGGTTAAGAGTGTTGGATTGCATAGTTTTGTGTACAATGAGAATCTATTCTCAAGTACCTTCTTTACATCGTCAACCTTAGTTACCAATGCAACTTGTGTGAGTGTTATGTCACCAGATATTTTTTCATTCCATTTATTTTGGAACTTTTTTTCTAACCATTCTAATAGTTTGGTATTTAAATCAAGGTCTTCATTATTGATCTTCTCCAAAATATCTATCAGTTGTTCCATTAGTGGCTTGGTCTCTTTAGGAGTTGGCAGGCTAAATGCATCTAGAAAGATATCTTTAATGTCTTGAAGTGCCTACTTCTACTTATGTTCTCTCCTAAGCATTTCTTGATGCTTTTTCCTTTCTAAGGCCTCCTATATTATGCCTATTTGTTCTAGTGTCATAGTATCATAATCATATTTTGGTATAATATTTTCTTCATCAAGGCTTATATCTCGATAATAAATTACCTTTTCAACCTTTGATGAGCTCAGACTTGGCACTAAGATCTACAATGGAGTAGCATTTGTGCTTGACTTCTAAAGAATTTGTGTGGAAGGAGTTTCGAATGTTGGTAAGGCTACTAGTGGTTGGATGGAAACTTGTTCCTTCACCTTAGGTGTTAGTTCTATCTCTTCAAGCTTGCCCTAGTTTCCCACTATGATTTGACTAGCACCTTTTCCTTGTATTGTAGGTGTATATGAGTCTATCTAACCTATTTTGTACTATCTTGTAGTGGTGTCTTACTCTTTTTCTTTCTTCTCAATAGTATCAACCTTAACAATTGTATCAACTTTGGTAGATGTAACTTCAGGCATTTGGACCAAAGGTTGTGCATTAGTAACTAAAGGGATGCTAGAAGGTGGTTCTTGTGGATTCACCTTTTCCCTTGTAACATCAATTAATGACTTTTGTAGTTCATCTACACTTATCAAAGTAGGATCGCCACTAAGTTTGGCTTGTAGTGTAGATTGATCTAGTGTTTTCTTCAAGTCTTTTTCAATAAGAGGATTGATGTTCTAAGTTGATAGATTAGAAACATCATTCATAGTTATAGTTTCAGTTGTCTTGGTTATGTCATGTGGTGGACTGGCACTCAAAAATTGTGTGTCATGCACACTCTGTTCTTCTTGTTGCTCAAGCTCAGTTGTTGCCTTATCATCTTCTTTCATTTTTATCTCTCCTCAAACTAGGTCACCCTTGTCATCATCTTCTTTATCATCATCTTTAACCTTTGAAGGTTTAGTTGCTCCTTTCTTGATAGTGGTTAACCAATAAATGAGTTTCTATATTTGTGTTGACTTCTTGACAACATCCTCAATATTATTTTGTAGAATGCTAAAGGCTATGTATTTAGGTGTGAACCTAACTAGATATTTCTTTATAGCCTTTTCAATTTGTCCCTTACTTAACTCAGACATTACTTGGGCTAGTGTGGTCTCCCTAATTTGTCTTTCCAAATTTAGACAATAATTCCATTTTTGCTCAACTATGTCATATAGACTTTTGGGTATAGAGTTGGAAAATTCTAGTGGTGTTGTCTTGAACTTTGCCATTGTGGCATATAGGGCCTCTTCTAGTTAATTTTTCTCCACCTTATTCAATTTTTCAAAATAAAAATGACTAAGATGTGATAGATTTGCATTGTTCTTAACATTTTCACATAAATTCTCAAGATCTAAGAGAGGATTGTGACTCATCACCTTAAATTGGTTGTTGTCATCAAACTATGTTTTCTCTTTATTAGAATCTGGTTGTGCCACATACTTCCTTCTAGGTCTCATTTTCTATTGACCTCCTTGTTCTATTTGCTTTGTCTTTTCCTTGGCCTTTTGTGTTGAATCATGTATGATGGCTCTTGTTGTAGGTGCAATGAGCTTTGGTTGACTTGATTTGACAATTTTCTTGGTCCTTTCCTTAGGTTGTACCTTTTCCTTCCTCTTCTTTTGCTCGACAGGAGTAGGTGCTTCTTCGGCTTCTTCTCCCTCAGCACCTTTAGTCTCCTCCTCTTCTTTATCTTCTCCCATGCCCCATGTCAAAATTAGAGGTTCTTGTGCTTGAGTTCCTTCTTCCTCTTCATCCTCTTCTGCTTCTTTCTCTTCCTCCTTGGCATCCTCTCCAAATTTGGCTTTTAGATTCTTTACTAGCT
Organism: Cupressus sempervirens; assembly: GCA_028749045.1. Taxonomy (NCBI): domain Eukaryota; kingdom Viridiplantae; phylum Streptophyta; class Pinopsida; order Cupressales; family Cupressaceae; genus Cupressus; species Cupressus sempervirens. The sequence goes on from CM053787.1 coordinate 477,707,900, forward strand.
TGTCCTTCTTCTTGATAGCAAAAGTAGTTTTTAGTTTCATGGTGATTTTGGACTTTACCATCTCATAGTTTCAGAAAAAAATTGCAGTTTGGTCTACCTCTTCTGCTAGTGGAGTCGTGATGACTATAGAGGCTTCATCTACATTTATCTCATAGCCTAAGGGTCTCAACCATCTTACCCTTGGTGTGGTGACTTGTACACAAGTATAATCAGCATCCATAAGAAAAAATAAATCATTATAATGTTTCTCAACTAAAGATATTTGTATTCTTAGTCTCTCCTTCATTGACTTTATGAAATCTTCAAAGTAACTAGTCATTAAGGATTCAAAATTCTATACTAGTTGCTCAATGTACTAACCATATGTACTAAAATTGATCTATTGGTCTTCCATCCCATAGTACCAAATAAGGGGAATGCTTTTTGTATATAAAAGAACATACAAATCAATATTGAGCCAAATTTGTATTGTGCACTCTTGGTTTTCTTGATTGCTCCAAGGTTCTCCATTAGTTGTTGCAATTGTAGTTCAACTAGATCATATGTATGATCTTTCTTAACATTCTTGATCTAGCATCCACAGCTATATAGTGTACACTATTCAATCTACCATATTGATAGAATTTGTGTGATATTACCCTTATAGAAAAATTAATAAGAGGATCAATGATTATGTCTACTGTGATACCCCTTTTATTCTAGACAACCCTAGTATTCTTCTCAATCATTTCTTTGGAATCACTTCTTAGTGTCTTAGGAAAATCTAGGGTTGGTTAACTATTAACCCTATGGATTATTCTCTTAGTTATTTTGATATGTCCTCTCTCTAGCCATAAGGAACCATCATGAATTTGGCTAAGCACTATTCAAATCCACTCTGTCTTAAATACATTTGGAAAATCTAGGGCTTGTGTTAAGCATTTTTTCTCAATACTTTTTTACTCTTTTTTAAAAACACCATTTTCACATAACCTATTGTATGCACCCCTTATTTCCATGTCACCAATGCTTCCTATCTTATAGTTATATAATTTTGTCACATCTTGTACCATTATTACATTTGGCAGGATCATAGACAATGTGCCAAAAGGGTCTTGTTTATTTGCGATGTTAGGAATGGATTTAAACATGGACTTCTTAAATTCATTACTCACTAATTGAACATTTTAAACTTCCTTCCCTTCAACATTTTTTGAACTCAATGCCATAAAGAAAAACTAGGGTTTTCAAAAATTAAAACTGCATTGCTCGAATCTTGATAAATACCTTGTGAAATTTGATGAACTAGCATGAGATCATTTCTAAAATCTCTTGCGACTACTTTGAAAAAAATTCTAAATCTCCTTCTACTCTACTCACTCTTTCTCTAATTTGAAATGATGAATAATGAGCTAAAATTGATCATATACCCTTTGAAAACCTTGTATTTAATGGTGAGTGCTTACACAATTTTAAGCTTGACATTAACCAAATTTAGGATCACTCAACATCCCTTGTCATTTTCATCACTCAACAACAACTATGAGTTCAACATCTTCTAAAATTCTACTCAACACATATAGGAAACTTTTCATGCTCGACAACAACATGAAAAACTCAAAGATTTATCTTAAATTTCTAACAACATCTTGCATCTTTATTCATGATAATTTAGTCTTTTTAGTACCTATCTCCTTTGTGAACTAATGTATGATATAACCTTTAAATATCAGTCCCACATACCTCTTGATTACCTAGTTTGATGAGGTGTGAGCACATGACCCATTGGGTGAAGTGATCCCTTCTCCATTTGATGTGTTGCAAACATCTTTCTTTTTCCATGTCTTATTAATCTCATCTCTAATGTGTTCAACATCTGTCTTGCCTTTACCTTTTTCAAATTCACAACTTGATTCTTTTGACCTAGTTGGACAATACCTACTAATGTGACTAGTCTTCAAATAGCTAATACATATAGTTTCACTCAGCCACCTTTGGTAGTTACCTCTGAAGTGTGTCCTAATACAATTCTTAGGAATATGTCCATATTATTAACAATAATGATAGCTATATCTTGTATTATAATCCTATTTATAAGATTTATTATTGTTCCTTACCTTTTTTTTCTTGTTTGATGACCACATAGATTTGGATCTACATTCAAAATCTCTATGTCCATACTTCTGACAATTGTAGCAATATCCTTCAAATCTTTGTGTATGCATGGTCCTAGTTTTGCATTCATCTTCCTAATGACCTTGCTTGTTGCACTTATGACAATAAATCATGTTCTTAGGCTTGACATTTTGATTTGTAATCTTTCTTCTGCATACATTAGTAGTATGTCCTTTCTTGCCATAATTATGAAAAGTAGGTTTAGAGTTTTTACCTTTTTTGTTCCTTTCTTCTGCACTTTTGGATGATTCTCCTTCTTTAGTGCTTGTGTATCTCAGTCCTGATGTATCACTCTTAGATCTAGGGGATCTCAATAATTGTTCAAAGTATTTGATGGCTTCATTTGGTTTGTTGAAACTTTTAGAAAATTCCTTTTCTCTCTTTAGGCCACTCTGCAATTGTTCATTCTAAAACTTCAATTTAGGTATCTCAATGTCTTTGACATTCAATTCATAGTTAGCATTCATCATTTGAATTAGAGTATTCAATTGCATGCCAAAATTCTTAGTTAGCTTTGTTGACTTCTCTTGTATTCTATTGGCTAGAATTTTCTTTCTTTCTTCAATCATGGCTTTTTCTTCCATAGCTTTCTTCTTTTATTTAGTTACCTCACATAGAAGTATAACTTGTGATTCTTTCTCTAACTTGAGATTTCTAATTTCCTCAACTTAGACTCTATTCTTTTCCATTAGATTTGCAACTACTCCATCAAATTCATTGGAGTCTCCATTTACAAATAGCTTAGTAGTGTCTATCTCTTTGTATTGTGTGTCATTCTCTGCAATAACAATTTCTTTCCTTCTCTTCAAGGAATTCTTTAGGTCTTTTCTTGTTTGATTTAGTTGATGTAGTATGAGATGTATTTCAATATCCTAGTTCTCAATAGTCTTTCCTAACTTGTAGACTTCCATTTCAAGATCTTTCCTCAAAGCTGTAAAACTTCTCTTTTAGAGAACAAGGCTCTGATACCAATTGTTGGAATTACAATAGGAAAGGTAAACTTATTGTGGGGGGGGGGGGGTGTGGGTGAATTAGAAGTTTGAACTTGAACCCAAAAACTTTCACCACACATCCATCACATGCATTCAATGAGTAAACTAAAATGACATGTAAAGAATTCACACACATAACACCAAATATGATTACCCAAAAACCCTCCAAGTGAGAAGGTAAAACTAGGGTGGGGATGACATCCACAAATCTTCACTACTATAGTAATAAAGTGTATCCAATGAAAGTTACAATATTTTGACCATAAAACATGATTTACCCTATGAAAGGTCTATAAAGACTGTTAGAATCTTACCTTGTTAGAGGATTTCAACACCCTATTAGAAGTGTGCCCTATTAGAGGACTTCAACTTACAACTAAGTAAGCACCCTACTAAAGGATTTCATAGTCTATTAGGACTACTATGTTAAGATATTTGACTAAAATCACCTATTAAAACATCTCAACATAGATCATGTGGTTTTTTTTTTATGCCTAATAATATATCACCTCTAAACAATGTCTTCTTGATCCTTTTTGATCAGATGTCTCAATGTTGTATCATTTTCTCTATCCTCTATTTTTTTCTAACTAATTCTACAATTCACTCTTTCTTCATAACTTCTAAGCCACCATGAATCCTCTATTTGTGCATGCAAACTTCTCTCTTCACTCCTTTGATTCCTTACACACTCACATAAAGAGTTTAGAGTTTCATCCTCCTTAAGAAGACTTTGATGGCTTAGGGTTAGGTATAAACCTACAATTGAGATTCATCCATTTTTCCACTTGATCCTTCCCATTTTTTGATTGGATGCATGTAATTGCATTGGGAATCCAACTAGAGACTCATCCTTATCTCCAAAATATCAAAATATGATCTTAGGTTAGCTCAAAAATGGTTTACATAGTTTTTTGTGCTATTACAAACAAATATGTCAAGACTATCTTACTCAACATCTGAAGTCTCTAATGCTCAACATGCACTAATCTTTATATTGTGACTTGGCTCTTGAATCACTTAACATAGTCTATCTACTTGGCACTTGAGTGACTCGACACTCACTATAGCTTGACATGGTCTAATATTTATATGTTGCACTCAACATGTATTACTAGTTTGGCATGAAATAAGTAAATGATTTAAGTGTGTTGACACTCACTTGTCAAAACCAATCTAAGATCAACAAAATAATCAAAATGTAAGCATCACAACTAATATCATTTGATTCAACTAAATATAATTTGATTGCTAACTGTATCTTGTTATTATTATGAGATAATACATTATAAGATATATCAATTATGTCAAGTAAATAGGATGTTTTCATAGTCATGTCACATAGTTTCAAAATCAATTCTAGAATAAATCCATTGCATTTTATTGGGTCATAAAATCTATTCTTATGAATATCTGATATCCACCTAATTGACTTATAATATTATACCATAGTGAGTTCTACCATGTATACCCTTATCCAATCTTGATAATAACTTCCATCTATGACTATAAGTAGTTTCATAATGGTGATGTTGATTCATCTTTCCATAATAACCACCTAATCCAATTAACCTAATATATCATAAAATATTACAAAGCCATAGCTCCTAAGTTATGACACCTTGAGCCTTTATTCCATAGGGTCTTATCTTATCAACCTAACATGATCTCGAATAGGATACTTAGCACTATATATATATATATATATATAAGATCTTAGGTCCATTATTGATAAGGAAGATGCCAATCATGACATACTTAGATTCCAAACCTTCTTACTACCATTCTATCATATGGTGTAAGGTAATAGTCTATAATTCACATTCTATGACATCTCAACTCCTTACACTTCTAGCTCTGATCATATTCATGTTATTAAGATTTATAATAGGGTACTAAGGAAAGGGCCTCACATCAACTCTAAGGTTTATTTGGCATGGTTTCCCTCTAAATTATTTCTATAGGGGTTTGGAGGCAATGCCTCAAGTGTGCTTCCTATCATAGTACAGGGTGGGGTCGAGGAGCAACACCCTTTCAAGAGTTTTTGGGGGTGGTGGCCTCAAAGCCAAAAATTACCTTAGATTGTAAAAGGCATCGGCTATTATTTTCCTATTATTCTAACCCTAATTTTGTAAGTGGCAAAAAGGTAGTATAAAATGGCTTAGGGTTAGGGATTTTCATAGTGTGTGATGCAAAAATTAATTCTTATGGTGGTATTGAGCTGTAAGGGATTACAGATTGTAATAAGATTGTATTCACTAGATAATAATAATATTATACTTGCTGTTGATAGACATAGCCCATATATTGGGTGAGCCACATTAAATCTTGGATTCTTGTGTTCTCTTTTATGCAATCTACTATTTTCTAGTATTGGTTATATTTGCACGTAGTTGTTATTTATGTATGAGGTTAATCCTAACATCCACAACCTGACTAGTTATTGAATAAGTGGAACTATAACAAGGGCTACTAGGTCTTGATCCCCATCTCCTTTGTTTTAGTGTCTCTCCTATCTTTACTAGTTATTCTTTCCTTTTTTGTGGCTTGCACTTCACTACCACTTTAACCTTTCTCCATTTCATTGATTATAGATTGGATTATAATATTGCACAAGTCATGCCATAAAATTGGATTTTTATAAAAGATTAAAAAATTAATTGATTAATAATCTATTGCTCTCACTCATTATGCCAAACTTGAGTTGTTGAGTCAGTCCTCAACATATGTCTTTCAATGTGCATGAGACCCTTCCTCCAATTGTGGGTTGTTCTTTTTCCATAAAGGCCCTGTTCATTTCCTTGTGCCATCAAATATTGTCAATTTTTGCCCCCTTTGGTTTAATGCAAAGTTTTATAAACTTCTCTCAAATGATAGATTCCCTCACGAGCATTCATAACTCCATATGATATGTTTCTAAGATTTAAAAAGGTGACTTTTCTTCTCAACTGGCTTCCTTTCAAACTGCAACCTCTTCTCATTTATGAACAAAAGTAGTGGCCACATAATATAATCAACTCACATAGTATGAAATGAAAAGAGATTGGTTAGAGGGAAATGATGCCTATCTTTCAAGTATTTGCACTACTCTTGTGATGCCAAGTCTTTCTTCCAGATGAGGATGAGAACAAAATAATCCCAATTACATATGGTGATATGTAATGCAATATTTCATTTGATCTATTTATTAGAAATTAATTTCAATTTCTCCCTATCCACCTATAGGAAATGGGCCTTTTTTGTGCTCATGGAGATCCATCCACAATTGTACCCATGAAATCTTATATCAGTCAACATTGACACCTAATTTTCTATTACAAAATCTCTATCTCCTCATCCTCCTAATTTTGAGTAAAAAAATCACCCACAAAAACTCACTCATACTCTTCCTTCAAATGCCAACATGAGGTAGTGGCTTTCATATTCTAGACATTCATATGAAGAGTCAAAGATTTTGGAATTCGAGAACAAATTTTGAAAAGAGGAGAGTGATCTAAGACCTAGCTCCAAAACATCTACTATGGTATTGCCTACTTCTTTTATAATAAATTCTTTAATAGTATTACCAATATCAACATTCTTAACTACTAATTCCTCATGAAACACTTGATGGAACATCTAATTCAAGAAAATAACTTGTATCTCATCGATATACACCATGATTTTTCAATGTGTAGACTAAGGGATTGTAAGGATCATAATTATTATAACTCCTTTTAAATCCTCCCTTTCCATAATGAGAATCAATCTAGTGACATTAGTTGGGCCCCAAAGTGGGTCTAGCTAAAAAAAAATCAAACTTAAGCATCTATTAAAACTCATTTTAATTCCTTTTTTCCTACTACCAATTCCATGCCGAGGGGTCCTTTGACTAGCTTTAAAAACTAACCAAAACACCTAATCAGGCTCTAAAATCAGACACACTGATTCTCTATTCCACATTCTTGAACCCTACCAAATACCATGTCATGAAAATCATTTAGTCAAAAGATATTGATCGTCAAAGTTGCCTTCTTAGAATTTCCTATAAGCAAACATGTTAGAAAACCATAAAATGTGTTCAAATTTGGCTTTGAAAATAGATCCAACTAATGCTTCGAAGGATGAAAACTAGGGTACTAGTTCAATTTTAGGAGAAGAGTATAAATCTATGATTTGGGCTCATGACAAATAACTGGCCACATTTGGCAAGCAATCAAAGTGGGCTACTTGGATTTGTAGAACTCAGAACAATGGTAGAAAAGTATTTTTTGCAAATGGAATGGAACTAGAAAAGCCTGTAGATGGATTTGTCAAGACTTGAAAAATGGCACACTTACAAAATTTTTTTGAGTAAAAAATAATAGTAAAATCCATTCAACCTCACATATCATAGATTCAAAGTTATGACATCCTAAATAGGAGTACCGATCAGTCTGTATTTCTTGACACCAGTAAAACTTTATAAATTGCATATGGAATCATGTTCAAAACTGATCAAACATATTTTTCATAAGCTCAAATCAGAAACATAACGAGTCTCTAACCTCTAGAATGTAATATAAAAGGAATTTTCTCATTTTGGTCAACTAGGTCAAAGTTATAACAAGTCAAACAAGGCCTCCCAGAAATTTGAACAATTTACATCATCACGACAACAATAAAAAACCAACTTTGATGAATTCAAAACCTAGTCAAAACATGTTGAAATGACTTTAAATTTGAAACATAGGTTCTTTGATAGGCATACTAAACACTCCCAAAGTGGAAAGTCACAAAACATTACTACGTGCAAGATATTCAAATGCAAACTCAGAATGACAATTTATCTTTATAAGATGAGTGGATATGTTGAATGCAAGGTGTTAGAAACATTAAACACTTCTTAGGCCTCAAAATAAAAGCCAATTACACATGTACTAAATACACTTATAAGCCTCAAAAGCTTGGAATGGTACTCAGATCGAGAAGGTGACTTTGAGTCCCAACACACATTAAATCTTGGTGTCACTTGTGTTCAAGCTATTTCTTTTATGTGTATGTAACTATGTCAAGTAAGGTTAATCATAGATAATATCTTAAGATTTTCATGATAAGCATTTTCCAAGTTACAACATTTACTAGTGTAAACTGAGTGCCTATGTGTTTATTGAGAAATAATAATTTTAGTGAGGTTTATGTTATGTACTAACATCTAAGTGATCTAGGATTTATTTTATTGATAATGTATTCACTCCTCCCCTCTCAGTTACTCCTCTTATATTTCTAAAAGTTGGTATTAGAGCTTATTGGTACTTCTAGAGAAAGTTTCAAGGACCTAAGCTAAAGATCAAGATGTCTTACAAAAGAGAGATTTCTAAGCTAAACAAAGATAACTTCTAGGTATGGAAAGAGCTTATGAAGTTTCACTTGGCAACTATTAGTGATTTAGGTTTGAAATTTTTGGAAAATTCTTACAAGGTTCCTACTAGAACACCAATAGCGAAGGAAATTGCTGAAAATAAAAAACATAACATCAACTCTTAACTATACTAAGGATGAGGTCAAAGGATGTACTACTCATGACATGTGGACAAAACTGAAGGATATCAATGGAGGTAGTGACAATGTAAAAAGATCCAAGAAAGAAAGCTTGAGAGGTCAATTTGATCAGATGAAAATGAGAGAGCATGAGAACATTGCAAAATATGTTGAGAGAATCAAAGCCAGTGTTAGTGATATCAAAGCCTCTAGAGGAACCATTGAAGATGTAATAGTGGTAAGAGAGGTACTCATAACCCTTCTTCCTATCTATGCAATTAGAGTGTCTTATATTCAAGAGATGAGATGTGATCCAAATAACAAGATAACTTTGGATGTGTTGGTGTTTTTCAACTATTGAGTAACAAAATACTCAATACCAAGATAATAAATCAACAAATAATCTAAGGACTAGCTACTTCATATAAACAATTAAATGTGTTTCTTATCTAGACCCAACTGCAATGAAATCAAGACAGATTTCCTACTCTATAGGCTTTGCAAAACCAAGGTGGGTATACCTAAGGGATGGAAGATATTTTTTATACATCATATACATAGTATGTTCATTCCATGACACTTTAAGATAATACACATCCCTTATAAGCATATTTGGTCACAATTCTTCTTAGATTTAAGGCTTGGAGATCAAATGCAAACAAGTGTTGACCAACATTTATATCTCTTTGAATAGTAAAATAAAATTGATTTCAGATTTAAGCTTGATTCTTACTTATGATCTTTCCATCTATAGACTGAAATAATCAGATCAGTGCTTTATCTATTGGGATTTAGAGTCTATTCAATTCAGAGATTTGATTGATTGCATTACAATCAATGTTATAAAAAATTCTTACTAAAACTCATTCTTATAATATCCATCCTATTACCATAGCTATCCTATCAATTTTACTAAAGCATTTACTTAATTCTTTGAATTAGAAGCAATAGTAAATTGGCATACGATTAGATTCAATTGCATTCAATTGAACAAGACTTGCTCATACAATCTCAAGATAACCAAATAATGACAATGGAGACAAGATTCATTCAAAAAAGATGGGGGGACATTTCATATTTATATTCATTCCATTTTGAAAAATTGTCACTAGTACATTAGGCCTCCATTTTCGACCAAAGGCCTATTTGGGTTGTTAAATTCATTTTTTTTGAAAAAATGGGCTCGATATGGTCAAAATTTTGACCATGGTTAAATTGGTTGTTAAAATTTTGACCTTCAGAACATAAGATGTGATAATAAAAAAGGTCATAGTAGTGTTAATTTTTTTTTGGTGCGTGTGGTGACTGTAGTGGGCGAAAGTTTGGTGCAGGGTCAATAAGGTTTGAGGAACAACATTTTACAGCTTGCATTTTACATCAATAGGTGTTGCTTTTGCCTTCTCTCTTTCCTTCTGACTGTTTTCCATCTCGTCTTTTTTGATTTCTCATTTTCTGCAACATTGTAAACTAGTTTTCTAATCTTCTTATTCCTTGCTTTCTTTGTTAGCTCTAATATAACCATTACATACTTCTCTTTGCATGTTCCAAACCTTTATGCCTTCGGATCAATAGGGCTCTTTAACATTTCCTCAACATATTGATTTGTAATACCAAGGATGATCTCATATCCCATCGGTTGTATCCCCATTTTGCTTTGTTTAACTGCTTCAGTACAACACTAGTTAGTTTCCACCTTGAAGAAAATAGAATTTTCATATCTCTCAACAATCTCTCTAGGAATTCTTTCTCTTCTGGAGCATCTAAAACTATCTAGAAAGTAGAATATCAATCTGATCTTATCTTGAGACTAATAAAATTGTGATATCTCATATGTTGCTGATAAATCCTTTTTCCAAATAACACCAGGATTGAATTTCATCAAGTAGATAAATATGTACATAACAAAAAGAACCATACTTGAATGTATTTGATCTTTTCTTCTTGATCTTATTAAGCTTTCCAACAACTTAGTTCTCAAAATCTCACAAATATCAAACATATGTCTTCTTTCAACATTTACTAAGCTATGTGAATTATAGTTGGTGAAATAAAATTAAGGCTCCTACTGCAGTATACCTTGTAACCGAGAATCACAGAGGAAATTTTGGCATCTAGTTGAGCGATATCATTGATTGTCATTACTCTCCAGCCCATCTTGGCTTAGTAAGCTATTCCACAATCTTTTTTTTGGTAGGTTTCTGATTAGGGGTTCACTGGTGGCACTAAATCCAGTGACTTCTTGAATTATTTCCTTTGAGATCTTGATTGGCTGATCACCAATCCAAATAAAATGATGATGAATTTTGCTTCTAGTTCTTTGAACTCCATAGAGTCTTTAAATTTCTTGTGAATATCCAAACTACCAATTTCTCTAATTTGTAATGGATGTAGGCATGAATGTCTTCAACATGCATCCACAATGTTGCACATGCAAAAATGCATCTTTAGGGTCATCTTCTGTCGATTTAAAATTGGTGCATTTTGAATTCACACCTAGGTTTCTCCAAATCACTAGTAATCTGTGGTGTATCCAGAGTTACATTGAAGATAGATGTGATTTTCTATATTGACTACCTTTTCAACTCTGCTACGGTTTTCTTGTAATTTTGATAAATTGCTCAAACTAAATATGAAATCACCTCTTTGTCTTTCTCTTAAAAGCTCTCAAGTTGTATTGTAAAGCAATGTGACTTCTTATTCTCTTTTTACCCTTTGATATGATCAATTTGGTTGTTAAATGTCGTTCATGTTGTAACCTCCAAAAGAATGATAAAAACTAGTTTACTAAAAATCCTTTGTGATCATTGATATGACAATATCTCTTCCTACAATCCAAGATGTAGCATTCTAGGATCAATCTCTGACTATACTTAATGCCACATCAAAAACTGATGCCATCTCCAAGGGTCTTTATATTTTATTCTATATTCTCCCCATTTAGGTCTTTGACCTAATTAGGTTGTTGATGAAGATTCACATCAAGGACTAGTGTGATCTATCCTGTAGAGTCTATCTACTCTCTCTTAACCCATGTCATCTCTATTTCATCCCTAACTTCACTCACATCAATTTTCTTTCCTCTATCATCACTATTTGCATTGTTCTTCTTAACTAAACCATTTATTCTTGTTTCATTACCTCTATCTCTGCAATTCTTAGCAATATGTCCATAAATATTGCATTTGTAATAAACAACATTCTAATTTGCATACCTCTGATTGTTCGGATTAGTCCTCAACCTTCAATTTCTTGCAATGTGTCCAAAGTTGTTATATTTGTAGCATGTATGGTTTACTCCATTCCTATTAGGTCTCACCTCTAGTCTAGATTTGATCTACATTCTTTGGATCTATGTCCATATTGTCAGCTTGGGAACAATATTTGGAAAAGTGTATAGCATTTGAATTGCTTTGGCATTCCTTTGCCCTATGATCAAGCTTGTTGCATGTAAAACATTTGCTATTGAATTTCTATCTATTGGTCTAATTTGTAGGCATCTCATTAGGTTTCTCAATCTGATATGCTCTAAAATTTTTTGTCTTAGAACATTCTCCTTGTTCATAATGCAATCCTTACTTAGCTCCAATTGGTTTTTGCCTTTTTAGCTGCTCATAAAGCTTTTTAGTGCTCAATTTGAATTCATGCTTGAATTTCTTTCCTTTGTCTTTGTCATCCCTTAAGACTTCATTCACATTCTCAAGTTCTTGCTCATTGTGCTTTGTTTCATTTAAATCAATTTGTATCTGTCCAATGTGAGTGTTAAATTAGTGACATTCATCTGATTTCTCTTTTAAGGCCTTTTTAAGTTTTTCTTGACTTTCTTGCCTCTCATTCAATTCCTTAGTCAACCTAAGAAATTTTTTCTCCATATTATTTTGCAAATCCTCTTATTCTTTCATTACTTTCTCAAGCTACTCCAATAAAGATTTATCAACCTCTATAATAGTGCTTCCATTTGATTCATCTAATCAACAAGTTCCTTCCTCATAGATCTTGATTTGTTCAACTGATCTCTAAGTGACTTGATAAATCCTGTCATGCCTGACCACTACTTCTGTTTGACAACATTTTATGATTTTACTATTTAGGGTTCATTTCAGTAGATACGTTGTCTTTCATTGCAGAACTTGGTTATATTTTGTGTCATTTTGGATCTCGAGATATGCTGAATGATACTTAAGATTTCATGATTTGAAACTAGTACACTTTTATATATTTATTATTGTGTGCTATCTAGTAACAATTATGATTATTATTAGATAGCTCCATGGGTGCTCTTACAGTTTTTGAATTAGAGAGCTCATTTTCAGGTGGGAAACTAGTTGGGGAGAACCTGGCCGGAGGTACAAACCCTGGAGGAACTGTGGGGGGGCCTGGGAAGATTGCTGGGTTGAGTTCCATGTCTTTTGAGAATGATATTTTGTCTGGACATGTTTCAGACACTTTTTGTGGGGTCCGTGATCTTCCCTTGGATTCCGCCTTCGTATCTTGTGTGTTGGGTCAGGATAAAGAGGAAAAGAAAGATAATGTGGAATCAAATAAAGTTTATTCCTCTATTGGAGAGAAGACAGGGTCCTCAGATCAGAAGAGTTGGTCTTCACTTTTCGGCAGGAAACCTACTGGAAAATCTTCTTTCCCACTGGTGACTTCGAAAACTAGTTGAGAGAAAGGTGAGTTCCAAGTTTTTATCCCTGATCCCTTAGTGGATTTCTCTGTTTCCTCCATGCATTTTATGCTGGTGGGAAAATTTCTAGGGGCAAGACCAGATATTGATTCTCTAAGGATAATGATTAAGAGGAAATGGGCTATTCATGGGGAAGTGGATATTGCTCCCATGCTGAATGGTTTCTTTCTGTTTAATTTTAACTGTAAGGAAGATATGGAAATGGTTCTTTGTGGAGGCCCTTGGCCTTTTGGAAAAAGTTCTCTTACTATCAAAAAGTGGGAGCCTAATATGGTTTTATCTGACTCCTTCTTCCTTACTACCCCTATTTGGGCCAGACTTCCTAGTCTTCCTCTTGAATTCTGGCATGAGGACATTTTTAAGGGTATTGCCAGCTCTTTTGGTGAACTAGTGGCTCTGGATAATGCTACTACGACCAAATCCAAACTCCATAGTGCTAGACTGTATGTGAAGGTGGGGGATCTGAATCATCTCCCAGACAAAGTGGAATTAATTTTTAAGCTTGGTAAGAAAACCCAAGAAATCTTTTTTGAAGATCTTCCTAATGCTTGTTATGCTTGTAACAAGCAGGGTCATTTAGTTAAAAACTATCCTTCCAAGAGCAAAAATCTCTTTAGTACTGAGAAGGTAGCGAATAAGACTAAGGTTCAGCAAAAGAAGGTTTGGAAACCTAAACATGTCCAGCCCATAGAGAAGAAAGATTATGAGAATGCAAAAGTTCCACCAACGATTGTGGATACTGGTTCTAAGCCTCTTTTTGAGGATGGGGCTAGGCTTGTGTTTGATACAGAGAAAAAGAACTCTAAAAAAGAAGTGATTGGCTTACAACTTGATCCCATTTTACCTGAACAAGGAATAGATGAGCTGCCAGACTTATCAAAGCAAATTGTTCTCTATCGAAAGATGGAGGATAAATGGGGTGATCTGGATGAGAAGTTTGAGCTTGAGGAAGGAGAATTCTTGGCTGAATCAGGAGCCCATAGTGAGGAAAAACCAACTTAGTCCAGGGAGTTGCAAGCTTTTGACCCTGTTTTTTCATAGGATACTTTTATAAAGGACCTTCCTGACCTAGAAGCTGTCAAAGAAGATGGAGGTATCTCACAGCTTAAACTAAACTCAAGGAAAAGGGTTGAAAAAAAGAATAATATAAAGGGGGTCGAGACTCAAAGCAGTAAACTTGATTTACATACTAAAGTGAACCCCAAAGCCTTGACCCCGGTAAAATCTAGTAAAAAATTAGACCAGCAGTCCAATTTGAAACCAAATGTTGGGTCCCCGAATGGACATGGAAGGAAATCTTCTAAGAAAACTAGGGAGATAGAAAGCTTGCGAAATATTGCTGATGGTTGTCAAGCAACTATTCTGGATTATAAACCTAAAAAATGGAAATGAAAATTATTACCTGGAATATTAGGGGGTTGAACACTTATCATAAACTAGATGTTGTTAGGAATTTTGTTAGAGAACAGAAACCTAATTTTCTTCTACTACAGGAAACAAAGATGAATAAAGAGAAAGCAAAGCAAATAAAAGCTTTTAAAAATTACTCTTTAAATGCTAGTAGTTCAGAAGGTGCTTCAGGGGGAACCCTGATGCTATGGAAAAAAAATTGCTTTGCTGGGACAATTTTGAGTGCCGATAAATACTTTATGATTGCTAAAATTACCAATGCTGATCAAAATGAGGACTGGTATATTGTGAATATATATGTGCCCAACATGAAAAGCCAAAGGAAGAAGGTTTGGGATTCTATATCCAACTTTAAAAGTATAGATTACTTTGGATGATGGATAATCATGGGAGACTTTAATGTCCCTCTTTATGATCAGGAAAAAATGGGAGGTAATGTTACCTAGCCTGAAGGAAGAATGGACCTAAGGGAGTTTATTAACAAAGAGGGCCTATTGGATATGGATCTTCATGGCATTTAGTTCACTTGGAGTAATAAGAGAGCTAGTAATGATTATATTTAGGCTAGGCTTAATCGTGCTCTTATCTCTCCGGATTGGTTCTAAAGATTTCATCTGCAAACTGGAAGCTCACCAGAAAATTGGTTCTGATCATTTCCCTCTTATCTTCTCTTCTATCAAGTTTAGTTCAAAGAGGAATTTTCCTTTTAGATTTGAAAAAATGTGGATGAAGCACACTCAGTTTGAAAGAAAAATGGAAGAATGGTGGAATATCAAAATTGATGGTACTGCTCTCTTCAGAGTGACTTCTAAACTTAAAAATGTCAAAAAGAAAGTTAAAATTTGGAACAAAAATTGCTTTGGGAACATCTTTGAGAATAAATTTATTTTGAAAGAGGAGATCCAAAATATTCAGGATAAAATTCAGAAGGAGGGATACACCCCTGACCTTATTTTAGAAGAAAATGATAAGTTGTCTCAATACCATGACATCATTACAAAAGAGGAGATCTACTAGAGGCAAAGATCTAGATTGATATGGCTGACTGAAGGAGATAAAAATACCAAATTTTCCATCTATCCACGCTAAAGCATAGAGCCAAATCTCACATTTCACATCTTATGAAGGGAGATTTGAAGATTAAGGAGGATAAGGACATCATGGATGAAATGGTGAATTTTTTCTTAGGGCTAATGATAGTGGATCCCTTCATCAATTTGGAACATCAGGCTGAGTTTCTCAGAGTGATCCCCACTCTAGTTTCTAAGGATCAGAACAAATTTGATGTAACACCCCAACCTTGCTTCCAAACCCCAAGCTCTCTCTCAGGGCTACCTTAGGTCATTCACTAGACCCACTAGGGCTTCTTCACACCCTATAATTACTAGGACCTTGCTCAAGAGATCCTAATCCTTCAGTTGGGGGTACACCAACAAAGTAACATCAAATTTCTTACTAGCCGGCTCCAGTCCGCTATTAACCCTCAAGTCCATCTATAGCTCCAAGGGTACCAGTTCTTCATCTAGGTTTTTTTTTAGACTCCTTCTAACATCCATGACCCTAAACATTTCTGATTTCATAGGCGCATTCAATCTACTAGGGAAGATACACCAAATTGCTCCAAAAAGGCTACTAGGAATTAGCCCTCCTAAATAGCTGGAAACAAGATTTCTTGAAAAAAATCTTAACAACCCTACAAAAAAATTATATTTTTGGATACCCTTTTTAGAGTACTTCAAGATTCTATAATTTTCTAGCCTCCAAACTTTCCGTACAATGAAAGTACAATTTTAGGCCAAAAATGAGGATTTCAAGTGCTTTATCGCTGTTGTGATGGAAAACCACCTTAGACACCTTTCCAAGACCTCTCCTTTGGACTGGAGCAAGGTTAGACCTTCTCATTACTTGTTGTGCAGCCAGATTAAGGTATTTGTACACTCAATCCTCTCCATAACTCATTTTCCAACTGTGATTCCTAGCCAAGTTGCATTTGGCTTGCCTAGGGCATCACCTTAAAAATACTTGCTGATGCTTTCAAGGGCCCTCCTTCTTGATACATAATGTACATGGATCCTAGTTCCAAATCCCAAAATACCAGAGGTTTCCAATGGTGGGAAGTGGCCCTAAGATCCCATTTTCTAAGTGCAGCCCTGTTCAGATCAGCAACTTGCCAAGAACAAAAAGATTTTTCTACACTAATGCAAACGAATTAAAATGATCAAACCAACACTACAAAAAGATTAAAAACAATATTTCAGAAATTTTCCAACACAAAAATCAGGCCATTCAATCCTCCTCTATTAAAAATGCCTTCAAATGCATAAAATTGGCAACAAAATACTTGCTCAATTCGTACAAAAATGCAAAACCAACTTGTCCAACCCCCTTAAAATGGTTGTCCTCACGTTTTTACAGGCTCCTCCATCAGTTCCATAACTATTCTAAACAGTTAGGACGTTCTAAACACACAAATGCCAAAAATTTGCTTTTTGCAAGAAAATGTTGTCATGACAACATGACAACATTTCAGCAACTTTTGTTCTACATGGAGTTAGACCTCCAAATTTGGCACAAAACAAAGTAGACATATAATATGCATAAAATGACTTCAAATAAACAATTCAAATCCATTGGAACCTTTCTAGACCATTTTAGCCTTTTTCGGACCTAAGTCACCTAGTTGACAATAGTCGGCAACTTCTAGCAACTTGGTCACTTTGGGTCTTGCCAAGTCTCCTAAACACACCTAAGGACCACATAGGACCTATTATTAGAATAGTGATGTGGCTAGCATCACTACAAGCCAAAAATAAAGAAATACCTAGGTTTCACACTTAGCCTACCTAGGTGCTCCTGCACCATACTCGCCCCTCCAACAAAGAACTCAAGGTGGATCAGTTTGCAACAAATCTAGAGGTATGCCAACCTTCTTGAACTCTGTCTCAGCAACCCATGTAGCCTTTGAAATTGTTTTCTCCTTCCATTTGATGAGGTGTTCCATGTAAACCTTGTGCCTTGTAGTCTTCTTTACCCTTGAATCTAACACCTTTTCTACCTCCAACTTGTTGTTTGTAGGTGTTGAAGCAAGTTCAAGATCTTCATGAACATCGGGACTGAGCTGAGATGGATCACCTTTGTATGCCACCAAGTCTTGCACATTAAAAATAGGGGATATGCCCAAATCGGAAGGTAAATCTACCTTATAGGCATTTGCTCCATATTTAGCCAATATTTTGCAAGGCCCTACCCTCTTCATCTGTAACTTAGTAGGAATGCCTTTTTGAAGCCTTGCTTTGTTCAAATGGACCATCACATAGTCCCCAACAGCAAACTGAACATCCTTCTTCTTTTCATCCACCTTGGCTTTGAGTTTTAGAGTGTTGTCTTGAATAGTCTTCTTGACTTGCTCCTGAATCTCCTTCATGGTTTGTACAAAGTCTTCAGCTTGACCACTAATCTGATCCATGTTTCCAAGACACCTTAGTTCACACACACCTCTTGGGTGCATGCCATAAACAATTTCAAAAGGACTCTTTCCGGTAGTCCTATTCTTGCTATCATTGTAGGCATATTCTGCTTGTGAGATGATAACATCCCAAGTCTGACCATACTCCTTAGTTAGGCACCTAAGAAGGTTACCTAAAGTTCTATTAACCACCTCAGTTTGACCATCAGTTTGAGGATGGTAAGCTGAACCAAAAGACATGTTAGTGCCAAGCTTCTTCCATAAAGTCTTCCAAAAGTGACTCATGAATTTCACATCTTGATCCGACACAATGCTTAATGGAAGTCCATGAATCCTTACAACCTCTTTGAAAAACAAATGAGCTATATGACTTGCATCATTAGTTGTCTTACATGGAATGAAATGTCCCATTCTACTGAATCTATCAACAACAACATAAATGCTATCATACCCTTGCTTAGTTTTAGGCAAACCAACAATGAAATCCATACTTACACAATCCCATGGTCTGCTAGGAATTGGTAAGGGCTGGTAAAGACCTGCATTGTTCATTCCTCCTTTTTCCTTCATACACACCATACATTGCTCCACATACTTGGTTACATCTTTGACCAATTTAGGCCAATAATAGAACCTTTGCACTAGTTCTATTGTCTTGCTGATACCAAAATGCCCACTCAAGCTGCCATTATGCTTCTCTTGTATTAGGTTCTCTCTCATGGAACCTCTTGGTACACACAACTGGGTACCCTTAAATAGCAACCCATTTTGCAAAGTGTATTCTGAAAATCTGCTATGAAAGTGGTTTCCAAAATCCATGCATACCTTATAGGCTTCAGCAAAGTCCTCATCATTCTTGTAAAGATTCTGAAAACTCTCCACTCCAATGCTATGGAGCTGAATCTCTTGTACTGTTAAAACCCTTCTACTTAATGCATCAGCAACCTTGTTCATTTGTCCTTTCTTATGCTTGATTGTAAAGGTGAAGGCCTGCAAATATTCCATCCACTTCAAGTGCCTGTTGCTCAACTTCTCCTGTGTGTTGATGTAGCTAAGAGCTTGATTATCTGTAAACACAAAAAATTCTTTTGGCAACAAATAGTGTCTCCACTTCCTAAGACACTGGACTAAGGCATACAATTCTAGATCATAGGATGAGTATTTCTTCTTGGCCTCATTTAGCTTTTCACTATAGAAGGCTACTGGTCTACCTTCTTGACTCAACACCCCACCCACTGCTAGGCCACTTGCATCACATTCTAAGGTGAACAACTTTTCAAAGCTAGGCAATTTTAGGATGGGTTGAGTAGCTACTTGTTTTTTTAACATATCAAATGACTTTTCAGCCTCTAAAGTCTACCTAAACTTGGACTTGACTCCCCCCTTTATGGTATCAAGAAATGGTGCACAAATACCACTAAAGTTCCTAATGAACTTCCTATAAAATTGAGACAAACTATGGAAACTTCTTACCTCACTAGATGTGGTAGGTGTAGGCCAACTTAGGATAGCAACAACTTTCTCCTTGTCCATCTTCAAAGTTCCTTTAGACACCACAAAGCCTAGATACACCAACTCTTTCTTGAAGAAGTCACACTTCTCAAGGTTGATAGATAGCTTCTCCTCATGAAGCCTCTTCAAAACCGCTTTTACATGCTTGACATGTTCCTCTTTGGTCTTGCTGTAGATGAGGATATCATCCAAATACACCACCACAAATCTGCTTGTGAAGTCTTTGAGCACTTCGTTCATGAGCCTCATGAAGGTGCTAGGGGCATTGGAAAGACCAAATGGCATCACAAGCCATTCATAAAGACCATCAGTAGTCTTAAATGTTGTCTTCCATTCATCTCCCTCCTTTATTCTAATTTGGTGATACCCACTTTTCAAGTCCAGCTTAGTGAAATACATAGCACCTCCTAGACAATCCATAAGGTCTTCAATTCTTGGAATAGGAAACCTATACCTAATTGTAATGCGGTTAATGGCCCTTGAATCAGTACACAACCTCCATTTTCCTCCCTTCTTGGATGCCAAAACCACCAGGACTGCACAAGGGCTTATGCTCTTTTGGATCAAACCTTGGTCCATCAACTCTTGGACTTGTCTTGCCACTTCAAGCTTCTGATCTGGGGTTAACTTGTAGGCTGCCTTATTAGGTAGTGAGGCACCTAGAACAAAGTCAATTTGATGGCTGATAACTCTTCTTGGTGGTAGGGTAGCTGGTGTACCATCACTAACAATCTCCTTATACTTTACAAGCAACTCTTGTACCTCTGCTGGTAAAGGTTCTTGGACTGGCTTTTCTTCACTTGCAGCCTTTAGTATGACTGCAAATCCTTGGCTTTCCTCATGCTTGAGGTCTCTAATAAACTCTTTCTCTCCACATAGCAGCACATTAGGCACCTTGGACTGTGGTTCATCCCCTTCTAGCAATGACTGAATTTTGAAGGTCTTGCTTCCTTTCTTAAATGTTATGGTATTTTCCTTGCCATCATAGACCACTTCCCTATCAAATTGCCAAGGTCTCCCTAGCAAAAGATGACAAGCATCCATTGGCAAAATATCACATAATAAGCGGTCTTTATATCCTGCAATTGAGAAGTCCACCCATGCTTGTTCATTCACTAGGATGCTTTGCCCTTTGTTAAGCCATGTGACTTTGTAAGGGTTGTCATGAGGTATCTTCTTCAGTTTGAGCTTTGTAACAGCCTCCTTTGATATTACATTATCAGTTGATCCAGAATCAACCACCACCTTGCATACTTTTCCTAGGATCTTGCACTTGATCCTAAACAATGCCCTTCTATGTCTAGGCTCATTAGAAGCTGGTTGCTTGATCAGCACCCTCCTAAACATAAGATTCTCACCTTTTTCAGACTCAATATGGTCTATGTCAACATCCTTGCAACTTCTATTATCTTCTTGTGCATATGCTAGCCTTTTATCTTGGCTTGAGGAAGAGGGTTTGTCCGGGCACCTATAGGCAGGATGGCCTAGTTGACCACAATTGTAACACTTCATTGTTGCAAAGTAAGAGCTGCTCCTACCTCCTCTACCCCTACTTGATCCTCCTTGATTGCCTCTCCCTCTATTATAACCACCTCTTGAAGAGTGGTCAATAGTTTTCTCCATGGGTTTGCTTTCACTTTGGCTCTTTTGATCACTACCTTTGCCTTGGTAGCCTCCTCTTTGATTTTTCTGATTTCTGCCTTTGCCTCTATCTTTGAAGTTAGAATCTCCTTTCCTCTTGTTCTTTTCTTCTACCTTCAAAGCTAGCTGATGACATCTTTGGATAGTGGTAGGGGCCCATAAGCTAAGCTCCTCTTGAATGTTCCACTTCAAGCCACCAAGATACCTTGCCACCTTGAGTGACTCCTCTTCTTGCTTCTTGGATCTCAAACACAACCTCTGAAATTCTTCAGTGTAGGAGGTCACATCAAGATCTTTTTGCTTCAGTCCTTGCCTCTTTTTATGGAGTTGGATCTCAAAGTCTTCAGGTAGGAAGTTCTCCTTGATTTTGTTTGCCATAGCACTCCAATTTGCAATTGGATTCTTACCCATGCTGACTCTTTCATCTTGTACATACTTCCACCATGTTAAGGCTGAGCCTCTAAGCCTTGACTTAGCAACCTTAACCTTCTGTGCCTCTGAGATACCCTCACACTCAAAGTGGTTCTCCATACCCTCTAACCAATCCATAACTACATCAATATCCATCTTACCACTGAAAAGTTTCACTCCTTCCAAAGCTTTACCTCCTAAGGCTTTGATTGCCTTCAAGAAGGGTTCTTCTTGAAAGATAGGATCAGGTTCAGGTACAATATCTTCCTCTGCTACCTTTTTACCATTCCCATCTTCTTCTTCATATCTTTTCTTGGCTGCCTCTACAACTGTATCTAGTTTTTGCTTCACCTCTTCTAGTGCTTCTTCAAGAAGCTGATTTCTTTGCCTTTGCTCATCAACTTCTTTAGCTAACTCCACATTTGTCACCATCATGGATTCTCCTACTGATTCTTCAGCGGCTTCCAACATTAACTACCTTTCCCAAATCTTTAACTGGCTCTGATACCACTCTGATGTAACACCCCAACCTTGCTTCCAAACCCCAAGCTCTCTCTCAGGGCTACCTTAGGTCATTCACTAGACCCACTAGGGCTTCTTCACACCCTATAATTACTAGGACCTTGCTCAAGAGATCCTAATCCTTCAGTTGGGGGTACACCAACAAAGTAACATCAAATTTCTTACTAGCCAGCTCCAGTCCGCTATTAACCCTCAAGTCCATCTATAGCTCCAAGGGTACCGGTTCTTCATCTAGGTTTTTTTTTAGACTCCTTCTAACATCCATGACCCTAAACATTGCTGATTTCATAGGCGCATTCAATCTACTAGGGAAGATACACCAAATTGCTCCAAAAAGGCTACTAGGAATTAGCCCTCCTAAATAGCTGGAAACAAGATTTCTTGAAAAACATCTTAACAACCCTACAAAAAAATTATATTTTTGGATACCCTTTTTAGAGTACTTCAAGATTCTGTAATTTTCTAGCCTCCAAACTTTCCGTACAATGAAAGTACAGTTTTAGGCCAAAAATGAGGATTTCAAGTGCTTTATCGCTGTTGTGATGGAAAACCACCTTAGACACCTTTCCAAGACCTCTCCTTTGGACTGGAGCAAGGTTAGACCTTCTCATTACTCACTATAAAGCCAGATTAAGGTATTTGTACACTCAATCCTCTCCATAACTCATTTTCCAACTATGATTCCTAGCCAAGTTGCATTTGGCTTGCCTAGGGCATCACCTTAAAAATGCTTGCTGATGCTTTCAAGGGCCCTCCTTCTTGATACATAATTTACATGGATCCTAGTTCCAAATCCCAAAATACCAGAGGTTTCCAATGGTGGGAAGTGGCCCTAAGATCCCATTTTCTAAGTGCAGCCCTGTTCAGATCAGCAACTTGCCAAGAACAAAAAGATTTTTCTACACTAATGCAAACGAATTAAAATGATCAAACCAACACTACAAAAAGATTAAAAACAATATTTTAGAACTTTTCCAACACAAAAATCAGGCCATTCAATCCTCCTCTATTAAAAATGCCTTCAAATGCATAAAATCGGCAACAAAATACTTGCTCAATTCGTACAAAAATGCAAAACCAACTTGTCCAACCCCCTTAAAATGGCTGTCCTCACATTTTTATAGGCTCCTCCATCAGTTTCATAACTGTTCTAAATAGTTAGGACGTTCTAAACACACAAATGCCAAAAAGTTGCTTTTTGCAAGAAAATGTTGTCATGACAACATGACAACATTTCAGCAACTTTTGTTCTACATGGAGTTAGACCTCCAAATTTGGCACAAAACAAAGTAGACATATAATATGCATAAAATGACTTCAAATAAACAATTCAAAGCCATTGGAACCTTTCTAGACCATTTTAGCCTTTTCCGGACCTAAGTCACCTAGTTGACAATAGTCGGTAACTTCTAGCAACTTGGTCACTTTGGGTCTTGCCAAGTCTCCTAAACACACCTAAGGACCAAATAGGACCTATTATTAGAATAGTGATGTGGCTAGCATCACTACAAGCCAAAAATAAAGAAATACCTAGGTTTCACACTTAGCCTACCTAGGTGCTCCTGCACCAAAATTGTTAAGCTCAATTCCTAAGAATGATGAAATTTTCAAAGCTGTTTGTTCTCTAGGAGGAGATAAAGCTCCTGGTCCTGATGGCTTTCCCATGTTTTTCTTTCAAAAATTTTGGAAACTTGTAAGAAAAGATGTTTGTGATTTAGTGAAGGAATTCTTTGGGGCAAAAAAAATGCTGAAGGAAGTTAATTCCACCTTCTTGTGCCTGATCCCTAAGAAAATTGGAGCTGACTTGCCTGACCAGTTTAGGCCAATTAGTCTTTGTAATTCTCTATATAAAATTATCTCCAAAGTTCTTACTTCAAGACTGCTTCTAGTGACCCCTTTGCTCATTGCTGAGAAACAAAATGGCTTCACTCCAGGCAGACAAATCCTCAACTCTATTATTTTGGCTCATGAGAATATTCATTCCTTATCTTGTTCTAACAATCAAGGATTTGTAATGAAAGTGGACATTGCTAAGGCTTATGACAGAGTTGATTGGTCTTTCCTCTCTAATATTTTACTTGCCTTTGGCTTTGATAAGAAGGTTGTTGGACTGATTCATCAGTTAATCTCTCTTCTTCTATTGCTTTCCTAGTTAATGGTAGCTCTTCTCCTTTTCTAAATCCCTCTCGAGGATTGAGACAAGGGGACCCTCTTTCCCCCATCCTATTTGTTATAATGGCTGATTGTTTGGGGAGGTACATTGGGGGTCTAGTGTGTAGAGGAGTCATTAAGGGTTTGCAACCCTCTTCCCATCCTCTTATTTGTTCTCATGGCCAATTTTTTGATGATACCATTTTTATGGGGAAATCCGAAGTCAAGGAAGCCAAAAATTTGAAGCAAGCTTTAAATCTTTTTTCCTCAGCTTCTGGTCAACTGGTTAACTGGAATAAAAGTGTTGTGTTTTTTCTCAACACCTGTTGGGCCCATTTTCTATTGCACCAAAAGCCATGACTGTTAGTGAACATGGAACACCACATAATTAACCACTTGTGGGCAGGGGAGCGCGTTTCATCACCCAACAATCTCCCCCTCGACGCACATACCAGGTGCTTACGTGGGTTGGGAAGGCACCAGGGAGATTTGAACCCATGACCAAGCCAAAACCAGGCTCTGATACCAATTGTTGGGCCCATTTGCCGTTGCACCAAAAGCCATAACTGTTAGTGAACATGGAACACCACATAATTAACCACCTGTGGGCAGGGGAGCGCGTCGCATCACCCAACAATACCCCCATTCTTAGACAACATAAAATTGCCAAAATCCTTGGATGTTATATTGGTTCTCTCCCTTCTTCCTATCTGGGTCTTCCTTTAGGCTTGAAGGTTCCGGATTCCTTCTAGGAAGACCTCATTAACAAATTTAGCAAGAAGTTGGCAAGTTGGAAAGGGAACCTTTTAAGCCAGGCTGGTAAATTAATTCTTCTTAGAGCTTCTCTCCAAAGTATACCAACTTTTGCCTTAAGTCTCTTCAAAATCCCCACTAAATTTGCTGAGGCTATTGATAAAATTCAAAGGGATTTTTTATGGACTGGTTCAGAGGAAAAAAAGAGAATACCTTTAATTGCTTGGGATCATGTTTGTAAACCGGTCAGGGAAGGTGGTTTGGGTATCCAAAAAATTAGAAGCATGAATCAAGCTCTTCTAGCTAAACAAGGATGGCATGTGTTCCATTAGAAGAAAGAATGGAGTACCATTTGGAAACACAAGTACCTCCCTAATTCTATTTCTTTTCCTAATTTCTTCTCCTCTGCTGATGTTATTCATCCCTCCTCAATTTGGGGAGCTGTGCAGGGTACTAAGAAAATGCTTGGAGAAGGGTGCTCTTGGAAAATTGGTAATGGGTCTAGGGTGAGTTTTTGGGGAGATGTTTGGCTTAAGGATCACCCCCTGATTAAAGATGTTCAAGATTTGAATCAAGTTGCCTTATGCAAGCATAGATATGGCACTCTTGTTAATCATTATTGGCAGAATGATTCCTGGGTTAACTTGAAGGACATTGATCAAAGTTTCTATCACATCCAATTATCTCTCAATGCTATTTCTCTCCACCCTTCTTTTGAGGATGAGATTATTTGGTATGCTGATCCTAGTGGGAAATACAAGGTTTCTTGTCTCTTTGCTTCTAAGGAGAAGGAAAATCATCCCTTGTGGTCTCAGGCTTGGATTAAGGGTCTCATTCCTAAAATTAATTTCTTCTTTTGGGTCCTGCTTCAAAATAAAATTCTAACCCTTGATAACTTGTAGAAAAGAGTTATAAATTTGGTGAATAGGTGTATTTTATGTAAGAATGGTTTTGAAGATAGAGACCACCTATTTTTGAACTGCTCTTATTCTCAAATGGTTTGGACTGAGATCCTAATGTATTGGAACTTGACTTGGGTTCATCATAACAATGTGGAATCTTCTTTTAAATGCTGCAAATGCCTGTCTAAGAATTTTGATGTTCAAATTCTATGGAAAATTACTTTGCCTCATCTCTGCTGGGGTATTTGGAAAGAAAGGAATAATAGAATTTTTAGAAACAGAGAGGTTCCTGGATGGGTGCTTGGTCAGAATATTATTAGAGCTTGTAAGGAGAATTTCATATCTCTAAAAATATCTGATCAAACATTTCCTATTGATAATCCTATGTTTCCTAGAAACCCTAAGACTCAAACTAATAACCCAAGATTGAATGTCACTTGGAGTTCCCCTCCGAATGGTTGGATCAAAGGAAACTTTGATGGAGCTGCTAAGGGAAATCTGGGGAGTGCGGGTTGTGGAGGTGTGTTGAGAGATCATATGGGAATAGTTAAAGATGCTATAGCTATCCCTATAGGTCAGACTAATAGTCACATTACTGAAGCTATGGTGGCCCTTTATACTATGAAAATTGCAGTGGATTTGGGATGTCCAAAATTATGGTTGGAAGGTGACTCTTTAAATATTATTAATATCCTTAATAATAAAAGTGCTATCTCATGGTTGATAGAGACCACTATCAAGGAGATTAAATACCTTATTCAAAAATTTGAAAATTTGTCATATCTCATACCTTTCAGGAGGCCAACAGTGCTGCTGATTGGGTTGCCAACTATGCTATCCTAATAGGGAAAATGGTGAGGTGGACTGATGAATTAAACAATCAAGTTGATTTCAAATAAATTATTCATTATGAAGCTATTCATGCGTAGGTGGGTAAGATTTGAAAAGATTGGAAAGTTAATGATTTCGTAGAGTGATCAAATTATTGCTAGATTTTCATCCCCTATGAAGTACACTCAAATGAATGTGATGTGGTGTTCACACGTTTCTCTAAACAAAGGTGTCTCTTTTGGTGGGAAGAAAAATAAATTTCTTTCTAACCCTCTCTTTCTATGCGTCTGGTTTTTCTAGTTTGAATGTGCTTACTATTCTCTGCTGATGGGGGGCGAACCGTGCAAACAAGAACCAAAAAATTGTGAGGCATGGAAGGCTCGCAAGGATGTTTGGAAAATTTTGGAGAAAGGAAAAGTCACTCGTTACATGGAGCGACTCAATGGTTTTAAGCCACACATCACTACAGCTTTCTTTAAGAACTAGTCCAATGACAAAGTCACTCTCCATGGTGTGACTGTAAAACTTATGGAAGAGTTTATTGCTAAGATTACAGGGCTTCCTACGGTGGGCATAAAACTCACTAAGAAAACTAGTATTTCAAATGCAACCTACAAAAAGTTTCCGAAAATGGAAGAAGAGGAGAAGCTTTTGGAAAAGAATGGTGATTTCTTTGATGCGAACCAGATAAAGGAGATCTAGAGGGATGTTCTCTGCTGCATTTGTGAGTATTTCATACTTGATGGAAGAAATAAAAGAGTTCATAAATGTCATTTTGTTTTTTTAAATCATTTTAGATATAAAGATAGAATATCTTTCCCCTTCTTTTTGTGGTTTTCTTTACTTAATAGTTTAGAAGCCCATAAGAAAAAGGAATCTAGACCCATTCTTCATGAAGATCTGATCCTTCTTATTGAGGGATATTGGAAAAATAAGCACATTGCCTCTACTCCCTCTTAGGACAAGAAGAAAGAGCCCATTAAGAGTAAGAAGGGTGACTTTGTTAAAGTTAAAGAAAATGCCCTAAATTTGAAACCCTCTGCCTCTCAAGTTCTTGAGGATGAGGAGTCTGAGACTAATAATTCGGAAAGCTGTGAGAATTGGAAACCTGAGGATGAGGATGATACTGAAACTAGAGAGTTAAGTTCTAACTTGTATGGGTATCTAGAGACTGAAGATAATAATGAAAAAGGAAAAGAGGAAAACAATAGTGAAGGTAATTTTGAACAGAGTAAATCTAATAATGAGGGTAACTAGGTTATTTCTATTGGGGGTAATAAAGTGGAAGATAACACTGTCGAGAATCCTGTTGAGAAGAATAAGGAGGACCATACGGCTATTACTGCTTCTCCTATTAAGGGGATAGAGGAAGAAAAAAGGAAGGACTCTGCTCATCCTGAGGACTATGCTGAGGGTCGAAAGGAGGATCAAACGAAAATGGAGGATATCAATGACAATGTCTGCTCCCCCCCACACGAGACTGTTGAAGATGATTGTGATGCTATGTAGAGGGATACCATGCTTACCTTCCTGCATTCTACTAAGGAGAAAGTTGACACCAGTCTCAAGGTTGATTCCTGGATCTACAATGAAATAATGGGTTTGAAGAAAAAGGTGGAAATTCTGCAACATAACCTGGATACTATCAATGCTAAACTTAGTCATATGGAAGGACTGATTGGAAACATCCCTAACAAACTTAACAACTATGAGTAGAACCTCACAATGTTAATCAAGGAGAGTAGCACTAAGATGGAATAGGTCACCTCGAGTATTTGGGCAGCCGTTGCTAGCCTGGGCAAAAGGGTGAATGAATATATCATTTCGTCTGAGGGTCTGAGCAAAAGAACAAGGCAGAGCTTGAGGAAGAGTGCTATGAAATCTGCTGCTACTATGGATGTTGTTTCCATTCAAGAGACTATTTCAATTGGTAAGGAAGCAACTAAATTGATCCTAGAGCTGCATTAGTGGCACTGGGGTGGGTTCTCTAGTTTGGTGCCTATCTGGTATTGTTCGCTGGTTGGGGACTCTGATCTTGGTTTCTAGTTTTTTATAGTTTAGACTGTTTGTGGTTCCAGGTCCCTGTAAAACTTGGGTTAGTTTGTTTTTGGACTTTTCTAGTGGTTTCAGGTCCCTGTAAAACCTGATTTTGATACTGTTCTTCAGTTTGTTGCAAGTTTTTTCCTGGTTGGGTTGTCTTGCTTTATCTTTCTATTTTTTGTTAAAGGGTTTCGAGGTCCCTTCAAAACCTGCTTTTACCGTAATCTAAAACAATTATGATTATTAGGTTTCAAACATGATGTAAACTGCATTCTGTGTTTTGAATGTATTGAAAAGAAAGTTTTAAGTCTTAATGTTAACTTGTTATTGCAAATACTAATGTATGTTAAAATTCTCTCTGTGTTGGGAAATTGTCACTGTATTTTTTTTATATGTGTGACTGAAAAGGAGTTGAAGTATCAATTTGGTATTGATTATCTGACTTATGATAACTTGTAATTATGGAGTACATTTGGCATTGCATCTAATGACTAGTTTTTAAGGTCTTTATACTTAGTTATGATGGACATAAATATTTTCAATTTTCTTATAAAAAAATAAAAAAATCTAAATATCTCTTATAACCTTGTTACCCTAAATGGGCCTTGAATGCTATGAAAGGTAATATATATGTCTTTTGTTTTCAAAGCCATATATGGTGGTGGGTTTTGACTGTCATTTGTACTTGGCATAGTGAAAGTGGTTCAGTTGTATTAAATGCTTATTTATGAGGAATTAAAGTATAGAAGCTTGGTCAGCCATTTCATTTTGGTTAAGTTTTTATTTTGTTGAGGGCGAGCCAAAAACTTGGCCGCATTGCTCTGTATGATATGCATCTGTGATGGTTGTTGCTAAGAATCAGCATCATGGAGGAATTGGTCGAAAGGGAACTCATGCTTATGAAGCCGAGCATTGTTAGGTTTTGTACTACCAATCATAATCTCTCAACTGTATATTGGTGTTTCCAATTTTGGAAGTGTGGTTTGATTTGGGCATTTGGGGCTTTGACAGCGAGTTTATTTGTAGAGCTTTGTATTGAGCATTTTGTACACCTATTGTGATTTGAGGTAGGGGGAATTTTCTAACCTATTCCCTTACTATTATTTGGGTGTTAATTTTGTTTGAAGGAAATAATAGAAGCTATAGTTTTAAAAATAAATAAATATATATCGATACCCAAGTATGGGTGTATGTAGGGCTGGGGCAAATAAGGTGTTGGGTTCTGTATATATCAATGCTAGGTTATGGGT
The DNA here is from genome assembly GCA_028749045.1 of Cupressus sempervirens. Taxonomy (NCBI): domain Eukaryota; kingdom Viridiplantae; phylum Streptophyta; class Pinopsida; order Cupressales; family Cupressaceae; genus Cupressus; species Cupressus sempervirens. Next base: position 477,738,118 of record CM053787.1, read on the forward strand.
ATTATGTATTCTCAGGTATTGCTGTTGCATTTAGATGTGGTGGTAGCTTGAGTTGGGTTTTCTTTATTCAGTTTAATAAAAAATTGAGGTTCCTTTTTGTGTGTTACTTCTTTGTGTATATAGTGGTCATTTTGTCATATGGAAGACATACGACATAGGACATTGTTTCAAAAAAAAAGGTTTTAGTAGGGCTCGATCTTTGTGTTAAATAGTTTATATATATAAACAAACTTGTGTTTTCCACCGAGTTGAATTGTGTAAGGAATACATGCTTGTGAACTGTTAACTTGAAACTTAAATAATGTTGACATTTTGTCATATAATTGTCATACGACTTACGACCCTGTTACATTTTTAAATGGTTTTATTTGGGCTCAGGTCTATTTGTAAAACAATTAATTTATATACTTGTATTCAAACAATTGTTGCAGATTGTAGTGTCGTTGTTTGAAAGTGATATGTGGTTTCATTAGATTTGTCTTGCGAGCAAATATATTTACTCGGGTGCAATGTTGAGTTCGATCCACTGTGACTATATAAAACATGGGCTTTAAAAGATCTTAAATGGTCTTAGAGTTGTATGAAACCTTAAGACATAGGCAAACTGTTGAGCAATTACATAAAACTAAGGGTAGACATTTTGTCGAACGGTTAGCATGAAATTTAAATTATGTTAAACTACATGTAATTATGAAGTGTTATGATGTGATTATTTTAAACATAGGTTTTAAACAGTCTTAAATGGTATGTGACTTAGCATTAAATTGTTGTATTAGCAATTGTCGTCAATGTGTTATTGTATGTTGAAATGTTGTTGACAGTCGTGGGCTGTTGAAATGTGTTGAGTTATGAATTACTTATTATCAGTATAGTGATATGTTGAGATTTAAATGTTGAGGCAGTCAATACTTGTTGAAATTCAATGTAGTTCGAGTTGTTTATCAACTATTATGGTAATCATTTGACGTTAGGAAACTTAATTGATTGCTGACACCAGTTGTGACATTATATCAAAGAGATCAGAGGAAGCTTGAAACAATTAGGAATTTGTTGTGACAACATACTTTACTTTTGTTAATATGGAAATTGTTTTTGATAAGGAATTATGATGTTTTAGATAATGGTTTCATGTATTAGGATTGATATGAAGTTAACTGTTACATATCAAAATACTAAAGTAAGAATTGGATATGGAAAGATGTTTACAGTTATCTAAATGGGTAATCATTCAATTAAGAAGGAAGATACTTGGTTGAGGATTAAATATTTGGGAAGTCATTTATATAATATCATTATGTATGGTTCTATGTTTTTAAACATTGACTAAATCTGAATTTGAGGAAATTGCAAGATATGTTTAATTTCGTTGTGATGAATTTTTATACAATATATGATGTGGATAGGAAATAGAATTTGTTATGTCTTAAGCTATATTTTGTTGTTTATTTGTAACTAGAACTGATTTCTGTTTATTATTAATATGGAAAGTTGGTTTCAAGAATGAGGTAGATTATGATATATATGTTGAATGATATGTCATTTAAAGCAAGAATATTATGTGCATTTTGATTTTTTATCTTGGTCATTTCAAAGTCAAGTGTAGATGGTTAGGTCAGCAAGAAATTGAAAATATAGTATGAAGATTCTGTAAGTATCGTTGAACTGAGACAATAGTTCAATTGTATTTACGTGATCTTGATATTATAGGTTTTATTTCTATTATTATAATTATCTATATTTACCTTTGAACTTGGTAGAATAAGATGTGTTACAAATGGATTAAAGGATGTAGTATCATGTTGTATACTGATTTTATATCTGTTGCATGTACATTCTTAGTATATCTGTTTGATGTGCATTTTAAGAATAGTTGTGATGAACATATATTGGGGTGGCTGAATTTGGTTTATCTGATTTAGTTAATTAATTCAGTGATAAATTTAAAATGAATTGGGTGGGTTAATTTCATATAAAAGATAATTGGCCTTATCTATGACTTAAACTTATAAGGTTAAGTACGGAGAACAAGGCAAATCTCTATTCTATCATTGGCAAGTATAATAGAGAATTTTGTTATGTGTTGACTATGAGCATACCATACATGGATGCAGAATCTTAGTGCCATAATGATGAAACCTCAGTATATATATGATTCATTTATAGGTTATTCTTAGTGCGAGTTTAATTTTGCATTGATAAGTAAATGATTACTTCTTGCATATTAATTTTGGAGCTGCACTATGTTAAGTGGATCAGATATCTACATTATGGTTATGTATATGTATCTTCTAATATGTATGCAGGTGGATTACACATTTCAACTCAGTGTGTACTAAGCCCCCCTTTCTTGTTGTGTTGCATTTCTGTGTGTTTTCCAAGTGCTTCAAGTTGAATAACAAGTAGCTAAGGATGACTGTTGAAGTTATTTCTTTAGTCAGTTTTTAATTACTTGTAGGGTCCATATGTTGGACATTAGTGGTTAAGAATGATGTTGTACATCATTATTATACATAACTCAATTTGTATTCGCAACATAATGGAAGCATATTTGGATGATATGATCTTTCATTTTGAGGTTTTCAGATTGAGAGTGGTTCAATCTTTGTACTTGTACTCATATTGAGTTCATTTAAATTAAAAAAAAATTATTGCGTTTATTGTTCTTGTTCTTTGTTTCATATTTATTGGTTTTGCTTAGTGTGGCATTACAAATCCATCACATTCCTTAAGATTCTCTTTCAATTCAATGTTCTTAGCTTTTTGCTTGTCAATATCTGTAATGTCCCCTTTTCAAATAATTAAAAAATAATGACTTCTGTTAAGGTTGGCAGGCTCAAAAAGTGAAGCCTTTGAAAAGGGGGTTAATCTTTGGAAAAACCAATGGATTAATAAATGTAGATTACTATTAAAGTATGTATTATTGACCCCTCTTGGTTGTCAATTAGGATTAGGGTTATGCTTGCTTTTAAAGAGGTTTGGAGGCAATTCGGGCTCATTCCAAAACTTGATTTTTGCTCATTGCTTTGTTGTTCTTCAAAGGTTGCCAAACCTATGGAGAAGGAGACCCAAGAATGGGATTTTTTAGGTTTCTAGGAGGTATAAGGATGGTATTTTGAGGCCATTCCATGTGCAAGCTCATGCAAAGTTTGCCTTTGGGTTGAACAATGCAAATTTGTGAGTTGTCGGTTGTGTTTCTTATAAGAGCTTGGTGTTTCTAGTTGAGTATTTTGTATTAGCTTAGTTTGCTACTATAGTGTAGACATTTAGATGTTAAATTAGATCTAAATACATCTATTGGGTTGTGGTTATACTTTTGTGGTAGATTATTAGGGTATTGTGGTGTTTCTGGACTATTTTGTGTTGTTTTTGAGAGTCTGATGGGCATTTTTTTTGTCCTCCATTTGGGAGTTGATGTGTGAACTCTATACAGATCTAGAAATGTCATTTTGTGGGACATTATGCTGGAAATTTTTTTGTAAAATAATCTAGTTTCAAATCTATTAATAGTGTGTGAAGCTATGAAGTTTTTTGGCACTATTATGGGCATACCTAATTTAGGGTTTTATTGAGAAATTGGTTGATCATTGAAATATTGGTTGTTTCATTTTAAAATCTGATCAAAGGCTTTAAATATCATATAATTTTAGAAAGGGGACATTTCAATCTCTTCAAGTGCAATCAAGAGCTTCTTCTAAATGTTGCTAGTTCCTAATAGGATTCTCCTCAAGTTATTATACTTCTTTGAAGGCACAAAGTTCTGATACCTATTGTTAGGATTGAAGAATATCATGGTTTGTGTGAATCGATATTCTAACTCTTTTGCTAACTTTAAACTAATTTCTCAAATACCATATGAAGCATATAGAAAGTAAACTGAAACACACCACAAAAGCAATTACAAAACACATAACACCATATTTTATTTTTGAGGGAAACTTGGTTAAGCACAATACTCTAGGGATGTTACCCACAATATTCTCACTACTATAGTAATAAGTTCCTTGTTGAAGGAATGAGTACAAAATATTTTGGAATGCACCTGCATTTAGGAACTTTCTTGGAGCTCACTTCTCATATACAATATAGATCTTACCCTCAATCATGTTGGTTCCCAATACCACAAAGTGGAATCCTATGAGTCTTGCCAACTCAATGCTAGGATTCCAACTAGCTATGGCCAACTTTGATAGGACTAGTCAATCCGGTTCAAGTCTTCTATGTTTTTGGCTCTACAAGGCCAAGGTGGGTGCACCTAATCCTAAGCCAATTTCCTAGACCTTACACTTTTATAGAAGATTGAATAACTTTAGGTGCAATTGAGTTCTCCCCAGATGATAAGAAAATGGAAAGCCTTTAGACTGTAGCACTCCAAACAATTATGTGAAAATGCTGAAAAATATTATTTTCTACAAAACCTGATTTTAACTTCAAAATACAAATACTTTTGATGAAATGTTCTTCAAATATCAACATTTTGAAATTGGAATGTTAGTACTAATTTTGGATATACAAAACAAATGACAATTTATCAATGAATTTGAAGACTAGTGTCTTGTTTACTTGGGCAATAGAGTCTATTGCAATGTACATTATTTAGGTACAACTTTGTAGGAAAATGTTTTTTTAACATCAATTATTTCAAAGTTATAGAACACAAGAGGCTAAAACACATATGCTATCCATTGACACTCTAATGGATTTTAACTTATTCAAATAGAAGACCAATCAGACAAGGATGAAGAAACATACATGAATCTCTTAGTTACCTTGATTATTAGACACATTCTAATAAAAAAGGGAGGGAGGTCATTAAAAAAATATTTGTTGACTATAGAGACATTCTTCTTATAGTGTAGAGAGCATGTTGGTAGTGGCTGCTATAGCTTTGGTGGGTGCCAGGGAGGAAGAGTCTGCTGAAAATGTTTGGCCAAGGAAGTATCAGTCCATATAGAACATGAAGGCAAGAAGATTGCAAAACAATGAGTTGTTGCAAGATTGCATCCCTGGAAAGGCTAGACTATGGATAATATGATGTGATTAATATCAAATAAGTAAAAGCAAGGGGATGAATTTTATTGAGAAGGGAAGGTGAACTTTGTGGATTGGGGAGAAAAGTAGGTGTTTTGGATATCCTTCAATCGTCAAAAATGAGTAAAAGTAGAAATTTTTTGACAAAAAAATAATTTGATCTCTTATTCTGATGTAGTGATAGGTTTTAACATTTATACCAATTTCATTTGTGGGATACACAGTCTTGATAAGTTAGTTAGCCTTGCGATTAAGGTCGATGGGGAATGTTGACACATGCAACCTAAGCATGAGTTTGCATTTGGTATTTCCTTGGGGATATTCACTTCTTTTCCAAATAGAAGGTATCATCTCCATTTTGTCTATTCACTAGTACTCTTCACCAGTTATTGTGTTTACATCTTATGTGGTCTATCAAGGCAATTGTTTTTTGTATTTGTCTTAGTTACCATCTAAGGTTTTTGGCCTATAATGTGTTGTTTGAAGTCACCAATGTTGGGTTGTACATTATGTTTTTGGAATTTTCAAATTATGATTGATAAAATCTTCAATAGAACAATTTATTACTTAGATATATATTTACTTTCATTATATACACCAGGTTTGTTGTGATTCATTTTCACTAGCTTTTAATAAAGAAAAGGCAGTTGATTTCTTGATAACTAATTAACTTCACAAGGGAATAAGTTTTCTTTGATGATACTGAATATCTTCTTTTCATTCATCAAATTTTAATACCAAATTGTAGATTGATCCATTTAGAAGAATGATCATTGATGTGAACTTATTATGAGCTTATGTTCACAATCTCATCTCTATTTTAATGCTCTCTAGTTTATCTATATATTGGGTGACATATTGAGCTTATAGAAATCTATGAATATTTAATTCGTCTGATAAGATCAAATTTTAAATGGTTTGTTCATACATTGAATATATAAAATAGTGTGAAAGTATATCCTTCTATAGAGTTCCCTGTTGTACTAGAGGATGTAGAATTGACTGGATTGAGCTGAAAGAATGGTACTGACTAAATTAAGCCTTATGAATTTTAGTCAATTCAATGGATTAGTCACAATGGACAATGGGGAAGGTGATTTCATTCCAATTAAAAGGTTAAGGTATATTGGAAGATGGTTTGAGATTCTAGCAAGTGTAGAATGATATATATACACATAATTTTGAAGTTTTCATCCTTAATAGAAAGTGATTTCATTTTTGACATCTCACACTTTACTTACATTAAATGTGAAGTGTATTAGACTTGAACAGAAAATTTGGTAAACATATAGAGTCGGCACATATTTGGACTTGTGTACTGGGAACATACTGACCCATATTACAAATAATTAAATGAAGTTTGTCATACGTGCCTAACACAATTTTCATGACTAAGTTGATCCTATTGTAGTGTTTTATAGCAAATTTTTAGTTCTTAACTTTTCCCAAATTGTGATGAAATTTATCTAGGGACTAAGCCTATGGCTGGATAGTGTTGGAAAATCATTGTTGCATAGCTACTTCTAAGTCATCTCCCAGAGCATAATGTCAGTAGAAACTTGTGATTCTCACATTCTTAAGTTTAGACAGATGATAAATTCTTGTCACTTCTTGGATTGCAAATGTGCAAGTATTACCAATCCTTATAATTCTCTTTAAATTTAGATCAAAACTTGAGAGGGGTACTAATAACCTTTAATATGAAATAGAAAAATCTATTTTTTCGTACAAAAAAGATTTACTAGATATTCTGTCAATATCTCTCCTCCCCCTCCACACAAAAAAGCTCTCTTTCCTATTGAGGTTAGTTGAAATCTAGGGAATATTTTTCATAGCTTGAATTATAATTCTTGGAAATCATTATCCCAATCAAACAAATTGCTTGTGATTTGGTCTCATTTTGGTTGCTCACAAAGAATAATATAGTTTATTTCATTCTTTCCTTCTATACAGCCTTCAATTGGATATAACATGCATTCATAGCACTCGTTTGTGTCATAGTTTCAATACAATGTAGTTCATCTGCATAGGTTTTGGATAGCCCTCATTTAAGTTCTAGGGTGACCATCAAATAAAAATTAGTATATGTTGATATACGCCTTAGACTAAATGTATAATAGTCAAAAAAATCTAATTTTGATGTAGTGGAAATGTTCACATAATGTCCCATACAAACACCAAAAGAAAATTCTCAAAGCTGTATGAGTCTTGTAACATTAGATTAAACACCTGAAACACATAGCAAAGCAAGAAAGGAAGTGCAGGTTGTATGACTTCAACCGTAACAACTAAAACAACAACTCAATGGAACTTCTAACAATGCAGAAGAAATATTTGAAATGTTTCTCATAGCATACACTGAGTTTCTTACAAAAGCAGCTTAAATTTGGAATCGCCAAGACATCAATGGCACTCATCAAATTTACTTCTTTGGATATTTATAGAAGCCACTCAACCATGAGATTTATCTACAACACATTTTTTCATTTTACCACCATGAAAATGAAATTAGCTCTAGGAAAAGACCAATTATATCAAGCATCTCTTGACTGGTACACCCTACACAACATTGAATTCCAAATTGAGCATTCCTCCTGAGACTGGCTAGCATTTTTATTCAATGATTTTGAACATTGTGTATGTGATTTAGAGGCCTTGACAATTTTAAAGAGCTTGGACTAGAAGGATTGACATCACTGGAAGGCATAGAGCTAGTTGCTACCTGAGAGTCAATAGCTGACCCAGTTGACTTTTGAGAACCTCCACTTGCTTTAATTTGCCTCCATTGATGACCACAAGAATCAGAGGGCCTTGACATGTAGCCTCCTCTTCTATATACACTTGGAAAGCCCCTTGGATATACAGATCTCACTGAAATCATGGAAAAATATGGAAGAGAACGATGTAATGGAGGATGAGACAAGATGGCCTGTTCAACATTTGATGCAATTTTTTGCATTTCATATTTTGTTTTCTACTAAACAAATGTGTTTCCTTTATGGAATTAACAATTTTAAACAACCATTGTGAGCCAATATATTTTAGCACACACTTTGGTTTCTGGTTTCATCTATCTAGATCTGCAGGAAGCTGCCTCAAACATTTCCAAGTTAACTAGTCATTGTATGATAAAAACTTCACACATAGCCTTCTTTCTTTTGAGTTTTACAACATTAACATTTGACAGCTTGGCTGAATAGAAAAGTTTGAAATATCCTCTAACTTTACTATCTTTCCTATCATACTTTTGAAGTCCAATTTCCTTTTGTATCTTATTTCTATGAAAGATATTATCGAATCTTAAATGACATTTTTAACAACTGGTAACTCTATTTGGTGACAATCAAACTAGATGCTGCAAGATTATTCTCACATGGTAAAATCAATAGGAATTTACGTTGTATATCAAGACGGTGGTGCTTTGCTAAACTTCATTCATGTGGTCCAATATAAAGAACAACAGTCCTGCAACAATGCATTGTTATGTACCATTTCAAGATCGAGAATTTCCCTTCATGTTTTTATTACTTGCATATAATTTTCATGTGCATTTGGGTTCCATGAAAATGTTATTTTAGCCCATTTGAACTTCCTATCTAAGCTCATGCACTTGTGATTGTTGTCCACTATGGTCCATGCAGTCATTACCAAACATTATTTTATTTTCTATCTAGTTGGAGGCATTGTCCTAGGTTATTGTAGTGTTGTAGAGGATAAAAGTGCATACTTAGCACTTCTTTCAACTTCTCTTATACGCCCTTCAACCATTTCATTAAATGTGCCATACTATTGTTTGATTCAATGGATTTTAGCACTTAATTGTATTCAACCTCTTCGTAAGCTTTTTATATATTTTTCCATTGTGGTCGAAAATGTGGATATGATTAATATTGTAGACACAAATTTATGCAACTAATCCACATTCTAGTTGAACTTTTCTTGAGTTGGCTTTCCTTCAAAATTGGTTTGTTTCTTGTTTTCCCGCACAATTTTGTCCATGTAATTCATATTTTAGTTTCACTTTCTATAATGCCCTGCCAAGGGATCCAAAGAATTAACCTAGAATTTCACTAAGTTTGGTAACATTTTTTATATATATTTTTTTTAAAATAACATGAAAGTAAATACCACATATAACCTATACTTGATAACGGAAGCAATAGCAATGTCCATCTGAAAGTAAACATAACATACATAACTGATTACATTCTTTAAGATCCCTTAACGTTGAATTACATACATGAATCCATCTAGTACAACAACCACATGAAATAATAATGATAAGTCCAATGTTTAAACATTACATTTCCAAATGCGCAATCATCCTTTGTACATGTCACAGGGTATGACAAGCTCAAAGAATATACATATGTAGAATAAGGTACATCATCCTATTCTAATCCATGATACATCAAAGTAAAGATAATCACATGATACACATGATACATCATCATAGAAGGCATATACATCCATCATAAAGATCAAACAAAATAAACTAAGTGCACGGTTCCTCCCAACTGTTAATAGCATCATTAGACCATCATGGGCCCTAGCCATCCCTCCGTGCGTAACATCCCAAATCACTGAAGAGATCACCGGTAATAACATAGTAGGAATGTCACTCCTACAACATCATATGTAGAAAGTAATCTAACATGAAAATATAAGCATAAGATAGCATCATCTAACATATGCTAATCATCAATGAAAAAGGATACATATCCACCATCACAAAGGATGCATTAGCCACGATGCCTCAATGAATCTCAAATAATAAGAGTGGAAAATACACTACCACCCGACCGTGTGGTACCTAAGTGGTCCACTCCCACCATGCTAAGGAGATAATCTCAAGTCCCAAACAGGCTATCCATAACACATAGCACAAATCTCTATAGTCCAAGAATCCTAAAAGTATACTAACTCAAAGGTTCCAATCACGAAACTGACATCTACTTCCCAGAGGCACACAAAGACATGTAGGAACCTACTATGCAAGCGGAAAAGTGTCATCACATTTATCTCGTAAAAGTTACCCTTGCAGTTAACTAAACTCCACGGGTCCATACAGATCTCATGCGGCCACTAGTATCCTCTCATACTAACGAGGCATACTATGGAATGCAAGGTTGCAACCATGCGTTCTCACTACTCCCATCCTAGCCTATACAAGCACTCAAGGCATGGGCGAGAACAAAAACTCTTATCTTTTTGGGTTCATTTAGTTAGTATTAGGTGTGAATGTTATCACTTATTAATCCAACTTACAATGAGTTACCCTGGTAGCCTCTTAGGGCCCCAGCCCCCATTGCAAGCCACTTCCCATCACTACATGAAAATATCCTACCCTAATGCTCATGGAATCATAAATCTCAAAATCACAAAAGATAATCCAAAATAAAATCTTCAAATATGCATAAAAGCATCAAATCTCCATGAGCAAGCATCCATAGAAAATCATGACCACAACAACTCTCTATTGGCAACTGAAGTATCACTAATAATCAACGTATCCAATGGTTCTCAATAACTAAAATATATCTCAATCATACTGATCGAAGGCCCCAAAAATGGTTGAGTCAAACATGTCACCACATGACATCATCAAGAATAAATTCACATTATAGTCCCATCATGGCGACTAGAAAATAGCCAAGGATAACTGATCGATGACCAAAAATAATGGTTAAGTCAAGTGTCTCATACATAAGAATCTCAACTATAACAATCAGTATTCACATCCAATACATAAAGCATTCCATCACATAACCATGGTTGGGTTAATAAAGATCAAGATTAAAACATCATCATGACATCACAATCACATAACCCCCAAGCCTCTGGTAGACATCCTAAACTAGTCAACACTAGTCAACCCAAAACCCAAAACAATAGCATAAGAATATACAATGTAAACACATGTTTTGGTTTTGCTAAGTTTTCAAATTTAAATTTAAAAGTCTCAGTTTACGTTTTCCCAAATAAATATCAAGTGGAGAAGTTTCACGTTTTACCTAACCCATGTGTATGTTTGATAGATAAAAGTTTCTCCATTAGACTCAATTTTCTAATTGATTTATATGACATTGTTTGAAAATTGACATTCTCAATGAATCAAAAACTTTGATTATATATTCTAATAATTAATCTTAATTAAGCTGAGTTTAATTAAATTAATTATTATTATCTCTTCATAATTTACAAGCTCAACATCAATATTTTAATCATTAAAAGAGTGATCCATTAATTTAGAACTTTATGATAATCATTTATAAATAATTATATATACATATATATATATATATATATATATATACATACATAAATATATATATATACATAATAACATTTAATATCTAATAACAATGCAAACGAAATCAAAATTCATAATTAAATATCATATGAGATATCGTTGCAATTAAAATAAAACTTTTGTAATTTCAAACCAACGGTGATATAATAATCACCGCTGATACAATATATAAAATTTGTGGGTCGCAGGTACACTGCAAACTGCAGGTACTCTGCGGCCGCAGTCTGTATTAATGTGGCCACCGACGGAGGTGAGGAAATATATTTCCCCCCCCTGTCCATTCAAAATTTATCATATATTTTTTTTTTTAAAGTTGCATTTTATTAAAACGCACCCCTCCAATGTAATCCGCGATGCAACATTTGCTTGCTATGAAACGTATATGTATAAATAATGCATATATATATATATATATATATATATGCAGATTTAAAAATATGAACATATATATACACAAAATTCTAATTCTCAAATTTTTTCTTTAATCCTTTGATCTCAAATTTTATCCATTAAATCATCTGATGGTTTTGGCTAAAAATTTAAACCCTAGCCCCGTGTTCATTCCAGATCTACGCATATAGAATTCTCAAATAAAATTAGCTACCATATTGAGAATTGCATAAGAAATTCCTCAGAGACATATGGAAGACATGAAGAAGATAGGGAATGCATGATGCAAAAATAGCATAAGTAAAATCACAAGAATCTACTCGGATTCTGATGCTAAATTGCTCTTCGTCAAAAAATTCAGCAGAGCAAGCTCCTCCCTTCTTCAGAGTTCTCGAGTCCTCCAATGCTCCAATTGCACTCCAAAACACTCTCTCCCTAAGCTTCTATGAATGCCTGAATATGAAGAGCTCTTAAGAAACCTTTGGAATGCTTCTTGAAACCGCTGAAAGGTGTCACCAACTAAGCATGGGTCTTTTCCCACCTTTTTGGTGAGTCATAGAGTTGTAGACACCTTGTGCTTAATTGATGCACTAACCCTCGTGTTGTTGACACATGTTAATTCCCATGCAAGCTTATAACTCCAATTTACTTTTAAATAATTTCTATTTAAATTTTATAACTTTCATTATAATTTTTATAAATTTTATTATTATTATTTTATTTATTACTTTATTATTATTTTATAATTATTATTAATTTTAATTTCTAGTTTTCTTTTCTTTAATTCCTTTTCCCCAATAATTCACATTTAATTAATTACAATAAAAATATCAAAGATCATGATATTTTATTAATTTTCTCAAATAAATAATTTATTAATTAAATCTATTTATTAAGACTTAATTAATGGAAAATTCACAATAGACCTCCAAGATAAAATATGAAAACCCATCATAGAACAAATCATACAAAATAAATCTAAAGGGTTAAAAATCATGAAATATGTCATCTGACACATTCACTGGGTATTCAACTTTGATACTTGTCCTAACTCACTAGGACAAATGGTTTTTAGGTTTTGGGATTTGGACTTGAGAATTTATCTCCCTTCTCTTATCATTGAGATAGTATGATAGGGTATGCTCATCCTGGCAATTCAAGGAAGTCGATACCTGGTACCTACAACCTGCAGAAAAACCATGCATGTACATACAATATATAATGCTAAACTAAACAGACAATGGTAGGAAGTGGTGCATCATGTAGATCCCGACTAAGCAAGTGACTACGACTACCTTAACCACATCAAAAATGCCATACAATAAGAAAACACGCACACCATACACATGCAAGTATGGGGTAAGTAACCATAATAAAACACATGAGATAATAAACCATCTAACTAATCATCATTAATAACTGAAAACAATGTAATGATCATCATACATACATGAAATGTAAAGTCTAAATGATCTCATCATCTATCAACTGAATCCATATCCTAATATCTGATAGTGTCAAAACAACACCACTAAACCATCAATCATAAAACTAGTCTACATAGTCTGATAATAATAGCGACAATAAGTCTAGAAAAGATGTGAATGAGGGTAGGCACTACATCCACCCCCCCTTGGATTAGGCTTACTCCTAGAAGCCTACAAACAAATAGGGATATAACTCCCTCAATCTAGCTACATCCTCCCAAGTAGCTGAAGAATCATCAGTAGGGTCCCATTGGACCCTTACCTGCTCGATGGTTCGACCCCTGAGGGTCAACTCCTGCTGCTCCAAAATATGAACCAGCTCCAAAGTCAGTTGCACGTCCTCTACCTACAACTCATTCCAATCAAGAACATGAACAATATCAGGAATATACTGCCTAAGCACTGAAACATGGAAAACATCATGAATGCGAGCTAGACTGGGCAGTAGAGCAAGACGGTAAGCAACCAGGCCAATCCTCTCCAAAATCTTGAATGGTCCCACAAAGCGAGGTGCTAGCTTAGAACTCTTTTTGTACCGGATCGGACTCTTTCGCCGTCGCACTCTCAAGAAAACCTTATCACCCACAGCAAACTACTTATCAATCCTATGAGCATCGGCATACTTCTTCTGCCTATCTTGTGCTGTAGTCAAATACTCATGGATACGCTCTACCTATTGCTCCATATCATGAAGCATCTTAGGACCCAATAGAATATGATCCTTGAGGCTATCCCAACTCAAGGGTGTATGACAAGGACGTCTGTATAATGCCTAAAATGGTGCCATGCCAATAGAACTATGATACCCATTGTTGTAAGCAAACTCCACTAGGTAGAGATAGTCCTCCCAATGTGTCTGCCTATCCATCACATACATCCATAATATATCCTCCAAAACTTGGTTCACCCTCTCTGTCTAACCATCAGTCTCTGGATGATATGCCAAACTGAAGTTTAACTGCGCTCCAAGCTCATGCTGCAATGATGTCCAAAATGCAGATGTGAATACAGGATCCCTGTTAGAAATGATCTTTCTAGGAATACCATGTAATCTCACAATGTCATGCATGAAGACATTAGCTACAAAAGCTGTTGTGTAGGAAGACCTGATCGGTGAAAAATGCACCACCTTAGCCAACCGATCAACAGTAACCATGATAGCATCATGACGTCGAACTGTCATAGGTAATCCTACAATGAAATCCATGGAGATGATATCCCATTTCCAAGAAGGAATGAGATTTGGTTGCAAAAGTCCAGCCAGGTGCTAGTGTTCTACCTTAACTCTCTGACACTCAAGAGACCTAGCCACAAAATCAGCAATATCTCGCTTCATCCTAGACCAAAAGAAAAAATGTCTCAAATCAGCATGCATCTTCTTGACACCTGGATGTGCTGAGTAAGGTGTACGATGGGCTTCTGCCAGAATCAAGGTGCGAAGCTCATCCAGTAATGGCACATAAATCCTCCCCAAATGTCTCAAAAGACCATCTAATTCTCAAACATAACTTGCAAACTTACCTTCCAAGGGTCTCCCTAAATCTATCTCTCTACACACTTCTTGATACCAGGAATCTGTAGGAAGTGCTTAAAGAATTCGACTCCTCAAATCCATACTAAGAGTCATCGATGTTACCACATGTCTCCTGTGGCTCAAAGCATCTGCCACCACATTCTCCTTACCCTGAATGTACTTAACCTCAAAATCATACTTGCATAAAAATTCCATCCATCGTCTCTGGCGAGCATTCAAATTAGGCTGAGTAAAAATTTACCGAAGACTACGATGATCACTATGTAGCTCAAATCTGTGCCCCAACAAGAAATTTCTTCACCTTGTCAAAGCATGAACTACTGCTGTTAACTCAAGATCATGTGTAGGGTAATTTAACTCATGATCCTTGAGCTTGCATGATTCATATGCAATCACCCGTCCATTTTGCATCAACACTGCTCCAATTCCTTCAAGAGAAGCATCTGTACACACCATGAAATCACCTTCTAGATCAGGTGCAGCTAAAATTGGTGCACTAGTCAAAAGCTCCTTGAGCCTCTGAATGCTTCCTCACATTTCTCTGTCCACACAAACTTCTTACCTTTCCTCTGAAGAGAATTGATAGGATGTGCTATCCTAGAGAAGTTCTAGACAAATCTGCGATAATAACCAGCTAAACCCATGAAACTATGAATCTCTAACACATTAGTCGAGGTAGGCCAATCTATTATCACCTAAATCTTTGCAGGATCCACTGAAATACCATCACCTAAGATAACATGCCATAAATACTAAATCTTCGATTTGAAGAATTCACATTTAGTAGCATTGGCGTAAAGATGATTGCCTCTCAAACACTGCAATACCAACCGCAGGTGTTCCTCATGATCCTTCTAAGTCTTAGAAAATATCAATATGTCATCAAGAAACATGAGAACAAACTTGTCAAGATATGATCGAAAAACACCATTCATCAAAATCATGAACACCGATGGAGCGTTAGTCAATCCAAAAGATACCACTGTGAACTCATAATGCCCATAGCGAGTTCGAAAAGTGGTTTTGTGAATGTCTACTTCCTTAATACAAAGCTGGTGGTATCCTGACTTAAGGTCAATCTTGGAGAATACTATAGCTCCCTTGATCTGATCAAATAAGTCATCAATCCTAGGCAAAGGATACCTGTTCTTAATAGTCACCTTGTTCAACTGTCTGTAGTCAATACAAAAGCACAAAGAACCGTGTTTATTTTTCACAAAGAGCACTAGAGCTCCCCATGGTGATACGCTAGGTTGAATGCTCCCTTTGGCCAGAAGTTCCTCTAGCTAAAGACGTAGCTCACCCAGTTCCTGAGTAGTCATACGATAAGGAGCTTTAGAGATAGGCTCCGATCCAGGAATTAGATCAATGCTAAAATTAGTGTCCCTCTTCGGAGGCATGCCTAGAATCTCACTTGGAAAGACATCTACATACTCCTATAAAATCGGGTGATCTAAAGTCTTCCTCATAGGATCTTCCTCATCAAGATCATTTACCATAACAGCAAATATCTGACATCCCTTACGAAAACTTTGCTTCAATTGCATAGCAGAAATTATCCACAGAGATATAGGCCTCGGTATCCCAACTATCTTCACATCATTCCCTTGGTCATCTTGGCACAAAATAATCTTCTTCCTACAATCTATACTGGCTCTATGAGATCCAAGCCAGTCCATGCCTAGAACCACATCATAGGAACCAAGGGGTATGACTCGAAGATCCACTGTCATATCAAAGCTCCCTAAGCTAAGCCCACACTTATGAACTACAGAATCTGTGGAGACCTTAATCCCTGAGGCTAGTTCCACTTGCCAACCATGATCTTGCTTCACTGCATCCAACTTACACTTAGAAACTATAGATGGTGAAATAAATGAATCTGTAGCTCCTGAATCCAACAATATTGAAAGAGATATACCTCGAATAGCACCTGTGGTCTCAACCACTATTCCTTGATGATCTGCCTGACGTTGATCAATTGCTACAAAAACTTTATGAGCTCTCCCTGCATCACCAACTATGGGTTCTGAAGCTATAGGCCTAGGTCCTAAAAACTGAGGTTCTCACTGTGGACACTAAGCTGCATAATGTCCAATCTGACCACATGAAAAACATTCTGTATTCTTGCTAGATCCTCTTCCCATAGGTGGTACATTAGATTGTTGGCGACTATTCCTGCTTACAAAAGTTTGGCTACTCTGAGCTCGCTGATTGGAATGACTCTGTTTATTGCGTTGAGCATTGCGGTTGTTCTTAAAGTTAGAGCCTTTTCCACGACATTGAGTCTGAGAATTTGATCCCTTCTGTTGCTACGTCTGCTAAGGCTGCTGTTGATACTATTTATATTGATTCCTAGCTTCTTCTCCTCAATCGTCCACCAAGTGGCCCCAAAATTCTCTAAATTAGTGATCGCAAATCTTGCCTTAACATTTCTGTCAAAATTCTGCATGGAAAAAATCCTATCGAGGGAAATCAGCCACTACACGACCACATAACCAAAACCTTGCCCATTGAAAGGCT
The DNA here is from genome assembly GCA_028749045.1 of Cupressus sempervirens. Lineage (NCBI taxonomy): Eukaryota > Viridiplantae > Streptophyta > Pinopsida > Cupressales > Cupressaceae > Cupressus > Cupressus sempervirens. The sequence continues at coordinate 477,755,393 of CM053787.1, forward strand.
TGACCTTGGTCTTGAAAGATCTTTCATCTGAGTGGACACAATGGACCTCTGACGATCCTTCTGAAGACTTCTAGATCTAGGTCTATGCTCTTGTTCTGTCTGATGCACTTTAGGCTATTGTTGAATAGGAGGTAGACATTCTAAAAGAGTCTGCATCATCTATCTCAAACCAACCTCTTCAGACTTAGCTTGGTCCTCTCTACGGCTCTCTTCTTGCTGCCTACTAGAGTGCTCTTCCCTGCTCTCTACACGAGCCGATCCCTCATGGGCAGACTCATGGACACTGATAGCTCTACCACAACCACAGCCTCTTCCTCAGCCTCTACCACGGCCTCTAACAGAAGACCCGGTCCCAGACACCATCTTAAAATAGAACAAGGTACTATTATAATCAAAAGACACATGTTTGCAATAGACTAAGTTCAATTCTATGTTTAGGTTTAAGTAAAATCTCCAGTTTTGAAAACTAAGTGTTGAAGTATGAAAAATATTCAAGTAACAGTTCAGGTTCTATTTCAGTTCACCTAGTTTCAAGTTGAAGAGATACACTTAATAGTTCATAGTTCTAGTTGTTCCAAAATACCTAGAGCTCCCAATGTAGAAACTCGGGCTTTGATACAAAATGTAATGCCCTGCCAAGGGGTCCAAAGAATTAACCTAGAATTTCACTAAGTTTGGTAACATTTTATTTTTATTTTTTAAATAACATGAAATTAAATACCACATATAACTTGTACTTGATAATGGAAGCAATAGCAATGTCCATCTGAAAGTAAACATAACATACATAATTGATTACATTCTTTAAGATCCCTTAACATTGAATTACATACATGAATCCATCTAGTACAACAACCACATGAAATAATAATGATAAGTCCAATGTTTAAACATTACATTTCCAAATGCTCAACCATCCTCTGTACATGTCACAGGGTATGACAAGCTCAAAGAATATACATATGTAGAATAAGGTACATCATCCTATTCTAATCCATGATACATCAAAGTAAAGATAATCACATGATACACATGATACATCATCATAGAAGACATATACATCCATCATAAAGATCAAACAAAATAAACTAAGTGCATGGTTCCTCCCAACCGTTAATAGCATCATTAGACCATCGTGGGCCCTAGCCATCCCTCTGTGCGTAACATCCCAAATCACCGAAGAGATCACCGGTGATAACATAGTAGGAATTTCACTCCTACAACATCATATGTAGAAAGTAATCTAATATGCAAATATAAGCATAAGACAACATCATCTAAAATATGCTAATCATCAATGAAAAAGGATACATATCCACCATCATGAAGGATGCATCAGCCATGATGCCTCAATGAATCTCAACTGATAAGAGTGGAAAATACACTACCACCCGACCGCGTGGTACCTAAGTGGTCCACTCCCACCGTGCTAAGGAGATAATCTCAAGTCCCAAACAGGCTATCCATAACACATAGCAAAAATCTCTATAGTCCAGGAATCCTAAAAGTATACTAACTCAAAGGTTCCAATCATGAAATTGACATCTACTTCCCAAAGGCACACAAAGACATGTAGGAACCTACTATGCAAGAAGGAAAGTGTCATCGCATTTATCTAATACAAGTTACCCTAGCAGTTAGCTAAACTCCATGGGTCCATACAGATCTCATGCGGCCACTAGTATCCTCTCATATTGACCAGGCATACTATGGAATGCAAGGTGACAACCATGCGTTCTCACTACTCCCATCCTAGCCTATACAAGCACTCAAGGCATGGGCAAGAACAAAAACTCTTATCTTTTTAGGTTCATTCAGTTAGTATTAGGTGTGAATGTTATCACTTAATATTCCAACTTAAAATGAGTTACCCTGGCAGCCTCTTAGGGCCCTGGCCCCCATTGCAAGCCACTTCCCGTCACTACATGTAGATATCCTACCCTAATGCTCATGGAATCATAAATCTCAAAATCACAAAAGATAATCCAAAATAAAATCTTCAAATATGCATAAAAGCATCAAATCTCCATGAGCAAGCATCCATAGAAAATCATGACCACAACAGCTCTCTATTGGCAACTGAAGTAGCACTGATAATCAAAGTATCCAATGGTTCTCAATAACTAAAATATATCTCAATCATACTGATCGAAGACTCCAAAAATGGTTGAGTCAAACATGTCACCACATGACATCATCAAGAATAAATTCACATTACAGTCCCATCATGGCGACTAGAAAATAACCAAGGATAACTGATCGATGACCAAAAATAATGGTTAAGTCAAGTGTCTCATACATAAGAATCTCAACTATAATAATCAGTATTCACACCGAATACATAAAGCATTCCATCATATAACCATGGTTGGGTTTATAAAGATCGAGATTAAAACATCACCATGACATCACAATCACATAACCCCCAAGCCTCTGGTAGACGTCCTAAATTGGTCAACACTAGTCAACCCAAAACCCAAAACAATAGCATAAGAATACACAATGTAAACACATATTTTGGTTTTGCTAAGTTTTCAAATTTGAATTTAAAAGTCTCAGTTTACGTTTTCCCAAATAAATATCAAGTGGAGAAGTTTCACGTTTTACCTAACCCATGTGTATGTTTGATAGATAAAAGTTTCTCCATTAGACTCAATTTTCTAATTGATTTATATGACATTGTTTGAAAATTGACATTCTCAATGAATCAAAAACTTCGATTATATATTCTAATAATTAATCTTAATTAAACTGAGTTTAATTAAATTAATTATTATTATCTCTTCATAATTGACAAGCTCAATATCAATATTTTAATCATTAAAAGAGTGATCCATTAATTTAGAACTTTATAATAATCATTTATAAATAATTATATATAAATATATACTTATATACATATATATATTTATATATATATATATATACATACATAAATATATATATATATATATATACATAATAACATTTAATATCTAATAACAATGCAAACGAAATCAAAATTCATAATTAAATATCATATGAGATATCATTGAAAATAAAATAAAACTTTTGTAATTTCAAACCAACGGTGATATAATACTCACCGCCGATACAATATATAAAACTTGCGGGTCGCAGGGTACACTGCGATCGCACGTACACTGCAGACCGCAGGTACTCTACGGCCGCAGTCCGTATTAATGTGGCTGCCGGCGGGGGTGAGGAAATATATTTCCCCCCCATCCATTCAAAATTTATCATATATATATTTTTTTAAAGTTGCGTTTTATTAAACACACCCCTCCAATGTAATCTGCGATGCAACATTTGCTTGCGGTGAAACGTATATGTATAAATAATGCATATATATATATATATATATAGGTTTAAAAATATGAACATATATATACACAAAATTCCAATTCTCAAAATTTTTCTATAATCCTTTGATCTCAAATTTTATCCATTAAATCATCTGATGGTTTTGGCTAAAAATTTAAAGCTTAGCCCCGTGTTCATTCCACATCTACGCATATAGAATTCTCAAATAAAATTAGCTACCATATTGAGAATTGCATAAGAAATTCCTCAAAGACATATGGAAGACATGATGAAGATAGGGAATGCATGATGCGAAAATAGCATAAGTAAAATCACAAGAATCTACCCAGATTCTGATGCTAAGTCGCTCTTCCTCAAAAAAATTGGCAATGCAAGCTCCTCCCTCCTTCAAAGTTTTTGAGTCCTCTAATGCTCCAATTGCACTCCAAAACGCTCTCTCCCTAAGCTTCTATGAATGCCTGAATATGAAGAGCTCTCAAGAAACCTTTGGAATGCTTCTTGAAACCGCTAAAAGGTGTCACCAACTAAGCATGGGTCTTTTCCCACCTTTTTGGTGAGTCATAGAGTTGTAGACACCTTGTGCTTAATTGATGCACTAACCCCCGTGTTGTTGACACATGTTAATTCCCATGCAAGCTTATAACTCCAATTTACTTTTAAATAATTTCTATTTAAATTTTATAACTTTCATTATAATTTTTATAACTTTTATTATTATTATTTTATTTATTACTTTATTATTATTTTATAATTATTATTAATTTTAATTTCTAGTTTTATTTTATTTAATTCCTTTTCCCCAATAATTCACATTTAATTAATTACAATCAAAATATCAAAGATCATGATATTTTATTAATTTTCTCAAATAAATAATTTATTAATTAAATCTATTTATTAAGACTTAATTAATGGAAAATTCACCATAGACCTCCAAGATAAAATATGAAAACCCATCATAGAAAAAATCATACAAAATAAATCTAAAGGGTTAAAAATCACGAAATATGTCATCCGACACATTCGGCGGGTATTCAACTTTGATACTTGTCCTAACTCACTAGGACAAATGGTTTTTAGGTTTTGGGATTTGGACTTGAGAATTTATCTCCCTTCTCTTATCATTGAGATAGTATAATAGGGTACGCTCATCCTGGCAATTCAGGGAAGTTGGTACCCGATACCTACAACCTGCAGAAAAACCATGCATGTACATACAATATATAATGCTAAGCTAAATAGACAATGGCAGGAAGTGGTGCATCGTGTAGATCCCGACTAAGCAGGTGACTACGACTCCCTTCCTTAACCACATCAGAAATGCCATACAATAAGAAAACACGCACACCATACACATGCAAGTATGGGGTAAGTAACCATAATAAAACACATGAGATAATAAACCATCTAACTAATCATCATTAATAACTGAAAACAATGTAATGATCATCATACATACATGAAATGTAAAGTCTAAATGATCTCATCATATATCAACTGAATCCATATTATAATATCTGATAGTGTCAAAACAACACCACTAAACCATCAATCATAAAACTAGTCTACATAGTCTAATAATAATAGCAACAATAAGTCTAGAAAATATGTGAATGAGGGTAGGCACTACACTTTCTTTGAGCCAACTATCATCCAAAATTGGACTGTTGCCACTTATCTTGCTATGAAATCTTTTGAACTGACACCTAGGATTGCATATTCAGAGGCAACTCTCAGTAATATATAATCCTAGCTTGTAGAATCCATTGCAAGAACCCTAGAGAGTATTATAAACATTCAAGTGAGAAAAATCTATTAGTCATCTTCATTAGTTGATGCATTAATCAGATTAGTCATTGCTATCAGGATTAGTCATTGCATGCTACTATTAGCACCTAAGTAACTTTTAGCTTGTGACATCTCTTTGAGGCATTTTGCAAATAACTAAGATACATTGTCTATAAATTCACATTTTGCAAACATCTAAGCCTTCTACAAATTATAGGATCATTTTAGTTACATTTGAAAACATTAATCAAAAATTTCCATATGTGTAGATATAAACATTAACTACAACATGTCCAATTTATTTGCAGGTATATTTTTTTGTGAAGAAAGACCACACCTAAAAATATGAACCCAGAAGAAAATAATGAGACAATGGCTGCATTGTGGGCTCAGTTATGAAGAAAACCTAATAAATTTTATTGTCCTTGCAAAAAGTGTAAGGGCTTAAAGAATCGAATAATTCTAATCACAATAGCCCAGAGTCATTGTAGGCAATATGGTCATGTTGAAGGGGGCTACGATTTTTGTCCATTGTTGAATGTGGATTTCCTACTAGAGGAACATGGAGGTGTGAATATCCAAGCTAAGGATAACACTCCCATGGAAGAAGATGATAATGTGCCAGAGGACATGATTGAAGAAGATGGTATTGGGGTAGGTGATGAAGAGGCTCACAATGATGGTACTAGCAAATCTAATAATAATGATGAAGATGGTCTTGATATACCTTTACTTGAGAAGTCACACGAGCCCTTATACAAAGCCTCCCAAAAAACTCTACTCTTTTCTATAGTGTTGTTGGTGAACTTAAAGGTTATGAATAGTATATCCAATGTAGCAATGTCACGTATGCTAAGGTATGCCATTTTTTTCATCTTCAATGTTAGCATACAATTACTATTCATTATATTAACAATGCATATTTTTTGTTGTAGGTTGATTAGTGAGTTTTTGTTACCACCATCAAACATTTTTCCTCGTTTGTACCAAGAATTATCTAACATTATGGATCAGATTGGAATGAAGTATCAGACAATACATGCATGTCCCAATGATCACATTCTATATCATAAACAACATAAATTTGCAATAGAATGCCTTAATTGTCATGTTAGTAGATATCAGTCATATAAAATAATAATAAAAGTGCCTCACAAGGTTCTTCAGTACATTCCTATTATTCCACGTCTTGAACCGTTATTCAGGTGCACTAGCTTGGCACAATTTATGGATTACCTTGCACGCAATAGAAATTAGGATGACATTATGTGAATGCCTATTGATGGTTCTACATTTAAAGAGATAGAAGAAACATAGTCACACTTTAAAGAAGAATCTTGTAATCTAAAACTTTCATTAGTGATGGAAGGTGTCAATCCATATGGAGATATGAGATCTATTTACTCAGTATGGCCTATTTTTGTTATTAACAATAGCATTCCTCCTTGGATGTCCATAAAGAGGGAGCACATAATGTTGTCAATGATTGTGCTAGGTATTTTTTTATTTTATAGTTATCTAAATTAATTTATAAATAGTGCATGAAAATGGTTATAATAATTATGCAATGTTTATGTTCATTCAATTGCTAGGTAAATACCAAGTTAAAGATATGAACATGTATATTGAGCCCCTAATTGATGAGTTGTTGAAGTTATGGAATGGCATCTATGTATGACATCTCTAGACTGATAGGACATCAACAATTTCAATTCCATGCAATGCTTGTATGGACGATACATGATGCCCCTAGGCTAACTCATTTTTTTGGTATGTTATATTGTTAAGATCATATATTTTTGTTCTATTATAGTTCTTAAACATTACTATCAAATGCTTAAGTTGTACATGATAATTGTACATGATCAAATTATACATGATCTTTTAGGCTTCAGACAAAGGGAAAATTTGCATGTCTAGTTTGTGGTCTGAAGATGAAATGTCATCATTCAAGAAGTTTAGGAAAGTAGGTGTTTGATGAGTTTAGACACTTTCTCCACAATAATCATTGGTATCAAATTGCTGAAAAACATCTTTTCAATGGAAAAGAAGAGACATTGTCAAGGCCACAAAGAATGACACCTCATTTATGAAAGTTGGAATACGATCAGCTAAATCATCGAGGTAATGTCCAATTTGTCATCCAAAGTTTATAATTTGTATTTTGATATTGTCTTATATTTACTAATGCTATAATTGATGCTCATGAAGGTCATCAAGGCATCTATGACCAACTTCCCAGAGGAATGAAAAGTTATCCTACTCAATTTAGTAGGTTACCATACTACAAGGATCTCCCAATCATGCATTTGTTTGATGCTATGCATATTGGAAAGAATGTAATAGAGACACTATGGAAAATATTGGATGGAAGGCATGATAGAGAACAAATTGCTAAAATTTGTACTAATATTCATGAATCCAATCATGCACTTAAAGTTTTCATTGAATCAAATAGCAATGGAGACTGCATAAATACAAGTGCCCTTGGTTATTAATGGAGCAACAAAGTGATGCATTAAAAGAAGTCATAAAAAAAAATGTCCAACAAGATTTTTTGCAAATATAAGAACTCTTCTATCAAAGAAAGGTGATTTTGGGCCAAGGTTGAAAACACATGATTGGCATACCTTCCTCAAGGTAAGTCATGTTTTCTATTTATAGTATATTTGTAAGATTGAATGTAGTACCAATTGCATTATTTAATAATATATTGAAATGATCATTTTCTAATGATTGCAGTTTGTCCTACCTCTATCCCTTCCATAATAGTTTGACAACATTATTAAACAAGTTATATACGATCTTGGAAAATACATGAGGTTTGAAGTGTTTTTTCTTAGATTTGTAACTTTTTATTAGAAATATTCTTTGTGTTTTTGCATGTTGAATCTCTTTTAGGTGGTTATCATCTAAAGAAATTGATAAAAAAGATATTAAATATTGGAAGAGAAAAATTCCACAGCTTATGTGTGAAATGCAAAAGTGTTTATCTCCAACATTTTTCAATGCTTAAGAACACTACCTCATACATCAAGTTGAGAAGATTGAATTGTGTGGACCTGTACAAGCTAGATCAATGTGGATGGTTGAGAGGCACTTGAAATTTATGAAGGGCTTGGTTTGACAAAAAATATATCTTGAGGGTTCTATGATAGAGAGATATATGATGTACCAAACTATTGTGTATATTAGTGAATATCTTCCAAAGTTTGCAGCAGGTATCCATGTAGATCGCATTTGGGATCCCAACTATAATGAAAAATTCAAAGGGGAGTACTTGATAGGGAAAGGTAGATTGAGGAGGGTGAGAGGTAATTATAAGTTTTTTTTTTGTAATTTAACAATTCTTATCCATCATCAATATATATAAGTTGTTTCTAATTGGTGTAATTGTCTTCTTTATAGTTGGTCATGAGTGGGATGCACTACACTTGTATATTGCAAACAATCTTGATTGGATGATAGTATGGATTGAACAGTCTCAAGAAAATGGTCACTCATTAACATGGGATGGTGTTGCATTGTTGGTTAAAGAAGCTCATCATAATGGAGATCCCAATGTTACGTCAATGGTACTTGATCTAATATATGGCTTAAGAGATAAAAAGGTATGCATAAGATTACTAATCATGAGACATAAGTTTACTATCAACTCACAGATCAATGAGAAGATTCTTGACATGTTTGAATAATTGCACGTCAAACACCACAAAGCTATGTACTACCATGGCTATAAATTATGCACAAAAAAGTTAGACAAAACGAAGAAAATGTGTGATTCTGGGATAAGTGTTATTTTTACAGTCACTAATATTTCATCTAGAACTGACATACATCTTCAACAATCTGAAAATTGATACTATGGCATTTTAGATGATATACTTGAGTGCGACTTTAATTCATTCAAAATAGTTCTATTTTTCATCAAATGGTTCAGGTTATGACTGAATCAAAATGATCCTGATAGGACTGTTATTGAACACAATAGTGAATTTACTATGATTAATACAAGGTCACTTGAGCTAGTCAGAGATGAGCCCTATGTTCTTCCAAGCCAATGCAAGCAAGTGTTTTACTTTAGTGTTCCACACAAACCAAGTTGGTCATTTGTTTTTAGACATGACCCAAGAGGATGGTTGGTAAAGTATAATGTGATCGAAGAAGAAGATATTGAAGAAGCACAAGAGGAAGTAAATGATTATCAGGAACGACAATTACCCAGTGATGAAGAAGAAGAAGATGGTGATGATTTTGGTCATGCTAAAGATAATGGTGATAATGATGATGATGATGCTAATGATAATCATGATCATGGTGATGAAGATGGTGATGATCATGGCGATGATGGTCATGATGATGATAGTGATCAAGAGGATGATGATGGTGATGAAGATGGTGGTGGTGACGACGATGATCAAAGTGACAAGTATGATGAAGGTGATGATGATGATGATGACATGGATGAAAATCATGATGATCAATGAAATGTCCAGCTAGGATCAATGTCAACTATGATGGGGTCTTGTATGACCAAATTTTTCTTTCGAAATCATATGTGCACATATAAACATTAAGTAGAACATGTCAAATATTTTTTTAGATATAAACATTAGTTACACTAAATTTTTAATACAAATGATTTACATATACAATCTACTTTATTATTAATATTTTTTTTGGTAAATCTATTACTTTCATTTCATTTCTGATTTCTAAGACTTGCTAATTTTTTTCACAGGGCAATATAGATGCACCATCTCAGACACCTTCAATAGAGGTAAACATTAATTATTGTAAATTTTAATGTTAATATATAAACAAATTTCATATTATTATGTTCTTTTCTTTATGGATTTGGATTTATTTTGATGAAATTATACAGATATTTGATGTCACAAATGATAGGAAAAAGCTACAATGATCGCTGATCAAATGCTATCTGAAATACAGGTGTCATATCTACATGACATTGCCCTTAGTACTGACCCTGTATTCATCACCCAAAAAATTAAGAAAAGATACACTAATGAACTTGTTAACATTATCATCAAGGGTGATAGAAGTGAGGAGAAAGAGGCACTGAGAATAGAATTGGACTATAGAATCCAATCTTTGAAGGTAAGCAGTAATTTGACTAAAGCAGTAATAGAAGTTCAATAGATATTAATATTTTATAGTATCTTATGGATCATGATCTCTAATTTTATGTGTTCTTGTATAGACATATGTGCCATTTGTGATATCACATGGTGAACATGGTGAGGGTTGTTGCACACAACCTTCGTGTAAGTAACACTTTGTTTGTTTTGATCAACATTATAGCAGTTACCTTTATTTTTATGGATGTTTCTCCCTAGTATCCCATTTGATCTTTATCCATTGCAAATTTCTTTGCTAACAATATTCTATTCTTCAGCTCAAGATGAAGTGCAGACTCCTCCTTTAGTTGGTAGTCCAATATTGCTTACTGCATTATCGACAACAAGGACTATGCAAACATCATCATCTATGCCTAGTAGAATTGGTAAAACCTTGTTTTTTATATCTTTTTTAATGTGCTATATTTTTTAATATATTTCTACAAGTTGATGAATAATGAAGTAGCATATTAGTGCTTAAATGATGTCTACAGAAGCCTACATACACACACCACACATACATACATACATACATACATACATACATACATACATACATACATACATACATACATACATACATATATATATATATATATATATATATATATATATATATATATATATATATATATATATATACCCACACATAGAGAGACATGGACATAGGTAGGGATGTTGATCCATTTATTGGAGTAGTTCGTGTGATTAATACTGGTTCGTATGAAGGGGCATTGTTGCTGAATAAGAAAACTATGTTTCCATTAAAAGAACGAAAGCTTCCAAGTGCTTTAAATTTGTTATTCTTTAAAGTGTAAATTTAGTTTACTTTTACATTACTCATTTTGGACTGATAAATCCTTTATGTTTTTGTAGGTAATAATGCTTTCTTTGAACATCTTTTTCATATGACATTGAGACTATTTGGACCCACCATATGTAAAAAGTATGTAGTTTCATATCATTGCTAGATAATTTTTCTTTTCTTCTATTTATTGTAATATATTAAAGTTATTGATCTAACAATCTATTTGTTTTTAAAAAGGTGGAATTTACAAGTTGTGGAATTAAAAAATCATCTGATTGCATCTATTGAGGAGAAATTTGGGAAAAACATTTTTGACACTGGCCTACTTCTGAAAAGAGCAGCAAAGCAAATAAAGATTGTGAGGGATCAATATAGAATGGCTCTTAAGGATAACCCAAAGTACGACCATCCTCCTATGATTCCATCGATGGAGTGGAATGAAATAATAAAAGATGCAAAGGAGAAAAGGCTATGTGAAGATAGAGATAATGAAGCAACATACGGAAAAAAGAGGTATGTCATTATAGTATTAAGTACATTGTAATCATGCACTAATTATTGATATTTGTAAATATATAATCTAAGATGTTTGAAATTGTTCATAGATTGCAGGACACATCTGTGGCTACAAAAGTGAGAGTAGAAAAGGTTGGCCAACACAAACTTGGCTCTGGTGGCTATATGAATCTCTAGTCTCAACTTGTAAGTAGAGCAATGAAATTTCTTCTTTTTTTTTTATAATGTTGCAAACAGTTTTGTTTAATGAAACCATACATGGAAAACTAACGTTATCAAGCAAAAAACACAGGGCATAGATTTCAATGTGGAGGTCACAGATGAAGATAAAAAAATTGCCTTGAAGGAAGGCTATAAAGTTGTGGCTCATGCCTACATGAAGAATCTGTAAGCCTTGCCCAAGAATCTAGTGCACCAAATGATATCTCACAGGTAAATTGGTTAGATGAAAAGTAAATGAAATTAAATAGTTGAGAAGATTCTTTTTTGGTATTAGTTTTAAACGTAAATTGACTACATAACAATGTGCATAACATTTTACTGCAGCCTTCATATCCTACCATTGAACCTGCTCATGACGAAGGCCATGATGTGCATTATAGTGGTGGAGGTATTAATTTGCTATTGCAAATTAATTATGCAATTATGAATACAATTTAACATCTTCAATTGAAATTTGACGTGTATCATTTTTTTGAATATTTCAAAGCATGTTAAACATCATGTTGAAGGAGTGGACCATGTTCCAAGTGCTCAACATGTTGATGTGGTGGTGGATCAAAATGTTAATGTACATGATGTGGCATTGTCAAGTAAGAAAAATGCATTTTATGTTGTACTCGTACTTAATTATAGACTTGTAATAGTTAGAAAAAGAAAAAGAGTATGCCAATTTATCCCATTTACTTGTTCTTGCAATAGAGCCCCCTTTAGTGTAGCAACCTCCTGCTCCTCCAAAGAGAAGGAGCCATCGTAATTTGACATTACACATGCTAGAAGAGGAGGAGAATGATGCAAATATGGATGTTCCTATGAGCACTTTTCTTAAGAGAGCTCAAAAAAACAAAAAAAAGAAATGATGTTTTAAAAATCTTCTTTGATAAACCTTGTTGGATAATGAAAGAACTTTCTTTTAAGTAATTATGTATGAATGATGTGTATTAATACATATTTTTATTTTATGTTAATGAATATTGTTAGGTGTTAATGAATTCTTGATTAGTATTGTGTATTAATAAATTTTATATCATATTAATGAATGTTATGTGATTGTATTGATTGAATGTTATAGTTCATAAATGGATGAATGAATGAATGAAGTATGTAATTAGATGATAATGGGTACTTTAGATTGATGTGAGGGGGAGGGGGGTGAGGCCAAATGAGATTCCACCTTCACGTGGTTGGCCTTATTAAATAGAGAATATTATAGTATTCTTGAAACCAAGTGAAGCTCAAACTAACATAAAATGGACACTTTGCATGGCATAGGTCTAAAATGATCCACAACTACTACTGCCCATAACATACAATGCAAATGTGATATGGGATTTATGTGTGGCTACCTACAATGTTTGATATTTGATCATTTTGTTCCCTTTATATATTTACCCTTTTTCTTTTGCCCTCAGCAATAGTTGTCAATAACGATATTCTAAACTATGCATTAGGTGACTTAAATGACCATTATGGGTAAATACTACAATATCATTCTAATAGAAATGGTTGATCAAAGATTCATCTCCATCTTTGGGGAAGAATTTGATAACTTCTCTATTGAATTCTTTACAGAGGGAACATACTTGAATAGCTTCCATATAGAAACCCAGAAGTTTAGCATATATCTAGTTAAGTTTGGCTTTTTTAAACTCTACAAGAAAACCATCAATATGTGGGGATTTACCATACTTGGGGGATTTCATAATAGACCAAATTTCTTCCTAAAGAAATGTCTCTCGCAAGATTAGAGGCACTAGATTTTTTTAGGTTCATGGAAATAATTTTGCTGCAAATAAGTCTAGATTTCTCAGCTTTATAATTGTTCTCATTTCATCAATTTTATCAGTTGAATTCCCTGCAATATTAGTTGCCCTGATATGATCCTAGATAAATTTAGGTGTTGGCAAGTTGAAAAATCCTTTAGTCCTTTTAGCACCACATTTGATCCAGATGAAGTTTGGATCTATTTTTTCTCTTTGAGAAATATAGTTCTTATGGCATCTTTACATATGTTTAGCAAAGGCCAGGAAACCTTAGAGTAAGCTATAATTGGATTATATTGTAATTTTTGTTCGAGTGCAACTAATTTTCTAAGTTTCATGTTAAGACTGAATTTCTTATAGCTGTTATGCTACTCAAAGTCTCTACTTCAATCCTGAGCATATTTTGCCAGCTGCGTGGTATTTTTCATGAGGGCTGCTTTTGTAGATGCTTTCCATTTAATAAATGTTGCAACATTTGGGAGCATATTTTACTTTTGTACTTTATAATATGAGGGTATATTTTTGGATTAAATATCAACATAATGATTTTCAAGGACATATTAGATTTGTAATTGGAATAGCTACAATATGCAGGGTCTGAAGCAGGAAGTGATTATAGATCTTGTTGGACAATGTCATACTTACAAGTAGTGCATGATGCATCTTGTTAATACAACTTTGTAAGTTACATTTTCTATTTATGATTTTTGTTTGGAATCCATTGTTTTAGTTCTAAGATGAATTTGGTAAAATTATTTTTGAAATGAGTGAATGAGATACCTGTCAACTAGCTCACTAGAAAGACCTACAAAGACTCAAACAATGAGAGCCAATACTTGAACAAATAGGATTAACAAATATGTTAAATAAATTTGATCCCTTTTCATATGTGCCTACAAGGCTCTAATTGGACCACAATACATCCTCCAACATTGGAAAAAAAGAAACACAAATACAAACACAATCACCAACCTTCGCTATTCGTTAGGACAATATACTTAATGAAGAGTTTGAGAAGGATTATACCATAGATGTTATTTTGGTTTGTCCCATTAATTTGAAAGGTGGCTGTAGAGAGCAGTCAAAGGATCTTGATTAACTCCAATATTAGCGAAAATGTCTTTTGTCGCATTTAAATGGAGTGTGCAATTTTGAAACCTAACATTGACAAACTTAAGAGCCTAGCAAAAGAGCTTCTTTTACACAATGCCTCAACCTCCAATTGGGAAAGGAACATTGTACATGACTATAAGTGATTTAACAAGAAGGAATCGCAGTTCCAGTATATGAAATCACAGACACTTACTAAAAGAAATTGAAAGAAAAATAAGGAGTGGGGGCCCACATATTGTTCTGTGATAGTTATGAAATGCTAAACACACCTTAAATATAACCTACACACATATTTGCAATGCCACTCACAATTACAACAATCCTTTTTGCATTTATAGCTTTCAACTTGGAGAGTATGGAGAAGAGGAAGGAGACTTGTATACTTTATGACATGTCACCCTAGAGTATTCACTTTACTCACACAAATGAAACTCATGGCTTTAAATCTTGAAATTCAAAATACACCTTCCTTGATGCGAAATATGATGATTTTATACAAAATCTACAAGTGGTCCCAAGGGCACCCCAAGGAAGTTGGATACTTCGGTTTTCTTGCAAGCTTCTTCCCCTTATAAAATCCTAAACTAAACCTTATATATGATCCATTCACCCATTTGCATGATAACTCAACTACCACAATCATTTTTGCAGTTACAACTGTTACCTGAAGAGGAAGGAGAGAAGAGGATGGGAGCATGCATTGTCTACCACTAGTCACCTGTGAATGGTCACATTTATTGCACAAATCAAACTCATGGTGTGAAATAATAAAATAAAAAATACACTTTTTGATGCCAAAAATGATGCCCTTCTATACAATCTACACATGTCCCAGAAGGCACGTCAGGAAAGTTGGATACAGTAGATAGGTACAAGTGTTCTGTTGGGACCATCTGCTTGAGTGCTTTTCCTCTAATAGTGTTTCAATCTTGGAAACAAGGTTTGTTGGGTGCTATTCTTTGGTTGTTTAGCTCTGCAACCTTAAAGATTCATTTGCATTGCTTCTATTTCTTCTACCAAATTGGGGGTGGCTATAGTTACAAAGTACACATTCTTTTCTCTCCTAAACATACAATAGCTAGATAGACGTCTGCCCCTCCTTAGACACACATATCCTATCTGTATGGATATGATATGGATACATATTAGATAACATACCCACACGAGCCCAACAAACCTTAATTTTTAGACTGTGCAGGATACTGTGTGAAAATTTGACATAGACCTTCCTAAATTTATTTAACAAAATCAGAACCAAATGAGGATGACATATGAAATGTTTTTTCTATTTTGGGGACCCATTTTTTGGGTTATCTTCTGATGCAACTCTACAATTTTTTTTGCATAGTGAATTTTTTAATTTAAACTTATAAATATGTATGGAGCAATTATTTGTCTATATAGCTTTAGAAGTAATGTAAATAGGGTGAGATTACATTTGGGTTTACTTTTGGTGATGTCATTAACTGAAGTTCAAGAGACTCATTTTGTATCGTTGAGTTCATCATGTAGGAATGATAATGATGCTAAATGAAAATTTTCTAACCCTTAAGTGTTTGTAGAGAGTATGGAAGCATTAATTATGTAGAGCATCTTGAGTTGGATGTTTCCTAGGGTGCATTTAGATAGTCATCATTAGCTGAGAAGCAAGAGACTCATCTTGGATAGTTGAGTCCATCACGTGGGATTGACAATCATACTACTAAGAAAAATTGATCTAGCTCTGATGTTCTTGGAGAGCGTAATGCAAAACATAATATTAGAACTACATTTTGGGTGTTTGTTGGATGAGGAGTTCTAGTTGTGAAGGTTTATTTTCTACTCAATGATTATGTTATATATCTTCAACTACTAAGCTCATGTTTTCGAAGTTTAAACTTTAAACGTAATTTAAACATTTTATCTTGCGACTTCCAATTTTATCATGTTCTGATCTTCTTTGGGTAATAATTTGCACTTTTGGATAATTTTATATTATCTTTTAATAGATTTATATTTATTTTTGGACAAATGATAGACACCACAATCTATATGGGAGGTCCTTTTCTTATGAAAATGCATGCATCCACTATATGTAGATGCTTTTTTAATGTAAAATTGTAAGTGGATCTACATGATAGTGGTTATTGGTTAAACATTTTTAGTGGTTATTGGTTATTGGTTAAACATTTTTAGTGGTTATTGGTTATTGGTTAAACATTGGTAGAAGGAAATATAGTGCATATAATGAAGGCATTGGCTAGTCACCCCAAAGTAGCACAAAGTCTAATTGAAGATGATTCACTTTAGCTTTTATTTCAAATGGTTGCAAAAGGGAAAAATATTGGTACACTTCCTTTATACATAGTTCAACTTCACTGACATTCTGTGTAGGTTAGATTTAGCCATAATTTATGCCAATTCTAGGAATAATATGAGGGTTTCCTTTGAAATTTTGAGCTCTCTTAATTATAAGATTTTAACTACCATTTCACTTGTAGTGCAGATACTTGGTCTCC
The DNA here is from genome assembly GCA_028749045.1 of Cupressus sempervirens. Taxonomy (NCBI): domain Eukaryota; kingdom Viridiplantae; phylum Streptophyta; class Pinopsida; order Cupressales; family Cupressaceae; genus Cupressus; species Cupressus sempervirens. Next base: position 477,772,563 of record CM053787.1, read on the forward strand.
TTTTGGTCAATGATAATGGAAGCACAACCAAGTACATTCACACTCGGCATTTGGTGTGTTTTCTGATGACTAATTAGGCTTATTAATTCAATGTATTGAGAAGTCAAATAATCATTCAGTGGATGAATGGCCTTGAACTTATTATGGTTTTACAACTTGTTAAATATTTGATTTCTATGGATTTTAATTTTCTAAGCTAAAGTGCATGTTGATCTTTGTTACTATTAGAGTTATTTCTTTATCTAGGGGCAAAGATAAAATGATTGTTTTTTATTTCAAGTTTCAAAATTATTTTTATCAGTCGTTTGTTTCCTAGCTAGATTTTTCTTTGTTGGTTCTTGGTCATTGTTGTCTTGGAACCATTCCACTAATTCTCAAAATATATCTAATAAAATGGCTAATGTAGATAGTGAACAAAGAGGAAGGTCTCTATATTGTTGCAAATATTATGAATTTGAGGTATAATTTGATTATTATTCAGGCATTTGATGTTGAAGTTGGCTCATTCATAATATTTCTCCATCAAAACTATTCCACTTTTTGCTATGTCATATTTTAGATTCATAAAGATGGATACAGTTTCTAGCTCAATTGATTTATCTTTAATACACATGCTATTCTTATTCATTACTAGCAGAGTGACATGGATCAAGCATCTAATAGGATGGGGCTGGGCCAAGTTAAAAATATTGGTATTGTTGAAAATAAAAGATATATTCAAAATAAGCTTGCAAGAGATCAAGTCCACCTACAGCAGGGGATATAGATGACTCTGAGAGTTGACCTAGGGGGTAGACTTGGTGAGCAAACTTAAAGAGTCAACTTGGTGAGCATACTTGAATTGTCAGCTTGGTGAGTTCACTTGGGGAGCCAACCTGGCGATCTGAAATGGTGAGTGGGCTTAAAGTGGCAGCTTGGTGGGGCAAGTTAACGAGCTGACTTAGTAAGGCCACTTGGAGAGGCAACTTGGTGAGTTAACTTGGTGAGTAAACTCAAAGACTAACCTTGATGAGGTGCTTTGGTGGGGTGACTTGATGAGAAAACTCAAAGTCAACTTGGCGAGCATACTTGGCCAGTCAACTTGGTGACATGACTTGGTGGGCTGACTTGGTGAGCCCACCTAGCAAGTGTATTTGAACAGTCAACTTGGTGAGATGACCAAGTGAGCTAACATGGTGAGTGGGCTTAGAGAACTTAGTGGGACAACTTAGCAAGCACACATAACAAGCCAACTTGTCGAGGCAAGGTGGTAAAACCACTGGGTGAGTCGACTTGGTGAGGTGACTTAAAGAGTCGACTCATTGAGGTGACTGGGTGGGGGTGACTTGTTGAGCTAACCTAGGGGGCAGACTTGGTGAATGAACATAAAGAGTCAACTTGGTGAGCATACTTGAATTGTCAGCTTGGCGAGTCGACTAGGGGTGTCGGCCTGGCGAGCTGACATGGCGAGTTGACTTAAAGTGGTGAGTTGGTGGGGCAAGTGGGGGTGACTTGGTGAGCTAACTTGGAGAGTTGGCCTAGGGGGCATACTTGGTGAGAAAACTTAGAGAGTCAACTTGGTGAGCTGACTAGGGGAGCTAGCCTAACGATCTAACATGGTGAGTGGACTTAAAGTGGCAACTTGGTGGGGCAAGTTGGTGAGACGACTTAGCGAGGCCACTTAGAGATGTGACATGGTGAGTTGATGTGGTGAGGAAGCTTGATGAGTAGACCTAAAGATTAACCTTGATGAGGCACTTTGGTGGGGTAACTTGATGACCAAACTCAAAGAGTCAACTTGGTGAGCATACTTGAACAGTCGACTTGGTGGGGCAAGTTGGTGGGTTGACTTAGCAAGTCCACTTGGTGAGGGGAGATGGTGAGTCAACTTGGTGTGATGACTTGGTGAGCTCACTTGGTGAGTGGAATTAAAGACTAACCTTGATGAGGCACTTTGGTGGGGTGACTTGATGAGCGAACTTAGAGAGTCAAATTTGTGAGTGTACTCAAACAGTCGACTTGGTGACATGACTTGGTGGGCTGGCTTAGTGATCTGACCTGGCATGCATACTTGAATAGTAGACTTGGTGATTTGACTGAAAGAGTCAACTCATTGAGGTGACTAGTTGGGAGTGACTTGGTGAGCTGACGTAGAGAGTTGACCTAGGGGATGGGCTTGGTGAGCAAACTTAAAGAGTCAACTTGGTGAGTGCACTTGAAGTGTTGGCTTGGAAAGTAGACTTGGGGACTTGGTGGGACATGTGGGTGAGCCAACTTAGTGAGGCAACTTGGCAAGCTAACTTGGTGAGTAGATTTAACAACTAACCTTGATGAGGCAATTTGGTGGGGCAATTTGATGAATGAACTCTGAGTCAACTTGGCAAGTGCACTTGAATAGTCAACTTGGCGAGCCTACTTCAATTTTTAGCTTAGTGAGCTCACTTTGGGAGTCAGCTTGGTGATCTAACATGGTGAGTGGGCTTAAAGTGGAAACTTGGTGGGGCAAGTTGGCGAGCCGACTTAGCTAGGCCACTTAGCGACGCGACATGGAGAGCTGACTTGGTGAGCAAGCTCGATGAGTAGACCTAAAGATTGACCTTGATAAGGCACTTCAGTGGGGTGACTTGATGACTGAACTCAAAGAGTCAACTTGGTGAGCATACTTGCACTAGTACATTTGGGTTCATTTTTCAACTTTATTGGTCAAATTTTTGACCCACTTTTTGACCAAATTTTGACAAAATTCGACCAACCCATTGGTCAAACATTTTCTGCTCAAAATTTTGACCAACTCACTGGTACATGATTTTTCTCAATCATATAACTAATTATATATTCTTCATATTAGTTACTGTTGGTTTTTTTCAAGCATTCTATAAAATAGTTCACATGCCTTGCATATGATATGACATTTTGCATGCATCCTGCACTCTCTCTCATCCGGTTAATGATGGATTACGTAGAGTGATCTAAAACCATGATGCTAAAAAACACACAATCAAATCCAAAATGAACTTGCACTACAAATGGATTGTGAAAATATGATATTGGTAAAATTGCATGCATGTCTACCAAGACAATCACAACTTAAACATATATTTGTCCTAGTAGACATGCATGCAAAATTAACAATATCAGATTTCCACAATCCATTTGTAGTGTAAGTTCATTTTGGATTTGATTGTGTGTTTTTTAGAATCATGGTTTCAAATCACTCTGTGTAATCCATCATCATGTTTTTTAGAATCATGGTTTCAAATCACTCTGCGTAATCCATCATCAGTTGGATGAGAGAGTGTAGGATGCATGTAAAATGTCATATCATAGGCAAGACATGTGAACTATTTTATAGAATGCTTGAAAAAATTTACACTTACCTGTTGGTGGAAATTTCCACCTTCATTGGTCAAAATTTCCACCAACGCCTAGGTTTTTTCTACCTTTGTTGGTGGAAATTTCCACCAACACCAAAAAAAATTTCTACCTTTGTTGGTGGAAATTTCCACCTTCATTGGTCGAATTTCCACCAACGCCTGGGTTTTTTCTACCTTTGTTGGTGGAAATTTCCACCAATGCCTAAATTTTTTTCTACCTTTGTTGGTGGAAATTTTCACCAACGCCTAAATTTTTTTCGACCTTTGTTGGTCAAAATTTCCACCTTCATTGGTCAAAATTTCCACCAACACCTAAATTTTTTTCTACCTTTGTTAGTCAAAATTTCCAACAATGCCTAAATTTTTTTCTACCTTTGTTGGTCAAAATTTCCAACTTCATTGGTCAAAATTTCCACCAATGCCTAAATTTTTTTTCTACCTTTGTTGGTCGAAATTTTCACCAACACATAAATTTTTTTCTACTCTTGTATGAACTTAGACAATGGATTTGGTGGGTTTTCGACCAATAGATTGGTCAAAATTTTGACCAACCAGTGAGTTGGTTGAAATTTTGACCAAAAAAATATCGACCAATGGGTTGCTTGAATTTGGTTGAAATTTGCTAAAAAATTGGGTCAAAAATTTGACCAATAAAGGTCAAAAAATGAACCCAAATGTACTAGTGTGTATACAGTTGAATAAGACTCAAAATGAATCAAGACAAAATATTTAAAACCTATTAATTTGATGTATTCTCATAAAATTGCAGAGAAAACATATCACAAAGTATACATCAAAAAACTTTGGACGGAATAGACTTAGTAAAGACTTAGAAAGACAATAATTCAAACCCTTTCTCTACCCCTAGAATCTAATTTATAAAGGGTGTGCTACCACAAAAGGACAAAATTTTTTGTAACAAAAAACTTTATACATCAGAGTATTCTTTTGGTGGGCTCCTCTTCTATTACATCTACAGATTCCATGATTGGCTCTTGTGCTATTCTGATTCCTCAGAATGTGTAGCTATCAAACTTGCTAATGTTGTGTCCTATTCTAATATTTGCAAGTTAACCTCAACTTGAGGATCTCCACTAGCTTCATCATGAACTAATAAAACCACATTTATTCGTGTTTCTTCTTCTCCCATGTCATTGTTTTGGGCCTCTGAACCTACAACTACAATTGGTTTCTTTTCTTTGTCCTCCTCTTTCCTCTAATTTTCTATAGGTGTTGTTGGGACTAAAAATTGCATGGTCAATTTTGAGTGACATTGAAAAAATTGAGCCCTATAAATGCTTTTAAGTTCACATGTACTCAGCTGTACCTATGAGGCCTAAGAGGTGTTGAATGTTTCTAAAACCTTCCATTCAGTGCACTTAAGTGTTCCATGAAGATTAACTGTCATTCTGAGCCATTTCATGAAGTCTCATTTTGAGCATTTCTTAGATCTACATTTTCCCCTAAGTGTCAAATAGTGACAAGACGATGTGTTTGTGATTGAATATCTCACACCTAAAAATGTGTCATGACCTGCCACTTTGGGAATATCTAATGTCCATACCAAAGAGCCTATGCTTTAGATTTTGAGTCATTTTGAATCTGTTTGACTAGGTTTTGAATCCCTCAAAATTGGTCATTTATTGTTTTCATGCTTTTGCAATTAATTCAAAATTCTGGGAAGCCCTGGTTGATGTGCTATGATTTTGACCCAGTTGACCCAAATGATGAAATTCATTTTACGTTGCATTTTAGATGTCAAAGACTTGTTATGTTTCAAGTTTCAGCTTATGAAAAATCCCTTTGATTAGTTTTCAAATGAGATTCCAAATGCAATTTCTATCTTTTTACTGGTGTCATAAAGTGCAGATTGATTGCAACCCTTGTTCATGATGTCATAACTCCTAATTTGTGATTATCTACATCGAATGGATTGTACCACTGTGATTTCCTCTTAAAATAATTCAAGTGTACTAGTTTTTAGGTCTTGACAAATCCATTTGCAAAAAATGTTTTTTGTCAGTGTTTCCAATCTACAAATTCTGAGTAGCCCACTTTGACTGTTTGCAATTTGCATCCTGTTATTTGTCATGAGCCCAAATTATAGATCCATGCTCTCCTTGTGACAATGAACTAATGTCCCAGTTTTCATCCTTCCAAGTGTCAGTTTACATAGTTTTTGAAGCCGATTTCAAATCCAATTTGTTGTTTTCTGACATGTTTTCTTGTAGGTAGTTCTGAGAGGTTAACTTTGATAGTCAATATCTTTTGACACCAAATTTTTCATGAGACAAGATTAGACATGGTGCAAGAATGTAGAACAGAGATTCAGTGTGCCAGACTTCAAAGCCCGGTTAGGTGTTCTGATTAGTTTTTAAGGCTAGTCAAAGGACCTCCTGGTGCCAAAGTGATAGGTTGCAAAAAAGGATAAAATGAGTTTTAAGTGTTTTTTCAGTGATCAATTTTGTTTGCAATCAATTCGAGATGATCAGTAGATCAGTTTGAGAGGTTCAATTGATCAAAAATGAAATTTTTTTAGTCGGACCCACTTTGGGGCCTAACTGTTTCCACTAGACCAATATGTTTCCATGGATGGCAAGATGTTAACAGGTGATACTGGTAAGCTAGATGAATGGACGATGAATGTTATTCTCAAGGTTTTTGGTTATAGAGGAGAGATTGAGATAATGGAAAAATGGTATAATATATTTCAAAATATCGAGATTCAGCTTGATATAAGGACATTTGAAATATTGATTGGTTCATATGCTAAAGAATTTTTGTATGAGGAAATGGCTGCCATTATAAAGTATATGAATAAGTCTTCTCTCTTGTGGACAATTAAAACCTATTACTAACATGATGGAAGGCTATATAAATGGAAGCTCAACACCAAATGAAGGAGAGAAGCTCCACATTGAAGGGCATGTGATCAGATAAAAGAGTTGTTCAATGGAACCATTCATGCATAAAAGGGTACCTTCAACACTAGAAGAACAAAAAAGCATGAGGAAAAAATGAAAAGTAGCTAAAAGGAAGACTCCACATTGAACACAAAGGGGGCAGAGTTTAACAGGAAGCAAATGTTTAAAAAGAGGCAGAGGAGTTGACTTTAATATGAAACCCCATGACATATCCACACCATTGAATAGAGCACGCAACCATAAGAGACTTAGAAGCTGCTGGCAGGTAAGGCGATCCACATGTCATCAAAATTTCAAAGAGTCAACACCTTGAAAGGGACAAAACTTGCATGTCAACAAAGCTAACAGCATTGAGAAAAGTGGAGACGTTATATAGCAAAAGCCGTAGAGTAGATATAGAAAGACTACACACCATAAAAAAGAGGATGCCATGTATAGAAGACTCCAGTCATATTGACAAAGATTACCCAAACAAAAGACAACTCCACACATTTAACAAAAGGAAATCCATGCTAAAGAAAAGCACCTCACACTAAAGAAAAGGAGAACAGAAGAGGCTCAGCATTGCAAATAAGGAGGAGCCACATGTAATATAAGGTAACCATGCATTGAAGGTAGCATGAGTTGGAGGAGATGTCTAAACCCATTATTCCACATTTGAGGGGACTGGGGATTAGAAAAAAATTTAATACCTTCCTTTGTAACATGTCTTGTGTCTTAAAGACCAAGGGCTTTTAAAAGCTTGTGATGTATGTGGGGCTAGATGACATTAGCCGACTAAGTGTTAAATTTTGAATGAAAATAAATGCCTATTGACATGTTGTTAAAAAATTGAGATGTGTTCAAATGCAAACACGTGTCTGCATCGTGTGGTGGGTGCAAGCCCTCAAAATAGAAGTGCTCGCTGGTTAAATAATGTAGAATAGTAGGATTGCAACATGTGGCGATGGGTCCTAGCTGGTGATGAGGTGGCATGAAAGGAGCAGTTCGAGGTAGATGCATAGGATGTTGCCATGTGGTGGATCGAGCAGTCTGGGCAATTCAACAAAACAAAGATGTAGGGTGGTTAAGCAAAGCAGGTATGCGGGCATGTGACACATGGTACCGGGCCCACCTAGTGATTATGCGACACTGCATTCAAGAGGTAGACCAATCAGAGGCCACCACGTGGCAAAAGGATGGTCAAAGCCTGTTGACCTAGATGGAGGCATAGGGAAAAAAAATTTAATGTTGGAAAATGAAAAAAATTTAAATATTTTTCAAATGGGTACGTACAAGACTTTTATATTCAAAAGGGGCTTTTAATATAAAGTCTTAACTTTAGGTTGATTTAAATTTTTGAAAATTTTAAATTTTAAATAGTTGCAAACCTGAACTTTCTAGTAGAGGGTTATTTTTCAAACTAGTTTTCTGGAGGTTCCTTGTATGCAAATATAGCAATATTATATATTGCCAAAATTGTGAAAAGATGAACTTTTCAATTTTGGAGTTCATTTTTGCACAAGAATTCACTTGTTCAAGTTATAGCCAGAAACATGAAATTTGGGGCCTTCTTAATTGAATGAGTTAAAATTCAAAATGCAATTATAGGATCAATAACATGCAGTGAAAATGCAGTTTGAGGAAAATTTAACCACTTTCAAATCAGTAAAAACTCAATTTCACTAGCATTTTCATGAAGCTTTCAGATATTTTGATGACTCAACAAGTTTTCATCATTGAACAGAAGATATTTTCAAATTAGTTGTAGAAATGATGAAACCAAATCAGATCAAAATGGGAGAAGGAAGAAAGAGGTTACTCAGTTGTAGAAGATTGAATTCCAAGTGGACACATGTCAGGCAAAGATCAGATTCAAGAATCTATCTTCTTCTATATCTTTTTGTCATTTTTTCTTTATAGGGGTTGGTAGTTTTCTCTAGGTAATACCAGTAGGGTTCTAGTTTTTTACTATTAGACCATTCATGGTTCTAGTTTGTTGGAGAAAATTTTGCTCATTTTTGTGATACCAAGGTTTAGGATATAGTTCTTGATGCATTCCCAATACTAAGACACCATTTCTTTCAACATGTTCTCTCTTATATGAACAACATTAGGAAGGATAATACAGATAGTTCAGATCTGCTAGGTTTTTCTGTGTTTTTATTTCATGCATATGAATGTATAATTTCAAGGAAATTAATACAAAGAATAGCATATGGTTGAGTCTCATCTTTAATCTTGTCTCCTTCATTAGTGATCTTCAATTTTTTATAATCTTTGACATAGAGCTTAGGTTGTAGTTGTAGTCCCCTAAGGCTATATGTTATTTCATTGTTGCCTATGACTTAAAGGGTTACATAAATGCTTCAGGGAAATCAACAAGGTTGTGAGGTTACTGATAGGGATATCATGTAAGAATGAGGTTCAAATTGAACATTGATGTCTATTTACAAGTTGAATAGATAGATCAAATGTGGGAAGATACACATATGTCTTAGATATTCATATGTATGTTTGTGATTCATGGATTTTCCCAATGGTTAAGGCACTAATCAGTTACAAGATCATTAGGTCTTATTCTTGCATATGATGGGTCTACTAAAATCAACATTATTGATCAAATGTGTTTTACCCTTTTATGTTGAAGAGCTATCAAAGTTTAACCCTCACTCAGCTTGTGCATTTCATAGAGTTGTAATTAGCTACTGCAGTCCTTTGTTACTGCATAAAGCTTTAGGAGATATAAGGGGTTTTCATCTGCTTAATAGATTCAGAGATATGTTTTTGCACTGGTACGGTATCAATTGAATCTAAGATCCACTCGCCTAGGTCTAGTAGGGCTTGAAGAAGAAGAAGGGTCTAGCCTTTTAGTTGGCCTAGTGTCTAAAATGGAATGTTGAAAATGGGAGTTAGCTGCCCCTAGATATGTCATATTCTCATTGGGATAATTGAAAACCCTCTAGCATTTTCAAACACCAACAAGATGGTGACTTGATAGGGGACCACACCACCCTTACCCACTCATAATCAAGAAAGCAACAATATGGAGACCAAGAGGGAAAAAAAAAATGCTTCACAATAAATTTTATTATACTTGAAAAATCCTTACAACACCCACAAGATGATATGACTTCTTCAACATAAGAGAAATCCTAAATAAGGGTCTTCACACCTTCTAGCTTCTACTCCTCAAGCTTCCCCCTTGAGCTTCCACTCCTCAAGCTACTCCTTAAGCTTCTCCTTGAGCTCCTACTCCTCAAGCTTCCCCTTGAGCTTGATTACAAATGATAATAGACCTTTCTTAAATAGGCACTTCTAACCGAAGACATTACAAACACAACCAACATGGGATAAAAGGTAAATACAACTACCTTTAAATAAATATTAAATTTCCACCCAAATACAACTAAGCACCCAACAAATATTAAATAAATGATTTATCCAAAACTTTCTAGAATTTCCACCTACACACCTCAATTAATGGAATGACAACTATTTTTCTTATTTTTCTATTTTATGCCACCTATGCACCTCAAAAATAGAAATTCCTCTTTTTTTCATTTTCTCCTTTTTCCCTTTTTATTTATTTATTATTTCTCCTCTAATTTTCATCACTTTCTCTCTCCTCCAATTTTTTTTTCTCTTTTTTTTTTTTCCAATAATTTTCCCATGCAAGATGCTCCTGCATCAGACTCCCCCGGTAGATAGAAAAGTGTGTCCCACACTTTGACTCCACAAAAGAAAGATCTACCACCATCTTCATCTTCACCAAAGGTTTCCACCTCAACAGGGACAGCAAAACCACCATGCAAATCTTCCACACCAACATCTCAACCATCCAATCAACAAGCTCATGCGCAAGAACAAACTAAACATAATGCTTCATTAGAAAACTCCCATTCACATCAACAACTAGTGAATCCACACCAGTAGCAACAAACCCCGCATCAGCAACAACAAACTTCATATCAGCACCAACATGTAGATCTCCATCAATACATGCCAAACTCTCAAAACCAACAACCTCATTGCTCACAACAAGATGCTCTGCAATACATAACTCACCTCCAATAACTGGATCATCCACCTCCAAGTGCTCCATAATCTCCATGTCAGATTCAACCAATTGATCATAAAAACCAACCACCATCCCAAGATTAGCAAGGTTAGGAATATCCTCAACAACAACCTCTATTTGCTCTACAGGTTCTGCATCGGACTCCACAGACTGATCAGCAAAACCAACCTCTTCCACCTCAACCTTGTGATGCCATCTTCTCTCACGAACCTCCTTAACTTGATCAGCCAATCTATCATCCAACCGAGAAATCATCTTAGAAAAATTCCTCTCCACTATATCATGGATTTTTGCAATCATCTTAGGGTCCAATCCTCTTGGAGCCATCTTCCAAGATCTTCGTAAACCCTCTACAACAAATCCTTCCCACACTCCTTGTGACAACCAAATTGTTTGCAAGTCAGATCACAACCTGCCACCTCGCACGAACAATCAGGAACCACATCACAAGTCTTGGACAACAAATTTACAATCCACCAGCTCTGATAAACTTCACCCAACCGAGGTCTTGGTACAAACTGCCTCACAATTCGGTGATCTGTTTGTACACTCAGGAACTCCTGCTCTGATACCACTTGATAGAGGACCACACGACCCTTACCCACTCATAATCAAGAAAGCAACAATATGGAGACCAAGAGGGAAAAAAAAAATGCTTCATAAGAAATTTTATTATACTTAAAAAATCCTTGCAACACCCACAAGATGATATGACTTCTTCAACATAAGAGAAATCCTAAATAAGGGTCTTCACACCTTCTAGCTTCTACTCCCCAAGCTTCCCCCTTGAGCTTCCACTCCTCAAGCTACTCCTTAAGCTTCTCCTTGAGCTCCTACTCCTCAAGCTTCCCCTTGAGCTTGATTACAAATGATAATAGACCTTTCTTAAATAGGCACTTCTAACCCAAGACATTACAAACACAACCAACGTGGGATAAAAGGTAAATACAACTACCTTTAAATAAATATTAAATTTCCACCCAAATACAACTAAGCACCCAACAAATATTAAATAAATGATTTATCCAAAACTTTCTAGAATTTCCACCTACACACCTCAATTAATGGAATGACAACTATTTTTCTTATTTTTCTATTTTATGCCACCTATGCACCTTGAAAATAGAAATTCCTCTTTTTTTATTTTTCTCCTTTTTCCCTTTTTATTTATTTATTATTTCTCCTCTAATTTTCGTCACTTTCTCTCTCCTCCAAAAAAATTTTCTCTCTTTTTTTTTTTTTTTTTTTTTTCCAATAATTTTCCCATGCAAGATGCTCCTGCATCATGACTCTACCAGGGAGATAAGATGGCAATCCATTTTGTTGAAAGGACAAGAGTGTTTGGTGTTCATTGAAAATTTTAGTCCTACTCTCAGTTGGGTTTTTTCCCATCCGAGTCACCAAAAAAATGGAAACTCTATTGGGGATTGTATTGAATTAGATTTAAGATAAACCTTGAGAATTTGAAGAGAAGAGATTCAATACAGAAGGAAAAGTGCATTAGAAAGTTTCAGCAATAAGTTCTCTGATGTTCTTTCTAGTTTTCATACTCCAAATCATGCACCCAAGTTAAGTTTTATCCATTACAGCAATATTTTTCAAGGTTAAATACAGATTGTGTTGCTAAGAGTGTTCATCTTCAGTCAAGTCAACCAGTTGTTGCTTTCAAAATACTGTTGTAATTCAGAGTCAGAATTGTTGAAAAAAGGTTTTTCTCTTTTTACAGTGTTTAAAAGTTTTACAAAATTCTACAAAGTGAAATTTCAGTTCAGATCTGTAATTTATGAATCATGTGTTAAAAAATTTCATCTACACTAGGTATTGTAATCCCAACCAAATATTGCTTTCACAATTTGTTCTGCAGGATTTGATGTCTTTGTTTTGCATTCTGATGCCTTGTGTCCATGTTTCTTACATTTATGATAGTTGCCTTCAAATTTTGGTTTCTCTTTGCAATCATTAGCCTTGTGACCATACTGATTGCAATTGTAGCATTTTCCATTGAATTTTGCTTTTCCATTACTCCAACATTTGTTTGATGTATGACCTATTTTACCATAGTGATTGCAAGTAGGTCTTTGATTCTTTTGAGCACCTTGTTTGGAGGATTCACCTTCTTCTTTGTATCCAATTCCTACTTCTCCTTTTTTCCTATAAAGGTTTTTCTCATTCAGTTGGTCCATGTCTTCTTGAGATTCCATCATTATTTCATTGATTTTCTTCTTAGTATTTAGATCATTTCTCAATCTTTCACTAATTTTTTTTTTAGATCTTAGCTCATTCTTTATTCTTTCATTGATTTGTCTTTCAAAATTTAGATCATTCCTTATTCTTTCATTTTCATGTCTTAAGCTCATGATTTCCTCATTTGCATTGGAGAGCTGATCAATAAGGTCTACTTGGTAAAGGGATTGGTTTTGGATTTTATTGTTCCTTCTATCCATCTCTTCTTTTATCTTGTTTCTCTATTTCAAAACTTCACATAACCTTACTGATTCAATTTCTTGTTCTCTTTTCAACTCTCTTACTTCTTCTTGTAGGGAACCATTCTTCTCTAGGAGTTCTTTGATTGCATCATTTGCTTCATCTGAATTGCTTGAAGGGTGAAAGTCTTCAATTCTTTATTCAATGTAAAGATGATCATTCATTTGATTTGCATGGTTCCTTTCTTCTTTTCAGTGATTGGAAAAGTTGCTCCTTAGCTTTCTTGAGTTGAGCAATGGCCATTTCCAGATCCAACTTTTCATTGTTAATAGCTTTATCAAGTTTAAATATCTCCATATCTTTGATCTTTGCTCAAGTTGTTAAACTTTCTTCTAAGAACCATAATACTCTAATACCAATTATAAAAAATATTCAAGACTATTCTAAGTTACTGAGAGGGGAGGTGTGAATTAGTAACTTCTAAAACTTCTACCAAATTTCAATTCTTAATCCAATTAGCATTTAATTCATCACATCTAATCTAATTGCATGCATGAGAAATTGAAAACATGAAATCATCCACAACACTTGAACACAATGATTTGGTGACCCAGAAACCTTCCAAATAGAAAGTAAAATTGGAATGGTGATGATACCCACAAACTTTAGTAATGCAACATAAAGTTGGCCTATTAAGGCTTACATTGATCACTTGTGATGATCTACCATGTTAAGAGCAAATAGGACTACTAGGTCCACCTTGTGAGAGAATTTACAAACATACAATGAAGTATACACTCAGTAAAGAGATTTAGAAAAGACTATTAAGTCTACCTTGTTAGAGGATTTTGACTAGTTCACCTATTAGGATGAAGTAGTAGATCTTTGCTTTGCAACTGAGTTTGCTGATAGAGATTCCTTAGTGTTCAGATCACCTTTCTATGATAGATATGTCACTATTGCTCCTTGTAACGATAGGGCCTTTATAAAAAAATTATCTACTACTATCATAACTTGAATTTTTTTGAATTTACAATATATATGCTCACATTCACATTCTTGCATACATCATACATTTGAAATGATAAAATACATCACATATATATATACTGATCCTATTTGTAAAATTACAAAGACAACCATGACACAAGTTAACAGAAATATTACAAAGTCATCCCACATGAAGATACTTGGGATCTAAAGACTAACTTGGTGAGGTTCTAATACATGACATCCATTGTCACTACTTGGCATCATCATGCTCTTGGTAGAGTAGAAGCTTGGTCCATATTGATCACTTTTAAGTACTCTTGAACTATGTCTACAGTGGTGACTCGATAGGTATTGTGCAACTTGGTAAATACTAAATCACTTGGTTACCATGAAGTAGCTCAGTTAACATTGGCTTCACATCACTTGAACTACAAACTTGATAGATACTACAATGCTTAGTAAACATGGGCTTTGCATCACATGAACTACAAACTCAGTAACCACTGATAAACTTGGTATACACTAAAATGATCAGTTTAAATTGCTAGACTTCACACTAACTAAATCTACTCTGTAACCACTAAGATTAGTCCAAAAGGCTTGGTAGCAACTGTAGAACTTAGTGGTTGAAGGCAATAGATTCCTACTACTTTTGAAGTGGTGATGGAAGATGTGGTGAAGGCAGTTAAGGAATTCGTTGGAGCTAGGAGCATTCTTAAGGAGATTAATTCCATCTTCTTGGTTCTCATTCCCAAAGTGCCTAGGGCTAACTCTTTGGACAAGTTTAGACCTATTAGTTTATGCAATTCCTTTTGCAAGATGATTTCGAAGGTGCTTAATTCTAGGTTTCTCAAGCTCCTCCCTTTGATCATATTGCAACAACAAATGGGTTTTGTCCTAGGCAGACAAATTTTGGACTTGATCATGATGGTGCATGAAGTAATTCACTTTATGGAAGCTGGAAAAAGGGAAGGGATGTTGCTTAAAATAGACCTCTCTAAAGCCTATGACTAAGTCGACTAGTCTTTTCTTAATATGGTGCTCAAGGCTTTTGGGTTTGATTTAAAAGTTTGTAAGTTGATTTCTCAACTTGTTTCTACTTCCTCTCTTGCTATGCTTGTTAATGGAGCTCCTTCAAAAATTTTTAAACCCTCTAGAGGTCTTCATTAGGGGGATCCTCTCTCACCTATTCTCTTCATTATCTTGGTTGAATGTATAGGAAGGCTTATTAAGAGAAAGAAGAAGGAAGGTAGAATCAAAGGGATAAAACCATCCTCTAATAGTGATCCTTTCTCACATTAGCATTTTGTTGATGATACTATCATGAGGGGGGAAGATTTTAGTTAAGGAGGAAAAAGCTATAAAGGAGTCCTAGATATCTACTCCAAAGGGTCAGGTCAGCTTGTTAACTAGGATAAGAGCTCTTTATACTTTATTAATGCCCCAGAGGACAGACAGAGAAAAAATTCTAGTATTCTGGGTTATGGAGTGGGAAAGTTTCCCTCTACTTACCTTGGGCTTCCTTTGGGAATGATATTATGGATAGGTTCAGCAAAAATTTAGTAGGCTAGAAAGGTTCCACTCTTAGCCAAGTTGGAAAATGCCAATTGGTTAAATCCACCCTTCAAAACTTACCTATGTACACTTTGAGTCTTTTTGTGATTTTAGTGAAATTTGTTGAGAGGATGGAGAAAATATAGAGGGATTTCTTATGGATTGGGGTAGAAGGGAAAAAAAGATATCCTCTTGTTGTCGAGGACAAAGTTTGTCTCCTTAAGAATTATGGAGGTCTTAGTATAAGGAAGCTTACTCATCTAAATAATTATGGCATATCTTCAATAGCACTGGGGAATGGAGAGACATTTTTGTTAACAAGTATATTAAGAGGCCTTCAATTCAGTTCACCCTTTTTAGTGAGGATATTCCTAGAGGATCTACTATCTAGAATGGTATTCTGAAAGCCAGCAACCTGGCTAAGGAAAAAGTATCTTGGAAATTGGGGAATGGGAGGATATCCAGTTCTAGTCTAATAGTTGGCTTATTCAGGGTCCCCTTATGAACAATCTTGTCTATGAAGTTTGGGTGAATCATTGTATTCAACATTTTTGGCTGAAAGTCAGTAACTATAGGAATGACCAAGGTTGGAAAGATCTGTCTATTATATCTGAAGATCTAAATCCAATCATGTTAATGTTAAATTTTATGGCTCTCAGCAACCAGAGGGATGAAATGATGTGGGGGGACAATTCCAATGGAAACTACTCCATTGCTTTAGATTATATGGCTCTTTGGAGCTTAAAAGAGAAGCCTCCATGGTCGAGAGCTTGGCTCCCTAGCCTCATACCAAAAATCAATATATTTTATTGGCTAGCCCTACAGAATAAAATCCTCATTCAGGATAAACTTATAAAAAGAGGACAAATTATGCCAAGAAGATGTATTTTATGTAAGAACCAGCTAGAAATAGGCAACCACTTGTTCATTCATTGTTCCTACTAAAGGGAGGTTGGGGATTTCCTTACCCAAGACTTAGCGATTAGCTGATGCATGCCAGATAATCTCCTAGATTTTTTCAGCCAATGGTAAAATTTGTTCAATCTGTCTGTTTTGCAGGAATTAAGTACTTGGATCTTACCTCACTACTGTTGGAGCATATGGAAGGAGAGGAACAATAGAATCTTCAAAGATAGAGAGGATCCAGCCATAGTGCTCAGGAAGAAGATTTATAAAAATATAAAGGAAAACTACCTAGTAAGGAAGGGGGGAGAAATCAAAGTAGGTGGTAGAAAAATTGAGAAGGAAAAAGACAAAATGTTAAAAAGATAGGAAGCCAAGTGGCTTCTCCCCCCAAAAGGATGGCATAAAGCCAACTTTTATGGGGCCTCCAAGGGAAATCCTAGCTCCTTAGGAAGTGGAGGCATAATAAGGAATGAATTTGTTGAGGGAGTAGCGGCCTTCTCTCTCCCGCTAGGCTTCCAAACTAATCACTTTGCAGAAGCAAGTGCTACTTGCCATGTGGTGAAACTAGCTTTTGAAGTTGGAGTTACTAATCTCTAGCTTGAAGAGGATTTGAATAACATTATTTAATGTATTAATGGAAATTCTCATTATTCATGGTCAATTGCAAATCTAATTGAAGAGACACATGAGACTCTTGCTAAATTTAATAGAGTCCATATCACTCATGTTTTTTGGGAAGCAAACTCGGTGGCAGATTAGTTCACAAATAAAGGTGTTGAATCTAACCAAAAGATGACCTAGCAATCGGGAAAGAGTTTTTTGATGGATGTTAAGAGCCTGATCAAGCTGGATAAGATCCAAGGGAGTACGAAGGAGATCAATTTGTAATTATGACTAGGAATGGTTTTTGGGGAAAGGGTATGATCCATAAAGGTTGTATTGGAAAGTGCAAGAGGTGGAATTTATTACAGTTTATTCGACATGCTTTATGGGTCATTTTTTGCATACGCAACCTATGCTACTATAAGGTTAATTTCTTTGACTTTTTTCTTAAATACAGAGGTCACCATTATGTGGTGAAGTTATTTTATGTTGTGCTTATGAGAATTGTGGGAATGCAAAGTGCTGAAATGGTGGGTGAAAGGTGCAAAAAAGAACTAGTGGGAAAGATGGAAAAATGGAGAAGTAGGGAAAAAGTGTGGGAGAAGCTGAAACAGGGCAAGATTACAAGATATATCATGAAGCTGCATGGTTTTGATCAAGATGTGACCAACAACATGGTCATCTCATGGAAGGATGGTAGAGTCAAGTTGAATGGGGTTTCATTTTTTATAATAGAGGTGGTGTTTTGACTAAAACTGAGATTCTGATGGAGGGTTTTAAGTTCTTTAGGAACAAAAAGCTCTTAGCCAATGTAGTGAAGGACTTTGTTGAGAACACTAAGGAGTTGAATGCCTTGAAAAAGAGTGATATGTTCTATGATCCAGATTCCATAATGAAACTATGCAGGTATGTTATGCGCACCGTCATCGAGTACATTACTCTTGACCCTAGCTTTGATCATGTTTGCACACACCATTTTTGTTCTTTTGAATCATTTTCAGCATGATAGTAAAGTTTCATTTCCTTTATATTTGTTGACTTCCATGAGCAAGGTAGTGTCTAGCTTCAAAAAGAAGCCCACTATTAACGTTGCTTTGCATTAGGGGTTGTTATTGCATATCTACAAGCACTTTAAGGCTCAACCGATAAGTAACATCCCCTCACAAGCTGGGAAAGAGGAAAATAGTAGCTCAAGCTACTCCTCTAACTCAGATGATATTTAGAGCATTAGCTCTAAGGAAGGGGGGTTAACTTTCTCTAATAAAAAAATTACACCACATGATAAGAAGTTGCCCTCTCCCATAACCCCTAGTAGAAAAAGCCCTAGGGGTCATGGTCAGAAGATGCTTGGAAATGAGGAGAAGGATTATAGTGATGAAGAGGAGGACATGGAGACTAAAGATGAGGATAAGGAGAAGCAAGAGGGAAAAAAGGAAGACCAGGGTGGGAAGAAATGCAAGTGGGTGGGTTTGGAGGATGAGAGGACGCAACTGGAACTAGATATTTATTTGTTGCCTCTCTCCCCTATCCATCCTCATGCACATCTAGATGAACAAAAAAAGGATAGCATTGGAGATGAGGGGGGAAAGTGCTGGCCAAAGATAGGAGGAAAGCCTACAGGAATTTTAATGTGAGGACAACGAAAATGGGTATTTTCAGAGAAGTGATGAATCCCCAGATTCTGGTGGAGAACCAAGAGGAGTCATGGCTTCGAGAGCTAATTAACCTTGCGACTATGGAAATCTTTGATAATGCTAGGGAAACTAGGATGAACCTTTTGAACAATGCTTGCAACAACATGATTGACAATTTTAGGTCAATCAAGTCACTTTTTCATGAGCTGGAGGAGGTTAAGGAGAAGGTGGGTCAAATGGAAGGAGCCAGGAATCGAAAGAGTCTTGAGAAAGGGACAGACTAGGATGATAGAATTAGCAAGGCAGAAAGGAGGATTCTCAACCTGGAAAATTACAACCACAATCTGTCAAGCCAGATGATCTCACTACTCAACTTGATAAATGACAATATCCTATCTTTAACTAGTTTACTTAAAGATAGAGGAATGTTGGGGGATGAGGAAGGAAAAGATAAGGGAAAAGCTAGATTTGATGATGAAACTATCACGGGTATCACTTACACTTTTCTAGACCAGGATATTCATAGGACTCATTAGTAGGAGGCTAAGGAGAACCAGATGGCCTATGAGGTTGCCTAGGTCATGCAGGAGTTGGAAAGAAAGAACGAGGATTAGCTCTTTTCTGTCATTTTGTTTCTAGTTGTTCCTTTTTTGTCTGTCTTTTTGTCTTGGCTTTTGTCTATTTCATTTTTCAAAAAATAGTGTGGCCTTTCCTATGGCCTTTGTTGTTTGGCTAGGCCTAGTGCTTATTATCAACCTTTAGACTTACTCTTTTTTTATTGGACTTTTAATGCTTATTATCAGCCTTGTTTATTTTTTAACTCTTGGGTTTCAGGATCCCTATAAAACCTATTTATCTAATAAAAAACTATAGAACTTAGTGGATACTAAATTACATGGAAAATACTATAAACTATTCAATGAGCTTGGTAGCTATATAGACTTTGAATAAGTGTATGTGACTAATAAAAAAACTTGACTGATATATCAACAATAGCACCATTGCTGAGACATAAGAAGAGATCCATTCTCCTAATGGGAGGAAATTATGAGGAAGTTAATAAGGAAACTCAAGAGGCTATAGTTTCATTCATGTCTACTATGCCTAAGGTAAGTGCACAAGCAAAAGAGGCAAGTTAGATGCCTAGAGATAGTGCACAGATAAAGGAGGCAAGCCAAATGCCTAAAGTAAGTGCACAACCAGAAGAAGCCATGCAAACACCTAAGGAGAGTCTGCAGTCAAAGGAAGATAGTCCTATAGCTTGTAGTCCTCCTCACAGTTCTGAACCAGCAGTGACACCAAGCTCTTCACCACACATCACTATTGGTAGTTAATCTATGTAAATTGATAACATCAAAGTGACAATTGACAAAATAGAGGATCCATTCAAGGATTTTGGTGCTAGTATTGTTGGCAATATTGTAGATTACAATAGCTCTAATGAAGAAAAGGATTAGGAGCCTACTAGAGAAGATGCATAGAAGATAGAGACTAGTATTGAAGTAGGTACCCTAGGCATGCCTTTGATAGTAGCAGTAGTAGTAGGAATTTCCACTCCTCCTACCCAAATAGCAGCAATAGTAGCTCAATCTGATGAAGAAGATGAAGTGAAGAATCTTATATCTTCTCTAAGAAAATTTCTTGAGAAAAAGAAATCAATCAAGTCAATTGAGAAGACTTTGAATATAGTTTTGGACAAGATGAGAAGGTAGTAGGCCCTATTGACACCCAAGTTGATATTCAATAGTGCGCAACAATTTTGTGCAAAGCTTTTGATGATGAGTTCACTACACTTGTGAAAGTGGCTACCATTCAAGTATATATTAAGCATGATGGTAAAATTCTAAACACCATGTCCACTAATATGAGAAATGATATAGAAACTTTGAATATATGTATTAAAGCACTAAGGTAGTGTATAGAGGAAGGAAAATAGGCTTATGCTAAGTACAACTTAGCATACATTCATCTAAAAGAATTTGATGATCAAGGAGAAAGTGACTGAGCTTTAGATAGTTACTAACAACTTTTTGAAGTAGAATAAAAAATTAGACACCATTGAACATACAATATAGCTACTTCATGATAGTATAAGGGAAATACAATAAGAAAAATAGAAAATTCTAAAGAGGTTCACTCTTTTGAGAGTACACTTATTCCCTTAGATAACATTGTTGGAAAATCAATTGGAAGAATGCTTGTTGGCAAAATCTTCATATGACAAGTTTGTGGCTATAGACTTGAATGCAACATGATTGGTAGCATATGATTTTCATGCTTATTATTTTATCTAATGCACTAAAGGTTAGCTGGAAGAAACACTTTGAGAAATTGAAGACCAATTTTAGCGACTATTTTTCCAAGTTTTGATGTGTAACTACCAGATTTTTTATTTTATTTGACAGTCTCTTTTTGATATCTTTGTCATTGATGTCAAAAGCGGAGATATATGGAAATTTGTATTGCAAGTAATTGTAATATGTAAGGGGGATCAATAAGTTGTAATAGGAAGTTATAAGGGATGTAAACCTCTTTCATAGCATGAATACAATTGTTTTAAACTATGTTATGACTATTTGTTTTGATTGGTATGACAACATGTTTGGGACTTAGCCAATTTTTCCAAAATGTTGCCATCAATGCCAAAGGGGGAGATTTTTGGCAATATGTCCACTAAATTAGATAAGGTAAGTTATGGTTATCATTTATGACAACATATATGTTTAATAGATTAGTCATGTTCACTTGTGAAGGAAAAATTGTGTAAGTATTAGACAATGTTACAATAGTAGGACAGTTTTGATGATAACAGAATATTCCCTTAGAATATTCTCTTATGCATTTGACCAGACATGCATGATTTCATAATTGTGACATATACTAGTGTGCATGCCCGTACAGTAAATTGAGTTTGAGTTATGAAGGAATTAGTGATGCAGTGATGATATAACTCAAAACAAAGCATATTAGTAGAATGTGTTCAACAATTTGATTTATTGTTTTAAGTAATAATTTCTTGTTGAGCCAACTCTAATGATATTATATGAGCTGACTAAGGAAGAATTTACTAATTTTTTTTGTAAAATTAAAGAACTTTATTTGTGAAGTTAAAGTGTGGAAGTGAAAAAGTGGATGATGATTCAGTAATCAGTAATTATGAAGTTGTTATTATCTTGTGAAATGTGAGTAACAAGTGAATGTGATACATTGATATATGATGTGAAGATATGTTGCAAATTAATATGTGCCCAATCGCTCTTGTGTAAAGAATCGTCAATCAAAATATTTGTGAAGTACAACAAATAACTTAGTATTGTATGTATACTTATTTCTTGAAGAACTTATTGTATAGTTGCATGTTAGGGAAGTGGGCTCTTCTTGCACACATTTGTATATGATACACAAAATCTTGAGAGGGTTGAAGTAACTTCTAATAGGATTGAGGCTTCTAAAAAGGCCTGGTATCCTAATAAGGACTCAAGACACTATACATGCTTCATAGACTCCTAACAGGGTCAATATCCTTAACCAAATTCTTTATATAGTGAATGATCTAGTGGGTTCCATGCCCACCGGGGTTTTCCCTTGGCCAAGGTTTCCCTAGCTAACAAAATACGGTTTTATGATATCTCTATTAGAATTCTTTAGAATAATTTAGAGGGGGGGTGAATCAGTTATTCAAGGTCTAAATGCCCTAATAATACTTTTTCACAAATTATAGTGAGCTCATTAAACTATTCATTCATCCAAGCTTAAAACACCCATCTTATCAAGTTACAATAAATCAACATGCAGGAATAAAACATGCAAGATTAACACATGACACAATGATTTACGTGGAAACCCAATTTGGGAAAAACCACTAGTAACATGCTACTCAATTCTCACTCTTCTGAAGTGATACCTTATTAAAGGCCTACCCTGTTAAAGGCTTACAACACACTGTTAAATGTGACCTTGTTAGAGGATTTCACCATACTGTTAGGAATGGGCCTAGTCAAAGGACTTTGGAACATTCACTTGGAATGTCACCCTATTAAAGGATTTATAACATGGCTATTAAACCAACCTAAGTCCATAGGATTTATACTAACTGTTACAATTGCTAAAGAGTAACAATAATGACTTTTGATCTAATACAACTCACAACATATCTTACAAATTTCAGATCACACTTCAGTTCAATCCTTTGCTTGGATTTAATCACTGCGGCTCTGACAGCTTGTCTTCCTCTCAAGCTTTGTCTCCTTGAGTCTTCTTAATCATCATACCAATGCAATCATCCTTGTGGTCATCTATCGAAATAGAGTTTCTGTGCTTTCTTCCCCCTTACCACCTTCTTCAACACTTCTTGCTTTCATGCTTGACCAAATACTTGTTTTGTGACCTTATGACTCCTTAAATAGAAATCTAGAATACCTTTCCTGCTTGATTCTACCTCTCCAACTTTAGGGTTTCAATAGATTAGGTAGGATACAATGTATCTATCCCATATCTCATCTTCATCTAGAAACTTTCATCTAGAAAATGTTTTACATAGATTTCTATGCCACCAGCTCATCATTCTTATCTTCTATCTAGTTTACAAAATTCTAGGTAACAACCTTGTTGGCTCAGATCTAGCGAATCTTTGACTTTCAAAATAATGTAGCAACTCAGCACTATTGATTTACTAATGCTTGGCATCTACTCTTCACTCGGCACCTGATCTTCGCTCGGCACCTAATCTTCGCTCAACACTTGATCTTCACTCGACACTTGAACTTTACTCGGCACTTGAAGATCACTCGGCACTTGAAGATCACTTGGCACTTGAAGATCACTGGGCACACTTTAAAGGTGAACTTTTTCTACTTCAACTGAGAATTTTTTTGACAATACTAGCTTGCTCGACACTCTCTTATGAACTTAGTTAGGCTTTACAAATGACTTAGCTAAACCTTACATCTTTGATGTGTTTTAGTGTGTCCATTCTTTGTGTCTTAGAGTATGTCAACAATACACTATTTCATCAATGGCTTAGCTGATCCTTGTACTTCATTACAACATCATAACTTCAACCTTTCTCTAGGTGTTCTAGTTACATCTTATTGATTG
Organism: Cupressus sempervirens; assembly: GCA_028749045.1. Classification (NCBI taxonomy): domain Eukaryota; kingdom Viridiplantae; phylum Streptophyta; class Pinopsida; order Cupressales; family Cupressaceae; genus Cupressus; species Cupressus sempervirens. The sequence continues at coordinate 477,796,111 of CM053787.1, forward strand.
CCACCTCCTTGTCAATCAACTAATTGATAGTATTTGGATTACTAAAGCAATTGTCATTCCTCCAATTAGCAAGTTTGACATCAATGACAAAACAATGATTGAAAACATTCTTTACCAGTTCCATTACTTCATTCATAATCTTATTCAATCATTTCCAACAATCTCTTTGTGCATGGTTGTTCATACGGTTCAGAATTGTGCACTTGATAAAGTAATTAATAATATTCAGTTGTGGGCAAGAAGATTGAAAATACTAATTCACCCCCCCTCTTAGTATTATCTATTTCTAACATAACAAACCTCTTCAGTTGTAGGATTATTGATAGATCAAAATTATTTTCCTCCCCAATAAAAATATAGGTAAAGCCCCTGCAAATAATCATGTAACCAATAAACCAAATAATTCTCAACACAAATAGAGTAATAACTGAGACAAGTCTTAGAACTATACGTCATCTTACTTAGACTATGGAAACTTAATCGGATGTATATCTTAGACTAAACCTTTTGTAAATGTGATAAATATCAAAGGCCCATATACCCATTGCATGATCACCACTAGAAGAGTTGGACTCAACATAGCTAGACCATTTGTATCTACCCCATCAAGACCACCTCCATCAAGACCAACCCCATCAGGACCACAATATAACATCTTGGAACATCTTAGAAATATGCCATCTCAAATCTTCATTTTTTATGTCTTACACACAAGCCCACTTTATCAAGAGATCCTTGACAGTGCTCTTCATGAGTCATGTATCCCTATTGACATCAACACCACCGAATTTTACAACTTAGTATGCCATCTATCTACCTACTATGAACTATCTTTCAAAACTTCAGACATCCCAGCTATTGAGCCTGATCATATACTTCCACTTTGCGTAGTTATCATGGTTTCTAACTTTGTTGTCAAATAGGTCATGATAGATAATGGATCAACCTTGAATATATGTACTTTAAAATTCATCAAAAAAGTGGCATACACTAAGCTAGATATCCTAAATGAGGTCATCACTATTAAAGAATATGACAGTCTAGAATGGATCACTAAAGGAACTATCTTGCTATCTATTAGAGTTGGCTTGACCACTCAAGAAATAATTTGTCATGTAGTTTATCTTAACCTTCCATATAAAATCCTCCTCAATCAACCATGGATTCAGGTCATGAAATCCATTCCATCCACATATCATTAGTGCATCAAATTTCTACATAATGGCACTAAGATAACCATCCCCACTGATCTTGAACCCTTTCCTTGTTGCAATGTGGTAGAAGCTTCATACACCAACCATTGTCCTAGAATCAAGATTGACAACACCATGGCTAGCTCCTCTGGTACTTGTCATGATCCTGACACCATTTTAACCTCCACTCTTTCTATGGTTGACATCAGCTACCAAGATTGTGGAGAATACAATCTTTTAGATGCTTTTGTTGTCAGTACTTTACTACTTGATCCACATACTATAGGGCACCCGATCTACCAAAGGCTAAAGAAAGACATAATCCCCAAGAACACAAAACTCAAGAACACCACATTTGTTGCTAATGAGATCCTCAATAGAGAGGCAACAACTCCCAATATTAATACATGGTTATAAAAATATCTACCTCCCAAAAGTGAAGAACTCCTTGACCATTTCATAAATAAATATCCAAAGTCACATTGCCTACTACCAAGTAATGGGATTATCAGGGAGGTGGTCTAGGTCATGAAAAGTTAGGCATTAGATAGCCTATAAGAGCCTATAAAGAAGAAAAATATAAAGGCATAGGTTACAGACTCCCTACAACTAGGGACAACACAAAAGATGGTCATGCCTTTATAAACATCTAAAACAATCCCATTGAGGTTGAAGACATTCCTGAGGAAGTTGAAAATAAAGCCTACGATGATATTTTCCTTGACAAACTTATCTTAGGAGCCTTTATTATCTATGAACTTTCCATTAACCTCATAGATTTGCCACTCACTCATCTCAAACTTATTGATAGGAACCACCCAAGTGTTATCTATGTTGAAGAATTCACTAAGGAGCATGCACTCCTTAGATTCATGGGAGCTGAAACACCACACAAGAAATAACCTCTATAGCTAGCTTATGTCTAAAAGTTGGATATAATGGGTTACTGCAGGGAGGAGGTAATCTCCAATCACAAAAATGAAAAAAGAAAAGAAAAAAATAAGTATTCCTTGGTGAAAACTCTTCTGGAGCACCATTGAATCACTCAAAAAATGAAAATAAAGTAAAGGATGTATCCAATAGTGAAAATATTTTTAAGGCACCTAAGGATGGAGATTTCATCCTTCCCCCACAAGATCATAGGCCTACAATATCATAAATCCTAATAGAGGAAACTAAGCTAGTCAATATCAATCTAATAGAGATACAAAAGATCACATACATTACTACATCTCTACCACCTAAACAAGCATAACTTCTCATCGAGGTCCTTCAATAAAATATTGGTTGCTTTGCATGGTCCCACTAAGACATGTTAGGGTTCAACCCCAAGGTAGTGGTACACCACTTGGCCATAGATCCAAAGGCTAAATTAGTCAAGAAAAAACTTTGTAAGATGCATCCCAAAGGCACCTTATTGGTCAAAGTTGAGTTAGAAAAACTACTCAATGCAAAGATCATTTTCCCAATTGATACTTAGATTGGATCTCCAACATGGCACCTATCAAAAAGCCTTTTGGTGATGTAAGGATTTTTATAGAATTCAAGGATCTTAACAAGGCTTGTCTAAAAGATGATTTCCCATTGCCAAACATCGGCATTGTTGTGGATCTCACCACCAACCATGAGCTCCTATCACTCATGGATGGGTTCTCTAGGTACAATAAGATTAAGATAGTAGAAGAACATCAGCTTAAGACAACATTTACCATGCCTTGAGGGACCTTCTATTACAACATGATGCCATTTAGGTTGAAAAACATCGAGGCAACCTATCAGTGAGTCATGATGGTCATCTTCCATGACCTCATCCACAAAACTCTTAAATATTATGTGGATGATATTCTAGTTAAGTCTCTTAATGCCCTTGATCACTTATCTCATCTCGAGGAAGTGTTTGACTAGCTAGCTAAGTACCATCTCATGCTCAACCCTAAGAAATGTGTCTTTGATGTCACATCTAGAAAGCTCTTAGGGTTTAGTGTATGATGACATGGCATTGAGAACAACCCTAAAAAGGTCAATTCCATCATGGATATGGCTCCTCATAAGAAACTTAGATAGGTTTTCTCTCTCCAGGGGAACCTAAAATTAGTCAGAAGATTCATCTCATAGCTAACTAATAAGTGTCAACCATTTACACACTTTCTCAAAAAGGATCAAAATTTCATGTGGGATCCTATTTTCCAATGTAACTTTGAATTGATCAAGCAATACTTGGATAATCCACCTATGTTGGTTCCATTAGTTTTAGGAAGACCACTCATATTATACATCATAAATATCCCAATAGAATTAGGTGCTCTACTATCACAACTTGACAATGAAGGAAAAGAAAGTGCTATTTACTAAATTAGCCACACTTTAGTTAGATATGAGATTAATTAAACACCCATGGAAAAAGCTTTCTTATTTGTAGTTTTCACCACCTAGAACCTTTGTCATTACATGCTAAATCACATTGTGCAACTAATATCCAAGATTGATCCATTGAAATATATATTGTCACACATAATACTCACAGAGCACCTCGCCAAATGGGTCATGTTTCTCAGTGAGTTGAACATCCAATATGTCAACAAAAAAGATATCAAAGGTCAACCTATAGAATATCACTTGGCTAATTCACTCTTGATTTTTTATCACCCTCTCATTAAAGAATTCCTAGATGAACATCTTTACCTAATAGAGGAATAACCATTCTAGAAATTATACTTTGATGGATCTTACACACCCCATAGTTATAGAGCCAACATACTCTTGGTCACCCGTCAAGGTGACTACATTCCTAAGTCTTTTAAACTCTAGTTCCACTATACCAACAACATCTTAGAGTATGAAGCTCTTCTTGTCATGCTCAAAATGGTAGTTGAGTGGAACATCACAAAACTACAGCTCTTCAAAGATTCACAACTTATCATCAAGAAAGTCCTAGATGAATATTAGACTAAAGATGATAAGATGCATCCTTACAAAGAATTGGTATATTAGTTGAAGCAACACTTTACTTAGCTCCAATTCACACAAGTGCCAAGATTGCAAAACAAGGTAGTAGATTCCATGGCTACTATTGGTTCACTTTTGAAGATCCTTTGAGAGGCTACACAATATGAATTCTTAGTCAAGAAACTACATGATCCCACATACTAGAATATTGAATCAACATGGGTATGCATCTTGGTTGGTCCATAATCCCCATAGTACCACAAAATTCATGCTCACCTACTAAATGGTATCATATCTCCCCATCACACATGAACACAATGCCAAAACCTCATTCACAGAGCATTCCACTACACTATCATAGCTAACACCCTATATCATCATGGTTATCATGAAACTCTCTCTTGTTGTTTAGACAAAAACAAGGTTGTAATGGCTCTCAATGAGATACACACTAGATTTTGTGGTTCTCACACAAGTGGTATAGTCCTAGCTAATAAAATACTTAGAGCTAGATATTATTGGCATGCTCTAGAGTATGATGCCTACAACTTTGTCAAAAGGTTTCTACCCTATTAGAAACATGCAAATCTAATCCAATCACTAGCTCAAAATCTTTAACCTACTATACTACCATGGTCGTTTGCATGCTAGAGGTTTGACCTTGTCGGTATTATAGCACCTCTCTCTTTAAAAGGATAAAAGTGGATAATCACTATGAATAATTATTTAACTAAGTAGGTAGAACTAGTCTCACTTATCATCATTATAGAATTTCAAGTTTCCAAGTTTATCCTCTATCATATCATATGTCACTTTGGCATCCTGCCTACCATTTTCACTGACCATGGAGGTAACTTTGAAAACCTCAATATGGAAGATTTGTGTACCTCCCTTCACATCTATCACCATTTTTCTAGCCCCTAATTTACACAAGGTAATAGTTAGGCTAAGGAAACTAACAAAACCTTACTCAAAATCCTATAGAAAGTTGTTAATAATTTTGGCCATGATTGGCATTCACAAATCAACCCTTCCATAGGGACCTATCGTACTTTATTTCATACATGCATAGGAACAATCTCATTCTTCTTGCTCTATGGTGTTGAAAGAGTACTACCTATTGAGTTCAAACTCCCATCCTTATGCATGTCTTTCTAAGGGTAGATATCAGATGAGGATTATAGAGTAGCCAGACTCACCCACCTTGATCTACTTAATGAATAAAGGCAACATACGTGTGATCATCTCATGGTCTTTCAAAATTTCCTAAAGCATAACTTTAATAGGAAGGTTCATTTGTGCAAATTTAAATTAGGTGACATGATCCTCAAATAAAACATAAAGGTCCAAGAAAACCAAGAAAAGAAGGGCAAGTTTGAGCTCGCATGGCTTGGTCCATATGTTGATATAACATCTTTTAGCTCAGGGGCATACCAACTATAAACACTTGAGGGAGAAATATTGAATGATCCCACCAACATCATTCATCTAAATAAATTATATTCCTAAGATCCACAGTAAATCTTGCTAATCCTATGGAAAGAATAATAAATCTCCAATGGTGAAAACTTGGCAATTCAAGCACCTTGGATAGGTACCTTGGTGAAAACCTAGCAAATAGGCACCATGTATACTTAGCTAGTTCATTATCTATCCACAATGTACACCTCCCACACCATCTCATCACCCATCTTCTCATTTTCCAAAGGTGATCCAAATATTCCATCACCGCACTATCACAAGTCATGACATACTATACCTATACCTGATCTTGGAAATCTTATTAGTACAGTGTATTATACCATGATTGGCACATCTATCATCCCCATGTACCTTAATGCATGTATCATATCATTTTTATTTTATCTCTTGTACCATGTATGTGTATCATACCCTTGTAAAAAAAAATGTACTATATCTAATCACATCACACTACCTCATCATCCTAAGCTTTTCCCGCTATACACAAACCCACTCATAAATCACACCAAATGTCCAAAATGTCCAGAAAGTTTGTCTAGCACTACTTGTACATTATTGGTCCTTCTCTATCTAGTCTTTTTAAACACATCTCATGTTCCCCTTTTAGGTCATAAGTCACATTTCTCCTCAAACTAATTAATTTTTTTTTTAACCCTATAGCAAAATCCCATGTCATCAAATAGTTGTTTTGCAAAAGTTACAATTGTCAATTTTTTCATAGTCCCGAATACTATCAATAGGCTCATTTAGGATGCACCATCCTCATGTCTAAACCTTGACCCATCATTATCTAGTCCTACCAATCTCTTTCAAAAAAGGTTACTTTTTCATGGATTTATTCTTTCTCTTGATATTGGATTTCAATTTTTTGGTTCTTAAAATGTATCTTTTCCAAGAAATTTGGTTGTTCCCTTCTCAAAGTCACCATGTTCTTTTATATCATGGTGCACTACAAATGGAGAAATTAGAAAGAAAGGTTTTGATCACATCTTTTTTTTGTTCTTTTAGATAGTAGGATATGACCCTTGCATGTTCCAAACATTTTTCCTTTCGTAATCACATTATGCAATTGGGAAATATCATTTTCTTGTGGATCACCCAACATTGTTTCCACTCTAATTCTTATGGGATTTATGTGTGATACTAGGGCAATCCTTGCATACTTGTTTAAGTCAGTCCTATGTAATATTGTGGTAAAATCCTTGTTTCTCTTGGTAACCTTGGCATATACCAAACATTCCTATATCAAATTAAGTGCTCAAATTGCATGGTGGTACTTCTTTATGAATTACCCCACCTTGAAGCTTCAAGCGTAATTCCATCATTCCATCACCTTATTCCACAAAAAATAAAAGAAAAATCTCATTCATCTCCCTTCTACTATACCTATATTATCACAACCTACATGTTCTTACCATAAAAAATCTATCTTAGATGCCTCAAATGTGGACACACTTCTATGAGTCATTATATCCAAGATTGCTCAAGAATGAGGTCTTGAATGGTGGCTCATAGCTCTCTATTCATGGAGTGCAAGGGTTTGTAATGGAGGCCCTCAGTTTTGACCTATTTTATGTCCATGCAAGTACACCATGAAACAAGAGATTCAAGGATCAAAATATGAATGCAAACGAATATACAAATTAATCTAAATGATGACAATGCAAAGCAATGCAAGAAAGGAAATCTAATCTATGAAAGGAAATAACAATGCAATATTAATCTATTAAAACAAATATGACTTTAAGATAATATGTAAATGCAAGGATGAAACCTCATGATGGAAGCCATGGATGCAAGAGAGAATAAGACAAGAAGATAGGGGTTCTCCACAAAAAGCTTTAAAGCTCAAACTCCTCCAAAAATAGCTTTCTAAATCTACATGATAACAATAGCCAATGAGGAGAGGTTTCTCCCTTATAAAGAAAGTTGGACAATCAACATTAAGAGAGAAAAAGATTTAATCAAGGGTGGAGAAAGAATGATCTGTGTGAAATAAAAATCCACCAGTGAGAAAATAGGAAAATAACTAAAAGGAATCCCACTTAAAAATATGTGCATTTAAGTGAAGAGGAATTTTTAATTTTTAATTATTTTATTTCCTCTTTAAGTGGGGATTTATTCAATTAAAAGGGAGAAAGTTCTTTTAATTAAATAAGAAATATTTAATTAAATTAAAAGAGGTGTTTTTCTCTTAATTAATTAAATGTGGATGAATTATTTAATTAAAAGAGAGGTTTTCTTTTAGTTAAATGGGGACTTATTTTATTTAATTAAAAGGGAGCCTTTCTTTTAATTAAATAAAACTTAGGATAAAATGATCAACCTTAGAAATGAAATAATTTTATTTGATCAAAGAAATTGATTTAAATTGATTTAATAAAATATTACAAACTATTGATTTAGAAAATTGATAAATTGATAAATTGAATAATGAGGGCCCATATTTTAGGTGACCATTTTAAAGTGCATACATTTGCCCCTCTTTGAATAATGTGTGATCAACTCGAGAACACATGTAGTCAAAAAAAGAAATTGAAGTGTTAGGTCGATCCGAGATCACAAAACAACCCAGATGTGTGGTTGATTCAAGAACACATCAGGACAAAGAATACAAATGAATTTTGACTTGAAAAAGTAGAGGATAAATTTGATAAAACTGAATCAAGGATTGAAGTTTGATCGGTACTGCCCCCTCGTGATTGAGATCAAAAGGAGATAGAGGAGAAACAATAATTTGATAAAATTTGATCAAATCAAACAAAAGATAAAGTTCTTGATGTAAGATGAAAGATATAAGAATCACAAAACCAAGGTAGATCATCAAGCATGAAATATTATGCCCCAAAGGTGAATTAGAAGAAAAGATGTGGAGTGAAAGTGAATGGAAGGTAGAAATGTGGAAAATATGGAAAGAAACATAAAGAAGAAAAGAAAATTCTCCATAAGAAATAGAATGCTCCAAAATAAATCAACTGTTTAAGATAGAAAATTTTGATTGAGATCACAAAAGAAGATAAGGAAATGGAGATCAAAACATGACCACAATTGATTAAAAGTCCACAAGAAAAATGAAGGGAAAACCCTCTCAAACTCATAATGCAGCCTAAAAATGTAAACTAACATGAAACCTAACAATGCAAGATACATGAAAATGCAAAGGTGTACTTGCAAAAGAGCAACTGTAACATAGGATTTTGTGTTCATCATTCATTAGAGAATGTTAAAGAACTTATTTTCATCATTGCACCATTATTAATGAACATCAAAAAATCACACAATCATCACTAGTCACAAGTGCAACTATGAAGATATGAATGTGATTTATATCATATTGGAATATAGAAAGATTCTAACATAAGCATCAAAGACATAAAGGTCAAGATGACTCCAATGTTAGTTTACCCTATTTAATGTAGCAAATAAAACATATACCTCATGCCCCAAGTCCTCTAGCTATGCATCTCAAAGAGACTTATCAGATAAGGACACTCAACGAAAATCAATAGTAGTTAGCACACAAAGAAAAGATCATGACATAGCTCAAACATTAAGTGTTTATGTTTAAAAATTTAAGTGGGTTAACTGATATCGAGTTTTGAGGATAAGGATCAAATGCTTGCAAACAAGTAAGATTACATGACAAAATTGGGTAAGACCAAACCAATAACATGACATTTTCCAATTTTTAGAATTTTCAAAATATATCATTTTTTTGGATTTTTGAAATATATCATTTTTTTGTATTTTTAAAATATATGATTTTTTGTATTTTTTAGGACGAATAAATATGTACAAAGATGCCCCTAGATAGAATGGCCATCACTTCCAAGCAAGAGCACATCATTTAGTCCTAATGTCTAGCAAGGTAGAGGACATGATGGAGCTAAAAGCTGGTGGATATGATGGATAAGGAGTGTATGAAGCAAGTGAAAGTGATCTTCAAGGACTGACTCCACAAGAATATCCAAGCTAGGGAAAGATAACCATATAAAGTGTGTGTTGGACAAGAAAAGAAAGCCATGAAAGGAGATAACATGTGGGATAAGTAGTGGAAAGTAATAACTGAGATAGTATGAAAGCATGTAGTCCAACAAAAATAGGCATGTCAAGATGCCTAAGAACCATATTTCTCATTGTGTGATCAAGACCAGGGGTCAAATGGATAGGATAGTGGTAGGATAAAGCAATAAGAATAAAGGTAAATATGTAGGCTATGAGTGAATGAAAAAGCATAATAGGAAAGTTGACAAATAATATAGCAAAAGAATAGAATGAATGGAGGAAAATAGATATGAAGGCTAAACATGAAAGGAATGAAAACACGATCATCATAAGATAGATCACAAGATAGCCAAATGTTTTTGTATAGGTCAACATTGTGAAGATCAAAGAGAGAAGATAGAATGGATGAAAGATGCAAAAGAATTATGCATGATGCCTGATCATCAGGTTTTCATCACAATACTTATCCAAGGTGCTACAAGGGAGTGGTTTTCTCCATAGGACTAATTTATTTCTCTTTAGTTTTTCTACCAAGGTGTCTGATTACCAGGTTTTCACCAAGGTATTGTTTTATTTTTTATTTTTTATTTTCTTTACATTTTTTTTCAATTTTTTTTTGAATTTTTTAAGAAGAAGTCAAGCTTTTTTCAATTTAAATAGTGCTCCTATAGGAAAGATGAGTCATGATAAGCCAACACCATACATAAGTATACTCAAAGATGCTAATAGGGTGATGGAAAGGAGATGGTAGATAATGTATATGGAGGACAAGGTTTTATGGTTTGGAAAGATAGAAGGAATATGGATAGCAAGTAAGTGCAGGCTTAAAAATATTGCATAAGGTTAGGTGAGAAAGTAGGCAAGATCAACATCGATACCCTTTAATCATGTAGGAAATAGTTTGAGGTTTAGATGTATGAGGAAGTAAGAGAATTTTGGAAGGAGATGGAGTGGAAGTCTTTGGAAGCTTCTTAGGAATATTTTTGGAAGAATATGGAGTGGAAGCCTTTGGAAGCTTGAATGTCAACTTTGATTTATTCTTAATATTCAAGTCTTTCAAAAGAAATTTGGGAATCCATATAGCTTTAGCTTTTTCCTTTCTTTTGGATGCTTTAGAATGCATTTCTTCAATGATGGATTTAGGAACCCATATTTGCTTTGATTTATCTCTTTGGGTAGTAGACCTTTGTGGTCTCTTGAATACATGTTCTTTCTTTTCATTCACATGTTGATTAGATGGGACATAGTGAAATTCATTTTTCAATGGATTCTTATGTTTGTTTTTAAATTGATCATCCAAACTACTTCCATAGGACTTGGGATCTATGGATGAATAAGGATTATATGACTAGTTCATATGGATAAATGAATGAGAATTCATCAAGGATGAGTGTCTTTATTGATCTCAAGGTATGATAGGAGAGCTAGGAGATGAGATAGGAGTGAAAGTAGAATATGGAGGAACATAAGGTCCCAATATAGATGGAAGGTTTGAAGGCTTTATCTTTAATGGATAAGGACCAGGGATAGATTTAGGAGAGGCAAAGGGATAGTGAATAGGGATATTAGTATCTTTAGAGTGAGCAATGTGACCAAGGCCATCAATAGACTCATGAGTATCTTTAATAGGAGAAACACCTTTGATAGGAGTATTTGAAGCTTGAGTATAATTTTGAAGTGAATATGGAGAAGTAGAACAAGAAGGGATTCTTTGATCTTGACAAATTTCTTTGGATAAAATAGGCATATAAATTTTTTCACAATCTTTAGTAAGCTCAAGGGAAATAGTGGAAGTAGTGTCTTCGTCATACTTAGGAGGTCGATAAGACATAAGATATGGAGGGGTGACATCTTGATCTTTCTTGACATGGACCCACTTCTAGGGACAAGGGAGTATATGAGGTATGCATGATAGGATCTTGAAGGGGTAATGAAGGACTAGCTGAAGTGGGCATTGTAGACATAGTGTCACATGAAGGTTGAGCATGTTTAGTCTTAGAAGCATGAAAAGGGTTTTTAGCCAAGTTTAGATTAGCTTGAGTTTCTTTAAGAGGTAGGCCTTGATGATAACTATAGGGGACTGCATGATAAGCATTAGGACCTTTGTTTGATGGAATAATGTTTGACAACTTTGAAGCTTTGTGAAATGGAGGTATCAAGGAAACCATCACTAGATTTAGGTTCATCATCACGATCTTGCTCAAGAGAAGCATCTTTATCACATAGGTCTTCAGGAATTTCAACATCAATGATTTTGTCATCAATAAGATCTTGAATTATGCATTTAAATGTAGTACAATATTTATTTTTATGAACTTTGCATGTATGATAGCCACAATAATGATCATCTCTCCACCAATAAGGTTTTACCTTAGGTTCATAAGGTGTAGAAAATTTGTATGGTAAAGTAATGATCTTTTTTGCAACTAATGTCTCAAGCACCATGTCATTTGAAAATCACAAAGGAGTAAAGCCCATCATGAAATATTGACATATTCTTAAAGGAGTTATTACTGACTTTTTCTCTCAAGAGGTCTTTGGAACTATAAGATGAAGACAATTGATATCTTGGAGTTGAAGATGTAGACCTTGAAAAAGAGAAACTAACAGGTAAGTCTAGATATTTTTTAATGGTAAAGGACAACTCATAATCATCTAGACTTGGTTGAGGTTTGGTAGCATAGGGTTTGAAGCCCTTAGTGGTTTTGAAAGCATTTAAAAAGAAAGAATCCTTAAGGCTCAATTTGATGGACATGTCCCCTTTTTTTCAAAGTGGGGAAGGTTCTAAACATTCAAGCACATCAAACACACCAACAAGCTATTCAAGTTTCTATAAGGATGCACAAGCTCAACTAGGGGATGTCCTTGATATATGCAAGGTACATGATGCCAAAATCCATAAATGAAAGAGAATGTTGCCAAACAATTGGGAGGAAATGGTAACCCAATCTCCACCTTCACTTCCCAAAGGTATAAAGTTCTTTGGAGATTATCCAAGATTGAAAATATTGCTACTTCCAAGAGACCTATCTTTAGATTCAAGTCAACCTATTTATACTTTGCCAAAACATGGGAGTTGAGGTCATCCCCTAGAGTGATCACTTCTCTAGGCAAGCCCCCTAAAAAAAGAAAATTTGAGATCCATTATTTAGGTTCCCCTCTCAAACTCCTTAACAAGGATGCAAGAAGAAAACATCAATAAGAAAATCTTGGGGATTAAAAGACAAAAGGGGTTTCTTATTTTAAGCTCAAATCCAAATGTGAATGATTCATTTTAAGCCCTTTTTTTCAATGTTGGGAAGACACACCAAAAAAATTGACAAAAGAAAGAAAATTATTGCACAATGAAAAAGAACACAATGATCACTTTTTATAATTCAAATGAGAAGGTTTAGAATGTGTGCACCTTGATTTTACGCTTTCCAATTTTTTCCAATTTTTGCTCTTTAGACCTCCAAGTTACCTTCACAAACTTCAATCAAGTGCATGAAATCATGAAGAAATAGAAAAATTCACATGCAAATATATTGAACTATTTGATTCCATGAAAAATGACAACTCATATCATGCATTGAAATTTGTGCAAATAAAGCGCAATTTAATCATAACTTTTAACCTAGTCAACAAGATTGGACCTATATGCCATAAATTCAAACCCAAAACCCTAAATCTAGAAAAGAGATCCCTATAAAAAATCAAAGAGATTTCCAAAAATTTTAGAATTTTGAAAAGATCTTTTCATTTGTGCCCTAGAGAACCATTTTATCAAAAAAGACTAGTTTTTGCAAATTGAATTATTCAACCCTAATATGATCTTTAAAATCAAAATACAAAGAACCAAACCTATTTAGAATTCATAGAAATTTCCAAAAATGCAAATTCTTCTTTAAAATGTGGTAATTTGTGCCCTAGAATGATTTTTCCTAAAAAATCATGAAAAAATTATTAAAAATCAAAGATACCTTGGAAAAATCAAAAAAATTAGATTGAAGCTTTCCTGATGTGTTGCAAACTTGTAAAATACAATTCAAACCAAAACACCAACCTATTTGGGAGATATGATCAAATCAATAAGATCTAGGGTTTTTCATCTCCAAACAAATATGTACAATGGGGTTTGATCTAACAATGTTCAAAACCAGCAAGTAAAGGTGGGTTACCCCATGGTGGGCACCAAAAATGTATGCATAAAATTTGGGCACACTTCTATGAGTCATTATATCCATGATTTCTCAAAAATGAGGTCTCAAATGGTGGCTCATAGCTCTCTATTCATGTAGTGCAACGGTTTGTAATGGAGGCCCTTAGTTTTGACCTATTTTGTGTCCATGCAAGTACACCATTAAACAAGAGATTCAAGGATCAAAAGATGAATACAAATGAAGATTCAAACTAATTTAAATTATGACAATGCAAAGCAACACAAGAAAAAAAATAAAATCTATGAAAGGAAATAACAATGCAATATTAATCTATGAAAACAAATATGACTCTAAGATAATATGAAAATGCAAGGATGAAACCTCATGATGGAAGCCATGGATGCAAGAGAGAATAAGACAAGAAGATAGGAGTTCTCCACAAAAATCTTTAAAGCTCAAACTCCTCCAAAAATAGCTCTCTAAACCTAAAGCATAACAATAGCCTAAAGTGTGTGTATGTAAAATGAGGAGAGAGCTCTCCCTTATTGGACGATCAAGATTAAGAGACAAAAAGATTTAATTAAGGGTGGAGAAAGAATGATCTATGTGAAATAAAAATCCACCAATGAGAAAATAGGGAAAGAACTAAATGGAATCCTACTCAGAAATATGTGCATTTAAGTGTAGAAGAATTTTTAATTTTTATCTATTTTGTTTCCTCTTTAAGTTGGGATTTATTTAATTAAAATGGAGCAAGTTCTTTTAATTAAATAAAAAATATTTAATTAAATTAAAAGAGGGGTTTTTCTCTTAATTAATTAAATGTGGATGAATTATTTAATTAAAAGAGAGGTTTTCTTTTAATTAAATGGGAACTTACTTTATTTAATTAAAAGGAATATTTTCTTTTAATTAAATAAGACTTAGGATAAAATGACCAACCTTAGAAATGAAATAATTGAATGTGATCAAGGAAATTGATTTAATAAATTATTGCAAACTATTGATTTAGGAAATTGATAAATTGACAAATTGAATAATGAGGGCCCATAGTTTGGGTGATCATTTTAAGGTGCATACATATCCTACCTACCTCCACACTTTCTTTTCTTAAGAAGCATTTATACATCTCCTATTCTACCACCCATCTCCTATCTAATCTTAATGCCTATCCTCATTTCCCTTCTTTCTGATTCCTTGACACCATCATTGCTCCCTAAATATATCCTATCCCACAAAGAATTATGCTAAAGTTGTGCACATCCTCCCCCCCAAACCAAAGTCTATGGTCGATCAATGATATGTTATAGATCATACTCTTACATATGTTCCCCTATCATTCTACCTGCATTTCATATCATGTATACTCATCTCTCACCACATTACCATGATCTTGTTTTATTAGTCATCATTTGCATCATCATAACCCTTTAATTTTTATGCTACTTCTCATTTTAATTATCATTGTTTTAGATCCACCTTCATTATCATAATTTTAGATCCACTTTCATTATCATAGTTTTTGATCATTATCATAGTTTTAGGTCTAGTTTCATTATCATAGTTTTAGATCCATTTCTATTATCATAGTTTTAAAAACCATTTTTTATCATAGTTATAAATCTATTTCATTATCATAGCTTTATATACATTTTTCATTATATTTTTAGACCCATTTTTATCATCCTAGCTTTAGCTCCTTTATATATGTTTTGATCCATTTTTGCATTATCATAACCCTAGATGCATTTTTATTATCATAATCTTAGGTTCATTTCCACTATCACAAACCTTACATTTATTTTCATTATCATACACTTTTAGTTGTCCATTTTACATCGCCATAGTTTTAACATTCCTTTTCATCATCATACACTTCTAATTGTCCACTTTTCATCATCATAGTTTTACCGTTCATTTTCATTATCATGAGCTTTTAGTTCTCCATTTTTCATCATCATGGTTTTAAGGTTCATTTTCATTATCATGAATTTTTAGTTGTCCATTTTTTATTATCATAATTTCTTAGGTTCATTTACAGTTTTCCATTTACATCATCCTCATATTTTCACGTTCCTTCTAGTTCACATTTTTTACATCATACAACTTACCACACACATTATATCCTACATCATAGAGCATCACTATCATAGTCCATATCATAAAAACATCACATTCTACATCACAACATGTCATGCAACACCATGCATATCATAGTTCATCTCATAAAAATGTCACATTCTCAATTACAAAGCATCACGTAACACCATGTATATCATAGTACATCTTGTAAAAACATCACATCCTATATCTCAAAGTATCACATAACATCATGAATATCATAGTCCATCTCATAAAAACATCACATCCTACATCACAAAGAATAAAGTAACATCACACATATCATACATCTCATATAAAAAGCTGTTAGAAATAGGGATTACTAAGAGGGGGAGGTGAATCAGTAATCTACAAACTTTAGTCGCCAACTGGATATTATTTCTTACTTTAAACCATACATAACAAAGTAATAAAGTAATGCTGAATAATAATAGTAACCATGCACAAAGATAACTCATAACACTATATTGTGTTAATTAGGAAACCCTGGCCAAAGGAAAACCCCAATGGGGATGATACTCACTAATAATAAACTGATATATAAGTTCCTTGTTAGAGTATGGACCCTATTAGGAGTCAATGAGAAAATTTAGTATAAGGAGTCCCAATTAGGAGACTTTGAATCCATGTTAGGAGATTCCAACCCTATTAAGATTTGTGCCAACCTTGTTAAGAGTTGTAGTACAGTAGATACAAGATGAGCCCACTGCTCAAACATCCACTTCCAATTACAAGAAGAGATCACAACCCAAACAAGTAATTAGACTTCTACAATAGGTACTATCAATATCTTTAGTTAGTTTATAAGATAGAGTACACCTAATGTACAATATCTTTCCATCTTGTTGACACTTGTGAAGTTCCTTGATGCAAGTATCAAGACTTATCAAATATTTCTTAATATTTTGACAAATGGTACTAAACAAGTTAGCATCATGTGAAATTTGTGCCTTGGATTCTGCTACACTCAACAAATTTGTGAATTCTTCATCAAATTACTTTAGCACTTCATGTTCCCTCTATTCTGGATTTTCTTCTATGTGCTGCACTACTAGAGTAATATGTAATCTATCAATAACCTACATCAAGGTTTTCCAAAAGCTCTTCACTATCTCGTTCTTCAAAATGAGTTTTGATAGGGATGAGATCAAGTCATTTTGATCATGATCATCAGTTGCTAAGCTGGAAAGTGAAAGAAGAGTAGATGAACTAGAAGGTTTGGTGTCATCATCCCTTTGCTTCTTGGTTTCCTCTTTGATTCTTCTCTCTTCTTCTTCTTTCTTTTCTCTTTCCTATTCCAATCTTTTCTTCTCATCTTCTTCTATTTTCCTCATCTTTTCTTCTCACCCTCAAGAAATTTATACTTGGCCTCTTCTACTTTCCTCTTCTCTTCTTATAGTAATCTCTTTTATTCTTCAATTAGCCATAGCTTTTCTTCAATATATTTGGTAAATGGATTTGTATCATCAATGCTAATGGTAATGTTGGTATGATCTATCTTTATAGTGTCACCACTTACTAATACTTATAAGGTTCTAGGTGCATATGGAGATGTTGCCTTAGATTCTATCAACATCTGAGTTATATCTGTTGTAGTGTGACTTCTTAACTTGTCTTTCTCACCCACCATTAACAAAAATGGTCTCACTTTATTCCTCAACTAAGGTGCAACATTTCTCAATAATCTCTTAATCTCTTCTTTTTCATCAATCTTGCAAATAGTTCTTAGCATATACTTCCAAAGTTAAAATCTTCTTCTCTTCTTGGTGCCTTCTTCTCAATAAGTCTATCATAGAACTTCTTGTTCACTATGCCCTCAATAACCTTAAATTTTAGATTATAAGCTATAACATATCTCACATTAGAGATATCAATTTGATCTTTTGCAAAATTGTCATAAAAATCATAAAATTTGTTTATCTGAACAAAGTTTCCCTTAATAGCAATAATTGAGTTTATCTTTTCTATCTTTGGCTTCTAGGGTTGTGAAGCTTTCCTTGTTGATTAATTTGATGTTTTCACCTTCTCTTCTTTCTTGACTTCTTATTCCTCTTCTTCTTCATCACTAGACTCAATAATTGTCAACAATGTTTTTGTCTCTTGCCTAGTCTAGTGGCTTGTCACTTGACCCTTTTAGACTTTGTGATCTTAGCTTCCACTAATCTCTCATATTTTCTCATTGTTTCACTTGGTTGCACATCTGATACTACTATATATAGAATGCTATGTTCCAAATATGTCTCTACAATAAATACTAACAAAGGTTGCACATTTAGTATTCCTTGCTTCATGGTTTGCCTGACTACCTATGATTCACACACAGTCATACCAGACTTTGATAAAGCTTTATTCATAATAGTTTCTATTTTATTGTGATAATCCTTCTCCAAGGATGCTTGATGAGTTGACTAGGTAATGTCATCATATATTTCAAATCTACATTATGCTTTATCCTTTTCCAATTTTGACAACAAATCAATATATTGAACTGCAATATCATCACCCAATTCATAACCTAAGGCATCAAGAAATGTTTCCTAAGGTTCTACTACTTGTATATAAGTAAAATATATATCAACCATAACACAAATTTCTTTCTTATATCTATCTACAATTGTAGGTGCAACTCTGAACCTTTGTCTCATTTCATTCTAAAATGTCCTCATTATCAGGTTTCCACTATCCAATATCTTATCTGTTAGATGTCTTCGGCATACTTTTGTGATATTCTCCATTGAAATATATCGCTACTCATTATCTCTATATAAAAATGGAAATCTTTTTATCACATTAAAGAATATGTGATTAATTAGTGACTAAAATCTAAACACACTATTCTTAGTCTTCTTGATCTTTTCTAGGTTTTCAAGTAGTTGCATTCTTAGAATTTCACTGAGGTTTACTTGTTCCTTCTCAATAAATATCTTATATGCTACATAGATGAATCTATCTAAAAATTCATCAATCTTTGGACTTGTACATATAGAGTAGTCAATAATTCTACTCAGGAATCTTACATCATCTTTCTTAATGGTGCTAATCACAATGGCCTTTCTATTGTATAGCTCTAAACTTTCTTCTTAAATCATTTTCTCACCTATAAGTACAATGCCTTGTTTGCTAAGACCAATTACCTCATAAATAAGGTTGATAGAAATATCAATTACACTATCTTCCATCCATAGTTTCTCATCATGTATTCTTCTTAATATGGTTTGTATCCACTCATCTATATCTAATTCATAGTAGAAATGATATTTGAATAGGTCTAGTTCCTTCAAATGTTCAAATATGGGTTTCATAGTCATATCCTGATTGAAAACTAATTCCATATCCTTTTTCAAGTACTCACTCCCAATAGATTCAAACTTACTAGTATGATAACTTCCTACATCTTCTAGATATACTACATTGTTTAGAGTAATGGATAATTTTGAGTTAGGGTTTCCTTCTATAGGTTTCACAAAAAAAACTTTCAACTTAAGTTTGTCCTCATTCTCAAAATTGTGCACTACTGACATATCCATCCTTGTAACAAATATGAACTTTTACCAAATAAATTTGCAAAAAATGATAAAATACCTTTTTTCAAAAATAGTGTTTTCTTCAAAATTGTCTTAACAAGTTTCTTCCAAGTGCTCTTTGCTTCATATGTATTCACAATGAAGTAGAAATAAAGTCTATAGTCCATTTATTCTATCAACTTGAATTTACATTAATTGCATACATTGCAAACACAAAACAGTTGTCAATTCCATTCTATAATCAAATATCTACTCAATTTCATCTATCTAATCTCTAAATGCCACTCGAGGTATGCTATAGCCTTCTTCCACCATGAAAAAGCTCCTCAAGACTTGGCTTTACAAAATTCTCTGCAAAACATATTTTTTATCCTCTACTAAAAAATTAGCTTTCTCTCTAATACCAGTAACCCTTAATTCCTTCATAACTTGTTTAGATAAGCTTCAAATTACAAGAAAGCTTATATACCATCTAAACTTATCTTGATACACTTTTCCCAACTTTACAACCTCTAATTCAAACTTTGAATGACGTTCTCAAATTCTAGTGTTGTGAATAAGCTTAATTCAACTTAATTGAATCAAACATGATAACTAATTTTGATCTTCCTAATTCATCATCTAACTTATCCTTTGAGATGTCCAATACATTTACAAATCCCTCATTAAGTTCTCCCCAAAGTTCACTAACTACATTCCTTTGTTCCTCATTGTCTTTTTTAGTCCCATAGTTTCTCTCATGGTTCTTTCTGTCATTCCTAACATTTCTTCCATCATTCGTTCTATTTCCAAAGTTTCTTCTATATCCAAAGTTTTTATTTATTCTGCAATACTTTGTTTTATGTCTAAAGTTGTTACATTACTAACATACTAGTTTTCTACTTCTAGCATTCTATTGATCATCAAGTGCATGATAATTTTGAGCTATGTGTCCAAAGTTGTTACACTTATAACACATGATCTATCTTATATCTTCATAATATCTCCCTTCTCTTGATGTCCTTTCATTACATCTTCTTCTATCTATAGGGTTAATATTCCTAGACATTCTACTATTTCTTTTATCATCATCATACTTAGGTTTCCTACAATCAATTTCTTTATGACACATACCATAACAATTATGACAATAAAAATCCTTAACATGATTAATTAACTTATTTGTATAATCTCTTTTCATATGACTTATTTTATTACATGAAAAAACTTACCTCTAAATTCATACCTAGTTTCCTTAGGAGATTCAACTTGCTTTGGTTCATCCATTATTTCAACTTCCTTTTCTTGTTCAACTTCTTTGGGTTTATTAGAAGATTTATTGGATACAATCTTATCATTAGATTTACCTTTCTCTTTTAGATCTGATCTAATCTCAAGTTTCTCTGTAGACATATTAATTAGGTAACCAAGACTAGTCTTATTATAAGTAGGTCTCTGTATTGACATTGAATCATCAAGATTTTCTCTACTAGAAAAGAGCTTCTCAAGTTGCTACTTGCACTGAGTTAATTCATCTTTTACAATAGTATTCTACTTATGAAGTTCTTCATGATCTTCTTTCAATGTTTCAAATTTAGATGTCTTCTTTGCCAGACTTGCTCTCAGATTTGCATTCTTATTCTTCAAATTAGATTCAACTTTGCTAGGATCATTCCACAAAGTTAACTTTAGATTCATAACCTTCAATTCATGTCTAAAGATTTCGTACTATGTCTTTAACTTTGAATAATCATCATTGTTGGTTCAAGATTAGTAGATTCAAGCTTGGATTTGAGATGTTCAATCTTTTCCTTCAACTGTCCAATGTATACTTTGGAGTCTTCATATCTATTTTTTAGCTTACTCTTTCTTCAATAAGGAGATCAAATTTTTCAAGTGCCTCTTCAAGGTTCATAAACTATTCCATATCCATAGGGATTTTACTCAAGTTGTTAAGCCTCCTCAAAGTCATTGGGATCTGATACTAATTATTAGAAATAGGGATTGCTGAGAGGGGGGGAGTGAATCAATAATCTACAAACTTTAGTCACCAAATAGATATTATTTCTTACTTTAAAGCATACATAACAAAGAAATAAAATAATGTCAAATAGTAATAGTAACCATGCACAAAGATAAGTCATAACACCATAATTTGTTAACTAGGGAAACCCTAGCCAAGGGAAAACTCTGGCGGGGATGATACCCACTAGATAATATATTGATTTATAAGTTCCTTGTTAGAGGATGGACCCTGTTAGGAGTCAATAAGAAAATTTAGTATAAGGAGTCCCTATTAGGAGACTTTGAATCCCTGTTAGGAGATTCCAACCCTATTAGGAGTTGTGCCAACCCTGTTAGGAGTTGTAGTAGAGTAAATGCAAGATGAGCCCACTACCTAAACATGCACTTCCAATTACAAGAAGAACCCACTACCCAAAAATGTAATCAAACTTCTAAAATAGGTATTTTAACTTCTTTCTTGATTGATCTTTGATCTTCAACTCGATCTTGGATCCCAAAATATCTTTTACAAAACTTTTCATATATCACTTTCACAAAGGTTTGCATTCAATTACTCAACATGAAAATTGCAAGATAGGACATACAATCACAGTTCTCATCACAAGATGTCCTTGTCATAAATACCGTCCTTTACACAAATTTTTGTTAGGTTAGCTAAGACCACAATACACTTTCCAACATAGAGTAAACATCTAGGATGTCTTCCCTAATTGGGCAAGTAATTGTTTTGTAAACAAAATAAACCTTTCCTTTGATTTCATTGTCCTATTTTGCTAAAACATGAATATCTCTTTTTTGTATAGTTTGTACTAACTTCTGAGGTTATACATGTCATCATAAACATGTATATAATCTCCATCTAACTTTTCTAGTCAAAATCTAACATCAACAACAAGTTATAAACAAAACAATACACTGTTGTATACCAAATTCATACTTAGACAATTTTTAGAGTCCCAAAAGCTAAGTATCTTTAGTTCTAAGGTTTCCTATAATCATGTACATCATGTGTTACGATAAATGACAACAATTATATATCTCCACTAGCCAATTGTCAACAAAAGCATCACATCTTGTATTACAAAGGGTTAGTAATATCATCCAAACATCACATCCTACATAAAACATGTTAATCTATCAAATACATCTATCCACATACATCTCATAAAACATCCACATCAAAACATCACACAAAAAAATACTCAATACATCAACATCCCACCCCAAAGAATGCTCATATATGTCACACCTTCAAAAGAATAAATAATACATCACCCATCCCTGAAAGAATACCAAAGTCCATCATAGTCCAAATCTAGTGTCTATATAATACAAATCTCTATACAAATACATCAGGTCTGTTCCCACAAAAATACATCCAAAAAATAGTACATTGACAAAAAATACAACATATAACTAGTCCTCCTCATCCTCATACATCACCTCCTCACCATGAGACTCGTAAGAGTCCCTCTCTGCACCTAACACTACTGGTGGTGGTGGTGGTAGCCTCATCTTCCCTCCTCCAATAATTGAGCTCTCCACCTCATCTCTCCTCTTGCCTAACCCCCTATCTCACCTGTGGCTCTACCCAAACCTATGACTCTATCCTATATGCTATGACCCACCAGTCCTCTGAGAGCCCCAAGTACTCCATCTACACTCTCCCTTCCCTACATGCCTGTATGTGTGCTAGTTGTACTCAAATTTTTCAGTCATCTATAATGATCTACTTTATCTATTATCAGCACTACATGATATATCCCTCAGTAGAAACTTTCTCTCTCCCACAAATCCTCCACTTCCCCCTAATGGGACTCAAAACTGCATTCTTGTTTTGAGTACCATTCAAAAAAATTGAGTGATTTTGAGCCTTATAAGCACATTTAATGCATGTATACTCAACTATCATTTTGAGGCCTATAAGGTTTTTTATGTTTCTAACATGTTACATTTAGTATATCCATTCATCCCATGATGATAAATTTCCATTCCAAGTCATTCCATGAAGTTCTATTTTGAGTGGTGCTCAATTCTACTTTTTCTTGTGTCAAACATTGATGGGAAGCCTAGTTTGCAGTTGAATATATTGCACTTGGTTATGTTTCATGAATCTCCACTTTGGGAGTGTATATTATGCATACCAGTGAACCTATGTTTCAATTTTCAAGTCATTTTGATATGTTTTGAGTAGGTTTTGAATCCGTCAAAATTGGTTGTTTACTATTGACATGATGATGCATATTTCTCAAAATTTAGGGAAGCTCTATTTGACTAGTTGTAACTTTGACCTAGTTGACCCTACTGAGAAAATTCCTTTTGCATTGTATTCTAGATGTTAGACACTTACTATTTTCTATATTTGAGCTTATGAATAATTTTTTTGATCGGTTCTCAAATGCAAATTTGAATGTAATTTGTGAAGTTTTGCCAGTGTCGAAGACTACAAATTGGTCAGTACCCTTGTTTGAGATTTCATAACTATGAATCTGTCATAGATGAGACCAAATGGATTATACCACTATGGTTTAATCTTAAAATTCTTGAAGTGTACCAAATTTAAAGTCTTAATGAATTCATCTACACACTTTTCCAGGTCCATTCTATTTGTGAAAACTACAATCTTGCTAATGTTTCCAGTCCTACAAATCTAAGTACCCCACTTTGCATGCTTTCCAAGTGCACCCTATTATTCATAATGAACCCAAATCACATAATTATACCATCCTCATGGTAGTGAACTAATGCCCTATTTTTCAAGTCTTCAAGTATCCATATGACCTATTTTCGTTGCCAAAACCAAATGCAATTTTTTTTTTGACATGTTTCTTTGCAGGAAATTTCGACTGAACAACTTTGATGATCAATATATTTTGACCCAAATGTCATCATGACACAAAATTTGATGGGCTAAAAGAATATGGAGTAAATACTCAACATGCTTGATTTTCATGGCTCAATTAGATGTTTCTGTCAATTTTTAAGGCCAGTTAGAGGACCCCTTGGCACGAAAAATTATAGTTTGTGAAAATAGGGTAAATGAGTTTTAAATGATGATTCAATGCTTGAAATTGAATCCAATCAATACTAGGTGTTCAGTGGATTAGTTCAAGGGGTCATGTATTTTAGTTTGAAATATTTTTTAGCCAAACCCACTTTAGGGCCCAACTAACTTTACCCAATTGATAAGGCGGGATGAATTTAGAGATGTGTTCTGATGACCTTTGTCATTATAAGGATTCAATATCAAACACATCCTTACTCAAGGTTACGGGGGTAAGGTTCTTTGGTGTAAATTTTTTTGGCTAAGACTACCTCATACTTGACATGGCCTATCATGATGCTTTCATAGGACAGATAGTGATATTTAGAAACAGTGCCTAATGTTCATACCATAAAGTATGGTGTTGATATTTCACTTGAGTTTTGAATCTATAGTTACAATTATCAATTCCATTAAAGTTTTTAATCTCTCTTGTGGTTCAAATTTTTTATTTTGACCATTTGGAGTATGGCTTAGATTTAGCAGTGTTTTTGACATTAGGATCTGCAGGGGAATATTTCTTGGTCTACTCATGCTCACATTAGCGTCCATTATGGATGTTCTAACTATCTTATGTAATATGAACAATGTGTATTATATGTAAAGGAGTCCATTTGAGAATTTTTACTACTTTATATAGGAGAAATTATCCCTTTTACCACTTTTCAAGGCACCGGCTCACCATGATTTTATCCAAGCTACAACCAATTACAATTCTCATCTACTAGAATGCAAGGAACTACCTATATATTTTATCTAGGGGAAGAATTCCAAGTCTCCAAGTATACCAATGGATTTTGAATCCACACATGAAATGCTTGAGGGAAAACATGTTTCCATGAAGATCGATAGCACTCAAAATTGCATTCCCATTTTGAGTGTCTATTTCAATTTTTGAATCACTTTGAGCCCCTTATGAAAGCTTTTCGTGCATATGTAACCGGTTGTCATTTCAAGGCTTAGGTGGTGTTTCAATTGTTCAACACCTTTCATTTGACATATGCATATTTTCCGTATTGATAAACTAACATTCTAAACTATTCTGAGAAGTTTTATTTTGAGTTGTCTTCTAGTTCTTCATTTTTGCCCAAGTGTCAAACAACAATAGGAAGCCTAGTTTTCCTTTGAATATTTTTAACCTAGAAATGTTTTATGAGCCACCACTTTGGTAATATTTAATATACATATCCAAGAACTTATGTTCCAAGTTTCAAGTCATTTCAAATCCATTTGATTAGGTTTCAAACCCCTCAAAATTGGTAGTTTACTATTTTCATGGATTTGCAAATTGTGCAAAATTCTGGAAGACCTTGTTTGACCTATCATAACTTTTGACTAGTTGACCCAAATAAGAAAATTCCTTTTACATCATATTCTAGAGGTCAAAGAATTTCTATGTTCCTAATTTGAGTTTAACATGAATCCGTTTGATTAGTTTTCAAATGTGATTTTATTCACAATTTATAAAGTTTCACTAGTGTCTTGAAATGCAGATTGATCAGTACCCCTATTCGTGATGTCATAATTTAAAATATATGATAGGTGAGATCAGATGAATTGTACCACTACATTGAATTCCAAAAATACTCCAAGTGTGCCAATTTTCAAATCTTGACAAATCTGTCTGCACACTTTCCTAGATCAATTCCATTTGAAAAAATGCCTTTCTGTCAGTATTTCTAGTCTAAAAATTTTGAGTAGCTCACTTTGACCATTTGTCAAATGCATCGCGTTATTCTTCATGAGACAAAATTGTAGATTCATATCCTCCTCGTGATAGTGAACAAACACCCCACTTTTCCTTTTCCCAAGTGTCAGTTTGCCCAGTTACCAAAGCCAATTCCAAACATGTTTTATTGTTTTTTGACATGTTTTCTTGTAGGAAATTCTAAGAGGGCAACTTCAATAGTCAATATCTTTTGACTGAGAATTCATCATGAGACAAGATTCAATAGGGTAGGAGTATGCAAAACAAAGAATCAATGTGCCATTTTTAGAGCCCGATCAGGTGTTTTGGTCAGTTTTTAAGGCCAGTCAAAGGACCTTGTGACACAATATTGACAAGTTGTAAAAAGAGGTGAATTAGAGTTTCAAATGTTGATTCAGGGGTCAAATTCGACTTGGATTTGTATCAGATGACTAATGGATCTACTTGATAGTTTAGTTGTTTGAAAATGATTTTTTTTTTAGCCAGACCCACTTTAGGGCCCGACTAACTCTATCAAACTATAAAGATGGTCGTAGGAGATTCATAGCTTGATTGAGGATGATTTAATCTTATTAGTAATAGAAAAAGCACTTGAGTGTTCAAATTCACTGAAAATTTGGCTCATATTTGATACAACTTATGGAGGATTCTCAACTCATGTCGTAAAGCAATTTTAAATCAAATCCTTGCAGGAAGTTCAAAGCTATTGACAACTAAATATGAAGACAATTTATGAATAAAATGTGAAGGGAAATTTACTATAAAAAAAAATTTAGTGGACTAGTGTGCCTGAGAATAGAAACAAAAGAAACTCATTACTCCATACTACTGAGAACTTTGAAAGTAGACTTTCACCTGACAATGCTTGTAACAAAGTTACAATGGTTTCTTTATGGAATTCAGATTTGATCCCTCATCAGCCAAGGATAGAACAACTATATCCAATAGGCCTCTTTTCACCTTTGCTCATTTTTCTCATTTATTTTATGCACTACCAAAATTGTATTTCCATATACCTATAAATGTTATAAGAAAAATCACAAACCATGGAATTGGGTTTATCCTAAAAAACACATGGGGGAGTAAAAATTAGTACTCCAAAGAGATCAATCCTTTGTGAAGGCTTAGATGGAAGTGAGAGCAGCTCAAGGACTATAACGGTAGGGGTGACCTTGAAGGAAGAGGTTTTATTCAATATTCTAAGAATGGACATTTGGGCAATGAGTTGAAAGATGAAATAAGGGATGCAAGAGAGAAAGACGAATAAGAGGAGGAGGAAGAAGAGGCATTTGCGAAAGTTAACAAGATAATTTGGACCACGGCCATGGGGGAAACCATGCAGTATTATATTGAGTGGAAGCATGAACAGAGATGATTCTTAGCAGCATGTTTATGAATTATAGTTAGACTTTAGAGAAGATCACCCCCGCTTTAGCCAATGAATGTTCACTTGGGGCAACTTTCTCTCATTTTTTATGAAATCAAGCGTGTTCTCTTCATCTAATCCTGATTGATATGGGATCTCTTCTAGCACAGGAAGATCTTATTCCCATAACTAAGAACCATCCTTTTCATTTCCTTGTAAAAGTTTGAAATATGTTCTTGAAACAACAAACAATGGTAGCCTGATCGCTAAAGAATGTCTGATTTATTTAAGAAAAGAGTCTACCCATGCATAATGGTGAAAAATAGGGGAGATCTACACAACAACAAGGAGATGGTAGTAGGAAAGTATGAAAGGAAGCTGCTACCTCAATACAGAGCACCCCACATAGGAAGACCAAGCCGTAGGCAGAGAGGAAGTCATCCACAAAAAAGGAGCCACAACTTGCAAATGAATAGTCCACACATGGAAAAAGCCACATTACAGAAACAACCAACACTTTGGGGCATCCATGTCCAAAGGAGATCTCCACACCTGCACCCCACATGAAGGGGACACCACAACAGAACATCAACATTTTTTCTTTGCAAGGAATCTACTTTTGAAGGAAAGGGAACCATTTAACACAAGAGTTAGGGGAATGTCCATGATCAACATAGGACACCTATGTGCAAAGGGAAAAGTGGCCAGTGTTTAAAAAGGAAAATCCATATTAGGGGAGTAAAATGGATCGTAGGGAGTAGAAAAAGCTTGCAGCAAAGGAGACAAGGAGCCTCACATCCAAGTTGAGGAAAGCACGCAACATGGAGAAGTCCAAAGAAATAGGAAGGTAGAGAAGGAGCAGCTAAAACATGAGAGCTTCTAGTGTTAAAAAGAAGAGGCTAAGGAAAGGGATAACTCACCCAAGGTAGAAAATAGAGGAAGGTGGCACTAGCACAAAAAGGCTCCAAGTCGACACAATGAGAAAGTGGACGTAGAGTTGAGGAAGCCATTTGTAAATTTTGAAGGAGCTGGAAAGAACGAAGTCGCAAGCATAAAAGGAAGTTTGAAGAAGCTGCAACTAGTAAAAAACTAAGAGGAATCCATTGAGAATGATTATCCCACATTCAACAAGGGAGATTTATATAATCTTTAAATAGTATCCCACACATAATGCATAATGTCTAATAAGACAAGCCTTTTCAAAGGCAAGACTCATAGTGGTGTGCTAGGCCCTTGGTCAGCATGTAACGCAAGTAAATTTTGATTGAACCTCATAGGAAATGACACATGGCACATTTCAAAGACCAAGTGTATGAGCGAAGGATTAAATATTGAGGCTTTACAATGCTACGATGGGCTTCTTCCTATATGATTAGATGAATTTTTTTAAAGGGTTGCAGTGTTATGACCAACGTTATGAAATTGACCCAGCATAAGAGCGTGGAGATAAAGAAAAAAGGGTTAGACTACTTCACCATGAGATTTATAGGATTAATATATTGAGAGTATATTAATGTGTTGGCATATGATCAAAAAGAAAAATTTGGAGGCTCATGGTGCTATGGTGGTAAAAATTGAGTATTAAAGGGAAATTTAAATGTTTCAAATAAAAAGTGTGTAGGGCCCGTCTAATTATATGGAAAATAGAAAATGGACAAGTGGCAAGGAGTAAAAGGAAAATGAATATAAAAGATAAAAAGACCTTCAATGCATGATGTTTCAAATGAAAAAATTTAAATTGTTTTCAATATTTTTATATAGTTTTAACTATATAAACTTTTAAATTTTTCAGCTCTATTAATGGCTTGGGAGCCATATTTTTAAATCAATCATAGCAGGGCAATTTTTATCTAAAATATATAGTGTAGCATACTATTGGAACTAAGAAGAGATAAATTTTCCAAATTTGTGGTCTAATTTTTTACAGATCTTCATCAGTTCACTCTATAAGCAGATTTGTGTTTTCCAGGGCATTCTCTGCAGAATAGGCAGAATTCATCATGGAGCACCAAAAGGGGGCAAACATTGAAGTTTTTTGAAGCATAAAATGAATTCTTTAAAAAAATTATGTCTTTAGAGGTCATTGAAATTGATTTTTTTTGTAGCCTTGAAATCAAATTAGGCATAAAAAATAGTTATGATTTCTATCAAATATCTCAAATATTTCTTGCTTTTGGAGGCCAAAATGATTAAAGATTTGATATGCAATTGCAGAGAGAGATTAGATCATGTAGTACAAGGTAGGAGAATCCCCAAAGGATATTTCCTAGCCCCCAGCTATACAACCATGCAGTGGAAACACAACAACAAGAAACAACAATTCAAGATCTGATACCAAATCACAATAATATATTCATAAAATATAACTGATTACATGCAATGTGTCAGGTTGTAAGGCCTTCCTAGTTATGGCCAAATACAAAGAGAGTAATAGTTTTGCAAGATCCCTCAAGATCCAATCCCAAACCCTAACTAGTCCAAATCCACACTCTGGTAGAAACCCTCAAGGAAGATCTCAACTTGTGCTCACAAGCCCAAAAAGAAATCTCCTTGTTTTTCAAGCTGTAGCTACTAGCTCTTCTCCAAATTCTCTCTTCCAAGCTCCTCCACTTCTCCCTAATGGTGAATAATGACTAAAGACTTTTCCCCCCCCCAACCCCTAATTATACCAATCTAAGCCACAAGTCAGCCCAGAACACAAATTAAATACAAATACATAGATTAAATGCCACAAGTCGGCCAACAACAACAATTAAATTCGCAAAATCAATGTCTTAGAAAAATCATGATATCTCTTAGCTCTGAATGAATTAGAATGTGTACTTCAAACCATAGGTAGAAATCTAGGCCCTCTTCAATCCTTAAAATTTTCATCCTCTAACTCATTGTGTAAAATTAGCTATATGGCATGAAATAGACACCAAATTCCCAAACCATGCTGAGCAACCAAAGACCATGCCGAGCTCCAAGACCATGCCGAGTTCCAAAGACCATGTTGAGCTCCAAAGACCATGCCAAGCTCCAAGACCATGCCAAGCTCAAAAGACCATGTTGAGCTCCCAGACCATGCTGAGCTCCATAGACCATGCCAAGCTCCTGAACCATGTCAAGCTCCAAGACCATGCCGAGCTCCAATCCAAACACCCTCCAAAGAAACTACTAAGCCTCTACCCATGAACTCCAAAGTATTCAATGAAAAAACTAAAGATGCTCCTGCATTAGATTCCCCAAGTAAATAGAAAAGTGTGTCCCACACTTTGATGCCCAAAGAAAGATCAACAACCATCTTCATCTTCACCAAAGGCTTCCACTCCAACAAGGATAAGAAAACCAATATGCACATCATCCACATCTGCATCACTCTATTAAACACTAGAATCTCAACCATCCAATTCATATGCTCACTCCCAGGAATAAACTAAACATAATGCTTCATCAAAAAATCCTCATCCACATCAGTGATTAGTGAATCCACACTAGCAACAACAAACTCCACATCAATAGCAATATGTAGATCTCCATCAACACATGCCAAACTCTCAACACCAACGATCTCATTACTCACAACGAGATGCTCTGCAACATACAAGTCACCACCAACAGAAACTAGATCATCCATGACCAAGTGCTCCACAATCTCCATGTCAGACTCAACCAACTGATCATGAAAACCAACCTCTATCCCAGCATCAACAAGGTTTCGAATATCATCAGCAACAACCTCCATCTTCTTTGTAAGTTCTATATTAGACTCCAATCTCTTATCAACAAAAATAACCTCTTCCACCTCAACCTTGGTATGCCATCTTCTCTCACAAACAAGTATCTTAACTGGCCAGACAACTCTCTTTTAGATCAGTAGACTCCAACTTTACAAACATCTATAGAATGCCTTCCTCATCCTATCCTTACCTTGATCATGTGAACTAGTTTCAAACTAAGCAACCACCTTCTTAGTTCAATTAGCCAAACTATCTTCAACTTGAGTAGTCATCTCAGAAAATCTCCTCTCCACTATATCATGGAGTTTTGCAATCCTCTCAGGGCCATCTCCCAAGATCTTTGTAAACCCTCTACAAAAAATCCTTCTTATGCTCGTTGTGATAAACCCAAATTGTTTTTCAAGTTAGATCGCAACCTACCACCTTGCATGAACAATTAGGAAACTCATCACAAGTCCAAGACCATGGATCTACAATCCAAAAACTCTCTACGATCATGCCTCAACAAGATCAGTCATCCATTGACCCATCTACAAGCCCTCTAAAATTGCAAGTTAGAACCATGATCTGCCACCTCACAACCAAGAGATCTAGGACTCTAGGAAGAAAATCCACCATCAGATCAAAGACCAGCTCAGATCTACTTCTCTGACCAAGTCTTGGTGTAAACTGCCTTAACTCAGTGATCTGTCTACACACTCAAGAACAACCTTCACTCTGATACCACTTGATGCAATGCAAGGTAGGATAATCCCCAAAGGAGATGTCTTAGCCCCTAGATATACAACCATACAATGGAAACACAACCACAGGAAGCAACAATGCATGATCTGATACCAAATCACAATAATATATTCATAAAATATAACTAATTACATGCAATGTGTTAGGTTGTAAGGCCTTCCTGGTCATGGCCAAATACAAAGCAACTAATAGTTATACAAGATCCCTCAAGATCCAATCCCAAACCCTAACTAGTCTAAATCCATACTCTAGTAGAAACTCTCAAGGAAGATCTCAACTTGTGCTCGCAAGCCCACAAAGCAATCTCCTTGTTTTCAAAGCTGCAACTACTAGCTCTTCTCCAAATTCACTCTTCCAAGCTCCTCCACTTCTTCCCAATGGTGAATAATAACTAAAGACTTCCCCCCCAACCCCTACTTATACCAATCTAAGCCACAAGTCAGCCAAGAACACAAATTAAATAAAAATACATAGATTAAATGCCACAAGTCAGCCAACAACAACAATTAAATTCCCAAAATTGATGTTTTAGAAAAATTGTGATATCTCCTAGCTTTGAATGAATTAGAACTTGTGCTTCAAAATTTAGGTAGAAATCTAGCCCTCTTCAATCCATTAAATTTTCATTCTCTAACTCATTGTGGAAAATTAGTTATACAGCATGAAACAGACACCAAATTCCCAAACCATGTCGAGCAACCAAAGACTATGCTGAGCTCCAGGACCATGTCAAGCTCCAAAGACCATACCAAGATCCAACACCATGCCAAACTCCAAAGACCATGCTGATTTCCTAGACCATGCCAAGCTCCATAGACCATGTTGAGCTCCCAAACCATGTCGAGCTCCATAGACCATGCCACACTCCAAGACCATGCCAAGCTCCAATCCAAGCACCCTTCAAAGTAACTATTGAGCCTCCACCCATGAACTTCAAAGTAGTCATTGAGAAAATTGAATATGCTCCTACATCATTAGAGAGATTCTTTTCACTGTTAGGAGATGGAATTTCAAGTGGACACATGTCAGTTACTAAGCAGATCCAAGAATTCATTTTTCTTATATCTTTCTTTTTCTTTCTCATTGTTGTGGTTGGCAATTTTTTCTATGATACTAGAAGGGTTCCAATTTTCACTATGAAACCAAGGTTCTTGTTGGTTTTGCTTTCTATCTATTGAGTTGAGCTCTAGCAATGAAGGCCACACACCCTCTCTTGTGTAGATTTTCATTTCATGTAATGTTTCTCTAAGATAATGGTAATTGATGCTAGATCATGTGAAGTATCTTGAGTTACATTTAGTTTTACTAGTTGATATGTTCAATCTTTCCAAGGATGAATATAAGAGGGGATTTGCGATGAATTATCTAGGTTTTCTTATTCTATCTCCTAATTCTTCATATTCTGTTGACTTTGAGATTAAATGAGTAACATTCATTTGATTTAAGGCATCTTGGATGAGTTATATATCAGATCTGTTGTTTCTTTTTACTGAAGGATTCAGGTAAATGCTTCAATGTTCTGATAGGTTTTCTAGGTGTATGGAGGGGATATTTCATAAGAATGGGGTTTGAGGATTTTTGGTTGACAAACTTAAGTGTAAGGTAATCAAGTTAGGTCATCTTGTTGGTAATGACTCTATGTTGCAATGGATAAGGCACTGATCACTAAATCAGATGCAAGTTGGGGTGAAATTTATTTGCACAAATCTTTTTAATCAAAATCAATTTAGTTTTTCATGTTTTGTAGTGGGTTGAAAGGAATTAACCCTTACTTAGTTTATGAGTTCATAGGTTATGATTTGTAGCTATTTTGTTCCTATGTTATTGCATAAGCATCTGAAAATAAAAGGGTTTCATCTATTTTTATTAGGATTAGATTTATGTTTAATTACACTAGTACCATATGTCAGAACCTCAAGGTTAACCCACCTAGGTCTTGCAGAGCCTAAAGTGAAGAAGGAGTTATGCCTTATAGTTGGCACAAGAGTGTAGTTGAGTGTATCCATCTTAAGAATTTGCTAACCTTAGATGCATTGGTCTGATTTCTTGGTTATTTTCAAAACTGATAAATTAAGAGCCAACAAAATGGTGACTCTAATAGGGACTTGTATTGAATCTGAATGGTAGACAAACCTTGAGAATTTAAAAGAAGAGATTCAATACAATAGAACAAGTACATAAAAGGTTGTAGTAGTAAATTGTCTAATGTGTTTTCTAGTCTTCTTACTCAAAATATCATGCACCCAAGTTAAGTTTTATTCATGGACAGTAGTATGTTGTAAGATTGGATGTGAATTGTGGTTTATCACTACTATGAGTCTATCTTTAGTCAGTTCAATTTTTGCATTTGTTGTTGAGAAAAGTTCAGAGTCAAGAATTGAATTATGAAGTGTATTTTCTTTTCAAGGTGTTAGTGATCTACAAGTTTTTCCATATTGAAAGTTTGGTTCAGAATTTACACGTGGTAAATTATTTTTAAATCTTTTCTCACTAGTGTGAGTGGTGACTCTATTATAAATCTCTATGCTGGTGCATGATTTATTGTAATATCAGAGGCTTTCAGTATTTATGGGTAGATCTAGTTTGTTTGAAAAGAGGAAGTATAAGTTTTTGTTTAATGGTTTATGTGGTTGCTTGTATCTACTGAAGTAGTTGACTTCAAAAGGTGAGTTAGTGTTGTGATTTCATTTTCCTCTTCAAGGAGGTGGCAGCTCTATAAGGATTTTATCTATAGTGTCAAGGATTTCATGTTTACACAGTGCCAATCAGTAGATTAGAGGTTTAATGCAGCAACACATAAAGGTATTTACAATTTTCATGCATTTTTCCTTCATGAAATTTGAATGAACAAAATGGTTGCCTCCATCTAGTGTTTTCAGCACTAAGAAAACAGAGGTAGATGTTTAATAATTTTTAAGATGGATTTAGAGTCTAGGTCTAAAAATGATGTATAAACTCTTGAAAGTGTCTATGCAAATATCGTTAAGCTAAAAAGAGAAATTCATAATAAGACTGTCATTGGCATAAGAAATACAATTGGTAATATTAAGGGTCTTAGTGGATTTCAAATTTACATGAAGTTTAAATCAATAGTTATGAATCTTGGTGTGTCTTTCAGACTGAGGAGTCTTCATGGCCAATGGTGCTCATAGAAGTTTTTATGCCGCATTCAATTGATTGGTCAATAAAGTCAAGTTTAGAAAAGATTACTAAAATCCAAGATTTTATTATGGAGATTGAAAGTTCTTTGAATGCTAATGAATCTAATGATAGTGAATGCAATTAATTCATTAAAAATTGTATTGAAGATGAAGAGTCTTAGTTTTATCAATTAGAGGACAGTAATCAGCAATTTGATGACATGCATAATGTGGATTCATCTTGTTATGGTGATGATTGTAAAGAAGAGGAAAAATGTAACAGCAGTAAGAATCTTTCTCCTAGTGATGAATGTGAATATGCTAAGATACCAGTTGTTGAGGTATTTTCTAAAGAGGAAGATGTATGTGATAATCAAAATTCTAATTTTCCAGAATATACTACCAATGAGTCTACTATTGTAAATGTGTTAAGCTATCCAAATAACAATCATAGCCAAAGAAAAGAAACTAGAAATGAAGTCTTGTTAAGTGTTGATGAGATTTCAAATTTGTTGGCTCATGATTTTGAAAGGTATGCAAATCTATCCAAGGATTTTTGTTCTTTGCCACATTTTTCCTTTTCATATGGTGAAATCATTTTCCCTAAATTTGACGTTGAAGAAGATATAGTCTCAAAATATGCTATGTCAAGTTTTAGAGGTGTATGTGATGGTAGTTTGTACATCAATACACATGATGACTTCGATATTGGGAAGAAATATATAGAGATAAGGTTTGTTGCTGGTTCATTTTCTTCTTGTTTTCATGAGGCTGAGATACATTTTGATTGCTCATATGATGAGGAAAGTAATAGTAATGAAATGGTTTACTCTAATGAGTTATTTGAAGAAAACGTTGATATGGATCAGCATATTATGAACATGCAATTTCATGATGATTCTTGTGATTTGGTATCTAATTAGTTGTTTGAGTGTGAAGAGTTTGTAGAAAATGTTCATTCTAATTTATGGGCTACTAATGTTGTGAATGAGGAGAAATCAGATTTTACATACTCTTCACATTCAGAGGCACAAGGTGAGTTACAATTTGATTCATGTAACTTGTTGGATGGAGTAGAGTACCAATCTTTTGTGTTTTTGGTTGAAGGTATCCATGATTTAGTTAGTGATGATCAGTTTCAATTTGATGTTAGTTGTTATGATAATGCTGATTCATATTTTCATAGTGAGAAAGATGAAGAAAGTAATTCAAGTTTTTATATGCACTATGAGAATGATTTTGTTTCACCTAATCTGTTGATGAGAAGATCTAATGTATCTGGTGAAACTGATGTAAATGAAAGTTTCAGTTTACCTCAAGAAGATGATAATGAGAATCAGGTGTATGATAGATGTAATGAGTTTTGAAACTTTCTAGTGGCTCGGGGCCATTGTTTGTACATAGTAGGAGTAGTTGTTTCTTGTTTTCAATAAAGTTGTTCAAGAGAAGTCAGGTGTGTGGTCTACTTCATCCAGATATCTAAATCCTTTCCATGCCTACAAGGGGCATGAATCCCCAAACAAAGCCACTGATGGAACTCAAAATTGCATTCCCATTTTGAGTTTTTATTTCAAATTTCAAATCACTTTGAGCCCCCTATGAATGTTTTTCGTGCATATGTAACTGGTTGTCATTTCAAGGCTTGGGTGGTGTTTAAGTTGTTTAACACCTTTCATTTGACATATGCATATGTTTCATATTGATAAACTAACATTCCAAACTATTCTACGAAGTTTCATTTTGAGTTGTCTTCAAGTTCTGCATTTTTGCCCATGTCAAACAGTGACAAAAAGCCCAATTTGCCTTTGAATATTTTTAACCCAGAAATGTTTTATGACCTACCACTTTGGGGATATTTAATGTGCATACCCAAAAACTTATGTTCCAAGTTTCAAGTCATTTTGAATCCATTTTATCAGGTTTCAAACCCCTAAAAATTGGTAGTTTATTGTTTTCATGCATTTGCAAATTGTGCAAAATTCTGGAAGGTCTTATTTAACCTATCATAACTTTTGACCAGTTGACACAAATAAGAAAATTCCTTTTGCATCATATTCTAGGGGTCAAAGAATTTCCATGTTCCTAATTTTAGTTTATGATGAATCTGTTTGATCAGTTTTTAAATGCAATTCTATTCACAATTTATAAAGTTTCACTAGTGTCTTGAAATGCAGATAGACCAGTACCCCTGTTCAAGATGTCATAGTTTTAAAATTCTGATAGGTGAATCAAATGGATTATACCACTACATTTCATTTTGAAAATAGTCCAAGTGTGCCAATTTTAAAATCTTGAAAAATCCATCTGCACACTTTCCCGGGTCAATTCCATTTGCAAAAAATGCTTTTCTGTTAGTATTTGCAGTCTGCAAATTTTGAGTAGCTCACTTTGACCATTCACCAAATGCATCCCATTATTCATCATGAGCCCAAATCATAGATTCATACCCTCCTCATGATATTCAAAAAATGCCCCAATTTTCCTTTTCCAAAGTGTTAGTTTTCCCAATTTTCAAAGTCAATTCTGAACGTGTTTTCTTATTTTTTGACATGTTTTCTTTAAGGCAATTCAGAGAGGGAAACTTCAATAGTCAATATCTTTTGGCTGAGAATTTTTCATGAGATGAGATTTTACAAGGTAGGAGTATGCAAAAAAAAGAATCAATGTGCCATTTTTTAGAGGCTGATCAGGTGTTCTGGTCAATTTTTAAGGCTAGTCAAAGGACCTCCTAGCACGAAATCGACAAGTTGCAAAAAGAGGTGAATTAGAGTTTCAAATGTTGATTCAGGGCTCAAATTTGATTTTGATTTGTATAAGATGACTAATTGTTCTACTTGATAGTTCAATTGTTTTAAAACAAAAAAAAATTAGCTAGACGCACTTTGGGGCATGGCTAACTCTGTCAAACTATAAAGATGGTCATAGGAGATTCATAGCTTGATTGAGGATTATTTAATCTTATTAGTAGTAGGAGAAGCATTTGAGTGTTCAAATTCACTGAAAATTTGGCTCATATCTTATATAACTTGTGGAGGATTCTCAACTCATGTTGTAAAGCAACTTAAAATCAAATCCTTGCAGGAAGTTCATAGCTATCAACAACTAAATATGAAGACAATTTATGAATAAAATGTGAAGGGCAATTTACTAAAAGTTGTTTTTTTAGTAGACTAGTGTGCCTAAGAATAAAAACAAAAGAAACTCATTACTCCATACTACTAAGAATTTTGAAAGTAGATTTTCACCTGACAATGCTTGTAACAAAGTTACAATGGTTTCTTCATGGGATTCACATTTGATCCCTCATCAGCCAAGGATAGAACAACTATATCCAGTAGGCCTCTTTTCACCTTTGCTCATTATTCTCATTTATTTTATGCACTACCAAAATTGGATTTCCATATACCTATAAATGTTATAAGAAAAATCACAAACCATGGAATTGGGTTTATCCTAAAAAAACACACGGGGGAGTACAAATTAGTACTCCAAAGAGATCAATCCTTTGTGAAGGCTTAGATGGAAGTGAGAGCAACTCAGGGACTATAATGGTAGGGGTGACCTTGAAGGAAGGGGGTTCTATTCAATATTCTAAGAATGGACATTTGGGCAATGAGTTGAAAGATAAAATAAGGGGTGGAGGAGAAAAAGACAAATAAGAGGAGGAAGAAGAAGAGGCATTTGGGGAAGTTAACAAGATAATTGGGAGCAGGTCAATAGGGGAAACCATGTAGTATTTGATTGAGTGGAAGCATGAACAGAGATGATGCATAGCGGCAAGTTTATGATTTATAGTTAGACTTTGGAGAAGGTCACCCCCGATTTAGCCAATGAACATTCATGTGGGGCAACTTTCTCTCATTTTTATGAAATCAAGCTTTTTCTCTTCATCTAATCTTGATTGATATGGGATCTCTTCTAGCATAGGAAGATCTTATTCCCATAACTGAGAACCATCCTTTTTTTTGACTTATAAAAGGTTGAAAGATGTTCTTGAAACAACAAACAATGGGAGTCTAATTGCTAAAGAATGTCTAAGTTATTTAGGAAAAGAATTTGCCCATGCATGAAGGCGAACAATAGGGAAGATCCATGTAAGAATAGGGAGATGGCAATAAGAAAGTATGAAAGGAAGTCACTACCTCAATGCAGAGCACCTTGTATAGGATGACCAAGCCATAGGCAAAGAGGAATTCGTCCACAAAAAAGGAGCTGCAGCCTACAAATGAATAGTCCGCATATGGAAAAAGCCACATTAAGGAAACATCCCACATTTTGGTGCATCCACATCCAAATGAGGTCTCCACACCTGCACCCCATGTGAAGGGGATGCCACAACAGAACATCAAAGATTTTTCTTTAAAGGGAATCTACCTTTGAAGGAAAGGGAACCATTTAACACAAGAGGTAGGGGAAGGTCCATGGTCAACACATGACACCCATGTGCAAAGCAAAAAGCTGCTAGTGTTTTAAAAAAAAAAATTCATAGTAGGGGAGTAAAATGGATCCTAGGGAGTTGAAAAAGCTTGCAAAAAAGGAGACAAGGAGCCTCATGTCTAAGTTGAGGAAATCACATAGCATGGAGAAGTCCAAAGTAGTAGGAAGGTAGAGATGGAGCGGCTAAAACATGAGAGCCTCCATTGTTAAAAAGAAGAGGCCAAGGCAGGGGATAACTCACCCAAGGAAGCAAATAGAGGAAGGTGGCAGTAGCACGAAAAAGGCTTCAAGTCAGCACAATGAGAAAGTGAACGTAGAGGTGAGGAAGCTATTTGTAATGTTTGAAGGAGCTGGAAAAGACAAA
This sequence comes from Cupressus sempervirens, assembly GCA_028749045.1. Lineage (NCBI taxonomy): Eukaryota > Viridiplantae > Streptophyta > Pinopsida > Cupressales > Cupressaceae > Cupressus > Cupressus sempervirens. The sequence goes on from CM053787.1 coordinate 477,836,052, forward strand.
GCCACAAGCATAAAGGGAAGTTTGAAGAAGCCGTAGCATGTAAAAAAGAAAGAGGAAACCATTGAGAATGATTATCCCACATTCGGCAGGGGGAGATTTTAATAATCTTCAAATAGTATCCCACACATAATGCATAATGTCTAATAAGACAAGCCTTTTCAAAGGCAAGGCTCGTAGTGGTGTGTTGGGCTCGTGGTTAGCATGTAAGGCAGGTAAATTTTGACTGAACCTTGCAAGAAAGGAGGACAAGTGGCACATTTTGGAGAGTAGAGGATTAAATATTGAGGCTTTGCAATGCTATGATGGGCTTCTTCCTTTATGAGTGGATGACAAATTTAAAGGGACACAATGTTATGACCAACATTATGAAATGAACCCAGCATAAGAGTGTAAAGATAAAGCGAAAAGGGTTATGTTGCTTTGCCATGAGATTTAAAGGATTAATATATTGAGAGTATATTAATATGTTGGTGTATGATTGGAAAGGAAAATTTGGAGGCTCAGGGTGCTACGGTGGTATAAATTGAGTATTAAAGGGGAATTTAAATGTTTCAAATAAAAAGTGTGTGGGGCTCACCTGATTATATGGCAAATAAAAAATGGACAAGTGGCAGGGAGTAAAAGGAAAATGAATATAAAAGATAAAAAGACCTTCAATGCATGATGTTTCAAATGCAATAATTTAAATTATTTTAAATGTTTTTATATAGTTTTAACTATAAAAACTTTTAAATTTTTCAGCTCTATTCATGGCTTGGGAGCCAAAATTTTAAATCAATCGTAGGAGAGCAATTTTTGTCCAAAATATATAGTGTAGCATACCATTGGAACCGAGAGGAGATAAATTTTCCAGATTTGGGGTCAAATTTTGTACAGGTCTTCACTAGTTTTCTCTATAAGAAAATTTGTGTTTTCCAGGGCATTCTCAACTGAACTGGCACAATTCATCATGCAGCACCAAAATCAATTGGGGGTAAACATTGAAGTTTTTTGAAGCATAAAATGAATTCTGAAAATGTTTTCATGTCTTTAGAGGTCATTGCAACTTATTTTTGTTGTAGCCTTGAATTCAAATCAAGCATAAAAAATAGTTATGATTTCTATCAAATATCTCAGATGCTTCTAACTTTTGGAGGCCAAAATGATTAAAGATTTGATATGCAGTTGTAAAGAGAGATTAGAGAGATTCTTTTCTCTACTAGGAGATGGAATTTCAAGTGGACACATGTCAGTTACAGAGAGGATCTGAGAATTCATTTCTTCTATATCATTCTTTTTCTTTCTCATTGTTGTGGTTGGCAAGTTTCTCTATGATACTAGCAGGGTTCCAATTTTCACTCTGAAACCAAAAATTGTTGTTGATTTTTCTTCCTATCTGAGCTCTAGCAATGAAGGCCACACATCTGCTCTTGTGCAAATTTTCATTTCATTTCATGTATTGTTTCTTTGAGATAATGTTAATTGATGCTAGATCATGTGAAGTATCCTAAGTTACATTTAGTTTTACTAGTTGATGTATTCAGTCTTTCCAAGGATGAATATAAGAGGGGATTTGCAATGAATTAGCTATTTTTTCTTATTTTTTCTCCTAATTCTTCATATGCTATTGACTTTGAGATAAATGAATAAGGTTCATTTGATTTAAGGCATCTTGGATGAGTTGTAGATCAGATCTGTTACTTTTGACTCAAGGAGTTAGGTAAATGCTTCAATGTTCGGATAGGGTTTTTGGGTGTATGGAGGGGATATTTCATAATAATGGGGCAAATGCTTCAATGTTTGGATAGGATTTCTGGGTGTATGGAGGGGATATTTCATAAGAATGGGGTTTGAGGATTTTCAATTGACAAACTTAATTGTAAGGCAATCAAGTTAGGTCATTCTATCGGTAATGACTCTATGTTTTAATGGATAAGGCATTGATCACTAAATTAGATGCAAGCTAGGGTGAAAGTTATTTGAACAAATCTATTTGAAAAAATCTTTTTAATTAAAATCAATTCAGTTTTTCACATTTTGTAGTGGGTTGAAAGGAATTAACCCTCACTTAGCTTATGAGTTCATAGGTTATGATTTGTAGCTATTTTGTTCCTATGTTATTGAATAAGTATCAGAAGATAAAAGGGTTTCATCTATTGTTATTAGGTTTGGATTTATGTTTAATTGCACTGGTACCATATATTAGAACCTCAAGGTTAACTTGCCTAGGTCTTGTAGAGCATAAAGTGAAGAAGGAGTTATGCCTTATAGTTGGCCCAAGACTGTAGTCAAGTGTATCCATCATAGGAATTTTCTAGCCTTAGATGCATTGGTCTAGTTTCTTGGTTATTTTCAAAACTCTTAAATCAGGAGCCAACAAATACCACTAATGAGTAATGATGGCATCATTGTATATGTGAGTATGGCAGTGTCTTTCCCTATTGGATACAATTGTTCAATTGTGTGTTGTCTTTGATATCACACAAATGTCATATCAATCATCAGATAGAGTCTACCTAGCTTAGAAGGTCAACAAGGCAAAGGACAGTGTCTACCAAGCTCAAAAGGTTAGCAAGGCAAAGGGTAGTGTCTACCGAGCTGAGAAGGTTAGCAAGGCAAAGGATAGAGTCTACCGAGCTCAGAAGGTCAGCAAGGCAAAAGGACAAAATCTACCGAGCCTAGGAGGTTAGTGAAGAAAATTTGTAGTATCTATCGAGTAAACAATTCTTACCAAGCTCACTCGATCATCAAAGGAAATGTGGCAAAAATAGTTCTTATCGAGCTCACTCGATCATCAAAGGAAATGTGGTAGAAGTAGTTCTTACCGAGCTCTCATGAAAGAATTCAGTTCTTATCAAGTAAACTTGGCAGCTAAGGGATTTTACATATATTGCAATGTTAATCAAGTCAGGAAGGTTAACTTAAGAAATTTTTGGCAACAATATTTACCGAGCAAGGTCGGCCAGGAAAGGATTTCATTGTTTTATGAAATAACATTTATTTGTTTAGAGTAATATTTGTAGCCGACTGATGTATGGTTTATTGGTAAATCTAACATGTAAAAGGGTCGACTTGACAATCTAAATGGTATAATTAAGAGGTCAAGTTATGAATTCTAAGTGTGGAGTGGAAGTATGTGTGGAATTAATGTGATATGAAGACTGATTATTTGTGGAAGCGAATTTGAAGGATGATCAGAGATCATTAAGGAGCAGCTAAGCTATAATTGATCAAAGAGGATCTAATAATGCTGAATAGAGACCTATAGTTTCAGGTCAATTCATTGTTTCTTTCTAACCATTGTAGTAGTGATTTCAAATCTCTTAACAGAGTTGGTTTAACAGCCATTTTGTAAATCCTCTAATAAGGTGACAGTTCAATTGAATTGTTCTAAAGACCTCTAGCAAGGCCACTCCTAACAGGGTGATTAAATCCTCTAACAAGGTCACACCTAATAGTGTGTATTGTAACCTTTAACAAGGTTGGCTCCTAATAGGGCTCACTTCATAAGAGTGAAAAATTGGTGACTAGTTACTTGGTGGTTTTTCCCATATTGGGTTTCCATGTTAAATCCGTTGTCTCTTGTGTTCATCTTGTTTTCAATTGCATGCATGTTTTCTTGAAGATAAGTAATAGTTTAATTTGTTGAGTTACAACTTTTTTTTGTTATGTTTACAAAGTATCAATAGTAACTAGATCTTTAAGACATCTAGGGATCTGTGGATTAATTTTTGTGAGTAACTGATTCACCCCTCCTCTCAATTACTCTACCTTTAATTCCAACATTTCCCAACATAGAAGGAGTAACATTTCAAGAAGTCTAGAAATTTTGTGATAAGCATTCCATGAGTTTTAGGGAGGTGATGCTCCTAAAATAAAACTCCATTCAGTTCTCACCCTTTCCTAGTTTAGTTGTAGTCCACGACAAGAGCTAGAGCAAAGACCATGATAGGGAAGGGAGAGCTCCATGATAGGAGTAGAACACCCATGGCTAAGGCATGACAATAGGTGCATGTGATTTGACAAGAGCATAATGTATTGGGGAGGATGTGTATGGAGGTTTTTATTGGAAAAAACCCATGGCAAGGAGGGTTTTGAGTCTTTTAAAACTGCATGGGAGAAGTCATGATGGAGAGATACCAATAGAGTGCATTTGAAATTGTCCCTAAATTTGATAGATGCATTTTGCACATGCTTACTTGCAGAGTTTTTTGGGGTCTTAAATCATCCATTTCATGTGTTTCTTGTCCTTAATGTGGTCAATCTCCTATGAGCACCCTATCAGTTTTAGCACTTCATAACATTCTTGAGCATATAGGGATGCCCAAATCCATGGTAGAGGATGAATTGCGCATGAAGTATGAAGGTAGGGAGAGGAGTTTTACATATCATATGTGCAAAGTAGTCTACAATAGGGGAAATTCTTGGGAGGAAGCATGGTTAATATCCCAAATTTCCTATGTGTCAATGCCTAGGGTATTTTAAATACATGAGTGTAGGATTAGTTAGTGTCTTAAAAGACATGGTGGTTCTTGAAGCCACTTCCCACTTCGAGGGGCCCACCCATGGCTGGCGTGGTGAAGATGAAACAAAGTTTTGAATAAAGAAACACATGCAAAATGAAGTGTGACATGTTGGGAGTCCATCATAAGAATTTAAAGATTAGCAAGGGGAGTTACAATCTCACGATCAGCATGAGATTGTAGAATGAAATTTGAAAGCCTAAGATGCTACATTTTTTGTATAAGGTTGTGTGTAGTTGTTTGGATGAGATGGTGAATGACAAATGGACAAGTGACACCCTCTAATAGAAAGATAGAGTAAAATACAAAATTCTTGAATTTTAAAAATCAAATATCTTCAATTTGAGCACTCATCATTCAAAAGTTCAAAGATTTGAATTAATTTTGAGATAATATATAGTTCAACTATATAATTTTTAAAATTTTCAATTTTAATGCTCCATTCATGGCATGGATCTAGATTTTTCAAATCAGCATTAGGGGCAAAATTTCTACCCAAAACATAAAGTATTATATACCAGTAGAACTGAGTGAACCTGAACTTTCCATTTCTACAGTCAGATTTTAGATAGGTCTTCAATGGCAGGAGCTACAAGAAGTTTTGTATTTTCGAGGCATCCTCAGTATTTATGAAGATTTACTATTTCAAATTAAATAAGATGAGATTGTAATTAGATTTCGATACGATTAGATATGTTGACAAGCATAAAGGATGAAATGAGTGTTTTGAAAGCAATTGATGAGAATGAATGTTTTGTCAATAAAGGTATTTGGATTTTCACGACAAGAGTAGATGAGGACAAGCAGGATTCAATTGAAAGATCTACACATTTAGGATACATATCTAATATTCTTTCAAAGGGGTTTTTCTTATTTACTTTAAGGGGATGTTTCTACAAGTTATTTGATAGCATTAATCAGGTTTTGATTACCAATAGTGGAGAAAGGAGATGAGTTCAACAAAAATAGAAAGCAGAGTTTCAATAGGACAATTGACAATATCAGATTTTGATCCAGGAGTCTTCTTCTTCTTGTTTATGTATCTCTCTTCTTCTTTCATTTTAAGGGTTCCAATTCCATTTTCTACAACTGTGAAACCACAAGGTTGGTTCCAATTCTAGTTTGGTTACTATGAGACCATATTCCTTAGTATTTCTCTATTATGAATAGCAGAAGTGTGGTTTCATCTAAGCATTAGTTATAGAGTCATTGATTGTGTTTTTCTCTAAGTTTTGCATATACATGATGTATTGATTTCAATAAAATGAATACAGAGCTTCATTGAAAGGTTCATTCTAAAAAAATTATCCTCTATGTGGGTTTGTAGTTTCTTGTTGACTATGTACAAAGTGCATATCTTCTAGTTATAACTTATTTTATAGATTTATATGCCATTGTGTATCTTGTCATTGGGTCAAGAACCTAAGTAATTTGCTTGATATGCATTGATAGAATTGCAAGGATCATAGGAGGATCTGATAAGTATGCTTCTTTCTGGTAAACCACTTTGCATATTAGCTTGCATTTTAGGTTCATTTTCTAGCTTAGTCTTGCATTCTTGCATATGGGGAGAGCTCTCTCTTCATCTTTTCATGGACATATCAGCTAACTCCTTTCATATATTTATTTACTTTCTTCTTGTTCATGTCTTTTCACCTTCTTAATCTTTCGCTTCATCTCTTTTCTATCTTATCATCACATTATATAAAGTTTTGACCTTTTAAATAATTTTGGCATCTTGGATTCATTTTCAGTATCGAAATCCAAATTCGAGTTAATCTTGATGGTCAAAATTGTCTTTTAAAATTCTACTTTCTTTTGAGTAGTTAGTTGACCTTTTGAGGTCTAATATTTGAATCATCACTGGGGCATCTTCATTTCTTCATGTACTCATCATTTCTATGCTTTATATCTACTCAAATTCAACCTTTTCATTTCTAAAATCATCTTTCTGCTCATTTTGACCTAATTTTTATGCTATATCCTTCATGGTCAACTCTAGTCAAACTGGGGCATTTTATCAAAAAAAATTATAGTCATTATTGGGTTCTAATCATCTATCTGTCATCTTGGACATTTCTATATTCTAGTTTTCTCATGTCTAGCTAGTTTTTGCATCCCCTTACCTCATTTCAATTTTGATCCCGAGGGGGCAGAAATACTCTATTACTAATTGTTATAGCTATCAATTTCTTAGGAGCATTTGCTTGACCTTATCACTTGCTCTCAATCTATTCACTTTGCTAGATGTTAGAATTCTTTTCAGATCCTAACATCATCTTCCTAATGTTCGGTACTACCGCTATCAGGCTGTGCATTTAGGAGTTGCTATCTATTTCTGCATTTTGTTCTTCAAAATTATATATCTATATCTATCACCACCTACTTGGCTTTCTATTTTCTTTGACATAATGTGTTCCCAGATCGATCACGCATTAGTCAAAGAGGGGCAAATGTAATCACCTAAAAATGGTCATCTAGACTATTAGCCCCCTTTTCAATATTTTGGCTAAATTAATTTAATCATTTACCTAGACCAAATTGCTAATAATCAATTTATTTGATTATAACCTATAGTTTGACTATGCTATCCTAAGTTCATTATTTGATTAAAAGAACATGTCCCCTTTTAATTAAATAAAAGACCCCATTCTTCTAACCCACTTAAAGTGCACACATAAAGTCCTTTTTCTATTTTGCAATTAAAAGAAAAGGCTTTGTGACTTTTGTCTTATATGACAAGTCAACTTATATTCTATTGGTTGACTTGTGTGTGCACATGGATCACTCCTCTTTTTGAATTCCACCATTGATCATCCACCATCTTCATCTTGATCTCTACCATCCATACATCTTTAAAAGGGAGAGAGCTTTCCCCCTCGATCCATCCTCATTTTGAATATTGTTATGCTGCAGGTTTTCTAATAGGTTTCTTTGGAGCTTTGTGGAGAACTTCTATTTCTTGTCTACATTCTCTCATACCATAGAATTTTAGCTTAGATTCATGTTGCATGTTAGTTTAGCTTCTATTTTGCAATAATCTAACTCACATAGCTTAATATTTGGATTGTAACACTCTCATACGTGTTTTAGCATAGCTCCACTTTGCATCTCATTCTAGCTTAATTTTCATTTGCATTGCATCCTTGAGAAACTCCTTGGGACATTTGCATTCTTGCATCTTGTCTTTGGAACCTCCCATTGCATGGTTTACTAGCAAGAAGAGTATCTCTAAGGCTCATATGAGAGTGCCCTTATTCTTGAAATATACTCTCTTGCACTCTGTGGATAGGGAGCTCTAAGCCGGCATTCAAATATTCTGAACTCATGGAATCATTTGGATAGAAGGGTTTAGAGTGGGACACTTTCGAGTGTACACATCCAAATTGTCATAGGGCCCTATCTGGCCAATACTACTCCATAATATACTCTCATCACCAAAAAAAAAAAACATGAGAAATGGTATAAGGAACATGTTGCCTCTCCTCCACTTACGAATTAAGACCCATATACAACCTCTTTATGATGGCCTGATTCTCATCTAACTAGACTTGCTAGTAGTCAACCTCCTCTATATGGTGATAGGTGAGAGGATCACTCCAACTATATACCACTAGCTCCTTTGCCTACTTGTCTCTCTAACTAATTGACCTAAATGTCACAATGTGCTCCCAAGCCCACAACTATAGTAATGTAGGGAAATATACACTCCTCCCCTAGTGCCTTGCACCCTAGCATACTATCTAATGTAGATCTTAGTATAGCTCAACCAACATTAGTGAGCCCCATGAAACAGGGACTCCATCATCCAAAATCCAAATGATTGTTAGTATTAGTGCCAATGTCACTCTTGTTCTACTAGTATTTGGTTTAATATACCCTGAGACCAGCCCACACACATAAAAGTATATCCTTTGATTTGTAGCCAGTCGATCCAAATGCTCATCTAATGGAAAATAGTCCCTATGTATATAAATCTAGACTCTTGACCCCACCAATTACTACAAAACCACCTCTCTTGAAACCTCCTTACTAGCTATCACTAGTGTACCCCACACAAGTAGCTAAAAAATTATGTATACATTCTCTAGGGAATTGCTATCTCTCCTATCTATAGATGGAATGTGTCAGTCTCACTATGTTAGTACTCACGTAATGCTATCACCATTTCCATGTAGGTGCATATATGTGGTAATCCGACCAAGTACCCAAGTTTGATGGCATCGATCCTCGCCCATTCTATTAGGGTAAAATACTACCCAGCACACAACACAACAATACATCACTCTCATGACACCAAGGCATCCAGTGACCATTGCATCAAACCAAACAACACTCACATTAATTTTCTATTCCATTTACCAAAATAGTCTACCCATGTTCCATCAACCCTCCCTTTTCCCTCCCCCTTAGTCCTTTACTTTTTCTATGAATTCATGTGAACCATCATTGGCTCCCATGTTTTAGCTACTACATTTTTGTAATCCCATGTGAACCATGTTTTGTCAAGATCACTCCTTAATATTTTCCTAATCCCACCAAACCCTAATCCATTATCTCACTACCCTACCTAGACCCTCACATTCTTGCAATTACAAATCACTATAGGAATGTGCCCTATCCTTTACCTCTCCTAGTCAATATTTCCTCATTTTCACATTGACTTGCTCCTAAAACTACCCTTCCCTATGAGACTACATTCTTGCTAAATGTAATGTATTCCTACTGGCAAGATCAATAACCCACAGAAAATTCAATGCAAATTCGCATTATCACAATAAGTGCTAGCCAAATTCATGTTCTCACAATTTTTTTAAACCCTACACTCTAGACATTTTTGTGCAATCATTGTCCCACTGATGCCTACCGTGACCTTGCCAGACCTGTGCCTGCACAAATGCACTTTTAAATTTTTGAGAATGCTATAAAATAAAATACAAAAATCACAAAGAAAAGTTTTTCAAGTCTACTAATTGGTCTGTGTTTGTTGTGCCTATACTCATCGTACCACATATGTCTAATGCTCTGGTCATCCCTACAAAGTCTTCATGTCATCCAAATTAGAGCTCCAAATAGCAATATATTATCATCAATATGAGAACAAATAATCCGTTTTAGGCCTCCTAGACTCCCTTATAGGCCCCCTATGGTGCCCTATTTTCCTCTATGACCCTTCTAGTGACCCATTTTTTACTCTAGCCTTGTTATTTTTTACAATTTAATTATCATTTTAACACTTTTTAGTCCTTTTGCATCCTCCTCCTTAACTTGGCTTTTTGTTACTTTTTCAAATAGTCATCGAGCCTCATTTTCTCTCCCAACACCTTTTTGAGTGGGCATCACACTGTCCATTCTCTCCTCTTCTACTCAAGATTGGGGCAACCATGTTGCTTTAAAAATCTTGCTTTGCGACATTTATATTCAATCTTCTTTGAAATAGTGGTATGTCAAAGAGGGGCAAATTGTAGACACCTAAATTTGATTACATCACTAGGTAATCCTATTTAGTCATCTCCTACATATTATTGATTAAATATGTATTATTTAATTAATTAATCATCATCCCCTAGTTAATTAGTTTACTTAATTAACTATAGTCCAATTGATAAAATTAAATAATAACCCAAAATCAATTTATCAATTAAATCCTCATTCCTCTATTAAATTAATAAATGCAAAAAAGCTATTTAATTTAATCCCACATCACCCTTTTATTAAATAAATCATTTAATAAATCATCCCAAGTCCCTAAACTATCTCTAAACCCTATCATTACCTTAATCCAACGCATTAACCCATACTAACCTTACTTAGCCCACTAGCTAACCCATCCCATCAAAGCTAAGATAGTTACCTACTAACCCCCCTCCTAAGCTAAGCCTAAACCCCCATCTAAACATGTGCACAACTTTAAGAAAAGGTTAAGAATTTTTAATCCAAGCCAAAGTGTGAGGCCTCACCTCGACCTGTCATAGCATAGATATTGTATTTCTATTTTTTTATTTAGGATTGGATATCTCGACATATATTTTGATATTTGATGGATAGTAAATTTTTCTACTTATATGATGATATTTACCTTGTGATTTTCCATTATGATCTATATTAGGACTTAAATTGGCATAATCAATGAATTAATGGATATACATTCAGTACTTCACTACTATTATAGAAAATGGAATTATGTTGTCATTCAAAATGCTTAAATTGATCTTTTTAGGAAGTCAATAATATTCACATTTTGAGGTTTAATGATTAAATGTATGTAAGAAAATGATGGAGAATAGGAAGTTAATTATGAAATGTGTTATATGTGAAATGTAGAATAAAAAAAATTTCATGTATCTTTACTTTCTTATGCATTTTATATGATACTTTTCATTGGATTATTGATGCTCAAGTTTAGTGTGCAAGAAAAGGAACTATGGAAAAATAATGAGGAAACAAGGTATAAACACATGTTAATATGACACTGCCAAGGTGAATCTTTAGAAGATTCATAAACCTCATTTTAATGTGTTTATTTTATAAATGTGATATGTATATTTGTAGTATGTATTTTATGAGTAGATTTAGAACATGTCATGTGTGATGTATAGTGAAATTTTGTGTGTGTCACTTGACACTTGTACTCGTTATGTGGAAATGACATGTTCTAAGAAGATGGATCATGTAGCCACCTTATCTCAAGTTAAATTCCTTAATTAAGAATTAGACATAATTGCCTTGATCTAGTAAGGGAAACAAGGGTTACCCCATAAGAAATTTGGAATTGGACTTTACCTAGCATTGTGAGGGCCAAAAAGTACCTCTAAGGTGAAATTGTGATGAAAATAAACCCTACCCATGATAATACTTTAAGTTAGGGGACTAATAGTGACCACTATGGTGCCTAGAAGACCTAGGAGACCCCAAAAAGAATGCATTTTATATTGAATCCGAAAATGGGAGTCATATATAGGGGCATGGCCAAACTAGACACCCACTTGCCCACTCTCTAACTTTAGAGACATTTAGGGTTTGGAGAAAGAGGAGAAGGAGCTCTACAAAAACTTTCATTTTCCATTGCTTGGAGTGAGGCTAGTATCAATGATCCATGGTGTTTCTTCATTGCATTGTAGATTTGATATAGTGTTATTTCATTGCATGGTAGATTTGATAAGGTGTAGATGTAGTTTTGTGAAGAATCTTGTTGTATGTGTGTTGAATGTGAGAAGTTTTATGTGATATTTATTCCTTGAATCTTGTTTTGTTCATGTTGTTTGTTTGTGTAAACAGGTGTGACGCATCACTCACCCTTGGGAGGGAAGAGATGCTTGGGTGAACGGGTTAGTTGGGCTCACCCATGTAGTTGAGAAACTCTCCCATGTGAGGAGATGATTTTGATGTGTTTCACTGGTGTATGGACTTCATGATTACTTGCATTCTTGGAAGGTATAAGGAGGTGTATGAAGAGAAAAAATATTGCTAAGCTTTGAAAGAGCACATTACTTATGGGATTATGTGAATATATGAGATTCTTGGATTTGAATTCTCCTCATGGTGAGAGCCCACCTTCACCCTATATCTTGATTCTATGGTAGAATCTATGTGCAAGCCTTGGGATGAGTTTTATTGTGTTGTGTTGAATTGTGTTGTTATATTTTGCATGATATGTGAATGTGAAGGTGTGCAACCATTTGTGCCTTGTTTCCTCGAGCTCAGTGCATGGCCTCCTTGAGGCCTAGGTTGGGAGGTGAGCCTCCATGGTTCCCATTTTTGTCTGTATTTTTGCAGGATTTACTTGATGTTCTTGGAAACTTGGAGTACATGTAGTCCATCCATTGCATAGGAGAAGAAGACTCTATTGTATTGTGTTGAAAATGGAGAAACAAACTCCATCTTGTTATGTAAATTAGTTTGTATTGTAAGAGTGTTTCTATTATTCTCATTCATTTGTCATTAGAGAGATTGTGAATCATCTATGTATTGTAAAAAGGTCCTTCCATTTGTATATCTTGATATGGTGATTTCACCACCTCATGTGCATGCTTGATAAATGTTGGATGTAAGCTTGAGAGGATCATGAAAGAAATATTTATTGTAATGATGTTGTTGGTTCATAATCTTGGATAGGAAGGTATTGAAGTGAAGAGTTAAGCATCAATGTAGGCATTTGTATGATGTAAATAAGACTATCCATTGTTGTTCTAATATTCTCCATGCTCATAGAAATAATTAGATGTATTATGTGGTCAATCTTGATTCATACATAGTTGTAGAATATGTATTTGAAAGATAATGGATTCATATTTAGTTAAATCATGAAATGGAAATCATTATGGAATTTGAATATTTGATGTTCATGGATTTACCAGCAAATAAAGATTCATTTATGTTCATATTAGAATATCTTACAATTAGATTTTGTTAGTATAATATTAGTTGCTTTGTGTAATACATTGGATTGCTAGATTTAAGAGGTATTATAATGAATTATACAATGTTCAATTTTATCAACCCAAGTATAATCAATTATAGAGATTGCATTAAGAAACTAGGTGAAAGTTTAACTTCAAAGAATCCTGTAGGTGCACATTTGCTTGCTAGAAAATGTATGGCAACTCAACTAAATCTATTCTAAAAAATTATAGTCAATAATAATAATATTAGAATAAAATTAGCATATTTTACCCTTAGCAATTTAAAATTATAAATGTCAACTATCATAATGATGAAGGCAACCCAAGTAGCAAACAAAACAAAAATATAATATATGGACATATGGATTGCATGAAAGTACTATGTCAGCCAATAATAATAAAATAATTAAATGAGTAAATTATATATATGTATGTATGTATGTATGTATATAATTTCCATCCTTTGGAGATGACTAGCCTTTAATAATGTTAGGTAGACTATCAATTTTTATTTTTTTATAAAATGCAAGTTTGGGGGAAAAAGGGACAAACTTTTCCCCTCCCCATCTTGGAAGCCTTACTTCAAAATGGGGGGCATTTAATAAAATGAGGGGGGGATCCTTTTAGGCACATCACCCTTCCCTCCTCCTTCCCACGTGGGAAGAGAGATGGAAAGGGGGATGTTGGGGAAAGTGTAAGGGGTAGATTTTAGGGGGTAGGGTTAGGTAGGTTAGATTTATTTTAAAGATTAAATTTTTTATTTTATTTTTTATTTAGGAGTATGGGGAAAAGTGTTGGGTAGCTTGATTTAATGTTTTTTTAATTATTTATTTTTTGAAGGTTATTAAGGGATTAATATTAAATAGGAACTTAATAGGTAGATAGTTAGTTGGTTGTTTTATTTTTCTTTAAAGAATATACATATATATATATATATATATATATATATATATATATAGTATTAGATTAGGAAAGGATAGTTAGATTATTATTATATTATATATATATATATATATAATATTAAATTAAATAAGGAAACATTAATTTAAGTGTTTTTTTTAAGGGAATATTATTTTAAAAAGGAAATTAATGTTTAAGGTAGTGTAGTATTATAGAATTTAACTATGCTTAGTAATGTTGTAATGAATGGTAGTTAGTAGGTTTTATAGGATACAAATTTTATGTGTAGTTAGTATATATTATGTAATAACCATTGACTGATCAATGTTCACTCACTGAGTATTTCATGGGTTCAAACCTCAATATTGAGACTATCAAAGTTATTAGACACATATATAATGATAATCTTAATGCAATTTGGAAGAAATTTAACACAAGATATTCATTAGGATAAGAGCATCATAATTGTACCCCATATCCAAGATGTAACTTGTAAGGAACTACTTAAACCAATGAAGTTGAGAAATTTCTTTACTCTATAATCAAAAATTTAGAACAGTCAAGCAATGTCTAAATCTTCATCATAACCCATAATCTTAGAATGTAACTTATACACATTTAGTTATAACAGAGTACCATTCAAGTATAAACACAACCTTATATGAGTGTAAACCCTTTCAATGTAAACACCAAGTCATTAGACTAAATTATAAACATAACGTATCTTTAAAATAAAATAAAAATCAGTTGTGTGTTTTCCTTGTTGAATTCTGGGCATGACACAAAGTCAATGGTCTCCTCTATCCTCTTTCATTCCTATCCAAGAGCATTAATTACTCTTACATGCCATAAATTCTCTTAAATACCTCTTACATTCCTCTTCCACACTGCTCCCTCATAATTACCTTTGACCCTCTATTTTGACCACCCTATCCCTTGATCTCTGAAGAAGCACAATCCATGTACTCCCCTCTCCTTACAACATAGCCCTCCCTCACCATTCTTCCATCCTTGCATGTTAACCCTCCATCTCATCACCCCTTAGCCTATAAATGAAACCCTCTTCCTTCACAATTCATATCAACTTTAATGCAAACTTATAATGTCCCATTAACCACTATAACACAACCATTTTACATCATCACTGTGTCAAAATCTATATGCAACTCCATTGTTGAATCCTTCATCCACCTCCATGCTTGAATCCCAAACTCACTACTTGAAGCTTGAATCATGATTGAGCATACATCTATCTACATCTAGATAAATCAAATTCATCAAGGTTACACTTGAGGAGATTATCATTCTTGGTCTACTTTCCTCCATAGTATTCCCTATGTCCTCTTGTATAAGTGTTAGTCTATTGGGTATTACAAATTCTTTTGTTAATCCTACTATTCTATTTGTAATTACTAAAATAGGTGATACTCTTTTCACAAGGTAAGTTTCCCCATAACTAGGAGCAAGGGGAGTACTATGAATGAAAGCCCTTTCTAAACACCATAGGATAGAAGCTACCTTATTTTTCTTTTCAACATCTTGGTGCAAGGACTGATCCTAGTGGATTACCCAAATTGCCCCAAGATTTTATACTAACCATTTGTGTCCCCTTGGCTATGCCAATGGAATCTGCATGAGAAAGCCAATATCTCTCATGGGTAATCACTTGGTGTGAGGCAAATGGCCATCAAGCATGGGCTAGGGTATTGAGTAATGAACCATGACCTTAGGTAGTATTTTTGGTATGTATCTTTGAATGTGAAAAGATCCATGTAAATGTACTTGAACATCAAATATCTTGTTAATATTCATAGGATTTTTTTGCATTTTGATATCCTAATTGCTTATGTTGGCAAGGTTGCTTTGTCCCTTGCCCAAATATTTGAAACATGTGAATATATGTTACTATTTTCAAACCATGATGTTTTTTAATAAAAATTTAGGTCCTATACTATCAACACTACATTTTGGTCTAAAACAATCAAGAAACTAACCCAAAACATACAATTTTCAAGTGTTGAACTTTATTTTTCATAGTTTAGTGACCCTTTATCACACAATCTTCTGAGAAATATCTTGTGATATTTCACACCTATCAAAATATCACATCACTATTATGAACTTTATCACATGCTAGTTGTTAAGTCTAGCATACTACTTTGTTGAAAATGTAAGAGGAGTAATTGAGAGGGGAGAAGTGAATTAGTTACTACTAAAATAAATCCCAGATCCCTTAGATGTCAGTATAGAATTGTAAACTAAAAATTGAATATTACTGAAGCTTAGTAAATACACATAAAATGTTGTAACTTGGTAATTACTGAGTTAGCTCAGTAAATTTTTAACATATAAAGTTTTAGATGTTGTTTGTGATTACCATTACTTTAACTAAGTTGCAAACATATAAAATAAAATAACATGAACACATTTGACACCAAGACTTAACATGGAAACCCAATTTGGAAAAAACCACCAATTGTAACTAGTTACTATTTTCACTCTTCTGAAGTGAGCCCTATTAGGAGCCAACCCTGTTAAAGGTTACAGAACACACTATTAGGTGTGACCCTATTAGAGGATTTAATCACCCTGTTAGGAGTGGCCTTGTTAGAGGTTTTGAGACAATTCAATAGAATTGCCACCTTTTTAGAGGATTTGCAAATAGTTGTAAAGCCAACTCTGTTAAGAGATTTAGATCATTGCTACAATGGTTAGAGAGTAACAATGAGATGACCTAATTTGAATGTAATTGATTTTCTGATTACAGATCTCTGTTCAATCTTGTACTTGATCCTTCCTAATCAAATATAGCTTTGTTGCTCCACAAGGATATTTTGCTTATCCTTCAAATTTTATTCCTCTTCTTATCATTAAATCTTTAATAACATCTTCATGTATTACACACACCTCATACCTTGAAATCACAAACTTGACCTTATACTTATATCTTCCACTTTGTTAAGTCACCTCAAATACAATTTAGAATAATTAATATTCATCATCTTAGTGGGTTGGAATCAATAGATAAATCAATTAAGCTTATTATGCCAAAATAATAAAATCCTTCGCTAGCTGACCCTGCTTAGTAGAAACTAACTCATAAATGATTTCCTTTGTTAACCAATAGAAGCTCGGTTAACATTGCAAATTCACAAAAATCCTTTGGCAACCAAGTGAGCTCAGTTAGCATTGGTTCCATCCAACTTTCCTTCATTAACCAAGTAAGCTCAATTAAAACTCACTTTCTACATTATTTCCTTTGATGCTTGAGTGAACTCGATAGACATTGCCTTCTGAACTAGGCAAACATAGGAACACTCACTAGATATAGAAAACTATGTTCATTTCCTGAGTGAGCTTAGCATATACTGACTAATAATGATTATGACATTTGTGTAATATCAAACACAATACACAATTGATCAATTGTATCCAACAATCTCCCTCTTTGTCATTGATGGCAACACAACATATCATAGCATAATGAAATTTTGGATTTAAACTTGAGAACTCCCTTTGTTAGAATGAGCTCTTCCTTTTACTAGATTCTTTCTCTATTTGGAACAACTTCTACTAAGTTCATTTAGAACATTCTCCCTCTTTTAGTAAACTTCTTCTTTGGAAAACTTCTCCCTCTTTGGTTCATTACTTTATTCTAGTTCCAAAAATTTCTCATAGATATGATAGTAAACTTCTCCCTCTTTGACAACACATGTCAAAAATAGTTATTTTGTGAATACCAATGTACCTTAAGTACTAATTCATTTGCAATATGACCTTGCCAATTTTGCACCAACTGATTGATCTTCAATAGGTTCTAGTTGATACATTCCCTAAACCTCATTTAGTGAATTTCAGATAGGGGAATGACACCTAGCTTAACTCTTAGTTATAGAAATGCATCCTTAGGTAATGGCTTGGTGAATATGTCTACGATCTATTCTTTTGTATTCATATATTCCAATCTAACTTCTTTATCTTGTAGTAATTCTCTTAAGAAGTGATATTTTATAGCAATGTGCTTTGTTTTGGAATGCATTATTTGATTCTTTGATATATTGATTGCACTGGTGTTATCACACTAAATGACTACTAGATCATTGATCTCTACATTCATTCCTTGCAATAGTTGTTTGAACCAAACAATGTTAGAACATTGTCTGCCTTTGTTGTGGATTGAGATGTATAATTTTGTTTCTTACTTGTCCAACATACCAATCTTTTACCAAGAAAGAGTGCTCCACCACTAGTTCTTTTTCTATCATCAAGACTTCTTGCCCAATCAACATCAATAAACACTTTTAAGTCTAGATTGCCTCCAAGTTTGTACCATAAGCCATAGTCTTCAGTACCTTTCAGATATCTCATGATTCTCATGATTTCCATCATATGGCTTTCTCTGAGATTTGTTGAGAATCTTGCCACTATTCCAACTACTAGAGAAATATTAGGTCTTGTGTGTACTACATACTGCAATTTTTTAGTCATTGATCTATATGTGGTCTAATCTACTTCTTTAGAATCATCTTTTTTGGAGAGCTTATGTCAAGTAGACATAGGGGTTCCAACTGGTCTTGAATCTTCCATTCCAAATTTCTTTAGTATCTCTTTGATATACTTAGATTGAGTGATGTAGATATCATTTTTGTTTTGTTGTATCTATAATCCAACAAAGAATTTTATCTCACCAAATATGGACATTCGCTTTGCACAAGTCATCATTTCCTATAAATAGGCTATCATCAACAAATATTTCTACCAACACAATATTCTTGTCTAGTCCTTCCTTGATATATAGAATATTGTTATCATTTGTTCTTTGAAAACCAATCTGTACCAACTAATTATGAAGTCTTTCACACCAAGCTTTAGGAGCTTGCTTGAGACCATATAATGCTTTGTGTAACTTTTAGATCATGTCCTTTTTGCTAGGATCTACAAAACCTTCTAGTTGTTCAATGTAGACTTCCTCATCAAGAATTCCATTCAAGAATGTAGATTTAACATCCATTTGATATACTTTAAATCCTCTATGTGTTGCATATGCTAGTAAGGTTATAACACCTTCTAGTCTTGCCATAGGAGAAAAAGTCTCACCATAGTCAATACCTCCTTGAGAATAACCTTTGCACACTAATCTTGCTTTGTTTCTTAAAACTTTTCCATCTTCATTTAGCTTTTTTTCAAATACCCACTTTGTACCAATTACATTTTTATCCTTGGGTCTAGGAACAAGAGTCCAAGTTTTGTTCTTTTCTATTTATTCTATCTCTTCATTCATTGCTTCAATCCAAATTTAATTTTCCAAAGCATCCTTAACACTTTTAGGTTCAAATTCAACAAGTAAACATGTAGGTTTTAATTTGCCTCTTATCATTCTTCCATCTGATTTGTCTCCAATGATCTGATCAAGTGCATGATGCTTTCTAACATAGCTTGCTAACATAGGCTCTTTGGGCTTTGAATGAGTTCCACCATATTCATCTTGAATTTTAGTTTCAAGATTAGGTCCTTTCCTCTATGACTTAGTTCCATCAAGCTCAGTTTAAACTAGCTCAATAGCCTCTAATTGTGACTCAGTCCTTCAGACTATAGCTCAGGTTACATTGTTTTCAACTTGGTAACTATTATGGATTTTGGGGACTTGGGAGATGAAGCTTCCTTTTTTTTAGATAGATTTGGTAGGGTATCAAGTTCATATTGAACAAATCTTCTATAATCTTCTAGTTCATTATTGCTTTCTTCTTCATTCTTTTCTATAAACTCATCAATTCTAACATGTACACTTTCTATAATTCTATGAGTAGAAAAATTCAAACATTTGTATGCTTTACTTCTACATGAGTATCCTAGAAACATGTCTCCATCACCTTTTACATCAAATTTTCCTTTTCTATATTCTTTCAATATATAACATTTGCTACCAAATAATTTCAACTTACAATAGGTTTTTAGCCATACCATAGCTGATAAGGTGTATTGTTTGAATCTTTCTTCAATTGTACTCTATTCAAGGTATGGACTACAATGTCGATAGCTTCCTACCAATATCTGAGAGCAACCTCATTTTCAATTGTTAGGGTTCTTACACAATCCATGATGGATTTGTTTCTTCTTTCAGCTATACCATTCTACTATGGTGTACCAGCGGTTGATACTTGTCTTTTGATTCCTCTTTCAATGTAGAAATTATTGAATTCATTAGAGATGAATTCACCACCTCTATCTGATCTTAAGCATTTCAAACTCTTTTCAGTTTACTTTTCTACTCTTGCCAGATACCACTTGAATTTTTGAAAGGCTTCTGATTTTTCTTTTAAATACATTACTGTCATCATTCTAGAATACTCATCAACAAAAAGAATGAAAAACTTTTCTCCACTATAACTTTCTATTCCAATTCGTCCATATAAATCTATATGAACAATTTCCAAGACTTCTTCTAACTGATAGTTTTTGTTTTTGAAGCTAGTCTTTCCTATCTTACCAATTTGGCAATTCTTGCATAGACCAATGTCAGGCTTCTTCAAACCAAGAATACCTCTTACTCTTATATGTTTTCTTATCTTAACTAGATTATCAAAGTTTACATGACATAGCCTTTTGTACCATAACTAGATTTCTTCTACTTGAGCAATAAAACATGAACAATCACTGAGATCAAGATAAAATAGATTACCTTTTGTTTGTTTGCCAGATCCAACCAGATTTCCTTTTCCATCTAGTATTTTGGCCTATCTGTTTATGAATTCTACCTTGAATCCAATGTTATTCAACTGTGCTAAACTCAGTAGATCATATTTTAGTTCTTCAACCCAATAAGCATTATCACATACAATTTCTTTAGTCAATAAAATACATCATTTTCCTTTTATGTTACAAAGTTCATTGTTTCCAAATCTCACACTACCTCCATCATACTATTCCATGTGCTCAAATTTTGTTTTGTCTCTAGTCATATGATGTGAAGAGCCACTGTCAATAATCCATATATCATTTTTTCTCACATGGGAGATAAGTGCCATCTTATCTCCTTCATCATTAGATTCATCTTTCACAGCAATATATACCATTTCATCTTCACTATTATTAGAATATTTAACTATAAAAAAGGATTTATTAGCTTTGTCCTTGTAGTTATTGTAGTTCTTAGAGTCCTTGCCTTTATGATTATTTCTTTTTTTCTCATCCTTGATTTCATTATTTGGACACCTAGTAGCATTGTGACCAACTTCTTCACAAGAAAAGTAGATCAGAGGAACTTTACCCTTGTACTTTCCTCTTCCTTTGGAATACTTCCTTGCAAGTAGGGCTTCAACAAATTCAAGATCATTGTCTAAACTTTCTTTTGATGTTCCTTCTTCTTCACTTCTTGATTGACTAGACTTTGATTTCTTACCCTTTTCTTTAAGTGAAAGCTTAGCTTTAAATGTAGATTCAATATTCTTTAAAGTAGGAACATAGTTATCATAGTTGTCTAGTTCAAAAGTTTTTAGTCTTCCTACTAGAGCATCCAAGCCTAGTTTTTTATTTGGATCACATCTCATTTGTTGAATAGCATACACTCTAATTACATCAATAGGAAGAAGAGTTATAAGTACCTTGCTTACAACAGTTTCCTCCTTAATGTCTTTTTTAGATGCTTTGATTAAACTTATGCTAGCCTTGATTCTTTCCACATATTATGCAATGTTTTCATCTTCTCTCATTCTCATTTGATCATATTGTCCTCTAAGAATTTCTACTTTGGCTCTTCTTACATTGTCATCTCCTCCATAGATATTTTTTAGTTTGGTCCACATTGCATGAGCAGTTTTGCAATCCTTTACCTCATCAAATTCAACATTACTAAGAGCAGATGCAATATCAATCATCATGATATTATGATTCTTCTTTTCAACAACATCTTCAACTAATAATGTTCCAGTGGGAGTTTTGTATTCAGCATCAAGACACTTGCAACCTGAATCACACATAGTAGCTAGATGTAACCTCATAATTCCTTACTATGCTACAAAATTGTCTTTGTTTAGCTTGGGAATCTATCTTTTGTAACACATCATAATCTTTAGCTTAGGTCCTTGAAACCTTTTATGCAAGCACCAAAATATCTAATACCAATTGTTGGAAACATAAGATGAGTAACTAAGAGGGGAGGGGGGGAGGGGTGAATTAGTTACTACTAAAATAAATCCTACATCCCTTAGATGTTAGTACAAAAATGCAAACTAAAAACTAAATACTATTGAAGCTTAATAAACACATATAAAATGTTGTAACTCGGTAACAACTAAATTAGCTCGATAAATGCTTAACATATAAAATTTTAGATGTTGTCTATGATTACCATTACTTTAACTAAGTTTCAAACATATAAAAAAAAAAAAAAACATGAACACACTTGACACCAGGATTTAACATGGAAACCCTATTTGGGAAAAACTGCCAATTGTAACTAGTTACTATTTTCAATCTTCTAAAGTGAGCCCTGTTAGAAGCCAACCCTATTAAAGGCTAAAAAACACACTATTAGGTGTGACCCTATTAGAGGATTTAATCATCCTATTAGGAGTGGCCTTGTTAGAGGTCTTGAGACAATTCAATAGAACTGTCACCTTGTTAAAGGATTTGTGAATAGCTATTAGGTCAACTCTGTTAAGAGATTAAGATCACAGCTACAATGCTTAGAGAGTAACAATGAGATGCCCTGATTTGAATGCAACTAATTTTCTCATTATAGATATTTGTTCTAGCTTGTAATTGATCCTTCTTGATCGAATATAGCTTTTCTACACCAGAAGGATATTCTTCTTATCCTTCAAATTCACTTCCTCTTCTTATTGTTAAATCTTCAATAACATCTTCATGTATTACACACACCTCATACCTTGAAATCAAAAAATTGACCTTATTCTTATATCTATCACTTTGTTAAGTTAGCTCAAATACAACTTAGGATAATTAATATTCATCATCTTGGTGGGCTAAAATCCATAGATAAATCAATTAAGCTTATTATGCCAAAATAAGAAAATCCTTCGTTAGCCGACCCTACTCGGTAGAAACTAACTTAGAAACAATTTTCTTTCTTAACCAATAGAAGTTCAGTTAACACTGTAAAGTCATGAAAATCCTTTGGCAACTAAGTGAGCTAAATTAGCACTAGTTTCATCCAACTTTTCTTTATTAACCGAGTGAGCTTGGTTAACACTCACTTTCTGCATCATTTTTTTTGATGCCCAAGTGAGCTTGGTAGACATTGCCTTCTGAACTAGGAAAACATAGGAACGCTCGGTAGACATAGAAAATTGTCTTCATTGCTTGAGTGAGCTCGACATATACTGACTAATAATGATTATGACATTTGTGTAACATCAAAGACAATACTTAAGTAAATCTATTGCATGAGTGAAAAGTATCACCCAACTATAGCAAAGTCTATTGTATGATAATTATATTTGATATTGTATTGTTTGGTCTTCTTAGAAATGTTGCTTAGCCTCTATTGCTTCAAAAGTTAGTCAAAATTGCATCATTGCTGATTTAGGGGTATCATCACTTCATCCTACATGAGTCTGTTCTAAAGTATCCATGTTTAGTGAATAGAATAAAAATGAAATGGATGATGAGAAATGTGTGGATGGAGTGAAATATGTATGGTATAAGAGGGGGAACATAGGACCTATCCTTAACTCAAATTCCCAAATGGATTAATCAAAAAGAAGTGATAAATGCAACAATGAATCAAATGATGGAAAATATGAAGGAGAAAATCCTATAATATACTATAGAACATATGTACTTAAAATCTTAAATGAATAAAAGAAAAATACTAACCTCAAAGTAGGTAAAATTTGGAAAATGAAGATTTGTGATGTTTGTGCACAATTTCAGAAAATTTTGTAACCTACTCCAGACTGGAAATGTTGATATAGAGAAAACCTAGAGAATATTTTTCCTTTCAAGGGTAGGTTGACGTTGACCTAGATAGTGGGGCACAATCTTACCCCAAAAAGTTGACCTTGACTTGCATTGCTCCAATGAAAATTTTGTTCGCAAATCCCAGAAGTTTGGTGAAAATGGTATCCAAATCTGCACTTCGATTCACTATCTTGCACCTCTACCTACAAGAAAAATGATTATTATTTTTTGGATGAGGGATTTTCCTTGGGAAACCTTGGTTTTGAATAATCCTTAATAATAAAATTGAAATAAACAATGCTATCAAGTAGTAGAAGTAAATCTAACAATGAACCTATGATATTAGATAGATATGCAATTATATTTCAAATGTAAACAATTACATTGATATAAAAGCTTGAACATAACATTAGAAAATGTAAATCAAAACCTCCATGATTGTATGCTTGGAATGAAATTGAAATAAACAATGCTATCAAGTAGTAGAATTAAATCTAACAATGAACATATGATATTAGATAGATATGCAATTATTTTTCATGTATACAAGTATGTCGATATAAAAGCTCAAACATAACATTAGAAAATGTAAATCAAAACCTCCATGATTGTATGCTTGGAATCCACATTGAAACAAGAATGAATGGATCCAAAAGATGAAAAAAGGATCTTGAAGGAATATCACACCACCATGATGATTAGATCTAGGGTTGGAATCAACCAACCTTGAATGCTTGAACCAAATCCCTTCAAAGTCTTCAATGCTAAAATCCTTGATCTTCAATAGAGAACTTGATTGAGACAATGACCTGGATGCTTCCTTCAAAATGCTTAATAGAATGGTTGCTTGATCTTTCTTGGAAATAATGGATAGTTTGATATCTTCCCATTTCTTGTTCATTCAATCTCTTAGTGTGTGTCATTAGAGACAATGAGAGGAGGAGGCTTCCTTGTGTATTATTCTAGGGCACTAACTTCTAGAGAGGCCAACATTGGAGAATTAAATCCACATGAACCTTAACCCCTAGAAATGGACCTATATTAAATGTAATTTAAGAGTTTACCATTCTAAAAGCTAAAATAGCTGACCTAGAAGCGAGAAAATGAAACTTTCAAAAGCCCAACATCCTGAAACCTCTAGAACTTAAAAATCGGACCAAGGGTCAAGGTTGAGGTCAAATCTACCCTAGATTAGGGCCAAGGTCATCCTTGACCTAGGTTAGGTTCAGCGTCGACCTTAATGCTTTAGGTCAACATTGATCCAGAAAGTCAAAGTCTTCATTTTCTAAGAGAAAGTTGTCAAAAAGAGGCTAGAAACAAGGGGAGAAAAGAATTTGAACAAGGGGGAAATAGCTAGATCCATGCAAAGACCTAATCAAGGAACTTGACATGACCCAAGACCATTCACTCGGAGGGCTAAATGCTCTTAACATGGAGGTTCTTCCATTTTAAGATGATAAAATTAGGTACTGTTCTAAGTTGAAAAGATGGGTATAGTTTGTCAAATATAAGCTAAAAATGTCACTAATGGTCACTTGTCAAAATTTAGTTACCTCACTATTTTAGCTATTTTCTCTTGATTTTCTTGCTCATCCTCTTGGATTGTGTTGTTAGTTCTATATATTCTTGAGAACTCTTGAGAAGCAACTCATTTATTTTATCTTTTGACAAGTGATCACTCTTGACCATACAAGTTCTATATCTAAAAAGCTCTATCTCATCCCATTAGACAAAGACATATCCTAACATACCATTTGTGACTAGGTTCCAAGTTAGTAAAGGGAGTTTTCCTTCTTTCACCCTTGAATAATTGGAAACTCCAACTAGTTATCATCATGGATAACCTTGAGTGAAGTAACCTATATCTGATAAGCTAGGAGAAGATAACATTTAGCATAACTTGCTTTATAGCTTTGAGAACTCTTTTGATACATCATTTGATACTCCTAGGGTTGAAGATACCATGTCACTCACCATGCATCTAGAAGAGAGGAAATGTCTCCTAGAAGAACAAGCACATCTAGAAAAAGAAAGGCTACAAGAGGCCATATGCATGGCCACTAGAGAAAAATCTTATCATCAAGCTAAAGCTAATGTGCATGCTTGTAACATTGAAAATAACCATGGTTACTAGAACAATCCTTTTGATAGCATTCCTCATGGTGGAAATGATAGAAGCAACACACCTCCTAAGTCTCCTAGAATAAACACAAGAGCATGTCCATCACCACCTAGACACTCATAGTTACATCAGGAAAGTGAGATGAATGACAAAATCACTAGCAAAGATTTCAATAAGATGAGGTTGTTGAAAGGCTAATGCTAAAAGCCTTAGAACAAAATGGCAACCAATATTTTCAATACATGATGACCAAGGGATGGAAAATCCCTGATGCCTTTGATATGCAAAGAATCATTTAAAAATGAGAACCTATTGAAGTTGAAATCTTGGAGAAGAAATGCGAGAACTTAAGAATTAGCTTGTCCAATTACAAGTTTCCAAAGAACAACCTAAGACATCTTTTATAGAATCAATATGTGCTCTTTATTTTGATAGAAGTCTTTACATGGTCCCATTTCCTAGTGATATAGAGGTTCCTAAATATGACAAATATGATGGAAATGGTGATCCTCATAACCATGTAAGACACTTATATGCCTTTAGCATGGGCTTTATGTACGAGGACACTAATCTTATGAGGTTGTTTCCTAGGAGTGAGGGGTTAGGCTATGGAATGGTTCGTAGAGTTATCACCTCCTCTCAAGTAATTTGAAAAACTTGCACAATGAACCAATAACCCAGAAACCTTCCAAATAGAAAGTAAAATTGGGGTGGGGATGATACCCTTAAGCTTTAGTACTATAGTATAAAGTTGGCTGGTTAAGGCTTAGATTGATCGCTTCTTATTATCTTCCCTATTAGGAGCAATAAGGACTGTTAGGTCCACCTTGCAAAAGGATTTACAAACATACAATGAAGTATGCACTTGGTAAAGAGATTTACATAAGACTATTTGGTCTATCTTGTTAAAGGATTTGATTGATCCACCTATTAGGATGAAGTAGTAGTTGATATTTGATATACAGTTTGGTTTACTGAATGAGATTCCTCTGAGTGTACAAATCACCTTGCTATGATAAATGAATTTTTTTGCTTCTTATACTATTGTAGCCTTTATAATTTGTTCTTTTGCTCTTTTATGATGATTACATTACTTGCTCTTCAATTCTATACATTCTCATTGAATGTGATACAATACATTACATATATATCAATCCCATTACATAATTACAAAGTTAGCCATAATGTAAGTCTACACAAAATATTACAAAGTCAGCCAAAGTGTAGAAACTTGAGCTCTAAAGACTGACTCTGTGAGGTTCTGATACTTGGCATCAACTGTCATTGCTTAACATCATCATGCACTTGGTAGATGTAGAAGCTCAGTCCATATTGATCACTTCCAAGTAGTCTTGAACTTGGTCTATACTGGTGACTCAGAAAATTCTGTGAAACTTGTCATACAAATTGAGAGACTTGGTTACCACTGCATAGCTTGGTAAACACTGTCACCTTGATCTCAATATAAACTGAGTCACTTGGTTTACACTAAGTAGCTCGGTCAACACTGGACTTGTATCACATCAACTATGAACGCGATAATCACTGCACAACTTGGTTTTCACTAGTAAACTCGGCATACACTGAGATGTTCAATTTACATTGTTGATCTTCATAATAGATGTAACTGCTCAGCATACACCAGAATTTGTCCAAAGGACTTAGTAGTAACTATAGAACTTGGTAACAACTAAAATACTTGGTTAACATTGTTAACTATACAATAAGCTTGATATAAACTCACAATCTGAATAAGTGTATGTCACTAATAAAAAACATGACTAGAATGTCAACAATCTCCCCCTTTGGCATTAGTGACAAAACACTTATCAGTCAAAACTAAATTATCCATCACTTTATATCTCAACTTGGTAAAGTATACTATTTTTGAGATTTTTCAAAATTGTTTTTGTAAGATATATTCCTGTACATGGTAATGTTATATAGTATACTATACATACAATATTTCTTTACACTTTCTTACAATTTTCTCCTCCTATCTTTTTACATTTTTCTCCTCTTTATATCATCTTATATCTTCTCCTTTTTATCTCCTTCTAACTTCTCCAATATCTTCTTATAACTTCTCCCCCTTTTTTACATTAATGCCAAAGAATTATGCTATATGTATTTACATAGTAATGCCAAAATAAGGCAAGAAATCTAAATGTACCTTTAGTATGATTGCCAAAATCTTGTCCCAATTCGCTTGCAAGACCCTACATGTGTGCAATGCCATCTGCACTTCTACTAAAAGTTCAATCATATGGTCTACAATAGAGAAATTATTATCATGGATGAGAGATTTTGAATAAGCAATATGCTTCTGCAGTTGATCCATGTTGGGGAGTGTCATAATTTGAATATCTACCAATGTAAACCTAATTCTTGCTTCTTCTTTAAGAAATTCATCCTACATATCTATCAAAAATTTTATCTTCTTGAAATGTGTAGAGCTTGAACTTGGGTCAAGCTGCAATTTTTGAGCACTTGCTTTGAGATCTTCATCAATCTTGGACAATTTTTCCTTTATTTCTATAGTAAAGCTTGGAATATCACATAGTTTACCAAAAAGTAAAGTTATATTTGTACAATAAGTTCCCTAAGAACCCAAAATAGTAGATAACTCTACTTGGTAAATGGAAATTTGTTGAGCAATGTTCTCTAACACTTCATTTTCAAATTTTTTCTCTACTTTTTGTAGTAATTTATCTTGTCCATTTAGATCTTCATTATACTTCTGGGCTACTCCTACCAACTAAAACAAAACTAGGTGAGAAGAATAAATCTCTATGCCCATAGCCTCTACCAAAATATTCTTGGCATCGCCAATGATTTTAAATTCTTTATCTCTTTCCTCTTTGTCTCTTCTACTTAGCTTTCTTTTGGAGTAATTTTCCAAAGGTTTGCATTTAATTAGAGTAAGTTTTGAAATATCCCAATTTGGAATCACAATTTTCTCATCAAGATCAACATTCTCCTCCTTTTTTTTACCTTTACTCAAAAAATTTGTGCTCAATTGAGGTGTGGTCTCAACTTTCCTTGCACTTATTGCTTGTGTACTTGGAATGGAAATAATAGTAGAAATAGTGGGGCTTGCTACAAAAAAAGATATTGCACTTATTGTAGAAATACTAGTAGAAGTACCTATTAAAGCCAAAATTGACGTATCCAAAATTATTGAAGATTGAAGAGTCTGCAGCTTGGTAGATGAAGTGCTTGGTTCTTTAGTCAATGATGTGTTGAGTTGTATTGGTACAAAGATTGATTGGTTGGTTGTTCTTGGAGTGTTGGACACAATCAATCCTATAGAGGTTGTCTCTATGCTTGATGTTGTCAATACTTTTCTTGGACAATGAGGAAGTGAGGCTATAACCACTACAACAATCTTAATTGGGTTAGTTTCCTCTATATCCTAAGTTTCTTCCTCAGTAGCCTCTTGCTCATGTTCCTCTTCATTATCAATGTTATCAAATTGTGTTGTCTCTTCATCATTTTCCTCTTCATCTTTTTATTCTTTATCATCATCATCATCATCATCTTTGTCACTTATGTTGACTAGAAAATCACTCAATTTATGAATAAGATATACATTCTTCCATGTATTTGTTGCATTCTTCACAACATGCTCTATGTTTTTCATCAATACAAGGCAAGTGTTGAATTTCAATGTTAGTTTTTCTTCATTCTTCTTCATGGATTGCTTCACCTTCTTGTTAGTTATGCTTGGCATAAGCTACCTTAGGGTTTGCTCATATATATCTTTAGCAGTTTGCTTTGCAAATTCCCATCTTGGCTTGATCTTATCCATCAAAAATTAGGAATCTAAAGTGTAAGCTAATCAAGTGACTATTTCCACTTACCAATTTTATCCATCACCAGATCTTCAATCTACTTCTATTCTACTTTAGTCCTAATCTCATACTTCAATGCCTTGAAGTCGATTATTTCAGCCCCTGACTATAAATCCTTCAAACTATCCTGGAAGGTAGGTGGAGGTCTCCTAAATATTATGTATTCTCCTGCCTTATGTAATTTCTTCCTAGAGGATCTCCTCATGAACACTATAGTGGATGGCTTAGTGGGTTTGGTAATGATTACCTTGCCCTTTTTCTTTAGTGGCTCTTCCTCCTCTAATTTTTCCTCATCATTTGAGATGACCTGAGGGTCAGATGTTATATTTTAATTTCAATATCATAAATGTTAGATTATTATGTTGCTCAATTGATCATATTGCATAATGATGCCATTTTGAGATAAGAATGTGTTTTAATGTGATATATGGTTATCTGGTATTTGGACATATCTTTGATTATGTTATGTGATTGATTTTAATGCTATGGTTATTTACTTCATTCTTGCTTCATTATTCTATATGCGAACATGAGTGATGTAAATGGACTATTTTGGTATAATTGAATAAATGGTTAAAATAGTCATTTAATACATTTATTTCTTTGGCTATGTTATATGCAATTACACTTGATCATGTTGTTTAGTGTACAGGATTTCTATCCTTGGTAGTGGCACATGGAGTTAGTGATTCAACCATTCATATTTTACCAATGACATCCTTGTATCACTGACATATCCTTATTTTAATTGTTTAATTAATCCTTTCAGTGATTATTAAATCCGAACTCATTTGCATTATGTGATTAGACTAGTGAGCATGTCTATGCATTAAGAGGTTCGTATTGTTGTGAAAGTTGTTAAGGAAATTTTGGTGTTTTTGGGTTTTTGGGCTTTTAATTTTATTGAATTTAATTTCTAATATCTTTTTCATAGATGAATTCCTAGTTCTAAGAATAGCCTATTTTTATTTGGGTCAATTTGGGGTTTAACTAAGTTGGCTGGTTATTTTCCCTAATTGATTATTCACTCAAAAAATAAATAAATATCGAAAAAGGGATTTAATTCCTCACTTCTCACTTTTGAATTAGAAAGTTGGAGATTAAAACCCAAAATCCTCTTTATGAGGATTTACAATTTTGTTCATTGTGGGAGCTACAGGCGTGGGATCGTCGCAAGGTTGAGCTCATTGGATCCAACTTGAGAAGACCTTGAATAGTCACAATTTTTTACTACTTCTACAAGGTTTTTATTTTATGGTTCAAATTCTTGTTTTTCCCTTTTGGCTATGAGGATGGGCTATCCCATTTTATTGTTTCTACTCTATTTTAACTTCTATTTTTCGTGGTCATTTGTTAGAAGGATGAGAATTAGTATTCCCCTCTATTTCTATATGCTAGCTCCACCTAGCTGGGCAAGTATGAGCATTTCCCTACTTTCAAGTTGAGAGTTTGGGGTTTTGCACTATTATGCTAGTCATTTTTTGCATACAAACTCCAAACTCATATTTTATTTGATTTTTTTGGCTTTTGTGCCCTAAGAACAAATGGATTTTAATTTCAAATTTTTTGTGTTTTGAAGATTTTTGCTCAATTTGTGTGCCACCCAATTTTCTTAGGTTTTCTTGGCATGATGTTGGTTGTGGACTTGGATTATCTGAAGGATGTCAGTTAGACCATTGTTTCACTTTTATGTTTACATTGGGATGCATGTTGCATCCATACTCTCAATGTCATGTTCAATTGACTGATTTTATACCTGTTGTTATGATTTCTTTTGGACCTTTGCTCTTGTTTCATGGACTATGCTATGATCTTTGTAATGGTGGTATGCCACACATGAGTATGTGTGCATACATTTTTTGGGTGACTTGTGAGGCCCGATCTTTTGTGGTACTTCCAAAAGTTATGATCATTGGGGTTGGGTTGGGAATATGCATGCCTACTGTACACTCGAAAGTGTCCCACTCTAAACCCTTCTATCCAAACGATTCCATGAGATGGGAATGCTTGGATGCCGGCTTAGAGCTCCCTATCCACGGAGTGCAAGAGAGTATATTTAAAGAATAAGAAGGCTCTCAGATGAGCCTTAGAGATACTCTTCTTGCTAGTAAACCATGCAATGGGAGGTTCCAAAGACAAGATGCAAGAATGCAAATGTCCCAAGGAGTTCCTCAAGAATGCAATGCAAATGAAAATTAAACTAGGATGATAATGCAAAATGCAGCTATGCTAAAACATGTATGAGAGTGTTACAATACCATTATTAAGCTATGTGAGATTAAGCTACATGTAAAAATGAAAGCTAAGCTAAGATGCTATGGTATGAGAGAATGTAGACAAGAAATAGAAGTTCTCCACAAAGCTCCAAAGAAACCTGTTAGAAAACCTGCAGCATAACAATATTCAAAAATGAGGATGGATTGAGGGGGAAAGCTCTCTCCCTTTTAAAGATGTATGGATGGTGGAGATCAAGATGAAGATGGTGGATGATCAACGGTGGAATTCGAAAATAGGAGTGATCCATGTGCACACACAAATCAACCAATAGAATATAAGTTGACTTGTCATATAAGACAAAAGTCACAAAGCCTTTTCTTTTAATTGCAAAATAGAAAAAGGACTTTATGTGTGCACTTTAAGTGGGTTATAAGAATGGGGTCTTTTATTTAATTAAAAGGGGACATGTTCTTTTAATCAAATAATGAACTTAGGATAGCATTGTCAAACTATAGGTTATAATCAAATAAATTGATTATTAGCAATTTGGTCTAGGTAAATGATTAAATTAATTTAGCCAAAATGCTGAGAAGGGGGCTAATAGTCTAGATGACCATTTTTAGATGATTACATTTGCCCCTCTTTGACTAATGTGTGATCGATCTGGGAACACATTATGTCAAAGAAAATAGAAAGCCAAGTAGGTAGTGGTAGATATAGATGTCTGATTTCGAAGAGTGAAATGCAGAAATAGATAGCAAGTCCTAAATGCACAGCCTGATAGCAGTAGTACTGAACACTAGGAAGATGATGTTAGGATCTTAAAAGAATTCTAACACCTAGCAAAGCGAATATATTGAGAGCAAGTGATAAGATCAAACAAATGCTCCTAAGAAATAGATAGCTGTAACAATCAGCAATAGAGTATTTTTGCCCCCTCGGGATCGAAATTGAAATGAGGTAAGGGGATGCAAAAAATTGGCTAGAAATGAGAAAATTAGAATATAGCAATGTCCAAGATGACAGATAGATGATTAGAACCCAAGAATGACTATATTAAAAAATTGATAAAATGCCCCAGTTTGACTAGAGTTGACCTTGAAGGACATAGCATAAAAATTAGGTCAAAACGAGTAGAAAGGTGATTTTAGACATGAAATAGTGAATTTAAGTAGATATGAAGTATGGAAATGATGAAGACATGAAGAAATGAAGATGCCCCAGTGATGATTCAGAGATTAGACCTCAAAAGGTCAGCTAACTGCTCAGAAGAAAGTAGAATTTCAAAAGACAATTTTGACCATCAAGGTGAACTCGAATTTGGATTTCGATCCCGAAAATGAATCTAGGACGTTGAAATTATTTAAGAGGTCAAAAATTTTATATAATGTGATGATAAGATAGAAAAGAGATGAAGCGAAAGATTAAGAAGGTGAAAAGACATGAACAAGAAGAAAGTAAAGAAATATATGAAAGGAGTTAGCTGATATGTCCACAAAAAGATGAAGAGAGAGCTCTCCCCATATGCAAGAATGCAAGACTAAGCTATAAAATGAACCTAAAATGCAAGCTAATATGCAAAGTGGTTTACCAGCAAGAAGTGCATAACATTTAGACTCTTAATTTCATCATTGAGCATTTATTAGGGACATCATGAGATCATACAACCATCACTAGTATAACTATGAGGATATGAATATGATCAATATGAGATAGGTATGTGGAAATCCAATCTAAGCATCAGAGACATGTAAGTCAAGATAACTACATGATTAGATTCCCTAAGTTTAATTTAGCAAGATTACACCTGTATCAAGGCATAAGCGCCGGGATAAACCCTGAGTGCGGTCTTGCAAAAACAATCAAGGATGATACATTTATAAGTCAAAGTGTTGAATAGGACAAGCATGAATGCTTACAACACTATAGACAAACAAAAGTATACCCACAAGCAGAAATCAAGAAAATATGTCCCATGCCCCCAGTCTTCTAGTCAATGACATCCTTGAAAGACTATTAGGGAGGGAACACCTGGCAAAGAAATCATCATAGACAGCACACAAAGTAGATAAAGATCAGCATAGCTCAGTCGTTTAAGTGTTAAAGTGCGTGTGTGTAAGTCACTTGGCCATTTCTTCCAGACTTGATTCTGATAGTGAGAAATATCACGACATCGGAGACCGTAGGTAAACTATCTATAAAGTGTTGAAAAACACTTGATGTCAAAGTGGGGGAAGTGTTGAGAAACACTATTTTGTGAGTTGTCAAAGAAACCCTAATGCACAAGAATACCTCAATAGGCTAAGTAGCTATGCCCCCAAGATGAGGACAAGAAACAATTCCAAGCCAGGAAATGTGTAGCGAAGTGGATGATTGAGATTGATAGACATAGGTGCAAGGGTTTCAAGTAGCGCCTGTTTCCAGGTTTTCACCACTTTGACATTTTTTTTTTTTTTTTTTTTTGGTGATACATCAAAGTGAGGTTTTCACTAAGATGATCATTTTTTCAGGACATTTTCTGATTTTTAAGATTTTTTCAGACTCATAGATGTATACAAGATAGCTGAGCAGCAAGCCTCTAAGTATAGAACTTCTTCAAGTGTAGGATGTTGATAGGTTCTGCAAGTTCTTCACCCTCTGAAGTAGACAACTGGTAAGCACCAGACCCAAATGATGTTGTGATAATGTAAGGACCTAACCAGTTAGGTTCAAATTTCCCTTTCTGTTCTCGATTTTGCTGATTTTTGGGATTCTCTCTAAGCACGAGTTCACCAACTTGGAACTCACGGGGGTGAACCTTTTTGTTATATTGTGTAGACATGCGCTTCTGATAAGCTCTCATGTGATCAAAAGCAGCCTTGCGCCGTTCATCCAGAGTCTCTAATTCCTGTACTCTCATAGCTCTATGGTCTTCATCGGTTATTAACCCATGTAAGGAGATGCGCAAAGAAGGTATTTCAACTTCTAATGGGAGAACAGCCTCAGAGCCATAGACTAGAGAAAAGGGTGTAGCCCCTGTAGGAGTACGAATAGAGGTTCTATAGGCCCAAAGTGTCGGATTTATTTGCAAGTGCCAATCTTTCCCAGACTTGTGAACTGTGCGGTGTAGGATTTTCAGCAGCGTTTCATTAGAGGCCTCAGCTTGGCCATTCCCTTGGGGATAGTAAATGGAAGACCAGTGTTGCTTAATTCCAAACTTTTTGCACAGCTGTTTTAAGTCTTTATTTTTGAATTGTCCTCCATTATCTGTAACAATAGAGGATGGGATACCATATCGACAAATGATGTGATTTAGTATAAACAGGGCAACATGTTTTCCTGTAGCAGCAGATAATGGTACAGCTTCAACCCATTTACTGAAATACTCCGTTGCTGTGATGATAAATTTATGACCGCTGGATGAGCTTGGATGGATCTTTCCTACCAAGTCAAAGGCCCATTGTTGAAATGGCCAATATGTCACAGAAGGGATTAACTCTCGCCCAGGAGCATGTATCAAGTTACCATGGAGCTGACATTTCTGACAGGTCTTTGCATAGCGCACAGCATCAGCTTGCATGGTGGGCCAGTAATAACCCGTCCTAAGCAGTTTTCGAGCAAGTGCAAGGCCATTAGAATGCGCCCCACAAATGCCATCGTGGACTTCAGCAAGTGCCTTCTTGGACTCTTCTAGTTCTAAACACCTAAGCAACGTTCCGTCTAGACCCCTCCTATACAAGTCACCAGAGACCAAAGTGTAGTGTGAGGCATTACGAAGGAGTTGGCGTTTTTGGTTGCGCGTGAGGGTTTCGGGAATAACCTGATCACGTAGGTAGGAGAAAATAGCCGCATAGCGGGAGGAATCATGACCTACAACAGTGTAGATCACCTGGTTATCTGAAGAATCATAGGCTGGATGACACAATTCTTCCACCAGGAACTCAAATCGCGATTCATGTTCTTGTAATTGGAGGATAGATGCTAAAGTGGCCATAGCATCAGCAGCCTTGTTTTCTGCTCTAGGAATTTTTTGGAATGTTACAAAGGTAAAATAGTTCCTTAGAGCATCTATCAACTTTTTATAAGGGATCAATTTATCATCCTTGGTTTGATATTCATTATTCACTTGGTTCACAACCAGTTGAGAATCCCCATAGATGTGTAGCTCAGTTATTCGCCATTCAAGGGCCATTTTGATCCCATTTGTTAATGCTTCATACTCTGCAATATTGTTTGTACATGGGAACAATAATTTGTAGGATTTTGGGATCGTATAACCATGAGGGGAAACAAACAACACCCCTGCTCCTGCTCCATTCTGTGTATGGGATCCATCAAAAAACATTTTCCATGTTCTGTCAGTAATGTTCATGATTGAGGCATCTGGAAACTCAATTTGTAGAGGTGCTACATCTTCAAGTGGGAAGTCAGCCAACTGGTCAGCTATGGCCTGTCCTTTGATTGCCTTACGTTCAACATACTGAATGTCAAATTCGGAAAGAATCATCATCCATTTAGCAAGGCGACCAGTAAGTGCAGCTTTACTTAATAAATATTTCAAAGGGTCTATCTTGGCAATCAAGTGAACTGTGTGGGCCAACATATAATGTCAAAGTTTTTGGGAGGAAAAAACTACAGCAAGGCATGCCTTCTCTATACTTGTATAATTTAGTTCATAAGCCACCAAAGTTCGACTAATATAGTATATGGCTCTTTCTTTACCCGTCTCATCACTTTGGGCTAAGAGTGCTCCTAGAGAAGAATTCGTAGCTGAAATGTACAGAATCAAAGGTTTTCCCAGAATGGGTGGCATCAAAACTGGCGGTTTTGCCAAGTAGCCTTTGATTTGGTCTAAGCTTTGTTGGCAGTCACTGTTCCAAATATGGGTAGATCCTTTATGCAAATTTTTATTGAAAGGTTGAGCCTTATCAGCTAATTGAGAGATAAATCTTCTTATGGATTGTAGCCGTCCTTGCAGACCTCTAAGTTGACTGATAGTCTTTGGTGGAGGCATATCCATGATAGCTTGGACCTTTTCAGGGTCAACCTCAATGCCTTTTGCTGAGATGATATAACCTAGCAATTTTCCAGAAGTGACACCAAAGGCACATTTTTTTGGATTCAACCTAAGTTGGAATTGTTCCATACGGTCCAATATCAAACTAAGGTCTTTGAGATGTGTGTCTCGTTTCTTTGATTTCACCAGTGTGTCATCAACATAGTCTTCCATGTTTTTATGCATCATATCATGAAAGATGGTTGTCATTGCTCTTTGATATGTAGCGCCAGCATTTTTGAGCCCAAAAGGCATGACATTCCAACAAAAGGTACCCCATGCACATGTAAAGGCTATCTTTTCTTGGTCTGCTAGAGCTATCTTTATTTGGTTGTACCCAGAAAATCCATCCATGAGCGAGTACATCTCATAACCTGCAGTCATGTCCACTATCATATCGATGTTTGGTAGTGGAAAGTCATCCTTGGGGCACGCTTTATTGAGGTCTCTAAAATCAGTACAGACTCGTATGGATTTGTCATGCTTGGAGACAGGTACAATGTTGGAAATCCACTCAGCATAATCAATGGCCCTAATGAAGTTTGCATTCAATAGTTTTTCTAACTCTGTCTTGACCAGTAGAGCCACATGTGGATGCATTTTTCTTAACTTCTGTTTGACAGGCTTGACATCTGGTGAGATTGATAAGTGATGCATGATGAGATCTGTATCAAGCCCTGGCATGTCAGAGTATGTCCATGCGAAGTTGACCTTCTTGTCTTGAAAGAACTGAGCAAACTGTGTCTTTTCTTTGTTTGACAAAGATTGAGCTACATGGATAATCTGAGGACATTCTTCTGTTCCCAAGTTGATAGGCTGTGTAGGTTCGACTAGAACCGAAGATCTATCCTGGAAATAGCTTGGCAGACTACCAAGTACCTCATCCACAGGTGCCTCAGAGAGGTTTTCACCATTAGATACGTCTTTATTTTTACTTTTTTGAGGGTCAGACACCGCCACAATGTGGTTTTCGCCATCTGATCGCTTATTTTTTCTTTTAATTTTTTGACTGAGGTACTTGATATCTGATTCCGTCATGTTAACCGTGGGTTCGCTGGTGGAAGAAATGACAGGTTCAATTGCGTTTAGATAACAAGTGATCTCATAGTCATTTTGGAAAGACCGTATTTCAGGTTTTTGATTTTGGATAGACCAATCTATGAGTTCTGGGTAAATTAGTGAGAGTGAGGGAGAAGTTTTAATGTGATTGATATGGAAGGAGTCATCTTTGGTGACCTATGAAGTTGAGCCTATAGAAAATGTCGAAAAAGAGTTCAGCTCAGGAATAGTCCTAGAGGAACTAGCGTGATCCATTAAGACATGTTGTGAGTCAAACTCATCTGACCTCATACTAGACCATTCGACTACATTGGGTTGGGTTGCATAGGCATGAATGACATCCACCCCTAGCTCACAAGATGCATCAGAGAGGCTTTCCCATTCATACTCATGAGAATCTGTACTTTGACCCCTATTTATGAGATGAGCAATATTCTGCCTAATTCGTCCTCTATTTATGTCCTCAGAAGTAGACCCTTCTTGTTCCTGTTGTTGGGAGGTAGAAGCTTCTTCATTATTAGCAATAACTATGTCTTCTCCCCAAAGGAGGGAAGTGAGAGGAACAAAGTCTTCATCTTGTGTAGTAGTAGCAATTATGGGAGAGTCATCATCCTCTGATTCACTAGACATGAGTAATATTTGACTACAGTTCGGTGTATTATTGTCTAGCCCAAAGCCTAGACCAGCAGTGTCTTGAGCATCATGACCTTGAGTGTGACTTAAAGGTTCAACTAGAGCATTCTTACAACCAGTTAAGGACCCGTGGCCCTGGTAGCCCATTTTTGTCAAAAATTTATAGCCTTTTCCATATTTTTTGGGAGAAATAGGGGTAGTCATTGTAACCTCCTCGTCTTCCTCTTCTCTGTAGATCCAGTCCCTAATGGCTTGTTCTTCCTTCTCTGCTTCCAGTGGTATGGAAGATTGCACAAAAGTGCCAAAAAGTGTCATAGCAGAACCAGAAGACTTCTTTGCAATAGTTGGTTTCCCATAAGACCGAGGGGAAATTGGTAAGGCAGCAATAGAGTCCAAAGTGTACTCGCCCATACCAAGGCTCATCATTTTTAGTTTTTGTTCACATTCTGTGAAAGATGGTGCTAGCTCATGAGAAGAGCGATTGTGCGGGACTAGCGTTTCGGCAGTAGATAATGTGTTGATAGACATGGAGTTGTCACCGGGGACAACCACTTCAGCACCATTAAAAGGGAACTTAATGCACTGATGGTATGTAGAGGGTACTGCTTGCATATCATGAATCCATGGTCATCCCAACAACAAGTTGTATGCAAGTGGTATGTCTAAGACTTGGAAAATGACATTCTTCTCAACTGGACCAACTCTGATTGGAAGTACAATTAGACCTTTAGAAGGCCTTTCAACCTCATCATAGGCCTTTATAGTGATTTTGCGCTTAGGATCGATGGCAAATTCAGACATGCCCAATTGTTGGATTACATTGAACGAAATGATATTTAACCCTGCACCATTGTCTATCAAGACTCGACGAACACGGGTACGAAAGATTTGAACCTTGACATGAAGAGCAAGGTTATGGGGATGACTAAGAGCTCGGTCATCTTCTTCAGAAAAGGTGAGATAGTGGGGTGAGGAGATGTGGTTCACCATAGCTTGGAATTGTTCCGCATCAATATCTGTGGGAACATTGGCAGAACGTAAAGCTTTCTCAAGGATATCCCTGTGCAAAGGAGATAACTCTAGTAACTCAAAAATGGAGATTTGTGCTTGTGTGCATTGCAGTTGGCTAACAAGATCATAGTTGGAGATCTTGGAAGTAATTGGTTGCTTAGATGATGAAGCATTTTTAGGATCATTAGCAACTTTTAGGACAACCTTAGATTGCCCCCTAGTGACAGCGTTAAGTGGTTCACCCTGAGAAGATGAAGACTTAGCCACTTGGAGTACCACCTTGGGTCTAGTATCAGTATGATCTTGAGGAGTGGATCGTGTCCTTAAGACCACTCTTGTTCGTTCATCTTTAGCGTCATAATTTGGCCAGTTGTCATTGTTGGAGCTTGCCATACATATGTATTCAATAGGCTCAAGCATGTTTATAACATTATCAGTGTTAGCGTAAGCATAACTAATTTTGGCATCATGATTCTTTTTGGCAGCTACCCTTGAGGTCTCACCCTTTTCGTATTCAGGTAATGGTTTTTGGAAAGCCTTATGATCAGTATTCTTAACAAGGCCATCTGTAACAACTTTTCCAGCTTCGATGAGGTCTTGAATTACATCTTTGAGTTTGAAGCAATTCTCTGTGTTATGTCCTTTACTTTGGTGATAGCTACAAGTATGATCTTCTCTCCACCATGGGGGTCTAACAGGTGGATCGTAAGGATGTGAGTTGTCTGGTAAGGTAACCAATTTGTTTGCAATTAAGGTTTTTAAAACCACTTCATAAGGTTCGACCATAGGTGTGTAAACACGTCGCTTCTTCACAAATTTAAAGCCTTTGTCAAAGGGTTGTGGTTTTGAACCTTCTTGTTGCTTTGCTGCATAGATGGCATTGGAAAGGTTAAACGCAGGCTCCTTAGTCTTAGGAGTGTCCACTACTCCATCATTGACAACATACTTTTTTTTGTTCCAAGGTTTGCCTTTGTCTTTATTGTTCCCATTGTTAATTCTATCCTTGTTTATGGTAATATCACCTTTTTTGATAGCAACATCCTCAATGCGATATGCACTTTCTACCATGGCGTTGAAGGATGTGAATAACTGTTTTCTTAGATCAAAGTATAATTTGGGTACAAGCGTGTTGACAAAGATGTCAATTTTTTCAGCCTCGGGCACTTGCCGAGGATATCGAGAGTATAAAGATCTCCATCGTTGAAGGTATATTGCAAAAGACTCTCCTGGTCTTTGTTTGATGTTGCATAAGTCTAGCACTGTCACAGGATGTTGAATGTTGTACGAATATTGCTGGATGAAACGTTGTGCAAGTTCGTCAAATGTTTTAAGAGGAGGACTCAATTTTGTGAACCACTCCATAGCTTGTCCTCTTAGACTTCTAGGGAACAAACGCATAAGAAAGGTGTCTTCATGCATAAAGTCCATGCTAATAGCATAGAAATGTCTCACATGGTCGTGAGGGTCACCATTTCCATCGTATTTGTCATACTTAGGAACCTCTATATCCTTAGGAAATGGTAGCATGTATAGACCCCTATCAAATGGAAGAGCGCAAATTGATTCAACAAATGATGTCTTAGGTGGCTCTTTTGAAGTTTGCAGTTGTGTAAATTGTTTTCTTAGTTCTTGTATTTCTTCCCTTAAGATTTCAGCCTCAGTGGGCTCTCGTTTTGGGATAATATGTTCAACATTAAAACCTTTAGGGAGTTTCCATCCCCTAGCTGCCATGTATCGGAAGTATTGGTCTCCATTTTCCTCTAAAGCTCTGAGCATTAGTTTTTGGGCGAAGCCATCTTGTTGAAATTTGATCACATCTTCGCTAGTTACTTCTTCATCACTATCATGATGAGATGGTTTAGGTGAAGGACATGCACCAGTGGCAACTGTAGGAGTCCTTGGAGGTGTGTGATTACCATCATTATTTTCAAAGGGATTTTGAGGACAAGTTCCTTTATATCCTTCGTAGCGTGCTTGATTGTCAGTTTCAGCTTGTTGATTTTCTCTCTCTGTAGCGTATATAACCTCCAAAGTCTTTTGGGTTTCACGTGCTTGTTCTTCTAAGCGACGTTTAATTTCATCAGGATGCACCATTGTGACTATACCACTCGTACCCTCGGGTGTCTCAAAGGGTGTGCCAAAGGGATTTTCAAAACTATAAAGTGGGTTGTGTCGAACGTTAGCTGTTTGTGTTTGATCAAATTTGAGGTTCTTATCACAAGGTTGTTTGCGAGGACGTTTGGGTGGTGTTTCCAATTGTTTGAAAATGAAAGGCGTGTGGCTACCGTTACCACTTTCATATCTAGTTGTGACCGGCATGTAAAGAGTTGTCTTTGTTTAGTAGGACAAGAAGAGCGAGCCAAATTTGAAGCTTTTACGATCAGGACTAGTCACTTGTCAAAATGTGATTAGATGGCTTGTCAAACAGTGCTCAAGATCTTACAGCACGGGTGACTCGAGCCGAGCGGACGAGCGAGAAGCTCAATAGTGGATAGCTAGAAAAATAATAGCTGAATTTTGA
Source organism: Cupressus sempervirens (assembly GCA_028749045.1). Classification (NCBI taxonomy): domain Eukaryota; kingdom Viridiplantae; phylum Streptophyta; class Pinopsida; order Cupressales; family Cupressaceae; genus Cupressus; species Cupressus sempervirens. The sequence continues at coordinate 477,878,229 of CM053787.1, forward strand.
CAAGTGATTTATCAAGACGTTTCAAGACTTACATTCGACGGACTAAACCCATCTTTTCAACTTAGGATGAATTCTTCACACACTGATACGTGGCCAGGATCAATTTTTTGGCTTGGAGTTCGTTTCAATTTTGTCAATCAGATAGTTGTTTTAATCAGACAGCATTTCGTCTCAACTTGTATCAGTAAACAGCAAGGTTTGCAAACAGTAAGTGTTGTAACATGTCTTCAAAACAATTGATCAAGGGTAAAAACAACCTTGTCAATACGCACTTGGGATATCAGAACAGCCTTCCTAACAAATCTTTATTGGAATGTTTATGTTGCAAGAACGTTAACACTGGTCAAAACATCGAAAACAATAGCCAAGCAATCTACCTTAGAGTCATGGTTCATTACTCAACAACTTAGCCCATGCTTGATGCTCCTTCGCCTCACACCAAGTGGTTGCCCACAAGAGATATTGGCTTTTTCATGGAAATGCCATAAGCATAACCAAGGGAACACATATGGTGAGTGTAAATCTTGGGGTGATCCGGGTAGTCCACTAGGATCGATCCTTGCACCAAGAAGTTGAGCGGCTAAAAAAGGGTAGTTACTAACTTAGAGTGTTTAGATAGGGCTTCCGTTCATAGTGTTCCTCTTGCTCCCAATTACGGGACACCTCACCTTGCGATGAGTAACCGATCTCGCGATCACAAGAGTACCTTAAGCATTCTTGCCTAGTGATCTCCCTATGGTCGAAATCCCATAAGCGATCACACTAGACGAAGATAAACACTACGTCTACCAAGGTTTTGTGTCCTTGATAGCCTTGAGTTTATAGTGGGTTGGAAGAGCCAGGTAATCGGCTTGTTCCCACTTGGGTCGTTCCTCTCAGGTTGTCCGAGAGCAGGCCCTCTAAAGGATTCTAACTACACAAAGTGGATCAAATTTTGGAAGTCAAGATTTCTGGTTCACCACAAGGGTGAAGAGCATACTCTCCTATTCCAATCATTTTCTCCCAAACACGCCAAGAAGATTCATTTACCCCTTGCTTTTGAAACCAAATGGCAAGTCAAGATTTCTGATTCACCACAAGGGTGAAGAGCATACTCTCCTATTACCAAAAGACTCCAATCACAAGTTTTATGTGCCTATGAAAAATGAACAATTATTCAATGCCACACATGAAAACAAAAAAGCAAGAAATTTAAGTTTTTATGCTTTGGGCAGCCCTGCAAACAATCGTTAGTAGCCCTTGTGCATTTGAAGCTTTGACATGCGTTCTTTTTATGCAATGTTTCAATTTTTTTTCACAAGGATGGCAACCTGAAATCACAACTTGTTAGCAACAAAAGTTAGTGTGAAATAACATAAAAATCTGCAATAAAAAGTGGTGAGTTGCTTCAAAAATCTAATTTATCCTCCAACCAAGTACATGCAAAGAAAGTGCAAGTTAATCACAAATGCTTTCATTTTTACTCTTTGGTTTTGACCTAGTCAACAAGATTGAACTTTTTTGCTATGATTTCGTATCCAAAAATGAAAATGAAAAAAAGAGACCCCTGTTAAAAATCAGAGAGCTTTCCAAAAATGCAAGAAATTTTAAAAAATCTCTTCATTTGCTCCCTAGAGATTGATTTTGTCAAAACAGGCCAAATTTATCAAATTGAATTTTTTATTCTTAATACGATCTCAAAATTAAAAACACAAAGAAAGAACCCCCATTAGAATTCGAAAAGCTTTCTGAAAATGTAAGTTTTTTCAAAAAATGCGCTGATTTGCGATCAAAAACGGCTTTTTATGAAAAATAAAGAAAATATCATAACTTCCGAAAATCATGTCAAAATGCTCTGAAAATTGGACTGAGACATTTTGAGCATATACGCAACCTGCAAACAAAATTTTAGAACCAAATTCTAAGCGGTTTAAAAGATATGATCAAATCTTTAAACCAACTAAGTTTTTGACCTTCAAACCAATTTACTTATGGCTTGGCCTTAAAACCAAAGTGAAAATTCTACAAAAGCATTTGATTAGACCCAATATGCTGCTGTAAAAAAATCAGAGATAAGAAATGAAAGCAAATGGAGCTGAAAATTTGATTCAAGTCCCACGGTGGGCGCCAAAATGTACACTCGAAAGTGTCCCACTCTAAACCCTTCTATCCAAACGATTCCATGAGATGGGAATGCTTGGATGCCGGCTTAGAGCTCCCTATCCACGGAGTGCAAGAGAGTATATTTCAAGAATAAGAAGGCTCTCAGATGAGCCTTAGAGATACTCTTCTTGCTAGTAAACCATGCAATGGGAGGTTCCAAAGACAAGATGCAAGAATGCAAATGTCCCAAGGAGTTCCTCAAGAATGCAATGCAAATGAAAATTAAACTAGGATGATAATGCAAAATGCAGCTATGCTAAAACATGTATGAGAGTGTTACAATACCATTATTAAGCTATGTGAGATTAAGCTACATGTAAAAATGAAAGCTAAGCTAAGATGCTATGGTATGAGAGAATGTAGACAAGAAATAGAAGTTCTCCACAAAGCTCCAAAGAAACCTGTTAGAAAACCTGCAGCATAACAATATTCAAAAATGAGGATGGATTGAGGGGGAAAGCTCTCTCCCTTTTAAAGATGTATGGACGGTGGAGATCAAGATGAAGATGGTGGATGATCAACGGTGGAATTCGAAAATAGGAGTGATCCATGTGCACACACAAATCAACCAATAGAATATAAGTTGACTTGTCATATAAGACAAAAGTCACAAAGCCTTTTCTTTTAATTGCAAAATAGAAAAAGGACTTTATGTGTGCACTTTAAGTGGGTTATAAGAATGGGGTCTTTTATTTAATTAAAAGGGGACATGTTCTTTTAATCAAATAATGAACTTAGGATAGCATTGTCAAACTATAGGTTATAATCAAATAAATTGATTATTAGCAATTTGGTCTAGGTAAATGATTAAATTAATTTAGCCAAAATGCTGAGAAGGGGGCTAATAGTCTAGATGACCATTTTTAGATGATTACACCTACAGGCACAAATCATTGGATGAGCATGGGTAGGGTAGGGTAGCATATGGAGGGGGCTTCTATCTTATAACTTGGTGATCATGACACCATAGGTTGGAAAAGGGAGCTTTAATTAAGTGATAACTAAATAAAATGCATGAGTGGTAATAAAACTTAAGATAATAAAAAGTTTCGCATTTGTGTGATGGTTCCAAGGGAGTCCCTTGAAAGTGTTTCCACACGTGATATGAGCTTGGTCTTTTGGATGCCAAGCAACTTTCCATGATGTTAGCCCCTACTTAGTAGCCCATTGAGTGTCTGACTAGGACTTGTAGTTTATGCATTGTCTATTTTCTTGGTTTCAGTCATCATACTATCTAGCATGAGTGTTAGCCATGATGTTGTGTTTTATGTGTGTTTTTGGTTGGATCACTATCTCCATCAGTATGGCAGGAGTAGACCTACAAGTTTCACATGGTTGGGAGGTGTACCTACCTGTACTACTGCTAGGGGTCAATGCACAAAGATGGTCTTGTATCCTAGTCTGACCGTTGTTGGATGTTATCACTTGATACTTTGAGTTCTAGAGTATGCTTTCTTTTGATTTATGCTTTCATTGGAATTCTTGGATTTCATGTTTATATGATGCTAGTTTATTTGACATGTTCATATATTATGTTGTTTAGCATATGATTAGATGATGTGAATTGCTTTGTTGGTGCATCTATTGCTTATTGGTTTAGCATGTTAGATTTATTTTTCGTATGAATTTTAGTATATGATAGATGACGTGGTTGACTTATTGGATTATCTAATGCTTTACTTTTAGCATATTAGATTTCCTTATTCTTATGTTGTAGCATGTTTTTGTAGTGACATCCTCATAAGATAATATTGATGATCTAATTGGTAGTTGTTGGAATAATCAAATGGGAAGAATACTTCTTGGGGGGGTGAATCAAAAGTAATGCATTTTATCCATTAAAACTTTTAATTGAAAATAAACATCATGCATGTAACATATCAAATAACCATAAAGTAATCACATACAAGTAAACACATGACACCAGAATTTGGTAACCCAGAAACCCTCCAAGAATAAGAAGGTAAAACTAGGGTGGGGATGATACCCACAAAATCACTACAGCAATAATTGTTTGACCACTTGTGATGGTCTACCGTGTTAAAGGTCTGCCTAGTTAAAGGCTTTACACTATGTCAATAGTGACCTGATTAAAGGATTTAAAACACTTTACATGAAGTGCCACCTTGTTAAAGGATTTAATCACCTCTTCAAAGGATCTACAAAATAGTTGTTAAGCTAACTTATCATCATAGGATTTTCAATATCTAATATAATTGCTAGAAAGTATTCGAAATATTTGACCTAATTGCTTACAATCTTCAATTACTAATTTTAGGCACTTGATCTACTCATTCTGATGTGATCCTTGCTTGATCTAATATCTATTCATAACCCTTATTTTGTTCTAATCAAATAGATATGCAATTGCTACTCTGTTCCTCTAAGTCTTTCACACTTCTCACTAAATTTTGTTATAGTTTACCAATACATTGTTCTCATCCACACATGGAAATGGGGTTTTCGTCCTCCTTTTAAAGATTACAAAGACTTAGGGTTATTTACAGATCTATGACCCATATTGAATCTTTAATTTTTGCTCATTCCTTGCACTTCTCTCATTGGTTTCATGCCTTCTCCATTTTTCTTATTGATTGCATGTTGATTGCATAGGAAATATAAAATATTCACTCTTATCCTTATTATCCTTTGAGATCCTTCTATGTCAACTCAAAAAATGGTTTACATCTAAGTTTGTGAAGGCAAAAACTCATATGTTGATTCTGTGTTAGTGGACATATACTAGATTACTAATGCTTGGCACATATATAATTTTTCTTTTCTTGGCACCTATAGCATTTTGGCTTGCTTAGCATAAATTGTGACTTGGCATCTATATATCACTTGGCTCATAAGGTTCACTCGGGACCTAAAGTCACTCGGCACTTGATCTTCACTCGACATCTAAAGATTGATCAGCACATGAAGATCACACCTATTGGAATTCTGGCTCGGCACTTACTGTAGCTCAGCATATATAGTGTACTCGACTTCTATATGAAAAGTGGTTAATTTTGTTGACATTCAAATGTCAAAACCAAACTAAGACCAACAATCTCCCCCTTTGACATGAGTGTCAAAAACATTTAACTAGACATTATTCATCTGACCTTATGAGTACCCTATCCAATCCGCTCTACATATGTACAAAATTCCAAAAAAAGCTTGTTCAAAATTTTGTAAGGAAAAATATACCTTATAACTCCCCCTGAGTTGATTGTGCCATTTCATTCTTGCAACCAAAATTCTTGTGCTGATGTATCTGATACTCTTTATCTTTGCCCTGTTTTTGTTTCATGTGCCTGCTTGCTGAGTTGTGCTGTCTATTTGTCTGCTCTATCTGCACTCATTCATATCTCCCTCAAAACATTATTTCTCCCCCACATTATTTACACATTATGTCTTATCTCCCCCCTTTTTGGCTATCAGCAATCTTTTCCCTTTTATTCTCCAAAAAAATAAATGAAAGAATGTAATCACTATTATACTTAGTATTCTCCCCCTTAGTTATATTTCCCTCTTTATTTTCTTTCTCCCCCTAAACACTATATATATCTCCCCCTTTTTTATACTTATGTCAAAGGGTGCTAAGGAGTAAAACCATATTTTTCCAAAAATGTGATGTTTACCTCTATTATCATCTTGAGAGCTGCATCCCAATTCTCCAAAGCAATTTCTAGTGACTTATGCTAGATGGTAGTCTCTACAGTAAGATGAACAAGCCCATCAAGTGTAGAAAGATTAGGATCTTTCTTTAGAACATTCTTTGCATAGGCTTGCTCTTTGTGGAGTACTTCCAAAGGTGGGGTTATGGAAGATTGAACCTGCATTAATTTGGCCTTTATATTAGCCTCTTCACTTGTGAGTGCAACTAACTCCTTTTGGGTGTGAAGAGATTGGGTAAAATGCTTATCACTCTGAGCTGGATCTTTTGGTAGTTGCATGCTAGAAATCTTTAGATTTCTCTCCAAGCTCATGATCCTTTGGCTTTTCTTTTGTGTGAAATTAAAAAAATCACACAACTTGTTGTACAATAAGAAGATATTCTCAAGTATAGTTTTGACCTTTTCAATGTTCTTGGCCAATTCAACTTGTTGAAGTGCTATACCACTTGATATCTTCTCGTTCACCTTCCCTTGAAACTTTCTCTTAGACCATTCCATGAGTTTCACATTGGTCTCCCGGTCCTCACTTTTCACCTGGTCAACTATATCTGATAATTGTTCCATTATAGGCTTTGACTAATTTGGTGACTATAAGTTGAATCCTTCCATAAAGATGTCCTTAATCTCATGTAGTGCTTTCTTGTGTTTATACTCTTTTTTGAGTATTTCTTGTCTTCTCCTTCTATTTAATGCATCTTGCATCTCTATAATCTGCTCAATGGTGATAGTTTTTGACTCATAAGAAGGTATTACTATCTCTTCATCTAGCTCAAGGTCTCCATAGTGACGTACCCTGGTCACCTTGGTTGAGCTTGAGCCTAGTGTAGAGATCTGCAAAGGTATTGCATCAGTGCTCAGCTTCTGAAGAGTTTTTGTAGGAGTACCTATTTTTGGTAATTCTATCAGTGTTTGTATTGTAGCCTATTCCTCTTCTTTTGATTTATCCTTCTTTTCCTCATCAAACTTCCCTTGATCAATGACAATTACCTGGGGTGTACCTTGGATTTGTATTGTAGGATTAGATGTATCAATCTGTCCTATTGGCCCTGTTGTTATATCCTTCCCTTCTTCTACACTTGGCTTCTAAATGGTGTCACCTACTCCTGATGTGTCAATTGTTGCAATTTTTGGAGATGGTGGTGGAAGCATTAAAATTTGAGTACTAGTAGTTGTAGAGATAGAAGGTGGTTCTTGTGGATTCACCTTGTCTCTTGAGGAGTCAGCTACTACCTTTTGTAGCTCATCTACACTAACCAATACAGGATTTGTGCATAACCTAGCTTGCTATGTTGATTGGTCAAGGATCCTTGAGAGATCCTCTATAGCTAGGGGATTGATTTTCTGAGCAAAAGTGTCAAGAGAATCCTTTACAATAATAGTGTTTGTAGGTGTGATGTTTATATGAGGAGGTCTAGGAGGTGGCATTTGTGTGTCTTGCACACTTTATTCTTCTTGCTACTACTGCTCAGTTGCTGCCATTACATCTCCTTTTTATGTTTTGTGCTTTATTTTTTCTTTATCCTCTTCCTCTTTCTTCTCTTCTTCTCCTTTCTCTTCATCTCCTTTCTTCTCTTCTTTTCCTTTTTTTGTTTTCTCCTCTTCTACCTTCTCTTCTATTTTCTTTTCCTCCACTACTTTGGCTTCCTTTTCCTTCTCATTGGCTTTAGCCTTATTTACTTCTTCATCCTTGTCATCAGTCAATTTGTATATTGACTTCCACAATTTTGTGGACTTATTCACTACATCTTCAATTTTATTTTGTAGAATACTGAAGGCTCTATATTTTGGTGCAAATTTGCCACCTTGTTTCTTAGTAGCCTTAGTAATTTGACCTCTTGTCAAATCAGGCATCACTTGTACGAGTGTTGATTCTCTGATTTCCTTCTCCATCTTTAGACAATAGTGCCATTTGTTTTCAATGATCTCATATAATTCCCTAGGCATGGTATTGTCTAACTCTAGAGGTGTGTTCTTAAACTCTGCCATCATGGTATACACTAATTTGGGAGGATGACTTACCACTCTGAATTGGTTGATATCCTCTTATTCAATCTTCTCCTCCTCATTAGAATCTAGTTGTGCTACAAACTTTCTTATTTTCTTTTACACTTCACTAGTTTATTCAGTGGCCTTCTTCTTCTCTTTTGTTTCCTCCTTGGCCTTTTGTGTAGATGCCCTTGTGGTAGCTCTTGTTGCAGGTGTCTTTGGTTTGGCTTGTGCACGCTTGGTTACCTTCTTGGCTTTGGGCTGAGCTAGAGGCTAAGTTTTAGCCTTTCTCTTCTTTGACTTGGCTTGTGTAGGTGCTTCCTCGGCTTCTTCTTCCTCATCATCTTCTTTGTTATCTTCTCCTAAGCCCTGGGTCAATTCCATAGGGCCTTGCCCTTGTTCTTCTTCTTCTTCACTATCATCTTCTTCTTCTTCCTCTTCAGCTGCACTTGCTGCCCTTTCAATCCCTTCACCAAATTTCTTATTTATCTTCTTCACCAGTTTATCTTTCCTCTTTACCACAGAGGCTATCTTCGAATCCATTTCTACCTTGGACTTGACAACATCATAAGTACCAAAGGGTTTTGCAACTTTAATCTATGTCTTCTACAAATAATGCAGTGATTGCAGCTGATGCTTGATCCACATCTAGTTCATAACCTAGGGGTCTGAGCCATCTAACCCTTGGAACTGCTACTTGGATATAATTATAGTCAATGTCTACTAGGAAGCATATGTCATTGATATTTTTTTCCACTAAGGAAACTAGTATCCTAACCCTTTTCTTCATGGATTTCTTAAAATCTTCAAAATAGCTCGTCATTTGGGCTTCAAAGTTGTCACCCATCTGCTCAGTGTATTCATTGATTTGAGTGATAGTAGAATTGGTTGAATTCTAGTTTGCCTTTCCAATTGAAGGAAAATCTTCCATGTCATAGAAAAATGTGTAGACAAGGACTGAACCAAACTTGCATTGAGCTCCTTTTGACCTTCTTATTGCTCCTAGGTTCTCATTTATCTACTGCAACATCAATTCTGACAGATCATATGTATGATCTTTCTTTACAAGCTTATAGGCTACATCCATAGCAATGCATGGTACACTTTTTAATCTATTGGATTGGTAGAACTTGTGAGAAATGATTCTCACAGCAAAGTCCAAAAGGGGATCTATGATTGTGTCAATTGTCATGCCCCTTTTATTCCATTTAGTCCCTGTGTTTCTTTCAATAACTTCTTTTGAGTCACTATGCAGGGTCTTGGGCTGATCTAGGGTTGGAAAACCTATAACCCTATGTACTATCCTCTTTTTTATTTTAACTGGTCCTCCTTCCAACCAAAAAAAACCATTGTGTATTCTGCACAAGACAATCTATATCCATTCTAATTTGAAACATGTGGGATAAACTAGGGCATGAATTAAACCCTTCTTCTCAACTATTTGAAATTCATCCTTGAGTATTTTTTTATCACACAATTTATCATACACTTGAAAAATCTCAAGGTCTCCAATTGCACCTATCTTACAATTATAACATTTTCTCACATATTGCACCATGACAACTTTGGATGGAATAATGGACAATGTGCCAATGCGGTCATTTTTGTAGGTGACTTTTGGGATTGGACTCAACTCAAGTTGTTTGACCTCATTGCTGACTAACTGGACCTCATATCCTTCCTTATCCTTTGGGTTCTTGGAACTAGATACCATTATACCAATCTAGGGTTTCAAAAGTTTAAACTTTAAAAATTGCATAACTCAACACTTGATGAATACCTTAGATTGACGAAGATGATGTTGAATCATTATTACAATCTATGAAAATGGCTTCAAGGTTTCTCGTTGATCTCTTATGTGCTCTTCTCATCTTTTCTCTGTGTTTGAATGGTGTAAAAATGATCAAAAATTGACCTTATACCCTTTAAAACCTAGCACCAAATGCATAATGCATACAGCTGTAAACTCGGCTCTTGAGGGTTTCAACTTGACTCAGCTTCCATTGGTTTTCTATTACTCGGCACTAACTATCAACTGAATCACTACTGACTACTCGACATCCACTAAAGCTTTACTCAGCATCTAAGGACAACTCAACAACACTGGTGGAAACCTTGAATTTTAAATTTTGCATCTCTAATCATGTTGATTACTTCTTTGCAGTGCTTGTTTGTCTTGGAACTGATGCATGATATAACTATGTCTATCAATCCCATACACCTATTCATGCTTAGTTGGATGAGGTGTGATCACTTGACCTCTTGGGTGAAGTGATCCCTTCATTTTATATGCTAGCTCCATCCCTTCTATTCCATCTCTTATTCATTTCTCCTCTAATTTTTTCAACATCTACTTTCTCTTTTCCTTTGTTGACTTTTGACTTGGGTGCCTTGGCCCTTGTTGGGAAATACCTGTTGATATGGCCAATCTTCAAGCAACTAAAACATGTGGTTTGGCTTAACCACTTGTTGTAGTTCCCTCTAAAATGTGTTCTTATACAATTTTTAGGAACATTCCAATACTCCTGACAATAATGATAGCTCTGCCTGGTATTTTAATCCTAGTTGTAGTGGTGTCCATGATTGTTTCTCCTTGCAGGCTAGTTAGGTGTCCACATGAGCTTTGATCGGCATTCAGAATCTCTATATCCATATTTTTTGTAGTTGTATTAGTGACCCTCAAATCTTGGTGTTCTGATAGTCCTAGTCCTGCATTCTTATGCTTGATGTCCTTGATTTTTGCACTTGTAATAGTAGCTTGCATTCTTAGGCTTATCATGTTGATTGTTCTTCTTACTCCTACATAAATTAGTAATGTGTCCCTTTTTACCACAAAAATGACAAGTAGGTTTAGTGTTCTTATCTTTGTTAGTCCTTTCTTCTATAGTCTTGGATGATTCTCCTTGTTCAGTGTTGGTCTAACCGAGTCTTGAAGTATCATTACTAGCCCTTGGTGATTTCAGTAGCTAATCAAAGTAATTGATAGCCTCATTGGGTTTGTTAAATATTTTTGCAACTTCCTTCTCTCTTTTCAAGTCATTTTTCAGTTGATCATCTTGTATCTTCAATGTAGAGATCTCAATGTCTTTCATATTCAATTCATGATGTGCATTCATCATCTGGCTTAAGCTATCAAGCTGCATGTTTGAAATTCTTTCAAACTCAATTGTCTTCTCCTCCAATCTATTGGTAAGATTTCTCTTGTCATCTTCTATCATAGCCTTGTCTTCAATGGCTTTCTTCTTGTTGGAGTTGATGAAATCCAACTCTAAAGATGTCCAACATCACCTGCATGCAAAAACCTGTCAAAGGGAAGCTAAGGAGAGAAGAGCGTGGAGCTAGGGAAAAAACCTAAATGGACATGAGAGAGAAAATATGCAAACACAAGAAAATATGTATTTACAATATGTTTAATGGATATGAGTTTACAATGAGAGAGAAACTAAATATAAAGGCCTCATGGAAGCTTTTAGAACAAGCTAAAAGGTGGTAGAAGATAAGGTTGACAACCAAGCACTCTTCCACAAAAAGGTGGAACATGCTAGAAGGGAACAAACTCCCGTGTTGTCAACAACTAACCACTACAACATGCATTAAATACTAAATATTAAATAAATGCATTAACTTAAGTAAGCTTACATAAATAGAATAAATAATGAATAATTAATTAATTAATTACTCTAACACCCCCCCTTAAGTGCAACTTAAGGAAATTCTTTAAGTTCACAAAACTAAGAAATGCAGAATGGGTCTCGGCAACGAGGCCATGTTAGGTACCCATGTACAAATGCAAAAGATTCAACCTCTGAAAATGGGGAAAGAGAGAAAACCACATGGGAAAAACCCTCCTCCAAAAAGAGGTTAGAACCTAGTGAAGAACTGAAGAAGCCTCCAACTAGGGAAATGTCCCCTAAAATAGGAACAAGGAGTGATCATGAAAAACATCACTGAAGCATGAAGAAGCTGCAAAATCTACAATCAGAAAGAAAACTGCTGATCTAAAGAACCACCAAGGAAGAAGATGGCATGAACCAAGCATGTTTATATGGTAGATGATCCATCTCACCAAAATGCATAGGTAGCCATCCACTGCAATCACCTTGTATATAGGATCAACCATTGAATACATAGAGCACACTATCAAACCATCAAACCAAGGATGCATTAGAACAACAACATAACCCCCCCTAAATGTAAATGGGGTGAGATGACATGCAACTGAGAAGTTGGGCCAAAAATTGCTTTCAAAAAAACCAAGAATGACAAGAGAGGAAGAGGTACAAACACCTATAAAGACACGGTCACAACGACACTGCATGGGGCTAATGTTATGGAAGGGACACTCACTTGACAAAGGGAGAAGGCCTAAAATAGCAAAAAACTATCCCCCCCGTGGTGCTTTATAAAAATAGTGCATGTACAACTAACTCAAAACAACATTCATGAACCTAAAATGCAAAAGTGACACTTTATCTTAGCGCGTATACAAAAGAGCTTACAAATGATGTCTACAATTATCAAAACAAGGAAAGAGCTGACACAAAAGAAAGGACAACCCAAAAAAAAAGAAACCATGCCAAGAAAATGATCCTTAGACCTAAAACACCCAAGATATCCACCATATAGAAAAAATGCAAAAAATAGGATAGAAAGAGCATGGACCAAAATCTAAGGAAAAGGACTACATTTCTGAAAAGATGACAAAACTAGCTTTCCAAAAATATAACATTTTCAAAAAACTGACATGGGACGCAAAAGATATGCATGCCAAAGTCAAAAAAAAAACTTTGGAATTCAACTAAAAAAATAGGAAACAAAAATGTATCAAAACTTGAAAATACCTACACCAATGTCTCCATCTCAGAACTGGCTTTCTAGTGCTTCTTTTGGATCGAAAAAATACCACTGTATGCTCAAGTTATGGCCAAAAAACCACAAGTAGATAAAAAACTAACCCTGGAGATGTGCAAGAAAGGTATGCTGATGTAGTGCTGACATCAGCAGATCACTGGATTAAAATTGATGGCCAGTCACCATCGCAACAAAAAAAGAGGCCACATGGCAGTGCTATGTAGCAAGAAGGGTGACATGGTAGGACCACATGGAAAAGTGCCACATGGCACCCTAGCCATGTGTCACCCCTCATGTTGTGCCAAGTGTGCTGCAGAATCTCCATGTGGCACTAACTATAACTTGAGCTAAGCGGTAGGGATCAAGAGCACAGTGTTGGTGGTAGATCACGGCAGAGCAGCATCAAAAGTGGTGCAATCTAGAGGCACAACCGAAAGGAGCAGCTTGTGGGCAGAAGAGGAGGCCAAGCACGGTAGGGGTGGCACAATTGATCTATGGTGGGTGTGAGTAGGATGCAGGTGGATCCACAGTGACCACTGGGCAATGTCGCGATGGTGCAACCTACGCTCACTTTTTTTTATTTTTTAAACCACAAACCATCCGTACAGTCTATATGGAAGGGCTTGGACTAAAAAAAATTTGCCTCTCGGAGCCATGTTTCCAAAATCAACTAATTTTATATGGATCCTAGCTGAAAAGAACCTTCTGAATCCAATGGCAGCATCATTTTAGGCCCAATGTGCTCCAAAAATTTGTTGTTCCCCTGATTTGAAGAAAAATGCACAAATAAACCAGGGTTTGTGACTTCAAATCATGGCTTCAAAAAATCTTCAACGGAGCAATAGCGGGAAGGCTCTGATACCATGTTGGAGTTGATGAAATCCAACTCTAAAGATGCCTAAGATCACCTACATGCAAAAACCTATCAAAAGGGAAGCTAAGGAGAGAAGAGCGTGGAGCTAGGGAAAAATCCTAAACAGACATGACAAAGAAAATATGCAAATACAAGAAAATATGTATTTACAATATGCTGAATGGATATGAATTTACAATGAGAGAGAGAGAGAGAGACTGAATATAAAGGCCTCATGGAAGCTTGTAGAACAAACTAGAAGGTGGTCGAAGATAAGGTTGACAACCAAGCACTCTTCCACAAAAAGGTGGAACATGCTAGAAGGGAACAAACTCCCATGTTGTCAACAACTAACCACTCCAACATGCATTAAATACTAAATATTAAATAAATGCATTAACCTAAGTAATTTTAAGTAAATAGAATAAATAATTAATAATTCATTAATTATTTACTCTAACACTTCTTCTGTTTAGTTACTTCACAAAGCATTATGGCTTGTGATTCTTGTTCAAGCTTGAGTATTTTGATTTCTTTTTCTTGAGCTCTGTTCTTTTCAATCAATTATGCTATTGTTGCATCAAAATCTTTAGAATCTCCATTGGCAAACACTTTTGTGGTATCAATCTCCTTGTAGTGTATGTCATTTTCAGCTATGGCTATATCCTTCCTTTTCTTCAAGGATTTTCTCAATTCTTCTCTGGCTTGCTCCAAGTTGTGTAGGGTGAATTGCACATTAATCACTTGATTCTCTATAATCTTCCCAAGTTTGAAGACTTCCATCTTTAGATCTTTTCTCTAAGTTGTTAGGCTTCTCCTTGTGAGAACCTTGCTCTGATACCAATTGTTGAAATAATCATTGGGAAGAATACTTCTGAGGGGGGGGTGAATCAGAAGTAATGCATTTTATCCATTAAAATTTTTAACTAAAAATAAGCATCATGCATGTAACATATCAAATAACCATAAAGTAAACATATAACACCAAAATTTGGTAACCCAGAAACCTTCCAGTAATAAGAAGGTAAAATTGGGGTGGGGATGATACCCACAAAATCATTGCAAAAATGATTGTTTGACCACTTCTGATAGTTTGCCCTATTAAAGGCCTGCCTAGTTAAAGGCTTTACACTATGTCAATAGTGAGCTGATTAAAGGATTTTAAAAACTTTACATGAAGTGTCACCCTATTAAAGGATTTAATCACCTCTTCAAAGGATCTACAAAATAGTTGTTAAGGTAACCTATCATCATAGGATTTTCACTATCTAATACTATTAGAAATCTTTGACCTGATTGCTTACAATCTTCGATTGCTGATTTTAGGCACTTGATCTGCTCATTCTAATGTGATCCTTTCTTGATTTGATATCTATTTGTAGCCCTTGCTCTGTTCTGATCAACTGGATATGCAATTGTTGTTCTGTTCTGATCAACTGGATATGCAATTGTTTATGAAGATTACCCACTGAATTTCTCTATAGTTTACCCATGCACTATTCTCATCCACACATGAAAATGGGTTTTTTTCCCTTCTTTTAAAGATTATGAAGATTTAGGGTTAGGTATGGATCTATGATCCATATTGAATCTTTAATTCTCACTCATTCCTTGCACTTTTCTTAGTGGTTGCATTCCTTCTCCATTTTTCTTATTAGTTGCATGATGATTGCATAGGAAATATAAAAGATTCATTCTTATCCTTATTATCCTTTGAGATCCTTCTATGTTGGCTCAAAAAATATTTTACATCTGAGTTTGTGAAGTTACAAACTCATATGTTGATTTTGTGTTACTCCTCATATACTAGATTACTAATGCTCAGCACATGTATAATTTTGCTTTGCTCAGCACCTATAGCATTCTGGCTTGCTTAGCATCAACTATGACTCAACACCTATATATCACTCAGCTCATAAGGTTCACTTGGCACCTGAAGTAACTCGGCACTTGATCTTCAGTCGGCATCTGAAGATTTCTCGGCACATGAAGATCACTCGACACCTATTGGAATTTTGGCTCGGCACTTACTATAGCTTGGCATATATAGTATACTTCTATATCAAAAGTGGTTGAGGTTGTTGACACTCAAATGTAAAAACCAAA
The DNA here is from genome assembly GCA_028749045.1 of Cupressus sempervirens. Classification (NCBI taxonomy): domain Eukaryota; kingdom Viridiplantae; phylum Streptophyta; class Pinopsida; order Cupressales; family Cupressaceae; genus Cupressus; species Cupressus sempervirens. The sequence goes on from CM053787.1 coordinate 477,893,832, forward strand.
CTAAGACCAACAATGTAGTTTGGGATGTTACACATGGGGGATGGCTAGGATCCATGATGGTCTTATGATGTTATTGATGGTTGGGAGGAACCGCATACTTAGTTTGGTTGTTCAGTTATTGCAATGTTATTTTTGTACATTGTGATGTTGCTTCTGTACACTACAATGTTGCTTTTAGTACATTCTTTTATTGCTATGGTCTAGATGGATAGATGTTTCTATTTCTCGTTTCATGGAATCTTGTTGTTTATGCACTCGAGTGGTTACACCGTGAATTGTTGATCTAGTACTCCTCGATGTGAAGAAATGTTATCCCTTAGTTTTATTATCTTATCATTCCTTGCTTGTTGTTCTAGGAGTTCATGTAAAAACATACATCCTTGTGTGAGGATCCAAGATCTTGTGTGGCGTGTTGGGTTTCTTCATGTGGTTGAGTAGTCTCTCACATGAAACAAAATTGGTTGCTTGGGTTGTTTGGCCAAGCACTTCCTCATGCCGCATTGTGCACATCCTCATACATACAAAATGCACTTTCTCCTAGGGCATGTTGTACATCTTCATGCAAAAACATGTTAGTTTATGGTCCTCATGTGAAAAATAGGGGGTATCTCCACTAGTTTTCAGGGCTCATTTTTTGGTAAATCTAGTACACTTTGGGTTTACTTAAATTACCATGCTCTGATAGATCTTGGATTCCTTGTATTGTTGTCATTTTTGATTTTGGTTTCTTGTTGTGTGTGTGTCAGTTTGGGTAGTGGTATTTGGAGATTCATTGGTTGTCGAGATGGTAGTTATTCTTATGTTGTGATCTTTGTGATCTCTGTATGATGTTGTTATGTGCATACATACTTGTGAAAAAAAATATCTTGGCTTGAACTAAATCCTTGTTCCAAGGATCTCCAAGCAGGGCATTACATGAGGTAGGTGATATGGTATATCTGATGTTGCATGCTTACTGCCAGTCCACTCTCAAAAAGAGTGGTATCAAGAAACTTCAACCATGTTATTATGGGCGTTTCAAGGTTATCAAGAGAGTTGGAGAGGTGGCTTATGAAATAGATTCGCCATCAAAAAAAAAGTTCATAATATTTTCATGTGTCATGTCTCAAAAAAAGTGTTAGGACACCATATTGTTCTTTCTATAGTGCTTCCACTTTTGCATGATGACAGAAAATTGGTATTTGTAGTAGAGGCTATCATTGATTACAAGGAAAGGAACTTGAGGCAACATACTATAAGGGAGTATTTGGTGAAATAGAAGGAATTTTCGTTAGAGATTATGACATGAGAGAATGAGGAGATTTTGCAACACCTAGAGTTGAAGTTGCTTGAGGATAAGAAATTTCAGGGAGGGGAGACTATAATGTCCCCCATCTTTTAGGCCCTCAGTGGAGTTCTTAGCCTTTCATTCTCTGGAGGCTAAGTGGAGAAATAAGGAGAAAAAAATAAAATTAAAGTGAATAAATAAATCTAAAGGTGACTTTATATTCAAATAATTAAATTTTCTAGAAGCACAACTAATTATTGTATTGGAAAGGAAGAAGCTTCTAGAGAGTGCAATTAAATAATATTTTATTGCCTTCTAGAAGGGTGAAGGAAAAGAATAAATAGAGGTGAGAACTCCATTACTAGGAATCCATTATTTTCTTGTTTGATTATTGATTTTTTTGAGCTCTGAGCAAGGGTTTCAGCATTTTCCAATAGAGAATGGAGTTCTTTGGTGTGTCTCCATTTGAGCTGGTGAAATACCTAGTGAGTTTGATATTGGGAGGACATCATACAAGTGTTATATTCGAGCATATTGGTGAAAGATATTATGAAAGGTTATAACTATTGGAGAAGATAAATTAGTCTTTTCATTGTACCAAATTTGTGGCCTAGGGCTAGATTGTGGATGCATATTTTCTCATTTGTAGTCAATGCCTTTATAAAACAAACAAAAACTTGCATCTTTATTGCTAGTTGTTTGGAGTTTTGCAAGAGTATCAATTCAAGTTTGGCATTTAGAAAAAAAAATAGAATTTAAAGATTAGTGATATATTCCTTGTGTGCAAAGTGTTTGACAAAATTCTCAAGTTAAGAAATCAGAAAATTAAAATCAGAATTGCAAGGGATATTACACCAAATGGTAGTGGCCTATGTATGGAAGGATGAAAATATATTTTTTATGTAATGGCTGCATGAAAATTAATTATATTTCTAGACATCCACTCCCACTAAATAGAGTCACCTATCTTATCTTGTCATGGTATGAAGGTAACTAGTAAGGAAACTATTGCCAACATTTTTGCTAGGCTTGACAATGCCCAATATTTTTAGTATAGAAAAAATAATCCTCTACTTTCTATCATAGGCTCATCATACCTATTATTAGAAGAATAAGGCTATGGTTTATAGTTGGAGACCCCACTTGGGCATTGATAGGATAGAATAAAGACATATAGCAAATCTTGAATTTTGAACTTTGCTTAAGCAACAACTACGTCTGCTTGTTTGGTAATTTAGGCATGCAAGGTGTCTTAAGTTGAGTCTAGTTCACTAATGAGGATATATCCTAAATGAAAGAATCACTCATGCATGAAAGCAACAATAATTTTCCTTTCAAGAGGGGTACCTAGTGTCAATTTTTATTGCCAACACTCATATCCGTGAGCTTTTTCCCAATCTTCTTGTAGTCCCCCAGTCCCAAACTCTAGCCTCTAGCTCCCAAATGTTTGCGTACCCTTCCAAAATTTCATAACCATATTTTGTATTGAGCTTTGCGTGTACAACTAGCCCAAATTCCTCTTATTAGATGTAGATTGAAATCATGATTTCTATCTATCTAATTGTCTATCAAGTAGTTAGTTTTTCTAACAAAAAATCACTTATTTTCTTTTACAATAATGTTAAATGAATAAAAATTGCTTTGTTTGGGTTATGGGGAGATGGGTTGTGACATCCTCCCCCCTTAGAAAATGCATTTTCCCAATGCATTGATAGATAAAAATTGTAATCATATCTAAAAACACATTAGAAAATTAAATGAAGAAGATCAAACCTACTTTCATTATATACAATAAGGCATATATTTCTATCAATAAGACTGATTTTCAAATCAAATATTATTTTCTTTAAATGAAAAACATTTTCAATTGAATGCATTCTAATATAGACATCATTGGTACCTACTCTACTAAGGTAAGGTGATGTAATTTATTATTCATCTTATTATATCATAAAGCAAAAAAAATGATTTACTATCTTCCATTTTATGTTTTTGATTAAGGAAAGCAGGCTTCAAAAGGGCCCTAAAATCCTGAACATAGAGAAAATAGTCAACAGTAAAATGTTAAAGGCTACCAAGAGCTAGAAAGAAAAAGAAAAGACATCTCCCTAAAAAAGAAATACATAGGAAAAAGCCAGGGAGAGACACCAATAAACCAAGGCAGCCCATAGAAGGCTAGGGGCTTCAAACAATGTCTCTAAGCATCTCAGCAGTGTTGATCTCAAGCTTGGACAACTTTCCAGCCACCTCTTTCATCTCCAAAAGCTCCTATTCTGGGCTGGAGTATCTTATTTCCTAGTGCTAGATCTAGTTCATTTCCTAGCTCCTTCGTCAAGAGTCCTATCCTTAAGGTTGATATCTGGATCTTGTTCCTTGCATATATTCTGGTCATCCACATAGTGAATGAACTTTATATTCTCATTGTCCTTGAGAATGTTAATGTTATACTCAACTATGCCTTGCATAGTCTTATTCATCTCAAGGGTTCGGGTATTCACTACATCCACTCTTTTATCCATACTTTGCTCATCCTCGCTAAGCTTGTTCTTAAGGCTATATGTCTATCTTTCCAGAGTGCTCAATCTGTGTTTGAGGTCAAGGATTTCATGGTATATCCACTTAGTGGTTTGGTAGCTGTCCACCACATAGTCTTTTGTGTTGTTTAGAACATCAGTATCCAAATTCTCCTTGTTTATGTCACTGAGGATAACTAGGGCTAGATCAATAAGCTCCTTCACCTAGATTTTTCCCTCTCTATTTTCTTTGACCTGGGTTCTAATAATCTCCCTTTTAATACCCAAATTGGCCAAGGCATGGTTAAAATTCCTCCATACCACCCTCTTATCCTTCCTTTTAATTGAGCATCTGTAGGTGGTAGTGCCCACATCATTGTAGCCCTGTTCTGGTTCTAGGTCTGGCCTGTCAATGGGATCCTCCTCCACCTTTTCCCTTTCCTCCCCCTATCTATCCTTGTTGTCATCCAAGCTTTTCTATTTTATGTTTCCATCACCAGAGTTTTAAGTAGAAATAAAACTCAAAGTTAACTTGAGATAAGGGAGAAAGAAGATTCAATAAGCCAACAAAAAATATAATAATGTGGCATATGCAAGGTACCAGATGGTCCAACCTTCCCCTTCCAAGGAGCTAGTCTTCTTTACCCCAACCACATTCTCTCCTTCTCCCTATAACCACTTAGACACACTTGAAACCACATAGCTAGGTCAGTGTTCATATAAACATGATCGGATATACTCCATTCATTACATGGTTAAATAATCATTGGATAACTACACCATCATGTGGCATTCCCTTTGTGGAATTATAGGAACAATACTAGATGATGAGTCCATCATATATCATAAATCAAATATCTAAAGAAATATCAAATCAAACACTTTCTTATCTTAAGGATCTCAAAATTAAATCACATGATAGCACACACATACCTTTTGTATAGCACACATATACCTTTTATTACTTACCATTCCTTGGCATCACATGGATTTGACCCAACTAGTAGGTACTTCATATCCACTTCTTGCAATACTTATACATATACACTCACAACAGTTTTAGTGTATTCCCAATGTTAGTGGCTTAAGAAGATAAGCATTCAATTGTAAATGTCAAGATTCAATGTTTTCCCTTAAACTCATCTTTAATCACACTTTGATAATGAGTAACAACTAAAATACAATCAACTATACATACCATATGTATATCTAACATGCAATGCTTGCTAAGTGAGTAAGTGTCCACAAAACATAATCAAGTAATAAAATCACATTACATCTAATTCATCATCATTTAAATTATCATGAAATATAACAACATCCACATATAACATCATCAATTTACTCTTTAATATTTATTCATCATTATACATACAAATTCTTGCAAAAGTTGACATCCAATGCATTCTCATCATAATGCATCACTTAGCTTAAACATTGATGGCATATATCCAACCAATATGATAAGTAAAAATGGATGACAAAAAGGCCACACAACTGAATATATCAAGAAACATTGACCCAATGTTCTACAACAAATAGATAATCAAGATAAATCCCAACTGAATATATCAACTAAAGTTCTAAGTCGAATAAATAATGACCAAGTCTATGGCAAGCAACATATCAACTATGAGTCCAAAATAGACAACTCAAGATGACTAGATCATTGGTCGATATTTATTGACCAAGTCAAATGTGATGATGAGTTCTTATAAAATAGGAGTCACAATATCAACTTCTCTTTATATTATAATTGTGGTAAAAAACATATTTCCATACACATGCCAACTAAGTCAAAAAGTCAAGTCAAGTCAAAAATTGACTACATATAGTCAAATCAACCAACAGTTGAATTGTCTTCTAATTAATTATGTCTCTTTATACTAGTTTTTGACCTACATGTCAAAATGATAAATACCACAATGATTACATTATATACATATATTATTGGCTAAATTTTAAAACACAACTAACCATCTCAAGACTATGAAATAAATGCATATACTCAAGAAGTTGGTCGATGAGTCAAACTGCATTTCATGGTATGATTATATTGAACATAAATTTGAATGTCCTACCTCAATGGCCATTATAGAAAATTTTAACCTATATGTCAAACATGGAGCAATAAGTAAACTATATAAGTATTGTACCATCTATCATGTAATCCACACAATTAAGTTAAATCATCTATGTATGCTTGTCAATCACCTCGAAATATTAGGAGAACCACTTTTCTCATTTATGTAGCTTACATCCTCAAGCCCATCTCATCACCACAATAGTTCAAGGGAATTTTAAGTCAACCTATGTTACATCTTAAGATTAACATGCATTCACAGTTTCCTTCATGTAAGTGTACTTTTAACCAACATATAAGCATAAGTTGTGATGTATGAACTTCTCACCATTCAATCATGACATAAAATATGGTTGAGGTAATTTCTTGTCCAACCATGAAGCCTTACACTTCGAATCCTACCTAACACATAGAACTCCCAACCCTACAATGCCCATACAATATAAAAAAGGTAGGAGGTATCTAATGTAGCCATGAAACATACTACTTCCCACATATGTCCAAGTAACCCTAATCATGGATGTGGCAGGGAGATAGAACATGGGCAAGCAGATCAAATAAACATATGCATATAGCTTCAACCAAACCATTTGAATACCATATTTATACTAGCAAGTAGAGTGAAAAGGAAAGCATCACTTCTACCCCTCCCTATTTGTCCACATTCAACACCCACACTAAAAGGTAAGCTTTCTGAATCTCATACATAAAATGATAAAAATGTAATGCAAGAGGAAGAATGACATTTTCTTTAATATCTACTCCCTTATACATCCTATCAATTTCCCACATTAAACATAATAAATGACATCACTTTGAAACATAGGAATAGCATCATAAAACACACACACCCTAGCCACCTCAAGATCAAAGAAATATTGAAATTGAGATTCATAATTTCCAATTCAAAGTCTAAAAAGGAGGAACAAAACTAATAAAAATAAAATTGAACAAGGGTCATAGAAGATAGATCATTGAGAAAATAGGTGGCTAGGTGGTCACAAGGAAGATGTAAAATTGTCAAGCTAGACCTTCATTTATTTAAGGTTCATAAAAGTCGAAGATCACATAAACAAATAAAAGCCAATTCACATAAAATACAATGATTTGCACTAATCACCAAAAAGGAGTATATTTGTCACAACACCTTGCATCCAAGGAGCACTAAGACCATAACCAAACTTCAACATGCATCATATGCAATACATCTTGATAATCACATCTTTTCTTTCTATAATCTTACACATTTCTAAATGGAAAATGCACCATGCATTACTTTTACAAACAAAATCCATGTTCTTCCTCCATATCATGATAGATTATTCACGGAATTTCATGAATCTAATATCATATTTCTTGCACCACCTATGCAACATGTGCCACTTACACAATGTAATACATATTTCCTTGTTATCACAAGCCATGTTTAGACATTCATAACCATCAATAGAAATTTACATCCTTCTTGCTTCACACATGCAAGAATCAAGTACTTTATTTTAACTCTAACATAAATAATATGCATATTATGTAGAAATAGAATTTGTACAATCATACACATAAGAAATATTCAAATTACCAATCATTTGAGGAGAGTTCCATTTGACAATATTTTAAAGAATGAAAAGTCAACCTAAGATCATGACATACTTAGGAAGTATCTTATCCTTTCTTGTCAGAAGTAATCATAACTCAAAGACACTAACCCTAAAATCTATACCTATACACATATACTAAGCTTAGTTTATTTATTGTTGTGTAACCTAAGGCCACAACTAAGCACAATGAACTTAAAGCCCTAGTGTGGAACCAAGAGCTCTGATACTATATATAAGTTCTTTGTCTGACTAAGCAAAGCCACATCATCAAAAATGTGAGGAATGCAAAATTTAAAATATGAAACCATTGTTGAATAGTCAACCATTCATTTCACTAACCATAATCATTGACAGAGTAGTTATTCCTTAAAGAATGTAAAAAAATAACATTAACCAATGATGTTGACCTAAACCTCATTCATCCGTCAAAATCCATAAACTAATAAATACATTCAAGATCATTAAAGATACATTATCCAATGTACATAATTACATCCAAATGATCATCATAAAATGATTGAATACATTAAATCAAATAAAAAAATAAAAAAATTTCCCTCAGACATGTGTCCATCTACAAGTCCTAGTCTCCATAGCCATCAAACATCATCCATCTGCTATCTAAGGTGAGAATGTGGCCAAGGAATTTTTACCATGTCAACCACAGAGTTTTTAGTTCCCCTAGGGTTCTTCCTAACATTAAGAATGTCTTGGCCCTAACATGAGAAGCCTAGTAACTTGGAACAAAGGGATCAAATAGATCCAATGTATCTATGAAACATACTACTTTGCACATATGTCTAAGTAAGCTAATCACAAATGTGGCAGGGAAATTTTTTTTAAAGTAACATATCTACATATATGCAATAAAATAAATGGCTTTGGCCAAAGAACTTTAAGAACCAAATTTTGATAGAAAGAATCAAAACACACTATATCCATTTCTAATCAAAATTGGTGGATAGAAAGAAACAAAATATACTATATCCATTTATATCCCTCCCAATTGCCACATTACACCCAACCATAAGATAGACTAAATGCACTCAATCAATCAAAAGAAATCATTAACCACTAACAATTTCATAATGAACAACTAATTTAGCATCCAAAATGTTCCATTCATATGTACCATCAATGCATGGGCATTCCAATTTAACATAAATGATTTTCAAAGGGGTTAAAAAATGCATATAAAGACTTTATTGTACTCAAAAACATTAATAAACTAGGATTCATAATACTCTTTCCATATTATTAGGTGGAAGTTAAATGCTAATCCCTAATCAATCATGGCTTGCATTCTTTAAAATAAAGAAAGGAAATAAACAACACCAACTCATGTTTCTAGATCTAGCTACAACAAAACTTCAAACTGTGCCTACTCATATAAGAACTCAATTTATTATGTAAGAACTCAGTTTACCAAGAAGGAAAGGAGTCACCAATTTGCATCATATGTTCCAATGTAGCACGTTGACCCACTTCTATAAAAACATCAAATAGTCTCAATGATTGTCCATGAAAATCATCCATAATTTAGAGTATTAGAATATAATAACAAGATTGAAGTAGTCGTAGAATGTTCTTAATAGAATTAACACTAGGTTATTACAATAAATAGAATCCAACAAAGCATTCCCAATCAAGCTAGCATGCAGGAAAAAAAAGGGTCCCAATCTATTGAAATAATGCCAAAAAAATTATGACACTCACACCAGAGTTTGACATTTCGTTAAGGAAAAAGGAATATTTATCAAGCATATTCAAAATGTTGTCTCATATGTAGCTTCACATGCATTTCTCAATGAGTGATAATAGTAAAATATGATTTCCTAGTATGGATAGAAAATGTTCTTGCAAGTTTGGATTTCACTTGAGCTAGTTACCAACTCTTATTAGAAACAAATTATCAAGCCCAATATGATCCACGCATTCCTTAGGATATTTAGGCCTTTCATAGCATTTCAGGAGTTGTTAATTACTAACACACTAATAAACTAGTTAGGCACAAATAAGTCATTCCATGATTTCTAGTCTGAGATAGACATCTCATGACACTTGTAGGGAAAGGAGTCTATTTCTCTATCAGACCCTTTGTTATTATCTAAGAAAGAGATAGATGGAAGAAATATTGTCATTCTCATTGGATGACTTCTATGAACCTCTATAATGTTTACACATAAAGGTTATGCAATTTCCACTTCATATCAATATTATTTTAGAACATTTAGAGAGATATTTCATTTAAGAAATTTGCACCGTCACTGGTTGGTCCAATGGCAAAATTCGAATGGCCTACATATGGAAGGATGAATTTATGTTTTTTATTTAATAGCTTCATAAAGAAAAATAATTCTATTTCTAGACATCCACTCCCACTAAACAAGGTTACCTATCTTATCTTGTCATGGTATGAAGCTAACTAGCAAGGAAACTATTGCTAATGTTTTTACTAGGCTCGACAATGCCTAATATTTTTATTATAGCGAAAATAATTATCTAATTTCTATAATAGGTTCAGCATTCATATTATTAGGAGAACTCAACTATGGTTTACAGCTAGAGACCCCACACGTGCATCAATAGGATAGAATAAAGACACACAAAAGATCTTGAATTTTGAATTTTGCTTAAGCAACAATCACATTTTTTTGTTAGGAAATTTAGACACACGAGGTGATTAAACTGAGTCTAGTTCACTAATCAAGATATATCCCCAATGAAAGAATCCCTTATGCATGAAAATAAAAATAATTTTCCCATCAAGAGGTGTACCTAGTGTGAAGTGCTATTGCCAATGCTCGTATCCTTGAGCTTCCAAGATTTCATAACCATATTTTGTATTGAGGTTCCCATGTACAACTAGCCTAAATTCATCTTATTAGATACAAATTTAAATCACAATTTCTATCTACCTAATCATTTATTAAGTAGTTAAATTTTCTAAACAAAAATCACTTATTTTCTCTTGGAATAATGTTAAATAAACAAATCTATGTGGCAGTAATTAAATTGTCATTTTGTTTGAGTTATGGGGAGATAAGTTGTGACATGAATGATGGTAAAATTTAGTTTCTTTACAGCTGAAGAAGAATTTTTAGTAATTAGAAATGAGTGACTAGAGATATTTCTTCCTCATTGCCTATCGAAGATGAAGAGGGAAAGAAATAAAATTAACCCAAAAGGAGATAAAGAAAATCCAAAAGAACGCAAAGAAAGAAGTAGAAATCCAGTAGATGGAATGCTTTAAAAGTTTACAATCATCGACCAATTCAGCCTTTGATGAATACTAAGAGTTTAAGCATGACAAGAAAATGGAGAATCATCTGAGATATTAAAAAACATGTAGAAATGAAAAATACAAAGATAAAGGTGTTAGAAGAATGCATCCACATCTGGAGTTTGAGTGTAGTTACCTCAATAGCTCCTATTCCATGTGTGTACTAATGAGAACATCTCTCCAAACTTATGACAAATAAGATACTCACAAAAACAAGTTTGTTAAGCTTAGTTTGAGTGTTGTCCTATTACACCATCATCCTATATCCACGAATGTGTTCTAGATGCTTCTTTGTTAGCTAGAAGTCCTCTATGTATAGAGGTCATGCAATATGTTTGTTGTGTGGAGTTAGATCAATGAAATATTTGTAATCTATTTTTTTTTATCTACTATCACCATTGTTTTAGTTCTAAATTTCAATATGGTATCAAAGCTAATTTGATCCTTGGGTAGTGATATATATTATTAGGGTGTGATTTATTATTGTGGATTATCTTTGATTGAGCAACATCAAATAAATCTTTGAGAATTTTGGAGACAGCCAAAAATTATCGGATGAAGTGTTTATCAGAATAGTGTGAGCAATTATTTTACTGCTGATGTGTTGGTAAATAGATTGTTCTTCTTTTCTATATTCCCTTTGTTTGCCCAATTTATATTAAAGAATAACTTTACTCAACAGTTGGAAACAATGTCTGAGAATATCTAGTTTCCCTCTGAATTGAGGTATAGCTCCCTATGTGAAAAATCTTCAATGAATTTTGTTTCAATACTAATCCCTACTGCAAGTGTGTTCTTAATCGGAGAACAATAGAGGAAACCGAGTTCCACCCAGGCAAGTGAAATCTCAGGCAGGATTTAAATGTATGCTGTGACCTTCACAATCTTATGAATTTCCCAATGAAGTAATTATGAAAGATGCAAATTATGAAATGCAATTGAAGAATGATTATGCAAGTTACAAAATGCAAATGAAGTAGCTGATGCGATTCCACAACCAGTTATGATTCTCTGATTATCCTACTGATTGGTTAAACTGAAAACAATAGAACAAAACTCTATTTATTTATCATTCCCAATTCAACACAATGAAATAACACTAGATACAACTGGACAGAAAATAAATGGCACTAGACTTGATTGTCTCTGCAACCAGCTTCACATCCAAAATTTGTTGACCCCTATATGCAATGAAATGAAAATTTTAAAATAACATGCCCTCTCCTCTACTCTAGCTCTCTGACTGTATGTAGTAAAAGAAGACCCCCCTCTTGTTACCATCCAAAAGATCTACAATAAATAATCTCTCAAGTGATTGATTCTTCCATGACTATTCAGTTCCTCTGCCTCTTCGGTTCTATAACCGTTCAGTTTGTAATTGATTCTTGGTCTATCCACATGACTTGTCAACATTTCATCTTATTCGATCTTCCCATTGCATGTTATCTTCATCTTTTATTATACATGTTTGATTCCTATTATAAAAGAAGTATTATTGTTTATAAAACTCTTTTAATAAACCATCAAACTTCTCTTTTAGTACATATGCCCAGTTTGATTTAGATAATTAAATCCAAATGTTTAGAAATGCTCTTTTTAATGTAGACAACACCTATCCAATTCCCTTTTCATTCTTTTGGCTTTGCATAGCAATAATATGCCCTATCTGTAGGAGAGACTCGACGAACAATAACATAATTACCAATAGCCAAGCTAAGCTCCACTTCAGTCTCGTCTTGAAATGCATGTACAACCTCTCCTAAGAAAAAGATAGCATTTTCAATAGATATATCAAAGGATGAATTTTGAGAACTATGAATACTGCTAAGGTTTTCTTCTTCATATGATGGAGGTGGAGGAAGATTATAAGCAATAGCAGAGGGTGTCGGTTCAATGTGTTGTCGTTCAGAGGCCATCTCTCTAAGAACCTCATCAAGAATTTGAGGTACTCTGAGGATGTATGTACGTTTAGCTTCAACCATGGCAATCAAGCACTTAAGAGTTAACCGTTCTTGTTGTGCTCCAATAGCTATCATTGCAATTGTAGCTTCCTTTCCCAAAATTTCCGTACTTGACTTCAGTTCTTGTATCTTGAATTTGGCTACTTGGAATTTCATTGCATTATCTTGATTGCCTGTGGCTTCTTTGGCTTTCAGTTGATGCCTTGCAACTACACTAGCCTATGCTTCAACCTCTTGCCGCATCTGCTCGGTAAAGACTATCTGCATTTGGTCAGACATTTGATCACATTCCTCACCTTACACATATAATAGTTGTATTTCATATTGCAGTGATCGGGCTACCTATTCACATCTTTTGTTTGGAGCTTCAAAGGTAAAACCAGATGCTGATTATAATTGAGGTATTCATCATATTCGATGGACTTTGAGGGCCGATTTCATCCCACTCATATCTTTATCTGTGAATGCTATGATCATCGTTGTGATTATTCCTATGATATCAATTCTGAACTGCGACATAACATCGAACAAACAATGGGTGGAGAATGATAGACGTAAGGGGATCTTAGCTGCTCCACCTTTAGACATTTCACTAATCTACGCTGAGAAGGGAAATGGAATTTGGTTTATGGCTTATCGTCAATGGTTTGAAGCATTCGACAATCTTCATGATTCAACTTCATTATGAAAATTGAACTTAGCGAAAGTTCTTCCATTCATATGTGAATGGCTTTGAAACTTTTTACATCTTTCTTCGTGGCCTCCATGCCTTCACTGGCCATGGATCTGTCTCTTTAAGCATGAATGCCCCACTTCTTGCAAACACAATAGTCCATTATGCAATTATGAATCTACATATCATGAGTGACATAAACTCACACACCATGAGTCTTACAAACTCTTATACCATGCTGAGAAGACATATGAAACTTGGTTCTAAATTCTTACAAGATGGAGATAAATGTTTAAGAAACTCTCAAACTGCCAAGAGCATGACTGCTACTGAAACTCCAAAACTCACATCTTTGCCAAACTTGTTTTGTATCCAAACAATGAAAGTAAGGGAAATGAGTTCTCCTATAGAGAAGCTCAGATATGCTAAGTTGTAGGTAGACATCTTTCTTCTCTCCTTTGCATCTCTTCCATCAAATTGATCACCACCATGGGACACGATGTTAGGCTTCACACATCCACCACCCAAAGTAATCAAATACAATCCATGAAATAGTACTAGTTCTTGTGAGCTCTTGGGCTCCTCACAATTCATGCCTTCTGACAGAACCATGTTCTAGTAGTTTGGTTTCAACCATGGCACATGAGCTTGTACTGCTATTACTGTATATCCCTGCTAGAACAATCATTAAAAAAACACAACTGGAACATAAAATACTATTTGTAATGTCATAGGAAAATCATAGTATCCACTTAGCTATAGCTTTATAATGAACAAGCAACAACATCCCTATGACATTTTTGATAAACATATCGATGGCATTAGCTGACCATGAAGAATGCTTCAACAATGCAGTTTTATGAGCAATAGCAACATTCGGTTAAAACATGCAACCACATATCTTGGCTACTTGTACATTACTATGTGTACATCAGAGGAACAGATTGATCCTTCCCTAAATAAATTACACCATATTAAAATCCATTAATGTTCTTTTATTGGAAAGCTCCCAGTCTCATAGAACAATTCTATCCATACGCTACTCTAAATTTTGCACTGCTGATACTGTTTGAGCAATAGGTTTCCATTATTCCGCAAACCATTTCAATCACCTCCAGTGTAAGTGTTGGAATAACTTATGTGTTCCTTTAACCCTTCTTTCTTGGTATTAAGATATGTTTGCACACTCCTGAAGGATGGTCTTTTGAAACTGTAAGTCAGAATCTGCACTTCTAAATTTGATTTTGAGAAAAGAACTATGTACATCTGAACTGTATATCAAGCCTAAAGATTTACATTCAGTGCTTGCACCAAATGCTATTTTCCTACAAGATGAAGCCTTCATCACCATAATTAGCAAAATTTATCAACAAAATATTTACTTGATAGGCTGATTTGGAAGCTTAAAAATTGGGGAACTGGAAGTACACCTACATGATGTAAAGAAAAATCATAAAAGTGTTGAAAATCATAGTAAGAAAGGATATTTAAAAGTGTTGATTTGGAGTGTTGGCTACCATTAATCTTTCCAATAACATTTAATTTTAATGTTATGAGCCATATATTATCAAATTCAATTTCATCTATACATTTAGGGATAATAATCCCTAACATGAGATGTAATCTATACAACATCATGAAAGGATATTGTTCTTTGTGTAGTTCTTTAATAATTCTTGGATAGTTTGGACTTTATGTTAGCTATAAAATCTATGGTTTTTTATGACAGTGTATCTAGGTACACATAATAGTTGGGAGATGGTATGCAAAACTATTTTTATATAACATGATGCAGATTTCTTAAAATGTATATTATGTTATGGGATGGGCTATGTTTTTCTCAATATGTGGTAATGTAATAAAATAGTGTTGAATCAATATCTCTACTTGAGCTATTGTAAGGGGTGCATTATGTTGGAATATTTATTGTTTCTAGTTGTCTTGTGAGCCTTTTGCATGCCCACCTATGAACTCTGATAGTTTGTGGCTCCAACAAACATAACATTTAATATGGGTAGGTGAGTTTGAATTTTGAAAATGAGGGGGAAAATTTGTGAGTAGAAAATTGAAAAAAGGAGGGAATGTTCCTTCATTCCATAAGACAAATGCTAGACATTCTAAGCAAGAGATGAGTTCAACGAAGCCATAGTAGCAAAAAGAGCTCATCAGAGTGTAGCAACAAATGGGTCAATGACTTTCTGAATTTTGTTGAAAGTTAAGTTTTGTCCTGTATGAGTAGTAATTTCTCCAAGTTTATAGTATGCATCCATATGTTTCTATAAGTTTGGTTTAAGTTTTTAGATATTTTTGTTCTTTTAGGGTTTGTAGTTCATTCTCTAGATTTGTATCAATTTGATTCAGTTAACAGAAAGGAAGGAAGCATACTTGCCAATCTCAAATCTATTATGTTTTCTATCTTGTCTCCATTGGCACATTTTGATGTGCATGTTAGTAGTTTTGGAAAAATGAAGGAGAAATCATTAACTCTTTTACACATTTTCTAGAATGTTGTTGTTTCCCTTTGTAACACTTGACATGTGTTTGAGCTAAGTAACTCAACTTCCATTGACCAGGAAACTCGGTCTCTACCTCTACCAAGTTTCCTATCTTTTGAGCTCCCTTTGGTGTCTGAGAAACTCAATCTCTATTAGTGTTGAGCAACATGGCACTGCTTTGTCACAACTCATCAACTTGTTGATCAGCTCAGCTACTTCTACAAGTATTTGAACTTAAAATTTATTACATGGTATCAGAGCCATTAGGCCCCATATCCATGTAAGTTTGGGCATTTTTCTAGGTGTTGAAGTTTTTTGTGTAGGAGACATAGTTGGAGATGTAGGAAAGACTTGGTAGCAGCCACCATCGTTTAATGGACAAAATTATGACACTTGGGAAAAGTAGATGAGAACCAGTATGGTTGCAAATGACTTGTGGATTTTGTGGTAAATGGATTCAATGCTATAACTAACACAACACAATATGCTTCCCTCCCCAACAATCAAAAGACTCAACTGAAGGAATCAAGAAGAAAGGATGCAAAAGCTTTAAGCTTGATTGAGGTAGCCATGATAGAAACAAGTTTTCTTGAGATAGTAGTAGCTAATTATTCAAAGGAAGCATGGGATATCCTTGAGAAAATTTTTGAAGGGACTAATAAAGTTCATGTAGTAAAGCTATAGATGATTTAAAGGGATTTTGAGAACGTTCAAAAGAAGGATAATGAGTCTAGTGCAGACTTTAGCTCAAGGATCTCTAGTTTGATAAACCAATTGAAATCAAATGGAGAATATTATGATGAGTAGAGAATAGTGGAAAAGATATTGAGAAGTCTACCTCCAACATATGATAATCTTGTGATGACCATTGAAGAGGCAAAGGTCCTCACTACTTTGACAATGGATGAGTTGATGGGTACTCTTCAAACCCATGAACACTGGATTAATAGATCAGCAAGATATTCTCAAGAGCAAATTTTTAAAGCATAGTCCAATACAAGAGGTAGGGGATGAGAAGAAATGGCTCTAGTAGAGGTTCCAGAGGTAAAGGTCATGGAAATTGTGGACCAAGGAATGCTAGAGGAGAAAGCTCATGACAAGCAGGAAATCAAGAGGGAGCAAGCAACTCTCAAAATAACTCTAGAGGATGTAAGAAGCACTACAAATCTAACAGGAGTAATGTAGAATGTTATTATTGCCATAAATTTGGGCATTATACAAGTGAATGCTAGAAAAAGTAAGGTGATAACTTGAAATGTCCCTTTTATGATTGTATATGATATTTCAAGCCTCTAATTAGATCTTTAAGATCAAACAACTAATATTTCAAAGATCCACCAATTTCTCAATAAATCCCAAATCGAGTATGCCGAAAATAGTGCCAAAAACTTCACAGCTTCACATATTATTAATAAATCTGAAAGTGGACATTTTTTATAAAAATTTCAGCAACATAACAGCCTACAAAATGAAATTTCTAGATCTGTATAACATTTACACAAAAGCTCCCAAACGGAGGACAAAAATAATCATCGAGCTCTCAAAATCAACACAAAATAGCCAGAAACACCACAAAAACACTAATAATCTATCACAAAAGTATAATCATAGCCAAATACATATATTCAGCTCTATTTTAACATCTTAATGTCTAATATACAGCAGCAACCCAAACTGATATGAAATACTCAACTGGAAACACCAAACTCTTACAAAAAAACACACCTGAAAACCCACAAATCTGCACTGTTCAGCACAAAGGCAAACTCTGCATGAGCATGCACATAGAATGGCTTCAAACTCCCATCCTTAGCCTTCCTGGAAACCTGCAAACTCTCATTTTTGGGTCTCCTTCTCCACTGGTTTGGCAGCCTCTGAAGAACAACAAAGAAATGAGCAAAAATCAAGTTCTGGAATGAGCCCAAAGTGCCTCCAAACCCCTTAAAAGAGGGGATAACCCTAACTCACATCCAAGAGGGGTTAATAAAACATATTTTAATAATAATTTTCATTTATTAGTCCATTCGCTTCCAAAGATTATCCCCTTTTTCTGAAACTTCACCTTTTGGGCATGCTTGCCTTAGCAAAGATTATTATTTTTTATTATTTTAAAAGGGGACATGACAAGTCCTCCCCTCCCAAATATTGCTTGTCCTCAAGAAATGGCTGAACAATAAACCAATCAATCCACCTAGATCCCAAATGTAGTCATGAACTATACTACTACCAATTAACACAGGCTCCTACAATATCCTCTGCAATATGACCAAGAGGAATCCATAATCAAACTGACAATTACAGCTCAACGAAACTCCAAAATCACCACTGCCACAGTCAAAAACCCACGAGACACAAACTCTTAGAACATCAAAACTCAAGTAAAGTGAACAAATCAAACTGCCAACACAGTAAATACCATCAACGCATCCCACTGGCCTATACGAAATGTACAATCCAACTCTGCAACAATGGTGAACTCTCTCGAATGAAACTATACCAAGTATGGAGAATCCACACACTGTACAACTCCTGCAGTCAACACAACTCTACAAATCACCGGCCACTGTCTCATAACCATAACTCCCATGCACTGCTGATGGTGAAAAGACATTACAAGATAAAGAGCAAGAAATGGAACCCAAACCAAATTTGCCATGAACAAGTGATATAGCCCACTATGACTGACCACCAGCTAAGTTAGGAGATGTCATAGCCAAAGGAGTAGAATTAGTAACAACAACTACTGAAACATCACTCCCAAACTCCTACTCTAAGTCATGTATTATCAAGCTGTCAACTGCAGAACTTATCGCCATGTCATGCCCATCACAACTCTCATCCTGAGGCGTCAAACCGTCCCATAATTGATGACAAGCACTGGGAACTAGAATACATCTTTGTATCATCATCTCATCAACATGGTCATCAAAGGTAAATTGATGAGCATACCTCACAGTGTAGTGCTGATAGAATGTGCCAATCTCAGTCAGTGGCTCAAACTGCAATCTAGATGAAACTAACTACAATCAATCACTAACCAAGTTGGAATTGACTACTACCTTTGAAGACATTGCCAAGGGAGTAATATTACTAGCAGGAACCATGCCAACTACTAGCTCACCAACATCACACATGATCTTTGATACAACATCTCTAGTCTTTGTGCCATTAGTACTAGAGGCCACCACCATGTCAGGCATACCACAACAATTTGTTGCAGCACCCAACTCAACTGAACCTGACTCTAGTGGGAATGAACCCGATATGCCAATGTTAGTATCAAGGATGGATGTATCCCCATCTCCACTGTCTCTAAAAATCTCGACCATGGACATCCTCATATCACTAGACACCATAGCTTGTGACTGTACAGAATTTGGTAAAGATTGCAGTCACTCCAACTCCATGGTCACCCTAGTCAAATGAAACTGCGACTCCTCGAAAGCCAACTGTGTACTCTCAAGAATCTCAAAAGTCACCTTGAGTTGTTGAGTAAGCTCACTCACCTCATCTTCCTTGTCCAATAATGCGTCATATGCTATACTCACCCACTCCATAAGATAATCTCTGTCAGCTACCAATTGCATATAATTCTATCTCAAAATCCAAATAGCCTCCCATAAAGAGTGGATCTCTATCAAGAAAAGATAACTGCCTTCCTGCTCATCACTAGTAGGAGAACCCCATCCATAAACTACTAACAACTGACGAGCAGCATCAAAATGCTAGCAAGTGATAGCAATGTCTCGCTCACTAACTCTCAACTGATTAGACACATGATGGCACTAGCTAGACTGTCTCCTACAAACCTCCTCTGATGCACTGTCTAAAGGAGTATCCTCAAAGTTACTAGTCTCTAGAGTATTACCATCCATATCCTGTGAATCAACTCTAAAGCTCATATCAACATACAGAGTATCAAAAATTGTAGCACTACTGTCCAACTCCTCTATACCAAAAGAAACTACCAAGGAAACTAAGTCTTCAAAACTGCCCACTGCATCCTCCTAGATGTCATCAATGCCAATATGATCCTGGGACTCATCTATACACACTGCCAAATATGAAAGATCATCAACACATTCCAGCAAGTATGGTCAACTAGATATATGAACAAAGCCCAACACTAGTGTATAAAAACTAATACCAACATCGGACAAGCTGCTAGCACAAGAAAAGACAACACCGTGCAATTTGCTAATCAAATCCATGATAGCACCCAAACAAACATTGCTACCAAAAAGTGTTAAAGATCTCTAGTCAACTGAATCCCAAATGCCAATATAAGAATCTCGAGTCGATATTCGTAAACTAGAATCAGCTGGTAACTCAAGCAAACTCCTCACCTGAGTAATATGACCAATACCAACTAACTCCACATACCTGTCATGAGTAGATAATGAAGTCACAATATTGTATTTGTTCACTTTCAGCTGGCTGGACAAATCATGTGAAGTACTACCAGCCTCAACCTCATGTAATGAAGCATCTAACTATGCCTGGTGCTCTTTCTCAGCAAATTCATGAATGCTCAATGTCTGCTCATCTCTACCAGGTATCTCATCATCATGCACAACAACATCCTCGTAATCATCATCTGAACCCACTACGCTATAGTCACTGCCTGTTGTAACTATACCATCCTGAATACCTATGATATCACCCTTTGATGACCTGTATACAATTGTCTCAATTTGAGTATCAAGTTGACCATTACTATCAATCTACATAATATCCTTTCTCACTACCACCTGTGGTGGAGTAGAATCTGAGACCTCTGCCTGGCTATAAGCTAGTTTCTCAAACTCCTCATGCAAGTTCTTGGTAATTATGTCATCTGCCCTATGAGAAAAATTGCCAAATAGAAATCCAGTCAACTTATCCACCTTAGTTGGGTTAGACAGCATGTCATTCATCATAGGGTGGTGCTTAACCAACTGTTTAGACATGTCATGGCTTATTTTTCTAAGTTTATCTTGAATGTCTAAATAGCCATCCTTTCTACTGTTCCGACTCTGGATATCAATTTTCCAAGATCATGTCCTCTGAGACTATGTACTATACCTTTCCATTCTAGATAAAGTAGAGTGTAACCCCAATAGGTTATAACTTCTTCAAACACCAAGAATCTTTATACTTCAATTGTTTGACATTTCATCAAACACTTTGCAAGCAAGGGGTCGTATGACTGATATAATTTTTTAGATTGCTGCAAGGACTCTTGTTTCGATTTGCATCAAAGAGAATGCTTAAAAAAAGACTCCAAATTGTCTAAACAATGACTTAACATGAATTTGCAACTAATTTGGCAATATTCAATACAAATATGAGACTTAAACTACTTGCAATATGCAGCTACAACAACTAGTAATTATGAAAAATACCTTGGATGTCTTGGAAGAATTTCTTTGCCATCTCATCTAGATCAGCCATACTTTTCCCTTCCTTGGATTTTGTACTTTTACTTTCAACTGGAGGTTTGATCAAAATTTCTTTATTCTTTTCTCGCTGCAAATATCTTTTTTCTCTTTCACTTAGTTTCATGCAACCATAAATTTTGACATGCAGCTGATTAGAAGCAACATGCAACCACCAAATTCACCAAGAACTAACATGCAAATGATTAGAAGTAGCATGCAAAAATAAATTTTGACATGCAGCTGATTAGAAGCAACATGCAACCATAAATTATGACATGCAAAATTTGGGTAGTTGTCAAAACTGACATGCAAACTTCTACAAACCCTCAGGCTGGCAAGATCATAGCTTTGATACCACTAAAATTTCCTTTTCTAATGTTATATGATATTTCAAGCCTCTAATCAGATCTTTAAGATCAAACAACTAATATTTCAAAGATCCACCAATTTCTCAATAAATCCCAAATCGGGTATGCCGAAAATAGTGCCAAAAACTTCACAGCTTCACATATTATTAATAAATATGAAAGTGGAAATTTTTATAGAAATTTCAGCAGAATAATACCCTACAAAATGAAATTTCCATATCTGTATAACATTTACACAACATCTCCCAAATGGAGGACAAAAACAATGCTCATCGAGCTCCCGAAATCAACACAAAATAGCTGGAAACACCACAAAAACACTAATAATCTATCACAGAAGTATAATCATAGTCAAATACATATATTCAGCTCTATTTTATCATATTAATATCTGATATACAGCAGCAACCCAAACTGATATGAAATACTCAACTGGAAACACCAAACTCTTACAAAAAAACACACCCGAAAACCCACAAATCTGCACTGTTCAGCACAAAGGCAAACTCTGCATGAGCATGGACATGGAATGGCTTCAAACTCCTATCCTTAGCCTTCCAGGAAACTTGCAAACTCCCATTCTTGGGTCTCCTTCTCCACAGGTTTTGCAGCCTCTAAAGAACAACAAAGAAATGAGCAAAAATCAAGTTCTGGAATGAGCCCAAAGTGCCTCCAAACCCCTTAAAAGAGGGCATAACCCTCACTCACCTCCAAGAGGGGTTAATAAAACATATTTTAATAATAATTTTCATTTATTAGTCCATTCACTTCCAAAGATTATCCCCTTTGCTAAAACTTCACCTTTTGGGCCTGCCTGCCTTAGCAAAGATTATTATTTTTAATTATTTGAAAAGGGGACATGACATAACTCAAGGAAGAATTTAAATGTGGTTGATATGAATGTGGGTGAAGTAAACAATCCCATAGCCTTCATCATGTGTAACATTGGTGAAGAAGGCAGCCCTGAGGTATGGTATTTGGATAGCGGTTGCAACAACCACATGAGTGGAAATGAGAATTTCTTTTCTTTTATTGATAAAAGTTTCAAATCTGAAATTAGAATGGGAAACAATGGAACCATTCCTATTGTGGGCAAAGGATCTATAATGGTCCACACCAAGCAAGGTGAGAAGAGAGAAATTCAAAAAGTTTATTTTTTCCTAGGCATGAAGCACAATTTGATGAGTGTTGGACATCTCAATCAAAATGGTTACAAGGTGTTGATGGAAAATGGCAGGTGTGTCATTCATGAGAAAGATGGGAGTAAGAAGGTTCTAGCAGCAGTTCAAATGACAAGGAACCAAATGTTCCCCTTGAGGATAGAGACATGTTTCTCTGTTCAAATTGCTTTTGCACCTCCCAAGCATGCATGTATAGCAGTACATCAGAAATTGGCTCTAAAGAGTGTGATTGAAGACCCCTCCAAGCTATGGAATCTCAAATATGGACATCTTGGTTTTGTTAGTTAAAATTTATTATACAAGAAAATAATGGTAGATGGTTTGCCTAATATTGTAGAGTCATATGACAAGTGTGAGGTTTGTATTTTGGGTAAGCAACATAGGCTTCCCTTTAATTTTGGTAATTCTAGAAGGGCAAGGGCACCATTAGAGCTAGTGCATTTTGATTTAGTTGGCCCTATGCAATCCATTTCTTGTTAGAGTGAATAATTAATTAATTATTAATTGTTTATTCTATTACTTAAGCTTACTTAGGTTAATGCATGTTGTTAATAGTTGTAGTGATGAGTTGTTGACAACATGGGAGTTTGTTCCCTTATAGCATATTCCACCTTTTTGTGGAAGTGTGCTTAGTTGTCAACCTTATCTTCTACCACCTTCTAGCTTGTTCTACAAGCTTTCTTGAGCCTTTTATATTTAGTCTCTCACATTGTAAATTCATCCATTCATATAGCAATTTCATTTTTCCCATTGTGAAATATTTTCTCTTTCTTTGTTTCCTTCAAGCTCTTGCTCCTTTGGTTTCTCTTCGGCAAGCTATTTGCACTGCAAGTGATCTTGGTGATTGCAAAGTTGTATTTCATCAACTTCTACATGGTATCAGAGCCTTCCTACTACTTCTTGGTTGAAGGATTTTTGAAGCCATGATTCGGAGACACAAACCTTGGTTTTCTTGGGATTTTTCTTCAATCAGGAGGAAGAGCATTTTTTTAGTATTTGGAGGAAAATGAGAAAGAGGGTTTGACATAATAGATCTATCATTTTTTGGTCTTTTTTCTTTATTTTTTGGAGGTGCGACGATGGTGATTCAGAAAAAATAACTATAGAGGTGATTTTCAAATTACAATATCTCCCTCATACAGACTCATTTTTTCGAGCAATTTTTTTTGTTTTGGGGTAGAATTTTGTGATCTACACATTGGTGCAGGTGGTTTGACATTTATGTTCCTAAATTTTTTTGCAACTCACAAGTTCCAATTTTTGCCACTTTAAATGATTTGTACGAGCTCATCTTGACACATAATCAAGTTCCATTTTTTTTTTGAAAGTGCATTTTTTTTGTCTACTTTCCAGATCTACAATTAGATTATAGATTTTGTGGACATAAATATTACTTTTAGAAATAGGCCCTAAATTGGCTATTGTAGTCACACTAAGTATAGAGTGCCCAACTCATACATTCTCCTCCGAGCATCAGCTAGGCTTTCTAGTTTCCCTTCTCATTTAGGGGTTCCCTTGTTATGTTCCCTTGTTTCTTCCACATTGGAGTTGCATTGGTTCGATCCTTACTTCAAGGGCTCCATTATTCTAGGGGGGCTTTAGTATCTCTCATGGGGGGGCTGGTTGTACTTATGGTTTTGAGAGAGTCTCTTGAGCCATTTCCGGTGGAAGTTGTCCTTGGGGGGTCTTCTTGAGGCCTTCCTTCCTTCCTTCATTTTTTCAGCATGTTTGTACTTACCTCTTTTTGGGGGAGGATTTTTACTGTGAGGTTTTCCCTCTTTCCCCATTTTCAGAGGTTGCATTTCTTTGCTTTGTACATGGGTACCTAACATGGTCTTGTTGCTAGGACCCATCTTGCATTCTCTCTTAATTTTGTGAGCTTAAGGCATTTTCCTAAGTTGCACTTAAGGAGGGGTGTTAGAGTAAATAATTATTTATTTATTCTATTACTTAAGCTTACTTAGGTTAATGCATGTAGTTAATAGTTGTAGTGATGAGTTGTTGACAACACATGAGTTTGTTCCCTTATAACATATTCCAACTTTTTCTAGAAGTGTGCTTAGTTGTCAACCTTACCTTCTACCACCTTCCAGCTTGTTCTACAAGCTTCCTTGAGGCCTTTATATTCGGTCTCTCACATTGTAAATTCATCCATTCACATAGCAATTTCATTTTTCCTATTGTGAAATATTTTCTCTTGTTTTTTTTCCTTCAAGCTCTTGCTCCTTAGGTTTCTCTTCAACAAGCTATTTGCATTGCAGGTGATCTTGGCAACTGTGGAGTTGGATTTCATCAATTCCTACATTTATATTGGGGGGAGTACTTATTTTATGACATTCATAGATGATTTTAGTTGTAGGACATGGGTATATTTTTTGAAAAGATTATTTGAAGCTTTTGATAAGTTTGTTGAATTTAAAAACTAGGCTTAAAAGGAATGTGGATATTATGTAAAATTTCTAAGGTTAGATAGAGGGGGAAGTATACCTCCAAATCTTTTGTAATTGTTTGCATGACGATCAAGAAGGAACTTACAACCAACTATTCTTTGTAGCAAAATGGAGTGGTTGAGAGGAAGAATAGAACCATTGTTGAGATGACAAGGAGCATGATGAAAGCAAAGGGACTCCAAATTAAATATTGGGGAGAGGTTGTAGAAGCAATAATATATTTGATAAATAGGTGTCCAACAAAGGTAGTTCATGAAAAGATTCCTCTTGAGGCATGGGCAAGACATAGATAGATAGTTGAGCACTTGAGAGTGTTTGGGAGTGTAGCATACGTACATGTGCCAAAGGAGCAAAGGAAAAAGTTGCATGACAAGGTTGTGAAGTGCATCTTCATAGGTTATAGTTCAGAATCAAAGGACTATAGATTGTACAATTCAATCACCAAGAAGATCAAAAATTTGAAGAGATGTAGAGTTTTTTGAAAATTAGTCATGGGATGGCTTGGTGGATGAATCTTCAAGCACTTCAAGTTTAAAGTGACAACTATTGATGAAGAAGATGAAGTTGGTGATCAGAAAAATGAAGAGCAAAAAATATAGATAGCTCCAAACAGAGGTAGAAAGGAAAGTAGCCTCAAACATACAAAGAATCAACTCCTAGTAGTTCTAGATAGCTCAAAATTGGTATGCAAATTAGTAGCAGTAGCAATACTGAAATTTTTGATCCCATTCTCACCTCCTTAATGCCAAGAAAGACTAAGATTATAAGGGAGATATACCAAGATGAAAGGTATGATGAAGACTATGATGAGAGTGTTAATTTTGCATTATTTTCTCATATTGATCCAATCTATTTTGAAGAAGCCATCAAAGAAAAGAAATGGTGCAATGTCAAGGATGAGGAAATAGATGCTATAGAGAGAAATAAAACATGGGAGTTAATTGTTTTGCCTCCCAAGAAATAAGTAATTGGATTTATATGGGTCTATAAGAACAAGTGCAATGCTGGAGGAAAAATAGATAGGCATAAGGCACAATTAATGGTCAAGGGGTATAAATAGCAGTATGGTAGAGATTATGATGAGACATATGCCCTAGTTGCAAGAATGGAAACCATGTGTGAGGTCATAACAATTGTAACCCGACACAAATGGAAGGTATATCAAATGGATATGAAGTCTATCTTCTTGAATGGAGTGTTGAAAGAAGAGGTTTATGTATAGTAGCCACCTAGTTATGAAGTTTATGGTGAGGAACACAAGGTGTATAGGTTAAAGAAAGCTCTTTATGGGCTCAAGCAAGCTCCATGGGCATATAGAAGGATTGACTCATATTTGATGAGAAATTGCTTTAGCAAAAGAAATGGTGAGCCCACTCTCTACATCAAGGTAGCAAATGGTAAGGTTTTGATTTTCATCTTGTATGTAGATGTCTTAATTTTTACTAAAAATGATAATCTACTAATTCATGAGTTCAAAGAGGCCATGAAGAGTGAATTTGAGATAATAGACTTGGGTCTCTTGAAATACTTTCTAGGCATAGAAGTAAAACAAATGCATAATGGAATTTTTATCTCTCAAGAAAAATATACAAATCAGATATTAGAGAGATTCAAAATGAAAAATGGTAAGGCAGACCCAATACCAACAACTGTAGGTGTAAAGTTGAGCAAGAAGGACTACAACAACATTATGAATCCAAAATTGTATAAAATTATGGTTGGAAGTTTGATGTATTTGACAACAACTCGACCTAATATGATGCATGTGGCTAGTTTGATTTCCAAATTCATGGAAGCTCCTAAGGATTCCCATTGGCAAGAAAGAAAGAGGATCCTAAGGTATGGTAATGGTACTAAGGGATTTGACACTTTGTATACTATTGATGATGAATTTAGGCTAATTGGTTACACTCATAGTAATTGGGTTAGAAGTCTAGATGATAGGAAGGGCACTTCCAGTTATATGTTTCATGGGTATCCAAGAAGCAAAAAATTATTGCTCAATCTACAGAAGAGGTTGAATATATAGCAAAAAATGCAGCAGCATGTCAAGCTATTTGGGTAAGAAGAATCTTGGTAGACTTGAATGAAAACTAAGAGGATGGAACCACAATCTATTGTGACAATATTTCCTCAATTTCATTGACAAAGAATCAATCTTCCATGGGAGAAGCAAGTACATTGAGACTAGATATCATTTCATTCAAGAGCTAGTAGAAAATGGAGAGATCAAAATGGAATATTGTAAGTCCAAGCAACAGCTAGTGGACATTTTCACTAAGCTATTGAGCATAGCAAGTTTTGTGTGACTAAGAAGAAGTCTTGGTGTAGTTGATTTGGATTAATAGTGATCATTTGTTTGTCAACTTAGGACAAAGGGGGAGTGTTGGAATATTTCTTATTTCTAGTTGTCTTGTGAGCCTTCTACGTGCCCACCTACCGAGTCTAATAGTTTGCTTCTCCAACAAACATAACATTTAATACATGTAGGTGAGTTCAAATTTTGAAAATGGGGGGGGGGGGGGGGGGGGGGGGGGGGTCTATGAGCAGAAAAATGAAAAAAGGAGAGAATGTTCCTTCATTCCATAAGACAAATCCCAAACATTTTGAGGAGGAGACAAATTCAGCAGAGTAGCAGCAAAAAGAGTTCATCAGAGTGCAGCAACAAATGGGTGGATGACTTTCTAAGTTTTGTTGAAAGTGAATGTTTGTCATGTTTGGAGCAATGATTTCTCTATGTTTATTGTATGTATTCATACATTGTTTTAAGTTTGTTTTATATTTTTAGATAATTTTCTTCCTCTAGGGTTTGTAGTTCATCCTCCATATTTGTATTAGTTTGATTCAGTTAATAGAAAGCAAGCAAGCATATTTGCCAATCTCAACTATATTCTATTTTTTATCTTGTCTTCATTGACACATTCCACTATGCATGTTAGTAGTTTTGGAAAAATGAAGGAGAAACCATTAGCACTTTTATGCATTTTCTAGAATGTTGTTGTTTCCCTTCGCAACACTCAATTTGTGTTTGAGCCATGTAACTCAGCTTCCATTGACCAGGAAACTTAGTCTCTACCTCTGTCAAGTTCCCTATCTACTGAGCTCCATTTGGTGACCGAACAACTCAGTCTCTATTGGTGCCAAGCAACTCAACACTACTTTGTCTTGACACCTTACTTTGCTGAGCAACTTCACTACTTCTACAATTTTATGAACTTAAAATTTATTAATTGGTTGTTTCTAACACCTCAAAAAAAAAAAATTGCTTTAACACATTGATGAACCATGTATCTAAGAAGAATTCCTATAGAACTATCAAGTAGAGTAGGTGGATACCCATGTATCTTAGTAGATGGATTTCTTTTTATATGGACTCAATAATTATTGTGAAGGAGAAAAGTTAAAAGTTGGTTTCCCCATCAATGGAACAATTTTTGTGAATTGTTTTGAAGAAATCAAAGAGCAAAAAATTAAAGAATTTTGCCAGTCCTTTAACCCAAATCAGACTGCTAAACACACACATGTTGCAGAGTTTGAGAAAATCAACTCAAATGTGACAACTTCACAATTGCTTTCCACTTCTAGAAGACTAGATCAAACCTCTTCCTTTATGAATTGCTTTTACAACACTAGCACCAAAGGTTGTATCAAGAAGGAGACATCACAACAAGGCATTACTACATTCCTATTCTCTAATACCAAATTAAAAAATAGAACAACAAGAATACAAAGTATAAAATAAAGTAAATGAAGAATTCTCTAGTTTTGTCTATTGAGAAAAACATAAGCAATTCATATATATATACAAATTACAGCCAACTACTCTCCTATAAAATTGGAAATGAACTCTACATCTAGTTGTGACTAATTGACAATCAAAACAACCTTATAGATAACAAACTAGAATTGTTGACAACAAACTAGAACTATGAACAAATCACTAGTTCTTTATGAATTGCCTAAATCGAGTTTGAGTGCCTTGAGATCAAATTTTGAGTCTTGGCATCAAAGGGGAGTATGTTGAGATAACTAATGGTCAAACTCACAACTCCAACATAGTTTTCACCATCACTGCCATGCATTATATGCAAACAATAGTTTAATTAAAAATGATAATGATTTTGAATGCACCTTCAATTAATATTCTTGTAATTTTGAACTACCATTTTAACAATTGTTGAAGCGATACATAATAATTATATGAAATATAAAATAGGAAAAATCAATATATTTGGGAGACTAAAACCTCTATAAAAAATATCTACTATAATTAGTTTAGGATAGCTTGCAATATGTAAGCAGATTTGGAGATCAAAAAAGATATTATATGTTTGTGTGTAAAATTTTGGTGTGCTATGTTTTACTCTATTTTTCCCTCTTCTATTTCACTATTACATGTTTTTCGATTCTACAAGACAAATCCCAGGAGCTTGATCAGACAAAACAACCCGCATAATTGGTTCGAGACAATGTCTGCAATGAAAGAAAAAATGATGAAGTATACAAACAGTTTGAACATGTAGGAGAGGCTCTTGATTACAAACATTCATGACAAGAAGTTCCTTATCAGCAAGGAAGCATGGACTCAATCAGTGACACCTAGGGCATTGGGGAATGGTGCCAGGACACTTGTTGTTTACAAGAAGGCAGACAAGCAAGAAGAAGTTCTATGCGCAACAATACTTTACCTTTTATCTAGTGACGCTTAGAGCTTTACAGACAAGGGGGATACCATCATAACAATCTGGTCAAAGTTTACCACAAATCTAATATGTTGGGATGCAAACACATGGAAGCACAAAGCATGCAGAAGAAGTGTTTGACAAAAATCCTCATTCCTTTAGAGGCGTAATCAAGGTGCATGAACTATTGGACAAACTGCTTGAAAGAAAACAAATTCTCATGGAGTTCAGTGTATGCAGAGTGTGCAAAAAATGGAGTTGTTATAGAGGTTTTTAGAAAAATGTAATTCACATGTTCATAGGAACCACCCATCTACTTGCTCACAAGTAATGGAAGCTCCTACTCATATGTCTATGTGATTTTAGAATAACATTGGTTTTTGTTTTGTTGAATATTGTTAGGAAAGCTTACTTGTGGAAACGCCTTCCAAATGTCAATTTACTAGGGAAACCTAAAGGGTTCGAATTTACAGAGATGTATAGGAAAAATGAAGAACATAGAAAACAACAATAATGCACACAAGATATATAGGAGACCAGATTTACATGGGAAACCCTTTCAGGAAAAACCCACCAGCCAAGAACCAGAGTGTTGCCCTTTGTATCACAATAACACATACATTACATATTGTTAAAATTTGTAATCTTTCCTTGGTTGTATTTATTAAGTGGGATAAACCAAGGTATCCCTTATGTTGTTTTTCCTCTAGTCCACATGTGAGGACAAGTCTATTTTGTAATTCCTTTATTAAGGAAAATAGTTATTCCTCCTTAAGAGGATTATGACACTTGTTATGCACACACTTATGAATGTGGCAATCATTCACATGGGAGTTACAAATAACTCTTCTCATCTCTTTATAAGAGATGCTTCTCTCTCATTCTAAAACACGCGATCACGATGTAGTTCATGTAATGAGCTCTTTGGCTCCACTTATCTCCTTCTCTCTCTCTCTCTCTCTCTCTCTCTCTCTCTCTTCATTCTTAGGCATTTTCCTCATTCATATAATTCACAAGGGGTTTTCTTTGCTTTCCCCTTTCAAAATCTTTGTCTCCATTATTTTGTTGATCTTGGGAAGCTCTTGTAAATTATGTTAATTATATTCATCACAAATGCTCTTGGATTAATTTATAATTCTTTATTTTCTAGTTCATTTCAATTTTATTATTTCTAATATGGTATTAGAGCAAACTAATCCTTGTTTGAGTTTGTTTTGATGGTTACCACATTTATGGAGACGTCATTGTTGAGAGAGGAAGAGAATCTTACACTTCACTCCTTATTAATATCTTAACAAAAATCATGATAATACTAATTTGATCTCCATGTCTCTCCTTATACTTTATTTTCATATATTAATGTGATAATGATCTGCATACTTCATTTCTTAGATCATGAATCATGCACATTGTGGAGGGACGCCCCCATTAACTTGCAGTGGGATGATTCATTTAGTGGACTGTCTATATCCATGTGATTGATGCAATGTTGATGCAAGTATCATTAGTTGGCCTTGTCTGTGGTCATTAGTACATTAGTATAATATACTTTTCATGAGAACACTGATCAAACTTTTTTGTGCTTATTGATAATATTTTGAGCATATACTTTATCTTGATATCAGGTTATCTCCATTGCTTTGTGGTAACATGTTTTATTCTCCTCATTGTTTCTTTATGAGATTTTTATTATCCTTACTCAAAAGGATTTCTAATTTGAATATAAGATGAAATACTTCTTGTGGATAGTTGTCTTGTTTCTTGTGTCTATGTTTTTCAGGTAATCCATCCAGGCACATACAAGACAATATTATTTGGTGTACTTTAATGACCTATCCACTTCTCCCTTGGCTCTATGAAGATCTACATACACTCACAAGAGACCTTTTGCATAATTGGAGACATTCTAAGAGATCAAGTTGCTGCTATTTAGAATTTGATTGTAAAAATTTGGGTTTAATACCCTTTGATGTAATTTCCCCAAGTAAAGATTAAAGGGGGGTGTTAGAATTTGTAATCTTTCCTTGGTTGTATTTATTAAGTGGAATAAACCAAGGTATCCCTTATGTTGTTTGTCCTCTAGTCCACATGTGAGGACAACTCTATTTTGCAATTCCTTTATTAAGGAAAATAGTTATTCCTCCTTAAGAGGATTATGACACTTTTTATGCACACACTTATGAATGTGGCAATCATTCACATGGGAGTTACAAATAACTCCTCTTCTCATCTCTTTATAAGAGATGCTTCTCTCTCATTCTAAAACACACAATCACAATGTAGTTCATGTAATGAGCTCTCTCTCTCTCTCTCTCTCTCTCTCTCTCTCTCTCTCTCTCTCTCTCTCTCTCTCTCTTTATTCTTAGGCATTTGCCTCATTCATATAATTCACAAGGGTTTTTTTTTGCTTTCCCCTTTCAAAATCTTTGTCTCCATTATTGTGTTGATCTTGGGAAGCTCTTGTAAATTATGGTAATTATATTCATCACAAACTCTCTTGGATTAATTTATAATTCTTTATTTTTTAGTTCATTTCAATTTTATTATTTCTAACACATATAAACAATAATGGACTCAGGCTCAGATCTTCTTTACAATCAACCTAACTACTACCACTATGACACTTTGTCCTTCAGACTTGCAGCCTTAGCCCTCACAGCCTCTATAACAATACAACCATTACTATTAACCATAGACTTAGCAACATTTTTCCAAGCATTAGGCTTGTCCTCCCCTCAATGAATCTCATATACATTTATACACTATGCAATTCATTAGGGAGTTTGGTATGTCAATCGTTACATTACATAACCGGTCAACCAATTTTGCTTCACACCATAACCATCACCATATTGTTTGTCACCATCGTATTGTCTGACACCACGTACTATCCATCACCACTGTACTATCCATCACCACTATATTGTCTGGCACCATGACACCATCATACTGTCTGACACCACGACACCTTCAGCACCACGACTCCGGCACCATGACACCATCGTACTATCTGGCACCATGACACCTCTGACACCATGACACCTTTGGTACCATGACACCACTATACTATGGTTTTCCCATATGCTAAGGCTCATTCACCATATGGTGCTCCTCACTATACTTCATCATTCCAACAATCTCCCACTTGACAAAGTATGGAGTCACTCAACATAGCTAACATCAAAGCATAATCTACACCTTTACCAAGGACTCATTGAATCCTCAAGATGTCAACATCCTTAGTCACAAGAAGATAACATCTCCAAATAGTACTTTGACAAATGTGAAAATATCCTTTTGCCACATCAGAATCTCATGCCTTCAACATCTACAATACCAATGAAGACCATTCACTACGTCATTGCCAACAACTCCCACTAAATCATCGTGTCGAGTTGCACATGGCATCATGAAAAACATCTTCCACATGAAGATTGAATCACTTTAACCAGTCATCATCAGATAATTGATTAGCCAAACCATCATTGCTTGCATCTTCATCATCACTCTGAGAAGACTTAGAATCAAAAGAACCCTCCATTTTCTTCTTCTTCTTCTTCTTCTCTTTGTAATCCTTTCAGATATGACCAGTTTTCCCACAGTTCCA
Source organism: Cupressus sempervirens (assembly GCA_028749045.1). Classification (NCBI taxonomy): domain Eukaryota; kingdom Viridiplantae; phylum Streptophyta; class Pinopsida; order Cupressales; family Cupressaceae; genus Cupressus; species Cupressus sempervirens. The sequence continues at coordinate 477,927,413 of CM053787.1, forward strand.
ACACTTCACTTTGGACTTTTTCCTAGGAGATTTAGGCTTCATGTCCTTCTTGCTTTTGTCCTTCACTCTGCCTTGAGCGATGAGAGCCTCCTTAGCCACCTCAAAATATTTTCTCTGCATCTCCTTTGATAGAAGTGCAGCAACCACTTCATCCATTTTTAATTGGGTTGTAATACTTCCAATGGCCATCACAAGATGATCCCATGAATTAGTCAACGAGCACAGTAGTAGCATGCAATGCTCTTCTTCACTAACAGACACACCAATAGATCTCAGTTGTGTAATCACGATATTGAACGCATTTAAATGATCTGTCATAGTTGTTCCTTCATCTATCTTCAAGAACAACTTCTTTCTCAAGAAAATCTTGTTTATCACGGATTTACCCTGATAAATATCTCCCAACTTTTTCCACAAAGAATCTATAGTTTTCTCCTCATGAACATTCAAGAGAAAAAAATCTGCAAGACATAGCCTTATCAGTCCTTTGGCCTTTCGATCTATTAAAACCCAATCTTCATGCTTCATGCCTGAAGGCTTATTATCAAACACAGCAACCCATAGATCTCGATCTACCAACATATCCTCCACTTTAAGTTTCCATAACTCAAAGTTTGTGCCATCAAATTTTTCAATCTCTATTCTCCCTAATGTACTCGCCATCTCAATTTCCAAATGAACACTTTATAAACTCCCACTAGAACCAAATTGACACCAAATGACCAACCCTACCCAATACAACCAACTCTACCAACAAGATAATGGTAATGGGTAATGGCTTTGATACCACTTGTTAGGAAAGCTTACTTGCGGAAATGCCTTCCAAATGTCAATTTATAGGGGAAACCTAAAGGGTTAATTTATAGAGATGTATAGGAAAAATAAAGAACACAGAAAAAAAAAAATAATGCACACAAGATATACAAGAGACCAAGATTTACATGGGAAACCCTTTCAAGAAAAACCAACCAACCAAGAACTAGAGTGTTGCCCTTTGTATTACACTAATGCATACATTACATACAAACAATAATGGACTCAAGCTTAGATTGTCTTTACAATCAACCTGACTACTACCACTATGACATTGTGTCCTTCAGATTCATAGCCTCAACCCTCATAGCTTCTATAGCAAAACAACCATTACTGTCAACCACAAACTTAACAACATTTTGCCAAGCATTAGGCTTGTCCTCCCCTCAATGAATCTTGCATACATTTATACACTATGCAATTTGTTAGGGAGTTTGGTATGTCAACCGTTATGTTACATAACTGGTCAACCAATTCTGCTTCACACCATAACTATCACCGTGCTATCCGTCACACCGTATTTTTTGACACCACGTACTGTCTGTCACCACTATACTATCTATCACCATGACATTGTTGTATTGTCCAACACCACGACTCCAGCACCATGACATCTCTGGCACCATGACACCATGACTACAACACCACCGTACTGTCTGGTACCATGCCTCGAGCACCATGACACCTCTGACACCACGACACTTCCAACACCATGACACAACCATATTGTGGTTTTCCCATACGGTAAGGCTCATTCACCATATGATGCTCCTCACCATACTTCATCATTCCAACAAATATATGCTATAAAGGTGAAAATAAAATTCTAGGACTATTGAAACATGCTATAAAGGAACACCAAAACAACTAGATTATAGTGATTGGAGCTTTGCAAGGACATCATATAAATAGCCATCAAAGTCTGATAGCAATAGGTGTTTTTCAAATGGTGAACTTATCAAACCTTGTTCAATATGTATGCATAATGTGGAATCATATAAATCACACCAAAATTGCTTTTGGTTCTGCCTCAAACATGTTCTCTCAAGGAAATGTGCATAAATTTATGCTATAATGAAGCTCTTAAGATCTTTTTTTGATGAAGCACCTAGACGCATATATGCATAAGAAGTACTTGTTGATGTGCTTCAAAGGAAATTGGTCTCGCGAGTGCTAAGTGTTCCATTTATACTCATGAGAGATGGATTCATGTTGAATCACTACTCATGAAACATGGGTCAATGAGTTTGACTCAAAATCACACAATTAAATCATGATAGCAATATCACAATTTGACTTCTTGTGGAAATTATCTCCTACTTATCAATTCATGAGCTTAAGCGGCTTTCTAATGAATGGTTCATAAGGCACAACACTTGGTGAAGGTTTTGCAAATGGGTTTGCAAGCTTTGAGTTTAACCATGGAGGAAACTCTGTAGTTAAGTGCAATCAGGCTAGAGAAGTACTGGGATGGGTGATCTCTCGGGAAGTCCTAGTGCTTCACCCCTGTGAGCATCACCTAGATCCAATGAGTGCTAACTATTCCATTTATACCCATGAGAGATGGATTCATGTTGAATCACTACTAATGAAACATGGGTCAATGAGTTTGACTCAAAATCACATAGTTAAATCTTGATAGCAATATCAAAATTTGAGTTACTATGGAAATTATCTCCTACTTATCAATTGATGAGCTTAAGGGGATTTCTAATGAATGGTTCATAAGGCACAACACTTGGTGAAGGTTTTGCAAATGGGGTTGCAAGCTTTGGGTTTAACTATGGAGGAAATTCTGTAGTTAAGCGCGCTCAAGCTAGAGTAGTACTAGGATGGGTGACCTTCGGGGAAGTCTCGGTGCTTCACCCTATGAGCATCACCCAAATCCAATGAGTGCTAAGTGTTCCATTTATACTCATGAGATATGGATTCATGTTGAATCACTACTCATGAAACATGGGTCAATGAGTTTGACTCAAAATCACACAGTTAAATCCTGATAGCAATATCACAATTTGACTTGTTGTGGAAATTATCTCCTACTTATCAATTCATGAGCTTAAAGGGCTTTCTAATGAATAGTTCATTAGACACAACACTTGGTGAAGGTTTTTCAAATGGGGTTGCAAGCTTTAGGTTTAAAGATGGAGGAAACTCTGTAGTTAAGCACGCTCAGACTAGAGTAGTACTAGGATGGGTGACCTCCTGGGAAGTCTTGGTGCTTCACCCCTCTGAGCATCACCTAGATACAATGAGTTCTAAGTGTTCCATTTATACTCATGAGATATGGATTCATGTTGAATCACTACTCATGAAACATAGGTCAACGAGTTTGACTCAAAATCACATAGTTAAATCTTGATAGCAATATCACAATTTGACTTGCTATGGAAATTATCTCCTACTTATCAATTGATGAGCTTAAGGAGCTTTCGAATGAATGGTTCATAAGGCACAACATTTGGTGAAGGTTTTTCAAATGGGTTTGCAAGCCTTAGGTTTAACCATGGAGGAAACATCATAGTTAAGCGTACTCAAGTTGGAGTAGTACTGGGATGGGTGACCTCCCAGGAAGTCTCGACACTTCACCCTTGTGAGCATCACCTAGTTCCAATGAGTGCTAAGTGTTCCATTTATACTCATGAGAGATGGATTCATGTTGAATTACTACTCATGAAATATGGGTCAATGAGTTTAACTCAAAATCACACAGTTAAATCCTAATAGCAATATCACAATTTGACTTGTTGTGGAAATTATCTCCTACTTATCACTTGGGTAGTTATCGTGGTTATATTAAGTGGTCACAAAATAGTTATTTTCTCAAGCCTATCAATACAAGGCTTTTATATTATAGGGGGGACTCTTATGGAGGGGAAATAGAGAATTTTGCAGAGAGAGTTTTGAGAGTTTTTCATGTTCATAGTCTACATCAAAAATCTTTTGAACTTGTAGATTTTCAAGAGAATATCAAGAAATATGTTTGATTTGTATGTCTTTAGGTTGTTATTATTAATTTCTTGTATGTCCAATTAATAATTTTTTTGTCTAGTTGAGTGGTCTACTAGTTTTCACTTCAAATGATACAAGTAAATGGTGAACACATTCATACCTTGGTGTCTTAGTTAGAAAGGGTTAAGGTTACCAATTTCCTCATATGTGGAATACATTTTCTTTCTGTCATCATTTTGCATATCCAACTCGAATTTGTGCTTAAATGCCTTTCATAATTGTTATTAATAGTGGTGTCTTACTATGTGTTTGTATGTCTACCTATAAGGTCCTTGCTATCCTTTCTTTAGTAAATTTACCTTTTCTCCTTTTTGTACATTCAAGTTATACATACACTAAAGTTACAAATAGACCATCATATGAGGGAGCTCCACCTCTTCAACATAGAGGAAGGTTGTGACAAATCATTATTTGGTCATGATCTATCCAGTTTTTGGCAAAATCGTCATTGATTTATGGGCACACAAGGTTAGTTTTGATGACAATATTGCAATGATAAATATGTTTACCAACAATGTGACAAACTATAGGAAAAAACATTAAAAGATTATTTGATAAAACTAATCTAGATAAAATGGTACCTAAGGGATGATGAACATCAACACAAATGTTTGTCAAGGCTTACACTATCATGTCAAGAAGTCTTCTTCACAACATTAACCACGTCTCTTCTTCATATTTGAGAAAGATACACCTTTTTGATTTCACATTAATTTGTATTCTCTCTTTTTTTGTGGAATGTGGCTAAAAACTTCACACCCAAACACTTATAGATAATTGTGGGAACATGTCTTACCTAGTTATTATTCTTCAAGAATTTCAAATTTTACCCGATAGCATGAATCTTGTGCAACATCTCAACCTTGCCTGCTCAGCTTGCAAAGTCTAAAGCCTTGGATCATTTAAACTTAATATAGAGTAGTTATATTTGGTAGAGTCAAAAATGGACTAAAGGTGAATTTCAATGATTTGTACAAGCTTACACATGTAGAGTGGTCATTCTATAAAATTGAGATGGGTCATGATCGATGTTATCATTCAACATATTGTTATGTAATTATTTTTATCTATTATGTTCCCCACCAAGCCACATTGTATATTCTTTATGACAAGGAGAGTGTAATCTCACTTGCATAGACACTTACAAAATTATTGGAGTGCATATCACATTATATAGTTTAATCCTTAATGAGTTGGGGGTAGGTTAAAATCGGATAGGTGCATTACTTAATTTAAGGATTAGCCCAAAAGTGAGCTCCCTATGGGATTTTGGGAACCTAGAGAGGAAACTCACTGACCTAGTTTTGGGAACTAGGGGGTAATCACATTGACATCAAGAATAGGACCATTTCAACTATTTAGCAGGTAATCTTCAAGATCTATTACATTGTCACATAGGTGATAAGTGTAAAAACCCATTTTGGTCTAGTAAGCTATATGTCCCCAATCTAAAAATTAAATTGAATTAAATTAAAATACTAGACCTTATTATGCATTCAATAAATTTTCATAATTAATTAATCTTTAATCATTTCATCAAATAATCATTAAACTAATTTATCCTAATGTCTGATCATTATATCCTAAGTTTATTTTATTGAAATAACATGTCCCCTTTTAATTAAACAATTAAAACCCCACTTAAAATGTGAACTTCCAAAATGAAGAGCACACGGATCACTAAGGGAAAGATCTCCACTATTGCTCAACATCTGGTCTGAATTATCTGCTTATTTCTAGAATCTTCTAAGGATGTTCATTCCTTATTTCAAAGGATCCTCTCTTTATGCTACTGCTTTGTTGGTTGAATTTTTGAGCATCTTAGAAGCTTTTTATCATTTACCATGTCTATTCTCTTGCATGCTAGCTTAGAATATCTACAATAATTGGGATGGATTGTAACACTTCATTCTTGTTAGTTTAAGCTTGCATCTTGCTTCATTTTCTTTATTTCTCATGCATGCATTTATGGAATTCATCATATTCTTGAAAAATTGTCCTATGCAATCTCTTTGAACCTTCCATTTCATAGTGCACCTTGTAGAGGTGTTATTGCTCCATCTCAGAGCTGATTTCATTTCAAAATTTGGCTTTTGCACATTGTGATTAGGAAGTTGCAAATCCCCTTCTAGATGTTTAAGTCCATTGACCCTCTTGGATATAATGATTTGCCACATTTTGTGATACAATAAGGAATCATGAAAATTATTATATAACTAATATCTAATGGTCATTAAGGCAAGTCCCTCAAGTAATCCATGTTTATATGATGGGGTACTTACTCTATAATGTGTATACAAGGGCATTGATACTCCTAGGGTTATGATATGTGAAAATCTACCTCATTTAGAGGTTCTCAAATTAGATAGGTATACACATGATAATTCAAATTTATGAAAACATAACCAACTTTTAAGAAGGTGATGAAGTCGTTGTCTTTGTATGTAGCCATATAATATTGCTTATAAATAGGTAAGGGAAGAGTGAGTTGTATCAAATAATATGATATATAACAATTTGAAGGAACTTACATCTTTGTAGACCTTAACAATAGATTCTAATTTTCTTTAAAATAGAATAATATTATACCAAAATTATGAAAGAGAAATAGTTTTTATTCTATTCTTTAATAACATAATCTTGATAATAAATTAAATTATAGATTCCAAATCACAAGTTGGTTTCTCCCATTTGGTTGTAGGCATAGGAATAGAGAACAGGGATGCAATATTGAGAATAGGAATGGATATTCCAATAACAACTATTTTTTGGAATTTGTATAAGCTAATTTAGAGGTAAAATGAGAATATGTATTCCTATTCCCTATTCCATTTGACCAACCAAACGAAACATAAAAACATATTCCAAAATTTCTATTCCTATTCCAACAACCAATCCGAAAACTCTTTGTAGGAACCACTCCAAATTAGTATTGGTATAGGAAAATAACCCATCGTGTGTCTAGATAATAGCTGGATTAACATAGGTTGGCTGAAGTAGCTCATCCATGATAACACATCTAGGCATTCTGTCAAATAGTACGCGGGCATACATGTCTACCACGGCAGTTACGACTACAGAATGTGCACAACCTGTTCCAATTCTCCTATTTCGGCACAGGCTGCGAGGATGCTGCAAAAACTTTTGATTTACACCTGCAAATTGCATATGCTTCAAAGTTTCGAAAACAAATAAAAAAACCATTTTCTGCGAAGCTCTCATACGGTCAATTGCATTTGGTTGAAAGTTCATAGAGCCTTCTCAAAAAATCCATTTCGTAAATACCCGCAATCAGATGGGAAGATATTTATTGGAGGCATTCGGTCAAACAGTTAACGTACCTTATCTCTTCTTCTTCTTCAGATTGCATAAATATCTATGAGACTATTTCCAACAGCAACATCTATCAAATTTCCACCATGCTTTTATTGCTGTGGGACAACCTCGCGAGGGTATATGAGAATACCCGTGTCTTGTAACACCCTCGGTCCTTCATTCTTAATCAAAGAGACTAGGTCAAAAAGCTGAATTTCCATTTTTGTTTTTTTTAAACGTCTTCATCATGGTAACTTCAAACTATGTGTGGGTAAAACATTAATGTAACCGCATCCACCAGACGAACTCAACCTCAACCTGAAACCACCTAAACAGTCAACGGTTAGACTGTCCTGGTTAAACCCAGCCTAATGTACATTGTATTCACATTTCTGGTTAGCATCAGACAACTATCCCTCTTCTCTGCCAGGGTGGAATGAATATCAGTTCCACCAGCGACTTAAACAACCAACTTATAGAGATACAGTATCGAATCCCATCATCCAACTGAGGAGGATATCTATTTCTAATAGCTCTAAAAAGCCCTCCCCACTGGCATGACAATGGCGGTGTCAAAAGAACCCATCATCATGACCACGTCTTTTACAATGTAATCCTGTCACCTGTTCTAGGGGGAGACACTAAGAATACACATATCCAACAGCAGGGAAAATACCAAAAATCTCAAACTCACCCAATGTAAGGTCTCTTTCACAATCAACACCTTCAGTTTGGTGAAACCCAATAATACATGTTATGTCAATTTTTCGATTCAAAACCCCATTAATGGAACATCTTTTGGGAGTAGGAGGGTTCGGGGATAATGCATAAAGCATTCTACCAGTGAAACATGGGATTCACATCCTCTCCTAAACCTCAAAGTACTCTCTCCAAAACGTCTCCACACTTAAACTCCAAAGGACTCGTTCTTGAGATGTTTTCACATCGAGTACTTGGAGTATCTGAACCTACGTACATAATCTTAAACATCACACATTGATGAAGAAATTAAGTTTGGAAAAACAAGTCAACTTTGACTATTCAACACTTTTAGCTTAGGAATCAAGTCTTAGTGTGTGACTTTAAGCCGTCCATGCCTCAGTCATTCCATAACCACACTGTTGCTAAGATGGGTACTTGAATTTCTATTTAAATTTTGCAATGTACTATATTGAATGTTGAAGACTTCAAGTTCATGTTGCAATTTTTCTAAGTATAAGTAGTTTAATTTGGTGTATTATACTGAAACATCATTTCATAACTATCATTTCAAGTTCTATATGTATGCTATCTAAACACTCATCCCTACCTTGTCCTCACCTTGCCGCCATCTCCAGCTTTCCAAAAACTCAGATCCATTGTCCCTCATCCCAGAAACTCGTCGTGACATCTCAACATCCAGACACACCCCAGTACTGATGTTACACTGCATTCTAGATAAAAGCATTATTGTGAGAGTATACAGTAAATTGTTTCCAGCTTCTTCCCTCTTCCATCAACATTCATATCCCTCAGACTTTTTAACTTTCGTTGAATAATCCTCAGCCAGTCTTTGCTGAGTAGATGCAGAGACTTTTAAGAAAAAAGTATCATGTGATAACTACGGAAGAGCAATCGGTAGACTGCAGAATAAAAACTGTCTAAGATAAAAGGGCACTAGAGGGCTGATGAAAACTAACAAAGATGTTTTTCAAGGCTTGTGTTGTCCTATCAAGAAGAGCTCCCTCGGATTCTTGAGAAATACCTACTTCTCTCCATAGATTTTTAACTAAATTCTTCAGTTGACATCTGTTGTTCGGGAAGATATGCCCCCTTTATTTCAAACTGGGATCGGGCATGACCTTTCCGAGAAATATGTACCTTTTTGACTTCACATCACGTTGCATTCTTTTATTTGTGGAAAATGAGTGAAACTTCAGACCCCAAAAAAAACTTAAATGAATGCAGGACATCCTCTTACCCAGCCATTTCTTTTGAAAAAAAATTCTTTTCAAAATTTAATCGACGGGATGAAAATACGGTGTTGTATTTACCACCTCTATTTGAAATCCATTATCCAAATCTACACATGAGAGCACGCTACCCAATCAGTTTCTCTATATTTGTCCTATTCAAACTCTCTGCTGCATTGTTTTCTTGAAGTGAAAATGAAACAACAATTTTAATACCGTTTTATGCACAAAATTGATCAAACTCTGTAGAATAAAATTTACATTTAGACATTTAATCATGACGCCAGTTCCAAATTTAACAAGTATTTCTTAAATTTGTCAAACACTTCGGTTTTTTTATTTAACATGGAAATTCAAATCTTTCTGAGACAACCATCTTTAAAAATAATTAAATAATTAGACCCGTCAAAAAAAAACTTATGCCAGTAGCTATGGCACAACTTATATGCACCAGTATGCAGTGTTAATAGTGTAAGTCTATTATATTTACATTGTAAAAAGATGCATATAAGTTGTATTGTAGACAACACCCAAACTTACTAGATAATCTAATGCGCAATATGGAGTTTTAAATGTAAATTCCAAAACTCTGATATTCAACAAAATTTTAGATGACTGAAAAATAAGTGGTCAAGAAAAACCTCCATGTGCTTTAGAAATACAAAATTCAACATAAATATTGCATTATTCCTATTGCCATATGAAAGTTAGTTCAGTTCTTCACCTTTAATTGTTTTGAAATTTGTTTTGTAAAGATATGTTATATATAGTGAAGGTTTCTTTTGACAATAACTTCAATTGATAAGTAAGAGATATATTTTGCAACAAGCCAAATCGATGGATTCTTTTTAACTATTACTCATGAAACATGGGTTAATGTGTTTGACTCAAAAACTGTACAGTTAAACCTTGATAGTGTTATCAAAACTTCACTTCAGCTCCATTTTGTAACAAATTATTTGAATAAGCGGTCCTTCAAATTTGGAAGTTTCTACTTGATAATGGATCATAATCCAATTAAATACAAGTATCACCAAGTCTCTTAAATACACAAATGATGCCAAGTCGTAAAAAATACTTATATTTATTATTATTTTTTCTTTTCTACAAAAATTGCCATTGATTTCAAAATAGCTAGAGTGTATTAAAAATTTAAAGTCTCCAAATTTTCTACACATTTTTCAATATCTCAAATTTTTTTATGTATGTATTTCTCATTATCATAATGCATACTTGTGCCCCTTTATATTATGGCTATGCAAAGTATGATTCTTAAAATAATATATCTCTTTATGCAAACTATATATATTTCCATTCCAAAGTTTCATTTGCAGTCTTTGCATACTTTGCTCCTTCTATAGATGCATACTTTGTTCTTGTTGAGGATAGTTCAAACCATTAAACTCTGATCCATTGCACAATAATACCCTGAATTGTTGGGAACATAAACCAAGGTTGCCATTATAATCCCCCACATTCTACACAACCTTCAAATGTGACGAAGACATAAGGGGTGCACTAGACCAATTGATTTTCATAAAAAATCCTTGTGTAGCCCCCATCCTAGTATCCATTATACATGATCATAAACATTCTCATTGGCCTATGCTTGTACTAATAACTATATTTGAGATTTTTTGCTCTTGACTTGGCCTTGGAGCTTCTGCTAGATGCTTACTCTGATCATCTATTGGCAAGTATCAGGACCTTCTAAATGCCTTGTCCTCCATGAACTTGACATCAATTCTATATGCTTTTGAAGTTTCACTATACCCGAAAAAGTACACATTTTATGTAGTATGGTCTAACTTGCTATGTGTACATGGAATATGACAATGCTAAACTCCTAAATATCTTGAAGTGATTTTTATATAAAAAATGAGTACACCTCTCTAGACATTCTATCCAAGTGATCCAATTGATTAGGAACCTTGAATGATGACTTATAGCTCCCTATCTATGATGTGCAATAGTTATGAGAGTGGCTCCCAAATGAACCTACTTATGCAACCCTTGCAAGGTGCACCATAGAATGAGATAATCAAAGAAAGGAGAAAGTATGTTAATCTCCAAGAATCAAAGATGAAATAAAATGCAAATGCAAGAGCTAATCTAAGAGATACAAATGCAAGCTAAATCTAACAAGAATGAAAGTATTACGAAACCTCTATGATAGAGCATAAAGGAAACTAATCTAAGAATTCCATAAAGCTACAATGAAAGTAAACCAAATGGATGTAAAGTGGGTGCAAAGTGAATGAAAGATGAGTGCTCAAAATTCTCCAAAGTCACCAAGAAAACTTGTTGTGCAACATTAGCATTAGTGAACAAGAGATGAGAGAGTGCGAAGAGAGCCTCCTTTTTAAAAAATTGGACGGTGGAGATTAAAGACTGAATCAAGGATGGAGAATGAATCTTGAGTGATCTATGCACACAAGAATCTCACCTAAGCAAGATCAACGATTGACTTTAAGAGGCAAAAGATGTACATGGAGTTTAAACATTCAAGCAAGCAAGTGAGTTTTCTTTGTTGTTATCATTTCCTCTTCAAGATCTAACATATTGTTGACAATCAAGGGAGGAGATCTACATTAAGTCATTTGTTATCTTCTTCATTGATGCATATTTACATTCATGGCTCTATGATGTTGTTATGGTAGATCCATTGCAATTGTGGAGATATCCTACATCTTTCATATCAAATTCAAGATCTACATCATATATCACAATAAATCCTTATTGACAAAGGTTTCTACAAGCAAGGTGGATATTTACATTTATCTTGTTTCATTTACATTTACATTTATCACTAATGGTTAATTCCTTAACCTAGGGCTTGACCAAGGAAAGCCCTCCCCAACAAAACCCCCAAAACCTCTCTTTTTTTTTTTGTGTTGATTTGTTGGATATCAACAAAAGGTGTACAAATCTAGAACCTACTTTTTGGGAGCTTTCTGGAGAAGTCAATTTGAGGTCATTAGACTAGGTCAACTTGGTTGTAGGATGTCTTCCCAAGTTGATCTAGTCCTCCAATCTTCATTTTTCAGGGATATTTTTGGGTTTTGTTCCTTTTGTCATTTTATTCCAACATTCATGATCGAAAGATTAGAAACTATTTAGATCTATAATTTTTGGAGCTAAAATACATCTTCCTCTATGAATTTCAAGGCAAGTCTTTCAGATTTTATTTCCCTTCTTATCTTCACCCTAGATTTGCATCTTAATTGAGCTAATGGTACATACATAACATCTAGATTTACATTATTTAAATAATTAGTTCAATTTTTCATTCACATTATCATATTAAGGGCCAAAGAGTATCTTTCCTTGTATTGCATTCCTCTTTATGATTTAAGTTTAGTAGTAGTGTCCTTCTTGTTTGGGTTCTAGCTAATCTCATTGGGATTATAAGTAGAATCATGTTTGGAAATTCTCCTATTTTGCTTTCATACATATTTGAATAGCTCAGTGCCCAGCAAAGTGGAGGTCTACATCCTATTACAGTGCCTCCATTTTACCACTAAACAATTGATAGTCACAAACTGATTACATTCATGTCCCATTCATGGTCTTCTTTGAGCTGAGTGACATACACATGTTGTTGTTACCTCAATCATCTGAAACATTTCACCCTGATTAAAGTTATTCTCAAGCTTTGGTTCAACCCGTGCTTCAAAGTTCCCATCTTCAAGGGCATGACTACGTAAAGGTCAAGCCTACCGTAGAAAAATATCACAAATATAAAATAAGTGGTAGATATTGAATATTGCAACAATGTGAAACATTGTAGCTAAACACCAACAACTACTCAAGTTGTGAATTCAAATGTTTAACAATAATGTTGGAAAGAAAAAGGTTAAAACAACAAAATAACACATCCATAGAACAACATAAACTTAATAGAAAGATGTAAATTTCAAATGGCCAAGCTAGTCCCATCCAGAGCCTCCAGTGTGAGGGTTGCTACTTATTCTTGAAAGAAAGTCATAAATCAAATACTATATTTTCCTAATGAAATTCTTTTAATACTTCTAGTGCTATAGCATTTCAACTTTCTTCTTGAGTTTTCTCTTTCTCCTTGTACTATCCATTATTCTTTGCAATTTATATTTTGAATTGCTCGTGGAATTGCCTTACTATGAATTTATGTTAGATTTATGTATTATAGGGGAAAATAGATAATTTGGAGAGATACCCATGTGAGGAATTGTAGTGCACACCTTGTAAATATGATAAGTTTGCACCAAAATTTCACTATCTTTTCTTTATTAAAACTCTTGTGACTTCTCAAAGATAAGGAATCTAGGATTTTTACATGATCTTCTATTTTATGGGGTTCCATGAGTGCTTTTCTTGTAGGAATTAGTTATGGTAGAGTGTCTTGATGAGAAAGTTAGGGGACTAATTTGTATCTCTAATTTGAGCTAAGAATTATGTCATATTACACTAGTGCATAATTGGGATAGTTCCTTAAAGATTTTCCCTTTGTTTTGGTAGTGTAAAAAAACTTTCTAGTGTTGGTTTCAAGACGATATATATTCATTATGAATCAAAAAGGCTATTTATTGAAAATATCCATGCTTTGCATATCTTATTAATAGGATTGCAACATTAGGAAATTGGCAATGTTTTGCTTTTGAAATTTCAGCAATATAGGCCCTATTAAATACTTCCCCTTAACCATTTTATCCTAATGACATTTCCATTGATATCAGGTAATTTGTAGTTGGCTTGCTAGGAAGATTTTTGAATATATGTTATATGTGGTCAATAAACGTATCTTAAGGATCTCAAGTTTGAAACTTATTAATTTTTTAATGTTACATAATTTTTTTTTGAATCAGATCAATGCGATTCAACAAGATGAAGTTATTAGATTGGGAATGTTCTCAACTATTCCCCTCTTTCGGTGGTGTATTCTCAATCTATGGAACACATTTATATAGATGAGTAAATTTAGTTATCCCCATAGGAGGATACCAATTGAAGAAGTTGAATACTGTGACTTTCATTGCAAAATTGAAGAACGATTGAATCACCTTTTGTTTGTATTGGTTTTTCTATTATTCACTAGGTGTGCCATGTTCTTGTGGAATAACTAGCAAGTATGTGAGGAAAACCAAAGCATCTACAAACATGCCCATCAATAGTGATGTTTTTAGGATTTTAGAAGGTTACAATGCTTCTCAACAGGTAATTCACATTCCCCTCTTTTGATAGGTTGTTTCCTTCAGTTGTAATGGGTCAAGAATGAGGTGATTTTCCTACTGCATTCATTTGATTATATGTAATTTATATGTTTTGGGAATTTGGGTCCACATCACTCAAGGAGACCATGAGGGTAGGAGTGTACTTTTATAATGGGTTACACCTTGGTCCCTCTAATCTTGGGTCTATTACTCTTCTTTAAGGGCCCGTTTGGCAATGGGAATACAAGTGGAATAGGCATATGTAAATTCTTAAAATTTTGAATTCTTCGTTTGGAGGCACCAAATCAGAATTGGAATACAAAGTAAAATAGGAATATGTATTCCAATTTTGGCCCAAAAATTAGGTTTTGCAATTCCACCCAAATAGGTGTTATTGGAATACGTATTCCTACTCCACTTTTATTTATTTTAGAAAACATAAATGTTGGGTTCTACAAATTCCCCATCAAATATTGGCTGAACCAAATAGAGAATAGGAATACATAGCCCCATTTTCTATTCCAGAATAGCTATTCCTATTCCCCTATTCATATTCCCATAGCCAAACAGGCCCTAAAGTATTAAGCAATCAAAATACAAATATTCAATAGAAGGGATTATTACCATCTACAACTATATTATAACTATACATCGGGCTACATTCATCACTCTAGAGTGAATGAGATTAAAGGTAAGTAGTTGCTTTATCCTTTTACTATTCAATATTAAAACAAGATTAAAGTATTGTTTTCTTGGTTAGGGAAGGAGATGGGAGTGGCATTTGTACGAATATTAAAAGTATGTTAGTTGTTCACTTGATCCGCATTTAAATTATTTATGTAAGTAACTCTTCATTATCAAGGAAATATTCCAGGTTTTGTTTGATTCTTTTCTATATAATTTTATGCTTGTAATGGTATTCCACCCCAATATTATTTGTTCATATATTGAGTAGAAATTGGTGATAAAATAAACTCTAGAGTCTAGACTACTTATGACACCATTTAAAACTAGAAAATATCCCAATTTAACCTTTTGAGGCACGAGTTTTGCATTAGCTTTAGGTACGTGGTAATTGAAGTCACGGAAGTCATACAAGCTCATTTATGCCACCTTTTTTGTTTCCTAGAGTTTTCTATTTTTATGTATTTCTATTACCTCTATGATTTTAATTTATCTCACTTTGAAATTCTCATAATTTTTACAACATTAGATTTATAACATGATGGCTAGCTACAAATAGCTCTTCACCAAAATATAAACTATGCCCTAAAAACTAACTAATACACTATCCCATTGTTGGAAATTTGGTCAACGCTCCCCTCGAGAATAATGACAAGGGCTTAACCACCTCCTGTGTACTATAAGTTGAGTGGTTGTATTTGGGCATTAATAGATCAGTCTTTTGGTGCAATGACAACCCCACTCTAACAAGTGGTATCAAAGCTTGGTTGCAGGTTTGAATCCTTAGACCCTCAGGTAACGCTGAGGCAGAGATTGTTGGAAATTTGGTTAGCACTCCCCTCGATATTCGTGACAAGGGCTTAATCGCCTCCTATGTACTATAACTTGAGTGGTTGTATCGGGCATTGATAGATCAATCTTTTGGTGCAACGAAAACCCCACTCTAACAAGAGTGTAGATAGCTCCCAACTATGTATAGTTAGGATAGTTACCATTGTTGTATTCTCAATTTGGAAATTAATATTGCCCCAATTTCTTCTTGATCCCTATGAGATGGAAACAAAATATGTATTCTCTCCAAGCCCTCATAGTGCTTATATTTTATTTCTATATTGGATCTTGTGCTCTTCAAGGTAATGAATTCCCTTGTTGGAATTATGAATTCCTCTTGGGTCATTGATGAATGTTGGGATAATGAGCTAGCTTGCTCCCACTCTCAGCCAATGAGTATGTCCAAACAAAGATAATTATCTCAATAAGAGAATTGTAGGTTGGAAATATCTTCATTTGACATATTAGCTATATGCTTATCCATTTTCACCCCATTATGCTAAAACTAAGTCTTTGTAATGCCAACTACCATCTTGTTACCATGTCTTGATCTATGTGTGTAGCATATTTGAAATGACTAAATTAAATTTTTTTGCCTATTTTAGACCAATTACCTGGTATACAATGTATTTTATCAATTGCAACAATATACTTAGTTGTTTTCACCTATTTAAGCATTGCAATATCCTTTGACATCATCATATGCTGACAAAGTTTGACTAATGTTCAGTCATATTGTGATCAAAACACATTCCAGGAAGATGCAGAGGATGTTGGCACAAGCAAAAATGGGAAAATATCAAAATCTATTTTTTTGTATTTTCTATGTTCTAGTATTTTGCATTTTTAGAGGTCTCCAGGGCATTTTTGGGCTTAGGCAGGGCCGACAAGTTGTAGCTATATGCTTAAGACTTCAAACATTAAATGTATAACTCTAGAAGATCTTTCCAAACGGTTTGTGTTTTTGCGCTACGGGTAGAAAGTTATGACTTCTACAAGTAGATATAGATTTTAATATAGTTTTTTTAATAAGTTTTTATATTTGTTAGAGTTTATTTTGTAATTAATTAGCTTGTGGACTTTTCATTTTCATATCCAAGGGATAATGGTGACTCTTGGGATCCATCAAATTTGTATAAAATCTATTTTTCAAAATGAATGGATTACATTTTGGCTTGTAGAACATCTACTATTGCATTTTAATTGTTTTCAATTTAGTCACAATATTTCAAGTTCTACATTAGGTATTGAAACCTGAACTTGTAATTTAGATTAGTGGTATCAGAGATTGTTCACTCCTGTATGTCCCATCATATGCGATTAGGTTATCGAAGGTTGGGATTGGCCACGAGAGATCTCTCGGATTATCTTCCTTTGAGATGCACATAGTCGTAGATGGCAAAACAATTATCGGAAGGGATGGATGAATCCTTCAAAACATTGGTAGAAGAGGCATTATATAAACAACATGAAGAAATGATGCAACAATTTTCACAGATGCTTGAAAAATGAGAATTACATGCCAGTCCAAGTAATTCAAAATTTGGCAGGTAAACCCCATTTAAGGTATAGGTAAATTTTGACATTCCAACCTTTCTAGGAAAAATTGATGCAGATGTTGTTGATAACTAGTTGTCCAATTGGAGAGGTATTTTTGTGTTAATAATTTCTTAGATATTGAAAAGATAACCTTTTCCCTCCTCAAAGCTAAGAATCATGTGAAGTTGGCATGGGAGGTACACTACAACTAAAGAAACCCAAGAATCTTAGGATGGACATGAATTTTCTATGTTATTTGATGGAAAACCCACATGGGAAGAATTCGTAGAGCATATAAAACAAGAATATTACCTCAAGGATACTTATGAACAAAAAACTTGCAATGGCAATTACTCTAATAGAAGAAAGACCAATCAGTTCAGGAGTACACCAACATTTTTCATGCTCTCTCTATAAAGCTTGGCATCAAAGGCTCAGAAAAACATCGAGTTTTGAAGTATAAGAGTGGTCTTCATAGATACATTTAGACTAAAATGGATTTCTTGAATATAGAAACATTACCCAACGCTTTCAAATATGCATCAAAAATTGAGGAGAAGTTCAAACAAAGAGGGAGGAGGGAAAATCCAATGAATAAAAAATGGAAAGGTGAATGTAATAAGCCAATGGGAAAACACATAGCCAAGGAACCATCTCCAAATTCACTAGCAAAGAAGACATGGGGGGTAAAGAAAATAGGGCAAGAATCAGGTATGTGGTGTGAAGTCCATAAAAGTCCCTCTCATAACACTAAAGATTGTAGAACTATAAAGAATTTAATGATGGAAACCCATGAAGAAGCTATTGAACCTGAGATGACATAAGTTGGAAAACAAGAGGATGAACAAATCATTGAGGCTAACCCATATGCCACTGTGGCCATTGCAAAGGTATTTGCTCATGATAATGAAGAGAGATTATTCCATTCACAAATGTGGGTAGGAGGAAAAGCTTTACATTTTATTGTTGACAGTGGTAGTCAAAAGAATTTGATATCTTTTGAGACTATAAAGAGATTAAATCTAAAGACAACATTGCACCCACAACCATATTCTATTGGGTGGGTGAGCCAAGGGCGAGACATTCAAGTAAACAAACAATGTCAAGTTTCATATTCCATAAAACCAATCAAAGATGATGTGATATGTGATGTAGCTCCTTTTGATGTGTGTGATATTCTAGTGGGGCAAACATACATGTATCAATGTCATGGAGTGTATGAGTTAAGGCCACAAAGTGTGAAAATCAAATTAGGTGGGCAAAAGGATTGGATTCCAAAGGTAAGTCCTACACACTCTACATCTTTGATTAGTGCAAAATAATGTAGAAGATTAATAGCCCAAACTGAGACATTTGTGATATTAATGATCTGTCCAGAGGAACAAAAGAAAAATGTGTGTAATTCCCATTCCATGGTGTCCATCACAACAAAACAACAAAGATCAATGGATCAGATTTTAACAAAATATCTGAATGTGTTTGAGTTACCAATAGGGGTACCCTCACATTACCAAGTTAGACACTCTATTGATTTGATTCTAGGAACCCCATTGCCTAATGAGCTAGTATATAGGAGATCAGTTCTAAAGAATGATGAGATAAAAAGGTAAACACAAGAATTAATTCAAAAAGGGCATATCCACCCAAGTGCATCTCCCTATGGTAGCCCAATTGTTCTTGCAAAGAAAAAGGATGGTACATGGAGGCTTTGTATTGATTATAGATCATTGAATAAGATCACTGTAAAAAAATAGATACCCAATTCCTCGAATAGATGATCTCTTAGACTAGCTTATAGGGGCAAAATTCTTCACTAAAATTGACTTAAAATCTGGGTACCATCAAGTACCAATTGATCCAACAAATGTATGGAAGACTACCTTTAAATCTAAAGATGGACTATTTGAATGGTTGGTGATGCCTTTTGGTCTCACAAATGCCCCAACCACATTTACAAGGATAATGAATGATGTTCTTAGGCCATTCACTGGCTCATTTGTAGTTGTATATATGGATGATATTCTAATTTTTAGTAAAACTTGGGAAGAACATCTACAACATGTGGAACAAGTACTTTCTACATTACAAAACCATGGAATCTATGCAAATAAAGAAAAAAATTATTTTAGTATGCAAACTATTAAGTACTTGAGATATGTTATTGATAGTGAGGGTGTTCATGTTGATCCTGAAAAGATCTAGGTAATTAAAGATTGGCCTGCTCCAAGGAATCTCATAGAATTGAGTAGCTTCTTGGGGTTAGCAAACTTTAATCGTAGATTTGTGTTTGGATTTTCACATTTGTCTTGGCCTTTGAATTATTCATTATGAGGAGGAATGAAAGTGAAATTTAAGTGGACAGGTGCTCAACAACAAGCATTTGAGAAGTTAAAATGAAGGTTATATTCTGCACCAATTTTATCTCTTCTTGATTTACAACAGTCTTTTGAAATACAAATTGATGAATCAGAATATGCATTGGGAGTAGTCCTCATGCAACATGGACATCCAGTTGCCTACCATAGTGAGACTTTTTTTTGATACAGTGCATAGATATCCCACCTATGACAAAGAACTATATGCTATTGTTCAAGCTTGCAAGGAATGGAAACATTATATATTGGGAAAGGAGACTATCATCCACACAGATCACAAACCCCTTCAATTTTTGAAAGCACAAGGTAAATTACAGAATGATAGGCATCAAAGATGGTTGACTTATCTTCAACAATTTCATCTCAACATTCATCATAAGAAAGGAAGCGCTAATAAGGTAGCAAATTTTCTGAGTAGGCCTCCAATTGCAGGAATAAGTATGGTATTAGAATCATGTGGTCACCAAATAGAAAATTGGGCCCACTTGTATGGACATGATAATGAATTTTTTGATGTTTATACTTAGCTAGTGGAAGGTAAGCATGAGAATGATTTTTACTTGCAAGATGGAATGCTCTGTCACTTTGGCCAAATCTATGTTCCTGAGGAAGAACATAAGAAATTAATATGGGAAGCTCACTACAATAAGGTTGCCGGTCATTTTGGAATAGGTAAGACTACTGTTATACTACAAAGATATTTTTACTGGCCAAAAATGAAAAATGATGTGATGAAATACATTCAACCATGTACAACATGTGCCATTGCAAAGCCTGTGAATCGTAAGATGGGTTTATATTTACCACTTCCTATTCCAGATAAACCTTGGCATTCAATTTCCACAGATTTTATGTCTGGTTTTCCTACCAAAAAACATGGGCATGATTGTGTATATATTGTAGTTGACAAATTTTCAAAAATGGAAATCTTGGTGGCTTGTAGAAAGGCAATCTCTCCTAAAGAAACTGCAAAACTCTTTTTTGGGCATGTTTGGGTTTATTTTGGGCTACCAAAAATCATTATTTCATATAGGGATAGTTGCTTTCTTAGTAAATTTTGGTCTTCATTATGGGCAATGATGGACATGAAACTAACAAATTCTACTACTATCCACCCTCAAACAGATGGTCAAACAGAGGTTGTTAATCAAATGATTATTCAAATCCTGCATATGTATCACTCCAAACATCCTCGTACATGGGATGAGAGCCTTCCCTATGTACAACATAGCTACAATAGGGGAATTCATAGTTCAACTAGCCATAGGCCATTTGAATTTTTTCTTGGATATCAACCCTTAGCACCAATAAATGTTTCTATTCCTGTTATGCAACCTGACTTGGTATCGTGCTTGGATAAGGAGAAGGACAAAGCAATGAAGTTCATTGATAGAATTCATCATTTATAGTAGCAAGTTCATGAAATTTTGGAGCAGACCACTAAGAAGTATAAATAGAGGTTTGATGAACATCAAACTACTCATAATTTTTAGGTTGAGGATAAGGTATGGTTTCATTTCCAAAAGGAATGCTTACAAGGGCCTCATAGGAAGCTTTGTCCTCTTCGCTATGGTCCCTATAAGATTATAAAGTAAGTTGGTGAAAATGCATTTCAACTCAACTTGCCTCCATTTTTGGGTATTCACCCAGTCTTTAATGTAGAACTATTGAAGCCATATTTTCCTCCTTTACTAAAGATTGTGCATGTTGCTGAAGAAATCAGTCATACAGAGCTGAATCTAGAAGCTGCCAATCCACTTCAAAGTGATCAAATTGTGGAAGGTGTCATGAAGAATTTGAGGAACCAGAAAATCTATTTGTACCATGTGGTAAAAGTAGGACAATTTGTTCAGTAGGGAAAATGGCTTACATGTGAACAAATCTAGCTTTATTTTCCACATTTGATGCAAAGTGTGGATGAAATGGGGCCAATTTCCTCTCACGGAGGAAGGAATGATCAAAACATAGTCTAGGAAGATGCAGAGGATGTTGGCACAAGCAAAAATGGGAAAATATTGAAATCCATTTTTTTGGTATTTTTTATGTTCTAGTATTTTACTTTTGGAGGTCTCCGAGGCATTTCTGGGCTTCAACAAGGTTGAGAAGTTGTAGGTCCACACTCAAGACTTGGGACAATAAATGTAGACCTCTAGAAGATCTTTCTAGAAATTCTAATGGTTCGCAATTTTGAGCTACAAGTAGAAAGTTACGACTTCTACAAGTAGACGTAGATTTTAATATAGTTTATTTATAAGTTTTTATAGTTGTTAGAGTTTATTTTGTAATTAATTAGCTTGTGGACTTTTCGTTTTCATATCCAAGGGATAATGGTGACCCTTGGGATCCATCAAACTTGTATAAACTCTATTTTTTGAAATGAATGGATTACTTTTTGGCTTGCAAAACATCTACTGTTGCATTTTAATTGTTTTCAATTTAGTCACAATACCACAAATTCTACACTAGGTATTGTAACCTAAATTTGTAATTCAGATCACATTGTGTTATGAAAATTCCATTTCTATAGGATTTGTTTGCTCTTAGTTCTTTTATTTAGCTATGATTCTAGCAATGATTCATTGACAATTCCTCCATTTTATCTTAGTGCAGGTTCACCTGCATGTTATTGTGTGAACCATAAAAGTTGTAATCATTTAGGAGAGACACATTTGCAAGCTCGATGCGACACATCCAAATTTTGATTTGTTGGTATTAAATGCAAGGCTAGGAATATTTTCTCAATCTCTTTAGAATATCACTGCATTTTCAAATTATTAAATTTTATTATAATTCTAGGAATAACCAATCATATAAAAGAAAGGTCACATTTTGATTTGCTAAGTTTTGTCTAAAGCACAACATTACAGATGGTCTAATTGAATGCTACTTTCAACTCATTTCAGTAAATTATATTCATATATCACACATAGTAGTTTATTCACATCACCTTCACTTAAATATCTATTCTCTTAACCTACATATTTTTGTGTGAAGTTTTGTCCTCATTTCATCAATCGTCAAATAAAATCAAATGATTGTGATACTGCTATCAAGAACTAAATCGTTGAATGATTGATTGAAGAACTGCACAGTTGAATCGAGATAACAATATCACTATCTAACTTGATGTGGAAAATATTAAAATGGAAACTCCATTTAATTAATTATAGGGGGAAAAAATTAGTAGGATAAGTAAAATGATTCAAAATATATATGAGTAAAGAGATAATAAAAGAGGAATTTAGTTTAATTTATAAAATGATAAAAAAAACTAGAGTTTATTTAATTAACCAAGGTGCTTAAATCATGTTTTTAATGTCTACAAATATCGCATGGCGGAATCAACTAGCTCTTCAAAGTATCAAAGATTAGGTTTCGGAGAAGAGATTATAGATGGCACCACTTGAGAAGATGACCTCATCACTAGGTGAGATCACTGTTCCATTTATTCGAATGCACTTTTAAATCATTTGGCCTTACTAGGTATAAATATATCAAATAATAAAAAAGCTAAATCACAGCCCGCCGCCCTAATCCCTCTTTTTTTTGTTTATATTATAATGAAAGCTTGGTCTGATCGCAGCTTTTATGTGCATCCTGATTCCCGGCCCACCACAGATATAAAATAAGCGAAGGGACCTTCCTCGACAATACTAATTATAAACAATACAGTCGCTTGTTCAACTTTGATACACTGCCATCTACGAACGTGGTTCTAGTCAAGATTGGGAGACGGCGACCATATTTATTCTCATATGTGTTCTTCTAGATCACATTCAGAAGGTAGACCATGTAAAAATGAAATTAAAGACGGGCTACCACGATCTGTTCTAGAACGAGAAAATCAGCTTTAACCGCGACTATTAACTCTTCGCCTCTTTTTTGTCAATTTGTTACCATCATATTCGGGGAAGGACGGGTCAAAGTCCGGGTGGAAAGCATGGACGAGGGGCGCTGTATTATAAATCCCCCCTGGCGCCCCCCCCAACATCTTATAATTTCTTAACGCGCCCTCTCTCTCTCCCCGATTAAGATAAACAATCCCAGGCAGACAGACAGACAGCACCACCATTAACGTTTTGTTTTGCTGGTGCTGTGGAGAGGCTGTCGATCGAAACTGCAAAACTCTCTGCCCCATCCTCCCCAATAAAGATAGAGATTGATCCCGGACAAGACAACAGCACGGAGGGAAGGGAAGTTTGGGAGCTGCAATGTCCGTGAAAGTGGAGGGCGATGTGCACTCCTGGGCGGGCAGCCTGCGCCTCGGGAGCCGTCGGCTGTTCGAGAGATCGGAGAGCGTCTTCTCGGCCTCCTCCGCGGCGTCGCGGAACCACCTGGACGAGGAGGAGTCCCTCAAATGGGCCGCCATCGAGAAGCTCCCCACCTACGACCGCCTCAGAACCGCCATTCTCAAAGACGTCCATGGCGAGGTCGACGTGACGGACATCCAGCTCGACGGCCGCCAGAAAGTCCTCGACCGCCTCGTCAAAGTCGCCGATCAGGACAACGAGCACTTCCTCCGCCGCCTCCGCAAGCGGATCGACAGGTAATTCGGACCTCATACTCCTCCTCTTCCTTCCTTCTACCTGTAATTCGTGGGCCCTGCCTTCCTTCCTTCATTCTTCTGATCACGTATGTTTCTGTGTGTGTTGAATTCAGAGTGGGCATTCAATTGCCCGAGGTTGAGATCCGATATGAGCACTTGAATGTCGACGCCGACGTCCATGTTGGGGGCAGAGCATTGCCCACCCTCCTCAACTTTTTCCTCGATCACGTCGAGGTATGTCCAGTTCCATGTCCAGAAAGAGGATATTTTTGTTGATGTTGCTGCTGCCTCAATTTATTGGTGGTTGGGTATTGATGTTCGAATTTCAATTTCAGGGAATTCTGGACACGCTCCATTTGTACATGGGCCACAAAACAACCATGAACATTCTTCACGACGTCAGTGGAGTGGTTAAGCCCGGCAGGTGAGCCACTGAAGCACAAGCATAAGCTCACAGGAAGACGTGAACTTGTTCAATTGCAGGCTTTCTTTTGACTCAAATTGTTCTTTCTACTGAAATTGGGACTCTTTGTGTACTTGTAGGCTTACGCTCCTCCTCGGCCCTCCTGCTTCGGGCAAGTCTACGCTCCTCTTGGCTCTCGCAGGAAGGCTCGACAAGAATCTCAGGGTATGCGCGCCTCTTCTTTTATATATATTCATTCTGTGCTTTGAAAGCATACACAAGTAAATTAGAGTAGCCTGCCTGCCTATTGCTGCAAACAGGGGAAAACAGAGGATCTTCTCATCCTCGCAAAAATGATCTCTTTATTGATTAAGAGGAGGATTTCATTGTGCTTCACTACTCACAGAAACATAATAATGAATGCAGGTAACAGGATCGGTGAAGTACAATGGGCATGGCGTGGATGAGTTCGTCCCAGAGAGGACGTCTGCTTACATTAGTCAGCACGATTTGCACATTGGGGAGCTGACCGTGAGGGAAACCTTGGACTACGCCGCTCGCTTTCAGGGCGTCGGCTCCAGATATGGTATGTTACTTTCTATTCTCCAGTGAATTGAGAGTTCTGAGTCTTGGTACTTATCAATGATGCAGCGCATGCTTATACTTAGTTTTTTATGCTCTCTCCCCTGTTTGCAGATATTTTGACGGAGCTGTCGAGGCGAGAGAGAGAACAGGACATCAAGCCAGATCCGGACATCGACATATTCATGAAGGTTTGTTCAGTTCTGTGATGTGAATTCAGTGTTTAAACGTTAAATCACTCGTGTTGGATGAAGGCTAACGGGAAGTTGTTGTTCAATTGAAGGCGACTTCAATCGAGGGACAGAGGACGAGCATGATGACGGACTACTACTTGAAGGTACTGAAAATGTTTGTTTGGACATTTGGGCATTTGGCATCTGAGGGTGTGGGTAGGGCTTTTGAATTTTGTTTTCAAATGGATTAATGAGATTTTGGGGGTTGGAACAGATATTGGGGTTGGACATCTGCGCGGACACGCTAGTAGGGGACCAGATGCACAGAGGCGTTTCAGGCGGGCAGAAGAAGAGAGTGACCACCGGGGAGATGATCGTGGGAGGTGCGACCGCGCTGTTAATGGACGAGATCTCCACGGGTCTTGACAGCTCTACCACGTTCCAGATTGTGAAATGCCTTCGCCAGTACGTGCACGTCTTCAAGACAACCATGGTGATTTCGCTCTTGCAACCTGCCCCCGAGACATACGATCTCTTCGACGACGTCATTTTGCTTTCCGAAGGCTTTCTCGTTTATAGCGGGCCCCGTGAATCCATTCTCGAGTTCTTCGAGTCCATGGGATTCCGCTGCCCTGAAAGGAAAGGCGTTGCTGATTTTTTGCAGGAGGTGAGAACAAGTTTCTTTGTCATGAGATTCTGGAGTCTGAGTTGTCACTAGTGGCTGCTCTTATTCCAGAGATTAAACCGATCTAAACATCATTGCGCATCATCTCATATGATATGTGTTGTGAATATAACAGGTGACTTCGCCCATGGATCAAGAACAGTACTGGGCAAACAGGAGCCAACCGTACCGCTATGTTCCCGTCAAGGAGTTTGCAGACGCATTCCAGTCTTTCCATCTCGGAGCGAAAATGAGCGCGGAGCTCTCAGTTCCCTATGACAAATCCAAATCTCATCCCGCTGCGCTGACTACGAAGAAATTCGGCATAGGCAAAAAGGAGCTCTTCAAAGCCTGTTTGGATAGAGAAATTCTTTTGATGAAGAGGGGTTCCTTTGTCCACATCTTCAAATCGATTCAGATCACTATAATCGCTTTGATTACGATGAGCGTCTTCTTCCGGACGAACATGCACAACAGGAATGTAAATGATGCAACCATCTACTTCGGAGCTCTCTTCTTCGGGCTAACGCAGATGATGTTCAATGGTTTTGCGGAGCTGTCCATGACGGTGGACAAGCTCCCAGTGTTTTACAAGCAGAGGAGTTACAAGTTCTTTCCTGCGTGGGCTTTCTCTTTTCCAGCCTGGGTTATGTCAGTTCCCACATCCATACTCGAATCTACGATATGGATCATCTTCACATACTATACCATTGGTTTTGCCCCAAATCCTCAGAGGTAACCATCATGACGTGCCTTCAGTTATATAGTAAACCGATGATGTTTGATAATTTGCTGGTGCCACAGATTTGCCAACAAATAAATCTGATCCCCTCACCCTGTAATGTTATGTGAATGCAGGTTTTTCCGACAGTGGTTGCTGGCCTTCTCACTTTCTCAGACCTCATTAGCTCTTTTCAGATTCTTGGCATCTCTAGGACGGAATCGAGTCATTGCAATGGTTTTCGGCTCCTTTGCCCTCTTGGTTGTTTTCTGCCTCGGCGGATTCATCGTACCCAGAGGTATGTATCCCGCTTTTCCCCACCTGCTCTCTCAAGTTTCAATCACTAGTACTAACAACGGTGATTACTAGATTGAATATTCATCGTCTGAAAGTGAAAACTAATGCTTTCCTCCCCTGTGCCTCTGCCAGGTGATATCAAGGGTTGGTGGATATGGGGTTACTGGATTTCTCCTCTCATGTACGCTCAACAAGGAATTGCGTCGAACGAGTTCCTTGCAAGCAGATGGCAAAAGGTACTTGATATTTACTTCCCACTACTTGCTACTTGTACTTGTCCCCAACTGGTACGAACTTCAAATTGGTTTCGCTATCCGAGAGTCTAGACTTAAAATCAATTGTTCGTTAATTTTGACAGGATACGGAGAATGTTGGTGTGACGCTGTTGCATAATCGCGGACTCTTTTCTGAGAACTGGTGGTATTGGCTTTCTGTTGGGGCGCTCTTGGGATACTCTGTTGTCTTTAATATACTCTACACGATGGCATTGCAGTATCTTGAGCGTGAGTAAACTTTAAAGTCGCTCCAAAATTGAAATCATGTTGAATACTATGCTTCACACTAGTACATGTAGATGATGTAACTAACGCCTCTCTCTCTATTTTCATCAGCCCTGGGAAAGGCGCAGGCAACAGTTTCGGAAGAGGACTTGAAACATAAGAAATATGCGACAACTGGTTTGCAAAACAGGGTCGCCCACGGCAGTGGAGTTGAAATGCAAAACATTCAGCGTGGGGGAATGGGAGAGATTCAAGCTGCTGGTAAGGAGATTAGATCCGGCCATGATGATTAGTATTGCCCGTCTAACATTGATGTGAATGTGACTCTGAATGTGAAAGGAGTGCCTAACTAATGAATTGTTGTTGCATGTTAAACAGGTGGGAGAAGTTCTAAACGAAAGAGTGGTAGCGGTGTTTCAAAGAGGTCTGATTCCCTGGTGACAAGCGCCCGTGAGGCAGGCAAGAAAGGAATGGTTTTGCCCTTCCCACCTCTCTCCATGGCCTTCCACAACGTCAGCTACTTCGTCGACATGCCCGAGGTATGCTCATGTGCCCACTCCCAAAGTAGTTAAATTCACCATTTGATCCTAAAGTGATTGAATTTCTCCCGAGACAATGTCGGTAATGGTGATTGCAATGTTGTAGGAAATGAAACAACAAGGAGTGACGGAAGACCGGCTTCAGTTACTGCGCGATGTGAGCGGGACATTCAGGCCAGGTGTGCTGACATGTTTGATGGGGGTGAGCGGGGCAGGGAAGACGACATTGATGGATGTTCTCGCAGGAAGGAAAACAGGGGGTTACATAGAAGGCTCTATAACCATCTCTGGTTACCCCAAGAAACAGGAAACATTTGCTCGAATTTCTGGTTACTGCGAACAGAACGATATACATTCTCCCAGCGTCACTGTCTATGAATCCCTCATATACTCTGCTTGGCTTCGTCTTCCCAAAGAAGTCGATCGCCAAACCAGAGAGGTACGTTTTACTGTTTTCTTCCGCAATCTGTTGCCGTAGAATGGTGGATTATAATCTAGAAAGAGTTAATTTTTTATCCAGTAGTGATTAAAATACGAGCGCGGGAAACCTTTGTGTTGAACAGATGTTTGTGGAGGAAGTTATGCGTCTGGTGGAGCTAGAAAACTTGAGAGGAGCTCTGGTGGGTCTGCCTGGAATGAGGGGGCTGTCGACAGAACAGAGAAAGAGGCTGACAATTGCAGTGGAATTGGTGGCGAATCCGTCCATTATATTCATGGATGAGCCAACGTCGGGACTGGATGCCAGAGCAGCTGCAATTGTTATGCGAACTGTCCGTAACACTGTTGACACGGGAAGGACTGTGGTGTGCACCATTCATCAGCCAAGCATAGACATATTCGAGGCCTTCGACGAGGTAATTATTTGCAGTTGCACATGAATGAATGAATGGATTGAAAGCCTTTACATTCATTCATTATTAGATGCTGTAACTTGTGGGTAAAGAGTATGAAAATGTAAATGTGGTGGAATGTTGCAGCTGGTGCTGATGAAGCGTGGAGGGCAGATGATATACGTGGGGCCTCTGGGTCACCGCTCAAAGGACCTGATTGAGTACTTTGAGGAAGTTGAAGGCGTTCCCAAGATAACAGAGGGTTACAATCCGGCGACATGGATGCTGGAGTCGTCTTCTGTTGGGACTGAGCTCCGACTTGGAGTCGATTTCGCAGATATATATCGCAATTCCCGTCTGTACGAGTAAGTGCATATCAGTATCAGTAGCTTTACACGACCTGCTAAGCCTTTTCTTTTCCCTCATGAAATGTGAGTTGTGATACATATATGTATGGGGTATTTGGCAGGAGAAACGAGGCCCTGATAAAGGAGCTGAGCGTGCCAGCCCCAGGGTCAAAGGATATATACTTTGAGTCGCAGTTTTCGCAGCCTTTCTTCGTCCAGACGTGGGCTTGCCTGTGGAAGCAGCATTGGTCATATTGGCGAAACCCAGACTATAATGCAATGCGCTTCTTTTTCACATTCTTCGTCGCCTTGATCTGTGGCACTATTTTCTGGAGGATGGGTCATAAGACGTAAGCCTCGCCAATTCCTCTTTCTTCTCTTCCCCTTACATTGCCATCCCACCTTCCTCCTCCTCACTTAATAATACTTTATTTCTCATGCAGAGGAGAGCAGAAAAATATTACCAATGCAATGGGCTCCATGTTTGCATCCGTCATGTTTTTGGGCGTCAACAACGCTTCAGCCGTTCAGCCCGTCGTGGATGTGGAAAGAACGGTCTTCTATAGAGAAAAGGCCGCGGGGATGTATTCGGCTCTCCCCTATGCCCTTGCACAAGTAACTACTCATTCTTAAACCCATTATTTATTTATTTATATCATTCATAAAAAGTTAAAATTATTCAATACGAGGGCATGAGTCTTTACGCTGGAATGAATTTTAAATGTGTATTCCATGCATTTGATTACTTTTTTTCTAACAAGAGCCACTTTCACAGGTGTTGGTTGAAATACCTTACATTTTTATTCAATCTGTCGTCTATGGATTGATTGTCTATGCAATGATAGACTACAAATGGGAGGCGGCAAAGTTCTTTTGGTTCTTCTTCTTCATGTTCTTCACATTCCTTTACTTCACATATTATGGCATGATGACAACCTCTATCACTCCCAATGCAAATATAGCTGCAATTATATCCTCAGCTTTCTATGGAGTATGGATGCTTTTCTGCGGTTTCATAATTCCACGCAATGTAAGTAATATTCTTGAAGCTCATGTAATCATATAATATTTCCTTCTCATCATATATTGATCATGCAAATGCTTTTTGCCATGACAGAAAATCCCAGTGTGGTGGAGATGGTACTACTGGGCAGACCCAGTTTCATGGACACTCTATGGATTGGTTGCTTCACAATTTGGAGACCTTGAAAATGATATAGCTATGACTGACGGCAATACAAAAATAGTGAAGGAATTCTTGAAGAGTTATTTTGGATTCAGACATAGCTTCCTAGGAGTTACTGCAGGCTTTGCAGTGGGATGGGGTGTCCTCTTCGCCTTCATCTTTGCTTTCGCCATCAAATATCTCAACTTCCAAAATAGATAGGTGTTGCAAGGAAACCCAACATGGCATCTACTAGCCTGATGTCAATTCATATTTTAAGTGATCATTTGAACTTTGATCAAATCTTTCCATGTAAGAGTGGTGGAGTGCCATTCGATCACAACAATGTTTCTACCCCACTTTTGTGTAGCAGAAACTCTCTTGATTTTATTTTTTTTTCCTACCAAGTTGTAATTATTTATATTTTTAATTTTATGAGATCTATGCAATGCCCTCTCAATTTTTAATTTTTGTACGTGATTACCACTACATGAGTTATGAATAATAGTTTTTGTTACTATCATTATGATGGTAATCCAATTCTACTAAAAAATGACTTTCTTTTGTCTTCTATTTCACCCAATGTATTATTCTTTTATAACAACTCCTAACATATACACTAAAATAAATTGCAACAACCTCAAAATCTAATAGAAATTATCCAAAATAAGCATTACAATGTTGGGAAAAAGGTTAAAAAAAAACATTCTAACAACTTTCGTTAACTTCTATAATACAATATTACAAAAAATGTGCAAGATGTAGAAGCAAAATCCAATGATATTCATGCAATAGATACAACTTGCACTCAAGTACTACAATAGAGAAGTACACTGTTATCATATGAAAGTATAACAAGTACAGGTCTTGTTTTCATATATTCTTAACAATAAGAAAGTTTAAAAAAGCATTCCAAGATAACAAATATTTAACTACAAAACTTCATTTCCAACATCTAATACATATACAAATTAAGTTAATGAACAAAGGAAACATGACCGTAATGAAACTATTTATGTCCTTTCAACCCTATATATCTTCAATTAGCGTAACAAATATAAAACTATAAACAACATCCATGCAAAATATTTGTACCTACATCAACCACACCACAAAATCTCTCTTCTGATGATGTTATATGTTTTACTAACAAACTGTGCCCAAGGAAGAAGTGCATGCATACTATGTGCAATCACATTGTTTGTATGAACACAGTGATGCAGTATGATCAACTACCTTGATGGAAATACTAAATGAGTACATAACTAAAAGTAAATTAAATTCCTATGATAAGATACAAACAATACTTTTAACTTGAATATTAATACTTCTAGATACAACACCTAAGACCTTATTTAACTAGACATATGTCTATAAGACCTACTAAGAAATTAATAGAGGGGCATGATCTAAAATAATTAGAAGATATCATTCACTTTAGAAAAATATTAGAAATAGATTTCAAAATTTGTATACTCAATCATAGGGATGTGATTGAATTAACTCAATACATTACATACTTTTGTAACTTGAGTTAGGAAAAACCAACTATTATTATAAAAAAAAAAAATAGAGAACAACAAATGACATAACTAATTAAACTAGTGGTATGAGATGGAATGATAACCAACTAAGAAACCTCATAAATTGCACATTTTTCTAACAACAACTTTGGAACCATCTTAACAACACATCATTGCAAATAGTGGCTTGCAGGTGGAAAAGAAGATTGTTCACTAGTTAAGGTCCTAGAGAAGAAGAAAATAAAAATAAGATAACCCCACTCATTTTTCAAAATGATCTTTTGGAAAAAAAATGTCTACTAAGAGAAGTTAAAAATAGAAGAAAAACTAATAGGGTTTATAAGAATCAAAACCTTAAGGATTTAACAAGAGCAGATTTCCCTAATCAGTCATAGTAGAGAGATGCATAATCTGGATTCAATTGTGTACCAATATTTTTGCATCTTTTGAATCACACTTAGTAATCCATCATCGGGATGAGAATAACTATAGGAGATAAATGATTAGTTGTAGACCAATCATAAACTATATATATCCATGTCAAGATATGAGAAGCAAAAGGTCACAAAGATCAAGGCAAAACAAGGTCAACTAAGAGAAAAAGATCGGGCTTAACCAACACACTCTAAGCATTGACTGCTTCGGTGGCTGGTGTGGGCCCAGATGTGAGGCATCTCTATCTTCAAGTTCATCGTTACGGGAGTCATTTGGTAGATGAGCACAAATTCAATTTTTAAACTCACCTCTTGTTCCTACCTGTGCCTGGCTCATGGGTTAAGTTACCACCCTGCTGAACATAATTTTGTCACATGTTGCTCTCCCTCAATGACTCTCATCTCTATTTCCTTCTATTGTGAAAGCATGATTTATAGAGGAGAAAGAATGGCATGTTGTAGAGAAGTATTGTATTTGCAAAATGTGGAAGGTGATGCAAACTATTTTGACAGAGTGCTTCATAGAAATGTGTTTCCAAGGAATGCCTTGCTCGTAGGATAACTAGTAAAAGGATTTGGTGAAAAGTGTTTGAAAACTTTCTAGAAATTTTGATTTGCAAAATTAAATCGAGATTCCTCAATCTTTGGCAGCATACTCAAACTTTCAAATGTAAATATCCTTGCAACTATCCTCGTAGACGTCTGCAGAGTGTGGAAGTAGGGAGAAATATGCCCCACACAAGAATACAAGTTTACAGAATGAT
Source organism: Cupressus sempervirens (assembly GCA_028749045.1). NCBI lineage: Eukaryota > Viridiplantae > Streptophyta > Pinopsida > Cupressales > Cupressaceae > Cupressus > Cupressus sempervirens. The sequence goes on from CM053787.1 coordinate 477,960,611, forward strand.
CTACTTGCAAGATATTTCCAAAAAAACATATTTGTTTCAAAGTTTTCAAATTTGTTCAATAAAATCCAATCTGTCGGTGTAAATGCAGACTCTACAACCTTTGCTAGAGCCCTCGAGCTTTACGCGCAAACATAGATGCTACAGAATTTAGTTTAAAGCTAACATGAATAAAATGTGTAGTAAATATGTTTCATTATAAAAGGGGGAAAATATATATGTACAAGGCTTGCCAATATTGAGAAAGTTAGTATAAAGTTCGTGCAAGTCTATGGTGATTCAAAGTTGATACCTAAGTATGTTAGATTAAATGTAAAGCATATAAGTATCATATTTGCATATAAGATTTCTTTTATCATCTATTCCTAGAAACAAGAACAAACTATGACAGACAAGAATGCCTTATTAGGCTCAATGAAATATTTTCTTTAAAAGAAAATGATGTCATCAAGCTAAGCATTTAAGTTAGAACCAATGAATTTAATTAGATGGTATTCAAAACAATAGAAATATTATTCAATACATCTAACAATATAATGATAAGTATAGAATAAGTCATGAAGTTAAGAAATGTATGGTGATCAATTTATCTAAAATAAATGGAAAATAATTTGTCAATAAAATTAATAATTCTAGAACTCATGCTAAGTTTACATGATTACTATAGAGAAGAAAGATAGTAACATGTAAGTTAGATCAAGGAAATACATAGGTCTCCTTAAGAAAAATTATGAAAACAAGTAATACACTAAGAGGGAAATCTAATATGTTTAATTAGCATCTACACCTAATATGACCAAGACCAAGTCATGGTCAATGATTATAAGGAATTGAAAGGATAGAACAAGTATATAATTCAACACACAATCAAACTCATTTCTAAAGAAAAATTAGAGAGCTACCAATAATGAATTATGGAAGAGTGTACCAACAATCTTACTTCATGAAAAATATATATTTTTCACTTGTTTTCTCTGTCTTCAAATTTTCATTACTTTCCAAACATTATTTAGTTAAACATTGTAAATTTGACTACATTTCACTACATTTGTTGATCACACAATTTGGTTGGGGAACGTGTGCTACTTTGACTCATCAATATATAATGTTATATTTTTAAAAAAATTAACCACTATAAAGGTATAGATATTTTTTTTAGCTATTACTAGGTAGACAAAATACTAAATAGTTTTATACTTCAAGAATTTGTCAACTTTCTATAGCATTTAGTGAGAAAGGAATTAGTAAAAGGTACACTACTTAGGAGAACTTGTGGTATGATATAAATTGAGATTCATTGATCCATCTACACCACATTTATTCTCAAATACTCTTTTGCACATTAAGCTAACTACACATTGAAAGACCATAAATGTTTCCATCACCATTGATCATTATCATTCCTAAAGCTATGGGATACCATATAAACATTACTTGCAATCATCTGTAAGAAGTCAAATTAAATATTTGAGTCAAGAGTGGAGCTTGAGCATTGTGTTGGAATATCATCCAAATTTTGTAAATTGCATATATTTATAATTAAATATCTAAATCTTAGAAAATGTTGGAAACCCTTAGCCCATTATAGCAGATTGAAACTCATTTATGATGAAAAATTAATAATTTTTATATCATATTTGGATTGTGTGTTGTCTCATTGCACTATATGGTCAAATAATTTTTAATTTTATCCTCCATCTATGACTACATCAATGTGGCATGTACTTATCAATTTGATTATTTGAAAGCTAGTATATCTTTGTTAGTACTCGAATTGTGTTTCCAACTTAGTGCTAGTGAAAAAATGAATGGAGAGATTATCTTTGCAAGATTTTGGAGAGCTACATTGAGTCTTTTAAGAGACACTACTCTACTTTTTATGGATGTAGTACAAGATCTTATTAGTTTTTAATCCTAGATAACTTCTCAAGTTTTAAATAAATGTTAGTATTAGAAGATAAAATATATCACTCTTTCCTATATTAAAAAATATATAATTCATTCTAGAAAAGAATGACAACATTAGAAAAACAATAATATCAATTTTGAAGTATCATGACAAGACTTGACTATATTTAAATAACGAATACCATTTTTATCAATTGAAGGTGTCTCACAAATTTTATTTTTTTGGATTCTCTTTGAATCCAAAAAACCATATTGTCTTTTAGTAAGTTATAACTATTAATCCTAAAATGGTTCAAGGTTTTCTTAAGATTTGTGGCATAAAAAGAGCATGCAATATTTTATATTAAACAATAATAATTCATATCAAACCTCATACATACATAATATACACTACTACTCTCACATTAAAAATGTTTAAATATTTAAAATGGATTTAAGAGGGTAAATAAGAATTTGATATATCAAGGAGGCCATTTCAAAAGTATCAATGTTGGTCAATATTAAGTTCTATATATATATTATCTTAAATACATATATCTAGAAGACAAGATAAACTCACTACAACTCTTATTCAAAAGGATGACAAGGTTGGTGCAAAGTAATATCTTGTGCCTTTCTAGTCCAAAACTAAAAGAATTCATGTAGAACTACAACTTTGTCATAAAATATATGATATTTTCATAAGATTATAATGTAATTGATTAAGATGATGACATGTTTATTAATTTAAACACTTATTAAATTCTAAATCAAATGTTACCTATCATTAGATTACAACATATATGTTCTTAAAAAGTGCATATAAAATGAAAATAAAAAATCTTTTTTTATACCTTTGAATATGTGAAACATTGAAACCATATCATTGAGATTCACAAATATTGGTTATTGATTTGTAATAGAGGCTAGTATTCTTCTCTATATGTATTAATGATGAAGAAGATAGTACTAATGAATTTCCATATGATAAACGTGACAAACACTGAGAAATACCAAATGAATATAGTGGTGTCCATATACTATTTACTGAAAATGATATAGGATCATAATTTATTCATAAAGAGGTCATGCTCACTTTCAAATTCATGAAAGAATACATCAGGCATAATAAGTATACAATCCTAATTGTAAGCACGATGCTTAATTAGGCCCCATTTTACTATTCTTGAGTTTTCTTGTCTATTATACTTGATCCAATCTTGCTTCTCTTTTCATTTCAACATCTTCTCTATAATCATAATTATTAGAAAAAAATTGAGGCATTTGTTGCAGGTATATGTAGGCCCAATGGATCCATTCCTTTAGGTTTTCCTTAAAATCAAACTACCATCTCAATGGTTAAGCAAGACATCTAGAACCTTGTCAACTTCCTTTCCATTTTGAGCTCTAAAATATTGTGAGAGCTATAGTCAATAAGCCTATATTTCGTCATCTAGACAATAAGGAAGTTGGAATTCAAGATCCCTCCTACAGTTATGCATTTATGCATCCTCAAGAAATATTTAAAGCATCCAGAGCATCATTCAATGACAATCTTCTCCAATTTAGTAAGATTCTCCCTCATGAAGGAAAAATAAAGGAGAACTCAATTAAGAAAGAATATCTTTGATTCTTCTCTACATTACAAGATCCAACAACTACATTTGAGAAACTATAAGCATCTTCATAGACATCATGACCTAGAATCTATTCGCAAAGGTATAAACATTTATATTTCAAATATAATATCTTATTACATTTACAAGATTTCCTTTGATACATATTTTGTTTCTATTTCAAGGTCAAATCCTCAACCATGATTTGAATATGGTGAACCCTTGTCTACGCATCATTTTTTTAATTTTCTACATGTAGGAACAAGTTCTTCATGCACCAAATCAAATTTGGAAAGTTTAGGATCTGACATACAGTCTGCAAATGAGAACTATCAGAAGTGTCTGCCTAGTCAGCCTAGTCCCTCTAAATCTTCTTCAAATTGATTTTATACATTAGTTTCACCTTTTGGTTTTTATTTCTAGTATTAGTATTGATATGTGGACTCTTTTTATGTCTTGTTTTGGGTATTTGTAGGATCATGGTATGCCAAAAAGTGGTGATCTAAGAAAATCCCATTTTCACTCATCCAAAAATATAGTAAAAAGTGTGTTGAATTTTTAGTAGGCTTGGGTGTCATTGCACATGGCCAACCCAAAGGCCAAGGTACAAGCATAATCGAGTATCAGATCCATAATTAGATATTTGATAATATTGAATATATGATAATATCATATATCCAATATTATTAAATATTCGATACGTATGGGTTAAAAAAATTGAGGCACAACTAATAATTACCATTTTGTTTGTGAAAACAACAAGTTCTTCTTATATCCGATTTGAAATTGGGTATAGGATAAGTCTAAGTCACATTTTTACCAAATTTCAAAATGTGTGTTGAATTATTTATTTATTTTTGATTATTTTAAAATGAATTTCATAAGTTTTTGATAAGAAGTATGCTTTATTTGATTTTCTTTATCATTTTTAAAAATTGACTGTAATTTTACATTTTTTTAATGTAATCAAACATGGACTCAAACCAAGCATAATAGTCAAATGGGAAAAATAGAGTTAGATTATTACCAACTGCAAGATTATTAAAATACTTTAGAGACAAAAAATGCATACCATCAATCACCAAACAAATAACTTTAACACAAAGCCATAGTTCAATTGTCTTTTAACTTCAAACTAGGAAGACCAATTGAACAAAAAGTTCAATGCTTGTGATTTTTAATTATCAAGAGATTGTATCAAATTTCAATCTTTCAATGGCAATATGAATCCAAGAGGACAATCTACTAAATATGAATGATCATTAATCACTCTCTTTTACCTTTTTGTCCATGTCATTTAGTGGTATCAAATTTTTCTACACCTTGATCACACTTCTTTGATCAATATTAAGTACATCCATCTCCCTAATCCTTTCTCCTCTTTGCATATTTTGCTTGACTTTTCCTATAAACTTCCTTAATATCAAGTCACTGTTTGGTGAGCCTAAACCCTAGTTCCCAACTACTCAATGTTACATATACCACTATAGATTTTACTAACCAATAAAAGCATATTGTGTAAGATAATTCTTTTAATAACAAAGTCATTCTTAATATTGATAGTAATATTAAACTGTGTTCATTTAATCACATTTTTGGAATAATCATAATATTATACATCTTACATATACCAAACCACCCAAAGTAGTGAAAAAGTGTCTTGATTTGATTAAACTTAGTAATGTCCATTTCCAAGCAATGATATCGTAACTCAACACCCTTCCTACTTTGTTTGTTCATTGTATTCGTGGTCAGTTGGATTTTAAAAAATTCCAAGGGCTTGTTTTGGCTTCTGGAAACTTTTTGTAAGGAGGGATTTTGGTTTTGGGGTTGCTCAAATATTTAAAGGAGTTTAATTCCTTTCTCTTATTATGATATCAATTTCATAAACCATGAAGAAGATTGTAATGAACAAGGCTAAAATGAGTAAGATTTCATAAAACATACAAGAGTCCAATGAATGAGATTCCAATTAACAAGATTCTAATGAACATGATTAAATAAATAAGATATCAAATACTATACAAACACACATGTGCAACAATTCACGATAATTTAATATATCAAAATATATAATCATATATAAATTTGGTGCATATGTATGTCAAAATGTGCATCCATATACAAAATATAGTGCATGCCATCAAAATATGTCTATGAAATAAATGTTTATCCATATAATGTGGCATATGCCATCTGAAAATGTGCCCTAAGGCATCCCTAAAAAACTACTATGACCTACATTGTTGGAGGATCGTCAAAATGGAGCCTCTTCAATGCACTCTCTGAACTTCCTAGATCTTGTATGAAAAATAAAGAAAATCTTAGTTAGAATAGTTAATTAAATGATTTTTACCTATCAAATATAAATTTATTCAAATGCATATTGATCAATAATGAAAGAAACTTCATTTACATCTCTCTACACCTTCCTCCAGTGCTCAGGAGTCCTTGCATATGTCCTTGACAAAGCAAACACCTCACCACCTTCGACCTAAAGATGCGTGTATGGTTGTTAGATTGATCTATTGCTTAACCTATGATGTTCAAGAATTCAAATTGTAATTTACATTATGCAAAGTTTTAATATGTTATAAATGTTTCTTGAAGGTGTCTTATCTATTGTTGTCATCACAATATCCTTAGACACAAAATTCCATAATGAACTTGAGGATGAATGTTCCATTAATAATTGTCAAAGAATTAGATGCCTAACAATATATGGTTTGAGGTAAAATAGGTCATCACTTTATTATTTCAAAATTATTTGGTTTCTTTTTGAATTTATATGAAAAAGGGAAAACAAATGTCATTGAATTTATTATCCCAACATTATTTAATTTTTCTTGGATTTGTATGAAACATTCATTTTGTTATGGTATAAATTAATTATTTTTCTCTATGACATATTATTTATGTATAAATTTTGGAAAGGAAGCATGTGTAATAAAAGTGTGGACAAGCAAAACAAATCCCAGATAAACTATGTAATATATTTTATTGTACTGATACATCTTCAATAAAAATTGTCACTAGAACTTAACATCTTTTAATAATAAATGGAAAGAGATCATGTCACATGTCAAGAAGGAAGTTGATTGTTTCAAATAAATTGAAGTAGCATTTGACAAAGGTTCACAATTGGATCCAATTCATATTACATACATAGACCTCTTTTAAATCACACTAATGAAATATTTACATTTGCTATATTTTTGTGTAGTCAAACTAATCAAGCAACTTTTTTTATTTTCTTGTCCAAAATTTAATGCTTACATATGTTTAGTGGTTAGTATGTGATACCCACACACATTTATCTTAGTATGGAAATTTAAATGTGAAAGATATAATTTTTTTATAATAAATATGTATTATATTGAAAGTAATTTAATACTTTCTCCTTATTATTTTGTATAAGGGATTCATTTGTGTAGAGTTATCAATTGTATTAGGGTACTATGGTGTTTTAAGAATAATTTGATCCTATTTTAAAAGGTACCTTTTTTGTAGAATTTAGCATCTTGTCAATTTTATTTGTTTCCACATAGTTGTATGTATTCTTGAGGTAATTGAACTTAAATCTAATGGATATTGCAAAGATTCAAATGTGATATTAGTGTTCTAGAATGTAACTCTAAAATGAAATTACTACCACAAATAGTTTTGAAGTAGTTATAGGTTTGTTGGATAAAATAATCTACAATTTTCCTCCACCAAAAAATATATTCTTGTCTATGATACTGAGCTTTCCATTATGGTCATTGTTACTACCTGCACATGTAATATTAATGTTGCTAGTTTTGAAATATCTAACTCATAATTTTTTATTATCATAAATTATAATTATATACATTGAAAACTAATCACTTGAAAACTCATAATTTCCTTAATCCTAACTCTTCTATGCTATTTATGCCATAAACTTGTTTTATTAAAACTATGAAAAATGATATATTAATAATATACGAAATAACATCTTTTGATTTTGTATTTTATCTATTTCAAAAATTAAATATACAACTATTGTAAGAAACAAATACTTCTCTAATTGATTCCTTATATATCAATGCAAACATGATACAATATTCCCCCTCCATATAAAATAGCTTAATATTATTTTTAAGAATTTAAAAAATATTATTGAATATAATTATATGTACCAATAATTAATGACTCACCTCTAACAACTTAAAAATTAAAAAAAATTATTAAATATAGTCATATGTTCCAATAATTAAAATTAATCAGAAGTACTAATGATTCTTCAAATGAAAAAGAAGAGATTGTCAACCCTATGTACACTAAGTAAAATATCAAAATTAATCAAAACTACTAATGATTCTTCAAATGAAAAATAAGAGACTTGACTTCATGCTCAATGTTGTTACTAATGTTTTCATTATATTCACATTAAATTTTATCAAATCTCTACAATCCATTTTTGAAGCAAGATTTATTTCTAGATTTGATTGTGTATATTATTTTTAGCATCAACATTTGGGATCACACTCTGTGATCCATCATCTAGATGAGAATGCAAGAATAGAAAGATAAAAACATTATATTCACATTACTAAATATATTTTGAAGATTACAATAAGAACAATAACTTGTAAATAGTTTTGATGATCATTTAAATAAAGAATTGAGACTGTTGCTGACAACATTTTAATTTTAATGTTTAGAAGGACAAGGAAACCTCTGTGATGGTGTTCATGATTGCAAAAGTGTGACATTACATAGTAATAAATCACACCAAAAACAAAAATCTCAAAAAATTCCTTCTCGAAGCCAGATTAGATAGTCTTGAAATGATTAAAAGGATTTTCTTACTTCTTCTTGAGATATCTCCCATATCCAAATAATTAGAAGAAACAGTGGGATAAGGAAAATTAAATTAAAAATTTTCCCATATCAAGATGATTGTGGATAGTATTTTACAATAATGATCCACAGTGGGGCTTGAACCCACAACCTTCATCTACCTCATTAATAGGTATCAGACATAAGACCAATGGTCTAACCAATGGATCTATTGGACAATATAAATAATAATAAAAATAACTACTAGCACATTTCATATTGCTCCTCTTGGCCTTAATGAGAGCCTTTTCTGCTCGTTGTCTCTCCTCCTTACTAGTTTTCTTTCTAATGGCCTCCTAAGGCTTGACAAATTGAAAACTCTCTGCTACTATACTGACATTCACACTTGTTGCTTTCTACCTCTTTTATAGTTATTGGAAATAAGACTCTATCATCAACATTTGTTTGATATTCATAATATGCACAGATTTGTTTTAGCAACAACCAGATTTGTCCCTGCAACAACTATGTGTATTTGATTGATACCATTCCATTTGACGGTGAGAATAATGGTTATTTCCAAATAGAAGTAAACATCTTTAAAAAAAAGAAACAAATCAACATCTTAAAAAAAAAAAACAAATCAACCTCTATATCAAAAATAAAGTCAGAAAAGAAAAGATGTATAGAACAAAGAAAATATGTAGAGAAGTTGTCATATGGTAGAAAGCCCAAAAACAAAATGAAAATTGAAAAAAATCTCTTTATCAAGTGTGACCAAAACAAATTCGTTCACTATCTCGCAAATATGGAAAGTGGGAAGAAGGAACTAGAGGCCCATGATGATACATTCAATGTCCTAAACGCCCCTCACAAAACTTCCATACTTTCAATCCTTGTCTATTCAGCTTCAAATACTCTGACTGGATTGGAAATAAGCTGGAAAAGTAATAACCCTTTTTCACAGGTGGGAGTGCAAATTTAAAAATGAAATTCAAATTTAACTGCAGTTGTCATGTCACTGGCTAACTGCAGCTGTCACTAATCCCCGAGGGGAGTTAAAACAAGCCTAACAGAAAATGAAAAAGGGACAGAATGCTGGATGGGCCCACACTAGCCACCTAAGTGGTCAAAGCTTTGTGTGTGCTGGTTAAGCCAGGCCAGAGAAAGAAGAAAGGTCAACACCAACAAAGACAAAAAAGAAAGTCAAAAGTTAGCAAGACCACAACAAATAAAGAGATATACATAAAAATTAGATAGCCATAAATATAATAATGATAAAGAAAAAGATAAGAGGATAATAATAAATAATCATAATAATAATAAGAATAAGAATAATAATAATGATAATGAAAAGGAGAACAGAGACAACAAAGAAATTAAAGAACAGAAGAGGAAATAATGGTACGTGAAGAAGTTAAGGAGAAAAATACAAGAACAAGCAACCAAAATTATATAGAAGAAATCTTAGATGAAAATAAGTAAATGAGAGAACCGAAAGAGGAAGGAAAGGAGGATAAAAATATAAAAAAGATGATAAACAAAAAGAAAGAAAGATGAAAGAACCAATAATGAAATAAAAATAAAGAGAAGGCAAGAAAATAACCGAGTAGCCCAAAAGAGAACTACAACCTGAAGAAGGTGCACATTAAAAGAAATAGAAGAAAGATGCAAGTATATATATATATATATATATATATATATATATATATATATATATATATATATATATATATATATATATATATATATATATATATATATATATATATATATATAAAGACATCCATTGAAATCTAAAACCCTAATAAAAGAAAAGAAAAACTAAGAAGACAAATTGCCAAATTACGTATATATTATATATGTATGTATGTATGTATGTATGTATATCTATACATATACATATACATACATACATACATACATACATACATACATACATACATAATGTACATATATATGTACATACATACATACATACATACATACATACATACATATATATGTATATGTATATGTAGATGTATATGTATATGTACATGTATATATATGTATGCATATATATGTATATGTGTACATATACTGTATGTCTATGTATGTATATGTATGCATATATGCGTACACATATATGCATACACATACATACATATACATACATAGTGTATGTATATGTATGTATGTGTATGCATATATGTGTACGCATATATGCATACATATACATACATAGACATATAGTATATGTACACATATACACATATATGTATATGTATATAGGTGTACATACATACATACATACATACATACATACATATGTATATGTATGTGTGTGTGTGCGCGTGTGTGTTGCCCCACTTTTCATACATACATATACATATACAAATATATGTATATGTATATAGGTGTACATATACATACATACATACATATGTATGTGTGTGTGTGTGTGTGTGTGTGTGTGTGTGTGTGTGTGTGTGTGTTGCCCCACTTTTCATCCCCTAACTGTTAGTAAAAGTGATTACTTGTGTTCTAGTGAGTTCCTAGTTATGTTTGAGTCTAGGTCTAAGTCCCCTTAGGTGGAACAAGTCTCCATCAGATTTCTCATTTTCTCCTTCTCCACATTTCATAGCCAAGTGGTTCTCCATTTTGTCAAAGGGATCATATGGGTAGGTTAGTGTCTGGTTTGATGGAGATTCATGTTGCTCATGCAATTATCATTTACAAGTTATATCCACTTTTAGTCTATCACTTTATCGATAGAAATAGACACTTGTGAAAATCCAAAATTTGTCTTCTCCTCGGCAGGTTTCTAACCCATGAAGATAATTTCTCGCAAAGGGCACCAAATGATACATATAGATCAAAAGCAAGAAAATAGCAAGGTATTCTATGGAGAATCCATGTTCCCTTTACAATTATTACCTCAAAAAATGTTAAAGATTCATCATAGCTTTCATAATCATTTTTGGCGGAAAACATAGAATGAACTTCTCCTTGGTAGGTTTTCAACCCATGAAGTTGGTTTTCCACAAAAGGCAATTCTAAAGGAAAAGAAACAAGAAGTGGGTTCCTACAGAATTTTCACACCTCACTTAGAATTTTCTAAACCCAAAAAAGACAATAGTCTAAAGTTTGATTGAAAGGGAAGCATTGGTGGAAAAATACAAATTGTCTTCTCCTTGGCGGGTTTTCAACCCATGAAGACAATTTCCCAGATCTTAAAGAATATCAAGCTAGTAAGTAGATAGGGCCCATAATTTGTGCATAAAACATCTCAAGATGATAATAGAAGGAATCTAACCATTACGCGAAAGAGTTAATGAGAAAAATTCAACCTAGCGGATATTTTCCCACGAAGTACTCTATTGTTAATTTCCTAAAACTTAAAGGAAAATGGGAAAGTAAGTATAGGGAGTTAGAAAGTTACTGTTAGGCTAATAGAAATAGTGAAAAGATCCCAAGATATCTATTAAAACCATGCATTTACTATTTTAATAGATCTCTCCTTCAATGCATTCATGTGGCATGGATTCTAAAGATCAATAGATGAATTGAGGCTCCTATATATATGGACACATGAATAGTTGGACAAACTATGCTCTTTTTCTTGAATTGTTATTCTCTTAATGTGCATAACTTTTTCAAAAAGACAGTATCTATTGCATTAGCTATTCTTCTCATTTTCTTAATTCAAAACTCATTCTCAAAACAATGGCAATTAGATTTGTCAGTTTCGATGGGTTGAATAGAATCAAGTTCCAATTGTAGAACTTTATAGATACATCCCTTCATTTTTATAACATGAAGGATCTACAAAGGAGAGTGAAGTTGGAGTTGATCCATACCATTACTAAGAAGCTTCGAGGATGTGGGTTAGTCGAGGTAGCTAGTTTTCTAGTTGTATTCTAGGCCCTAGAATTGATCTATGAATGTATTAATCATTACAACCCATACACAAGGTAAATTGTGCTACCAGATGACACAGTGTTGATCTCCATTGATAGGCAAACTGTGGTGAATTTCTTGCAAGTTCTGGAATGAGAGGAGTTCTCAGATTTGACATTTGGAGGAACTATTTCTAAGTTCTTTGTAAAGAAGATGATTTGGAGAAATGAAATGATGTAGACATGGTTCCAAAAACCATGAAGCACCAAGAGTAAGGTTCCTAAGACCTTGTTTGGAACTAATCTCAAACCAAAGATCATTGATATCTTGGTCCTTCTACATAGACTGAAAGGTAGGGTAGAAGCTTTGAAGTTTGTTGAGCAATATTTATTTTGGGTGCAAGTCATCTGCTCTAACACCCAATATATTGATTGGGCTCATGAGGTAAGCGAGATTCTATCCATTGCTCTTCATGCCGCAAAGTTCTACAACACATTCTATATGTCCTCTTTCCTCATTTACATGTTAGCTCTTTACAATTATGGCTAGGCCTCCCAATAGTGGAAAATTTTCTTGATGATGTGAAATCTTAGGAGTTTTACCCATGCTTACAATTGGAAAATAACTATGCAGAGTATGTGAAAGTTAATGATGCATTCACTATGAGAATTTGTAGGAAACTATAGGGATGTCCAGAGAGGAAATTTAGTCTTGAAGCCATGGTAGCCATTAGTCAATTTGTAAGTTAATTCATCCAATTCTCATCCTTTTCTTATTTGTGTCTTGTAACTTTTGATGGTTTCCCCTTGAAGATGCCGAGACATCCCAGTGATATGATTGTGTTGATCAAGATCATGTGGCAAGCTATTCAAGTGAATGTGTTGAGTGAGAGCCTGAGGAAGAAAGAGTATGATTTTCCCATGAAGGTGGGAGCTTTTAGCTATGACACCCATTCTAATGCTATGAACATGCTGAAGTTTTTTGAAATGAAGTATAAGTTGGAAACGTATGAAGTCTTGAGGCCCATGTTTGATCCGAATGGGTATGCAAGGGAGGTGTTTTAGATTGAGAGTGTAGTCAAGCACATCATCACCATTGAAGACTCTTAGGCTGATTGCAAAGATGAGTTCGCGAGCCGTGATCGTTCTTTTTCCAGATTGATAGTTGATCAAGTGAAAATGTATAAAATCAATATTGATGTAGAAGGAATAGAAGATGATGGTCAGAACATGCATAGTAATACTTACCTGACCAAATCAAGAGGCACTCCTATAAGCTTAGAACCTTATGAGGATATAGAAGAAGAGATAGATGTAACGATGGCTCAAATTATCAAAAGGACTAGAAAATGGATCAAATGGACCACAACTAGAAGTTGTTGAAGTAAAAGTACATCTGCTCAAGCTTCTCCAATAGTTGCAGTAGCTTCCTCCTCTGAAGGTACCACATCAGGTGCAACCTTGGCATTACTCAAGGACCAACATAGCCATTAGGTGGAGGTGATCAACCTCCCAACAAAAGTGTTCCTTTGGCTAAGACTTGCTAGGACAACTCCCTTTCGATGATTGAAACCCAACTAGAAGCTAAGAAAAAGGAGGTGAATGAACCAAAAGATGGTGTAGTCACTCTTGCCCTCTCACCTCATAGTAGTCCAATCCCATCTGTAAGCATTGCACTTCTCCTTTTGAGTAGTCCCCAAGTGCAAGTAGTAGATCTTGGAGATGGTGGGAGTAGTGAGAGTGAGTCAACTAAATCTGACAAGGCAACAAAGAAGACCTCAGAGGTAGAGAAAGACCATAATTCTTCAAAGCTCATTTCACAGGCCCCAAAGAATCCTTTCTCTTCAACCATAAAAGCAATCACCTCGGTCAAGAGAAAGATGTTCAGGTGATAGGAAAATATTCATGGCTGGAGGACACTCTAGACAGAAAGAGAAAGAGGAAAGATGAAGGAGCCCCAACAAAGATACCTTATCTCTTTCTATATGCTCTTGATCAGAACTGAGTAAGGTCAAGAAGTAGAAGACCTTGTCCATCCTTGGATAAGATCCTGAAATAGGGCATCTAGCAATGGAGATTGCAAAGCCTACCAAAGAAGGAAGAATCGAGTATATGTCTATAGATGATTTTTCCTTACACTCTATGGATCTCAAGGAGGCCAGACATGACACTAAGGTTGGCTTGTGGAAGTCAACAAATGAGGTAATAGAGGGACAACTTGAAAGTCTCAAATTATCAAAGGTCAGAATGAAGGCAAAAATCCAAGAACTGAATGGCTTCATCAAGCAATTGGTCACCCCATTGGCAAGCATCTCTAGAATGCCTATCACTAGTGATCCTACTGCTACCAATGTCCAAGAACTCATCTCCTAGCTCTAAGAAGATAAGAACTTCAGGAAAATAGGTAAAGAGTGGAGCACGAAACTCAAGTTGGAGGGGCTCGCCATTATAGAGTAGATTAGCAATGTGATGCTAAGGCTAGAAACTAAGAAAGACAACATTTTAGCTAATAGAGCTACCTTGGCAATAGAAAAGGTTAAAAGTGAAGATTATATCTCTTTGTTGAAGATGATTAATCATATGAAGACTAAGGAGGTTGTCGAAGTGAAGATCTTTCCTAAAGGAGATGAACCTTTATTTGAGTGCCTTCAGAGCATGTAGTTCAAGTCCAAGATGATCATAGCAATAGAGGAAGGGCTTAAGGAAACTAAAACTAAAGTGAAGAAGGATCAGGATAGAGACTATGAACTCTTAAGAGGCCTACATAAAAATTCCTAGACTAGTGGACAAGGGAAGGGAATCCTTGGGATAACTATCATGCAAACAAACTTCTCCAACTTCATAGATAGTTTGATGGGGATATCTTCTGGTCACCAGAACAAAGTTTTTGAGCTCCAAAAACTTGGTGGGTGTATACACATGGCTATGGAAGAGATACAAGATTGGTTAAATGTTGTTAAGGATTCAACTAGAAAACATTCTAAATGGCTCTTAAGATATACTAATGTACATGTACATAAGCATGAGGAACTAATTCCAATTATTGTCACCGCTAAGGCCTATAGGTCAAAATTAGAAAAGGGAAAGAAGTTGAAGTGATTCATATTCTGCTTCTTTCATATTTTGATGTAATGATTATAATGGAAAAAATGGCTCCTTTCCATTTGTCATTTTTGAAAAGATGAACCGATTTAATTTTCTTTGTAATAGTCATCTCAGAATCCTATATGTACTAGAATGAAAGATTAATAAAAGGTCAGCTAATTTTTGGTTTGAAAGACTTGATGTTGTAGAGACAATTGAATGGTATTTTGTGTCAATTATTTTCTATTCCATTTTTCTCTTATTAATTGCATGTTTTCTCTTCCATTTGAATTAAAACAAGGAACGAATAGAGTTTTATTTCCTATTTTGAGGCAATGGACTGAATATGATAATATTGTCATCATAGGTTCAAGAGAAATCCTTTTGTGTTTTCCTTCAAGTTAGTTTTTCTTTCTCTATAGTTAATTTCTTGTTGAATCAGTTTAGTATTAGTTAATATGCAATATTGAGTTGTTAAGCCTTGTGTGTGAATTCATAGACTTAATCAATCTTAAATACCATTTCTTGCATGAGTTAGTTCCTATTTAGGCCTAACTTGGTTCACCTCTCTTGTTCTCGGGTTAATAACATACCCCATTTTAAACTTAGAAATAAACATAATTCAATGCAAATCATACTACAATAGGAAGCTGTACCTAAGAATTCACAGGAAGGTTAGTCTTTTCAGAAGAAACTTTCCAACTATTGTAACTAGATATTGTTCACAAACTTGGGCATCTAAGAGATAAATCAAAAAAACAATCTGTTTACCAACAATATTATGTATATAAATGTATGTAGTACATACATACATCCATATATACATATATGTACACATATACACATATATGTACACATATACACATATATGTACATATACGCACATGTATAACGTACACATAAGTATAAGCATATGCATATATGCAAAAGTATGAGTCTATATATATAAGCGAAAACTATGTAAAAATATGTAAATGGATATATGAAAATTGTTGACATTGCAGTCATGTTTGTTATTAGTGACACACACTTATTTAGATAGATAGTATCTACCAAGCTTATTGTATAGTTAACAGTATTAACCAAGCATTTTAGGCTTTACCAAGTTCTACAGTTGCTACCAACTTCAAAGAATAGTATTCAGTTTGTGTTGAACAGTTTCTACCATAATGGTGATTAGCAGTGTAAACTGAGGTTCTTAGTGTTTACCGAGTTTCTCAGTGCAAACCAAGTTGTGCAGTGCTTATCAAGTTCATAGCTATAGTAATGTGAATCTAGTGTTGACCAAGCCACTCAGTGTTAACCAAGTGATTCAGTTTATATGCTGAGCTTTCACAATATTTATCGACTCACCAATATAGACCAAGTTTAGCCTACTTGGAAGTGATCATTATGGACCAAGCTTCTACATCTACCAAATGCATGACAATGTCGAGCATTGACTGTGGATGCTGAGTATCAGAACCTCACCAAGTTAGTCTTCAAAACTTGAGTTCCTATAGTTGGGCTAACTTTGTGTATTTTTTGTAAACTTGTATTGTAGCCAACTTTGTTGAATTTTAATTTGGATTGGTATATATATAATGCATTTTATCTCATCCAAAAGAAGAATATATGACAAGAAGTATAATGAAAATTAGAAGAGTAGAAGTGTGAAGTAAAAAGGCTACAATATTATAAGGAGCAACAAAGATTTATCTATCACAACAAGGTGATCATTACACCCAAAGGAACTTCTTCAGCAAATCCAAATTGCAGATTAGAGATCAGCCACTGTTTCATCCTAACAGGTGGATTAGTTAAATCCTTTCACAAGATAGAATTAACAGTCTTTTATGAATCTCTTTACCGAGTGCATGCTTCATTGTATATTTGTAAATCCTTTTGTAAGGTGGACCTAGCAGTCCTTATTGATCCTAACAGGGAAGATCATCAAAAGTGATCATTGTAAGCCTTAATAGGCCAACTTTATAGTGTGATACTAAAGCTTGTGGGTATCATCCCCACCCCAATTTTACTTTCTAATTGGAAGGTTTCTGGATCACCATATTGTGTGTCAAAGTGTTATGAATGTTTTAATGCTTACAGTTTCTTATGCATGGAATTAAATCAGAATCCACATGAAGAATTAATTGGTAAATAAAGATTAAGTTTTATTGATTACTAATTCACCCCTCCCCTCTCAGTAACTTAGCCTATCATATATATTTCCAACAATTGATATCAGAGCTTTATGGTTCTCAGGAAAGAAGTTTAACAACATGAGCAAAGATCAAAGGCTATGGAGGTATTTAGACTTGACAAGGCTATTGACAATGAAAATTTGGATTTGGAATTGGCTATTGAACAACTCAAGAAAGAAAAGGAGCAACTATCTCAATCCTTCAAAAGAAGAAAAGATATTTCAATCTAGATGAATGACACACTCTACATTGAAGAAATAATTGAATAAATCTATTCAGAAAGAAATTTAGATGAAGCTAATGAGGTAACTAATGAACTATTAGAAAACAATGATACACTTCAAGAAGAAGTAAGAAAGCTAAAAAGACAACCTGAAATTTAGTTAGTAAGATTGTGTGAAGTCATGGAAGAGAAAAAAAAGACAAAAGAAGATATAGCAGAAAATAATAATGAAATTGAACACCTATCCCTTCAATAGGGAGACTTCATTAATTAGCTCAACAATGCAAATAAAGAAATCATGAATCTAAGATCATAAAATGAAAGATTGCAGAATGATCTAAACATTGAAAGAAAAACCAATGAGAGAATGAGGAAATCTCAAGTAGACATGGATCAACAAAATGAGAAAAGACAAAAGGGAAAAGCAGGAATTGGATATATAGAAGAAGGTGAATCATCAAAGCAAGGAGCTCAAAAGAATAAAAAACCTACTTGCAGTCACTGTGGTAAGATAGGTCATACATCAAACAAATGTTGGAGCAATGGGAAAGCTAAAAACAATGGAAAATGCTACAATTGTGATTAGCATGGTCATAATGCTAATGCATGTAAAGAGAAACCTAAATTTGAAGGAAAATGTCACAAGTGTAAGAAGCATTGGAACAAATCCTTAGAATGCAAAACTAAGATATTGAACCTAGTAGAATAGATTATAAAAGCTATATTTGGTTGGGACTATACCACTTGGTGTAGATTTCATTACTATGGTGAATTTTGACACATTGGAATGAATTGTATAAAACATCATATGAGGACAAGAGACACCACTAGAAGATGTTTTATTTGTACAGAACTTGATCATCTTGCCAAGAACTATACGAATACTAGAAAAATTGAAGATGAAAAGAAGGCAAAAGATAATAACATCAAAAATTAGATGAGACAATAATAGATTCCAAAATCTTCTAAGAATGCCAGTTTGAGCAATGATGAACATGTCACTCAAGAATTGGGTGACTCAAGCATTTCCACTTAATCTCCCACAAGGAGAACAGGAACTAGGATTCTGAAGAAAACATCTCACATTAGTTCCACTTAGCAGAATGAAAGTTCCATATCAGCGTTCAAGATGCAAAGAGGTCACCAAACATTCAATTCAGGTTGTAGACCTTACCAAGTGAGGTTGGGTTGCAAGACCCTATCAAGAAAGGTCAAGAGTAGCTCGTTATTGTGTAGAAACTGAGTTGCAGATGATTCTACTGAGCATTCAATGCAAGCCAAGTGGAAGATGGTTTTTCCTTTGAACAAGTGATCATACTAGGCATTTATGGTGATCAAAAGGAAAAATTTGATAAAAAAGCAAAATCAAATTCATTTATCACCACAAATTTTCAAGAGCTATTTGTGTAGAGCTATTTTAGTACATTTGATTGATCTGAGTGAATTACTATTGAAGATTTCTATGTCTTTGTAAACCCTATTGAGAAAATGGCATCCTCTAGTAGCAAGACTAAGAAAGGGTCAGAGATGTTAGTTTGAGGCATAGAATGGAAGGCACTAGACTTCAAGCTAAGTTTGGCTGTCACAAAAACCCTATATCCAAATGGAGCACAATCTCAAATTCCATCCAAGGTACTATTGATTAATGAAATTTGTTTGCATTTTCATTGTGCTATTCAATATATTGGAACTCTGGAAATGGATGAGTCATTGGGAAAATTGTGTGTCAATGGGGTATTAAAACCAGAACATCAACACCTTGAAGCTAAGGGTTTGACTCACATTCCTCACATGCCATGAGACCTTCAAATTAAATGGATGAGATTTATTATTAGTCGTGTGCATAATGGTCAGTTGTGATTGGAGCAACCTATTGTGATAACAAATAAAATGATTCATAGGATCATAGGGCTCCCAATGCTAACCAAGACAAAGATGACCAAAACTCTAAGTTGGGTAGAGCTAGAAAAGAAAACCTTTGTCGAGTGGGATGAAAGGGGAATGAAGATTAGCTGTATTATGAATATGGAATTGAAATTTGGTATACATTTGATCACACACAAGATATACAATTTGAGTAGACTTAACAGTGTATCATGTGAAGCTATGGATCTTGCGTACAAAGTGGTCAAGAACAATATGTCATTTAACCTAACTGAGTTGATGTTGAATCGGTTCAACAAAAACATGGAGAGCATAAGAACTTCAAAGAACAACCCTTATAAGTTCAATTCACTCTTAAATTTTTTATTTTTCTACGTGCAAAAGTTCTCATCAAAAGGTATAGTTGTATGGAGGAAGGATGTACTAGTTCTTTACTAAATTATGAATATATATTAGAAATGGGAGAAAAATATGTCAGTATTATGGATAACTACTTTGATGCATTTATGGACAAGATGAATAATAGATTCAAAATCCCTAAGAAACTTGTTGATGACTACAAAGATGATATTTATTTCATGGTTGATAGTGATAAAGTGTATATACAAGTAGTAAGCACAAGAATTGTATGGGTCAAGCCTCTATGTTATGAGGTTAACATTGATGAAACCAAATATATTATTGAAGCACTGTTAAATGAGCCTATTGACCAAAATCTATATAATTTGGCACTTATGATGAAGCAAAGGTGAGAATAGAATTAGAGATAAAATTCCCTCAAGCAATCAACAAAAGGAAGTAGATGATTGCAACTTGAAAACTAGCTCCACTCTTTTGGTGACTAAAGGAAAAGGTGATGACATTGAGGAAGATGAAGCAAAAGATGAAGAGAAGTTAGAGGAAGAAGAGATAGTAAAGAAGAAAGGTAAGGATATTATAACCAAACTTGCAAAACTATCTACTATAGTGTTCACAAGAAGGGCTACCTAATGATGAAGAAATTAATGATGAAGAGGGAATAAATAATGACAATATAGATGATGAGGAATAGGAATAGGAAGCTACCAAGGAGGATCTACCTAAAGTTTAGAACATTGAGGAGACTGACTAAGAGAAGATTGGAGTAGCGGTCATAGCCTCACTTCCTCATTCTCCAAGCAAAGCATTGGAAACATCAAGCTCAAAGAAAGCTACTGCAAAATTGATCGTGTCAAACATTGTGTTGGTGTTTTGAAACATTTTAATTTCAAATTACCTTGATGAGAACAAGATACATCTAGGGGTAGCTACTTCCCATCTTCAACATACCCTTTATGACACTGAGCCAACTATAAGGCTAGACCCTTTTTCTACTTTAGGCTTTGCAAAACCTGGGTGGGTGTACCTCAGATTCACTTATATGGTACCAGTGCTAAAACACACACTTTAATCTTGACAAATTAGATAATGGCCCTTAATCTTCTAACACTTATGCAAATATCTTAGACATGGAATAACTAATACCATGACCAAAGAAATTGATAAGCTAAGTGAGGGTATCACATTTCAATTCTTCAAAATTTAAAGGGAAAAACATTTGATTTATGATGTTTATTTTTTGCAAAACCCCAAATATGCAATAGTACAAAAAATTTGATCCTATAGCTGATCAGTGCCTTATCTATTGGAAAATTCCACAAATGAATCACATACATCTATGATACCAATGACATATTCCATACATCATGATATCAAATCTATCTTATCACTTTGTGAATCAGATATCATTGTTCATAAAGATCTCATTCTCATGAAATATCCTTCTCAAAATAACTAGCAACCCTATCAAACACATCAAGCAATTACTTGGCCCTTTTTTCCAACAACAAAATATATCAAACATACAACCTTAAGGGGATATAAATGGGTCTTAGTTCTTTGTCCTTAAACCACATAAGATTTTAGATTATAGAGATAGGAGATGAAAATCAGAATGAAACTAAAGAGATTCTTGCTCATTTGTATTTATTTCCTTGAAACTATACATTTAGATGCATGAAATTAAAACATAGAAATTCTTAACAGATTAGAACTATCCATATTATCTTAACTACTATTATTCATACAAGAGAAATATGTTGAAGAATATGGTGGAATCACAGTTCTGGAACCAATAATGTGGTCTCACACTAAAAATTTCCAACCAGGTATCACAACAATGAAATTTTTTCTCTAAAATTGAAACCCTTACAATAGATGAGAAAGAGAAAGATATCAAAGAAGAATGGAATCTCAAATCTGATCTAGAAGTGACATGTGTCCACTTGAATCTCCATTCCTTGCTGTTGTAAAGCCTCTCTCATCTTTTTACCAATGATATTTGATTTTGTTTTCATCATTGTTTTGTAACAAACCCAAAATATAACAACCCTTCTGTTACTAAAATATCAGAAAAGCATCATGAAATGTTTATAATGCTTTGATTCAACTAACTAGGAGGTGAAAAAACTCACCCATAACTATATTTTATTACCTTTTACATTTACTTAGTTCACCATTTTACTGGGAATCAGATTTGAACTGCCTCAACTGAAATAAACAAAAAGCTGGGCACCCCTACATAACTTGAACTAGTGACCTCTTGTGAAAAAAAAAACTCCAGAAACAAAAAGTTCACTTTCTCTTGATTTCGACGATATATAATACTCCTATATGGACTTACCAAAAACTCCCAAAATCTTGCTTCAAAATTTAGGTCCCTTTTATGGCTTTAGACAACATTTCATTTTAAATTTTATGCAAGAAATTTTACATTTCAGGATTAAATCAAAACTTATTTAAAATTCCTGCATGCTCAGCTAAGGGAAAATATTAAAATATAATTTTTTAAACCTATTGATTTTTCCCTCCTTTTCTCCATATAAGCCTTTCCTTCCACTATTGGAAACTTATTTTGGACCCACTAGCACTTTTGTACACGTGTCACACTCTTGCTATGTCATTATGCATAAACATTGAGCAACTCTTGCATGTGACATAGCGACCATTGTTGATGCATTTTTGATCTGACTACGTATATTTTACGAGTTTTTTATTGCAACTATGGTGGGTCCTTCTATTTTTCCTTTGGTCACCATGTCACATGCACTAAAGGTCGAGCAAGTTCCTATAGTGACATGGCGCCCACCATTGATCTAGGAGAAATCTGATAGTGTCATTCAACACGAATCCTCTTTTAAGTGTGAATCCTAGTGGCATGTGACATCAGACTAACTTGACATGTTGGCATGGTTATTTATAATAGTTAACCCTTTTGGTGCTACTTTTTGAAAACAAGTCCCACTGTGTTTTTCCTTTCACAGGAGGTTGCTATGTCAAAATTAGTGAAGTTTTTAAAATTTTCATTGGTGAAATAGTGACCACCATATTTGTTGAATAAATCTTTCATCATGAAGTAACACATGTTCTTTTCATGTTTCACTTTTTACTATGCCCAACACATCTGACATTCCATAATGATGACAAGGCTTATTAATGATAAACAAAATTAATGGTGTCATATTTACTTTTGGGCCTACCATGTTTCTCATTTGCAGGAGGTTGCCATGTCATGACTAGTAAAAATCATGCAATTTCTGGTGGTGACATAGCAACCACTATTGATCTTGAAAGATCTAACAGTGCAGGCAATACACATTAAAATCATGTTTATTTGACTAGGTGCCAGTTGTAATACTTACTTGTTTGCTATGTCGCATGAAGTAAAATGAACACAAGTTTTTATAGTGACAAGACAACCACCATAGATCTTAAAAAGATCTAACAATGAGGAACCTTTCGAGTAATAATGAAGCAAAAATGCAAATTCTTTAAAAATTCCTAAAAAAATATACTTATTTCAAAATTGATTTTTCCTGCTCATTTTATAAGATAAAGGAATACAACAAAAAAGGGATTTCTTAGGTCACATATTTTATTTTAATTAGTGTTTTTCTTAGGGTTAACCAATTTTGATAAGAACAAACCCTAACTTGCGTATAAGAACCAAGAACTCCTAGTAGAACATGCTCTTAAAACATGAGGTAAAAACATGGCCAACAATGGCTGTGTTTGGGGATGCATGTCCCTTGTGAGCATGGCAAGGATTTAGATCTCTAGAAGAAGCAAACCACACACTTGATAGAAAAAAATTCTCTTGAACAACTTTATTGAAAGCAAAAACAACTACTCCTAAACTATACAAATGATGGCCACAGGCCACTAAACTTATCAAAACTTCTTACATCTGTCATATATCTGATTTTCATTTTCACTTTCATGAGGTAAGATGAAAACATATTTCTCAATTTCACCAATCAGATTAGCATCTTGAATCACATCACTTTGCAAAACAAAATCTACACCTTCATTCTCATAGTGCATGTACAAATTAGCATTAACTTCTACATCATGCTCACTATGGAAAAACAAATCAACATGCTCATATAAATTGGGATTGAACTGAAAACCATCATCTACATATGACTACTACATGCTATCAATCAAAAACAAAAATGATTCATATTCTACTTTGTTCAAAAAGTTGCATGTGTTAAAATTTTGCAACTCACCTTGTGTAACCAGATGTGAAGAGTATGTGAAATCTGATCCCTACCTACTCGCAGTCATGTTACTCATCAAATCAGATTTATCTTTCATTGAAACCTCTTTACACTCAAACAACTTGTTAGTCACCAAGTATGAGAACTCATGGTGAAAGTGTTGATCTAAACTATGCTGATCACAACGATTTTCTTCATCTAACAAAATGTTAGAATGAACCTTCAATTTATCTTTACAAGATTTATTAGCACACAAAGAAAATCCATAATTGGATTGACAACTTTAACTATTTTCCTCTTCATCACATGAAACATCAAAACATATTGCATCAAAACCAACATGAGAAGAATCTAAAACAACATCAAAATTTCCTTCACTAACATCCCCTACATCCAACAAGTCCTCATGTGTAAAGACATTTGAGGTACTATCATAAACACCTCCAAAATTTGACAAAGATTTTTTGGATTCTACATCTCTTTCCATATCAAACTTTGGGGAAGTAACTTGACTGAATGGAGAAACATTATGAGGAAAAATATGAGCATTCTTAGAAACACTTACATAGTTTTCAAAATCATGAGCCAACAAAGCTGAAATTTCATCAAGGCTCAAGAAGACTGCCTCACAAATCTTCTCCTGGCTGTGATTATCATCCGAATGACATGAATAAATTACAATAGAAAAATTATTAGTATAAAAATCTAGAAAGTCAGCATAATTACAATATTCATTCTCATCATGGCAAAAACTTCCTCCATTACTGTTATATAATTCATCAACTTCATATTCACTGTAACAAAGTTTATTTTCACTTTCATATCTATCTTCCTTATGCTTATTACAATTATCTAATTCATTTGCATTTGAATCCTTCTCTTCATATTTGGAAGACAAATCATCTTTATATATGGATTCATTACATTCATTGCTACCTTGACTTTCAGCACTCATTATTATCATTAGAAGATATAACATACACTTTATAATTATCAATTTCTATCTCCACAATGAATCTTTCAGCTTGCAAAAAAAATTGTAATCTTATAGGTGCTGGCCAATTAACTGAATTAGGCACTAGAACATCAAGGAAAACACTAGGTAGGGAAGATTCCTCAGTTCTAGAATGAAAAGGCATCTTGCTAATTATATATTTAAGCTTTAGATAACATTGTTCAACTTAAACCTTGAGTACTTCCTTCTTCAATTCTCATGATATTGACAATCTTATTGTAGATCAATCTATTCAACATAACAATGTTGTTAACCATAGTCTCCAAACTTTTAGAACTTGGCAAATGAATCTTAGATCATGAGATCTGACTCCATCCTAAAACAAAATTTCTACCTCTTTCTTCTAGTGCTGAAAATCACTAAATAGAGGCAACCTTTTTTAACACTTGGCTTCCATGAAGGAGAAAGATGAAAATAAAAAATACCTCAAGTGTTGATGCAAGACTTTGATCTGCTGATTGGACACGGATGCATACTAAAATTCCTTCACACCATTGATAAAACTTTGTAGAGCCACCACCTCCTTGTAAGAGGATAAATAAATCACTATTGTGATTTACTTTTTACACTTCACATTCTTATAAAAGAAAATTGCAAACAACACTTTAAAACTTATCAAAAACTTAAACTTCCTTTTCAAGAAACTATCAAAAGCTTCAGATCTACTCATACAACTAAAAATCCTTGAAAATATTACAATGAAATCAACTATGGAACAATTGGTGTAGAGATTTAGAGTCACCACTCACACTTTGTGAGAAATAAAACACAATTTGTTAGTTGACAAATCTAAACCAGACCTTCAAATATAGGATAGATGCAAATCATCAAACCACTCTTGTAGATTTTCAAACTTGGAAAAGGGAACACACACTTATGTTCATTCTTGACTCTAATTTTACAACACTTTGAAAACAAAATCTGACTGAATTGATTGAAGATGAACACTTTTAGCAATACAATTTAAACTTCTATTTTTCAAATTCTCAAGGTTTTTCTGCCATACCAATTCAATATAGTCCCTAGTAGAGTTTCCATTTTGTTGGTGACTCAGATGGGAAAAACCATACTTAAAAATAGGACTAAAATATTCAATTCACACTGGAGATTCTTGTCCATTTAACAAGGTGTATTGCCATCTTATCTCCCCAGTAGAGTCACCATTTTGTTGGTGTTTTGATACATCTCAGTTTCAAATTACCCCGATGAAAACAAGATACATCTAGGGGCAGCTACTACCCATCTTCAACATACCCTTTTAGACATCGAGCCAACTATAAGGCTAGACACTTCCTCTACTTTAGGCTCTATGAAACCTAGGTGGGTGTACCTTAGATTCACTTATATGGTACCAATGCTAAAACATACACTTGAACCTTGACAAAGAAGATAACAACCCTTAATCTTCTAACACTTATGCAAAGATCTCAGACATGGAATAGCTAATGACATGACCAAAGAAATTGCTAAGCTAAGTGAGGATATCACATTTCAATTCTTCAACATTTAAACGGAAAAACATTTGATTAATGATGTTGATTTTCAAAAAAACCCCAAATATGCAACAATAAGAACAAGTTGATCCTATAGTCAATAAGTGCCTTATCTATTGGGAAATTCCACAAATGAATCACATACATCTGTGATACCAATGACATATTCCATACATCATGATATTAGATTTTTCTTATAACTTTGTGAATCATATATCAGTGTTCATAAAGACCTCATTCTCATGAAATATCCTTCTCAAAATAACTAGCAACCTTGTCAAACACATCAAGCAATTACTTGGCCCTTTGTTCCAATAGCAAAATATATCAGACATGCAACCTTATGTTGGAAATACTCAAGACTAGCTAGGTTACTAAGAGGGGAGGGGTGAATTAGTAACCTCAAAACTTTTAAATTAATTCAACACTTAACCATATGAATCATTCACCATTCATTCTTCTAATCTACTGCATGCATGAGAAAAGATAAACATACATAACACATGAACACAATATTTTGGTGAACCAGAAACCTTCCAAATAGTAAGTAAAACTGGGGTGGGGATGATACCCACAAAACTTCACTATTACAGTATAAAGTTGGCCTGTTAGGGCTTACATTGACCACTTCTGATGATCTGCTCTATTAAGAGCAATTTGGATTGCTAGGTCCACCTTGTTAGAGGTTTTATAAACATACAATGAAGTATGCACTTTGTTAGGAGATTTATACAAAGACTATTAAGCCTACCCCGATAAAGAATTTTGAAAACTGAATCACTTGTTAGGATGAAATAGTAGATTTGACTTACACCTTAATTGCTAAATAGATCACCTCTTGTGATTGATATTCCTGCTCCTTGAAGACCTTGTTGAATACTTTGCTCTGATGTTGATTCACATTCACTATTCTCAAAATATTACATGTCCATTCCTTAACATTCCATGATAATAGTATTGATACTTTGCAAATGATACAGTATATTACATATATACCATTTCAATAGTTACAATTGCAAGGTCATCTAAAACACAAGTAAACAAAATATTACTGAGTTAGCCAAATTGTAGAAAACTCAAGCTCTTCAAGTTGACTTAGTGACCTTTTGATACTCGACATCCACTACATTACTCGGCATCGTCATGCATTTAGTAGAAGTAAAAGCATGGTCTATACTAATCACATGACATATCTTAGAACTTGGTAACCATTGGAGACTCGGTAGATATAGTGTCACTCGATGAATATTCAAACCTTCGTTTACCTTGCTATCACTTGGTAACAACTACACATCCATTGCTCGATAGAAACTAATTTCATAATATGCAAACTACTGACTCGGTAACCATTATCTGTTCGATGAACACTGTAAGTTTGGTATACACTCTTGAACTGCCCATTCACTTGGTAGCTTCAGAAATACTTGGTATGAACTGCTTAACTGCTGAACTTACAAGGTAACCACTAAATGCTCGATATAAATTGTGGATTGAGTGATGAGCTCAGTAAGCATTCAGAATCAAATAAGTGTTGTCACTAATGACAAATACAACATAATGCCAAAACCTTAAGGGGATGTAAATGGGTCTCAAGTCTTTGTCCTTAAACCACATAAGATTGGAAATTATAGAGATAGGAGACAAGAATCAAAATGAAACTAAAGATATTCTTGCTAATTTGTATTCATTTCCTTGAAACTATACATTCAGATGCATGAAATTAAAACATAAAAATGCCTAATAGATTAGAACTATCTATATTATCTTAACTACTATTGTTCATACAAGAGAAATATGCTAAAGAATATGGTGGAATCACAGTTATGAAACCAAAAATGTGGTCTCACATTGAAAATTGCCAACCAGGTATCACAACAATGATAAATCTTCTCCAAAATTGGAACCCTTACAATAGATGTGAAAGAGAAAGATATAAAGAAGAATGGAATCTTGGATCTAATCTAGAAGTGACATGTTTCCACTTGAATCTCCATTCTTTACTATTGTAAAACCTCCCTTATCTTTCTACCCATGAGTTTTGATTTGGTTTTCATCATTGTTTTGCAACAAACCTGAAATATCTTTTCCTCAATGATGAGCAACCCTTCTGTTACTAAAATATCAAAAAAAATCATGAAATGTTGATAATGCTTTGATTCAACTAACTAGGAGGTGACAAAACTTGCCCATAACTATATTTTACTACCTTTTACATTCACTTAGTTCACCATTTCACTGGGAATCAGATATGAACTGCTTCAGTTGAAATAAACTAAAAATTGGGCACCTGAGACAAATCCATACATAACTTGAACCAATGACCTCCTATACAAAAATAAACTCTAGAAATGGAAAGTTCATTTTCTCTTGATTTTGGTGATATATAATACTCCTATATGGACTTACTAGAAACTCCCAGAATCTTGCTTAAAAATTCAAGTCCCTTCTATGGCTTTAGACAACATTTCATTTTAAATTTTATGTAAGAAATTTTACATTTCCTAAAGTCAAAACTTTAGGATTAAATCAAAACTTTTTAAAAATTCCTGCACACTTAACAAGGGGAAAACATTAAATTTTGTATTTTTTAAACCTATTGATTTTTCCCTCCTCTTCTCCATATGAGCCTTTCCTTCCACTACTGGTAACTTATTCTGGACCCACTAGCACTTGTGTACATGTGTCACACTCTCGCTATGTCACTATGCATAAACATCGAGCAACCCTACATGCGACATAGCCACCATCATTGATGCATCTTTGATTTGGTGACATACATTTTATGAGTGTTTTATTGCAACTGTGGTGGGTCCTTCTATTTTTCCTTTGGTCACCATGTCACATGCACTACAAGTCAAGCAAGTTCCTATAGCAACATGGCACCCACTATTGATCTTTGAGAGATCTGATGACATCAATCAACATGAATCCTCTTCTAAGTGCAAATCCTAATGGCACGTGACATCAGACTAACTTGACATGATGGCATGGTTATTTATAACAGTTAACCCTTTTGGCACTACATTTTGAAAACAAGTCCCACTGTATTTTTCGTTTCGTGGGAGGTCGCTTTGTTGCAACTAGTGAAGTTCTTAAAATTTTTGGTGGCAACATAGTGACCGCCATATTTTTTGAAGAAATCTGGCATCATGAAGTAACACACGTTCATTTCATGGTTCACTCTTTATTGTGCCTAACACATGATGATTCATAATAATGACAAGGCTTATTAATGAAAGACAAAATTTATGATACCATATTTACTTTTGGGCTTGCTGTGTTTCTCTTTTGTAGGAGGTCACCATGTTGCAACTGGTAAAAATTGTGCAATTCCCGGTGGTGACATAGTAATCACCATTGATCTTGAAAGATCTGACGGTGCAGGCAATACACATTAAAATCATGCTTATTTGACTAGGTCCGGTTGTAATACTTAATTGGTCGCTAAGTCACATGAAGTAAAATGAATGCAAGTTTTTATAGCAACAAGACTACTACCATAGATCTTAAAAGGATCTGATAGTGAGGAACCTTTTGGGAAATAATGATGCAAAAATTAAATTCTTTAAAAAGTCCCAAAAAATATACTTATTTCAAAAATGATTTTTCCTACTTGTTTTATAAGATAAAGGCATATGACCAAAAAGGGCTTGCTTAGGGAATAGATTTTGTTTTAATTAGGGTTTTTCATAGGGTTAACCATTTTTAATAAAAGCAAACCCTAACTTGTATATAAGAACCAGGAACTCATAGTAGAACATGCTCTTAAAACATGAGGTAAAATCATGACCAACCCATTACAAGTACAAGCACTCAATCAATTTTTGCAATTGTTCAACTCAGTATTTCATTGATAGAATTGACAAGAACTTCATCTACTAAGAAATCAACGCTTCCTCCTCCATTAGTTTTGGTTACACAAGGTATTTTTTCAATAAATGCAGTATCTACTTTTTCTACCAGTCCTATTATTTCTACCATTGTTTCCATACCAAGAATGCAATTAATAAGTGCAAGGATAGTTTTGACCAAGTCTCAACTGAGTACAAAAGTTCTAAAAATAGGCAAAGATAAGGAAGAAGAAATTGATCTTGATGAAGAGATAGTTATTCCAAATGGTGATATCTCTAATCTTAATCTTGATTAAATGCACATCATTGGAGAACTTCTTCAAAAGAAAGCTAAGGAATAGAGGCTTTGAGGTGAAAAAAATAGAGAATTTCAAGTTCTTGAAGATGCAAGGAATATTCTAGCAGAGCTACTTAGCATAGGGGTTGACACTTCTCAACCAATTTTGGCTTAGTTAGTAGAGGTAGTCTAGAAACTCAACAAATATTTGAATGGATAGGAGAAGTTTTTGTAGAGAACATAGAAGAAATTTGAGAATAAGGTATTGGAGCTAATTGCACAAAAGATTGCAATTCATCAAGCAAACTTGTCTACTATTCTAGGCTCATTAGTGACCTCTTGCAATAATGTGACTTCAATACTTGGTAAACTCTATGATACTTCAAATCTCAACAAAGAAATTAAGGATAAAATTTCTAAAATTGATGAAGATCTGAAGGCAAGTGCACATTAGTTGCAACTTGACCCAAGTTATAGCTTTTCCCACTATATAAAGATTAGATTGTTAACTGATATGTAGGCAAAATTGCTAAGAGAAGAAGCCAAGATAAGAGCTACATTGGTAGACATATAGACATGGATGAATTGCAAAAATATATTGCACATGCTAAAATCCTCATCCATGATCACTTCTCTATTGCAAACCACATGATAGAACTTTCAGTAGAAGTTCAAGTTGCATTGCACACATGCAAGGTTTTGCAAGAAAATTGGGACAAGACAATGGCACTAATTCTAAAGGTACATTAATATTTCTTGTTACATCTTTCCATTAATTTATAGTATATAGAATACACCTTTGGCATTAATGTCAAAAAGGGGGAGAAAATGTGTATAGCATATGTAAAAGGAAAGAAGTTGTGAGAAAATGTAAAGCATATTATATATGTATGGGGGAGCATTATCATATTATACATTTATAGATATTTAGAGAAACATCTCTTACAAAATAAATTTTGAAAAGTCTCAAAAATATAATACTTTACCAAATTGGAGACACAAGCTGGAGAATAAAAAAAAATTTCTTAAATTTTTTTGAGAATTCAATTTTGACTAATAAGTGTTTTTTTCACTAATGCCAAAGGGGGATATTTTTGACATTGTAGTCATGTTTATTATTAGTGACACACATTTATTAGATAGATAGTATCTACCAAGCTTATTGCATAGTTAATAGTATTAGACAAGCATTTCAGGCTTTAGCAAGTTCTACAGATGCTACCAAGTTCAAAGAACAATATTCAATTTGCACCAAGCAGTTTCTACCATAATGGTGATTAGCAGTGCAAACCAAGGTTCTTAGTGTTTACCAAGTTCCTTAGTGCAAACTGAGTTGTGCAGTTCTTATCGAGTTCATGGTTATAGTGATGTGGATCCAGTGTTGGCTGAGCCACTTAGTGTTAACCAAGTGATTCAATTTATATCGAGCTCATTGTGATAGCATTAACCAAGCTATGCAGTATGAATCAAGTGATTTAGTTTATATGCTAAGTTTTCACAGTATTCACCAACTCACCAGTGTAGACCAAGTTTAGACCACTTGTCCAAGTGATCAATATGGACCAAGCTTCTACATCTACCAAATGCATGACAATGCTGAGCATTAATAGTAGATGCCAAGTGTTAGACCCTCAATGAGTTAGTCTTCAGAACCTAATTTCTTGCAGTTGGGCTGACTTTGTGTATTTTGTGTAAACTTGTATTGTAGCCAACTTTGTTGAATTTTAATTTGGATTGGTATATATGTAATGCATTTTATCTCTTCCAAAAGGAGAATATATATTACAATAAGTATAATGCAAATTTGAAGAGTAAAAGTGTGAAGTAAAAGGACTACAACAATATAAGGAGCAACAAAGATTTATCTATCAAAATAAGGTGATCATTACACTCAAAGGAATCTCATTCAACAAATCCAAGTTGTAGATAAGAGATCAACTACTATTTCATCCTAACAAGTGGATCAATTAAATCCTTTCAAAAGGTAGACTTAATAGTCTTTTGCAAATCTCTTTGCTGAGTGCATACTTCATTGTATGTTTGTAAATCCTTTTACAAGGTGGACCTAGCAGTTCTTATTGGTCCTAATAGGGAAGATCATTAGAAGTGATCATTATAAGCCTTAATATGCCAATTGTATACTATAGTACTAAAGCTTGTGGGTATCATCCCCACCTAAATTTTACTTTCAATTTGGAAGGTTTTTGGGTCACCATATTGTGTGTCAAAGTGTTATGAATGTTTTGATGCTTTTAGTTTCTTATGCATGGAATTAAATCATAATTCACATGAAGAATTAATTGGTAAATAAAGATTAAGTTTTATTGGTTATGATTCACCCATCTCCTCTTAGTAACTTAGTCTATCATATATATTTACAATAGAAAATATCAAAGAAGGAAATATATAAATAAAAAAGTGTGAAAAAAAGAAAAGATGTAAACAATGTTGAACAAAAGCATGCAAAAAGGTGTGTTTATATATATATATGTGTGTGTGTGTGTGTGTGTGTGTGTGTGTGTGTGTGTGTGTGTGTGTGTGAATATATATATACATATATGCATATAAATGAATTTAGATATATAAGAATATAGTATAGAAAGACGTGTGTGTGAGTATAGAAAAACTAAAAAAGGCAAGAAAAAAATTCAAGGACAATGCCCCTAACAGACACCTAGATCCACCCATACACAAATATTATATATTTACATATATACACATATCAATATACATATGTATGTGTATGGATATGTATATATATCTATGTATATGTATCTATATGTGAATATGTATATATATGAGTATAATATATATATATATATATATATGTGTGTGTGTGTGTGTTTGCATGGATATATACATATACATGTACATATATGTATATAGTATCCAAAAAAATGTACCTTAATAAATATGCATATGTTATCTGTATATATGTAAATGGATATATACGAATATACACCAGATGGTTATATATGTAAATAGATGTATTCTTGTATACAAGTGGGTGTATCAATATGAATAACAAAGTTGAAAAAATTAAAAAAAAAATAAATAAATAATGAAAAAGTAGGAAATTCACAAGGAAGAAAGAGGAAAGTGGAAGGAAAGGAGCCAAATAGAGTGTAAGGAGGGATAGATAGAGGTGAAGAGGAGGGGGTTGGGGGGTCTAGGGGGAGGAAGATGGAAGAGGAAATGGGTGGAAAGGAAAAAAGGTGGGCTATCTTAGCTTAGCAAGCAAAGGATGCCACAAACCACTAATACTCCAACCATCATCCTTGTTTAGGTTGGATGGGTGGTTGTGAATTTCTATTTCTTCTCTAAGCATCCTTTTGAAAAAATTATCTTCCCTAGAGAGCACTTGAGTGTTTTCAAGACAAATGTGATACTTGTTAGAAAGAGAGTGTTCTGCAAGGGCAGATTTGAGAGTCCACTCATGCTTAATGTTAGCACCATGTTCTTTAATTCTTGTGATGAATGAACAACCTATTTCTCCTATGTAGGGAGTGCCACAAGAGCATGCAAACTTATAGATCCCCGAGTCTAGAAAGATGTTCCTTCAGTCCTTAAGGGTGGGGAAGAAATTTATGAAGACATGAAAAGGCTTAAATGAGCATCGAATGCCTTTCTTGAGAAGAATCTTGGAAATCTTGTGAGAGATGCCTTCAATGTAAGGAACCAAAGTACCATGGACATAATACCTAAGGGTGGGTTCAGATAGGGAGAGAAAGAGAGATCTAGCTTGGTTGAAATATTTAGAGATTTTTTTGTTATTGTACTCATTCCAAATGAAGACTCAATGAAGATGAGCCAACTCATGGTTAAGGTTATCCTCATCATAGATGCAATAAGCTTGCATGGTGAGGGTTTTAAGGATGCCTAGTTTTTGACTACGGTGGTGGTGAGACAAAGCATGAAGATAAAGATCTTTATGGGTCACCTTGTGATAAACTTTGTGACCTAGGGACCCATCTAACTTCTTAATAAAAAAGAATGTCAAGGAAAGAGATTTCATTTCATGATTCAAGCTCCTTGGTGAAAGAGATGCATTTGACTAGGTTATTAAGGTGTGCATGGAATTCTTCTAACTTATCTAGGCCATGAGGCCAACAAAAATTGGTGTCATCTACATAGTGCTTTCACCACTTAGGTTTAAGAGGAAAGGAGGAAAGAGAAACTTCTTCAAAGTGCTCCATATAAAGATTGGCAATAATAGGTGATAGAGGGGAGCCCATCCCTACTCCATCCACCTACTCATAGATGACATCTTGGAATGAGAAGAATGTGGATCTTAAGAAAATCTCAACAATGGAGGTCATCTCATCATTAGTTTTTCTCCTAACAAATTTGATTGTGTCCACATTGGGAACCTTAGTGAAGAGAGAGAGCACATCAAAGCTCACTAAGATGTCATCATTGTCTAGCCTTTTGTCCCTAATAAAGTCAATAAAATGGTTATAGTCTTTGATGAATGAACTAGTTTTACCTATGAGCTACAAAACTAATTTGGCAAGGCGAGAGGAAATTTTATAGATTGCAAAACCTATGGTATCTATACACTATAAATGTGTCACACTCTAAACCCTTCTATCAAAGGTATTCCATGAGATTGGAATGATTGGATCTTGGTGTAGAGCTCCCTATCCATGAAATGCAAGAAGTGTGTTTTAAGCATAAAATGGGCTCCCAACTAAGCCTTATAGATGCATTCCTTGCTAGTAAACCATGTAGTGGGTGATTCTTTGAGACAAGAGAAAGAATACAAATTTCCACAATAAGTTCCTCAAATATGCAATGTAAATATGGATTAAACTAACATGAATATGTAAAATGAAGCTATGTTAAACAAGAATGAGAGTGTTACAATATCCAAACTAGTTACTATGTAAGCTAGATTATTGTAATATGAAACCTAAACTACATGAATCTAAACTATAATGTGATGGATGATAGAATAAGATAAGGAATTAGAAGTTCTCCACAAAGTTCTCAAGAATTCAAATGATAAATTTGTAGCATAAAAATACTTAAGAGTGTGGATCCTTTGAGAAGGGGAGAGCTCTATTTTTTAAAGATATATGGATGATGGAGATCAAGATCAATGGATGAAGGATCAAGGGTGCAAGTTGACTTTGGCATGATCCATGTGCAAGAGGAAGACAACCAATAAGAAAAGATTTGACTTTGCATGTGAGAAAAAAACCTTTTCTTTTAATTGTAAAATAGAAAAATGACTTTACATGTATACATTGAGTAGGTTAGAAGAATGGGGTTTTTTACTTAATTAAAAGGGGACATGTTCTTTTAATCAAATAATGAACTTAGGATAGTATAGTCAAACTATAGGTTATAATCAAATTAATTGATTTTTAGAAATTTGGTCTAGGAAAATGATTAATTAATTTAGCCAAAATGCTGAGAGGGGGGCTAATAGTCTAGGTGACTATTTTTAGGTGATTACATTCTCCTACCTTTGACTTATGTGTGATCTATTTGGGAACATGTGATGTCAAATAGTATAGAAGCCAAGTAGGCAATAATATATATAGATGTCTAATTCCAAATAATAAAATGTAGAAAGAGATAAAAAATCATGAATGTACAACCTGATAGTGGTAGTACTGAATACTTGGAAATAGATGATGTTAGAATTCAAGAAGAATTTTAACATGAAGAAATGAAAATAGATTGAGAGAAAATGAAAAGATCAAATATATACTCCTAAGAAATAGATAGTTGTAGCAAGTGATGATAGAGTATTTATGCCCCTTAGGATCAAAATCAAAATGAGATAAAGGGAATATAGAAATGAGCTAGATATGAGAAAATAGAGATTAGCAAAGTCCAAGATGATAGATAGATGATTGGAACCAAAGAATGACTATAAGGAAATGGTAGAATGCCCCAATTTAACTAGAGTTGACCATGGAGGATAAAGTATGAAAATTAAGTCAAATCAAGGAGAAAGATAAAGTAGACATGAAAATGTGAAGTGAAGTAGATATGAAGTGTAGAATTGATGAAGACATGAAGAGATGGAGATGCCCTAGTGAAGATTCAAAGATTGGACTTGAAAAGGTCAACTAACTGCATCGAAGAAGATAGATTGCTACTATTATAGGTTGTGAACTAGGAAGTCTCCCTTCAATTTATTTGGGTCTCCTCATGGGTCTTAAACCCCTAGATTCATGAATAACCTAGTTGACATGTTTAATAAAAAAAAGGCTAGCTAAAAAGGAGTCACTCTAAGCCAAGCTCGAAAGATTTAGTTGG
Source organism: Cupressus sempervirens (assembly GCA_028749045.1). Lineage (NCBI taxonomy): Eukaryota > Viridiplantae > Streptophyta > Pinopsida > Cupressales > Cupressaceae > Cupressus > Cupressus sempervirens. The sequence continues at coordinate 477,997,658 of CM053787.1, forward strand.
TCAAATCTATTCTATAGAATCTCCCTACTTATGCTCTAAGTCTCAATGGGATTTCCAGCAAGTATGGTAATCTTTTGGAGAAGATCCAACGGAATTTTCTTTGGTTAGGTTTGGAAGACAAAAAAAGTTTTCCCTTCATGGCATGGGATAATGTGTGCCTCCCAAAGAAGAATGGGGGGTTGGATATAAGGAAACTTAGACCTTACAATAAATCTCTCAAAGTTAAATAGATTTGGAGAATCTTTGCTAGCAAGGAAGACTAGAGAGACATAATGGAAGACAAATACATTTGAAGACCTTCAATTAGACATTTTCTCTTTGGAGGGTCAATTCTCAATGGATCAAATATATGGAATGACATCTTAAAAGCCAAAGAGATGGCCAAAAATAGGGAAAAATAGAGTGTTGGTAATGGGAAGGACATCCTTTTTGGGCAGGACAATTAGCTGATCCTAGGGCTTCTTCTCAACATTCCTAATTATGAAAGATGGGCTTGTATTTGCATCCAAAGGTTTGGTAGTTTTTTTAGTGATTATAGATAGGGCTAGGGTTGGAGGGATCTTTCTTCAATATCTAGGGACCCAAAACCTCTAATGATGATTCCCCACTTTGTGGCTTTGAATGAAGATTAAGACTAGCTTGTTTAGGACAACACCTCAGATGGTATATATTCAATGGCTTCGAGGTACCAAGATATTATGAGGCAAGATTTTAGATTAGAATGGGCTAAGGCTTGGTTCCCTGGTCTTATCACAAAAATCAATAGTTTGTTCTAGCTTTTACTCTAGAACATGATATTGACAATAGACAATATTAGTAAAAGGGGTCTTCCTATTCCTAATAGATGCGTCCTTTGCAAAAACTAGGCTGATTTTGTGGATCACATGTTTATACATTGTTCCTTCTCTAGAGAGGTGTGGACTATTTTTAGTCAAGATTATAGGTTGAGTTGGTGTGTTCCTATCATGACTATTGATTTCTTCAGGTAGTGGGATCACTCTTGGAAGGGATCTGGGCTTCAAGCTATTAGTAAATGGGCTCTACCTCATTTTGGATGAGGTATTTGGAAGGAACACAATAACCATGTCTTTAGAGATGCTAGCCTTCTTGTTAATATTATGGGTGGTAAAATTCAAAATGCCCTTTTGGAAAATTATATGTTTATGAAAAGGATCTAACCCATTTGCAAGTGAAAATGGTAGCAATAATGATACTCAGAAAAGAAGAAAGGAATGTTACTAGTCTTTACCCCCATAGGGATGACATAAGGAAAACTTTTATGGTGTAGCCAAAGGTAACTCGAGAGTAGCAAGAAGTGGAGGGGTGATTAGAAATAGTCATGGGTATGGAATAGTAGTGGTTACTTCCCCTTGAGACACCAAATTAATCATTATACAGAGGCTTGTGCTACCCTCCAAATAACTAGGTTGGCTAAAGAGGTTGGGGTGAAAATCCTATGGCTTGAGGGGGATTCAAATAATATTATTAAATGCCTTAGGGGTGAATACCCTCTATCCTAGAGTATTAAGAATATGACAGAGGAAATGAAACAAGTTTTACTTACCTTAGAGAGGGTATATGTGTCACATGTTTACCATGAGGGAAATGTAGTTGCTGACTGGATGGCAAATGAGGCAGTAAGTAGGGACACATCACATAGATGGCCAAGTGGTGAGGGGATTCTAGTGGTTTCTAAAAGGTTAATAGAGATTGAGAGAATCTAGGGTAGGACGAGAAACATAAGGTGTAATTACAAAAGTTAATGCTATCAATTAGACTTTTAAAATTATAAAAGCTTGGCACGAGTTGAATCAGAGGTATCAAAATTGGGGGGCTTTGTGACAATTTTTTTTGGCAATTTTTTGGGAAAACGTTAATAGTTATTATAATTTCTTTACCAAGGATATGTTGATATATGATTGAAAAGATGATTTGAGTAGAAAGATTGTTGAAGAAGACTACATTTCAATCATTATTTTGTCACTGATGTCAAACCTACTACATACTGGTAAGAAAAATGCTTATATGTTTCAAGCACTATCACCTAGTTGATTGATGAAGAGAATTTGATCAACAAGATGTAACAAAAGTACCTAGAGGAAAGGTTGAGTTATGATTATGTATCAAAGTGGAAGAATCCATTAAGATAGTTATAACATAATGTATTGATGATCTACTTGAGGTTACAAAATGACTGGATACACTTAGAAAGTTTAGAAGAATAAGGTTGAACAAAGTTCATTTGCAAAGCTTGACCAAGTTGATAGAAGGTGCTGAGAAAGGTTAGTGCAAGCCGAGCAAAAAGTCAGTTGGAGCCAAGTAAAAGCAATTTCTAGTGGATGCTGATCAAGTTACTAGATGCCAATCAAGTTAGTTGATGATGAGTAAAATTTAGTTGATGCCAAGCACTAGTAAAATCTATCTGATGTTGAGTGATTTTACAATAGATGTCGAGTAATACAGTATGTGTTGAGCATCAGTAAATTGATAATGCCGAGCTGTTGCATTATGAAAATATCAAAGATTTGCCAAATAAAAGCCAACAAGTTTATTTTCTTAGAACTTGTGAATCAAGAGGAAGATAAGATTGATGAGCTGGTGGCCCAAAATCTTATGTAAACCATTTTGGAGGTGAACCCAAATGGATTCTAGGAGAAGTTTCTAGAAAAGACAAGATATGGGGTAGATACATTGTATCCAACCTAATCCATCGAAAACCCTATTTTTGGTGATGGATAATGAGTGAGAAAAGTGTTCAAATTTCATATATGTAGGGATGTTTGGTCATGAAGAAAAGAGGTTAGAGAGTTTGGATGCAAAAATTTGGCAAGGAGAAGGAAGGGGGTTTGCTTCATCAAGTGACCCAAAGTGAAGAAGTTTGCAATGGCATACTAAGCAAGAAGGCTTAAAGAGGATGAACACTTGAAGGGTGAACAATCTATCAAAGATGCAAAAATTGGAAGCCAAGTAGAGTTGAGGACTGAATAGTGATCTGTAATCTACAAGTAAGGTTGTAAGTTGTATCAAATCAAAGCTCTACTATTACTTTCTAACAATTGTATTAGCCTAGGGTAAATCCTTTGGAGTAAGGTTGACTTTATAGTCATTGGAAAATATTTTAATAGGGTGCATTCCAAGTGAATGACCTAAAATCCTCTAACAAGGCTCACTTTTAATAGGGTGATTGAAATCCCTTAATTGGGTCACATTTAATAGTGTGTATTGTAACCTTTAACTGGTTTGGCCTTTAATAGGGCATCACTTTAGAAGAGTGAAAAAGGAGTAGCATGTTACTGGTGGTTTTTCCCAAATTGGGTTTCCACATTAAATCATTGTGTCAAATGTGCTGATGGATACATTGTGTTTTATGCTTTACATTTCTGCATGTTGATTTGATAGTAACATATTAGTTTTGGTTAACACACAATGAATGCGTGCATGGTTAAGAAAGCTTTATGGGTTCACTAAATTGTGAAAAGTTTTATTTGTACATCTGGACCTTGAATAACTGATTCAACCCCCCCCCCGCCAGTTATTCTAAAAGAATTCCAACAATTGGTATCAAAGCATAGTTGCTTATGAGGATTAATTAGTTTTAAGGTACTAAAAGCACAAAGATCAAGATGTCAAAAAGAGAGGTACCCAAGCTCAACAGAGATAACTTCCCTACATGGAAATGTTTGATAAAGCTACACCTTGGAGGACTTGGAGATTATGCAAAATCTTGCTTTTTAGTAAAACATGTTGATCTAGCAAGAGCCCTAATTGTTGAATATTTGAGGAAAAAGAAAGAACACAATTAGACGATGTTGAAGGTTGCCTCTTCCCTAAGCTATGCTTAATTTGATGATATCAAAGGCCTTGAGAATGCAAAGTAGATGTGGGATGCCCTACACACCATCTATGGAGGAGACAAAAATGTTCAAAGAGCCAAATCAAAGAGCCTCAAAGGTAAGTTTGATGACATGAGAATGGAAGAAGGTGAGAATATTGCTCAATATGCTTGTAGAATAAAACAAGTTGTTAGTGCAATAAAAGGTGCTACTAGTAAAATAGATGATGATACTATGCTAAGTGAAGTCTTGAGAAAATTCTTGCCTATGTATGCCATTAGAGTTTTTCCAATCCAAGAGCTAAGATCTATACCAGGAAATAATCTAACCCTTGAACGTCTGGTAGGAAGACTCACTACTTTTGAGCTATCTAATTTTGACAACTGTAGACCAAAGAGTATTGAATCAGCTTTCAAAGAAAAAATGTTACTTAAGGATTATGAGGAAGTGAAGCATAATAAGAAGAAAAGAAAGATAAGGTATGCATCCAGTGGTAGTAGTACATATGAGGAAGACATTGAACAATTGGAAGCATTGTTGGTAAGAAGATTTCATAGAGGAAAAGGTAAATTCAAAGGTAAGCTACCTATAATTTGTTTTAATTGCAATGAAGTTGGTCATATTGCAACAAGATATGCACAGAAGAGGAACTTTAGAGGGGCGAACAAGCACAAAAATAGAAGAGAAGATGATGGAAGAGATTAAAAAGATAAAGGCAAGAAGTCATGCTACATTGCTGATGAACATGACTCTGATGAAAATGATGATGAAGTGGTATATGTTGCAATGAAGGATGAATTAGATGAGGATGAGGCAACTACACTTATGACTTGTGTGAACAAGAATGACAAATGGATCATTGATAGTGGATGCTCACATCACACAACTGGAGACAAAAGTAAATTCATTACCTTAACCTGTTATGATGGAAATAGTGTAAGATTTGGTAATGATGCACCATGTTTGATAAAAGGAAAAGGGTCTATCAAACTCATAGACAACATTTCATGTGACAATGCTTATTATGTTGAAGGATTGAATTATAACCTATTAAGTGTGTCATAATTGAATAATTTGGGGTTGCAAAGTTGAGTTTGAAAATAAATCAACCAAGATATATGATACAAATGGAAACTTGATTGGAAAAGGTGATCAAACTAGGAGTAATATGTTCTAATTGGATATAGAAGATGCTACTTGTCTTATTGAAAAATTTGATGATATATAGCTTTGGTACAAGAGATTATGTCATGTAAATTTTGATAATTTAATTAGTATTAACAACATGAAAAGAGTTAGAGGATTGCCTAAGTTGAAGAAACCAAAAAACAAAATGTGCAAACAATGTAAGCTAGGCAAGGTGACAAAGTCAAGCTTTAAGAGTAAAGCTTATACCTCTAAGGAAATACGTGAAATCATTCATACTGACTTGTGTGTACCTATTGAAGTGCAAAGCTACAAAGGAGATAAGTATATAATGTTGTTTGTTGATGATTACTCTAGGATGATGATAGTCATGTTTCTGAAACATGAATCAAATGCTTTTCAAATGTTTAAATGGTACTTGGAAAGAGTTGAAAAAAAAAAGGTAAGAGTTTGAAATGCTTGAGATTAGACAAAGGAGGTAAATTCACTTCACTTGAGTTTGAGATGTTCTGTAATGATAGAGTAATTAAGAGACAAACATCTATACCTAGGACCCCTGCACAAAATGGAATTTTTGAAAGAAGAAATAAGTCAATAATGGATTGTGCTAGAACACTCACGATGGAGAAAACTATTGGTCTAAACTACTAGAGAGAAGATGTAAGTACTACTATATACACCTTGAACTATGTGCATTTAAAGAAAAGTACTTGCTCAACACCTTTTGAACTATGGTATGGTCATCCACCTAATATGAAATATTTTAAGGTATTTGGAAGAAAATGATATATTTTAAAAGATGTTAGGAGTGGAAATTTTGATGCAAAGAAAAAAGAAGGTATATTCCTTAGTTACTCCACAAGAAGTAAAGCATACACATGTTTAAATACTAACACTAACAAAATTGTGGAAAGTGCAAATGTGAATTTTGATGAGTTTGCAAAAGCACATAAGGATGAATCCAAAAAATAACTAGAAGAATACAAGTCATTTGTATACTAATATGAATGAATGCCTTCTAAAGAAGATGCTAAAAATCATGTAGCAAACCAACATTGAGTTTCAACAAATGTCGAGTCACATCTTATGAATGCCAAGTTGCATTTAGATGTCAAGTTATAGAATGAGGAAAATGCACAATCTAATTCTGATATTAGAAAACATGAAAGAGATGTTGATGCACTTGATAGAGATGTACACAATGATATTGAAGCTGAGAGACAAAATGTAGCCACAAGAATTGAGCCTAGACTATCCAAATATGTCAAAAGACACCATCCTGCAGATCAAACCATTGGAGACAAAGATATAAGGACAATGAAAAGAAATAGGTTGAAAGGTGAATAATGTTTGTTAAGCATGAAGGAACCTAGGAGAGTGAGATATGCATTGGATGATGATTGGTACAAGGCTATGGAAGAGAAAATTCAATAGATAGAAAAGAACAAGACTTGGAGTCTAGTTCCTAGACTAGAAGACAAGAATGTGTTTGGCACAAAATAGGTATTTAGAAACAAGCTAGATGAGAATGGTGAAGTGACAAGAAACAAAGAAAGGCTAGTTTGAAAAGGGTATGCACAAGAAGAAGGAATTTGCTATGGTGAAATTTTTTCCCTTGTTGCAAGAATGGAAGGAGTAAGAATTTTTCTTGCTTATGTTGCATATAAAGGTTTCAAAGGTTATTAGATGGATGTTAAGTCTGCATTTTTGAATGGCATATTAGAAGAAAAAGTCTACATAGAACAACTAGAAGGTTTTTTTGATAAAAGTAACAAGAACATGACATGTAAATTAGACAAAGCCCTATATGGATTGAAACAAGCACCAAGTGCATGGTATGAGAGACTTCATACTTATCTTGTTAAGATTGGATTTGAAAGGATAACTAATAACAACAATTTGTACATGAAAACAGATAAAGAAAAAGGTATACTATTATCTAAAATATTTTTTGATGACATCATATTTGAAGGACAAGATGCTTTGTGTAAAGATTTTGCAAATCAGATGAAAGAAGAATTTGAAATGTCAATGTTTGGTGTGATCAAATTCTTTGTGGATTAAAAGTCTATTAAATGAAATATGGTGTATATATCACTCAATCAAAATATTTCAAGGAGATATTAAAGAAATTTAGACTTGAGGATCCAAAACTAGTAAGTACACCTATGGTGATAACACTCAAGCTATCAAAGAATGATGACTTAGCTGAGGTTAATCAAATATTATATAGATAGATGATTGGAAAATTACAATATGTAGTACACAAAAAACTTGATATTGTATTAGCTATGGAGATAGTTGCAAGATTCTCTACTAATTGATGAGAGCCATTTATTACCCATTCTATGCCATATTTCAATCCATTTCATTGAGTTTCATACTTCCCTATTTTATTTCCATCCCATTTTGTTCCATTTTCCTATTTTACATTGCATATGATTTAATATATATAAGTAGTATTTATTATAGTTTTGGGATTAAAATATAGAAAATATATTATTGATTGTTTTTAATAATAAAAATTATAAGCCTTTAGAAAACCAAGCTTGCAGCATACAAATTACAGGAACATTCTGCTATAGAAGCTTTCCAATCTTCATGTTGCCTTCTTCACCAAAATCTACTATCTAAACAAATGTTCCTATCATTTTTAACGTGGATTTATTTGATTATCCACTTCAGCATTTTGTCATTTTTACCACCCTCATGCATGTTATTTTCTTACCCAATTATCTCAACATCTTTATTAAGGATTACAAAAAAGAATGCATTTATTGGCTTGAAGGAGGATCATCAAATATTATAGTATCCTATTATTATTTTCTTTAATAGGTGGCCAGTATCCAAGATGTTGTATAGATTATTATGAGATATCTTTTCTTAGTTATAGCCATAGCTATAAAAAAATTGTTTTATTATGTGGCCAACAAATAATATATTATGTAAACCAATTATTTTCAACTTGTTGGCCACATTCAAAAACAAATGATCTATTTTTATATCATTTGTTACAAGCTGCAATAATATAAGCAACATATGTATACATTGAATGTAATTCATTGGTATCAAATTGTTAAGAAATAAAATCATTGTGCTAATTGTTTCCACCATAGTTTTGTAAGCTTTATCTCTGTCATCTGATGGGAGGAAGGGTGCCCACTCTCTAGCAACTAATAGACTGTAAATAATTTATTCTAGTGTGTTTTGACATTTGTTTATTATGTTTTATATTTTTATGTTTGATAGTTTAATAATTTTTGTTAGTTAATATTATATTTCTATATTCAGTGAGTGTTAATAATCTATTTTTTATTTCAATGTTGTAGATCTAGTTTATATGGCTTTCAGATTTGATTTCTATTATAATCTGTCTTAATTTCTATATTGTAGTTTTTTTTGCATATTTGTATTGTAGTTCTTGTAGAATTTTAATCACAGAGTTAGAAGAGAAAGAATTGTGCATTAAGGAATCATTTTATCAGATTAACCATCCATATCTTATGCATGTTTATGGTCCGTAGATTAGTTTGATTTGTATTTGAGAGTTTTAGATTATTAGATCTATTGAAACTATTATTGCCAAAAAATTATAGTTCCTGTCACCAGGAAGTGACAGTTCCTATCACTAGAATTGTTTTAGTTTACTGCAGATTTATTCTTGTGTGTTCTAGATGCATTCATCATCCCTCGTCTCATAACCAACATCCCTTGATGGCATATTGCTCGGTCACTTTTTGCAAGCTTACACTCTCAGATTGACATGAATAGACCAAGCTGAATTTCATCATAAATTGTTAATTATTTCTTAATTATTTGCCCCAGTCTTGGCCTATCACTAATCCTAGAGAGAATCACTTGATGGCTATGAAAATAATAATGAGATACTTGAAAGGAATAGAAGAGTATGGTTTATAGAAAAGTTTGAACTGAAAGCCTACATTGATGTTGATTGGGCTAGAAATATTGATGATAGAAAGAGCACTAGTGGAAGAGCATTCTTCTTAGGTAGAGCACCAGTGGAGGAGCATTCTTCTTAGGTAAAAGACTTGTTACACGGACTAGCAAGAAGTAGAGTTGTATTTCCCAATCTACTACTAAAGCAGAGTATGTTGCTGCTGCTATTAACTACACAAACATTGTATGGATCAAGCAGCTACTTAAGGGGATGAAGGAAGAAATCACATAACTAGTGACACTTTATTATGATAATGTAAGTGCTATAAATATATCAAAGAATTTTAGAATGCATACAAAGACAAAGCACATTGCAATAAAGTGTCATTATTTAGGAAATTGGTTGAAGACAAAGAGGTGAAGATGGAATATATTAACACAAAGGAGCAAATTGCTGATACCTTCACAAAAGCATTACCTAAGGATGCTTATGAGTATCTGAGAGGTAAACTAGGGGTGATACCCCTATCAAAGGCCATGTAAAGCACAGAGGGAGTATCCTACATCCAACAAGCTAACATCCATTTCACACAAATTGATGTGTTGGATCTTACCTTAGGAATTGAATAAAGTAATTATAAAGCTAGAATTACAAATTAGTCACAAGCAAGGTGATAGAGGGAGAAAATTGAAGATCTTGCAAAATCCTATATTTTCATATATCAAAGATGCCAAGTGTTGAGTATATGTCTTTGGAATTGTTGTCAAAGAGGGAGATATTCATTAAACTGATCAAGTGCAAGAGGGAACAATGGAGAGTACATTACTAATCAGTTTGGTAAGAAAGAGAGAGGGAGAAAGCATAAAGTAATCAAAGGAAGGATTAGAACAAAAAGAGGGAGATATTCTAATATTCCGAGATCCATGATAGAAGAGAATCAAAAAAGAAGGAAATAAGAGGAGATATATTTTGTAATCTAATTAGAAGGTGCTGTTGATAGAGGGAGAAGTTTTAATTACAAAATTTCTTTTAATATTGCTTTACTATTTTAACCTAGTTAGTTTGATGGTACAAGATGTTTGTCATTTGTTTGACTGGTTAATTAGTTTGGTTTGCCATCAATGAGAAAGAGAGAGATTGTTGATATATGATTGAAAAGATCATTTGAGTAGAAAGATTGTTGAAGAAGACTATGTGTTTCAATCATTATTTTGTCATTGATATCAAACCTACTGCATGTTGGTAAGATAAATGCTTATATGTTTCAAGCACTATCACTTAGTTGATTGATGATGAGGATTTGATCAACAAGATGTAACAAAAGTACTTAGAGGAAAGGTTGAGTTATGATTATGTATTGAAGTGCAAGAATTAGTTAAGACAGTGATAACATAATATATTGATGATCTACCTAAGGTTACAAAATGACTGGCTACACTTAGAAAGTTTAGAAGAATAAGGTTGAATGAAGTTCATTTGCAAAGCTTGACCAAGTTGATAGAAGGTGTCGAGCAAAGTTAGTGCAAACTAAGCAAAAAGTCAATTGGAAAAGAGTAAAAGAAATTTCTAGTGGACATCAAGTAAGATAGTAGATGTTGAGTAAGGTAGTTGATGCCGAGCACCAGTAAAATCTAGTTGATGCCAAGTAATTTTACAATAGATGTTGACTAACACAGTATGTGCTGAGCATTAGTAAATTGATAATGACGAGCTACTACATTATGAAAAGATCAAAGATTCACCAAATAAAACAAGACAAGTTTTTTTTCTTGGAACTTGTGAATTAGGAGTAGGATAAGATTGATGAGCTAGTGGCCTAGAATCTTATGTAAACCATTTTGGAGGCAAATTTAGATGGATTCTAGAAGTTTCTAGAAAAGACAAGATATGGGGTAGATACATTGTATCCTACCTAATCCATCAAAAACTCTAATTTTGGTGATGAATAATGAGCAGGAAAAGTGTTCTAATTTTCTATATGTAGGGATGTCTAGTGATGAAGTAAAGAGGTTAGAGAGTTTGGATGCAAAAATCTAGCAAGGAGAAGGAAGGGGGTTTGCTTTATCAAGTGACCCAAAGTGAAGAAGTTTGCTATGGAATACTAAGCAAGAAGGCTTAAAAAGGATGAATGCTTGAAGGGTGAACAAGCTATCAAAGCTACAAATATTGGAAGCTAAGCAGAGTTGAGGACTGGATAGTGATCTGTAATCTGCAAGTAAGGTTGTAAGTTGCATCAGATCAAAGCTCTACTATTAATTTCTAACAATTATATTAGCCTAGGGTCAATCCTTTCGAGTAAGGTTAATTTAACAGTCATTCAAAAATCCTTTAACAGGGTGACATTCCAAGTGAATGGCCTAAAGTCCTCTAATAAGGCTCACTTTTAACAAGGTGATTGAAATGCCTTAACTAGGTCACATTTAATAGTGTGCACTGTAACCTTTAACAAGCTTGGCCTTTAATAGGGCATCACTTTAGAAGAGTAAAAAAGGAATAGCATGTTACTGGTCATTTTTCCCAAATTGGGTTTCCACATTAAATTATTGTGTCAAATGTGCTGATGAATATGTTGTGTTTTATGCTTTACATTTTTGCATATTGATTTGATAGTAACATATTAGTTTTGGTTAACACACAATGAATACATGGATGGTTAATACAATTTTATGGGTTTATTGAATTGTGAAAAGTTTTATTTATATATCTGGACCTTGAGTAACTAATTCGTCCCCCCTCTTAGTTATTCTAAAAGAATTCCAACAAGATAGAGGCAAGTACAATTTATGTGAGAATAAGCAATGTTTGACTCATCACATTAGGAGAACATAGAGAATTTGTTCTTTTTCTACAACATAATGGTGGGGGAAAGGCATCAAAGAGAGCTAGAGGGAGAAGTAGAGAAGTGGAAGAGGAGAATGAAGGTGTGGGAAAAATTGAGAGAAGGTAGCATCTCAACCTTCATTGAAAACCTTCATGGTTGGGCTCCTAAGATAACTGACCTTATGGTTAATTATGGAAAGATTGGAAGGTGCATCAAATTCTATAGGGATAGAAAAATACCCCTAAATGCTGTGAAAGACTTTGCTAAGGACTCCAAGGAAATGAAGGATTTAGTGAAGACTGGTGCCTATTATGAATTTGCATCTATAAAGAAACTTTGGAGGTTTGTCCTAAGGGTGATTATCTCCTACATAATGTTGGACACTAGGTTTGACAGAATCCATACCCACTATTTTGTTATCCTAAACCACTTTAGGTATGGAACAAAAATTTCCATCCCTTTCTACCTTTTATTCTCTATGAATAAGAGTATCATGGGTTTTAAGAAGAAAGTGCACAACAACCTTGCCTTCCATGAGGCTCTATTACTTACATATGAGAATTTTAAAGCTCAAACCCATGAAAGGGTTTTTTCCCATAAGGAAAAATCCTCAAAGGAATTAGAGAGCTCTTACCTCCCTTGGGATATGAAGGATCATGTAGGGATACATTCAAAAGATGAAGAGGAGGTGGCTAAAATTATGGACATGGGCATGAAGAAGAAAAGAAACTTGGGAAAGGAATGGAGAGAAGGATTAAGAAAGAGGTCAACTAAGAGGAGGATTATAATGATTAGGAAGTGGGGATGGAAATATAAGAGAAGGGAAATTTTAAAGAGGTGGACATTGTAATCACCTAAAAATGGTCATCTAGACTATTAGCTCCCTTTTCAACATTTTGGCTAAATTAATTTAATCACTTACCTAAGCCAAATTGCTAATAATCAATTTATTTGATTATAACCTATAGTTTGACTATGCTATCCTAAGTTCATTAGTTGATTAAAAGAACATGTCCCCTTTTAATTAAATAAAAGACCTCATTCTTCTAACCCACTTAAAGTGCACACATAAAGTCTTTTTTCTATTTTGCAATTAAAAGAAAAGGCTTTGTGACTTTTGTCTTATATGACAAGTCAACTTATATTCTATTGGTTGATTTGTGTGTGCACATGGATCACTCCTCTTTTCAAATTCCACCATTGATCATCCACCATCTTCATCTTGATCTCTACCGTCCATACATCTTTAAAAGGGAGAGAGCTTTCCCCCTCAATCAATCCATCTTTTGAACATTGTTATGCTGCAGGTTTTCTAACAGGTTTTATTTAGAGCTTTGTGGAGAACTTCTCTTCCTTATCTACATTCTCTCATCCATGGCATTTTAGCTTAGATTCATGTTGCATGTTAGTTTAGCTTCTATTTTGCAATAATCTCTCACATAGCTTAATATTTGGATTGTAACACTCTCATTCATATTCTAGCATAGCTACATTTGACATTCTCATTCTAGCTTAATCTTCATTTGCATTGCATCCTTGAGGAACTCCTTGGGACATTTGCATTCTTGCATCTTGTCTTTGGAACCTCCCATTGCATGGTTTACTAGTAAGAAGAGTATCTCTAAGGCTCATCTGAGAGCCTTCTTATTCTTGAAATATACTCTCTTGCACTCCATGGATAGGGAGCTCTAAGCCGGCATCCAAGCATTCCAAACTCATTGAATCGTTTGGATAGAAGGGTTTAGAGTGTGACACTTTCGAGTGTACATTTTTGGCGCCCACCGTGGGGCTTGAATCAAATATTTAGCTCCATTTGCTTTCATTTCTTATCTCTGGTTTTTTACATCAGCATATTGGGTCTAATCAAATGCTTTTGTAGAATTATCACTTTGGTTTTAAGGCCAAGCCATAAGTAAATTGGTTTGAAGGCCAAAAACTTAGTTGGTTTAAAGATTTGATCATATCTTTTAAACCGCTTGGAGTTTGGTTCTAAAATTTTTTTTATAGGTTGGATATATGCTCAAAATGTCTCAGTCCGATTTGCAGAGCATTTTGACATGATTTTTAGGAGTTATGAATTTTTCTTTATTTTTCATAAAAAGTCGTTTCTGATCGCAAATCAGTGATTTTTTTAAAAAAACTTACATTTTTAGAAATTTTTTTTAATTTTAATGAGGTTTCTTTCTTTGTGTTTTGAATTTTGAGATCGTATTAAGGATCAAAAACTCAATTTTATAAATTTGGCCTATTTTGACAAAATCAATCTCTAGGGAGAAAATGAAGAGATTTAAAAAAATTTCTTGCATTTTTGAAAAGCTCTCTGATTTTTAATAGGGGTCTCTTCTTTTCATTTTCATTTTTGGATATGAAATCATAGCAAACAAGTCCAATCTTGTTGACTAGGTCAAAACCAAAGAGTAAAAATGAAAGCATTTGTGATTAACTTGCACTTTCTTTGCATGTTCTTGGTTGGAAGATAAATTAGATTTTTGAAGCAAATCACCACTTTTTATTGCAAATTTTTATGTTATTTCACATTAACTTTTGTTGCTAACAAGTTGTGATTTCATATTGCCATCTTTGTGAAAAAAAATAAAACATTGCATAAAAAGAACACATGTCAAAGCTTCAAATGCACAAGGGCTACTAACGATTGTTTGCAGGGCTACCCAAAGCATAAAAACCCAAAATTTCTTGCTTTTTTGTTTTCATGTGTGGCATTGAATAATTGTTCATTTTTCATAGGCACATAAAACTTGTGATTGGAGTCTTTTGGTAATAGGAGAGTATGCTCTTCACCCTTGTGGTGAATCAAAAATCTTGACTTGCCATTTGGTTTCAAAAGCAAGGGGTAACTGAATCTTTTTGACGTGTTTGGGAGAAAATAATTGGAATAGGAGAGTATGCTCTTCACCCTTGTGGTGAATCAAAAATCTTGACTTTCGAAAGTTGATCCACTTTGTGTAGTTATAATCCTTTAGAGGGCCTGCTCTCGGACAACCTGAGAGGAACGACCCAAGTGGGAACAAGCCGATTACCTAGCTCTTCCAACCCACTATAAACTCAAGGCTATCAAGGACACAAAACCTTGGTAGACGTAGTGTTTATCTTTGTCTAGTGTGATCGCTTATGGAATTTTGACCATAGGGAGATCACTAGGCAAGAATGCTTAAAGTACTCTTATGATCGTGAGATCGGTTACTCATCGCAAGGTGAGGTGTCCCGTAATTGGGAGCAAGAGGAACACTATGAACGGAAGCCCTATCTAAAAACCCTAAGTTAGTAAATACCTTTTTTAGCTGCTCAACTTCTTGGTGCAAAGATTGATCCTAGTGGACTACCCGGATCACCCCAAGATTTACACTGACCATATGTGTTCCCTTGGTTATGCTTATGGCATTTCCATGACAAAGCCAATATCTCTTGTGGGAAACCACTTGGTGTGAGGCAAAGGAGCATCAAGCGTGGGCCAAGTTGTTGAGTAATGAACCATGACTTCTAGGTAGATATTGCTTGATGTGTTCTTGAATGTGGTATACTTGTGAAAATCTTTAGAACATACACATGATGATAATTCTAGGGAATTCTTTTGAGACGTCACATATGCTTGTATCATGCAAGGTTGCTTTGTCCCTTGCTTGATTGTTTGGGGACTACTCCATGTGTCACTATCTTGCTTGGAAAGAAATTGCTTTTGAACATCAAACTTGCTATGCTATCAACTATTGTCAAACTTTATCAACCAAGTCAAAACATCAAATGCAAACATTTTCTTGTGTTGCTTGCTAAGAGGAGTCTCATCATTTGACTTTTCTTTTATATGTCTCTAGTGCTTGAACATGCTTAAAGTGAATCTTTGGTCTTAGTGCTCATGGTCTTCCTATCTTCATGGTCTATGTTTGCTTGCTAGTTATCCTTTTGTTAAAATGGTTACCTTGATTTCTTGACTACACTCTTGGGTTGGAGAGTTGTTCACTTGTCACCCTGCTTGCTCTATCTATTTGGCTATTTTGGCATCTTGCCTAGCTATTGACTTGAGTCATTCATGTCGTAAATTTCTTGGACATATTGTTTGACAAGTCACTTTAATCTCTCTCTAACATCTTGGCAAGTGAACACTCTACCTCCTATAGTTTCAACATCAAGTTATCTTCTAGACTATTTTATGCTTGGCTTTGCGTCTAAAACTATGGGATCTAAACCTTATGCTACCAAAATTCAACCAAATCTAGATGATCATGATATCCTCCATGTCACTAAAGAGTTTCAAGATCTATATGCACAATACAAAGAATTAGAAGAGACAAATGATCTTTCTTACCTTCATCTCTCTAAGCGCATGATAGAAATGAAGTCTAAACTTGAGAAAAGGTTGGAGGAGAAGATTGCATCATTACAGGAATCTTCCTTAAGGTCTTTACATGCATGTGAGTCACCTTATTTGAGGTCATCCTCTTCTTCTAGGTCTACATGCTCTACTTCAAGACATCAAATGTCTTCATCTTCTAGATCTAAAGACCTCTTTAGAGAACAAGCAAGTGATACCTTCTTTGAGCCTATGCAAAAATTTCATGATGGACCTATCTTTAACCAAGATAATGATGAAGACATGGATGCATACCATTCACATGAGAAACAACAAAAGAACTCTAGACATAATTTTGATAGGACTTTTACTCCTTTGGGGAATTCTTATGATGACATTTTGAGAACACTTCTTGGCACCAAGCTCATCATGTTGCCTAAGTATAGCTCCTATGGAAATCCATTCTTGGATACCTATTGTGCCTATCATCGATCTAATGACCATGCTACTTTTGATTGTATAGAGCTGAAACATAAAATCCAAGATCTCATTGATGATGAGATTGTTGATCTTGGAACCTCTAGTGACTCATGTGTTGAGGATACTTTTCTTGAGCAAGATTACATTAATGAACCTATGTCTAGTAGCAACTCTATTACATCTTCCACTTCTTCCAATACTCATGCATCTCCCAACATTTCAAATCTTTCCAACATACCTCCATCAAATAAAGAACCTAATGCTTTCCACATTGACTATGTGTATCCTCAAGGGCTATCTCTAAAAGAAACTCAAGCTAACCTTCATTTGGCTGCAAACCTTTTCCATGCTACCAATCCTAAACATCCTCAACCTTCATGCACTACTCCATTCACTCTTCATTCTCCCTTGTACTTAGAAATGGCTCCATGTCAAGAGGACCCTCAAAATGAAAAATCTATAAATTTCAAGAAAGATCAAGATCAAGCACCCTTTCATCTCTTTCAAGATTTTTCCCCTCCATATTCTATATCTTATCCACCTCCTAAGTATGATGAAGACACAAATTCCATTATCTCCCTTGAGTTTACTGAAAATTATGAGAAAAGTTCTCTTCATATGCTATCCAAAGCTACTTGTCAAGATAAAAGTGTCCCCTCATGTTCTACTTCTCCATATCCACTTAAAAATTGTGCTCAAGCTTCAAGTCCTCCTATTAAAAATGGTGTTCCTATCAAAGGTACTCATGAGTCTATTCATGGCTTTGACCACTTTGCTCACTCTAAAGATGTTGATATCCCTTTTCACTATCCATTTGCATCTCCTAAGTCTATCCTTGGTCCTTATCCATCAAAGCTAAAGCCTTCAAACCTTCCATCTATATTGGGACCTTATGTTCCTTCATCTCCTACACTTTCCACTCCTAGCTCTCCCATCATACCTCAAGATCAACAAAGACACTCATCCTTGATGACTTTTCACCCATCTATCCATCTAAACCAGTCATATCATCCTTATTCATCCACAAATCACAAGTCCTTTGGAAGTGAGAACAAACATAAGAATCCATTGAAAAATGAAGATCACTATGTCCCATCTAATCGACATGTGAATGCTAAGAAGGAAAATGCACAAAAGAGACTACAAATGACCACTATTAAGAGAGCTAAATCAAAGAAAATGTGGGTTCCTAAATCCATCATTGAAGAAATGCACTCTCAAGCACCCAAAGAACAAGGAAAATCTAAAGCTATGTGGATTCCCAAGTCTCTTTTAAAAGACTTGAATATTGAAAATACTTCAAAGTTGACATTCAAGCTTCCAAAGGCTTCCATTCTATCTTCTTCCAAAAATCTTTCTAAAAATATTCCAAAGCCTTCCACTCCACTTTTTTCCAAATCTCTTCTACAACCTCATACATCTAAGCCTCAAGCTACTTCATCCATGATTCCTCCATCATTCCAATACCCTTCAAGGTGTGTGTCAATGTTGATCTTGTCCAATATTTCAGCTACCCTCATGAAATCCTCTAAAGCTTACACCTTCTTTCTATACATGAACTCTTATCCTCCATATATTCTTCCTACTCCCATTTCCCTTTCATCACCCTATCAACATCTTTGAGCATACGTTTCTATGGTCTTGGCTTATCATGACTTATCTTTTCTATAGGAGCACTATCTACATTCAAAAAGCTTGAGCTCTTTCTAAAAATTCAAAAAAAGAAAAAGAAAAAATAAAAAAATAAAAAAAAAATGAAAATGTGCCTTGGTGAAAACCACTTCTTGTGGCACCTTGGTAGCAAAAGTAAAGAGAAATAAATCCATAAATTGGTGAAAACTACTTCTTGTGGCACCTTGGATAAGTACCATGATGAAAACCTGGCAAACATGCATCATGCGTAATTCTTTCATCATCCATCTATCCCCTCTTCTCTCTTTGATCTTGACAATGTTGAGCTATCTTTGCATATTGGCTATCTTATCCACAAGATTTTCTATTGTGCTCTCCCATTCAGTCATAGCCTCTATCTTGAGCTTTATTCTTATTGCTCTATCCCATTGCTATACTATCTAGTTGACCCCTTGGTCTTGATCATAATAAATGAAACATGGTTCTCATAGGTCTCTTGACATGGCTACTCTTTTGGACTACACACTTCATGCTATCTCACTTGTTAGCTTCATTGCGTATCCTACATGCTATCTTTCTCATTACTTCCATTGCTTACCCAAAACATGCTTCATATGACTATTTCACCTCTTTCTCTAGCTTGGGTACTCTTGAGGAGTCAGTCCTTGAGGATCACTTTCACTTGCTTCATGCTCCTTTTTCGTCCATCTTTGCTTATCCATCGGCTTGTTTCTCCATCGTATCCTATACCTTGCTAGACATTGGGAGAAAATGATGTGATCTTGCTTGAGAACTAGTGATCTCTAAATTATTCTAAAAAATCCAAAAAATCATATATGATGCTGAAAAAATCCTAAAAATCAGAAAATGTCCTGAAAAAATGATCATCTTAGTGAAAACCTAGCAATAGGTGCTTTGATGTATCACCAAAAAAAATCAAAAATAAAAAAATACAAAAAAATTGAAAAAAAGTCCTGAAAAAAATTTGTCAAGTGGTGAAAACCTGGAAACAGACGCTACTTGAAACCCTCGCACCTATGTCTATCAGTCTCAACATCCACTTCGCTACACATTTCCTAGCTTGGAATTATTTCTTGTCCTCATCTTGGGGGCATAACTACTTAGCCTATTGAGGTATTCTTGTGCATTAGGGTTTCTTTGACAACTCACAAAATAGTGTTTCTCAACACTTCCCCCACTTTGACATCAAGTGTTTTTCAACACTTTTCAGATAGTTTACCTACAGTTTTCGATGTCATGATATTTTTCACTATCAGAATCAAGTCTGGAAGAAATGGCCAAGTGACTTACACACACGCACTTTAACACTTAAACGACTGAGCTATGCTGACATTTATCTACTTTGTGTGCTGTCTATGATGATTTCTTTGCCAGGTGTTCCCTCCCTAATAGTCTTTCAAGGATGTCATTGACTAGAAGACTGGGGGCATGGGACATATTTTCTTGATTTCTGCTTGTGGGTATACTTTTTTTTGTCTATAGTGTTGTAAGCATTTATGCTTGACCTATTCAACACTTTGACTTATAAATGTATCATCCTTGACTGTTTTACAAGACCGCACTCAGGGTTTATCCTGGCGCTTATGCCTTGATACAAGTGTAATCTTGCTAAATTAAACTTAGGGAATCTAATCGTGTAGTTATCTTGACTTACATGTCTCTGATGCTTAGATTGGATTTCCACATAACTATCTAATATCGATCATATTCATATCCTCATAGTTATACTAGTGATGGTTGTATAATCTCATGATGTCCCTAATAAATGCTCAATGATGAAATTAAGAGTCTAAATGTTATGCACTTCTTGCTGGTAAACCACTTTGCATATTAGCTTGCATTTTAGGTTCATTTTCTAGATTAGTCTTGCATTCTTGCATATGGGGAGAGCTCTCTCTTCATCTTTTTTATGGACATATCGGCTAACTACTTTCATATATTTCTTTACTTTCTTCTTGTTCATGTCTTTTCACCTTCTTAATCTTTCACTTCATCTCTTTTCTATCTTATCATCACATTATATAAAGTTTTGACCTCTTAAATAATTTCAACATCCTAGATTCATTTTCGGGATCGAAATCCAAATTTGAGTTCATCTTGATGGTCAAAATTGTCTTTTAAAATTCTACTTTCTTCTAAGCAGTTAGCTGACCTTTTGAGGTCTAATCTCTGAATCATCACTGGGGAATCTTCATTTCTTCATGTCTTCATCATTTCCATACTTCATATCTACTTAAATTCACTATTTCACATCTAAATCATCTTTCTACTAGATTTGACCTAATTTTTATGCTATATCCTTCAAGGTCAACTCTAGTCAAACTGGGGCATTTTATCAGTTTCTTATAGTCATTCTTGGGTTCTAATCATTCATCTATCATATTAGACATTGCTATATCTCAATTTTCTCATGTCTAGCTAGTTTCTACTTCCTCTTACCTCATTTCGATTTCGATCCTGAGGGGGCAAAAATACTCTATTGCTGATTGTTACAACTATCTATTTCTTAGGAGCATTTGTTTGATCTTTTCACTTGTTCTCGATCTATCTACTTTGCTAAGTGTTAGCATTCTTCTTGAATTCTAACATCATCTCTTCCTAATGTTCAGTACTACTGCTATCAGGCTGTGCATTCACGACTTGCTATCTATTTCTGCATTTTACTCTTCGAAATTAGACATCTATATCTATCATCGCCTACTTGGCTTCGATTTTCTTTGACATAATGTGTTCCCAGATCGATCACGCATTAGTCAAAGAGGGGCAAATGTAGTCACCTAAAAATGGTCATCTAGACTATTAGCTCCCTTTTCAACATTTTGGCTAAATTAATTTAATCACTTACCTAAGCCAAATTGCTAATAATCAATTTATTTGATTATAACCTATAGTTTGACTATGCTATCCTAAGTTCATTAGTTGATTAAAAGAACATGTCCCATTTTAATTAAATAAAAGACCTCATTCTTCTAACCCACTTAAAGTGCACACATAAAGTCTTTTTTCTATTTTGCAATTAAAAGAAAAGGCTTTGTGACTTTTGTCTTATATGACAAGTCAACTTATATTCTATTGGTTGATTTGTGTGTGCAAATGGATCACTCCTCTTTTCAAATTCCACCGTTGATTATCCACCATCTTCATCTTGATCTCTACTATCCATACATCTTTAAAAGGGAGAGAGCTTTCCCCCTCAATCAATCCATCTTTTGAACATTGTTATGCTGCAGGTTTTCTAACAGGTTTTATTTGGAGCTTTGTGGAGAACTTCTCTTCCTTGTCTACATTCTCTCATCCATGGCATTTTAGCTTAGATTCATGTTGCATGTTAGTTTAGCTTCTATTTTGCAATAATCTCTCACATAGCTTAATATTTGGATTGTAACACTCTCATTCATATTCTAGCATAGCTACATTTGACATTCTCATTCTAGCTTAATCTTCATTTGCATTGCATCCTTGAGGAACTCCTTGGGACATTTGCATTCTTGCATCTTGTCTTTGGAACCTCCCATTGCATGGTTTACTAGCAAGAAGAGTATCTCTAAGGCTCATCTGAGAGCCTTCTTATTCTTGAAATATACTCTCTTGCACTCCATGGATAGGGAGCTCTAAGCTGGCATCCAAGCATTCCAAACTCATGGAATCGTTTGGATAGAAGGGTTTAGAGTGTGACACTTTCGAGTGTACAGACATTAGCAAGGCTCAGTAAAGTAGGAAGGATGACAGCTAGACCAAAAGGAGGAGGGGTGGAGAGAAGGAAACAAAGAAGGCACATGGTAAGGGTAAGGAAATAAATCTCAAAGCTTAGGAAGAGAGTAAAGAGGAAGATGGATTGGCAAAAATATTGTTACTTTGGGCATTAGGAGAAGGAAAATTGCATGGAGGAATTTCCATTCTAGCACTAAAAAAATGTGTATGGTAAGAGAGCATATCCACCTAGAGATAATGGAGGAAAGTGATGGCACAATTCAATTGGAGGAACTCATCAACCCGGCTTTAGTGATTCTAAGCAATAACACAAGGGAAATGGGGATGAACGTCCTAAACAACACCTACAACAAAATGATGGATAATTTTCAATCCATCAAATATTTTTTCCATGAAATTGAAGAGATTACATTCAAGATGTAGGGGTAGGAAAGGATTAAAGGGGGGGATGGGGATGTCAGAATTAGCAAACTAGATGTGAGGGTCACTGAGATTGAAAAATGAGTGGAAAGGATAGAGAGCTCTCTTCATAGCTCGACTAACTAGAGCCTCAACATAATCAAAGGTCTAAATGACAATATAATTCAACTTCACTCGATTATGGAGGAAATAAAAAAAGAGAGGGAGGAAGAGGACAAAGAGGAAACTAGGGCTGCTAATGAAGATGACTTCTTGCAGGTTGAAAGCCTGAGAAAAAGGAGATCAGAAAAGAGGAAGAGGGAAGAGGAGGCTTCTTTGGCTAACAATCATGTGAAGAATGATGAGGTAGAGATGATAGGAGAGTTGGAGCTCAAGAATGTAGAGATGGTCAAAGAAATGGTACCTTGATTGGTGCTCCTAGTTTTTTCATTTGCACCCTAGCTTTTGGTTATTTTTAATTATGTTTAGTTTTGGTGGCCAAAAATGGCCTATTATTTTTATTATGCTTTATTGCTAGCTTTGGAATTTTAGTGGTATTTTTTTGTTAATTGGTGGGTTTTAGGAACCCCTATTAAAAACATGTTTTACTTAATCAAAAACTATATAGAGGAATACACAATTTTAAAATACAATTTTGACTAGCAATATGAATTTGGATTTTGATTTCGATCCCAAAAATGAATTGAAATTAGGTAAGGTTAAAAAGGATAAATAAGGGATCCAAAAGAGTAGATTGATTTGATGAAAAGATCAACCCCTTATGATGATAGGTATAGAAGAAGCAAGAAAGTGGATGTAATCAACAAGGAATGAAAGACATGATCAAGAAGAAAGCAAAGAAGGTATGAAAGCAGTTAGCCAACATATCTGAGAAAAGGTGAAGAGAAAGCTCTCCCCATATGAAGAAATGCAAGACTAAGATAGAAAATTAGCCTATGATATAAATTAATATGCAAATTGGTTTACTCACAAGGAACACAAAATCATTTAGACTCTAATTTCATCATTGAGCAGTTTATTAGGGACTTCATAAGATCATAAATCCATCACTAGTATAACTATGAGGATATCAATATGATCAATATTAGATAGGTATGTGGGAATCCAATATAAGAATTAGAGACATGTAAGTCAAGGTGGCTATGCATTTAGAATCCCTCAGGTTAATATAGCAAGATTACACCTATTATCAAGGCATAAGTACCAAGATATCCCTCGAGTGTGGTCTTGCAAAAATAGTCAAAGATGATACGTTGTAAGTCTAAAGTGTCAAGTAAGAACAACACAAATTCTCTAAACACCTTAGAATAATAAAGTATAACCACAAGTAGAAAGAAAGTAAAATATTCCCCATGCCTCTAGTCTTCTAGTTCATGACATCCTTGAAAGACTATTAGGGAGGGAACACTCAAAAAATAAATTGTCATTAAAAACATACAAAGAAAGATAAAGTGCATCATAGCTCAATAGTTTAAATGTTTAAGTGTGTGTGTGTAAGTCACTTGGCCATTTCTTCAAGACTTGATTCTAATAGTAAGAAATATTGCAATGCCTGAGATTGTAGGTAGACTATCTAAGAAAGTGTTAAGAAACACTTGATGTCAAAGGGGGATAGTGTTGAGAAACATTATTTTTGTGAGTTTCCAAAGAATACCTAATGTACAAGGAAACCCCAATAGGCTAACTAGGTGTGCCCCTAAGATGAGGACACAAAATAATTCCAAGCTAGGAAATGTGTTGCAGAGTGAATGATTGAGATTGATAGACATAGGTGCAAGGGTCTCAAGTAGTGCTTGTTTCTAGGTTTTCACTACTTGGTAGACTCTTTTAAGGACTTTTTTCAGTTGTTTTGTAGTTTTTATATTTTTTGATTTTTTTGGTGATACATAAAAGTGCCTATTGCTAGGTTTTCACTAAGATGATCATTTTTTTAGGAAATTTTATGCTTTTAAAGGATTTTTTTAGGATTAATAAATATGTACAAAATAACTAAGATATGAGCCTTTAAGCATAGAACCTTTCTTTAGATGTAGGACATATAGGCTCTACAAGTTTCTCCCCTTCTAGAGTAGAAAGATAATAAGAGCTAAACCCAAATGCTATAGTGATAATGTAAGGGCCCAACT
This sequence comes from Cupressus sempervirens, assembly GCA_028749045.1. Classification (NCBI taxonomy): domain Eukaryota; kingdom Viridiplantae; phylum Streptophyta; class Pinopsida; order Cupressales; family Cupressaceae; genus Cupressus; species Cupressus sempervirens. The sequence goes on from CM053787.1 coordinate 478,022,052, forward strand.
AGTTAGATTCAAATTTCCCTTTTTGCTCTCTGTTCTGCTAATTTTTTGGATTTTCTCTAAGCACAAGCTCAGCCACTTGGATTTCACAGGAATGAACTTTCTTGATGTATGTAGTAGATGTAATTTTAATAAGCCCTCATATGGTTGAAGGCAACCTCGTGATGCTCATCAAGAGTTTCTAGCTCTTGTACTCACATAACGCTATGGTCTTCATCAGTTATCAACCCATGTAAGAAGGCTCACAACGAGGTGATCTCAACTTCTAAGGGGAGGATAGCCTAATAGCCATAGACTAAAGAAAAGGGTGTGGCCCCTTTAAGAGTATGTATAGTGGTTCTATAGGTCCATAGCACCAGATTGATCTATAAGTGCCAGTCCTTCCCTGATTTGTGGACTGTTCTGTGCAGAATCTTCAACAATGTCTTGTTAGAAGCTTTAACTTGTCTATTCCCTTAGGGATAGTAGATTGAGGACCAATGTCGTTTGATTTTGAATTTCTTTCACAACTATTTTAGGTCCTTATTTTTGAATTGTCCTCCATTATCAGTAGCAATGGAGGAAGGAATGTTGTAGCAAAAAATGATGTGGTTGAGTATAAATAGGGAAACATGTTTGCTTGTAGCAATAAATAATGGTACAATCTCAATCCATTTGGTAAAATAAATAGTAATTGTGGTAATGAACTTGTGGCCACTACATGAGCTTGGATGAATTTTTCCTACCAATTCAATGGCCCATTGCTAAAATGGCTAGTATGTAACATAAGGTATAAGCTCACATCAAGGAGCATGAATCAAGTTGCCATAAAGTTGACACTTCTTACAAAACTTAGCATAACGAACAATGTCATCTTGCATGGTCATCCAGAAATAACCCACCTTAAGAAATTTTTGAGCAAGTGCAAGGCCATTGAAGTGTGCCCTACAAATGCCATCATGGACTCCAACTAGTTCCTTTTTTAGACTCTTCTAGCTCTAGACACATAAGCACATTCTATCTAGACCCTTCCTATACAAGTCACCAGAGACCAAAGTACAATGTGAAGCATTGTGAAGGAGTTGACATTTTTGGTTGCACATGAGATTTTTAGGAATAACCTAATCACATAGGTAGGAGAAAATGGTAGCATAGCAGGATGAATCATGAGCAACAATAGTGCAGATCATGTGATTATCATAGGAATCATAGGAAGGATGACATAATTTTTCCACTAAGAACTCAAATCATGATTCATGTTCTTGTAACTGGAGGATAGATGCTAGGGTGGCCATAGCATCTACAACCTTATTTTTTGCTCTAGGAATTTGTTGGACTATCAAAAATGTGAAATAGTTCCTTAGAGCATCAATAAATGTCTTTTAAGGTACCCACTTGTCATATTTAGTTTTATTTTTATTGTTGACTTGATTTATGACAAGTTGGGAATCTCCATAGATGTGTAATTTTGAGATTCTCCATTCAAGAGCCATTTTAATCCCACTTGTTAAAGCCTCATACTCTGTAATATTGTTAGTGTAAGGAAATAGGAGTTTGTAAGACTTTGAGATTGTGTAACCATGAAGTGTGATAAATAGGATGCCTGTCGCAACCCCATTCTAAGTATGAAAACAATCAAATAATATTTTCCAAGTTCTTTCAGTAATGTACATGATTGATGCATCTAGAAACTCAATCTACATAGACATTGTGTAGTGCGTCTCATGTTTGTAGTTTGTACCTTGTCATATTTTGTTTCAAGAGATACTTGTACTCATGTTATTATTTTGACATTTGAGATGACTTGAGGGTTAGATGTTATACTTTGATTTCAGTATCATAGATGCTATACTACTATGCTATGCAGTTGATCATATTTGCATGTTGATGCCATTTTGAGATGATAGTATGTATTATAATGATATCTAGTTATTTGGTATTTAGACATATCTTTGATTATGTTATGTGGTGGATTTAATGCTATGGTTTTTTACTTCATTCTTTCTTCATTATGCTTTATGTGAATGTGAGTGCTGTAAATGGATTATTTTTGTATAATTCAATAAATGGTTAAATTAGTAATTTAATGCATTTATTGCTTTAGCTATGTTATTATATGCAATTGCACTTGATCATGTGTTTTAGTGTGCAAGAATTATATCCCTAGTGGTGGCACATGGAGTTAGTGATTAAGTTGTTCATATTTTACCAATGTCATAACTATATGGTTGATATATCCTCATTTTATTGTTTAAATTAAACCTTTCAGTGATTATTAAATCCAAACTCATTTGCATTATGTGAATAGACATGTGAATGTGTCTATGCATTTAGAGTTGCATTGTTGTGAAGGTTGTTTAGAAAATTCTGATATTTTAATTTTTGGCAACTTTTCCATAGATGAATTCCTATTACTAGGAATAACCAATTTTTGTTTGGGTTGATTCAAGATCTAATTAGTCCTTTTGGTTATTTTCCCTAATTGATTATTCACTCAAAGAGTGAATAAGTGTTTAAAGAGGAAATTAATTCCTCACTTGTCACATTTTGAAATTGAGAATTTGAGAGCTTTTTCCAAAATCCTCTTCTGTAGGATTACATTTTTGTTCATTGTGAAAGTTATAGGCATGGGATCTTCACGAGGTCAATCTCATTGGATCTATCTTGGGGAGACCTTTCTTTTCCATGATTTGTGACAACTTCTATGTATTATTTATTTTATTGGGTTGTTTCCTATTTCTGCCCCTTTTGTTATCAAGTAGGGCTCTCCCATTTTCTTGTTTCAGTTCAGTTTCTACATCTATTTTTCATAGTTGTTTGTTAGTAGGGTGAAAACTAGTGTTCCCCTCTATTTTTGTTTGTTCGTTCTACCCAGTTAGTTGGGTATGAATATTTTTCCTATTTTTGGGATGAGAGTTTGGGGTTTTGCACCATTATGTTGGCCATTTTTGCATACGATGTTTGAACGCAAATTTTCTTGGATTTTTGTGGCTTATACTCCCTAAGACCAAATGGGTTTTATTTTTAAAGTTTTCTAATTTTGGGGTTTTTACCTCATTTTGTGTGCCACCCTATTTTCTCAAGTTTTTTTGGCATGATGTTGGTCATGGACCTAGATCATCTGTTGGGATGCTAGTTAGATCATTATTGCACTTTCACATTGCATTGGGATGTATTTTACATCCTTACTACTAAGCTTATTTTTAGTTGAGTAATATTTTTCTTGTGTTCTCATCTTGTCCTTATGTAATGATCTTTGTGATGGTTGTGCACCACACACAAGTACATACACGTACATTTTTTAGGTGACTTGAGAGGCTTGATATTCCATGGTACTTCTAAGAGTGATGATCATTTGGCATTGGTTTAAGAATGTGCATACCTATAGGTACTCATTGTTGGATGAGCATGGGTAAGGTAGGGTAGCATATGGAGGGGGCTTCTATCTCTACAACCTAGTGTCCATACATAGTGTGTTTCTTGTAGAAGTTTTAATCAAGGAATAACTAAATAAAATACTGGGTGGTAATAAAATTTAAGGTAATTAAAAGTAGGATTATGCACCTTCCTTTGGGAAGTTTATGCTACCAAGATTGTGTGCCTTCCATTGGAAAGTTGATGCTGCCAATACTAGCTTGGGCTTTCTAATGCCAAGTGACTCTCCATGATGTAAGCCCATACATAGTAACCTATTGAGTGTTTGACTAGGACCTATAGTACTTACAATAATCTCATAATCTTGGTTTCAATCAACATTACTACTTGGCATGAGTGTTAGCCATGAACATTTTCTTTATGTGTGTTTGTGGTTGGATCATTATCTCCATCAGTATGGTGAGAGTGGACCTATAGGTTCCACATGGTTCGGAGGTGTAGCTACCTTCACCATTGTTGGGGATCAATGTAAATAGATAGTCTACTATTCTACTATGAATATTGCTTATTGTTTCACTTAGTACTTTGGATTTTAGAGTATGTTATCTTGTGATTTATTCTTTCATTGGAATGCTTAGATATCATGTTTAGATGATGTTATTTTATTTGACATATTCTAGTATTATGATGTGTTGTATATGATTTGAAGATGAGTTTGATTAATTGGAATATTAATGCTTTACTTTTAGCATGTTAGATTTACTTATTCTTATGATGTAGTACACTTTAGTAGTGATGTCCTCATAAGATAGCTCCGATGATCTGGTCTATAGTTTGGGATGTTATGTGTGGGGGATGGATTGGACATTCTAGGTCTCATGATGCTATTATAGTTAGGAGGAACCACACATGAGTTTTGTTATTCTTGTTCATTGCAATGTTTCTTTTGAACATTGTAATTTTGCTTTCAGTTTGTTCTTTTACTGCTATGTTTCAGATGGTTAGATGTAGTTTCCATCTTGTAGTTATAGTGTTTGAGTTTCTATGCCTCAATTTATGGACCAGTACTCCTTGGCGTGGAGGAAATTCATTTCCTAGTTTTTTACCTTAATGTTTTCTAGCTTGCTTATTTGTATCTTCGTGCAAAATTGTAATTTCTCATGTGAGAGTGCAAAATTTCACATGGTGTGCTGAGTTTCCTTGTGCAAAAATCCACACCAGTTTTGGGTGTTTTGGTTGTTGGGACAAGCATTTCCTTATGCCACTTGGTGCATTTCCTTGCATGAAAGGTAGATCCTGACATGGCATGTTGTACTTCCACATGCATAAAATAGGGGACATCTCCACTAGTTTTTGGGGAATGCAATTTGGTGTTTTAAGTGCCCTTTGGGTTTTCTCAATTTGCATGCTTTGATAGATTTAGGATTTCTTATTTTGTTGTCATCTTTGGTCTTTGTTTCTCTATTAGAGTGTGTTAGTTTGGTAGTGGCATTTTGAGATTTATCGGTTGCTAGGATTGTGGTTAAATCTTCCATTGTGATCTTTTTGATCCTTGTATATTGGGTGTCATGTACATCCATAATTTTCTTATTTTTTTAATCTTGATTTGTATTGAATCCTTTTTCCAAGGATCTTTGGGTGGGGCATTCATCTAGTATTCGAGCCCATGTTGCAACATTAGGATCTCTATGTGATGCTTCCACTATGTTATTATTTTTTGTTTGTGTATTGTTATCTTATGGCTGCTATTGTGATATCTTGTTAGTTCATGCTTACAACTCTTATGATTGTGATGTTTATTCTGATGCTTATCCTTTGATTCCTTAGTGATGACTCCTACACATAGACCTAGTGGTAAGAGTAGTGACTGATAGAATAACTATGAGGAAGAATGGGAAGTTGGTGGAGAAGAGTAGGTTAATAACAATTAGGTTGGCATTGAGGTATTGATTCCCATGCTATAAGAAATTCTTACTTAGTTGGGACCTCATGTAGAAGAATGCTAATAGGATAGTGGTCAGGAAGAGGGATCTCATCATGGAGATTCCCACATGTCAAAGCATAGAGAGGAGTGTGAACATGAATGTTCTCATACACCACTAGGTGGCTGAAGGAACCATTAAGGTGGTAGAAACCATGATAATGAAGATTCCATCCATTTGGAAATTATGAAGACTCTTCAAAAGTCCAAAATGCCATTCTATGATGGAAAGGGAGGTGGCCTCAGGGTAGAGACTTGGTTAATGGATATGGAGCATTTCTTTACCATGTACTCATATGTAACCAATATGAAGGCCCATTGTGCAATTATGAAATTAAGGGAGCACACATCTATTTGGTGGAATATAAAGGGGTAGACGCTCTAGATTAGCACCATAGATCTCACCTGGGAGATCTTGAAGAGAGGTTTTGAGAGAGATTCCTATTTCCTTAGTTTAGGAAGCCTCATGCTAATGAGTTCCATGAGATCAAACGAGGGAACATTTCAGTGGACTAGTATGTGATTAGGTTCTTCGAGCTTAGGTAGTACTCATGCTAAAATCATGATGAGGTACTCCTAACTCAACATTTTATCCAATGCCTAAAGGATGCCCTTATTGGAAAAGTTTGTATGCATCAACCTAGGACTCTTATTCTTTTTGTACAAAAGACACAAATTATAGAGAGTAATCTAGCTAGAGGGTTCAATGGTAAATCTAGTTCTCAGAACCAAAGTGCATAGAATTCAGGACATGATGCATAGAGTAACCAGTTGTTCAAAAAGGACCAAGCCCAATCAATACCCTCACAAGACGGGTAGTCATTGTAGCTTTTGATAGAAAGGGTTTTGTCCCAAGGGTGGACAAAATTTTGGTACTTAAGGGAAGAAGGGAGATGACTAGAATTATGGGCAAAAATCTTAGCAGGATCACCCTCCTCAAAGTAGTTAGTGGAACTCTAGTGGGGGTAGTGCACCATATCCTAGTGCTACTCAAGGTGGTTGTGGAACTAGATCCAACTTTGGGGGAAACTATTATTCTTATGGCCAACTTGGCCATAAATCTTTTGGGTGTCCTATTAAACCTTCTTTAGGACCTGGTAAGGGTGTACCTAGATCTGAGGCTATAGTGGGAGATGTTGGTAGGAATCATCAAGTATTTGTGGTGGTATATAACCATCAAGCTAAGCACCAAGGTACAATAGTCAAGGCTATAGGTACATTGCATGATATTTCATCTTTAACGTTATTTGACTCAGGTGCTTTAGATTCTTTTATTTCACCATCTCTTGTTCAATGATAGTGGTAGTACAATTGGTCAATAGGTGTCCATTGAGTTAGCCACAAGTTCCAAAGTGGTTGTAGACTCCTTGGTTAGTGGTTACATTTTGAACTTAGGTACCTTCACCACCATAGTGGATCTTCATACCCCACCTCTAGGATTGTATGACATTGTGTTGGTCATGGATTGGTTAGCCACCCATTAGGAAAATATGGATTGCCGTTGTAGGTCAGTATAGTGTGTTGATGATGTGGGTGGGTAGGTGGAACTTTTGGGGGTCTAGAGATGAGTCTCACCTTGGATGATCTTAGTTAATAAGCTAAAGTAGAGTGTGTGGAAGGGATGTTAGATGTTCATTGTCTTAGTCAGTGATCTTGAGGAAGCCAAGAGCCATACAGTGACACTTGATAATCACCCACTCCTTTGTGAGTATGAAAATGTGTTTTCTAATGAGATACCTAGGATTCCACTCCAATGTGACAGTGATTTTCAAATCGATCTCATACCAGAAGTGGAGTTGATTTCATGAGCTTCTTACCACGTGAATTCTCAAGAGTTGAGTGAGCTCAAATTGCAAATAGAGGAGTTATTAGACAAGGGCCATATTCATCCTAGTGTAATCCCATGGGGTGCACTAGTCATCTTTGTGAAGAAGAAAGATGAATCATTGCACTTATGCATTGACCATCAATAGTTAAATAAGGTGATGGTTAAGAGCTAGTATCCTTTGCTGAGGATAGTTGACTTTTTTGATGAGATGAAGGGAGCACACGTGTTCTCAAAGATTGATATTAAGTTAGGAGACCATCAACTTTGTATCCACAGGGTTGACATTCATCAAACAACTTTTCATACATAGTATGGGCATTATAAGTTCATGGTTGTACCCTTTGGGTTAACCAATGCACCATCAGTGTTTATGAGTTTGATAAATAGAGTATTTTGTACTTATCTCAATTAGTGTGTCATTATATTCTTGAATGAAATATTGATCTATTCGAAGCCTATTGAGGAGCACAAGGTCCATTTACACTAGGTATTGTAGTGCTTGAGAGATCATCAGTTGTATGGTAACTTGGGTAAGTGTGGATTCTTCTAGTCAGAGGTAAAGTATTTGGGGTATATCATCATTGGTGATGGTATTGCAGTGGATCTGAATGAAATGAAAGCTATCACAGATTGGCTAGTACTTATTAATGTCTTGGAGGTTTGTAGTTTCATGGGATTGGCAGGTTATTTCCATCACTTTGTAAAGGACTTTTCACATGTAGCTCATCCCATCACTTCATTTTAGTAGAAAAGGGAGAAGTATGTTTGGTCAGACTAGTGTGAGGCAACATTAACTACTCTTAAGGAGTGTTTGACTAGTGCACTAGTTCTTGTAGTGCCTAATCTTGTAGGTGACTTCATGGTTTACATAGATGCTTCATTGGAAGGTGTGGGTGTGGTGTTGATGTAGGATGGTCAAGTGATTTGATACGAGTCTAGAAAACTCAAGGACCATGAGCTTAACTATCCCACTCATGATTTGGAACTTATGGCCATGGTACATTATCTTGTTCATTGGAGGCATTTCCTTTTGGGATATGGGTTTGAATTGCATAGCAATCATAGGAGCTTGTAGTACATTTTTACTTAGCCAAACCTGAATGCATGACAACATCACTAGATGGAGTTCCTGTGTGAATATAACTTTGATGTTCACTAAATTAAAGGGAAGGATAATGTTTTCATAGATGCCTTGAGTAGGAGACAACATGAGATATCAATTTTGTCATTGGGAGTGGATTTTCAAAGCTATATCTTAGAGACTTTTCCTAGTGACACATGGTATTAGGAGGTGAGGGCAGAGATCAAGTCTAGATGTACCCTTGGGGGGAGGTTTTCAAGTTTCCTTCTCAAGTTTGATGGACTTCTATGACACTTGGGGTGTATCTATGTAACCATGTCAGGTGATCTTCATACCTTAGTTTTGTCAGAAGCACATCATGCACCATATTCTACACATCCCAGTGTCAAGAAGATGCATGCTGATCTTAAACAACTATAATTTTGGGTAGGGATGAGGTGTGATGTTGCTAATTTTATTTCTCAATTTCTTGAGTGCCAAAGAGTGAAGACAAAGCATCATCATTTGATGGGTCTTTTATAGCCGCATACCATTCTCGAGTGGAAGTGGGATATGATATCTATTGATTTCATCACTAGGTTACCTATTTTTTCATGATTGTATTATGGTGTCAATGTACAAGTTGTCCAAGGTAGCACTTTTTTCACCCATGAGAGCATCCTACACAACTTATTCAATAGTGCATGTTTTCTTGGAGGATATTTCTCATTAACATGGGATCCCTCATTGGATTATTTTAGATGGAGATCTAGTGTTTACTTCGACACTGTGGATGTCTCTCCAACATGCTTTTCTAGTTTGGGTTACCACCTTGAGATTGATTGTTAGACTGAGAGAGTGAACCAAGTTCTAGAGGATATGCTTCGAATGTATGTGATGGATAGGTAGGTGAAGTGGAAGGATTATTTATACATTTTTGAGTTTGCATATAATAATGGGTATCATAGTTCTCTTGGCATGTCACCTTTTTATGGTAGACCGTGTTGTACCCCTTTGAGTTGGGATAGATTGGGGGACCAAGTACTATTAGGTCTAGAGATACTTCAAGATATGGAGTAGTAGGTTTTTCATATTAGAGAGCGTTTGGTTACTGCTTACGATTAGGTAGAAGAAGTATGCAAATGCCCATAGATTGGATCATCACTTTTCTATGGGTGATAGGGTGTTTCTATGAGTTCATTAGAGGAAGAGCCTCATCTATAATGGGAAAGACCCTAAGTTGTCATCACATTTTATTAGACCATTTGAGATCCTTGAGAGGATTGGCCCTATTTCTTATTGACTAGCGTTACCACCTAGCCTATCACACATCCATGATATTTTCCATGTTTAAGTTTTGGGGCAATATATTCTTGATGTGACCCATGTTCTTGATTGGGATTCTTTATAGGTGGAGGATGGGAAAATTTCTTTGGAGCCCATTCATATCCTTCAGCATTAGAGGCTAACCTTGAGAGGTTGGGACATAAAGCAACTAAGGGTCTGATGGGACTTGAGCGATGACACCTTTTCCATTTGGGAAGATGCTAGACGATTGAGAGGATTGTACCCCTATATTTTTATTGTCTTCCAGGAGTAATACTATGCTAGTGGGGGAGGATGTAGTGCCTCTTGTGTTTGTAGTCTGTACCTTATCATATTTTGATTTGAGAGATACTTGTAGTCATGTTGTTATTTCAATATTTGAGATGACCTGAGGGTCAAATGTTATACTTTGATATTAGTATCATAGATGTTATATTACCATGTTGTGTAGTTGATCATATTTGCATGTTGATGCCATTTTGAGATGACAATATGTTTTATGATGATATCTAGTTATCTTGTATTTAGACATATCTCTGATTATGTTATGTAGTAGAGATAATGCTATGGTTATTTACTTCATTCTTGCTTCATTATGCTCTATGTGAATGTGAGTGATGTAAATGGATTATTTTAGTATCATTGAATAAATGGTTAAATTAGGCATTTAATGCATTTATTGCTTCGACTATGTTATTATATGCAATTGCACTTGATCATGTATTTTAGTGTGCAAGAATTATATCCTTGGCAGTAGCATATGGAGTTAGTGATTCAATTGTTCATATTTTACCAATGTCATCCTTGTATGGTTGACGTATCCTTATTTTATTATTTAAATTAAACCTTATGGTGACTATAAAATTTGAACTCATTCGCATTATGTGACTAGACCTGTGAATGTGTCCATGCATTTAGAGGTCCACATTGTCGCAAAGGTTATTTAGGAAATTATGTAATTTTGGATTTTTGGGTGTTATTTTAATTGAATTTTAATTTCTGGTAGCTTTTCCATAGATGAACTCCTATTACTAGGAATAACCCATTTTGATTTGGGTTGATTCGAGATCTAACTATTCCTTTTGGCTATTTTCCCTAATTGATTATTCACTCAAAAAGTGAATAAGTATTGAAAAAGGAAATTATTTCCTCACTTCTCACATTCAAAAATTGAGAATTTGAGAGCTTTTTCCAAAATCTTGTCTTGGAGGATTACATTCCTATTCATTGTAACAGCTATGAGCATGGGATCTTCATGATGTTAGTCTTGTTGGATCCAGCTTGGGGAGAGCTTGCTTTGCATTGATTTCTGGTAGCTTTTGCTAATTATTTATTTTATTGGGCTGTTTCCTATTTCTGGCCCTTTTGTTTTTAGGTAGGGCTCTACCATTTTCTTGTTTCAGCTTAGTTTCTACATCTGTTTCTAGTAGTTGTTTGTTAAGAGGCTAAGAAATAGTGTTCCCCTCTATTTTTGTTTGTTGGTTCTGCTTGGCTAGTTGGGTATGAACATTTTCCCTATTTTTGGGATGAGGGTTTGGGTTTTCGCACCATTATGCTGGCCTTTTTTGCATATCATGTCTAAACCCAAATTTTATTGGATTTTTGTAGCTTTTATTCTCTAAGATCAAATGGGTTTTATTTTTGAAGTTTTCTAATTTTGAGGTTTTTACCTCATTTTATGTGCTGTCCCATTTTCTTAGGGTTTCTTGGCATGATGGTGGTTGTGGATCTAGATCATCCGTTAGGATGCTAGTTAGATCATTGTTTCACTTTTATGTTGCATTGGGATGCATATTGCATCCATCCTCCTAAGCTTGTTTTCAATTGAATAATATCTTTCTTGTGTTCTCATCTAGTCCTTGTGTAATGATCTTCATGATGGTGGTGTGCCACACATGAGCACATACACATACATTTTTTAGGTGACTTGCAAGGCCCAATCTTCTATGGTACTTTTGGGAGATATGATCATTTGGGGTTGGGTTTGGAATGTGCATTCCTATGGGAACTCATCATTGGATGAACATGGGTAGGGCATGGTAGTATATTGAAGGGGCTTCTATCTTCGTAACCTGGTGTCCATGTATAATGTGTTACATGTACAAGTTTTAATCAAGAAAGAACTAGATAAAACACTAGGTTGTAATAAAATTTAAGATAATTAAAAGTTGGATTGTGCACCTTCCATTGGGAAGTTAATGCTATCAAGTTTGTGCATCTTCTATTGGGAAGTTGATGCTTCCAATACTACCTTTGGCTTTTCAATGCCAAGCAACTCTCCATGATGTCAGCCCCTACATAGTAACCCATTGAGTTTCTTACCAAGAACTTTAGTACTTGCATTGCCTCATGATCTTTGTTTTAGTCATCATTATTGCTTGACGTGAGTGTTTTCAATGAAAGTTTACTTTATGTGTATTTGTGGTTGGATCATTATCTTCATTAGCATAGCAGGAGTGGACCTATGGATTCTACATGGTTGGGAGGTGTAGATACCTTCACTACTACTAGGGACCAGTGTATAGAGAAAGTCTATTATTCCAGTGTGAATGTTGCTTGTTGTTTCACTTGGTACTTTGGGTTGTAGAGTATGTTATCTTATGATTTATGCTTTCATTGGAATGCTTGGATATCATGTTTAGATGATGTTAGCTTATTTGACACAGTCCAGTATTACAATTTGTAGCATATGATTTGATGATGAGTTTGATTAGTTGGTATATCTAATGCTTTACTTTTAACATGTTAGATTTTGTTATTCTTATAATGTAGTACATTTTAGTAGTGATGTCCTCATAAGACAAGTCTGATGATCTTGTTGGCAATTTGGGACATTATTCATGGGGAATGGCTAGGACCTTCAAGGTCTCATGATGCTATTATGGTGGGGAGGAACCACACATGAGTTTTTTAATTCTTGTTCATTGCGATGTTGATTCTATACACTGTGATGTTGCTTTTAGTATGTTTCTTTATTGCTATGTTTTAGATGGTTAGATATAGTTTCCATATTTTAATTATAGTTTTTGAGTGTCTATGTCCCAATCTGTGGATCTAGTACTCCCTGGTGTGGAGGAAATTCATTTCCTTTTTTTTTTACCTTAATTTTTTTTGGTTTGCTGACTTGTATCCTCACATGAAATTGTACTTTCTTACATGAGATACAAAAGTTCATGTGGTGTGTTGAGTTTCCTCCCATGACTCATAGTATTTCCTTATGTGAAACTCCACACCAATTTTGGGTATTTTGGCTTCTAATCCAAGCATTTCCTCATGACATTTGGTGTATTTCCTCATATGAAAGATAGATCCTCGTGTGGCATGTTGTACTTCCTCTTTGGGTTTTCTTGATTTTCTATACTTTGATAAATCTAATATTTCTTATTCTGTTGTCATCTTTAGTTTTGTTTCTCTATTTGAGTGTGTTAGTTTGGTAGTGACTTTTGGAGATTCATTGGTTGCCAGGATTGTGGTCATGAATTTGTTGTGATTTTTGTGATCCTCGTATGTTGAGTGTCATGTACATCCATGCTTATGTTAGATTTTTTTTAAATCTTGGCTTGTATTGAATCCTTGTTCCAAGGATCTCCAGGTGGGGCATTACATGTTGTATCTTCTACTAGAAAATCAGCTAGTTGATCTATGATGGCTTGAACCTTGATAGCTTTGCATTCATCATATTGATTGTCAAATTTAGAAAGAATCATAATCCATTTAGCTAGGTGGCCGGTAAGCACAACTTTACTTAACAAATATTTTAAGGGATCAATTTTAGCTAAGATGGACTATGTGCACCAACATATATTGTCTAGTTTTTTGAGAGGCAAATACTACTAGAAGGCAAGCTTTCTCAATAATGTTTTAGTTCATCTCATAGGCCGCCAAAGTGAAACTAATCTAGTATATAGCACATTGTTTTTTGGTCTCATCAATTTGTGCCAACAATGCTTGTAGGAAGGAATCTTTAGCTAAGATATATAAGATCAAAGGTTTTCTCAGTATGGGTGGCGTTAATACTAGAGGTTTATCCAAGTATCCTTTGATTTGATTTAGGCTTTTTTGACAATCTTTGTTCCAGATATAAGTATAGCCTTTATACAAGTTTTTGTTGAAATATTGAGCCTTATTAGCTAATCGATAAATGTACCTTCTAATTGATTGCAAAGATCCTTGATGACTTATCAGTTGATTGATATTCCTAGGAGGAGGCATTTCCATGATGGCTTGTACTTTTTAAGGATCAACCTCAATGTCTTTTGTTGATATGATTTAGCCTAGCAATTTTCTTGATGTGACACCAAAGGAACACTTTTTTGGATTTATTCTAAGCTAAAATTGTTCCATACGGTCCAATGTCAAACTAAGGTCATCATGATGTGCATCTCTTTTCTTTAGATTTTTCTAGTGTATCATCAACATAATCTTCCATATTCTTATGCATCATATCATGGAAGGTAGTGATCATTTCTCATTGATAAGTAGCACCAACATTTTTAAGCCCAAAGGGCATGATATTTCAATAGAGGGTACTCCATGCACATGCGAAGGCTGTTTTTTCTTGATTAGTAGGAGCAATTTCAATTTGGTTATATGCAGAGAAGCCATCCATTAAGGAGTACATTTCAAAACCCACCATCATATCCACTATCATGTTTATGCTGGGTAGTGGAAAGTCATCCTTAAGGCATGCCTCTTTTAAGTCTCTAAAATTGGTGTAGACTCAAATGGATTTTTTGTGTTTAGACACAATTACAATATTGGAAATCCACTCTGAATAATTAATAGCTTTAATGAAATTTGCACTTAGGAGGTTTTCCAATTTTACCTTGACTATGAGAGCCACATGTGGATGCATTTTTCATAGTTTTTTCTTAACAGGTTTGACACTAAGAGAGATAGATAAATGATCCATAATCAAATTCATGTCAAGTCCATGAAAAATTGATCTTCTTTTCTTGAAAGATTTTGGAAAAACTCTCCTTTTCTTTAGTTGATAATGACCGACCCAAATGAATAATTTTAGGAGACTCTTCTGTACCCAAGTTGATAGCCTACATAGGTTCAATGAGAACCAAAGGTCCATCCTAGAAATAACTTGGCAGACTACCAAGTACCTCATCCACATGCACCTCAAGGAGGTTTTCACCATTGGGCACGTCTTTATTTTTACTCTTTTTGGGTTCAGATACCACCACAAAGTGGTTTTTGCCATTTGACTATTTTTTTAAAAAAAAAATTTGTGGTTGAGGTATTTGATATCTTCTTCCATCATGTTAATTGCAAGTTCATTGGTGGAAGAGGTTATAGGTTCAATGGCATTAATGTAGCAAGTGATCCCATAATCATTTTGAAAAGATGATATTTTAGATCTTTGATGTTGAACCAACCATTCTATGAGATCAGGATGAATTAAGGAGAGACATGTGGAATCTTCAAGGTTATTGATACAAAAGGAGTCATCTTTAGTGACATGACAAGTCGAGCCTATAGTGAATGTTGCAAATGAATCCAAATCAAGAATAGACCTAAAGGGACTAGTGGGGTCCACTAAAGCAATTTGTGAATCAAACCCATCTAACCCTAAACTATACTCTTTAACTAAATTTGGTTGGGTAGAATAGGTGTGAATTAAATCCACCCCTAATTTATAAGATGCATTTGAGAGAATTTCCCATTCATACTCATCAGATTCTGTACTCTGGTTTCTAGCAATTAAGCAAGCAATATTTTGTCTAATCCTTCCTCTATTTAAGTCTTCATAGTTAGATTCATCTTGTTCATGCTATCTAGAAGTAGAAGCTTCAAAATCATTGTGGGTAATAATCGATCCTTCTCCCCAAAGGAGAGAGGTGAGAGGCATAAAATCCTTTTCTTGTAGAGTGGTAGCAACAAAGGGTGGATCATCATCCTCTAATTCACTAGACATGAGAGCTCTTTTGTCAAATGCTGGTATTTCATCTTCTAGCCCAAAATGTAGGCCAGTAGTATCTTGAGTTTTGTAACCCTCAATATGACTTAAGGGTTCTACTAGAGCTTTTTGGTTACTAGTTAAGGACTTGTGGCCCTGATAGCCCAAGTTTGTCAAAAGTTTATACCCTTTGCTGTAGTGCTTAGGAGAGATGGGAGTAGTTATTGTGACTTCCTTTGTATCTTCCTCTTCCCTATATATCCAATCCTTGATTTCTTGCTCTTCTTTTTTTGCTTCTAGGGGGACTTAAGATTGAACAAAAGTACCAAAAATAGTCATTATAGAAGCTAAAGCCTTAAATTTGGTAGAAGGTTTCCTATAAGATCAAGGGGAAATTGGTAGAGATGCAATAGAATCCAGAGTGTATTCACCCATGCCTATGCTCATCATTTTTAGTTTTTGTTTGCATTCTATGAAATATCATGTTAGCTCATGAGAAGAGTGATTATGAGGAATCAATTTATCTACAATAGATAGCATGTTTATAGACATGAAGTTGTCTCTAGGGACAACTATCTTAGTACCATTGAAAGGGAAGTTTATACACTAATGATACATGGAAGATACTACTTGTATATCATGATTCCAAGGTTATCCCAACAATAAATTTTATGTGAGTGGTATGTCTAGGACTTGGAAAATGACATCTTTTTTAACCAGACCAACTTAGATTGGAAGCACAATGTCACCTTTAGAAGTTGTTTTGACCTCATCATAGGCTTTGATAGTGATCTTACACCTAGGGCCAATGGAAAATTTAGACATACCTAATTATTGGATAACATTGAACAAGATAATGTTCAACCTTGCACCATTGTCTATCAAGACTCAAAAAATGTGAGTACAAAAGATTTGGACTTCAATGTGGAGGGTGATATTGTGGGGATGATTAAGAGCTCTGTCATCTTGTTCAAAAAAAGTGAGATAATGAGGCAAAGAAATGTGTTTCACCATAGCTTGAAATAACTCTACATCAATACCTATGGGGATGTTGGCAGAGCATAAGGATTTTTTGAGAATATACTTGAGAAAAGGAGATAAATCTAACAACTCAAAGATGGATATTTGAGCTGAGGTTCATTTCAATTGGCTGACAAGGTCATAATTGGAGATTGTTAAGGTAGTTTCTTGCTTGGATGATGAAACATTTTTAGGATCATTAGCAACTTTGATAAAAACTTTGGATTTCCCCCTAGTGACCATGTTAAGCTTTTCACTCTATGAGGACAAAGGTTTTGCTACTTGAAGTACTACCTTAGGTCTAGTGTCCTTAGGTTGGTGTTGAGAATTTCACATTTTGAGGACAAGCTTGGCTCCTTCATCCTTAGGATTATAATTGGGTTTTTTGTTAGAATTCGAACTCATCATGCAAAGATATTCAATGGGCCTAATCATGTTTATAACATTATTTGTGTTAGTGTACACATAATTGATCTTAGCATCATGGTTTTTCTTAGGCACCTTGTAGGAATCTCCTTTATCATACTCTAGAAATGGTTTTTTAAAAGCTTTGTGGTCAAAATTCTTGACTAGGCCATCCATGAAAACTTTTCTAGCATATATGAGATCTTGAATGATATCTTTGAACTTAAAAAAATAATTAATAATGTGGCCTTTGCTTCTATGATATTTGCAAAAATGATCCTCTCTCCACCAATTAGGTCCAACAGATGGTTCATAGGGGTGGGAGTTGTCTAGAAGTATGATCAATTTGTTTTCAATTAAGATCTTCAAGACGATGTCATAAGGTACAACCATTGGTGTGTAAACACATCTTTTACTAGAAAACTTGATGTTTTTGTCAAATTTTTGTGGTTTTGAGCCCTCTTGTTGTTTTGTAGTGTAAATAGAATTGGAAAGGTTGAACATAGACTCCTTGGTCTTAGGATTGTTCACTACTCCATTATTGACAACATATTTATTTTTGTTCCAAGGTTTGTTTTTGTCCTTGTCATTTCTATTGCCATTATTTTCTTTGTTTACAATAATGTCACCTTTCTTGATAACAACATCCTCAATATGATATGTACTTTCAACCATGGCATTTAAGAATGTGAAAAAATATTTTCTTAGATCAAAGTAAAGCTCTAGTAAAAGCATATTGACAAAGATGTCAATTCTCAGTCTCAAAAACTTGTTGAGGCTACCTAGAATGTAGAGATCTCTATCTCTAAAGGTATGTTGCAAAAGGTTCAACCTATTTTTGTTTGATGTTCCACAAGTCCAACACAATGATGTGGTGTTTAATGTTATAGGATAATTTTTGGATAAAACATTATGCAAGTTGAATGTTTTGAGAGGGGTAGTCAATTTTGTGAACCACTCCATAGCTTTCCCTCTTAGACTCCTAGGAAATAATTGCATTAGATAGGTGTCTTCATGCGTGAAATTCATGAAAATAGCATAGAAATTCCTCACATGATCATGTGGGTCACAATTTCCATCATATTTATCATACTTAGGAACCTTTATATCCTTAGGAAATGGGAGCATGTAAAGAATCCTATCAAAGGGGAGAGCACATATTGATTCACCAAATGAAGACTTAGGTTTCTCATTGGAAGTTTGTAATTGTGCAAGTTGTTTCCTAAGTTCTTGCATCTCTTCTCTCAAGATTTCAACCTTAGTGGGATCTCATTTTTTTTAATTCTTTGCACATCAAAATCTTGAGGGAGTTTCCATCCCTTTGTTGTCATATATTGAAAGTACTAGTCCCTATTCTATTCTAAGGCTTTAAGCATTAACTTTTGGGTGATCTCATCATTTTGAAATCTTATGACATCTTCACTACTAATTTCCTCATCACTCTCATGATGTGATTTTGATTGTCTAGGTGGGGATGGGCATGCTCTTGTATTAACTCTAGGAGTCCTTGGAGGTGTGTTGTTGTCATCATTGCCACCAAGGGGAATGTTCTCAAATGGATTTCTATAATAGTCTCTCCTATTTTCCTCATTTATCTTGTTGATAAGTTCTTTCTCTAGTACATATGGCCTCTTTGAGTCTCTCATTTTCACATGCTTGTTCTTCTAAATGACATTTGATTTCTTTAGGATGCATGTTGATCAAGATGTTTTCTTAACCTCTAGGTGTATCAAATGGTGTACCAAATGAGTTTTCAAAGCTATAAAAAGGATCATGTCAGATGTTGGCTATTTGTGTTTGATTAGAGTCAGGATCTTCCACATAAGGTTGTTTACCAGGGCACTTAGGTGGAGTTTCTAGTTTTGTGAAAATGATAGAGGGATGACTACCATTACCAACTTGGAATCTAGTTGTGACTAACATGTAAGGGTATGTCTTTTCTTAGTAGGAAAAAATACGTGTTTTAGATTTTAAGCTTGTACAATCAAGAATAATCACTTGTCAAAGTAAAATAGATGACTTGTCAAGAGTGCTCAAGAACTTACAACACTAATGACTCGAGCCAAGAGAGTAAGAAAGAAGATCAATAATAAATAGCTATCATAGAATGGTAACTATATTTTGAAAAGTGATCATCAATGATATTTTGAGACTTACATTTGGTAGATTAAACCTATCTTTTCAACTTAGGACAAAACCTAACATGGAGGTTTGAGACTAGATTTAGGAAGGAATGAAGCAACAAGACCCTAGATTAGTTTAAATGTACAAAAAACTCTATTTTGAAGGAAAAATAACCCAGGTCATACTTTTCTAGAATCTAGGTGATAGTAGGACAACAATTTGTATCATGCAATAGAGTTCACAGTAACTGGGTGAGACTTTTCTTTCAGGTGATAGATTATCTTAAGCAGGGAAATATAGTTCAGTATAACTAGCTGATAGAACTCAAAGCAGTAGAGCAATACAATTTTAGGAGAAAAAGTATGGTATGACATTTCTCAAAAGGTAGTATGATAGTGTGTGAGTGAATTGTGAAAAAGGATAGTTTTGACTTAACAATTTTGCATTTTGGTTTGAAAATCAAGTAGTTTTTAGATCAAATAGTTTAGGTCTTTAGTTTGTGTCAAAGAACAACATGGTTTGCAAATAGTAGAGGTATTTTTCATGTATCAAAAAATTGAACAAGGGTCAAAGAAACCTTGCTAATATACATTTGTGATATTAGAGAAAAATTTCTACCAAATTTATCAAGATGTTTGATTTGAGAGAACATTCACATAGATCAACACATTCAAAAACACTTGTCAATCATATCTACCTAAAAGTCAGGGTTCATTACTCAACAACTTGGCCCACACTAAGTGCTCCTTTTCCACACACCAAGTGGTTTCCCACAAGAGATATTGGGTTTGTCATAAAAATTCTATAAGCATGACCAGGGGAACATAGATGGTGAGTGTGAAATCTTGGGGTGATATGGATGATCCACTAGGATTGATCCTTTCTCCAAGAAGTTGAGCAAAAAAATAGGGTAGCTACTAACTTAGAGTGTTTAGAAAGGGCTTCCATTCATAATGTTTTGCTTGTACCCAATTATGAGAAACCTCACCTTGTGGTAGGTAAAAAATCTCATGGCCACAAGAGCACCTTAAGAGTTCTTTCTTAGAATTTCCCTCTAGTCTCATGTCAGATGTTGGCTATTTGTGTTTGATTAGAGTCAGGATCTTCCACATAAGGTTGTCTACCAAGGCACTTAGGTGGAGTTTCTAGTTTTGTGAAAATGATAGAGGGATGACTACCATTACCAACTTGGAATCTAGTTGTGACTAACATGTAAGGGTATGTCTTTTCTTAGTAGGAAAAAATAAGTGTTTTAGATTTTAAGCTTGTACAATCAAGAATAATCACTTGTCAAAGTAAAATAGATGACTTTTCAAGAGTGCTCAAGAACTTACAACACTAATGACTCGAGCCAAGAGAGTAATAAATAAGCTCAATAATAAATAGCTATCATAGAATGGTAACTACATTTTGAAAAGTGATCATCAATGACATTTTGAGACTTACATTTGGTAGATTAAACCTATCTTTTCAACTTAGGACAAAACCTAACATGGAGGTTTGAGACTAGATTTAGGAAGGAATGAAGCAACAAGACCCTAGATTAGTTAAAATGTAAAAAAAAATCTATTTTGAAGTAAAAATAACCCAGGTCATACTTTTCTAGAATCTAGGTGATAGTAGGACAACAATTCGTATCATGCAATAAAGTTCACAGTAACTGGGTGAGACTTTTCTTTCAGGTGATAGATTATCTTAAGCAGGGAAATATAGTTTAGTATAACTAGCTGATAGAACTCAAAGCAGTAGAGCAATACAATTTTGGAGAAAAAGTATGGTATGACATTTCTCAAAAGGTAGTATGATAGTGTGTGAGTGAATTGTGAAAAAGCATAGTTTTGACTTAAAAATTTTGCATTTTGGTTTGACAATCAAGTAGTTTTTAGATCAAATAGTTTAGGTCTTCAGTTTGTGTCAAAGAACAACATGGTTTGCAAATAGTAGAGGTATTTTTCATGTATCAAAAAATTGAAAAAGGGTCAAAGAAAGCTTGCTAATATGCATTTGTGATATTAGAGAAAAATTTCTACCAAAAATATCAAGATGTTTGATTTGAGAGAACATTCACATAGATCAACACATTCAAAAACACTTGTCAATCATATCTACCTAAAAGTCAGGGTTCATTACTCAACAACTTGGCCCGCATTAAGTGCTCCTTTTCCAAACACCAAGTGGTTTCCCACAAGAGATATTGGTTTTGTCATAGAAATTCTATAAGAATGACCAAGAGAACATAGATGGTGAGTGTGAAATCTTGGGGTGGTATGGGTAATCCACTAGGATTGATCCTTTCACCAAGAAGTTGAGCAAAAAAATAAGGTAGCTACTAACTTAGAGTGTTTAGAAAGGGCTTCCATTCATAATGTTTTGCTTGCACCCAATTATGAGACACCCCACCTTGCGGTAGGTAAAAAATCTCATGGCCACAAGAGCACCTTAAGAGTTCTTTCTTAGAATTTCCCTCATGGTCCCAATCCCACAAGTACTCATAATATGCAAAGATAAACACTACCTCTATTAAGGTTTTGTGTTCTAGATAGCCTTGAGATTATAGTAGGTTGGAATAATTGGGTCTCTTGTCCCCACTTGGGTCGTTCCTCTTGGTTTCCCAAGAGAAGGCCCTCTAAAGGATTCTTAATAAGAAAAATTGGATCCACTTTCAAGAGTTAAGATTTTTGATTCACTACGTGGGTGAAGAGCATACTCTCCTATCTTGATCATTTCCCCCAAACATGCCAAAATTTTTCAATTAATCCCATTTCTTTCAAAATGTAAAGTCGAGTCAAAATTTTTAATTCACCACAAGGGAAAAGAGCATACTCTCCTATCACCAAGGAATCCAAATCACAAGTTTATTATGCCTATAAAATTATAAAAACTAGTAGAGTGCTACGCATGGAATAAAAGAAATACAAACAAGTGTTTTGTTCTTATGCTTTGGGCAGAATTGCAAACAAGTGTTAGTAGGCCTTGTGCATTTCAAGCTTTGACATGTGTTCTTTTCAAGGTAATTATGAAAATGTTTCAAGGTAACAACCTACAAGAACAACCATTAGTCCACTGCAAGTTAGTCCAAAACAATAGAAAAACCTATAAATAAACCTTTGTTAGACTGTAATGGAACTATATAATCAAACAAATAACAAGAAGCAACTAAAAAGATGATCAAATCACCTAAACAACAAGTACTTTCAGACAGGGTGATATATTTTTGCTAGAATGTTGTCATATGATACTTCTAAGTATACCTGTGCAACACTTTTTCTTCATGCAATATATCTCCCTAAGCCATGTGATACTACTAACTATACCAAGGTGATATATTTTAGTAAAAACGTGTGATACTTTTACTAGAAAATTATCACTCGATAGTACAAACAAATATGGTACGATACTAGAAAAAGTATTGCCCGATACTTGCAACTATTAAAAAAATAAAAGTACAAAAAAAATGTAGGAAATGCAGTAAGAAAATGAGCAAAACTAGTGTGTTCAACCCCGCAGTGGGTGCCAAAAATGTACACTATAAATATGTCACACTCTAAACCCTTCTATCCAAGGTATTCCATGAGATCGGAATGCTTGGATGTCAACTTAGAGCTCTGTATCCATGGAGTGAAAGAAGTGTGTTTTAAGCATAAAATGGGCTCTTAGCTGAGCCTTAGAGACACATTCCTTTCTGGTAAACCATGCAATGAGAGGTTCTTTAAGACAAGATCAAGAATGAAAATGTCCACAATAAATTCCTCAAATATGTAATGCAAATATGGATTAAACTAACATGAATATGTAAAATACAACTATGTTAAACAAGAATGAGAGTGTTACAAGATCCAAACTAATTACTATGTGAGCCAGATTATTTCAAAATGAAAGCTAAACAACATGATAAATAAGAATTCTATGGATGATAGAATAAGACAAGGAATTATAAGTTCTCCACAAAGCTCTCAAGAATTCAAATGATAAAGTTGTAGCATAACAATACTCAAGAGTGTGGATCCTTTGAGAAGGGGAGAGCTCTTTTTTTTAAAGACATATGGATGGTGGAGATCAAGATCAATGGATGAATTATCAAGGGTGAAATTTTATTTTGACATGATCCATGTGCAAGAGGAAGTCAACCAATAAGAAAATATTTGACTTTTCATGTGAGAAAAAAATCATTTTATTTTAATTGAAAAATAGAAAAAAGACTTTATGTGTGCACATTGAGTGGGTTATAAGAATGGGGTATTTTATTTAATTAAAAGGGACATGTTCTTTTATTAAAATAATTAACTTAGTACAATATAGTCAAACTATAGGTTATAATCAAATTAATTGATTTTTAACAATTTGGTCTACGCAAATGATTAATTAATTTAGCCAAAATGCTGAGAAAGAGGCTAATATTCTAGGTGACTATTTTTAGATGATTATAGTATCCACTATAGGTCTCAAAGAAATTCCATCCTTGTGAATTTTGGGGACACCATAGGTATGAGGTGTCACCTCCTTCATGGAACATAAATGTTTCTTCTTTCTCTTGGTTGACCTTGTGTTGCCTTTATCTTTGTGATATTTTTGTTCTCACATCTTGACATGGGTATATATATTCTTTGATTGGTCTACAACTAATCATATATCTCCTATAACTCTTCTTTTCCTGATAATGGATCACTGCGTTTGATTCAAAATGTTGATGCAAAAATATGGCACACAATTAAATCCAAAATATGCATCTCTCAAGGATTTGTCAAACTCACTTGATGATCTTCAAAATATTCATTTTACATTTCAAGGATTTAGAATTCCCAAAATTTTAAAGTTTATTTTATGGTCCTTATGTAACTATTGGAGTCTATCCATTAATCCTATAGGTCTTAATAATCACTCGCAATTAACACTCATTAAAAATGAGATATCTAAGAGAGAAATATATTGAGGCCAAAGAACACATGTTTCATGCCCAAAATTCAAGGAAAAACACACCAACAATTTAAAAAACATGTTTATAACATAGTTGAACAAACACTAACAAAAAAAGATTTGTAACAAGGTTAATGGTTAAATAAATATTTACAAATTTTCATGGTTGCAAGACTAGGTTCCAATGTGTTTAGGTTATTGGTTTCTAGTTAACAGTTACAATCTAGTTGATAATTTCGAAAAGAAATGAGGGTATAACACATTTGAGAGTTCTATTTCCATTATCTAGCTTTAGACATGGCATCAAATCCAATTTAAGATTTTACCTAATATGCACTTATTGTTTATAAAAGTGTCCCTTAAGGAGTTTGCTAAACCACACATCATTGCTACATGCACATATAAAGGGGGTCCATTTCTTATCATTCAACAATATGGTCATATAAGAATAAAATGGTTCTGTCTAGTTTTCCACTTTATATAATTAAAATAAATATACCTATTAGATAATACATTTAAAAGGTATATAGTCTCTAGTGTTGAAATACATATGTCATAATGCGTAGGAGCACCTAATAGCTTTAATGTTAAACAAATATTTAAATATATATGCAAGTAATATTTTTATTTAAATAATAAATCCTCAATGATAATGAACATATAAAAGAGAAACACAAATGCAATTAATATCACTTAGAACTATAATTTAATTCAATTCAACTAAGATACACATGCACACACACATGCACGCACACACATGTGCACACACACACACGCGCGCACACACACACACACACACACACACACACACACACACACACACAAACCTTTAACTATAAAAGACTTTGAATAAGTTCAACTATAACCAACTAACACAAATTAAATAAATTAAACTAGTCAATTATTTAATGCACTTTCTAAGTAATTTAATTTATTTTTGAAGTAATTAAATTCTTATAAGTATGTGTGTATGTATATATATGTATGTATATTTATATATATGTATATATGTACATATACATATATATATACATATAAATATAATACATATATCTACATATACATGCATACATATGTATATATGTATACACACACACACACACACACACACACACACACACACACACACACACACACACACACACACTGCATATACACATATACATGAAACTTTAAGTGTAAAATACTTTGAATAAGTTCAACTATAACCAAATAATATGGACTAAATAAATTAAACTAGTAACTAATTTATTGCAATTCCTAACTAATTTAATTTAATTTTAAACTAATTAAATTCTTTTACAAACTAGGTTAATTTATTTTACTAAGTACTAAATCAATCGAATACTTTTACTACTAAATAAAATTAGCTTACTAAATAAATTACATTACTAACTAACTATATTTAATGACTATTTTAACTAAATATTCATATAAACAAAAACAATCTAATAACATTCAACCTAATTTAATACCATCTAAACAAAATACTTATTTAATTTACTAAGTTATCCTAATCTTATTCCCATCTATATACTCCTAACATCCCACATATTCGCTATTCAATAGCTCCCTTACTAGCTGACCCCATAGCCCTCACCTATGTATACCCAAGTGGGGGTTGGATTTCAAGGAGGGTGGGTGGCTTCATGATGTTTGCAAACTGCATTAGCAACCAAAGAAACCAATGCCGAAAATATGGTACACTTGGTAAGGGAAGGATGGGACTTGGGGGCACTCCACCATGGGTCTCACTTAACCTTGTTGTATTAAATGTTTTTTTCAAATAAAACATTGACTACTTCCATAACATGGCATGAAACAAGAGAGGAAGAGGTGGTTGGGGTGTGGGACCCATGTGGGGTCATATCCCTTCCTCCACTTGTAATAAAAGCCATTAATATTTTTATGTGATTGAAAGGTTCAATGAGTAGCTTATAAGTGTTTTTACATTATTATTACTGTTTGCTTTTAATTTATATTTCTATATTTTGAAAAGGGAATATTCTTAGAGAATATTTTCTATGACAAGCCTTTTGAGAATTAATTAATTCTCCATACATTTTCTAGAGAGAAAATTTGGTCTCCCAGAAAATGTATGGAGTATATTTCTTATTTGCTTAGTTCCTTTCCTTTGACACATATTTTTCCTTAGTGTCTATGTGGTTTATTTACATGGGGTGGGTTTTATGTTATTAGCATAATGTTTTACTAGTGACTATCTACTACTTCCTTCAAATGTATTTACTTAATCAATTTAATCTAATGGTTTAAATTATAGGAATGTAACTCAACAAATGTGATATTCATTTCTTCAGTTTGTGAATCCTAATGGATTTAATATCTTAATCTAATTACATTATATGTACGAGTAGAGATAAATTGAGACAAGCATATTGGTATGACCTCCTACTTGATAGAGACATTTTATCAAGTTCTAACTTTCAATACAATGTTGAAACTACATTTCAATATCATTTATTTTCTCTTAATACATTCTATTTATAACCAAATCAAATGCAACTTTGTTCATATCATGCACTATAATCTATAATGGAATGGAAATTCTAATCTTAAAGATATTATCATTGAACTTTCACAATGAAAATATTTATCCATTCTTTCATTTCTACTACAAAAATAAGGAGATTCACATAAAAATTTAAAGCCAATGATTTCAACAATATGCATCTTTATCTCAAATTCCACAATACATTTGAATACAAAGGTGTGACGATGGAGAGGAATCTACATCTCTTTACACCCAGTCCAAAACAAGAACAATAGTGGGAAGGAGGAAAAATCCTTCAACACAACACTTGATCACAATGCAATAAGAATCCATCCTTTCACAAGTCTCCAATAGGATATCCAAAATCTCTCAAGATTTCCAAATTAAATCCATGAACCTAAAAATAAAATTGAGCATAGCCATGGAGCACTCCCCTCCCAACCTAGGTCTCTATGAGATCACCCATAGATCTTGGAGAACCAAGGCCAAATAGGTTACAAACATAATCCATTCGCAAATGTAAGAACATCACAAGAACACCTTTAAGCAAGGCTCCACAATAGATTCACCTAAGAACCCATGAACAAGGGTGAAGGTGGGGCAACCAAAGAGAAGATTTTAATGAGAATACCTTAAATTTAATGCCTTCACAAGGATCACAATAATCACAAACCTTCCATATACATCTCTCTTCTTATCAACCCCAAATGATATCAAATATTGTTGGCAAGAAAGGGAGCTTAATCCATGCTTATTTTCAATCTTGTCCATTAGAAGTGACTCTACACTACAATGGAGGACCAATTAACCCCTTCACCCAAAGGCCACTTTCTCCCTACCAAGGGCAAGTAATGCCTTCACACCCAAGAGAAAAACCTCAAAGAAAATTGCAAGAAAATAAGGTTTGAAACCACCATTCCCATCCCTTCCAAAGCACAATAACAAAAATAACATAAAATGCATGAAATACATGAAAAAAATCATCAACATACTAATATACAAACAAAATTAAGAATCTTTTTAGATAGATCCACCAACCTTGCAAAAAAGTGATGGAAATGGATAGTTGAGAAGAGCTCCTTTCTTTTTTCCTTCAATCTTGAAAACTCTAATGTCTCTAAAACTAGAGTGTGGGTGAACACCCACTAATTGCATAAGGTCCTCTAAAAAGACCTTTAAATGCCTACCCACCCACTAGCAATAAGTTTTGCATTGACTCCTAGTCCATGGCCATCATTCTTGTCTCCTCTCATAAATGCAAGTTTGGGTAAGTGTGTGGGGAAGAGTAATGTCATGCGACCTCTCTATTTTTGTAACTTTTGGGAAAATGGGTTGTTTGGAGAGTCACTAAAGTTGTTTGGGCCTTCTAGTAGCAAAAATTAGGTCCCTAACTCATAGTGCTATGATATAGGGACTTAATTTTAAGTAAATTAGGCTCCCATGACCACTTTTTAGCCTGTAAAAGTGAAACTATAATTTGAATTCAAATTAATATTTGATGAAATCATAATAACTCATAAAAAATGCAATTAGCTTAGGCACTCAAATAAATTCAATTTTAGGGTAATTATCTCTTGCCAAATTGTAATTTGACATTTCATTTACACATGAACATTACAAGTGTCAAGTGACACCATAATATTATATTACATATTACAAGTGACATGACACTAATTAAAAAATGAATTAATTTAATACATACATTCAATTTATGTTTACAAATTAGAATATATAACATTGAGGTTTGAATCTTTTCAATAGATTCAACCTTGGTTTCACTGTTTGCACATAGGTTTAGCTCTTAGTTCTCCAATTTAATACCATGGTTAAATCATTGCACACTCAATTCAAATATTAGTAGCTCAAGAAAATCACATATATATCAATTTAACTTGGATAATAAAATTCAAATTCAAGTATTACTAATTTCATTTCAATAATCCTTTTCCCTTTCTAAATAATGTTCGAATATAACGAACTTGCATAAGTGAAATACTATGACATATTCATCAATTCATTTTATATTACCAAAATAAAAAAATCAAAATGCAATCTAATGTCATCAAATAAATGTAAGTAAAAAATCATAAATTAATCAACACATGACATCAATAATATAGATCAATGTCTAATTAGTTGAATAATATCTCAAAATCTTGAATTAAAATGTATCAAAAGCAAATGTATCAACTAAGTTATGATGGGTCATGGTGAGGCCTCACAGAATGATCATTTAAGATAAAACACAATTATTATCTAATAATTAGATGACAAATAATGTTACAAAAATATCCATACAATGACAATATATTTCTAAATAAGATAAACCTAAGAATATGAAAAGATCTCTTAAGTTCATCTCAAGTGTAATTGAGTTTATAAGAAAGACCAATTACTATAAAAAACCCCTTAGATAGAAAATAGGGAGTGTCTAAATATTCTAAAATAATGCATTAAATTAAGAAAATAGGTACTAAAAAATAAAGCTTTGAGGAAGTAAATTATGAACTAGACAAAGATCATCACCAATAACCTACACACACACATGTTGAAAAAGAATGATCAAAAGTATAATGTGAGCTCATGCTTGGTGTATCTTCTTCTTGTTGGAATGATTATATGGGAAACAAGATACTAAGAGTGGGGGGGGGGGTGGGTGGGGGTGGGGGGAGTTGTATTAGGATCTTAAACTTTTGACTTCAAATCAGTTTTTACAAATCCATACCTAATTAATCTTATATAATATATCTACCATTAAAAATGTAATGCTAAAGCATAAATGAAATACATCACATACATAAAAGATTTCAACATATAATACAATGATTTGGTTACCCAAAAACACTTCAATGTGAAGGTAAAATTGGGGTGGGGATGAAACCCATAAATCTTCACTATTGCAACAACAAAGTTAACTTGTTAGGGTTACAATGTTTGATCATAAGATATGATCTACCCTATGAGGGGTCTATCTTGTTAAAATATTTAGAGACTATTAGGTCTCACTTTGTTAAATAATTTTACACTCACAATGAAGTAAGGACTCTATTAGGAGATTTACATAGGTCTATTAAAATTACTTTGTTAAGAGATTTACCCTATCTCAATTAACAATAACTAATTCAATACTTGACCTTCAATTTTCTCTGTAAGTTGATCTTGGGTCTCCTCTTTTCTATATATTTTATCTAATCTCCTAATCTAATAGTTTTTTTCAGTCCTTCATTGCTTTAATTATTCTTTGTCTGACCTACGCATAGACTTGGTTATTCCTTCCTTTCTATTTGCATAAGGATACTTCTTCTCCTTCTCTCTAAACATGATTATAGGGTTAGAATACTCCTTAAATAGATGTTCTATAAAGGTTCTAGATCTTGATTTATAATTTATAATTCATCATCTTTTGTCATTTCTTTCTCATATTCTGATTGGATGAATTGCACACCTTGGGATCATTACCTTCTGAAATGATGCATGATCATCTTCTTAGCTAACTCAAAAAATATTAAATGTCATGTAAAATTAACCCAAAATGGTTAACATATTTTTTTGTTCCATTACAAACTTATATGTCAAAATTGAACTACTCGACACTTCAATACTCTAACACTCATTCATGTAGACTTCATGCTATCACTTGACTTCTATATACATGCTTGCTCGACAATTAATAACTTGTCAATGTGCTCAATCTCAATTATATTTCTCGGTGCATACATGTGCTTGGTCTCTACTAAATACTTAGCAATCACTATCCTTCTCAGTACAAACTTTGTATGCTCAACCTTTACTAGATAACTCGGTCACAGTGATGAACTTGTAATCTTGCCTAGTAAATTACCAAGTGTTTGGACAATAATTGAAAACATAGGTTTAGAGATCAACAATCTCCCCCATTGATATTAGTGGTAAAAATAATTTGTCATGAATAATCATTTCTTTAACAAATAAGGACTTCCCCTCAGACCATGTTTTGACCTTGTGAAATCTGACATCTAATCTTTGATTTGCACATTTTTTATTTCTCCATTTCTTATTCCCAAATATTCTATCCTATTTATTCTTTTCATATTCTTTTCATGTTATTGTAGATTCTCAAAAAAGGTTTGCATCTATGATTTCATCAATTCTTCATACTAACTCATTCCATTTCCTCATTTTACTAATTCTGATCTTTTAGCCAAATTGATTATATCTCAACAATGTTTGTCATCATTCATATCCTCTTTCACATCAATTGCAGATTATTTCAGAATCATATCAAATCAACCCAAAATCATCCCAACTCTATTCAAAATCACCCAAAATCACCCCTAATATACCCAAAATCACTTGGAATCAACCATAATCAACAAAACATGTTAGAGACCTTAAATCTACCATGATTTGTCCAATCCTAGGAATTTTTGTGGCTTTTAGTGCCTTAGAAACCTATCAAATTAGACTTTAGTACTATCATGGCTCTTAGTGCAAGGTCAAACTATCATTCACATCATGTAATATTCAATATTTTCAAGTCTCTTAGTGTTAGATCATGGTATTATCATATACATTTAATAACATTGACAATGTCCCTCGATGTTATTATGATCAACCCTATCAATCAATTTTGATCCTATAGCATTTACAATATCAATTAAATGTTACAAGTCCTTCATCCATGTCATGTGTCCTTGGCATGTTATCAATTTTAACTAATCAATCAATTTTACCATGGCTTTGGTCTACCCATCATCATCCTAGTTGATCCACATTTTTATCAAAGGATTCTATCATATTTATTAATCAAATTGGCCAATCATCTACTAATTTTTTGTATAGGACTAAATAAAACATAATTTAATCCTATGTCATTCTAATAATTTTCATCTTACATTGCTAATTATTCTTACTAATTAACATATTTAATTAATTAATTGATTCATCATTCACAAACTATGGAAATTCACAATTTCCTAATTCAGATTCTCCATCATTAATTTCCATTTTACTAATTTCTATTTTTGCAGATATATAAATTTTAAATTCAATATTCCACATAATATCGACATCATCATGACACATGGATATCTTACATCATGGATTCTATCCTTAAACTTGGCTAAGAATTGTCATAATCCATATATTCTTATTCTTTATGCATATCTATATTTCGCTTCCATTGTCATAGATTCTTGACTTTAAGTGACTTTGAGGTGTCACATGATGCTTCATATATCCTCCACCATTTTTAGCCATGATGACTTCCAAGCATCATACAATCCTACATTTTTCATCTTCTGTCATATGTGTGATGGATTTTCTAAAGGAATCTCTTTCCAAGTTGTATATCCAAGATGACAAGTCCAATGCTCTCCTCTTGCGTGTTGGTTATAAAATGAGCCACATTGCTCTCATTTCCAATCCTTGAAGTCCTTCAAGTCTTTGGTTCTTCTAGTACTTTCACAAAATTATCATATCATAGGCTTTTGGTTTTCAATTGTGTGCACTATAGGCAATTGGAGCTACATCATATGAAGAAGAAAGGACATGGGAGCTACAAATGAAAGAGGGAGTTTTATTTTGTGTTGGTTTCTTTATTTATTTCTCTTTCATGGTAGACTAGATGGTTTTTAGTGTATGTTTATTGAGTTTGTGATTTTCTTATTGTATGCTAAGTGTTAACCCATTTTCTAGTCCTTCAATTGGTGAACTTGACATGAAGATCATGCTTAACTAACTAGGTTTCTTGTTTTTGTGCTTGTAGGTGCAAGGAAGGAGCTCACTTGGAAGGGTATAATGGCTCTCTTCTCTTCCTTATTACAGCAAGACTAATTAGGAGGCCCAACAATATGATTTTAAGCCCTCATTTATGCATTTTGTTAGCTTGTTATCCTAGGGTTCACTCTGCTCTATCAGGGCATACTTGGGACATCTAGGAAGTAGTTTCATGGGCTAGGAGTCAACATAATCCCCATCTATTGTTTAGAGTTAACCAACTACACCCTTCTAGGCCCCAAGTGCACCGTGGGCATACTTTGCACTATCTAGGTGCACCTAGTTAGCTAGGTTTTAAAATTTAAATTTCTGGGTATTATTTAGGCACCATTTCCCCACAATCTACACCTAGTCTCTCAACTACACCCTTCTAGGTCCCAAGTGCACCATGAGTGTAGTTAGCACTATTTGAGTGCACTTGGGGGCATCTTGAGTCATTCTCTCCTTCTAAGGCATAGTCTATTCTGGCAGAGTATACTTGGTTCACATAAAGCACCTATTTTGATTAGAAATTACTTCTAGGTTTTCAATTTTATTCTAGGACCTATAGTAGATGATTTAATATTAATAATGATCTATTTGTAGCATGTGCTAATCATTGGTATAAAGACATCCATTGAAAAAATACTAATTCTTGTTTGCAAAATGTTGTTGAAGACACATGTGCTTGTCTAAACCATGTGTCTGGATTTACCAGATTAGATAACACTTTATTTGGTGCACTAAAAAGAAATTTCTATATTTTTTGGGGTCCACGCATTATTTAGAACCCTTAGAGTTGCATGGGAATATCCTCTTCCCTCACCATTCATGGATCTTAGGTGTAATAGAAATCCATGGAATTTATATAGAGAGGCCTACCTTGGACCGAAGACTCACAACTCGGTGAGCCCTAAGGGATGAAATCGAAGCAGTAATGGGCCAAAGCCAAGTCAAGATTCTAGCCACTATAAAAAACTTGATATAGTTAATGTCATAATATTAGTATTAATACATGATAGCTCTCCTCTAGTACCCTTATGGTGCATCAAACCCTAGTTTTCAGGGTTGGGAGACCTTCTAAGGAAGTTTATCACTTACTTGCCAAACAAAATACCCACACTAAAAGCTTTGTTTAAGAGGCCAAAAACCTTTCTATCCATTGGCTCAGGCAGTCATCCATGCTTGTGAAGACATCCCACATTCTCATGGCCCTTAGTAGAGACAATAGTCCCTTGGAAAGTCATGCCCCTTGGGAAGTAGATCTTGGTAGCCCTGAGAAGTGAGTACATTGTAAGGGGGATCTAGTAGTGCCAAGATTCTAAGTTATCTTCTTTGGATAAGCATGGCTGAACTTTAGTTCAAGTGGGAATTTAGTAGATATAGTCTTAAAGCCTAGGTTGTGGTGTGTCTTTTCATTTTAACAACAATTATTCTTGTTTATTGTGTTTTACATGTGTGAAAAGCATTAATCAAGATAAAAACCAAATTGGAAAATTTACACCTTGGATAATATAAAAACCTTGTCAAAACATTATACATTGTTAAAACATTACATCTCTTGTCAAAACATTGCAAACCTTGGTTCAAAACATTCAGAACTTGGAAAACATGACAAGTTGTAGCCTTAGACGTGCTTGGCATGACTTAGATCCCATCTTTGCATAGCATCCACTTGTATTATCCATATTTTGAGCATCATACACACATCATGTAGGCCTCATATTGCATTTTTTTAGTCCTCATTTTTCATCCCTTATCATTCATATTACATTCCTTAAGCTTCACTTTGCATCCCATAGTATTTGCATTTCAGCCCAAAATCTGTATCTTGCATCTCCCATTTGCATTTTTGCATATTTCTCACTTTAACCATCATTCTAGGTGTTCTAACCATTATTTTGTACCATAATCCTGGTCCTAGCACTATCCTGTACCATTTGGCTCATTGGAACATGATTCTGGAAACCACAAAACCCAAAATCACCTTAGTTTTAGCCTAGCTTGCCAACTGCACTCTAAAAATACCAACAGGGCTCTAACTAGCCCCAAGTGCACCATGGGCATAGTTGGTACTATCTAAGCACACATGGTAGCTTGAGAATCTAGTTTACACTTCCAAACATCATGTTGGGAATTAGGAGTGTCATTAGGTACTTAGATAGGCCCCCTTGTCTCAGCATGTCCTGATCTACATTCTGCATGTCCTAATCACCATTTCCTTCACTTATAGATTCATTCCTTAGGTCATAACCTTCATTCTACATCTCCTATCCAATCATAACATCATCCCCAACATCTTATCTCTTTGGTATAGCAACTTAGCAATCACCTAGCTTAGAACCAACAAGCATTCATCCCAGTCTGCCAACTGCACTCAAACTAGCCCCAAGTGCACGATAGGTGTAGTTGGTATTACTGGAGCACACTTGGTGATCAAAAAGACCATTTTGGGCCTCTAGACTACATTCTAGGACCCTAAAATTTCATCTAGAAGTCTCTGTAGGTCCTCATCCTACACATGACCCAAAATATCATATTGCACCCAAGAATTCATTTTGCATCCTATGAAATTTTCATTTTTTATATTTTATCATCATAACCATCATTTTGATCACCCTAAATGTCATTTTGAACCCAAAACCTTTGAACTTAGTCAAAAATGCTGACAAAGTATGAGTCCTAGAGTATCTCATAGTGTTGATGGATCTTGATTAGTCCTTTTTTCATTTTTATTATTTTTCTTTGGTCAAACTCTAGCTATGTCTTGATGGATTTGACCTTGACATGTTTATAAACTTGATCATTTTTTCTTTTATCTCTTTTTGATCAAGATCAAAAGTTCATCTTCACAAGGTTAAACTTTTAGACAAAATACTTTTTAAAGATTTGATCCTAAGTTCAAAACCTTGCATACACCATTGTCATAGCATTATCACATTCCTAGTCTCTATAAACTTTATTTTAACTTACCTTAGTTTCATTTCCCCTTCATCTTGCATTGTTCAAAACCCTAACATCATTTCCAATATCAAACCCCATCAACTTTCTTATCAATCAACTTGTCCCCTTGATCTCATATCCCCACTTTGCATGTCCTAAACATCATTATCAACCTTAGGGTACCATCCTTTGCATAATCCAACTTGCATACATTAACCTCTAAAACCATTATCAAGTCCAAAATCTAACCCTTATCTTCATTTTGCATACCATAGAGTCATTTTCATCTGCTTTAGTCAAAAACAAAAATGTCATTTACATTTGCATTTGCATAATTTCCCTAGGACATTTGCACCTTGCATTTCAAAACCATAGATCATTTTACACTTCCTTAATTTGCATAACACTCCTAAACACCTAAAAATCTAAAAAATACTCAAATCTTGCATATCCACTTCTAGATTTCCAAGTTTTTCTCTATTTTACCAATTGCACCCCTGTTTTACCAACTGCACACTTCAAGTGCATAGTTGGTAGTTTTAGAGTGCACTTGGTAATTAGGGATTCTTTCTAGGTTCTAGAACCCTAATTTTCACTTCCATAGCTTGCATTACATACCTAAACCCTAGAAAACACCTAAAAACACTCAAATCATTCACATTGTGCATATTGGTCACCCTAACACCTCTTTTTACCAACTGTATTCCTTCTACTTACCAACTGCATACCTTTAGGTCCCCAAGTGCACTAAGGGAATACTTGGTACTATTGGGCTATAGTTGGTAGTTTAGGTGTGCACTTGGGATGCAGAGAGTTCATTTAGGTTTTCCTCCATTACATCTACATTCTTAGATATCATGCTAGAATTTACAAGGACACAATCAACTTACAGACGTAAAGAACTATATCAACCCTTGTTTTCTAAAGAAAAAACACAACCAAAACCTCATCCAAGGAAAAATAAGAACAAGAAACCCTAAAAAATGTTTGATGAAGACCAAATTGAAGCATCACAACTCTTACTTGTGGACCCCTTAAGCATGTATCTGCAAGATCACAACTATCAAGAATGGTACAACCATCCCTAAACAAAAAACCTACTATAAGATTCCCTTCAAGCACTTCCCTTACACATAGAATGGTTCAATGGAGTCCTAATTTTGAACCCATATTCATACCTATACCACCTAGATGTAGAAGTGTAATTAGAAGTCCAGGGGAAGAAGAAACTCACCCATTCAAATTCAGTAAACTTAACACAAGTACCTTCAATCCTCTAAAAACACAATATACTTTACACCTAAGTGATTATTGTAACATATATTATGACATCAATGAAAAAGAAATGGCTAGGGCTTTCCATGACAAAACTTTCCACAAAACTTCAAACTTTTGGCAGCCTAAGAAATTGTCAAATTTAATCCACACTTGGAGGGATCTAAGTCCAAATATCAAAATAACCCAACACTTGAAAACATACAACCCATAATTATTTTTGAAACACAATGTTAATACCTATAAGATCCCATCAAGAATCAACCATTGAAATCCTCCAAAGTATGTTTGAACATGCCAAAATCAATCCCTTGTTTGACAAACCTCCATTAATAAATGGCAACAAGACTCTTCCTAAATATCCCAAAAAGATGTTAAGGCTTGATCTCAATCACATAATGCAACAACAAGATGTGCCTAAAGGGAATTGTACTCTAGGGATGCCAAACATACCTCATTTGGAGGAAAATCAACAAAGCACAACCTTTCTCCTAATTTTACCAAATATTATGACATCAAACATTATGGAGCCTCCCATGAGTATACCATGTGGAACCTCAATTGAAAAAAACCCTATTGACATACAAAGGAAGAACCTTATTAAAATTTAACCCATTCCCAAAAGGAACAAATCTCATTTCCAAATAAATATGATGTCCCAAGGAGAAACATCTAACACACAAAGGTATCAAAACAACAACCCAAACATGATTTTAAATTCCCAAGGGCATAACCAACTTCAAAGACAACAACAACCTATAGTGGTACAAGGACTTTAAATCCCTAATGCACAACCAAGTCAAAATCCACTTAACATGCATATAAGAAATTATTGAAAACATCAACCACAATAACAACCTCAAGTGGTACAAGGACCCAACATCCCTAACATGCAAACCAATATAAATCTACTTGACTTACATATAATGTACCAAAAAAAATTCTAACAACAACAAGCCATGTTTTCTAAAAAAAAAGAGAAGCTAAAATAAAATTTGGAATACCAAAGATACCTTGAGCAACAAATCACCTATCAAAAAAACTTTTTACAACAACAACATACACCTCAACAACCTCAACAAGTACCTCTACAAAAAAAATCCCATACATGGTCTTATAATCAACCAACAAAGGTATCTCAACAACAACCTCAACAAGTGATGAAATAGCAACACATGGTACAATAGTTGCAATCAATACCACAACAAGTACCCCAATATGTACCACAACAAGGACCATTTTTTCTTTGGGGTACTAACATACCTCCATTGCTTAGTGATACATTGCCTAATTCTTTAGGAATGGAAAGGTTACAATTGAGTAGACATAGTTGTCACTATAGAAAATGATCAACTCATAGACACAAAAGACTTGAAGATAAGACTATCATGAAAAAACCTAATGAAGAGTTACTACAATAATTCAAACAACTTTCCAAACAAGTTGAGGTATTGGGAGTCCAGAAGAAACAAGCTCTATAAATAGGAAGGGACTTACATCCTATTCCATTTGATGAAACTCTGTATATGCCTCCTTTCCTAAAATATTTTGAGGCATCTAGATTCAAAAAATATTGAGGAAAAGGAAACCTTGTTGATCACATTAGGAAATTTTGTGCCTCTTGTACCAAACTTAGTGATGAGCCCACCTACCTCATGATATTAGTCCCTCATTCTCTAGGTGGGCCCACACTCAAATGGTACTCCAAACTTTCTGGTAACATTAAATCTTGGTTAGAATTAGAAGAGGAATACATCTCTCTCTTTTCCTTCAACGTTACAAATGAGGTGACCCTTTTTGATTTTTACTTAACTAAATAAAAGACAAGAGAACCATTTATCACATTCTTATTATGCTAGAGAAACTTACTTAGTTAAAGCTCACTCAATATTCTTGAAGAACAACAAGTTAATCTATGCATTAAAACCCTAGTCCCTAACTTAATGTAAAAACTCAAGATCAAAATTAAAAGTAACATTTCTAAGTTGATGAAAAAGGGGGTTAGTATTGAAGATGCTCTTATCTATAAGGGAATCCTTAAAAAAAACAAGGAAGCCACCAACACAAACTTGTGTAATGAAAAGGAAATTTTTTTCTCCAAGAATAAGGATGTAACCAATGATAGTATTGTGGATGTGTATATGATCAATTGAAACACAACCCCAACATACTCTAAAAGGTGTAAACCCTAAAAATTCACAAACCCCCAATCAAAAATCACCTCAATAATAGAAAATTGAGACTTCCACTCAAGATAGATGTCGAAGACATCCTCAAACCAAAGATAGGAAAATAACACCTTTGGGGATGCCTCCTAAGATTGCACTACAAAAATTACTTAGTAATAAATTCTTATAGTTACCCCCAATCAAAGACAAATTTTTAACTAAAGCTTCTTGGTGGGATGACACAAAATTCAGTGATTACCATCGCACCAAAGGTCAGAAGACCTCCTCATGTTTTCAACTAAAACATGAAATACAACATCTTATAGATGATAGCATAACTACTATAGATCCTTCACTACTAGCATCCAACTTTGATCAAACTATTTTTAAAGATCCTTTAGGTAATCATGAAAAAAAAAGGCCTATAGTTCAAACTCAAACTCACAAAACTAATTTGAATTACACATGTATTAGATATGACTACACCATAAATTGTTAAAATGAGTCTGATTCCTGCATATACAAATTCACCTTAAAGGCCGAGGACCCTCATTGTGATATCACTACACATTGTACCAAGATAACTCTACCTGGAGATCCAACTAGACCTATGGACCCAGTTAGACCTAATACTCCTACTAGACCCATGTCCCCTAGTAAGCTTGTTGACCCTACTTCAGACTATAGTCTTGTACACCAACTTGGAAAAACCCTTGTATAAATATCCATCCTAGATTTTCTATGTGCATCACCCTAGCATCAAAAGATCCTTGACCAAGCTTTAAAGGAGTCTAAGAGCCATATAACATTGATGTTTCCCAATTCTAGGCCATGGTTGGGAACCTATCTACATTACAACATATTAGCTTTTCACCCCAAGATATTTGATGCAATAGTGGACAACAAAAGTCTTCAAACAACAAGAAATGGTGATATTCTCAAATCCCTCAACACCCAAGGTAAAGG
Organism: Cupressus sempervirens; assembly: GCA_028749045.1. Taxonomy (NCBI): domain Eukaryota; kingdom Viridiplantae; phylum Streptophyta; class Pinopsida; order Cupressales; family Cupressaceae; genus Cupressus; species Cupressus sempervirens. Next base: position 478,061,569 of record CM053787.1, read on the forward strand.
GTCCAAGTGCCAAATACCTATCATAGGTATGGAAGAGGGCTTAAAGGAAGGTTATCACAAGCCCATATGACAAGATAAGCTAATCACTAGGCTTACCAAGGTCCTAAGCACCAAAACTCACAAATGCACTATTAGATTCCCTTAACAAAAAGAGGGCTCAAACACCAAAAAGTGGATACAAAGACCATGAGTGGGCTACAGTAATTTTTTTGGCCTATTTAGGTCTTACTCACAAGGATTCAATGGTTCTTTCTGTCAAAAGAAACCCATAACATCAAGTTGCTTCGCAACCCAAGGATTTGGCTTTTAGCCCTTCCTAGAATGAAAATAGAACATAAGTTTGAATATTTAAAAAAAAAATGGTAACTTGACTAGAGATTCTGATACCCTTTTGGGTTTTATGAAACATGCATAAGCACCAAAGGATGGAAATGTATAGAGGTTACTGCTGTTGTAACATTAGACCAGGTTGATAGGGCTAATAAGGGCTCCATTTACACTACAAGTACTCTTTCTCCAAGGGAAAAATCAAAAAAAGTATAGAGACACATGTGGCCATGTAAAATAACCAATAATCCAAGGTTTCAAGCCCTTATGAATCCCCAATCAAAATCTAAGAAGAACCATCCTTAAATGCTATATGGTGTACACATTGAGATGCACACCTAGGGTATGGTGGCAAATCCAGCCCTCTGCATTTGATAGAACCAAATTGAAAAATATTAAATTAAATTTCTAACACTTGTATTCGAGAAAGGGGCATCAATTTCCTATGGTGGAATGTGCCAAAACAACCCAGCCCTAGGCGGATGCTAATTTTAAGGTTGAATTCTAGGCAATGAGAGTAAAAATTCAATATCTCTCAAACCATAATAGATCGATAGATGAGAATTGTTGTATAAGGAAGAATATTCAATGCCCCAACCCCTAAAATCACTAACACATGCCCTCACTTCCATAAAAATCTGTACAATGGCCAAGAACATGGGTTTTGTAGAGAAAATGATATTTTCTTGATTGATTGAAATGCCAAAAATACATTTTTTTCCTACCACCCACCTATGAGGGATTTGTAGGGCATTCCTAATGGTTACATAGCTAGTTCAAAATATTTTATCCATTGTGAGAAGATATTACATGTTTTTGACAACTTTTAAGAAAGTTGCTAAAAAGTTGTTGACAACTTTTAGAGCAACTTTTACAAAATTTGCAAAATTGCAAATCTAGTGACCAAACTTGGTCCAAACATTGTGCAAGTGATCTAAAATGGGTCAAAATATTAAAAACATGAAAAAACATAGAATCCTATATTTTTAGGGTTATTGACCATTTTTGACCTTAGTTAGCTACGATTATGCCTAATCCTAGAACTAGGCCTTACAACTAGATCAATGTGCCTAACTAACATAAGTAGAATGTTTAGGACTCTTAGGTGTCTTATTTAATGAGTCTATAGTAGGTTATCTTGCACCATAATCCCCTTGAGTTTTAAAACTCAAGTCCCTACTTGAGGGTAGAAAATCCATTAAAGTGCCATGTTTTTTAATTTGATCTTCTATTAGCCAAGTAGCATCTATGTTAGGTAGGCCCTTCCATTTAACTAAGTACTACATGTAATTTTTAGTTCTGGTCTACCTTAGTAGCTTTATGTCCAAGATTTATTCTAACTCCACTAGTTTTCTTGGTTGAAGATTGGTAATATAATCTTCATCATTGATATCTTCATCTTGGCGATTTGATCATCCTACTGCAATATTATATGGTGTGAGATCTACTAGATTAAATATGGGGGAAATCTAAAAAGTTGGAGGAAGGCATATTTCATAAGCATTGTCACTTATTTTGTTGAGTATGTAGTAGGTGCTTATGTTCTTCATCTTTAGTTTGGATTATCTTCCCTTAGGTAGTCTCTCCTTCCTTAGAAAAACCCAAACTCTATCTCCCACTTTGAAGTGAACCTCTCTCCTTCTCTTGTCAAGATATTCTTTGTAATTCATGATAGACTTTTACAAAGTTTCCTTCACTTGCTGCTATATCTTTGCAATGAGTTCTACCAATTCTTGTCCTTGAGCATTGATTTTAAAATTAGAGGGAAGTTCCATAAGATCCAATGGTCCCTTGGGGTGTAGACCATAAACTACTTGGAATGGAGTTTTACCTGTTGATCTATTAATAGAGTCATTGAAGGAAAACTTTACTTTGGGTAGGATTGTATCTCAAATTTATGAGTATTGATTGGTTAGGAATCTTAGGAGATTGTCTAGTGACCTGTTCACTACCTCATTCTACCCATCTATTTGTGGGTGATAGATAGAATTATAGGTGAGATTTGTACCCAACTTCTTGAAGAGTGTCCTCCAAAAGTGCCCTTGGAACTTTACATCTATGTCTAATACAATTTCTAGAGGCAAGAAATAAATTCTAACTACTTATTTGAAGAAGAGATTGGCTATATGAGATGCATCATTTGTACTCTTGCATGGCACAAAGTGGGCCATCTTGCTGAATCTTTCAGCTATGACAAATACACTATCACATCCTTGCTTGGTTTTGGGTAGTCCCCTGACAAAATCCATTGATATGGATTCCCAAGGTCTTGAAGATATTTTTAAGGGTTGGTAGAGTCCTTGATTTTTTTCCATCCCTTTACCTTGTTGGAAAATTTAACAACAGTCAATGGATTTCTTAACTTCATTGTTCAACTTGGACCAAAAATAACTTCTGTTCACCATATTTGTTGTCTTATCAATGCCAAAGTGACCTCCTAGGCCACCAAAATGTTTTTCTCTAATTATATTTTCTCTTTTTGAACACTTTGGTATGCATAGTTGTGCTCCCTTGAATAGAAGCCCATTCTCAATCATATATTCAGAAAAATTAGTATGATATCTGCCCTCCATTTTTGTGCAAATCTGATATATTTCTAGAAAATTAGGGTCATCTAGGTACAAGTGTTTGAGAGACTCAATTCCAACACTTTTTAGTTCACCTTCTTCAATAAGACTAATCCTCCTACTTAGAGCATCAGAAACCTTTTTTGCTACACCCTTTTTATGCTTAATAGTGAAGGTATAGGCCTGCAATTCTTCTACCCATTTGAGATGCTTGACTGGAAGTTTTTCTTGTGAATTTAGGAAGCTTAATGCATGATTGTCTATATAGAAAAAAAATTCTTTTGGAATCAAATAGTGCCTCAATTTCTTTAGGGCTTAGACTATTGTATAGAGCTCTAGGTCATATGTAGAGTACTTTCTTTTAGCCTCATTCCATGTCTCTAAAAAGAAAGCAACTAGTTTTCCTTCTTAGCTTAGGACTGCACCTATAACCAAATTTCTTGCATCTATCTCTACAATGAAGACTTTGTTAAAATTAGGGAGGACCAAGATAGGATATTGGGAGACTGTGTTCTTCAAGTATTAGAATGCATCATTTTCTTCCTTTGTCCATGCAAACTTTGTCTTCTTCCCACGTTTTATTGTTTCTAGTATTGGCGCACACACATGATTGAAATTTTTGATGAATTTCATATAGAATGTTGAGATCCCATAGAATCTTCTTACATCACTTTGATTATTTTGTGGAGGAAAATTAATTATTGCATCTACCTTCTCAGGATCCATCTCGAGGGTACCTTGTGAGATCACAAAACCTAGGAACACAAGTTCCTTCTTCATAAACATGCATTTTTCAAAGTTGATTACCAACTTGTGCTCATGGAGTCTTCTTAGTACCTATTCGACATGATAAAGATGGTCTTCCTTGCTATGACTGAATATTAGTATGTCATCAAGGTAAATTACAACAAATTTTCCAATAAACCCAATGAATATCTCATTCATAAGCATCATAAAAGTGCTAGGGCCATTGATTAAACCAAAAGGCATTACTAACAATTCAAAAAAAACTTTATTTGTCTTCAATATTGCTTCAAATTCATCTCTTGGCTTGATTATGATTTGATGGGAACTAGACTTTAAATCTATATTGGTGAAGTAGCAAGCACCTCCTAGTTGATCCAATAGGTCCTTAGTCCTTGGCATGGGGAACCTGTACCTTATTGTGATTTTTTTTAGGGACCTACTATTAGTACATAATCTCCATTTGCCATCCTTTTAAGGGGCCAGAACTAGAGGTACAATGCAAGGACTGAGACTCTTTTGGATGAGCCCTCTTTCCAATAATTTAGTGAACCATTTTGCAATCTCTACATGCTACAATGGTGTCATTTTATATGGTGCCTTATTAGGTAGGGATGAGCCTGGTATGAGGTCCATTTGGGTAGGTCACTAGCAGTGACATCTTTGTACTTTTGTAGCAATTTTACAACTTCATTTGGTATGGGCTATTTTTGATCAGACCTTACATTATGTTTGGGCTTTGGGATTAAGATAAATGGCTTCATATCAGATTCCTTTAGGGTTTTTTAACATCTCCTTTTCTCATGTGATAATCACAGTAGGTTACTTTTTAGATTTATTATCTGGTAGGGGATTCATAGTGGGGGTTCTCCCATCTTTAGTAATGGAGTAGGTGTTCTTCCTACAATGGTGTATGGCATCAACATCAAATTGCCAGGGCCTACCTAGAAGGATGTCTGAGGCATCTATTTCAACCACATGACAAAGGACCTTGTCCTTAAAATAAAAAATGAAAAACTCTACCCAATCTTGTTCTATGACTAGATTTTTTTGGTCTTTGGTTAACTTTGAAATATGATAGGGGTAAGGGTGTGGCTTCATAGGAAGATTTAACTTATAAACCATTTCATAAGATACAATATTTTTAGTTGAACCAGAATCTATAATAAGATTGCATACCTTTCCACAACATTTAATCTTTGTCCTAAATAGATTCTTCCTTTGTGGAGGTTCTTGGGTTTGTGATACTTGAAGAAATAATTGACTCATCATCAAGAATGCTCCTTCTTCTAGTTCCAATCCTCTAGCATTAGCATTGTCTTCTTTCTTATCTTCTTGGAAAAATTCTGCTCTCCTCTCACCTTGGTTGTTGTTGTTCCCTATCTCAGGGCATCTTCCTGCATGGCATCCAATTTGATTGCAATTGAAACATTTCAATGGTCCATTACCTCTTCTTGAATTTTTTCTTCCTCTATTGAAAGGCCTTTTTCCTCTATAGTTTCCTCTTGAATTAGAGTCACTATTTTCTTTGTCTCCTTGGTTATAGGTCTTGTTGTTGCTGCTACTACTTTGTCCCTTGTTCCAAGAGTTACCCTTGCCTCTAAAAAAGTTTCCCACTATCATTATTCTTCCCTTTCCCAAAGTCTTGTTTTCTCTTCCATTTTTCCTCTACCTTGAGTGCCATTTGATATCACTTATTGACTATGGTAGGGCAATGTAGTCTTAGTTCCTCTTGAATGGGCACCTTCAAGCCATTCATGTACCTTGGCAATTTCTCTTCCTTATCTTTTGCCTTATTGGTCTTCATACATAGTTTTAGGAACTCCTCAGTGTATGAGCCTCCATCCATGTCTTTTTGTTTCAAGATTTGTTTCCTCCATAATCCTTAGGTAAATATGTCTCTTTGATCAAGGCTATCATCCTATTCCATGAATTGATTACGTTCTTTCCATTCTCCACTCTCTCTATTTGGATGAAGTTCCACCAAGTTAGGGCTGCTCCCTTCCACTTGGATCTTGCCACTTTTACTCTTTTCTTTTTAGGGATGTCCTCACATTCAAAGAATATGGTCAAAGCCTCTATCCAAACTAAGGATAAATCTATATTCATCTTGCCACTAAAAACTAGAAAATCTATCTTCTCCTCCATGGTTCTCCTTCCCATGGATTTCAAGGTATCTATGAGAGGCCTTTAGTTGAGAGGGATACTTTGTTTAGAGCCATCCTCCTCTTCATCACTTCCTTCATCTTTAGACCCTTTTATTTTTCTTTATCATCAAGATTCTTCTCAAGTTCTTGAAGTCTCTAAGTTAAGGCCTTATTTGTATCCTTTTTTTCTCTCACCATATTTACTAACTCATTTTTTTTGACCCTTGTAGGGATCTCCTCACTCTCAAGATCAAACATGGCTCTAATACCACTTGATGTAGTGGTGGATAGTGGAAGTCTTTAAACAACAAGAAATGGTGATGTTCTCAAATCCCTAAAAACCCAAGGTGAAGGGTCCAAGTGCCAAATACCTATCAAAGGTATGGAAGAGAGCTTAAAGGAAGGTTATCACAACCCCACAAGACAAGGTAACCTAATCACTAAGCTTACTAACATCCTAAGCATCGAAACTCACAAATGCACTATTAGATTCCTTTAACAAAAAGAGGGATTAAACCCCAAAAAGTGGATAGAAAGACCAAGGGTTACCTAAAGTCACTATTTTTGCCTATTTAGGTCTTACTCACAAGGATTCAATGGTTCTTTCCATCAAAAGCAACCCATAACATCAAGTTGCTTCACAACCCAAGGATTTGGCTTGTAGCCCTTCCTAGAATGAAAATGGAACATAAGTTTGAATTTTTTCAAACAAGATGGTAACTTGAATAGAAATTTTGATACCCTTTTTGGTTTTTTTAAAAATTAATAAGCATTAAAGGATGGAAATGTATAGAGGTTGATGCTATTCTAACATTAGACTAGTTTGATAGGCCTAATTAGGGCTCCATTTACACTACAAGTACTCTATCTCGTATGGAAAAACTCAAATAAAGTATGGATAAATGTGTGGCCATTTTAAATAACCAATAATCCAAGGTTTCAAGCCTTGATGAATCCCCAATCAAAATTTAAGAAGGACTGTTCTTAAATGTTGTATGGTGTACACATTGAGATGCACACCTAGGGTATGGTTGCAAATCCGTCCCTCTACATTTGATAGAAAAAAAACCAAAAAATATCAAATTAAAGTTCTAACACTTTTTTTTTAGAAAGTTTCATCAATTTACCATGGTGGAATGTGCCAGAACAACCCAGCCCTAGGTGAATGCTGATTTTAACGTTGAATTCTAGGCAACGAGAGTAAAAATTCAATATCTCTCAAACTATAATAGATCAATACATGATACTTCTTGAAAAAGGAAAAATATTCAATTATACAACTCATGGAATCACTATAAAATTCTCTTACATTTTTACAAATGCATACAATGGCAAAAAACATGGGCTTTATAGAGAAAATGTAATTTTCTTTATTGATTGAAATGCAAAAAAATACATTTTTTCCTATCACCTACCTATGAGGGATTTGTAGGGAATTTCCAATATTTACATGGATATTTCAAACTATTTTAGCCATTAGGAGAAGATATTACATGTTTTTGACAACTTTTAAGAAAGTCGCTCAAAAGTTGTAGACAACTTTTAGAGCAACTTTTACAAAATTTGCAGAAATGCAAATCTAGTGACCAAACTTGGCTGAAACATTAGGAAAGTGATCCAACATGGATATAAATATTAAAAACATTGAAAAACCTAGAATACTATTTTTTTTAGGCTTATTGACCATTTTTGACCTTAGTTAGCTAGGGGCTCATAATTATGCTTAATCCTACAACTAGGCCTTACAACTAGATCAATATGCCTAACTAACTTGAGTAGAATGTTTAGCACTCTTAGGTACCCTATTTTATGAGTCTAGAGTAGATGATCCTACACCAATATTCTTAAAGATAAACTAACCACAATAACCCTCTTCATCTTGAAGTCTCTATACATAACACCAAGGTTAGATGTGTCTTGATAGATGGAGGAGTGGGACTAAACATCTGTACCCTTAAATTTGTCAAGGATATGGGTTAGTCTAAAGAAGATGTAGATCAATCTTACAAAATCACAATAAAGGCCTATGATGATGGTGAATGCTTCTCCAAGGGCATCATCATATTACCCATTAGAGTTGGTCTGGCTATTGAGGATACATTAGTCCAAGTCCTTGATATCAAAATGAACTGTAATATGATACTAGGATGCCCTTGGATCCATATGGTGGAAGTGTTTCCCTCTACATATCATCAATGTCTAATGTTTTCCTAAAACAATGTGGAGGTTACCATCCTAGGCAATCCAGATTCATTCCAGTTTTGTGCTAATCTAAAAGATGCTACTACATACCAAGTACCAACAAATAATGAAGCACAACCCATAGATTCCTCTAAATATGTAAACATTATTTACTCTTTAGTAAGGCCAAGGAAAAGATGAAGATTGAAGACAAAGGGTGTCGAGAATGCTTTATGTCTCAAGTATCCCACATTAGGGAGTCACAAATTTCTCCCTAATCTTGAAGATTAGTTATTCTTTGACACAATTCTCTAAATAACATTGTATCAAAGAGGAGAAAATTGTAGATGCCCAAAAATAGTTCACATCTACAATTTCCTCACTTCTTCATACTAACTCATCCCATTTCCTCATTTTACTAATTTTGAACTTTTGGCCAACTTGATTATATCTCAACAATGTTTGTTATCATTCATATCCTCTTTCACATCAATTGTGGATCATTTCAAAATCATATCAAATAAGCCCAGAATCACCCCCAAATCTACCCCAAATCACCTAAAATCACCCCAGATCTACTCAAAATCATCCAGAATCAACCATAATTAACCCAAAACATGTCAAATACCTTAAATCTACCATCATTTGTTCAATCCTAGGCATTGTTGTGACTTTTAGTGCCCCAGAAACCTATCAATCTATCAAACCTATCAAAAAAGACTTTAGTACTATCATGGCTCTCAATGCTAGGTCAAACTATCATTCAAATCATCAAATCTTTGACATTTTCAAGTGTCTTAGTATCAAATCATAGCATTATGATATCAATTTAATAACATTGACAATGTCCATTGATTTTATTATGATCAACCCTATCAATCAATCTTGATCTTGTAGCATTTACAATATTAGTTAAATGTTACGTGTCTTAATCCATGTCATGTGTCCTTGGCATGTTATCAATTTTAATAAATCAATCAATTTGACCATGGCTTTGGTCTATCCATCATCATCCTAGTTGATCCACATTTTCATCAAAGGATACTATTGTATTTATTAATCAAATTGACCAATCATCTACTAATTTTTCCTATAGGATTAAATGACCCATAATTTAATCCTATTTCATTCCAATAATTTTCATCTTACAATGCTAATTATTCTTCCTAATTAACATCTTCAATTAATTAATTGATTCATTATTCACAAAACATGGAAATTCACAATTTCCTAAGTCATATTCTCCACCATTCATTTCCATTTTACCAATTTCCATTTGTGAAAATATATGGATTTTTAATTCAAACATTCCACATAATATTGACCTAATCTTGACATAATTGTGACACATGGAGATCTTAAATCATGGATTCTAAATTACACTTGGATAAGAATTGTCATAATCCATATATTCTTATTCCATACACATATCTATATTTGGCTTCCATTGTCATAGATTCTTGGCTTTAAGTGACTTTGAGGTGTCACATGATGTGTCATATATCCTCCACCTTTTTTAGCCATGCTGACTTCCAAGTGTCATACAATCCTACATTTGGAATGTTGTGTCATATGTGTGATGGATTCCTAAAGGAATCTCTTACCAAGTTGCATATCCAAGGTGACAAGTCCAATATTCTTCTCTTGTGCATTGGCTACAAAATGGCTAGATTGCTCTCATTTTTGGTCCCTCATGTCCTTCAAGTCCTTGGTCCTAATGCTTAAGTCCATAATAATGAAATTTCAAATCACTCTTCTATTACTCTCATAGCATTATAATTTCATAGGCTTTTGGTTTTCAATTATGTGCATTATAGGCAATTGGAGCTACATCATATGGAGAAGAAAGAAGGACATGGGAGATACAAATGAAAGACAAAGTTTTACTTTGTGTTGGTTTCTTTATTTATTTGGCTTCCCTAGTAGACTAGATGGTTTTTAGTGTATTTTGATTTAGTTTGTGATTTTCTCATAGTATGCTAACTGTTACCCCATTTTCTAGTGCTACAGTTATATCTTTCCTTTTTCTTTCCCCCTTGTTTTTGTCATAAATGGAACTCGGGGCTATTGGGATTAATTGATACTTATCAAAGAATTTCTGGTGACTTGCCATAATATTGGCATAGGTTTTATTCCATCTCACCTTAACTTTATCCAAAATTTGAAACTATATTTCTAAATTGACAACTAGATCAATGAGTTCTTCTATATGTTAAAAGTTTGTATCTTTCTTCAAAATGTTTTTGGCAACAAAGACTGCCTTTTGAATAATCTCTTTATGCGGTAGTAGCTGAAGTTGAATCAATGTCAACTTATTCATGATCTCTATGTCTTTAGCTATGAGCTTGGCTAACCTCTTTTGACTAGATGTCAATTCATTAAATAAGGATGAGCTTGAACTTGTGTTCTTGTTCAATATAATTATATTTTCTCTTATGTCTGCATGTAACAACTCTAATGAACATGTAGTATGTACAATAAAGAAATCAATATCAAAAAATTTCAAATACAATGAAGTAATGGTTGGAAAAAATATTTTTTCTTGTGTGATTGATGTAGAAAGATCAACTTGTATATGTACAAGTTCTTGTGAGACTTTTTGTAGCACTTTATGTTCCATTCTTCTCTTAGGCCACTGTAATAATTTTTCGTTGGTGTCTATGTCTACTATCTGAATCTTATCAACTAAAAATACTATTTGATCCAAAAATGTATGCTAATTATTAAAATATTTGATTTCAAATGCATCTACAAAAATACTTTGACAATATTTAATACCTTCCTTCTCTTCTACATAATACCTTCCTTCTCTTTTTCTCTCTTCTTAGATGTCCTTCCTTTTCCTTACAACTCAACAAGGTTTGGAGCTGTTTAATTTTCTCAAGTGTGAGATTGTTCAAATCATACATAGGTAATGCAACTACCTCATCAAGGCTCATTGACTCATCATCCTCACCTGAATGAGTCACATCTTGAAATTGTGAGGGTGTATCACTTGGTAGTGATAATTGTAGTTTTCTTCCCTTATCACTTGATCTCGATCCTAGATGCTATACTTGTGTAGAAATAACCTATTGCATAGGTGTCACAACTATATGTTTTGTAGCCTTTGCACTAGATGATTGAATGAGAACTTGTGTAGCTTCTTGCTCTTTCTATTTTACTTCTTCTACTGATTCAGTGCATGTGTCTTTTTTAAAATTTGCCTCTTTTTACAAAATAGACTTACAAGTGAATGGTGTATATATAATTAAAACCTTACCAAGTTTCTTGGCCATTGTATCCTTTGTAACATATGTCACATCAATATCATTAGTCTTCTTATTTTCAATTTTAGGATAATCTACAATATGTAACAAAATTTGGTTAGTATAGAGTTTTCTTGAATGTTTCATTAAGCTTTGAATTTCCTCTTTTGTTAGTATATTCAAATTTGGTGGAGGGGTGTTAGTGTCATCTCCTATTGTGATGGTATCATTCTATACACACTAACTAACTAGTTGTTGAATCTCCTCAGTTAGCTTGGCCACTTCTTTCTTGTATTCATCTTCAAATTCTATTGAGTCTCGACCTTCCCTTAATTCTATAGATGGAATAAGAAACCAAAATTATTCTTTCTATATTCAAATGCTATCTTAATCAACTTCATGAGCTTTATTTTTCAAAATCTTGCATGCCCTATCCCTTGGTATAATTTTCTTTATAAAATATTTAAGGGCTATAGATATATGAGTCTTCCCCAAATCTGGCATAGCTTGTGCTAGTGTTGTCTCTCTTATTTGTTTCTTAGTGAATAGTGCCCACTAACACTTTGCATCTACTCATTTGTACAATCCCATTGGAAATATACTCCCCAATTCCAAGGATGTACATCTAAATTTAATCATCATGTCAATAATGGCTCCTTCAAGCTTATCTTGATCAACATTATTCAAATAATCATACTCAATATCTTTGAATCCCATAACACTTTATGATTCTCTTATTTTTTCACATACTTGATCCATAGTCATTGGAGGGTGTCTCTTCACTATTTGAATTTTATTGGGTTCATCAAGCTTGGTCTTGTGATCATCTTCCTCCTCCTCTTGTGCTATAATCAATTTTCTCCTTAGTTTTCTCCTTGACTTTTCTTATGTTCGATGCTTTTGTGTTTCACTTAGTTTTCTCTTCTTTGATGGACTTACCATGACTTTCTCAATAGAGGGCTATGGTGTTATTTTCCTAGTGATGATTACCTTTCCCTTAGTCCTCTAAGGTGTCACCATTTTTTGCATGTCCTTCTTAAGGTTGGCCTTTGTGAGTGCTAATTATGGGACTCTAAATCCACACCCACTTCAACATGAACATTACATGTGAGAAACATCCCAAAATGAACATGGGATTGTCCATTAATTATAAACCAAAAAAGTGATCTGTTGCCTTCTAACTAGATGAGGTTTTGCTATTCACTCTCATAATTGAGAGATCAACAACTAGACCAAACTAGTATGAAGGATTTGAAAGCAATGCAAATGAAATCTAATCTATATTTTTGATGTTTTTCAAATGCAAGGATATTATATTAATCTAAATGAAATTGAAACTAATCTAAGAAAAATTGAAAATAGAACTAGATGAATGCATTTTAATCTAAATGATGAACATATGAAAGTAATAGAAAATTCAAATGTAAGACACTTGAGTAATAAAATTAGAATTAATTTATTGATAAAAAAAAATCACGAATTTGATACTATTCATGTGCATCCTCTCAAATGAGAGGTTGAAATTTTCTTATATAGAATCTTGGAATTTGATACATAGTCAAGATTGAATTGAGTGTATAGTCCTGATTGAAGATAAGATTGAGTCATCCATTTTTGACGGAGTTGAATAAGAGGAAACATGAGATAATAATGATCCATTCAAATATGTGCTCATAATTAGATTTTCTAATTAATTAGTTAATTAGTTTCAACAATTATGAGAACATATTTGAATCAATCAATATTATTAATTCCTTTTTCATGTAAGATGAAATAGGAAAGGATATCGATCCATTCAAACATGTGGTCATAATTAGATATTCTAATTAGATAAATAAAATGTTTCAATAAGTGTGACATATATTTAATTAAATCAAAGTATTTTAATTTGTTCTTTATGTGTATTAGCTAAAAGGGTTGATTTAATTTAATTAAAGTACTTAGGACTTGTAATTAAATTAATTAAATTAATAGGTTTAACTTAGCTGATTCAATTAATATTTAAGAATTAAGTAAAGTAAGTGATTAATATAGATTAATGATTTTTTGCATTTGAAACTAAGGTTGAGTAGAGATTATCAAAATCAAAATTGCCTAGTACAATAGGACATTAAGTAAGATTGATAAATTGAAATTGGTTCAGAATACCAATGTACCAATTTAGGGGTATTATATTTGCTCCTCTTTGAATGAATGTGCAAGAAAAACATTGATTCAAAGAAATTAGAAGTCTGAGAATATAGACCAAGAAGTGATATTGGTTCTGGGATTGATGACACAAAGACCAATTGATGAGATTTTTAAGGTTATCTCTAGACTGAAGCTTAACCTTATAGAATCCAGATAGAGCACCTAGATACTGATATTAAACAAAAAGATTTTTAAATTTCACAAAATTGTTCCTAAAATGAGATTCAATTTTCAAGAGTCAATATTAGATTGTCTTAATACCTATCCATTAGAAGATGAAAAGATTAATCATGATTCATAGAATTATCCCCACAATGAGGCTTATTTCCCAAGAGTCAATGTTAGATTTCCATGATACCTATCCATTAGAGGATGGCAAGATTAATCATGATTAAAAGGATTATCCCTAGAATAAGGCTTAATCCCAAGGAGTCAGGGTTAGATTGATCTAACACCTATCCATTAGATTTTTAATGAAAGAAAGAATTTAGAATTATCTCCAAAATAGAGCTTAATCCCCTAGAATCAAGATAGAACACCTAAATACTAGTCCATAAAAGTGAACAATACCTAATCATGAGTCATAGAATCATCCCAAAAATGAGGCTTAATCCTCATGAGTTAGGGTTAGAATGCCCTAATACTTGTCCATCAAATGACAAGGACTATTATAAGATTGATTATTTGAACAACATATGATGCCAGGTAGAGGGAACAAAAAATTTCCCAAGTGATGAGATGCCCCTAGTGAATAGGACATTATATTTGGATTTGAAGCCATATTTGAAAGATTCGGAGATGTTCAATGATGTAATCATCATCTTCCCCCTCAGGAGAAAAGTCAAAAGATGACACATTAGAAATAAATTAATTTGAAGCATTTTGAAGGTTTGGTTAACCATGGTTGATTAGATTTGATCAGAGCTAACTTGAGTTGACTATTCCAAAAATTTGGAAACAATTGAAACAATACGTGATTTCAAAATATTCACAAAGTCACAAAGTATCAATAAGTGTAACTAGACAAGCATTCAATCACATTGGTCCCAAAATTATAAAGTGTGTTTTGAGATGTTTAAGTGTGTCAGATTTTGATTTTGATTCCAAAAATGAGTTCAGAGTAGCAAAATTAGCTAATAGGGTAATTTTCATGTCAATTAGAGCAATATGAAAAATTAGATCAAAACCTATATAAGTTCCAAAAAGGTTATTTTCAATTCATTTGTGCATTTATCTTTTGCGAAGAAAATAATTCTATGGCAAAAATGGTGACCCTAGAGTAGAGTGACCATTTTGAGCTTTCCAAGTGACACAACTACCCAATGAACTATGGACCTCTAGTGAGTAATCAAATATCCTTCATTGTGTTTCAAATTTGACACATTTAAATAATTTTTTTGCATATTTTAAAATGCTTTAAGTCATTTTTGTCAACATCCTCATGCAAGAGCTAGGGAAACTTGTGCAAGCTACTAGGGAAACTCACATGAGGAAGTGCCACTAGGGCACTTTCTTGCACAGGGTCTTGGGTTCCTCATGTGGGAGGCACCAATATCTCACATGAGAGATCCTAAATTTGGTTGTTCTTTCACCCATAGTTAAATTTTTTCTTGCATAAGACTCTTTCCTCACTCAATTCAGTGTCTTTCCTTGTGTGAGGGGGTCCATCCTTTGCACAAGAATCTACATTTTTGTGTGAGAATCTATAATCTCTTGTAAGATTTTTGCACTATTTTTATGTTTAGTTTGGCAAAAACTTGATCTTTTATCCATCATTTCACATTATTATTAGCTATTGGTGTATGCATTTAGTAGTTGTAGCACATTTAGGAATAATATGATGTTTTAGATAGTAGATACTAATCATGTTATAGTGTTTTCATGTTTATAGGTTTTTTTTCTAGATGTTTCCTTCAAATCACATTATCTAGCTATAGGAGCATTGATTAGGCTACTAGATGCTATAGAGAGCACATATTGGCACACTTGGATTATTGCATCTATGTGATATCCCTAGTCTATGGGTGAACCAGAGATTGTTGACAAAACTTGTTGAGCATTTCCATTTAGAGAAGAACACCTTCCATTTTCCACTTAGAGAGATGACCATCACACCAGAGGACATCTATAGGATACTTTGAATCCCATTTCAAAAACCTCAGATTGAGTATGATATTCAACCGTGACTTAGTAGATTGGCACTGAGGGTTTTCTTCAAGATAAGATCTATTGACATATTAGTCAAATTTTTTATTAGTGACATACACTTATTTAGATTGCAAGTATCTACCAAGATTATTGTATAGTTAACAATTTTTTCCAAGCATTTTAGTTGTTGCCAAGTTCTACAATTGTACCAAGTCCTTTGGACAAATTCTAGTGTTTATTAAGCAACTACAATTAGTGTGAAGATCAATAGTGTAAGCCAAACATCTCAATGTATGTTGAGTTTACTAGTGCAAACTGAGCTATGCACACTTACCAAGTTCACAGTTAATGTGATGTGAGTCTAGTGTTAACTAGGCCACTCACTATTAACCAAGTGACTCAGTTTATACCAATCTCTAGGTGATAGTGTTTATTGAGCTATGTAGTGGTAAATAAGTGATTGACTTTATATGATGAGTTTCATAGTATTTACTGAGTCAGTAGTGCAAACCAAGTTCAAGACTACTTGGAAGTGATCAATATGGATTGAGCTTCTACATGTATTGAGTGCATGACAATGCCAAGCATTGATAGTGGATGCCAAGTATTAGAACCTCACCAATTTAGTCTTTAGAACCTAAGTGTCTACATTTGAGTTGACTTTATAATATTTGTGTAAACTTGTATTGTGGCCGACTTTATAATTTGTATAATTGGATTGGTATTTATGTAATATATTGTATCACATCCAATGTGTGAATGTGTGTGAATATATTCATGGAATCAATGTGAGCATTAGAGAAGAGAAAAAAGTACAAATTACAAAGGCTACAATAGTATAAGGAGTAGCAAAGATTCATCTATCATAGCAAGGTGATTATACACTTAAAGAAATCTCATTTAGCAAACCAAGTTGCAAATTAGAGATCATTTACTACTTCATCCTAATAGATGGATCAATTAGAACTTTCAAAAAGGTAGACCTAATAGTTTGATGCGAATCTCTTTACCTAATGTTTGTAAATCCTCTAATAAGGTGGACCTACTAGTCCTTATTGCTCCTAATAGGGCCGATCATTAGAAGTGATCAATGTAAGCCTTAACAAGCCAACTTTATACTATAGTACTAAACCTTGTCGGTATCATCCCCACCCTAGTTTTACTTTCTATTTGGAAGGTTTCTAGGTCACCAAATCTTTGTGTCAAAATGTTAAGAATGCTTTCATGTTTTTAGTTTCTCATGCATGTAGTTAGATCAGAATACTCATATTAGATTAACTGCTAATTGGATTAAAGTTTTAGAAGTTTTAGAAGTTACTAATTCACCACTCTCCTCTCAATAACTTAGCCTTGTTAAGAATATTTCCAACAATTGGTATTAGACCATTTTGGTTCTCAAGAGAAAGTTAAACAACTTGAGCAAAGATCAAGGCCATGGAGATATTCAGACTTGACAAAGCTATTGACAATTAGAATCTAGATTTGGAAATGGCTATTGTCCAACTCAAGAAAGTAAATGAGCAACTCTCTCAATCCCTCGAAAGAATGAAAGAGCTTGCAATTCAAATGAATGATCATCTCTACATTGAAGAAAGAATTGAATATATTCATTCAAGTAGTCTAGATGAAGCCAATGAAGCAATCAAATAACTCCTAGAAAATAATGGTTCCTTGCAAGAAGTAAGAAAACTAAGAAGAGAGCAAGAAATTTAGTCAATAAGACTATGTGAAGCTATGTAAGAGAAGAAAAATATAAGAGAAGAGATAGAAGGAAAGAACAATGAAATCCAACACCAATCCCTTTAACAAGAAGACTTCATTGATTAGCTCTCCAATGGAAATGAAGAAATCATGTGCCTAAGATCTAAAAATGAAAGATTGTAGAATAACCTAAACTTTGAAAGAAAAATCAATGAAAGAATGATGAAATCCCAAATAGACATGAATCAGTTGAATGAGAAAAATCTATATAGACAAAAATGAAAAGAAAAAATTGATGAAATCCCAAGTAGACATGAATTAGTTAAATGAGAAAAATCTATATAGAAAAAAAGAAAAAGTGAAAATTGGACATACAGAAGAAGGAGAATCATCCAAGAAATGAGCTCAAAATAATCAAAGACCTACTTGCAATCACTATGGTAAGATAGATCATACTTCAAACAAATGTTGGAGCAATGAAAAAGAAAAATTCAATGCAAAATGTTATGATTTTAATTAACAAGGTCATAAGGCTAGTGAATGCAAAGAAAAACTAAGATTTGAAGGCAAATGTCACAAATGCAAGAAGCATGGGCACTGTAATGCCAACTATAGATGTCATTATTGTGGAGAATTTGGGCACATTGGAATGAATTGTGTTAGGCATCATTTGAGGAAAAGAGATACTACTAAAAGATGTTTCATTTGTATAAAACTTGGTCATCTTGCTAGGAACTACATGAATACTAGTAGAATTGAAGATGAGAAGAAGGAAAAAGATGATAAAATCCAAAAATAGATGAGAAAACAATGAGTTCCAAAGTCTACCAAGAATGGAACTCCAAACAATGATGAACAAGTCACTCAAGAATTAGGCAACTCCACAATTTCCACTTGATTTCTCAAAGGAGAACTAGGACTATTTTACCAAAGAAGACATTCAAATCAATCCTAGATTGAAAGGATAGAAGATCTATATCTATATTCAAGATACAAAGGGATCATTGAGTGAAAAGAGTACCAGTCACTACTAAGTCACTTTCCTTAATGATAACTTAGCCTTGTTACTCTACCAAGCAAGGTTGGGAGTAACTAAAGTTTCATATGGCTACCAAATAATGGAAGAATTTGCTAAGTAATCAATGAAAGGAAGTGGATGATAGTCTATCAACTTGATCTACCATCTATACCAAGATAAAAGGAATGGAATTGATGTTATTTTCACCATGAATTTTTGAGAGCTATTGCATAGTAAAATCTTCAAGAGCTTCCAAGTGATTTGAGAAAATTGTTACTGAAAGATTTTGAATTATCTCAAAACCTACCAAGTAAAGATGGCATCTAGCAACAACAAGGCAAAGAAAGCTTCTAACATGCTAGTTCATGGTAAATGGAAAGCTCTAGATTTCAAGCTCACTCCTATAATCACTGAAACCCTAGATCTGAGTAGAGTGCAGTCTCAAATCCCTCCAAAGGTACTATTGATAAAAAAAATTCATTCTCACTTTGAATACATGATTCAATATATTGGCACTTTGGAAATGTAAGAAGCCCTAGAATAGTTGTGTGTTAATGGTGTCTTGAAACCTGAGCATCAACATCTAGAGACAAAAGGGTTGACACACATTCTTGATATGCCCCATGAACTTCAAGTGAAATGGATTAGGTATATTCTTAGTTAGGTGCACAATGGTTAGTTGTGGTTGGAGAAACAAATTTCAATTATGAAGAAGATGATTCATAGAATCACTAGTCTCCCAATGTTGGCCAAGTCTAAAATGACCAAAACCCTAGGTCAGGCTAAACTTGAGAAGAAAACCCTAGCAGAATGGGATGGTAGAGGCATGAAGATAAGTAGTGTGATTGATATGGAATTAAAATTTTGCATTCATATCATATTACACAAGATCTATAGTTCTATTTGGTTGAACTATGCACCTTGTGAAGTAGTGGACCTTGCTTACAAGGTTGTCAAGAACAATCTTTCTCTTGACCTTGCCAAGCTTCTATTGAAGCAATTCAAAAAGAACATGGAAAGCATATGGATGTCAAAGAAAAACTCCTATAAGTTTCATTCTCTATTGACCTAATTATTTTTTTATTTAGAAAATTTTCCCTTCAAAAGGAGTAGTTGTATGGAGAAAAGATGTGTCAGTTCTTTACCAAATTAATGAGTACATTGCTGAAATGGGAGAGAACTATATTTGTTGCATTCCTTACTACATGCTCAATTATTTTTATTAGTAATGATGATGATGATAAAAAGGAGAAATATGAAGAAAAAAATGTTGAAGAAGCAACACATTTTGATAACATTGATGATGAAGAGGAACATGTGCAAGAGGCTACTGAGGAAGAAACACAAGATGATGAGGAAACTAAACTAGTCAAGATTGATACAATGGTTATAACCTCACTTCTTCATTCTCCAAGAAAGGTATTGACCACATCAAGCACAAAGATGGCCTCAGCAGGATTGATTATGACCAACACTCAAAGCATAACTAGCCAATCAATCCTTGCACCAACTTAGCTTAGCTCATTGTTGACTAAAGTGACCTCCACTTCATCTACTAAGCTACAGAGCCTTCCCTCTTCTATAGTGTTGGCTCAATTTTGGCTACTAAAATCATTACTTCAAGTATTTCTACATTAACTATAGTATCAATTTTTTTCGGCTAGTCCTAGTATGTCTACTATTGTTTCAATTCCTAGTAAGAAAGAAATAAGTGTAAGGATAGTTGAGACCAAGTCTCAACTGAGCACAACATTTTTGAGCCATGGAAAAGAAAAGGATTAGGAAATAGACCTTGATGAGGAAATAGTAATCCAAAATTGGGACATTTCCAAACTCAATCCAGATCAAATGCAGACACTTGGTGAACATCTCCAAAAGAAAGGCAAGTAGCAAAGTCTAAGAGAAGAAAGGGACAAAGAATTGAAAATTATTGAAGATGCCAAGAATATTTTGGTAGAGGTAGTAGGTATACAGATTGATTCATCACAACCAATTTTTTTTTAACTAGTAGAAGCAGTCCAAAAGTTCAGTGAGGATACAGATGGATAGGGCAAGTTACTGTAGAAGGCAGAAAAGAAATTTGAGAATAAAGTGCTAGAGCACATTGCTCAACAAATTGCAATTTATCAAGTAGAACGCTCTACCATTTTGGGTTCTGTGGAAACTTCATGTACACATATATCAATAGTTTTTGGTAAGCTATGTGATGTTTCAAATTTTATTAAGGAAATAAAGGAAAAATTGTCTAAGATAGATGAAGACCTCAAGGAAAGTGCTCAACACACTTGTACAAAAACAAAAATATATTACTAAACAAACTACTAAAATTTGTGGACATGTGACTAATTTTGATCATGTGACCAATGGTAGTTTATTGCTAAATATTTATCTCCCAACCAAATTTATGACTCAACTATTTTAATCATTGATTAGGTCATTGATTTAGTCATTTATTGTTATTTTTGATGAAGAAAAATAGGTTTTATAGGTATCTTGAAACCCAATAGTTTTTACATAATATCTAAAATAGTAATTTTAAATAAAGTCTAGACCCTATGCAACTACCTACAAAAAGCCATAACAAAAGATAGGCCTGTGGCTAGGAGACAAAAGCCATAACAAAAGAGAGGCTCATGGCCAGGAGACAAAAGCCATAAACTGTAAACTAAAAATACTATGAAGCAAAAAATAAGACCACTAACATTTATTTCTCACTATCTAGATCCTACAAATTTTCTACTTCCTTGTTGGCACTCTAGATCTCCATGCCCACACATTCCTAGTTTGGATCATTAGTTTGTTCCACCTGGCCCTTGGTCTCTTTCATTTCTCCCTTGATTTTCCTATAGTCTAAGCTAGCCTTTTCTTCTTTATCCCCATCAATTCCTACAATTTTCAGTGATTCACCTAGACTATTAATGTTCTCATTTAGAATGTTTAGGGTAGCAATCACCTGATTAGCCAGGTTTTGGTTTGATATCTCCATATTTTGCACCCTTTTCTCAACCTTTGAGAGATAATCCTCCTGGCGTGTAAGATGATCCTGGTCACTACTCATCCTATAACCTTCCTCCTAGCTTCTTTTCTCCTTGAGTGCCTCAATCTCATGGAAGAACCTCTTGATAGAGAAAAAATTATCTATCATGTTATTTTTGGCATTATTGAGTAGATTGAGCCCTATGTCTCTTGCATCATCTGAAATTGCAACTAGAGTAGGATCTATGAGTTCATCAAAATAGGCTTTTCCTTCTATGTCTTCCATGACTTGCAGGTTCACTTTATCCCTAACAATCCCCATCTTTGCCATTTGAGTGTTGAAGTTTCTCCACAACCTCCTTTTTTCTTTCATAATTATCTCCCCACTATCTTCCACCATAGTTTCTTTAATATTTTAAGATGGAGAGATAGAAGGGAAGGGTCCTGAAGCCTCTCAAGGGTCTATTCTTTTCTCTCTTCTAGCTATAACTCCTCCTTGGCCTTTATCTTTTTGGGTTCCCTAATAGAATAGAAATATCTTTCCCCGATCTTCTCACTATCTTCCCCCTTCTTCTCTTCCTCCAACTCCATTTCCTCTTCCTCTTCATTATACTCCTCTTCCTCTTGTTTCACTAGACTAGGGGTTAAACCCTGAGGGATCTTTCTACTAGGAACAATGCTGGTTGGAGGAGGAATTTTCTCCACTCCCTCAGGTTTCTTTCCTTTTGAGGAGGTTTTATCCTCATCTTTCAAGCTTAGAATTTGAACTTCTTTAGAATCAGAATATTTTGAGCTCCCAGTGACCTCTAAATAATCCCTAGAGTGGCCTAGAAATTTCCCCCTCATTTGAGTCTTAAGATATTCATAGACCAATAGGAGCAAACCCTCATGCAGGGCTAGCTTTGGACTTGGTTTCTTCTTAAAACCCTCAATGCCCTTACTCATTGAAGTAAATAAATAAAAAGGAAAGAAATTTTTTGTGCCATGCCTAAAATGATTTAAAAGAACAAAGTGGTGTGTTTTGACCTTGTCAAATCTAGTGTCCAAAGAAATATATTCAATAACTAACCTTAAAACATACCTCCACAAATTTTTGATCAACTCCATTTCATAGTGTGTCTCAACCTTCACTAGCTGCTTCCTTTCTTCCTCATTTATCACAAAATTTTTAACTACATTAGCTAACATTTTCTTATCCCTGTAAAAATTAATCCCCTCCATAGGTATCTCTGTGATCTGAGCTATCATTTCTACATTGATTTGATGAGAAACCCCATCAATTTTTACACATCTATCCTTTTAGGTATTCACCATGAGCTTAGTGATCATCTTATCAAAGCTATGGAGTTTCTCAATGTACCTTGCTATACCACCCTTCTCTAGCTTGCTCCAGACCTTCATCCTTTTCCTCCATTTTTTCACCTCCCCAGTTAGCTCCTTCCTACTCCTCTCCCCAACCATCTTGAAGTCTTGTTCAAAAATCTTGCACTCACAAACTTCAACTTCCTACAATTTTTTGTATACCTAAGTCTTTCTTACCTTTGACAATTTTAATGGGGATAGGAAATGCGACCCATAAAACATGCCACTAGTACACGAAATGATGGAGAGTTATTACCTTCCCATGATTTTGATTAACATCTTGTCTTACTTGCATTGTTACATATATTTCGATAAATAATGTAAGATTGCCTTCATACTTCCCTAAATACATTCCAGCATTATAATATCTTTGATGGCCACTGGAAAGATATCACCATTATGCCATGTCATCATCATGTTTTTGACTACTGCCTCATTCACAAACTAGTCCATGGCTAAGTTGGCCTCTCTATACACATGGCTGACGTGGACCCTTTTGAATTTGTCCAAGTCTAATCAAATCTCCTTGTCCATGTTTACAATGGTCTAGGAGGCCTTAGAGAAACCTTTTAAAAAATTTATTATATTTAAAGAGTCTCCCTCCAACCAAAGGTTCTTAATTTCGGTAGCTAGAGCTAGTTTAACAATATGACAGGCTGCACTAGCCTTCACAAAGTGATTTGTGTGAATCCCTAAGGGATAAGAAAAATTTGCAACTCCCTTTCCATGACCATTTTTTATAATTCCTCCATAGCCGGCAAGGCTAGGATTCCCTTTGGTTGCCCCATTGAAATTTGCAGTCATTTATTGTTGTTATTAGTAGTTTATTTTGTAATTTTGGTAGTTTATTTGGTACTTTTTCGGTAGATTTTTGGGTAGTACATATGGTAGTATATTTGATAGTTGATTTGGTAATTTTTTGGGTAGTATATATGGTTGTATATTTGGTAGTTTATTTGGCAGTTTATTTGGTAGTTTATTTGGTAGTATATATGGCAATATATTTGGTAGATTATTTGGTAGTTTATTTAATCATTAATTTAGTCATATAAGGACACAATGGAATTGAACCACTATCCTCCTACTTATAAAGTAGGCACTCTTCCATTGAGCTAGTACCCTTTAAAGAATAATGTAAAAAAATGTCAAAGTTGTCTTCCCAACATTAGATCTACCATGATCATGGTCATGTCAACATGATATACCCTTCTCAAAGAACACAAATTTTTGTTATTATGAAAAACAATAATCTAAATATTTATCAATAACAATTCAACAATTTTAAATTCTTTTGTTCAAGCATTTTGAACTTATATTTCATGTCAATTACACTTCTCTAAATTATTGTAGTGATTGACTCTTATAAAATTTAATTTGGAGCGCTTTGGCCACACACAAGTATTGTTTATTGTGCTAACTTCTTTAAAAAAGATACAAATGATTATGCAATTTATGTCAAGAAAATAGACCTTTGCATTAAATAAAAACATCAAACCCCATTAAAAAATCACATCTATTAAAAAATATGAAATACAATCAATTGAAATACTCACTTTTTATCATATGGAGGTGCCAAAGGATCAAATATTTCCTCTTCCTTATGTTCAAGTGGGTGCTAAAAGTGTTCATTACACTTGATGTTGACATTTATTGAACCTTAGCCCACAAACAACATAAAAATAGGAATTTATAAAAATAAGACACATGAAAAGAAAGTTTTTATTAATGATCTATAATTAAATTATTCCTAGTAATAGGGAAAGTGGTGGCAATTCATAAATGTAAGAACAAATTAAATAATATGTTTGTGATAAATTTCTTAAAAAAGCCTATAACAAAAGGAAATAATGGACTAGTAAAGTCAAGTAGGCAATGCCTATGCTTCACCTATTAATAACCCCAATTATAGGATAAGCCCTAGAACCATACATTGATGGATCCTGAGATGGTTGATCATAACCATAAACTTCATATCCTTGACCATAATGAGATGTGCCCTTTTCAGAGCTAGATTTGAATGATAATAGAGCCTAAATACAAAGTTAAACAAAAAATTAAATTACATATAATCATAATCATAATAATAATCATGTTAATCATTTAACATAAGGGATATTGTGCTCTAACTATGTCTCCCACTCTTGTTTCTTTTGCATTTGAAAACGTGTTGGCTTTTGTTCTTGTTTGTCATTTGGGTGAAGGTGCTGCATGTTTTGGTGGTGGTGGGCATGCTACGGGTGGGGGTAGGGTTGCATTTGGTGGCCTTCCTTCTCCAACTACTCCTCATTCTATTTCAGGGTCTCCTAGTTTTGGGTTTGGTGCCCTTTCTTCTTAGTCTGCCCCTCATTCTCCTAGTTTTGGGGGAAGGACTTTTGTAGATGTGGCTACCTTTGAAGTTAGATTACATGGTCCTTTCCATCATGTTATTTCATCTAGGTCTTCTCATGTTTCACCTGTAAGTGTTTTAAAGCCCATTAGGGTTCCTTTAGACCTAGAAACAGTTGAAGATATTTTCCATATAGCAAAAGAGCTTTCTTCTTTTGTAGCTATTTTTCACTTTCAGGGTTTTTGGCCCTCTCTTGCTGATATACATGCTTGGATCTTCAAGCATTAGGAACCACTTATAGATAATAATGTCCACATCTTTCCATCTGCAAACGGCTTCTTTATAGCTAAGTTTGAAAGTACTAATAACAAGAAGACTATTTTGTGTCATAATAGTTTTTCTTGGCAGGGTAGATATCCACTTATGGCCAAGCCATGGCATATGGATTTTGATCCACTTTTGGAGTCCTTTAACAAGTTCCCTATCTAGGTCTAGCTTCCAAATCCCCCAATCCAACTTTGGCAAGATTTTGTTTTTGAAACTATTGGGAATGCTTTTGGTGATTTTTTATATGTGGATTTTGATACTTTGGATATTTTCCATTTGACATGTGCACAAATTCTTGTAGAGTTGGATGTTTCTAAGGGCCTTCCTAAGGCAACTTTCTTGGATTCCCCGAGGGGTTCCTATACTCAAATGTTGGATTTCAAAGGCATCCCTTTTTGTTGTAGGAATTGTCACATGATAGGTCACATTGCTGCTCATCGTTTTGCTGGGAAGACCAAATCAAGGTGACCACCTTCTTGGTGGTTAGGGGCCTCTTTTGAGCACTATGTAGTGAAAAAATCCTTGGTTGCTCCTATGGATTCTCTAGCTGTGGTCTCTTCTGGCAATCATTCAATGCCTATAATAGAGGAGGATGTCCCCTCTTTGGTCTCTACCCCTATATTAGATGCTCTTCCTAGGGGCCAATCATCCTCTAATTCTCTTAGGGATATTTTTGTGGCTTCTGCGTCCCCTAAGTTCCACTATTCTATTTCTTCAGAGGCTTGGGTTGCTAAGGCTGCGAGGGTTGAGGATAGTTGGATTGTGGCTAAAAGAAAGAAAACTAAACCTTCTACTTTCCCTTTAGATATGAACCTCTAGTCATGCAAGGGAGACTTTAAATTAAAAGGAAAATCATAAGTTCCCTTGTTCTGATTGATTTTTTTGTGATAGTGTGCTAGTTGTGGTACTAGTACACTAGTTACTAGTTTGGGAGGTTTTTTTGGTTGCTTTTCTTACCAGTTTGTTTACTTTCTAAGTTTTAGTGCATTTTTTGGTTGCTTTTTCTGGTCATATCTGTTGGTTTTAGGTCCCTATAAAACCTAGTTTAGATGTTCAACTAATTTTAGGTCCTTTTAAAACCTGGTAGTGCTTCATGGTTTATATTTCTTTTTGTTGTTAAGGGTTTTGGGGCCCCTTCAAAACCTTCTTTTACCTTAATCTAAAATAATCATGTTAATCAAATAAATAATAATACACTATGAAATATTATTATTCAAATTATTATAATAGAGAAAGAAAATATTTTTAATAATATTACATAATATAATTGATTATTTACAAATATGATTAAGAAGTAACATATAACATAATATTATGAATCATCTATTTTAAGATGATGAATAGAAATAAAATAAAATATTAAATTATTATTATAATCTTATCCCTCTAATGCCCCAAAATTTTCTCATTGCCATGCTAAACCAATTCTAGTCTATTCAATCATCTTTAAGTCCTATTTTACTAGGCAATTCTAATTCTGATACTCGCTACTTGACCTAAGTGTCAAATGTAGAAAATCCTAATCTACATTAATCACACTATTTAATTCCTAAGTATAGACTCAAATTAGCTACATTAAACCTATTGATTAAATTTAATTAATTATAAGTGTTTATACTTTAATTAAATTAAACTACTTTTTTAGCTAATGTACAAAGGAATTAAATATATTTGATTTACTTAAATATTCTCATTTTAATTGTTGAATTTAATTATTCAATTTATAATACTCAATTATGAGGTCATATTTAATTTCCTTAAATCAAATATCTTCTCCAATATTCTCTCTTCCATTTAGAAACGAAAACTCTTAGTTGACTGAAATCAAAAAAGGAAAGAAATCAATTAATTCCTCATTCCACTCAAAAGAAATTAGTTAACTTCCTTTTCATAGGGAAACTTTCCATTCTAACTAAATTTCATTTCTAATCTTGATCATTTATCCCAATTAATCTTCCCTGTTGATGGATTTTGGGAATTCTATTTAAGAGGCTTCTAATCTCTCATTACAGAGGTTGGAATTTGAATTGCATCAAATTTCTATCAAATTGCATACTCACTTGTTTTATGTTATCACAACTTTTCATTTCTTAGCATCAATATCATCAAGTTAATACAATGCATACATATAGATTAAACAATTTTTCTTACTCTTAGATTAAACTACATCTCTCATCTAGATTAATTGCACTTTCATTTAGCTGCATAAATCCTTCATTCTAGAGGTCTGATTGCCTACTTCTCATTCTAAGAGCAAAAGCATAATTCTTCTAGTTAGAAGGCAATAGGTCACTCTGTCAAACCTCTTGGATAAGAAATTTGATGTTTATTCTAGGATGATCTTATAGGTAAGGACTATATTGGAGTGTATGTGAGGATTAGAGGCCCCCAATTTGGAATATACATTTCTAGTGCCCACCGTGGGGCTAATAAAATCATTTTTTCTCACCTCATCTACTTTATTTTGTAATATTTTAATGACTCTACCATACATGTACATGTAGATTTCCATATTTTCATGTGAAAAATCTCATTTTTGCATGAAGATTTGAGGATTTCACTTGTTTCTTCACACTTGCATGAAAAAGTGCCCCATTGCATGATTTCTCATGTGGCACCTCATTTTCTCACATGGGCCTATGTAAGATTTTGTGTGAAATCTTGGAACAACACATGCAAAATGTAGAATTTTAAAAAATCATTTCATCATTTGATTTGACTAACATGTTTTCTCTAAAGAACTTTCTTTTAGCTTTCTTATTTTTATACAACATAATTGTGGTTTATAGGACAATTGACAAAGATAACTTGTATACAAGCATATCAAACATGAACTAACTGTGTGTTTGCAGGATGCTATAAAAGATATGAATGTTGAAGATCAATTTCAAACCCACATAAGACACTGTGTCTTTTTCTTGCTTTCTACACTAGTATAATTAGGGCTTGTGAACTTCAAAGGGTGCAAGATAGGGGAATAGGGTAGCATTCTATTTACCACTTGGAGGTCATGACCAAGGGTAAATCAGAAACCTAGAAGCCTCTGAAAGATGACATTTGAGGGAGGCAAGCAAGTTAGTGGGTCTCCCAAATGAAGCCTTTAATGAAGAGATGATGATTTCCTTTTAGGGGATCAAAGTCTTGGAATAGGCCAAGGTGGGATTGATTAAGCTAACTCGGTGATTAACATGTCTTGCATGTTTGGGCAAGGAAATGAGGTAGAGGAGTATGTTCTTTCCCCTTGAGGGAAATCAAAAACTTGAACCCTTAGATTCAAACCACTAGTCTAAGTCAACCCTTTGAGGGTCTACTAGAGTGATCCAACCTTTGGGAATGACCCAAGCGAGCACACTCCTTTCACCAAAGATTCCAACTCACTATAATAAATAAGCTTTGTAGAGTGAAAGTATCCAAAGCCCTATTAATTTCCTCTTCTTCATTCTTGATATCACATATCAAGAAGAGGCTTTGTCTATTGCATTGGCTGACATCAGTCCCAGTCTTGCTAGTCAAGTGTGCGCACTTTCAAATGCTAGTGTGGGCTATTGGTCTCAACTCTAGTTACAGAGCCACTAGGGATTAATACAAATAGAAGCCAAGTTAATTTTTTTAGTTAGTTTCTACCTGGTTCACCTCTGAAAGGGGGCATAATCTTTGTACAAGGAGGGGGAAGAATCTCTCTTGTAGAACTCACCATTGGCATGCTATTGGGCATTGGAAGGTGGTATACATGCTTGACCCCTACCACAAGGGTGTTCATTTAGCATATATGTTATTGAGCCCTTTGAATACACCAAAATCATGGGCACCCTCTAGGGGGTGACATGACTATGTGAGGTTCATGCATGGACATAAGTTGTGGGATATAGGTTTTTCCTTCTCTACCATTTTTTGATTTTTGGGATAAAGAATGTTTGTTATTGAGTCTTAAACATGTCCAAACCTATCTAAAAAAATTGAAAGTCAAGACTCCCCCATCCCTCTGAGTTTCTTTGTCCTCAGTTGGATTATATTTGACTACTACTTGTATCCTGTGTCTCTTTGAAAAAACTTGTCTTGTTAAAAAAAAATGCTATTAATGACTTGAAAACCAACCCTTTTATCTATCTAAAATGTACCAAAATTAACCAACAATCTATCTAGAATAGTCTGAAATCTTCAAAGTCTCTTCAAAATCTAGTTTCAATTGTCAGCCTGGTCTCCATTTTTGCGCACAGTTTTGCAAAACTTTGCATGAGCACAATTTGAGTTATCATTTCTTTGTGTGGTCCTATGCAGATTCTCACATGATCTTGTGTGAATCTCCACGTGAGATCTTGCAAACTATCTTATTGTTAGCATCTTATTTTGCTTGTCATTCTTAGCACTTTTTTGCATGGCCCAATCTATGTCCTTGCATGAGTTTAAATTATTGTTTCAAGTCTTTACCTATTTCTATATGAGTTCTTGTGTAGTTCTTAGAGAATATTTGCATGGAGTCTTGAGTCAAAACCATTAAATTTGGTCTATTAGAACTATCTGTGCTCTAATTCTGGTCTATTCTTGCAAATTGCTACCTCTTTTCTATCTTCAAACAGTCCCAAATAGAGGCATCTTGCTTGGCTGATGACTTGTGATCTACACTTAAACTAGTCTCATTCTTCATTTATCTTGTTCTTGTCCTTTAGTGCTTGTTATACTCCATGTCATGATAGTCATAATCTTTGGCTATTTTAGCCCTTACTTAGACTACTTGTACCTTAGTATACAACACTCTTTTCTAGATTTTTTGAGACTACATTCTAGTGTGATTCTTGTTTAGGCCTTTGTTTCTTGTCCTTGTCTATGACTATGGCAACAAGAAGTGGAAATGTATTTTACTCCTTAGACATAGATGAGGTTGAGCTAGGGGTCATAATTGTGGTAGAGGTCACCTTCTAGTTCGTACACGGTCTACATCCAATTTGTCTAGTGAGGAATCTTCACAATCTCTTTAACCTATCAAATCACCTTGGGTCCAAAGAATGTTCTCTATAAACTTACAAAAAACTAGGAACCCCTTGTATCAAGAGGATGCTGAAACTAGAAAAGGTCCCACATCTCCAAATAATACATCTAAATTATTTTTCAAAGGACCTTTCCAATCAAAACATACTAAAAGTGAACACATTCCTACAATGGTTGATTACGAACTTGAACATAGTGACCACAGTAGAAACCAAGACGAACCTAGGAATGACAATGAGAAAGACCCTTACACTAATGAAGATGAGGAAGAGGTGGAAATACTTCCTAAACACATAGAAAAGTGTCGTAAAGACAAAAACATCCAAAACGTCATGGAAATCCTACTTAACAAAGAGAAAGAAAAAATAATTTCTCAAACTTTCCCAAGAGGGAGCTAAGCTACCCCATCATTTCAATGTGGAAACTATCATCATGCCTAAAGAGGAAACTAAAGCTTCCAAACTTCAAAAATAATTGAAAATCATGCAAGATCAACTAGCCCAGATGATGCATGATAAAGATACACCTACAAAAACATACGCCTTAGAGGCTCTTTGTCCATTCTCATTTGACAAGAGTATAGACATGCCTCCTTTTCCAAGAGGAGTAGAGCTACCTATGTATTAAAAATACTTTGAAGCTACTGATCCCCAAGATCATTTGTAGGAATTTGGGGCCTTGTCTATGGAATTTATGCATAATCAAACATATCTCATGTGTCTATTCCCAAGAAGTCTAGGTGGTTAGGCTATGGAGTGGTTTTCACACTTTCCTCTTGGTATCAAGATGTTTGATGAAATTGCCAACTTGTTTGTCCAGCAATATTATCACAACATTCAACACCCTATTAACATTTGAGATTTGTAAAATCTTAAATAGAGGGTTGGGGAACCTTTCCTCACATTCCTTCAGAGATGGTGACAACTTTATACTAAATATTCATGCAAGATTCCTGAAACAGAGAAGCTTGACATCTTCACTAATATTCTCCTACCTAATTTTGGGTATAGAGTCCAACTTCAAGGTCCATGCATCTTCGAGGACATGGTCACACAAGCTATCCACATAGAGGAATTCATGGTTAAGAAGGGTGAACTTACCCTTCAAAAGGATACAAAACAAGCATCCACCTCTAATAAGGATAGACCCAAGTACATTAATAAGAACTGAGAAATTGTACATGATGGGGTTGTTGAAAACATCACTCCTAAACCTACTAAGGCAGCCTTTAATCTCATACATAGTCTCAACATAGCCAAGAATGTTGAAAAACCTCCTCCTAACAATAAGACATCAGGAAATAAACTAAAGAACTCATGAGCTATGTGCCCTAAATGAGCGTATACATGAACCATTAGATGTCATCTATAAGACCTTGCTACAAAACAAGCTCATTCTACCATTGGACAAATCTCATCCTTATGACCCACAACCATGGCCACATGGTGGAACAAAACTACATTTTGTGAATACCACCAAAACAAGGGTTAAAAAACTAATAACTAAATAAACTCATGTCACAAAGTCCAAGACTTGATTGATGATGGTAACATTTTGGTGGATAGACATAACAAGAAATCAGATCACAAGGCTTTCAAGGAGCCCTTTCCATCTTATAAAAAAGAAAAGAGCTCAGAACCAAAACCTAACAAAAAGGTCAACTATACATACTTTAATGATGACAATGTGATCAACATGGTTGAACTTGTGGATTTTTAATACTATGACATTATTACCATCAAGGTAAGGAGGATAAAAATAAACCCAACAAAATATTTGTCTTAAGGGGCCCTACTTCCCACACATTTGATGATGAATCTTTGCAATACTATGCTAACACTATTACACATTCTCGTGCCAAGTTGGTACGCAAAGGCCCTGTAGCTTCTACTTCTTATCTTAAACAACATAAAGATAAAACCCTTGCTGGTCCATCTGGCAAAGGTGAAAAACTTGTAACAAATTTAGTAGCCACCAACTACAGTGTTCTTGATCAATTAAAATGAACTAATGCTCAAATCATGATCTTTGAGCTACTTAAAATCTCACTTGCTCATAGGAAAATTGTTGACAAAGCCCTCACTGAGGCAAATGTCCCTCAAGATCTTGATCTTGAGCAATTCCAATCTACGATAGGTCATCTAACCTCGACTTACTATATGTCCTTCTCGAAGGAGGATGATAATTCATTAAGTCACCCACACAATCAACCTCTACACATTGAGGTCATTATACGTTAGACATGTGTCCACTGGGTACTCATTGATAATGGAGTTGGGTTGAACATTGTCTCTACTACTTTGCTTAGACAATTAGACTATTCTAAGGATTCTATTGATCCTCATCACAAGATCACTATCAAAGAATATGATGAAGTCAAACAAAAGTCTCTAGGTCTTGTGGTGTTGCCTCTCTATGTTGGTCTTGTAGAAAGGGATGTCACTTGTTAAGTCCTTGATATTCCCTTGGCTTATAATATTTTTCTATGAAGACTGTGGATACATGAGATGCATGCTATACCATCCACTTATCACCAATGCATAAAATTCCCATTTCATGGATCCAATGTTATTATCCTTATAAGTACTAGCTATACCTATAACATGCTGAAAGATACCAAAAACTTTGTACCTACTAATAGGGAATCTTTTGATCATCATGATGACAAGCTGAAGCAAATAAAATAATCACTCCAACTGAAAGAAATTAAAATGGGTGAATACCACATAGAACCAGTGATGTCATTAACATCTCTTCTTGAGTCTCCCCATCATTATGGGAGACCATCTAAAGCAAAGAAGCCATTTGTGTTAACACCTCAAACCAAGTATAATGGTACTCTTGTCAAAGCTACCATCCCCCTAGAGGACAAAATTGAAAACAAAGCCATCACTACATGGCTTTACAAAGAGGAGACTCTAGCTGACCTTACAAAATATACTTGTTAGATCACTCCTAAGAAATGTGGCCCTAGTCTTAGGCTCATGAAATTCTTTGGCTATAAGGGAGTTGATCCTACTGGATGCAAAAACAATAGTCGAATCAATCCTATTAAAGCAATAGCTCGAAGAAATACAGATACAGTTTGTCTAGGCTTTAAAAAGGTTTCCTTCCATTTAGGGATTAACAAATTCATACCAAAACCTAGGAGTATAGTTGGAAATGAGTCACAAGATGAGTTTGATGATTAGGAAGATAATGTTGATGATGAGGATCCTTAGCCTTATCCTATTCCTCACAATCTTGCTAAATTCTTTCTTAAACTTGATGACTTTGTGCCACATGTCAACACTATGGATGGTACTAGTGATTCATTTGAGGACACTAATAATTTTCATAATGCTTGTTAATAATAGGGAGAGTCTAGTTAGGCTTTATGCATTGAGTACCTATGCAAAAATCTAGATGATGAAGGAGAGTATGTCCCTATCACTATTGGGGAATTCTATAGTCTACCATCATGTAGCATTGATTCTAAGGAATATGAATTTGAATCTCTTTAAGAAGAAACCATATATAAAGACATTGATCAAGTTCATGTCTATAAAAACCAAATTGAAGTAGGTGAAAAATCTAGGGTTAGGTCAGATATGTTTGATCCAACTAGTGTCCTCTAGTCTTTGGTTGATGATGTTAGTACTCAAAGGCATTTGAACACACCTATGGATGAAGTTGCTCTAGCTCTCAAATTTCTTGTCCAAGAATTTAATGATTATATTGTGAACACAATTGAAGTTTCCACTACTCTTTCACTCACATATCTCGAGCTTATAGATTGAAATTCTAATTTATCTAATGAAGTCCCTACATTCTAGAATGACTATGCTCTTGCCTGCTACTTAAACACTGTTGAACTAGTAATGTCTTCCACTAGAGAAAAAAGTGTCAATATGATTGAAGTTGGCATCAAATATCTCATTCATACAATCAAAAAGAAAAAAAATAGAAGGTCTAATGGTGAAAACCACATCGTGGCATTGTTAGAACCTAAAAAAGTATAAATAAAAGGTACATCCAAGGGTGAAAACCTCTTTGAGGTGCCTATAGATGAGATATTTGATACATTTCCTAGTCATTTTTATGAAAGATCATTAGTGTTGATAGAGCCAACACAAATGATCAACTTGGGAGTGGAGGAACATCCTCACATGATACAGCTTGCATAGTCATTGTCTCTAAAGGAAAAAGAGGAGTTCATTTCTTTCTTTTGAGAGAAAAAGATAAACTTTGCATGGACATATTCAGACATGCCAAGGTTAGATCCTAACCTTGTTATGCATCATTTTTCCATTGCACTAGGAATTAAACTACTAAAGGAAAAACTTAGGAAAATGCATCCTAATGTTGCATTGCTTGTCAAAGCTGAATTGGAGAAACTTCTGAAAGCTGGTTTCATTCGCACTATTGATTATGTTGAATGGATATCAAACATTGTTCTAGTATCCAAGCAAGAAAAATCTATCAAAGTTTGTAATGAATTTCATGATCTCAACTTAGCATGTCCTAAGGATGATTTTCCACTTCCTAACATTGATATGATATTGGACATGATAGTGGAATATGAGATGTACTCACTCATGGATGAATTTTCTGGTTATAATTAGATAAAAATTGCACCAAAATATTAGGAAAAGACTACTTTTACTTGTGGATGGGGAACCTTCTATTGGAATGTGATGCCATTTGGCTTGAAAAATGCTAGTGCTACATATCAAAGAGAAATCACTACAATTTTCCATGATATGATGAATAAGACCATAGAGGACTACGTGGATGATACCTTGGTCAAGAGCACAAAATGCAATACGCATCTTCAAGATTTTGGACCTATCCTAGATCACATGGAAAAATTTAGCCTAAGGCTTAATCCTATGAAATGTGTGTTTGGAATCACATCAGGGAATCACATTGTGTCTACAATCACAATGTGTGTTTGGAATCACATTATGTCTACAAAAGGAATCGAGGTGGATCTAGAGAAATTATAAGAAATTATGGATATGCCACCAACTTGTAATATCAATCAGAGGAGAGACTTACAAGAAAGACTTCAATCTATTCACAAATTCATCTCATAGCTAGTAGATAGATCACAACCTTTTACCAAGACTCTACATAAAGGTGTAAAATATAACTATGAGCAAAGCTTAACATAGATAAAACAATATCTTGCTAATCCACCGATCTTGATGCCTCCTATAATGGGAAGCCTCTAATTTTTTAAATATCAGAAATAGAGAAATCTTTTGGTATCTTATTAGCTCAAGAAGACCACAATAACAAGGAAAGGGCTATTTACTATCTAAGTTGTACACTGATCTCTTATGCGATGAATTGCATTATCATTAAGAAATCTTGGTTGGAAGTTGTCTTTGCTTCCCAAAAGTTGAGACACTAAATGCTTTCTCACATTACATGGTTGGTGGCTAAAATTGATCAACTAAAGTACTTACTCAGTAAGTTATCTCTAACAGGAAGATTAGCTAAGTGGGTCATGATACTAAGTGAGTTTGACATCTAGTATGTTGAACAAAAGGCTATCAAGAGACAAGTGATTGCTGACTAGCTAGTAGATACACCAATGCAAAGTCTTCTCGCATTGAACATTGAATTTCCTAATGAATCAATTATTATGCTCACCCACCAAATGTGGGTGATGTTCTTTGATAGGGATTTGGTGCTAGATTACTACTCATTACACCACAGAGATACTCACTACCTAAGGCATACAAGATTCTATTTTCTTGTACCAACAACATTGTAGAATATGAGGCTTTGATTCATGGCATGAAAATTGCAACTAAATGGAAAGTAGATAAACTAAACATCTTTGGGGACTCTCAACTCATAATCAACCAAGTTAACAATGTATATCAAACAAAGGATGAGAAATTGATCCCTTAATAATGTATGGTTGATGACATGAAGCAATTCTTTGTCCATATCACTTTTTAACAAATTCCTTGAGTAGACAAAAAAGTAGCTAATGCCATGGCTACTCTAGGCTCTTTTCAATAGATGCCATAAAATGATCTTCGACATGAGTTCCTGGTGGAAACATTACTCTACCCTACCTATGATACCCCTGAATCTCAGATGATCTATTCTATTATAGGACAAGATTCATCTCACTACCACCACATACTCCTATTTCCATGACCAAACCATTCTTGATAGTCTAACCTAGAATGAAAAATGTCACCTTATCTATAATACTTCATGATATGTCATTATTACTAACAACTTGTTTAGGAGAGGTCTCAATGGAACACTCTTTAGGAGTCTAGAATTCAAAGAGTCCAAACATGCATTAATCAATGTCTATGAGGGAATTTGTAGATCTCACTCAAATGGCTTGACACTAGCTTGTAAACTTATTAGAGCTAGTTACTATTGGTCAAATATGGAGCAAGAGGTAATCAAATATGTTGAGTCCTAAAAAAAATGTCAACTCCATGGGAATTTGATCTAGCTAGGGAGCTCATTCCATCTACTACACTATGGCCATTCCACCAATGGGCCTTTGATCTTATGGGATAGATTCACCCATCTTCTAATGGACATAAGTTCATTATTATAGCTACAAACTACTTCAAAAAGTGGGTCAAGGCCATTCCTCTCTCAATAGCAAATGGAAAAACTGTAGCTTTGTTCATCATGAATTACATCATATGTAGGTATGGTGTACCTTCTTCTATTATTACTGACAATGGAGGATAATTTAAAAAAAGGACCTTAAATAATTATGCAAAGTTTAGAATCATGCAACATTGGTCTTCTATTTATTACCTCTAGGGTAATGGCCAAGTAGAGGCATCCAATACGGATATCCTTAAGATCTTGGATTGCACAATTAGTAAATCTAGAAGGGACTAGCACCTTCAGATTAATCTTGCTTTATAGGCTTATAGAACTAGTATCAGAACTCCAACAAGTACAATGCCCCTTGCTTTGGTCTATAGAGTGGATGTTGTGCTTCCAATTGAGGTTGAGATTCCTACCTTAAGAATCTCTATGAAGGGCCTCATTAATGATGATGACTATAGAATATCTTGGCTTTAAGAGCTAGTGTTATTAGATGAATGTCAACAAGTGGCATGCAATCATCTTTGAGATTATTAGTAGTGTATGTCCAAAAGCTATAATAAGAAAGTTAAGACATGTGACTTCTGGTTGGGTGATCTCATTTTGAGAGAAAACCCTAAGAATCAGCAACAAAGGGTCCAAAAAGGGAAGTTTAAACCCAACTAGCTTGGTCTTTACATAATCATTATAGTATACAGATCTAGTTTTTAATAGGTTTCTATAGCTGAGGGAGAGGTGCTTAAGGAGCCCATCAACACTCTCCACTTGAAGCAGTTCTATAGCTATTTTGATCTTTGAGGTTCTCTATATATACTTAAATGTCCTAAAAAAATCTAAAAATTGTAAAAAGTCCTAAAAGAAAACATTATCTTAGTGAAAACCTAGCAATAGGCACCTTGGTAATACCAAAAACATTTGAAAAAACTAAAAAATACAAAAAAAAATCAAAAAGAGAAAAAAACAAAAAATTGAAAAACAAAAAAAGTACCATTGATGGAAACTTAGAAATAGACATCATGGTAGAAAAAGAAAGAATATCTACCAAGAAGGTGAAAACCTAGTAAATAGGTGCCTCTTGTTCCCAATGCTATATCTTGCACTAGCTCCTATATGGTTTCTTTCCTACTTTAATTTACTACTTTCACTCATGTATCTATGAATTGACTCTTGTCAGAACTTGGGGGCAACACTCTATAGTGTCATAGAATGTCTTTCACAATAGTCACTAGTTCTTCTAACTGTGTCTACCTAATGTCGCTACTATCACTCTTTTTTGAGGTTCTCCTCATAGAATCTCTTTTATAACAATCACCAGTTGTTCTAACTGTGTTTGCTTACTGTCACTAGTGTCACTCTTTTTCGAGGTTCTCCTCATAGAATCTCTTTCACAATAGTCACCAGTTGTTCTAACTAGGTCTTCCTACTATCACTAGTGTCACTCTTTTCTAAGATTCTGCTCATAGAATCTCTTTCATGATAGTCACCATTTGTTCAAACTATGTCTGCCTACTATCCCTACTATCACTCTTTTTTGAGATTCTCCTCCTAGAATCTCTTTCATTCTAGTCACCAGTTGTTCTATCCACATATACGTACTGTCACTCACATCATGGCTAAGATTCCCCTCATGGAAGATCTCTCTAGAATCAGTCACCAGTCATCCTAGCTATCTTTGTCTACTATCACTCAGTCCTACTTAGGTTCTTCTTATTGAAGATTCCTCTTGACTTCAATAACTAGTCATACTGACTATGTTTGCCTACTATTGTCATCCTACTAAAGAGATTTCTTTCAAACATTTTTTGAACATTGACACTTGAAATAAATCCATCAACACTAAATTGTACTCAAAATGATGAATTGTTTGGAAGTATTGAGCTTTTCTTTGTTTTCTTTTCTTTTTGCTTTATCATTTCTCCTCAAGTAACTTGATGATGTCAATTTTTTTGACTAGAGAAGCAAGGATTGAGGGCATGATCTTTTCTTTGTTTCTTGTTTGTTGTTTAGTTCCCCATAATCTAAAGCATCCATATAAGAGGAGTGTCCACTATAAGAGCCTCCATCTAGATGGTTGTGTGTAACTCAACTCCTTTTATCTGGATAAATCATTGAGTTTGGTTCTTTTTCTTGCTTGTTGGAGTGAACTCTTTATGCTATAGTAAATACTGATACTCATCCTGCTAAGTGAATGTATGGGTTACTGCAAGTATATATAGCACACTTTTGTCTCAAGTTATGAATGTAAGGGTCATTGCAGATAGAAAACTTACTAATTACTTAGCATAAGAAGGATCTCTCATGGGTTTGGTGTGTCTACATGCAAGAAACATTCTAGTCATCCTAGCATTTATGCTCTAATGCTTATGTTAACTTGCTACATTAAAAGGGGAAAATGTTCTGGTCATTCTAGCTTCTTGTGCCTTGAATGCTCACATTTAATCCTGATAAAACTAGAACATATGTCTTATTCATATTTTCATGATTGCAATGTCAGTGGGAATTTTATGACATCTGGGGTTTCTCTATATGCTTAGTGATGATAATTGTCAAAGCTTGGTAACTAGACCTTGGGTTACATCTAGCACAAGGCTACATTGCATAAATGCATGGTTCAATGGTTAATTCACTTTCATCCTTTTGATGAGGGATTGTTAGTCTTTTCAAAGTATCTTGTTTCTTCACAACTGTACAAGCATTCAGTTCTTTGGTTCATCCTCTTGCTCCTTAATGGAATAACTGTCATTATCAATAAAAAAACATGGAACACTTCATGATATGTTAGCTCATTCACATTTGTATTTTATCCATAATTTCATAATCCATCTCATCTACACTACATTCATACATCAAATCAAATATGCATCCACACATCATATCATTTTTGCATTTCATAATCATAGCATAAACATCTCATGTACATCAAAGTTAAAAGATAGAAAATGACACATGCACATGATACCTGACTGAAAATCTCATATATATATATATATATAAGTGTAAAAAATGGGCACTATTTGAGCATTGTTGATAAAAAATGGTACAAAATGGTGTTGGCACACCAACTGATACATAGCTAGATCAAAAATCAAAGACAAAATCAATCTAATTCTCTCTAACACCCTTACCTTCTAGAGGAGGAGGAGGAGGCATATCTAGCCTCACTATAGGATGCACATCTCCCAAATCTCATGCATACTATGAAAATTGAGGCACCTACTCTCCTAATCTGGGACAACTATGGAATAAGCCACAAGGTAATATGTAGCTCTCACCCTCTATAGTTGGATCTCATCCTATTACTACTCTGCTGTCCTCTTAGCTACCTCTAACTACTCTTGTAGCCCACAGATCTCACAACCCCAGTCACCTATTCAGGTATCCCTTATAGCTACCTAGATTTGTAGCTCTCCTAATTACCAAGAGGCTTGTTGTATCTATTGTCTGGCCCTCCTCAAAGAATCTTGAGGCTCAGTAGTAGGCTAGTCCTACATCTACTCATCAAACTACTCGGCTTGCTACTCGACTACTTGTTGCTCCTCAGTGTAGGGTCTCTGCTACTAACTCTAATCTATCCCACTACCACCTACACCTAGATCTATCCCCATCTACCAAGGTAAGATTTTCACCTACCAAACTCAGTTTCTTACTTTCTGTGTTCCCTACTATGGTCCCTATGGTGGCTGTTGTGGTTGCTCTTATGGTGGTGCCTTCTATGGTCCTTGTAGTGTAGGAGCTGCCATCCCCACTAGATCTATAAAACAAGGGAAGGGATGGCTAGAAAAGTATGTTTGATAGGCTTCTGTCATCCAAACATTTTCTATTGTAAGTAGGTAATCCCACTGTGTCCCAACCAAGTTGCACACATTGATCATGGATATCCCTAGATCCAACCTCTATGACCATCCCTGGCTAAAATCCCTTGCCAACTTTTCATAGGAGTAGTACTCCTATGAGATATCTTGTGGCCACCCATATTAATGCCACATGTGTATAAGAGGGAATCTCTCTACTATGTGTGTGGATTGGCCTATTAGTGATCATGAGACAAACATGTGGCTCAACTTTTGGGGTTCATCATCCTAGTCCTCAGTTTCTCTCTAGGGCTGCCATATGATGGATACTAGGTCATCGAGATGGGCGCTCCACTGCTTAGTCTTCCCTAGAGCTATCTGCGTAAGTTTGCCTCTATACCTACAAATATATGGCTTGGACAATTTCCTCTCATCCTAAAAATTGGGTTGTGTCACTGGTAGATGCTCCCATGCCTAGATCCATAGTACATATACTCTGACAATCATGCTCCTCTACTCATGATATACAATCTCGTGCATCTCATGGAACATATGCATGAGGATACACTAACCCCATCAAAATCTCTCTGGTGCATCTAGCATTCTCTAGAGAATCTAACACCACCCACATTCTAATCTATGCTACCCTCTATTAGGCAATAGGAAATAGCTAATGAAGATCACCAAAATTGAGGCCAACCTATGAGTGGGACCATAAGTGTGGACAAGCTCATCCCATATGATGGCCCATCCTATGATCAAATCCTATTGGAAGATGGCTTATAGCGCCTCTATGCCTACACATGGTATGGTGTCATAAACCACTCTCAGCCCGTGGAAGGGTATGCGAAGGATTCTATATACATCCTATGGAGTGATAGTCATCTCCCCTTGGAGAAAATGGAATGTGTTCATCTCCAAATGGAAACACTACACCAATGTTGTCAACAAGCCATGATTCACCAGCACTATTGGGATTCAACATAAATGTGATCATCCTAACCTATCTATATGTGCCATGTTGGTGGCATCAAGGCTCTGTAATAGAGCTCCATATGGGAAGTAGTGGGATCTAAATCTGATGTCACTGAAGATAACCTACATAAATGACCAATAACAACATGAAAATGGTTAGTATCCACTCAACAAGTCAACACAATGAAAAACCAAAATGCAAATTTACAACAAAACATCAAAAAATCAACTTTCATTTTTTGTAGATGACACTAGATTTTTGCATGAAAATGTACTTTCTCATGCAAGATTTCAAATCTTCACACGAGAAAGCAAGTCCTTGCATGAGGAATGAATAACTAACTAGCAAAATGTGCCAAAAAATTGGCACTTTTCACATGAAAGGTGGGTGTTTCTCTCACAAGAAACCTCATTGCCTTGTGCAAGGAAAGACTAGCTTCACACAAAGAACAAGATCCTCATACGAGAACCGATGGAGAAAAACTTAAAAGACCCTAAAAGCATACTAAACATACATTGTAAAACATAAAAAATTAAATATGAAGCAAGGTTATTGACTACTCACTGGAGGTCCATAGTCAATTGGCTGGCTATGTCGTCAGGAGCACTTAAATCCATGCATGTGCATGGGGACCACCATCTTCACCTTAGAGCTCTCTTCTTCTCTAAAGAAAAAAGTATAAATGATTTGAAAATGACCCTTTGAGCCCTTATATAGGTTTTGACCTAATTGTTCAAAGTGCTCTAATTTGTGCAAAAATCACCCCTAGCTAATTTGACCACTTTGAATCCATTTTTGGGATTGAATTCAAAATCTAACACACTTAAATAGCTCAAAATCATATTTTAAAATTTCGGGACTGACGTGATTGAATTCTTGTGCAATCCAATTATTCTGATACTTTTTAAATTTTGGCATCTTTTCGCATCAGATTTTCCTTAAAATTTTAAATTTTCTTGGGAAAAGTCAATGGTCAATTTTGGTCAAACCTTTGGTCAAACTTAGTCTTCTAGACCTCAAAATCACTTCAAATTGAATCAAAATTTTCTTCTAATTATTTTTCTTTCCTCTATGATCTTTTCTCTTATAGATTTCTTTTGTCTCTCTTGCTACACTGCTTTATATCATATTTCTAGTGTGTCATCTTTCAATTTCATGCCTAAGGGTGCAGGATGATTGCATCATTCAACCTAAATTTCAACTCAATATGAATCTTCATCACTTGGGGCATCTTGTTCCTATCTTATGTCATTATCACCAGGGGCATCTCATCACTTGGGGCATCTTGTTCCCCTCTATCTAGTATTATTTTTCATCTATCTCATCTTTTTATTAGCTAATCACATCTCATAGCAGTCTTTATCAGAGCTTGATGGACAGGTATCAAGACTATCTAAACCCTGACTCTTGAGGATCAAACCTCATTTGAGGAATGATTCCATGACTCATGATTGGATCTTTTTATCTTTTATGCTTAGGTATCTAGGTGTTCTATCTAGATTCCTTACGGTTAAGCTCCATTCTGGAGATAATCTTTAAAATCTTTTCAATTTAGGTATCTAGGTGTTCTATTTAGATTCCTTAAGATTAAGCTCCATTCTAGAGATATTCTCTAAAAGCTTATCAATCTAGGTATCTAGGTGTTCTATCTAGATCCCTTAAGATTAAGGTCTGTTCTAGAGATAATCTTTAAAAGCTTATAAATCTAGGTATCTAGGTGTTCTATCTAGATCCCTTAATATTAAGCTCCATTTTGGAGATAATCTTTAAAAGCTTATCAATATAGGTATCTAGGTGTTTTATCTAGATTCCTTAAGATTAAGCTCCATTTTGGAGATAATCTTTGAAAGCTTATCAATCCAGGTATCTAGGTGTTCTATCTAGATTCCTTAAGATTAAGCTTTGTTTTGGAGATAATCTTTAAAAGTTTATCAATTGGTCTCTGTTTAACTCTAAGTATCTAGGTGTTCTATCTAGATCCCTTAAGGTTAAGCTCCATTCTGGAGATAATCTTTAAAAGCTTATTGATGGGTTTCTGTGTCATCAATTGTAGAATCAATCTCATTTCTTGATCTATGCATCATGCTTTTTGATTTTCTTTGAATCAAACATGTTGCTCCAACATTCATTCAAAGAGGCACAAATGTAATACCCCAAAATTGGCTCATTTCCATGCTAAACCAATTCTATTCTATTCAATCATTTCTAAGTCCTATTTTACTAGGTAATTTTAATTTTGATACTCACTACTTGACCTAAGTGTCAAATGCAAAAAATCCC
Source organism: Cupressus sempervirens (assembly GCA_028749045.1). Taxonomy (NCBI): domain Eukaryota; kingdom Viridiplantae; phylum Streptophyta; class Pinopsida; order Cupressales; family Cupressaceae; genus Cupressus; species Cupressus sempervirens. Next base: position 478,105,449 of record CM053787.1, read on the forward strand.
AATCTGTATTAATCACACTCCTTATTTAATTCCTTAGTATTGACTCAAATTAGCTACATTAAACCTCTTGATTAAATTAAATTAAATTATAAGTATTTATATTTTAGTTAAATTAAATTACTTCTTTAGCTAATGTACAGGGGAATTAAATATATTTGATTTAATTAAATATTCTCATTCTAATTGTTGAATTTAATTATTCAATTTAGAATACTCAATTATGAGGTCATATTTAATTTCCTTAAATCAAATATCTTCTCCAATATTCTCTCTTTAGTTTAGAAATGGAAACTCTTAGTTGACTGAAATCAAAAAAGGAAAGAAATCGGTTAATTCCTTATGCCACTCAAAAGAAATTAGTTAACTTCCTTTTCATAAGGAAACTTTCCATTCTAAGGGAATCTCATTTCTAATCTTGATCGTTCATCCCAATTAATCTTGATCGTTGATGGATTTTTGGAATTCTATAGAAGAGGCTTCTGATCCCTCATTATAGAGGTTGGAATTTGAATTGCATTGAATTTCTGTCGAGTTTCATACTCACTTGTTTTATATTATCATAGCTTTTTATTGCTTAGCATCAATATCATCTAGTAAATACAATGCATAAATATAGATTAAATTCTTTTTTCTTATTCTTAGATTAAACTACATCTCTCATCTAGATTAATTGCACTTTCATTTAGCTATATAAATCCTTCATTCTAGAGGTATGGTTGCCTACTTCTCATTCTGAGAGCAAAGGCACAATTCCTCTAGTTAGAAGGCAATAGGTTGCTCTATTGGACCTCTTGGATAAACAATTCAATGTTTATTCTAGGATGATCTTGTAGGTAAGGACTATGTTGAAGTGTACGTAAGGATCAGAGGCCCCCAATTTCACATATACAATCCCAAGTCAATATTTTAATATTATAGATATAATAATAAATATAAAAAATATAAAAAATATAACATATCATTATAAATACTAGCAATCACACCTCAGTAAGATGCAATAGGTACATTGAAGCTATATTCAAAGTCAATTATCAATTCAAATAATTGCATTCCAAGTACTAAAGATGGAAAATAATGAATGAGAAGGGCGGGGGGGGGGGGGGAATGACTTTACATGAAAATTGCACCCAAAATCATAATATGTAAGATCTAAAAAAAATATATAAGCTTTTGAGAAAATCTATTAATGTTTAATCCACACAAAAACAAACTCTAAGCTGGATACAAGGACATCTAATCTATACCAATTTTAGACCAAAGTATTAAGACTACTTCAAGGCAAAAACAAATTAGGACTTTCTCCTTATACAACAGATGACAAGAGTTAGATTCATTATGAGATAAATATTCTAAATACATCTTCCCTTCCAAAGCTTCCCACAACCTCATCTATAAAAAATAATAAAAATTTCTCAAACAAGGATGCATCTCATCTCGGGTAGGGAAAATCTAAACATTTGATGTTATTACTCCTCTTTTCTTCAAACTTCATCACCAATTAATCTTGTTAAGAAAAAGATAAAAATAAAAGATCTAATTAATAGTTTTTATTTTGTCTATAAGCATCCATTCTCAATAACATCAACCCTAGGAGATGACTACTTGAGTGTTCATATTTGTAAATTGGGTGATTCGACTTGGTAACTTAAAAATGTCTTTGTAGAGGTACACAATTTCTCATGTCTCTTCCTCTTTAAAGTAGTTAATGGTGTTTTATTTTTTAAAAAAGTGGAAGTATTATGACATTTTTTTTATTCTACCTAGATGGAATGTAGCCTCTCATGAGTTGATCTCATGCATAGACAATACAACCATAGGCAAATAAATCATCAAGATCTATTTATCATTTCAATATCATATGTAATCTTCAATTCAGTAGATATTTAAGCTAGTTTCAAGGGATCAAGTGAGATCATTGCTCATGTACTAGGTTGTTGAAGTTGCTCATTGATAGGCCTTATAGAGCACTAGCTCAAGATTACAAAATATATGACATCTTGCTTCATGTTGGACTTTGGATTAGAGCTACCCAATTCATTAGCATTCTCAAGGAAATTGTTAATCACATGAAAGTATCTAAAGAAGAAAGAGTAAGTTCCATGCAATGAGTTTGTTACCTACATCAGGACACCTAGTTTTGTGAAGGAAAAAAGTTATTTTCTTCTCATGATCAATAAATGTAAGTGATTGTTGGATGCTTAAGTAGATTCAATCCACCTTTTAAAAATAACATACAACTATAGTTAGTATTTTCCTAAAGTTCTTACAATGAAGAATAGACTATGTAGTTTACCCTATCTTAAGTAATAAAGTTTCTTTAGAATAAAAAGTAATCTACTTGCTTTGTGAAGCACTACCAGTCCAAAAGATTATCAAAATAGTCCAATGTTTCCAATCCTTGAACTGTCTTTGAAACTAGTGTAGAACAAGAACAATTAAGGCTTACCTATGGAAAATAGATAGTAATCCTTCCTCTCACTAGCTTTAGTGGCTTGAAGACAACCTAACATGAAAATGTAGGTAAGTGAAAGTTTAGAATTATAAACAAGTAATGGGTTTTAAAAAAGTTACCAAAAAGCACAGCTAAAATATGTTAAAAAAAATTGCTGTCAATGAAAAATGTGAACAACATAAGATTGAAATAGGTTAATAATGAGTTTTGTCTCTCTCCCTAGATAAAAGGAGGAAAATAGTAATATCATATGCCAAAAGTTTTTGACTCTTAGAAAAGCAAAAAAGTGTATGCCATCCTAAAAAAAGATGTGAGACATTTGAAAATGATGGTAATCTAAAAGCTAAAAATTGCAGATAGATGCACTTTTTCTTTTTGTTTCTCAACTTTATCATACCACATAAATGGTAGGCTAAGGACACAAGATATCACATAGATATCTATAAAGTATAATATGAACTAGGCAAATCATTTTTCCAACAAAATTAAATGGATTAAACACTCACCAAAACTCCCTTTATAGGTGAGTTCTTATGGAGCAAAACAACTACCAAGCCTCTATCAAAAACTTGGGTGAGGTTTTCAAAAACCATGTCAATTTCTTGGTGACAATCTTGTCAAGAAATAGTGAACCTATATAGAAAACTTGCCAACCATAGCAAAAAGAAAAACTATGGTGATTTAAGGGGGAAAAAAAAAGTACATATTTCAAAGTTTCACTCTTATATCTCTCACTCCACACATTGACAAAATTTCTTGCAATTTTGGCATTTTGAATAGGCTTTTAGTTTTCATGGGGTGAGCTTTTTGGAAGCATTTAAAAGGTATGCCTATGATTTTTTTTTTGTGTCTCTAAGTTTTTGTTTTCCCTCACTCCATTTTATTATTCCATTGTTTCCTGTGGTATTTTTTTTATGGAAAGAGTTTGTATTTGATTATCTCTAAAAAATGCTTATAAAAAGGTTTGGATCTTTGAAATTTAGTTGTTTGTGTAAGGAATGGTGTTGGGAAGTAATGTTGGCAGCAAGGCAAAGGATTTTACTTGCAAAAATGGATCACTAGGGGGATAAGTATGACTAGTAATTTATAATTATTATTGATGGAAAATGACAACATGCATCAACCAGCTCAAATTTCTTCATGCAAAGGTGCTTGGAAAAGATGTTTCACTTTGTGCACTAGAAAAAAATCAATACAATTGAACAGGGAAAACAAAGAGGAATCTTGGTGTAGCTTAATAAGTCACCAATCTTCTTAGAGTAGAAATTTCTTACACTAATAGATTTAGTTAGTTGTATGCATTGCTCCATTCCCATCTATATAGGTTCTATATCTAATGGAAAAATGTCCACTTTAGAGGATGGATGTTGAGCCCCTTTCTTAAGTTTATAGGGAATTGAATGAGTTACAAATATAGATATTCTAGCTAAATTTTTTTTTAGATCAGCCACTTTAAAAGGGAAATTAATCTAACAAGTAACATCTATTAAGAAAAGAGACATAAGAAATAATGAATGGATCCAAACAAGGGCATACTTTAAGCTTATCTTTAGAGTAGAAATAGGACCATTATGATCAACAACATACACTTTGATAGTCAAAAGGACTTCATCCCTCTTTATAATATAACTTCGAAAAGCCTCACTCAAAGCATTTCTAGGGGTTGGCTATGTACCATATATACTTGCTGTGTCAAAATTCCTATACTCTAATGGTGCACCAAACTTATCATTCTGGTGATCTCAAAAAATTGTCCTTCTAATAATCCTCTATGCTTTTCACATACATTGAAAACAAAGATGATGATAAGAATCTACCTTAAGAGTGACAAAAACAACCTATTTTGTCTGATTTATATTCTAAGGTGAAGCAATGGTATCGAATACAACAAGCAATATCTCCATTCCTAAATTGAGTTGTGAAACCCTCCATGCAATATGTTTGGTTGTGTTGGGGATATGGGAGTGATTAATTAATGATAGCACCACCCATAACCAATTTATATGCAAAGATTTGTGCAAAATCCCTCAAAAATTATTTGATATTCTCTCAAAATCCATGCGAAATCATTATGGAGGTAGCAAACAAGTTTCGTAGCACAAAGAATATTAAAAAAGAAATGGCCTTTTGAGATTTTTAGGTGTAAGATTTTTGTTACCTAAAAAAGGGTTATCTTATGATATTTATAATATTTAAATGAATGCTTATTAAATATTAAACATAATATTAGCAATGAGTATTTTTTTATATTGGTAAATGGCCAAGTCCATGATATAATATTATTATTAATAAAAATGTTCACAACAACATTCCACTATTCAAACAGGCATTGGTAGGAAAGAACAAGGAAAGAAAACCTCTAGTCTAGCCTAGGACCTCAGTCCTATATTATTATATTATAAAAGGGGCATACCCCAGTTAGACATTCCTATCTATTAAAATAAATAGTTTATTCCAATGATAATCATATAAATCACTTTGTGAAGCCATCCTCACAAGGGTTCCAATATATCCTTTAGTGTAGCCTTGTGCCTAGATTCGTTCATCCTTATCTAACTTGCTTTGCAATCAAACTGATTAGTAATAAATGCTAAGATAAATTCTTATTAGTTCACAAGAGTACAAAAATCTTAGGAATTAAAAATAGGAACCATAGTTACATCCAAGCAATCTCCTCAATATATTAATGACATAACTTGGAGAAGCCTTACCCCACTAATCCTTAAAGAGTGATAGAGGATCAACTAATGCAAGTTACTCATAAACCAATACATGCATTTAAATGCTAATGCTCAACTTTATCTACCAGACATGTAACAACTTTATCCAATATCATATGCATCATAGGAGATTGAGTAATGAGTCTATATCCTAAATCACTTTACTTTCAAATTATTAAAACTGAATAGGCAATACAATAAGACTAAAAAAGAAAGCATAGTACATTTTTAATGAATTCCAATCAAACCCAATAAGCATTAATGAATCACTAATGAAGATAAACCAACCCATTCTACATCATTCATCAAAACAAAATCATGTTTGATCAAACTCTCAGAAGAGTCATTCAGAGCTAATGCCCTATTATCCTCTGATTATGGCATAGATAATAGGTCATCACCCTGAACTCCTAAAGTCTTAATGAGTGTTAGCCCATCCAAATAAAACCCAATCAAGCTAAGTAGCCAAATTATCCACCTATATTATTCTAATTAAACTATTCAAAACCCATGCAAAAGGCCTTCCATTGATCATAACTCAAGAAACCAAAATAAATTAAGGGTTAATCTTAAAATAGGGCTTCTTGATAACATAATTGCAAATTAAGTGAGAAACACAAAATAGTATACAATCACCTAAGGTGTTTACTACCATTCAAACCTCAATGTTCTACATGTAGAGCATCCATGCATCAATTCATGAAAATTCTTTAAAGTCTAATTTGAACATAAGTATAATAACACACATTCAATAGAGATGTTGTCATACGATTGCCTAAAGAAAACAAATAACATATAAAATGCATCCTTAAAGTTATTTTCTCTCTAAATCCTATTAATATTTAAAAGATAAAACCATAACATTAAAGATTAGAGCAACAAAAAAAGAAAACCCCTGCGGGTAGCCATGACCATGTCTAGTCCAGAAGATTATAATAACTAATATGTATCATATATTCATAGTAATATGTATACATTAAGTTTAAACAAGATCTTAAGTTCATACTAGTAAGTTTTTTGAACTATTAGTCTATCAAATGATGATAATGAAAAGAGAATCTAAATATAACTATAAGCCCTAAGAAGTATTATAGACTAGTATTGAAAATTGTCTAATGGCTACCAAAATATTAACCCTAAAAAATAGATTAGAGCCCCAAAATGCCATCCAAAGAAGAAACTTTACTTTAAGTACACCATTATTACTTTAGAATGTCATTATTCTATTCCACAACATAGTTTGGTAGAAATTTGAAATCCACTTTAGCCTTGTTGATTTTTTTGACATTTGGTGTGTAGAAATTAAGGGTGTTCAGGTTATCGAATACCACTCTTGATTGTATGTACACATTGAATAGATGAAGGTAATTAATTAACCAATCTTTACTATCATCTAAAATAATCCCTCTCCAAAAAAGTCAAAAATGTATACCGGCTTCCATTTTTGGCCATTCACGATAGAAAGCAAGGCTTTCACAAATTACCAGTGATGGGGGCCTAAATGTAGTTTCTAGGTCCGAGGAACCCAAACGTAGCTTCATATAATTTTCTAGCAAAGGAATCTGAAGTTTATCATCAATGCTATGGATAGTCTATTCCAAACCCTTCCTCCATGTTGGGACAAACAAGTCGTGATAGAGTCTAACAATGTCTCCTGCCGTTATCTTAGCTTTTGCCATACATCCAATGAAAGACCTGATAATGTCATTGTTAGTCCTCCCTGTGTATTCATAGTTGAAGATTCCTTCCCCAATCACTCTACTAATGGAAATTCAAGTCATATCATCAACTGAGTAGAGAATCCTATTCCAACTCTCCAATTTTACATTTCTGCAGAATGCCATGGTGAAAACTTCAGACATATGAAACACATAAATATTTGAATTCATATCCAAGGAAAGGTGAAAAAAACCACTTTATACATCTAGTTATAAGGCAAGGGAAGAACCTAGAAACATCTAGGATGATGATACCCAGTGATGTCATCCAGATAGACTAAACAAACCTAAACCCTCGTTGTTGCATAAATATGTCATGGGATAAAGGCTTAAGCTAGCATTTTTATTCAAGCAAACTTGAAAGCCATCCTAATTCATGATGTTGAATAGGCATGCTAATATAATAGAGGATAAGATATCTATGCTGAAAAGTTAGTTTAGCATATAACTCAGTTGCTATTGAGGCATGCCAACATAGTGAATAGGAAAATGATATTGAGAGGATATGAAAACAAACAACAAAGTAAGACTAAATATTTATGTAAATATAGGGATTAAATTACCTAGCATATGTATATTTATATTTTGTTTTGACTATATAGTTGTGTCTATGTATCTATATATATATTGGAAATATATAGATATCAGAATAATATAATAAGAGAATAAAATAAATACATATTAAAAGGAGGAGAAACATATAAAGGAGAATAGAACCAACAACAAAAGTGAGAGACCAAGAATATCTCAAAAATAAAAAAAATAAAAATACAAAAAAATTTTAAAAAGAAGAATGCCATTGATGAAAACCTGGAAATAGGCATCATGGTAGCAAAAAAAGGAAATTCTTGCCAAGAAGGTGAAAACCTGGTAAACAGGCACCTCTTGTTCCCAATGCTACATCTTCCAGTGCATCTTCTAGCTATTTTGTATAGTTGCTTTCATGCTTTCACTTTTCTACTTTTTCCTACTTTCTCCTCATGTATCCATGGATTGAGTCTTGTCATAGCCCAAGGTCATTCCCCTTTAGTGTCACTCTTTTTGAGATTCTCCTCATAGAATCTCCTTCACTATAGTCACTAGTGGTCCTCACTACATCTGCATACTGTCGCCAGTGTCACTCTTTTTGAGATTCTCCTCATAGAATCTCTTTCACGATAGTCACCAGTGGTTCTCACTGCGTCTACCTCCTATTGCTAGTGTCACTACTTTTTGAGATTCTCCTCATAGAATCTCCTTCACAACAGTCACCAGTGGTCCTCACTGTGTCTACCTACTATTTCTAGTGTCACTCTTTTTGAGATTCTCATCATAGAATCTCTTTCACAATAGTCACTAGTTGTTTCAGCTATGTCTGCCTACTATTGCTTAGGTCACGTCTCTAGATTCATTTATGGAAGATCTCTCTTGTGTCAGTCACCAGTCATTGTGGCTATGTCTGTCTACTGTCACTTAGTCTTTCTTAGGTTCTTTGTCATGAAGTTTCCTCTTTGACCTCAGTCACTAGTCATTTTGACTACGTCTGCCTACTGTTGTCACCCTACTAAAGAGATTTCTTTCAAACGTGTTCAGGAAACTAACACTTGACATCAATCCCAACATTGAACTCAAAAAAAATGATATACTTGTTTTGATATGATGAGCATTTTCTTTATTTTCTTTGTTTTGTTTTATCATGTCTCCTTGAACAACTTGATGATGCCATTTTTTACTAAAGAAGTAATGACTAGGAGCATGATCTTTTCTTTGTTTTCTGGCTGTGGTTTAATTCCAATCAGTCAACATATTCCTATAAGAGGGGTGTCCACTATAAGAGCCTCCATCTCGTATTGGATGGCCGTGTGTACCTTGACTCTTTCTATATGAATACGTTGATAATGTTGGTTCTTCTCCTTGTTTGTTGGAGTGAACTCTTCATGCTATAGTAAATATTGATACTCATCCTACTAAGTGAATGTATGGGTCACTACAAGTATATCTATCACAATTCTATCTCAGGTTACAAATGCAAGGGTCATTGCAGATAGAATAAATACTGAATACCTAGCATAAGAGGGTTCTACCATGTGTTTGGTGTGTCTGTCATGCAAGAAAATTTTTGGTCATCCTAGCATTTATGCTTTAATGCTTATGTTAACTTGCTATATTAAAAGGGGAAAATGTTCTAGTCATTCTGGCTTCTTGTGCCTCCAATGCTTACATTTAATCCCGACAAACATATAAATATGTTCTATTCATATTCCCATGATTGCAATGTCAGTAGGAATTGTATAACATACAAGCTTTGTTCTATATCTAGTGATGATAAATTGTCGAGGCTTGGTAACTAGACCTAGGGTTGCATTTAACATAGTCTTGCATTGCATACTTCATTTGCATAAGCATGTGATTCAAGTGCAAATCTACTTTCACCTTATTTGATTGGGGATTTCCGATCTCTTCAAAGAATCATGTTCTTTCATGAACTACAAAAATGATTGATTAATCACCCTTTTGGCTACTTTGGCTGCTCAGAACCCATTTTTTGGGATCAATTCAAAATCTGACACACCTAAGTGGCTCAAAAATGCATTTAATTTTTTTTTGTCCAATCCAAATTATTTTGATACTTTGTGATTCTTGGAATCTTTTCAACTCAAACTTGGTCTTTTGGACCTCGAAATCACTTTGGATCAACTTCCAAACTTCTTCAGATCATTCTAATATCTTCATATTTCTTCAAATCATTCTGATCTCTTTATATTTCCTTAGATCATTATGATCTCTTGATATTTCTTCAGATCATTTTTATCTCTTTATATTTCTTCAAATCATTTTGATCTCTTCATATTTCTTCAGATCATTTTGATCTCTTTATATTTCCTCAGATCATTCTGATCTCTTCATATTTCTTCAGATCATTTTGATCTCTTTATATTTCCTTAGATCATTTTGATCTCTTCATATTTCTTTAGATCATTCTAATCTCTTTATATTTCCTTAGATCATTCTAATAGCTTCATATTTCTTTAGATCATTCTGATCTCTTTATATTTCTTCAAATCATTCTGATCTCTTCATATTTTCGATTGCTCATTCTGATCTCTTCCATTTTCTACTGAATCTTAGATTTCTTCTATATCTCATGCTATACTACTTCACATCTATTTTTGGTGTGTCATCTTTTGATTTCACTCCCAAGAGGGTAGGATGATTACATCATTGAATACTTATTACTTAGGGCATCTCATTCCCATCTTATGTCCTCATCATTTGGGGCATCTCACCACTAGTGGCATATTGGTTCCCTCTTTCTGGAATCTTTGTCATCTACTTCATTTTGTCATCAATTTTGATTACAGGTATAGGGACAATCTAAACCCTAATTCTTGAGGATTAAGCCTCATTATGGGGATGGTTCTATGACTTATAATTCAATCTTGCTATCAACTATAACTCTCAATTATCTAGGTGTTCTATCTGGATCCTTAAAGGTCAAACTTCATTATGAAGAAACCTTTTAAATGGCTATCAATTTTAGATATCTAGGTGTTCTATCTAGATCCTTGAAGGTTAAGCTCCATTCTAGAGATAATTTTCTAAATGCTTATCAATCTTAGGTATCTAGGTGTTCTATCTAGATCCTTGAAGGTTAAGCTCCATTCTAGAGATAATCTTCTAAATGCTTTCAATCTTGGGTATCTAGGTGTTCTATCTGGATCCTTGAAGGTTAAGCTCCGTTCTGGAGATAATCTTCTAAATGATTTCAATCTCGGGTATCTAGGTGTTCTATCTGGATCCTTGAAGGTTAAGTTCCATTCTGGAGATAATCTTCTAAATGCTTTCAATCTCAGGTATCTAGGTGTTCTATCTGGATCCTTGAAGATTAAGCTCCATTCAGGAGATAATCTTCTAAATGCTATCAATCTCAGGTATCTGGGTGTTCTATCTGGATCCTTGAAGGTTAAACTCTATTTTGGAGATAGTCTTCTAAATGCTTTCAATCTTGGGTATCTAGGTGTTCTATCTAGATCCTTCAAGGTTAAGCTCCATTTTGGATATAATCTTCTAAATGCTATCAATCTCAAGTATCTAGATGTTCTATTTGGATCCTTGAAGGTTAAGCTCTATTCTAGAGATAATCTTCTAAATGCTATCAATCTTGGGTATCTAGGTGTTCTATCTGGATCCTTAAAGGTCAAAATTTGTTCTGAAGAAACCTTTAAAATGCTTATCAATTTTAGGTATCTAGGCACTCTTCTTGGATTCCTTGGGATTAAGCTCTATTCTAGAGATAGTCCTTAAAAGCTTATCAATTGGTCTTTGTATCATCAATTTCAGGACCAATCTCATTTCTTGATCCTCACATCATGCTTTCTAATTTTCTTTGAATTGAACATGCTACTTGTACATTCATTCAAAGAGGGGAAAAATGTAATACCCCAAAATTGGCTCATTGCTATCTCAACCAATTCTAGTCTATTTCTAATTAATCCTAAGACCTATTCTAATAGGCAATCCTTATTCTGCTACTCGCTACTTGACTTAATTATCAAATGCAAAAAACGTAAATCTGCATTCATCATACTCTTTATTTAATTCCTAAAGTATTGACTCATATTAGTCACATTGAAACCTATCGATTGGCATTTAATTTAATTATTAAGTATTTATACTTAAATTAAATTAAATTATACCTTAAGGCTAATGTACTAAGGAATTAAATTTATTTAATTTAATAAATATGCTTATTTTAATTAATTAATCAAAGTTATTTAATTAAATAGGAAGTCATTCCTAATTAATTAAATGAAATTATTTGATTAAATGTAAAAGGCATTTATGAGCTCATATCTCACTTATTAAATTAAATAATCTCTTCAAAATTCTATCTTCAGTTCTAAATAGAAACTCTGAGTGAACTCTCTCTCAAATTGAAAACAATCTAGTTAACTTGTTCTCACACTTATGGCAAGTTCAGTTAACTACTCATCACACTTAGATTAGAAACAATCTACTTCACCTGCACAAGGAAGTTTCCATCTTAACTAACTCTTTGCTTCAATCTAGACCGTTGATTGAAATTGATCTCAACTATTGATAGACTCCAGGAAAGTCTATTTAAGAGACTCTCATTTCCTCATTACGGAGGTTGAATTCTTATGCTATTGAATCGCTGCTGCATTTTATACTCATTTTAGCTCACATATTCTCATATATTTACATTCTTAGCTTAATCTCATTTAGTTTAAACATGCATATGCTTAATCTAGTTTCTTTTATATGTTCTTAGAATAATTTCATATCTCATCTAGATTAGTTACATATCATCTAGATTAATTGCATTCAAATCTTTTGTTCTTAGAGGGTCTAGTTGCCTACACCTCAAATCTGAGGATATTAATAGGCAAAATCCCTTTAGATAGAAGGAAATAGGTCAACTCATAGGGCTAATCTTGGATGAACAATCTCATGTTCATTCTCAGATGAATCTGCATACAATGACCATGTTGAAGTGTCTGTGACGTTCAGAGGCCCACATTTCATAGGTACATTTCTGGCGCCCATTGTGGGGCTCGAGAAAATCAATTTCTCAGGGATTCTCTACATTTTTAATCAAATTTTAAGTTCTCTATCTGTATGATTCCGTACAAGTTCTGAATCTTCATGCAAGACTGTTCATTTTCACATGAGGATTCTAAATCTTTCCATGAAGATTCTCTGCGTGTCATGCAAGAAAGTGCCCAAGTGCGTGAAAATTTGCGCGGGCCGTAAAAGAATTTTGTGCGGGCCTAAAAACAATTTTGCATGATTATGTCCATGGTTTTGCACTGATCTGTACTTGATCTTGTGTGATTCTGTCCATGATTTTGCGTGGGTCTGTGCATGGTTTCGAGCAAAATTTTACAACAGTGATACATAAGACAATTTTTTTCCAGTTTTCTAGATAAAATAATAATTTATTAATAATTGAAATTATTAAAATTTAAAAAAAAAAATTTAAAAAATTTAGGTTTTAAGTTTTAGGTATAAAACGAAATTTGACTTTTTTTGTTTTCATAGGTTTTAACTTTTTCTAAGCTTTTTTATGGGTATAAAAAAGAACAAAAAAAGTTAATTTTTCATTTTCCCATAGTTAAGCTTAAGTTTTCACTAACATGTTTTCTTTGAAGCATCTTTATTTCTATTTTTCTGATTTTCTATAGCCTAACAGTTGTCTGTAGGACGTTTGACGAAGACTGCTTATAAAAAAATCTTCAAACATGAACTGACTATTTGTTTGTAGGATGTTGTCAAAGATACGTTTGTCGATGACCATTTTTAAAACCCACAAAAAAATGTGTGTCTTCTTTTCTTTCTTTCCAAACTAGATTAATTAGGGTCTTGTGAACTTCCTAGGGTGCAAGAAAAAAGAATAGGGGATTATGATCTTCACCACTTGGAGGTCATGACCAAGGGTGAATCAGAAACCTAGACACTTTCGAAGAAGGCAAGCAGCTTAGTGGTTCTCCAATACTTGTTCTCTTCTATGATAAGATGATGATTTTCTTTTTAGGGAATCCAAATCTTTAAGGAAGAATAAGTCTGGATTGATTAAGCTAAGTCCATAAATTAACTTGTTTTGCATGTTTGGGCAAGAAACTAAGGTAGAGGATTATGCTCTTTCCTCTTGGGGGAAATCAAAAACTTTGACCCTTGCGATCAAACCACCAGTCAGTGTGAATCCTTTAGAGGGCCTATCGGAGTGATACAATCTTTGGGAACAACCCAAGCGAGAACACTCCTTTCATCAGCGATTCCAACTCTCTATAATCAAGATGCTTTGTAGAGTGAAAGACTCCAAAGCCAGATTAATTTCTTCCCCTTGATTCTTGATATCGCATATCAAAGGGAGGCTCTATTTGTGCACTGGTCAGTGCTGGCCCCTGGCTTGCTAAGCAAGTAGTGTGCACTTTCAAATGTTGGTGTGGGCTGCTGGTCTCAACTCCACTTGCAGAGCCACTGAGAATTAATACGAACAAAAGCCAAGTAAAAAACCTCTTAGTTAGAAGCCACCTGGTTCACCTCTGAAATGAGGCATAATCTTTGTGCAAGGAGGGGGAAGAATCTCTCCTATAGAACTCACCATAGGCATGCTACTAGACATTTGAAGGTGGTATACATTCTCATCCCCTACTAGAAGGGTGCTCATTCAATGTATACTATTGAGTCCTTTGAATATACCAAAAACACGGGCACCCTCTAGGGGGTGACACAGCTGTGTGAGGTACACGCATGCACATAAGATGTGGAACAAAGGTTTTGCCTTCTCTACCATTTTCTATTTCTAGGGATAAAGAATGTTTGTTATCAAGTCCTAAATATGTCCAAACTTTCTCAAAAAAACTAAAAGTCAAGACTCCCCTGCCCCTCAGAGTTGCTTTGCACTCAGTTGGATTGTATTCGACTACTGCTTTCTTCCCTGTGTCTTGTTGGAAACACTTGCCTTGTTCAAAACCAAATGTTGTTCAAAAACTTGAAAATCAACCTTGCTATCTATCTGAAATCTACCAAATGAATCAAACATCTATCCAAAACTATCTAAAATCTTCAAAGTCTTTTCAAAATCTAGTCTAGTTGCCAGTCTGGTTTCCATTTCACATACAGTTTGCAAACTTTTGTGTGAATACTTGTTGTCTTACCACTTCTTCACGCAACTCTGTCCAAGTTCTCGTGCAAATAGTTGCACATCTCCATGTGAGATCTTGCCTTAGATGTCCTTATTTTTTTGTTAACCTTGCACACCTCATGTGAAATCTTTATGCTATCTTGAGTCTTTGCATGGCCCTGTGTACTTTCTCATGCACCTCTCAGAGGATCTTCACATGAGATCTTGAGTCTAAACTGTCAAGCTAGTTTGTTAGAGCTATCTGTGCTCTATACCAAGTCTATTTCCTTCATCAGTTTACTTCTTCTCTATCTGAAAATAGTCCCAAGTAGGGACATTTTGCTTAGCTGGAGATTCATGATCTATACTTTGACTAGTCTCATTTTTTAGTTTTCTTGATTCTCATTCTTTAGTGCTTGTCATACTCTGCATTACGATAGTCATAATCTTTGGTTGTTCTAGCCTTCAAATCAGACTATTCATGCCTTAGTATACAACACTCTTATCTTGTCCTTTTTGAGACTAAGTTCTAGTGTGGTCCTTGTCTATGATTTTTCTTTTTGTCATTGTCTATGACTGTGACAACTTGACTTATGTTCTAAAACTTGGCTATCACTACTTGAAACATAATACATCAAAATGGCTAACAACAAATGCACTAAATCCAATATTCCTAGTGAGGAAGAAAAGCTACTTATTGCAAACATGAAGCAAAAAATCCAATCAATAAGTGCTCAACTTCAAAGACTAAAAGAAGAGGAAAACACATCATCAAACAAATTCTCCTTGAGAGAAAATTTCCCTTCCTTCTATGACAACCAAAAATCACATTCTTGTGATCTTGAATCCAAGATATCTAAGAACACTTCACAAACACCCAAGAAATCTAGAAATATCTTTGAAGAAAAGCCTTGGGAACCTAAACCAAAGTGTGATTTCACACCTTTGGGAAAATATTAAGAATTAACCTTGGAAGAACTTCTTGAAGAAAAACTTATTACTTTACCTAAGCTCACTTTGGCAGGAGTTTCCTTTATGAGTAACTATTGTGCCTATCATAGACATAATTTACATAAAACTTCCCATTGTAAGGATCTGAAAAAAAAGATCCAAGATCTCTTTGACAATGGTATAATTCAAAAATCTAAGCTCTCATATACTAAAGATTCTACTCTCAAGAAGGATCAACATCATGAAACCATGTCTAGTAATGGTTCAAATGAAACTTCTACTTCTTCCAACATACATTTACCTTCTAAAGTGTCCAATATTTCCAACACATACTCACCAAACAAAGAACCCACTACTCCCCCATCTGACTATGTGTACTCTCAAGGACTTCCTTTAAAGGAAACTCAAGTTAATCTTAACTTAGCTACAAACCTCTCCAATACTACTCAAACCAAACCTCCATGTGCTACTCCTATTATTCCCACTCCAACTATCCCTCCATTGTCTCTTCAAGAGCCTATTATGCAACCTCCAAAAATATATTCGAATATAGATTCAGATACTCCCTTATCCTTGGATTTGGTTTCATGTCAAGAGGGACACTTAAATGATAAAGAAACAAGTGTTGATCAAGACCAAGATTCCTTCATCCCCTTTCAAGTCTTCCAAGATCTCGTGCCTCCATCTCAAGAGCCACATAGTCCTCCATCTCCCATGTCATGCACCTCTACTAAGAAAAATCAAGATATTCCTTCCACCATCCTTAAGGAGATTATTAAAGACCAAGAGAAGGATATTTTTCCTATGTTACCTAAAACGCCTTTTGAAGAGAAAAGTGTTCCCTCACCCTCTTATTCTACATCGCTACATTCACTTCCAAACTATGCTCAAGCTTTAAATACTCCTATCAAAGGTATTGCTCCTATAACAATTAATCATAAATCTATTGATGGCTTTGGTCATGTTTCTCACTCTAAAGATGTTGATATCCTACTCATGGTCCATTCACATCTTCTAAATCTATCATTGGTCCCTATCCATCTAAGCTAAAACCTTCAAGTCTTCCATCCATATTGGGACCTTATGTTCCTCTATCTCCTACTTCCACTCTTAGCTCATTACACATTCCTCCTACCGTACCCTGAGATCAACAAAGATGCACATACTTGAACTCTTCACATCCACCTTTCCATCTAAACCAGTCATATTGGCCTCATTCATCCATAAATCCCAAGTCCTTTGGAAGAAATTTGGACAATCAACTCAAACACAAGTGCATGAAAGTATCCTCCAAAGTTCACTATGTCTCCTCTAATCGACATGTGAATGTCAAGAAGGAAAATATGCAAAAGAGACTGCAAAGGTCCACTATTCAAAGAGCTCAACCAAAGAAAGTATGGGTTCTTAAATCTATTATTGAAGAAATGCATTCCAAAGCATCTAATGAAAAATAAAAAGCTATATGGATTCCCAAGTCTCTTTTGAAGGACTTGAATATCAAAAACAAATCAAAGTTGGCATTCAAGCTTCCAAAGGCTTCCACTCCATCTTCTTCCCAACATCTTCCTAAAAAGGTTTCAAAACCTTCTACTCCACCTCTCTCCAAAATGGCTCTACCATCTCATCTATCTAAGCCTCAAGCTATTTCATCCATGATTTCCCCATTATTCCATCACCCTTCAAGGTGTGTGTCAATGTTGATCTTGCCCACTTTTTCTTCTCCCCTTGCACATCCCTTTCATTACCCTATCCACTCCACCTTCTATCCTCCACCTTTTATCCTTCCATCCCATTTATCTTATCCATAGCCTAAACCTTGTCCTCCATATATCTTTTCTACTATCTCCCTCCATTACCTTATTAGCATCTTTGAGCGTACCTTGCTATGGCCTTGGCTTATCATAACTTACATTATAGGAGTGCTATCTAACTTGAGAAAGGCTTGAATTCTTTCCAAAAACTCTAAAAATCCAAAAAAAAGGAAAAAAAGAAAAAAATGTGCCTTGGTGAAAACCTGGAAACAGGCGCCTTGGTAGCAAAAGTAAAGAAAAATAAACTCGTCCTATGGTGAAAACCACTTCTTGTGGCACCTTGGATAAGTACCATGATGAAACCTTGGTAAACAGGCGTCATGTATAATTCTTCCATCCATGACATCCTATCATGATCTTGCTTATCCTTTAGATGTCCTCATTTCCAAAGTCATTCACTCATAACCTCCATAACAAAATTTTCTATCCTATTCAATTAACCCTTTGGTCTTGACCAATGAAAGAAAGAAGAAAACTTAGTTCTTAGCAATCTCTTGACATGGTCATTTTCTTGGATTACTTACATGATACCCTTCATTACACTATGAGCTTATGCTGTTATATCCTTTTCCCTAGCTTGGGTAATCTTGTGAAGGCTTTCCTTAAGGGTAACATTCATCGCTTCATGCTCCTTGCCTTTCCATCTTTGCTTATCCACTCGCTTGCTACTACATCTCATCCTACACCTTGCTAGACACTAGAACAAAATCAAGGTAATCCTTCTTGAGAGCTAGTAATCTTTGAAAAAATCTAAAAAATTAGAAAAAGTCTTGAAAAAATTGTTACCCTGGTGAAAACCTAGCAATAGGTGCCTTGGTAACACCAAAAAAGTGAAAAATATCAAAAATACAAAAAAAATCAAAAAAAGAACAATACAAAAAAATTGAAAAAAAAAAAAGTGCCATTGATGAAAACCTAGAAACAGGCATCATGGTAGCAAAAAAAGGAAATTCTTGCCAAGAAGGTGAAACCCTAGTAAACAAGTGCCTCTTGTTTCCAATGCTCCATCTTACCGCGCATCTTCTGGCTATTTTGTACAGTCACTTTCATGCTTTCGCTTTCCTACTTTTTCCTGCTTTCTACTCATGTATCCATGAATTAAGTCTTGTCACAGCCTGAGGGCATTCCCCTTTAGTGTCACTCTTTTTGAGATTCTCCTCATAGAATCTCCTTCATGACAGTCACCAGTGGTCCTCACTGCATCTACCTACTATCGCTAGTGTCACTCTTTTTGAGATTCTCCTCATAGAATCTCCTTCATGACAGTCACCAGTGGTCCTCATTGCATCTGCCTATTGTTACTAGTGTCACTATTTTTTGAGATTCTCCTCATAGAATCTCCTTCGCAATAGTCACCAGTGGTCCTCACTACGTTTGCCTACGATTGCCAATGTCACTCTTTTCAAGACTCTCCTCATAGAATCTCTTTTGCAATAGTCACCAGTTGTTTCAGCTATGTCTACCTACTATTGCTTAGGTCACATCTCTAGATTCATTTATGGAAGATCTCTCTTGCATTAGTCACCAGGCATTCTGGCTATGTCTGTCTGCTATCGCTTAGTCTTTCTTAGGTTCTTCGTCATGAAGTTTCCTCTTTGACCTCAATCACCAGTTGTTCTGACCATGTCTGCCTATTGTTGTCACCTTACTAAAGAGATTTCTTTCAAACATGTTCTAGACACTAACACTTGACATCAATCCCAACATTGAACTCAAAAAAAATGATATACTTGTTTGGATATGCTGAGCATTTTCTTTGTTTGCTTTGTTTTGTTTTATCATCTCTCCTTGAGAAACTTCATGATGTCATTTTTGACTAAAGAAGTAATGACTGTGGGCATGACCTTTTTTTTTTTTTTTGGCTATGGTTTATTTCCAATATGTCAACATATTCCTATAAGAGGGGTGTCCACTATAAGAGCCTCCATCTTGTATTGGATGGCCGTGTGTACCTCGAGTCTTTCTATATGAATACGTTGATAATGTTGATTCTTCTCCTTGTTTGTTGGAGTGAACTCTTCATGCTACAATAAATACTAATACTTGTCCTGCTAAGTGAACGTATGGGTAACTTGAAGTATATCTAACACACTTCTGTCTTAGGTTACAAATGCAAGGGTCATTGCAAGTAGAATAAATACTGAATACTTAGCATAAGAGGGATCTCCAATGTGTTTGGTTTGTTTTTCATGCAAGCAACATTTTGTTCATCCTAGCATTTATGCTTTGATGCTTATGTTAACTTGCTATATTAAAAGGGGCAAATGTTCTGGTCATTCTGGCTTCTTGTGCCTCGAATGCTTACATTTAATCCCAACAAACATATAACGTATGTTCTATTCATATTCCCATGATTGCAATGTCAGTGGGAATTGTATAACATAAAAAATTTGTTCTATATCCAGTGATGATAAATTGTCGAGGCTTGGTAACCAGACCTAGGGTTGCATTTAACATAGTCTTGCATTGCATACTTCACTTGCATAAGCATGCAATTCAATTGCAAATCTACTTTCACCTTCACTGATCAGGGATTGCTGATCTCTTCAAAGAATCATGTTCTTTCATGAACTACACAAATGATTAATTAATCACCCTTTTGGCTACTTTGGCTACTCAAAACCCATTTTTCAAGATTGAATTCAAAATTTGACACACCTAAGTGGCTCAAAAATGCATTAAATTTTTTTTTCCAATCCAAATTCTTTTGATACTTTGCGATTCTTGGAATCTTTTCAACTCAAACTTGGTCTTTTGGACCTCGAAATCACTTTGGATCAACTTCCAAACTTCTCTAGATCATTCTGATCTCTTCATATTTCTTCAAATCATTTTGATCTCTTTATATTTACTCAGATCATTATGATCTCTTCATATTTCTTCAGATCATTCTGATCTCTTTATATTTCTTCATATCATTCTGATCTCTTCATATTTCTTCAAATCATTCTGATCTCTTTATATTTCCTCAGATCATTATGATCTCTTCATATTTCTTCAGATCATTCTGATCTCTTTATATTTCCTCAAATCATTCTGATCTCTTCATATTTCTTTAGATCATTCTAATCTCTTTATATTTCCTCAGATCATTCTGATCTCTTCATATTTCTTCAGATCATTCTGATCTCTTTATATTTCTTTAGATTGTTCTGATCTCTTCATATTTTCCACTGCTCATTCTGATCTCTTCCATATTCTATTGAATCTCAAATTTCTTCTATATCTCATGCTATACTACTTCACATCTATTTCTGGTGTGTCATCTTTCAATTTCGCTCCCAAGGGGGCAAGATGATTACATCATTGAATACTTATTTCTCAGGGAATCTCGTTCCCATCTTATGTCCTCATCATTTAGGGTATCTCACCACTAGGGGCATATTGGTTCCCTCTTTTTGGGATCTTTTTCATCTACTTCATTTTGTCATCAATTTTGATTACAGTTATTGGGATAATCTAAACCCCAATTCTTGAGGATCAAGCCTCATTCTAGGGATGGTTCTATGACTTATAATTCAATCTCACTATCAACTATCACTCTCAGGTATCTAGGTGTTCTATCTGGATCCTTAAAGGTCAAACTTCATTCTAATGAAACCTTTTAAATGCTTATCAATTTCAAATATCTAGATGTTCTATCTAGATCCTTGAAGGTTAAGCTCCATTCTGGAGATAATCTTCTAAATTCTTACCAATCTCAGGTATCCAGGTGTTCTATCTGGATCCTTGAAGGTTAAGCTCCATTCTAGAGATAATCTTCTAAATGCTTTCAATCTCAGGTATCTAGGTGTTCTATCTGGATCCTTGAAGGTTAAGCTCTATTCTGGAGATAATCTTCAAAATGCTTTCAATCTCGAGTATCTAGGTGTTCTATTTGGATCCTTTAAGGTTAAGCTCCCTTCTAGAGATAATCTTCTAAATGCTTTCAATCTTAGGTATCTAGGTGTTCTATCTGGATCCTTGAAGGTTAAGCTCCATTTAGGAGATAATCTTCTAAATGCTATCAATCTCAGTTATCTAGTTGTTCTATCTAGATCCTTGAAGGTTAAACTCTATTCTGGAGATAATCTTCTAAATGCTTTCAATCTCGGGTATGTAGGTGTTCTATCTAGATCCTTCAAGGTTAAGCTCCATTCTAGAGATAGTCTTCTAAATGCTATCAATCTCAAGTATCTAAATGTTCTATATAGATCCTTGAAGGTTAAGCTCTATTTTGGAGATAATCTTCTAAATGCTATCAATCTCGGGTATGTAGGTGTTCTATCTGGATCCTTAAAGGTCAAACTTTGTTTTGAAGAAACCTTTAAAATTCTTATCAATTTTAGGTATCTAGGTGCTTTGCTTGGATTCCTTGGGATTAAGCTCTATTATGGAGATAGTCCTTAAAATCTTATCAATTGGTCTTCATATCATCAATTTTGGGACCAATCTCATTTCTTGATCCTTGCATCATGCTTTCTAATTTTCTTTGAATTGAACATGCTACTCACACATTCATTCATAGAGGGGCCAAATGTAATACCCCAAAATTGGCTCATTGCCATCTCAATCAATTCTGGTCTATTTTTGTTTAATCCTAAGACCTATTCTAATAGGAAATCCTTATTCTGCTACTCACTACTTGACTTAATTGTCAAATGCAGAAAACCTAAATCTGCATTCATCATACTCTTTATTTAATTCCTAAAGTATTGACTCATATTAGTCACATTGAAACTTATTGATTAGCATTTAATTTAATTATTAAGTATTTATACTTTAATTAAATTAAATTATACCTTAAGGCTAATGTACTAAGGAATTAAATTTATTTAATTTAATAAATATGCTTATTTTAATTAATTAAACAAAGTTATTTAATTAAATAGGAAGTCATTCCTAATTAATTAAATGAAGTTATTTAATTAAATGAAAAAGGAATTTATGAGCTCATATCTCACTTATTAAATTAAATAATCTCTTCAAAATTCTCTCTTTAGTTCTAAATGGAAACTCTGAGTGAACTCTCTCTCAAATTGAAAACAATCTAGTTAACTTGTTCTCACACTTACGACAAGTTTAGTTAACTACTCATCACACTCAGATTAGAAACAGTCTACTTCACCTGCACAAGGAAGTTTCCATCTTAACTGAATCTTCACTTCAATCTAGATCATTGATTGAAATTGATCTCAACCATTGATAGACTCCAGGAAAGTCTATTTAAGAGACTCTCATTTCCTCATTATGGAGGTTGAATTCTTATGCTATCGAATCGCTGTTGCATTTTATACTCATTTTAGCTCACATATTGTCAAATATTTAAATTCTTAGCTTAATATAATTTAGTTTAAATATGCATATGCTTAATCTAGTTTCTTTTATATGTTCCTAGAATAATTGCATATCTCATCTAGATTACCTGCATATCATCTAGATTAATTGCATTCAAATCCTTCATTCTTAGAGGGTCTGGTTGCCTACACCTCAAATCTAAGGATATTAATAGGCAAAATCCCTTTAGATAGAAGGCAATAGGTTGAATCACAAGGCTAATCTTGGATGAACAATCTCATGTTCATTCCAGGATGAATCCATGTATAATGACTGTGTTGAAGTGTCTGTGAGGTTCAGAGACCCACATTTCATAGGTACACCCCATAGATTATTTATTTTATTTTTGAGATTTGATGAGATGAGGCTCTAATGAAGGGGGGGATGACCATCCCAAGAATATACCCAAAAAAGGGCCTGATCACCCTTGCCGAAGTTCCAAGTTAAATATTTGCAAATCAAATGGTGACATTTTAACATAAAGTTCCAACTTTTAGACCCCTTAGGTAGGTTTTTAACTCTAAAAATCAAAATAGGGTCATCCACGTTAAGATATTTATTATAAAGGATCTTATCCCATTTGTATTCTCTTTCCTTATAGAGACCACAAATAAGTTTTTCCACCAAGGCTACATTTTGCCATTGTAAATTCTTAATCCCTGACTCACCTAGGTCCTTAGGTTTACATATGTTCTCCCATTTGATGAGCACCAAATTTTTTTCCCCTTCATAGTCATTCCACAGAAAGTCCTGCATTTTGGTTTTGAATTTAAGAAAGTTTTTCTTAGATAAAGGAAGACAAGATAACAAAAAAATAGGAATGACAAATAACACTGATCTAATCTTCATGCTTTTTCCTGCCTTAGCCATTTTTCCTTCCAATACCAAGCTTGGCATCCAATTTTTCCAAAGTATTGTTCCATACCTTATTTGATTTCTTACCTTTCTTGAGGGTGATACTAAGATACTTGCATGGAAAAACACTTTTTTAATATCCTATGATCTTGCAAATTTTCTATTCTATGTCAAGTTTGGTGTTAATAAAAAAGATCTCAAATTTGAGTTCATTGACTTTTTGTCCAAAGATTTCCATATATGTTTTTATGATGTCTTTAAGACTAAGAGCCTCTTTGACAGTGCTTTTGCCCAGTAATATGGTGTCATCTACATATTGTTGGTGAGTAATAGTGGGCATATTTTTAGTTATCCTAAAGCCTAAAATCCTTTTTTTTATGTGCATCAGTCACTACTCTCCCAAATGCTTCTACCATAAAGATGAATAGAGAAGGGGATAAAGCATCTCCCTATCTAATGCCCCTTGATTTATCAAAGAAAACTTTTGACGTACTATTGATAAGAATGGAGATTTTGGGAGTCAAAATAAATTTGAAAAAGAGTTTAATCCATTGACGAGAAAACCCAAATGCTTCCATAACCTTACATAAGAATCTACAATCAACCATATCGTATGCTTTTTGAATGTCCAATTTCATAAACATACACGCTTCTTTGTTTGAACAAGCTGAGTGAACTGTATCTTGAATGGTCATAATTCCATCAAGAATAGATCTACTTGGCATAAAGCTAGTTTGTTCTTCTGAGACAATTTTGGGAAGGATACTTTTGAGCCTGTTAGCTAGGACCTTGGAGAAAACTTTGTAAATAGTGTTACATAGTGTGATTGGTCTGAAATCACCTGGGGTCACAAGTTCAACCTTTTTAGGGATTAGTGTGAGGAAGGAGTGATTAATTTCTAATAACAAAGCACCCCCATTTCTTGAAGCTTCAATAGCTTTCCAAAGATCTATACCTATGATATTCCAACATTTTTGGAAGAAGAAGGCCTGAAAGCCTTCAAGACCTGGGGATTTATCTTGGCTCATGTCAAACACTACTTTCTTGACTTCTTCCAAAGTTATAGGTTTGTTTAGAACCTTATTATCTTTGGGTGTGATGATTTTTGGAATCACTTTGAGAAGATTTTCTTGTGCTATTCCATTCAAACCTTCATAATTGTTTAGAATGTTGTGAAAGTACTTGAAAAAGTTATCCAAAATTTCACTTGGGTTATAAATTAGAATACCCAAGTGATTTTTGACACATATTATTTTGCTCTTTGATCTGTTGTATAAGGTGGAGCTGTGAAATAATTTTGTATTTCAGTCCCCTTCAGCAAGCCACCTCTCTCTTAATTTTTGTCACCATAATAACTCTTCTTTGGTTAATATATCTTCTTTCCTTGCTAATAAATCTTTTTCTAAAAGATAGCTATCATTGTTCATACCATTCCTAATTACATTTGAGTTTAAGTCTTTCAACTGCTTTTCTATGTCTAATTTTACTTTGAAGATGTTATTGAATTGTTCCTTGTTCCATCTAAGTATTTGTTCTTTAAGAATTTTGAATTTGGTGAAAAAAATGAACAACTTTGAGCCTTCAAAACTATCTTGAGCCCACCATTATTTAATATTATTGATGAATTTTGGGTCTAAGAACCACATTTTTTGACATTTAAATGGGTTCCTAGCAAGCTTGTGAGGCTCAATAAATTCAGATTTGACTAGAAAGTGATCAAATCCTACAATGGGTAAAATTGAGGATAAAATATTCAAATTATTAATGTCCAAGTCACCTTTAATCAAGAACCTATCAAATTTTTTGGCAATATATGTAAAATCCTTTCTCCTATTATTCCAAGTGTAAATCCCATTGCTTGTTGGGATCTCTATTAAATTATGCCAAAGACACCAATCTTGGAAATCTTTGGATGCTTGTGATAGTTGTTGAATACCACCTATCTTTTCATTGATATTAAAAATTATGTTAAAGTCACCTTCAAATACAAATAGACTACCCTTAAGGTTATTCATAAATAGGCCAATTTCTTCCCAAACTATTTTTTTTATCGAAACAACTAATTGGGCCATAAACATTAATAAGGATAAATTTAAGATCTAATTTTAAGCTTTGTACACTGCCACTAATCTAGTAGTTACTAATATTTAATATATTTATATAGACCTTTCTAAGATACCAAAGAATTCCTATGCCCCCTGAAGCCCCTATTTATTCTTGAAATATAGAATTCCACAGTCCAAGCACCTTATCTATTTTAACTATTTCTAATTTATTTAATCTAGTTTCTTGAATTAAAAAAATATTAGATTCAAAGGCTTTGAGTTTATGTTTTAATAACCTCTTTCTGCTAGGTGCATTAAGACCCCTAGCACTCCATGTAGTTATCTTGATACCTACTCAGGAAGGCTTTTCCCCTTCCCATTGTTAAAAATATGGTCTATCTTTTGCTGCTCTCTGCTATCTCCATCTACTTCCCTGAGTTCCTTTAATGATCTTCTTCCTCTCTTACCCTTTGTTTTACCACAAATAGGAGATTTGAATCTTTCCTAATTCATATGAATACCAATCTAATCTAGATTAGATTCTACCTTCTGCATAGTGGAGCTCTTGTCAATAGAGTTCTTTTCATTTTCCTCATTTTCAAATTATTTTAGTAACTAATTTAAGAGACCAGCTTTCTTCTTTGGTTCTATATCCACTTCGAGCTTGCTGTCGTTGCAAATTTCATTTTCTTTTTGCTTCATGAGTGAACTTGGCTCTCTCATCTAAGATAGTCTTAGATCATTGTCCTCATTTTCAATCTTTAATAAATCTTTCCTTAGGTCTTCATAAGTGTAATTGGTCCCCCCTAGTTTGAGGATTCTCTAAATGAGTTCTTCCTTCTATGCATCTGTGCTCTTATCAACATTTTCAATATAAAACACTTGTATTAAATCATTTGTTAGATGATTTAGGCTAATTTCTTCTAATTTTGATATGCTTCCATCTTCCAATGCTAGATCCAAAGTACTATCCTTGTTCAAGAAGTCCTAAAACTCTTTTACTAGCATCTTACCTACTCTCTTTGTTTCCCTATTCTATTTTAGCTGATTGGTGTAAATGGTGAGCTTATTGTGGCAGCTAGAGTTTGCCAAAAAAAAATTTTGTGACTAGAGTTCCTATAATGAAATTTGACTCTTGAGGCTAGCATTGTACCCTTTGATCCATAACTTCTTGAATTTTAATTGCCTCATTAGTTTCCCTAGTAACATTAAATAACATCAAGTTCCCCATTTTCTCTATCTTTCCCTCTTGACCATCCTTTATATTTTTTTCTTATTGAAGATCTAAAATCCCTATGTGTTTTTCATCTTCGCATATGTGATTTAGAGCAACCTCTGTGTCTCTGTCATTGAGTATGATCTTTGTCTCCTTATGATTGGTTGTGGTGTAATTGGATGTTACCTTTTCCTTTTCCTTATGTATTTATTGTTCTTGTGTGTGCTACTCCTCTCTGTCACCACCATTGCTTGGTCCCTTGTTATTTTTTAGAGACTTTTTCCTACCTTTAGATTTTTGCTTCTTGCTAGACTATAAATCCTTTGTTGATTCTAGGTTCTCCTTATTGTTAACCACAATTATTGATTTTAGCTTACTTTTATTTTTTGAACTATCCTCTACCCAAATATTTACTACTTCTTCTATATAGAAAGGCTCTGTCTAAAATTCAAACTCCTTCTGAGAGGATTCCTCCTCATATAGTTCTATTGATCTCTGATTCCTTCTTTTCTTCAATATTCTTAACCATGGGAATTTGCTACCAAAATTTGATGTGAGAGATATAGTTTTGAATCTAATCCTTTTGTTATCATCTACTCTCTTATGATCTCTAATATTCTACCTTCATATATTTGCATTGTTAGATCATAAGTAGCTTTGTTAGTTATGACTTTCTTGTGTACTTGTGTAGCTTGTTTGGAATTTGTTTTGATAAGCATGTTAACATTGTTACAACATTGGTATGAGGAATCAATGCCAATAATTTCTCGCATAGAAAAACCTATCCACCTAAGAATTTTTATTTGAAGGAGCTCCAAAGGTAGAGATGGGATATTGAACTAGGTTGGAATCATAAAATCTAACTTATCAACCTCAAAATCATAATACCATTCTACAAATTTCACAATATGACCCTTAAAAAAACATTCAAAGACCAAAATAAATTCTTTCTTTATAGATTCCTCCAAGCATTGTAAATAGAGAATCCTATCTAAGTGATGAAAAATACTTACCTCATTGTCGCAGTTAGCTTCAAGCCAATTGGAGAGAAGAGGGAAGTCATTTAGGGGTCATTCCAAATCACAAAAATTCTTTCCTTTTGGCATTCATACCAAGTTTCTTCCACCTCTTTATTGGAAACAAAAAAAGGGATATCTCAGGAATTATCATGGCACTGAGAGTCCTGAGAAACCCTAGGGCTGGGTGGTGGAGAGACAAACGCTGAGGGACGAAAATGCTGAGGGATATAAGAAGGTGATGGTTTCTCACCTATTGATGGTAGAGGCTTAGGTCTATCTAAGTGGGTTAATGCAAGAGACAAAGAGGTTTCTCCACTTATTGGTTTTACAAGCCAAACACTAAAATGTGGTTGGGGATATTTTGTGAAATTGAAAACCCTAAATTGGTTTTTCTAAGTTTTCAATAGTAAAAATTGAGCGAGGCTTAAGATTACTTAGAAGACTAGGTTGTAAGGGAGAATAATTAAATGCAATATCCTTACCTTTGATATAATTTGAGCAAAATTGTGGCCCTTTAGTCCTCTATTGGCATTGATGTTTTTCCTCGAATATCTCCAAGATGGGGAAACTGTTTGTAGTGTTTATGGTAAATTTTGGATCCTATAAATTATGGATGGATGCTTGATACCGTTTCTTGTTCTGATCAATAGCAATGACTAATGGAAAATTGCCATGTGAATGCTTTTGCCTAGGGTTTTCCCTTTTGTTTCTTTGGAAAGTCAGCCCTTCTCTATTCATTATTATGTAGAAATTTGCCATTTTCATATATTTTATTCAATATTATCAATAAGTATTAATTTGAATATATAAGAATATTTAATTATCTTAAAATTTGACAATAGAATTTTATTATATTAAAAAATTAATTTTTTATATTATTTTATTATATTATAATTTATATGTTAAAATTAAATAATATAAATATAATTGTTAAATTATATTTAATTAAAAAGTCAAAAATTCTAATGCATAGACTAGTAAAAAAAAAAGTCTATAATTTGGTTCTGAATTAAAGAAACATTATTAGAAATAATTAGAAACTTATTCATGGTATACAAAAGGAATATTTTTTAATTTCGATGGGTTCTTTTATTAATTTGAATGAATTATTACAATTACTTTTTGTAATTCCTATTAATAAAAACAAGATTTTTTGGGTTTTTAAAAAAATTTGGATGCATTTGATAGTAAAAGTGTTAATGTAAAGATTAGAATCTTTTCAAACAAATAGAAATAGAGACATATATAAATTTACCCAGAATGGCTTACCCTATAAGTCAAAGATTTTAATCAAGAATGACTTATAAAGAAATCTAAGTGTAATTCAGAATCTCAACAAAATGTTTGAAAAACCTTGTAAAATAATATTCAAATTTCACTCACAATTCAAAATATAGATCTACTTTTCTTCCTATGATATAATATGCCTAACTATAAACAAAATTTCAATATAAAGTTGTGTGTGTAAAATGTGGCTAATGCATCAACAACACACTTTAATAAGTCTTTAAATACAAGATTGACCACAAATGAATATGGAAGAATCCATTGTGAAGAATGTTAGCAAATGACTTATTGCCTCTTATTCAATGGGAGTTTGATTTATCTCAAAACCAAGAGCATTCAATGACTTTAGAATCCATTAAAATAAAGAGTTAAAAATGTATGCTAAGACCATACTTTTGTAGTTTATCTAATGCAAGTAAGATAAATTACTCTAGATGAGGTAATCTATTATATCAAATAAGAAAAATTCAATTAAACTAAATGATATGCAAATGCTAATAATGAATAAAAAAAAGAAGCAATGATCTAAGTAGCTTTAGCACAAATTCTGTAGAATTTCAATACTCAAATTTGCACTTGTCAAATGAGAAGCAAAAACCCCTCCTTTATAGAAATTCCACATAAATCAATGGTTGAGATTGATATTGATAGACAGTTGAGATCGATCCAGAGTTGAGTTAAAAAATAATCAATTTCTATTGAGAGAGATTTAACTTTTCTAATTTTGAAGTGAATGAAGGAGTTAATTGATTAGATGAGTTTCAATTAACAACAATTTATTTTTTTCTCTGATTTAAGTTAACTAATTCATTTCCCTTTTTTAACTCAAGAGTTGATTTTCTCAAATTTTAGAAGATAAATTATTTATTTATGTCATTTTAATTGCTTTTATCATCTTATGAACTTTTAATTTAATAAATTAATATTTTGATATATTTAATTTAATTAAATCAATAAATTCATTTCTCGTGTGTAATTGACAAAAGTGGATTAATTTAATTAAAGTGTTAGGACTTTTGACTAAATTAATTGGTTGATGCAAGATTGTTGAATAACCCAATATATTGATCCTACAACACATAGAATAAAATATTTAACAATGCATATATGATAAAAGGAATCATATAATATATAATATATTTTTAAATAGAATAATTCTTTATTATGTATTAGTGTTGATCATACAGTGCAACACCAATATTGTCATTATAAAGCCTTCTTGAGATTGTGATATTTGTTTGAATCCCCTCTGACCCATGAAAATATCTAAGTGAATGCTTTTAAAGGAGAAAATCATGCTCACACAAGCTTTATATTGATTGAGTTTCTTAGTGACTCTACATCCTTAGGTGAGATGCTTGAACAAGGGCTTGGTAGATGCCTTGGTTGCAAATTGGATTTGGCAACAAAAGGTGTTCGTTTCTCACACTCATATGATGTAAACATAGATGATATTTAAGGATCCATGTCAATTGGCATCCCCTAAGATAAGCTTTGAAGTCAAAGACTAAAGAAATATAAGTAGATCAATATAATGAGTTTGAGTTTGAATTAATTTAGAGGCAAAGTTCAAAGAGAGATGAAGAAATGGAGAGATAAGGGTTTAGAAGAATTAAGGACATATGGAAAGATAAGAGTGAAAGTAAGGCATAAGGCATCAAAATATAAGACAATCTTAATGAAAGTAATACAAAATGAAAATATTAAAGTTATTTCACAATAAGGTGCAATTTCTAGTTAATAATTAGAATCTTATTTTTAATAAAATATTTAAAGAAAAAATAATCTATTTTAAAATTATTAAAGTTGTAATTTATAATAAGTGTAGTAAAAATCAACCATAAAACTTAAAAATAATAGTCTAATAACATAATAAAGTCATTTCAATAAAATAATATTATAATTATTAAAAACTTACTATTAGTTAACTATATGTAATCATTTAAAAAAATATATATAAATAATTAAATATTATTTACCTATATATAATGATAATAATCGTATATAAAATAATATATTCAATTAATATTTAAACATATAATATATTAGATGCATATTAGATATTATTTTATAATTTTAAAATTAGTTAATTATTATTATATAATCATTATTACAATATATATTTTAGGAAATATAATAATGTAGAAAAAATACCCTTTTTGTTCTTATTCTAGCAATTTTTTTAATCATTGTAAAAAAAGGATTCAAAAACTCAATTAAGATTTTACTTAACACTAACTATAAATTAACACATGCCATATGTTTAAAATAGTAAAAAATAAGGCCAACACCATCCCAAAAAAAATTGTCATGTAATGTAACTTTACCATAAACTTATTGCTCTAATTTTGAGTTTGTGTTATTTTGAGATAGATGATATAATCTTGAAATTTATCATCAATTTCCCTATCTTAGCCCTTGATGGTTCAAATCAACATGCATTATTGTCATTGAAAAAAAACCATATAATTAATAGAAATTATATGTGAAGATTATAAAATACTTAATTGATAATTAATCTTTTTGATATGTAGAGATAGACTTAGGGTTTTCTTTTGAGTGCATGGATGGTTTTTATTTTCTTCAAGAGTTCATATATAGAGTTTAGGGAGTTTGAGTGCAGATTGGGGTAATTTTGCATTTATTTCAATTCAATATCAATTAAGAGGACATTCAAGGAAGTTAATTGATAATGATGTATTGATAGGTTCATTCATGAGTAATAAAAGATATTAAAAAACTTAAAAGAATGTATTAATATGATATAAAAAATATATCAATCATTCAATCAATTATTTTTTTGAGTGGTTAACCATTAGTGACCAATTGTTTAGTCATTTATTTAGTTACTAATATTTTTCCAACCTTGTGATTTTACCTGATGATTAGAACAATCAATTTTATTTACATGACTAAAAAATTTAGTCTTGTGACTAAAATTTTTAGTCACATAGCCATTTATTTGACAATATTCTACTAGTGGTAGTTGTAGCTTGACCCTAGTTCAAGCCCTGTACATTTCAATAAGATTAAATTTTTGATAGAGTTATAGGTAGAATTCCTTAAGGAAGAGGCCATAATCAGATCTACCTCAGTAGATATTTAGAACATGATTCTCCTCAACATGGATGCACTTTAGAAGCATTTTGCATATTCTAAAACTTACATCCATGAAAACAACTTCTCCATAGTAGACCACATGATTGAGCTTTCAGAAAAAAGTGCTAATTGCACTTCACACATGTAAGGTCTTGCAGGACAATTGGGACAAAACATTACCTATAATACTCAAGGTATGTTTAGACTTTTTGTCCCATTTTGGCATTAATATGTAAATATATAGAATAAATCTTTGGCATTATTGTCAAAAAGGGAGAGAAGATTCCATTGAAAGAGGGAGAAGATACAGAGAAGATATAAAGAAGACATAGAAGATATAGAGACGATATGGAAATAATGAGTTATGGGGGAGAAATTGTAAAGAATTGGTACATAATTTGTGAAGGAAATGGGGGAGATAGATGTAAGATAGATGTGAGATAGATATATAGAAAGTATGTACTGTATACTATGTAGAAGCCTTACCATGTACAAAAATATATCTTACAAAACCAATTTTGAAGAATCTCAAATACAATATACTCTATAGAGTTAGAATCACAAGGTAATAAATACAAATATTTAGGAACTCTTTTTTAATTTAGTTTTGGCCAATAAGTGTTTTTGTCACTAATCCCAAAGGGGGAGATTGTTGACATATCAGTCAAGTTTGTTATTAGTGACATACGCTTATTTAGATTGTAAGTATCTACCAAGCTTACTGTATAGTTAATAGTGTTTGACAAGAATTTTGCCAAGTTCTACAATTGCTGCTAAGTCTTTTGGACAAATTGTAGTGTTTACTGAGCAACTATAGTTAGTGTGAAGATTAATAGTATAAACTGAGCATGCCAGTGTATGTCGAGTTTACTAGTGAAAACTAAGCTATGTAGTGCTTACTAAGTTCATAGTTAATGTGATGTGAGTCCAATGTTAGCCTAGCCACTCAGTGTTAACCAAGTGACTCAATTTATATAAAGTTCTAGGTGATAGTGTGTACCGAGCTATGTAGTGGTAAATAAGTGATTTAGTTTATATGATGAGTTTCATAGTATTTATCAAGTCACTAGTGTAGACTAAGTTCAAGAGTAATTGGAAGTGATTAGTATGGACTAAGGTTCTATGTCTACCAAGTGCATGGTGATGCTAAGAATTGATAGTGTATGCTGAGTATCAGAACCTCACCAAGTCAGTCTTTAGAACCTAAGTGTCTACATTTGAGCCAACTTTGTAATATTTGTGTAAACTTGTATTGTGGCCAACTTTGTAATTTTTATAATTGGATTGGTATATATGTAATGTATTGTATCACATCCAATGTGTAAATGTGTGCGAATATATGCATGGAATCATTGTGATCATCAAAGAAGAGCATAAATTGTGAATTACAAAGGCTACAACAATATAAGGAGCAACAAAGATACATCTATCATAGCAAGGTGATTTATACACTTAAAGGAATCTCATTCAGCAAACCAAGTTTTAGATCAAATATTAGCTACCTATTTCATCCTAATAGGTGGATCAGTCAAATCCTTTAAAAAGGTAGACCTAACAGTCTTATGCAAATCTCTTTATTGCGTGCATACTTCACTGTATGTGTGTAAATCCTCAAACAAAGTGGACCTAGTAGTCCTTATTGCTCCTAATAAAGGTAGATCATCAGAAGTGATCAATGTAAGCCTTAACAAGACAACTTTATACTATAGTACTAAAGCTTTTGGGTACCATCCCCACTTCATTTTTACTTTCTATTTGGAAGGTTTCTGGGACACCAAATCTTTGTGTCAAAATGTTATGAATGCTTTCATGTTTTTGGTGTCTCATGCATGTAGTTATATTAGAATATTCATATTGGATTAAGTGCTAATTGGATTAATGTTTTAGAAGTTACGATTTCACCCCTCCCCTCTAAATAACTTAGCCTTGTCAAGAATATTTCCAACAAAGAACATTATGGGTCAAGTAATTCCTTGCAAGGAGTTGATTCAACTCTATGGTGATAAACACAGATTGGTAGTGGCTCTTCAAGTGTTCTTGAGTTTCTTTGTGATTCCTAATAGAGGCCAATACATATTAGAGTGTGGTTGGGGGTAGATGCTATGGATGTTGCTTGAGTAGCAAACACATTTTTGATGGGGCATGTGTATGTTGTTCCACATGTATCATGAGATGCATGAGGTGGCATATCAAGAGAAGAAGAGCATGGTAGCAAGAGTTTATTTGTTATAGTTTTGGGCATGGGGCCACTTATTGATCACTAGACCCATCTATGTAGATATGAGATAGCTTAAGGAGCCTTACATTTGTAGGTACTGAGGCTAGATGACCCAAACTACTATGGGTAAGAATGAGATGTGGAGATCACAACTAGATGACATGGTGTCAATGATCTAGAAACCATGGAGAGAGACAAAGGACTTGGATGACACATAGGCACAAATTAGATACATGCTTACCTCTCATCCACTGATTGGTTTCTTGATCTAGGTGATTGAGAAATTTTTGTTGGTATGCATGTGGTGACAGTATGGAAGGCCATAGGATATATCATAGGACTATTGCACATATGCTTGCTTCACCATGGAGCTGGAGAAGGGGTGGTTGGTTAGAATAGACCCTGAGAGGTCTATGATAGATGTGCACTCTATTACCATGATGAAATGGGATTATATGTTGACAATTGTAGATGGGAGGATGAATCTGACATATAGGGAGCATTCTGTGAGTCATCCCTTTCCTCAATTTACAGACCTAGTGGGGATGGTAGTGCCTATATAGCCAATGTAGGCACCATAGTAGAAACCACAACAATAGGGACCTAGGTAGTGTACATCCTAGGTATAGATCCCTCCATATTAGATGAGAGTAGATATAGGTGTTGGTGGGAATGGGAAGGGATATAGACATGCATGAGGTGAGATGGGGACTTTAGGTGCTATTAGAGGAGATGCATAGAGGCCATGTGTTGATGACCAATATCCATAGCAACTAGAATAGGATATGGGTGATGAGGAGAAGCAAGACTAGCCTATTCTAGAGCCACAAAGAAGAGAGGCTCAGGAATAGACCAAAGATGCTCTGAGGAGATCTAGAGAGAGATTAAGGGTACTACACTGACTACTACGTGAGCTATAAATTTAGGTGATAGTTCATGATATGTGGTTAGTTGATCAAGAGAAAGAAATCCATGAGCTTTGTGAGTGGTTAGAGCAGTAGGAAGATGAGGCTGAATTATAGGGTGCCAAAGTAACCTATTACTATACAAGATATATCATAGTAGTGCCTAAGGTTATAGAGCAGATGCCTAATTTTTTTGAGTATGCTAGAGCATTATATGGAGTATGTCACCCAACAAGAGTAGATGCTCCTCCTCCTCCTTGTTGACCTAAGGATGAGGGAGAAGGAAATAGTTAGCTTTCTCTCATCTATCTTACCTTTTGGGGATGTATGTTGGATGTCTCAACATCATTTTTTATCATTTTGAGATTGATAGTGCTCAAGTATCATAAATTTTTGTATTGATGATCTTTCTGATTTGAGTACCTTTGCATGTGTCACTTTTTCTCTTATAGTTTTACATACATGATTTGTTAATGATATGATTGATTTTTATAAATGCAAATTGATGAAATGTATGAATGTAGTGTAGATAAGATAAATATGAAAATATGTTTATGAAATATAAAATGTGAATGAACTAACATCTCATGTAGATTTCAAGTTTGTTGTTAATGACAAGTATCTTGTGAAAGTCAAAAGGACAAACCAAGGAGCTAAACGCTGAAGAAACATGATACTTTGAAGATATCAATGACCTCTCATGTCAAAAGATGCAAGTAAAGTAGTGAGTAAAATGTACTCTTATGCAAGTGAGGTATGAAATGAAACCCTATGCTAGATGTATCCCTAGGTCTAGTTATTGAACTCATAAAATTATCACCATTGAATGTTTAGTTAGACCCACAAATGTCATACAATTCATGTAGTGCCTCTCCCATTTGATTTCTATAAGTCATTTTGATAGATGCAACCTTGTTGATTTCTCCTTGAGAAGGGATCATGATTGGGACCATAAGTGGTCTACACCATTGAGGTGATAGGATTCATGTTACTGTATCAATGACTTTGATTATGCTTATGGCTGATTTATGAGATTATGATGTGTTAGATGGTTCATTGAGGTTTATGTCAGTGGTTACTAGGATCAATGTGATATCATGATGTTGTTCTGTGATTACCCTAAGATGTATACAAATATTGCACTGTGTATTATTATCTTTCTACATTGGACTAGGTTCCTGTAGAAATGGTTAGTCATCTTTATGACCATGTTCACTTATGTGTTTTAATTTCCTTTTTAAGTTGTTTAAATAACCATTATTAAATGCCTAAATATAAGAAGTGAATTTTCCATGTTAGATTGATATATTATTTAGTTGGTCATATCAACATGATGATGCCTTTTGTTTGAGATGAAAGTATGTTTTATGATGATATCTAGTTATCCAGTATTTGGACATATCCTCTAATTTTGTTTATATGTTCAATTTAATGATATGGTTATTTACTTCAATCTTGTTTTGTGATGCTTTATGTGAAAGTGAGTGTTGTAAATGGATTATTTTTGTATAATTAAATAAATGGTTAAGTTAGATTATTTGATGTATTTATTCCTTCAACTATGTTATTATATGCAATTGCACTTGATTGCATGTTTTAGTGTGCAGGAGTTATATTCTTGGTAGTGTCACATGAAGTTAGTGATTCAGCTATTCATATTGAACCAATGTCATCCCTATATGGTCAACATATCCTATTTAATTATTTAAATTAAACCTTTTAGTGATTTAATAAATTCAGACTCATTTGCATTATGTAATTAGATGTGTGAGAATGTCTGTGCATTTAGAGTTTCAAAATTGTCATGAAAGTTATTAAGGAATTCTATGATTTTAGTTTAAGGGAAATTCAAGATCTATTTTATTTAGATTTAATTCTTGACAACTTTGCTGTAAATGAATTCCAATTACTTGGAATAGCCTATTTTTATTTGGGTTATCTTAGGGTTTAACTAGGTGACCTAGTTATTTACCCTAATCCATTATTCTCTTGAAAAGTGAATAAGTATCCAAAAAGGAATTTAATTCTTCACTTCTCACTTTTGAATTAGAAATTTTGAGAGTAAAGCCCAAAATTCTCTTCATGAGGAATTACTGTGCTATTTTTTGTGGGAGCCATGGGTGTGGGATTGTCACTAGATCACTCTCATTAGATCTAGCTTGGGGAGACCTTGGATTGCCACAATTTTTGGCTACTTCTATGGGATTTTTTTTAATGGTTCATTTTCGCATTTTTCCCTTTTGGTTATGAGGTGGGGCTCTCCTATTTTATTGTTTCAGCTCCAATTCTACTTCTGTCTTTGGTAGCCATTTGTTAGGAGGTTGAGAACTAGTGTTCTCCTTCATTTTTGTATGCTAGCTCTACCTAGTTGGGTGTGTATGAGCATTTTTCTATTTTTTGGGATGGGGGTTTGGGGTTTTTCACTATTATGCTAGCTATTTTTCCATATAGACTCCAAACCTAGATTTTATTTAATATTTGTGGCTTTTGTGACCTAAGACCAAATTGGTTTTAATTTCAAAGTTTTTGAGTTTTGAGGTTTTTACCTCGATTTGTGTGCCTCTAATTTTCTCAAGTTTTGGCATGATGTTGGTCATGGACTTGGATCATCTATAGGATGTTAGTCAGACCACTATTGTACTTTTATGTTGCATTGGGATGCATGCTGCATCCATTCTCTCGAGCTTATTTTTAGTTGAGTATCATTTTTTCTTGTGTTCTCATTAAGCCCTTGTTTTATGATCTTCATGATGGTGGTGCACCAAACATGAGAAAATCAGTGCGCAATTTTTAGGTGACTTATGAGGTCTAATCTCTTGATTTTACTTTGGTTGAGTTATGCTCATTTGGGGTTGGGTTTGGAATAATTATGCCTATGGGCACTCATCACTATGATGGGAAAGGGTATGTAGGATAGAATGGAGGGGCTTCTCTTGCAACCTTGGTGACTATTTCCCAAAGGGTTTCCATAAAGAAGTTTTAATTAAGTGATAAATAAATAAATAAATAGGGTAATAAATTTAAGATAATAAGATGTTAAGTGAGAACCCAATTCAGTTTGAGGACACATGTTATGTGAGCACCCAGTTAAGTCCAAGGACAAAGGATTGTGCTCCTTCCTAGGGAAGTAGAGTTGCCACCACTAGCTTGGGCTACCTGACGCCAAGCTACTTACCCTCTAGCAAGCCCCTACATAGTGATCCATAGAATATCTAACTAGGACCTAATCTATTTTCATTGTCTTATGATCTTGTTTGCAATCATCTTTACTATCTAGCATGAATGGTAGCCATGGAAATTTTCTTTATGTGTGCTTTTGGTTGGGTCATTACCTCCATTAGCATGGTGGGAGTGGACCTATGGGTTCTACATAGTTGGGAGGTATAGCTACCTACACCATTGGTGGGGACTGGTGTACAGACACTGTCTATTATTCCAGTGTGATTGGTGCTTGATGTTTCACTTAGTATACTTTGGGATTCAAAAGTATGTGTAAGAAATGATAATGTTGAGCAAGGAATGAGAAACAATCCAAGTAAGTTAAGTGTGAAACAATGTTACCATAAGATAAGCAACTCCAAGAGCATACACCAAGATGGTTCAATAATGGAGACAAGGATTTATAAGGGGAAAGCAAAGAAAACCCCTTGTGAGTATTATGAATGAAGGCAAATGCCTAGAGAAGAGAGAGAGAGAGTGTTGGAGCAAAAGTAGCTCAATACAATAACATCAAGTGCTAAGAGTGTTGTGAAGAAAGAAGGAGGAGCATCTCTTATATAGAGATGAGAGAGGAGTTGCATTTGTAACTCCCATTTCTATGAATGCCACATTCATAATAGGTGTGTGCAAAGTGTCACAATCCTCTTAAGGAGGATAAACTAAATAAAGAAATAAACAAGAGTTTTCCTTACATGTGGAATAAAGGACAAACAATGACATGTCCTCCACATGTGTACAAGTGGGAAAACTACATGTAGGGACCCTTGGAATATCCCAATTAAAATATATATCCAAGGAAAGATTAACCTTTCTAACAGTATGCTTCCTTGTGATTTATGCTTTTATTAGAATTCTTGGATATGATGTTTAGCTGATGTTAGTTTATTTGAAAATTCCTTTATTATGATGTTTAGCATATGACTAGATGATGTGATTCACTTAGTTGGAGTATCTATTGCCTACTTGTTTAGCATGTTATATTTCCTTGTTCTCATGATATTATTACATTTTAGTAGTGACACCCCTCATAAGATAGCTTTAACTATCTAGTTGGTAGTTTGGGATGTTACGCATAGGGGATGGCTAGGGCCTTTGAGGTCTCATGTGTTATTATGGTTAAGAGGAATTGTGCATGAGTTTTGGTTGTGTTGGTGCTTAGATGCTTATATTTTCCTTTTATATGATGTTTGGTTTATGAATCATGTATGTTTATTGTGATGTTGCTTTATGCATGTTCTTTCAT
The DNA here is from genome assembly GCA_028749045.1 of Cupressus sempervirens. Taxonomy (NCBI): domain Eukaryota; kingdom Viridiplantae; phylum Streptophyta; class Pinopsida; order Cupressales; family Cupressaceae; genus Cupressus; species Cupressus sempervirens. The sequence continues at coordinate 478,145,150 of CM053787.1, forward strand.
ATGCTATTATAGATTAGATTGATAAAAAAGTTCTCCTTCTTATTGTATGGTGTATTATCTTTTATGCTCTTGAGTTATCATTCCTTGATTTACATGGATTTGGTACTCCTCAATGTGGAGGTATTATATTTTTATACATTTTCATCTTATTTCATTTTTGCACTATTCACAATCCTCACACAGGAAAGGTAATTACTCACATAAGAATGTATTGTCTCACATAGAAATACATTATCCCTCATGCAAGAATGTCTTCCTCACATGGAGTGTATACTTCCTTGTATGATGTGATGGGAATCGTTGTGTAGAGTATTGCACTCCCTCATGTGTAGTGGTGCATTTCCTCACATGAAACTAGAGACCAATGTAGTTCCTCATGTGAAACTAGAGACTAGTGCACTTCCTTACATGAGAAATAGGGGAATTTAGGCTTGGCTAAGGAAAGTTTGAAAGTTGATTTTGGACACCTTGTTGGATTACACACCTTTCTAGTTCAAAACAATCTTTCTATGGGGTTTAAAATATATCATTTAAGTATAATTTTATATTTTAATATATGTGACAATTAATTTAAGATAGGCTCTAGACCTCTCTAAGTTAAGATAAATATTCTAGGAAATTTTAGGGCTTTAGAAATTTAGACTTAGCCAATTTTTAGGGCTTCATGATTTCAAGCTTAACAAAATTTTAGGATTCTCCATTTATCTTTCAACATGTTTTTTGGTTGATGAGTGGTGGTAACTTTGAGTCCCCATCTTCTACATGACCCTTGTTGGTCTCTGCTTGCAATTCTTGATTACAATATGTTTTGTGGATATGGACTTGTAAGTATAACCATGCTAGGAGCCTTTACTTGGAGTTTGAAAGAGAACATCCCCTTAGTATATTTTCATGATTCATGTGGTCTTGGTTTTTGAGTTGTGGTTTTGAGCTTGGAGATCATTGGAAGTAGTTGTAAGACTTCCACTGGTGTAGTTGAACCTATCAGGCTTGCCATGTTTTCTATTCTCATCACCTAATCCTGGTGTTTCATTATTGCACTTGGTTACTTTATGCTATTGATGAGTAACTTATCTTAGAAAAAAATTATTCAATTAATGTTTTATCTTTGTGTTCCAAGGATCTCCAAATAGGGCATTAAAATTCAAAATAACATTGCAATCATGAGAATATCAATATAACACATGTATTAGTTTTGTCAGGATTAAATGTAAGAATTAAGGCACAAGAATCCAAAATGATAGGATGTTTGTCCCTTTTAATGTAACAATCTAACATAAGTATTAGAGAATAAAAATTAGGATGACTAGAATGTTTCTTGCATAAAAACACATTTGACACATGGGAAATCCTTCTTATGCTAAGTATTTAGTAAAGATTCTATCTACAACGACCCTTGTGTTTGTAACCTAGGATAGAACTATGTTAAGTATACTCATAGTGACTCATATATTCACCTAGTAGGATGAGTATTAGTATGTATTGTAGCATAGAGAATTCATTAAAACAATCAAGGAGAAGAGCCAACCTTACTAAAGTATCCATATAAAATAAGTAAAGGCACACACAACCATCCAATACAAGATAGAGGCTCTTATACTAGACACCCCTTTTATATGGATGCTTTAGATCATTAGAACTAAATAATCAAGCAAAAAGAAAAGAAAAGATCATGCCTCCATTCCTCACTTCTCTAGTCAAAAGTGACATCCTCAAGTTTCTCAAAGGGAAATGATAAAGTGAAAGAAAAAACAAACAAAGAAAATCTCAGCATTACACAAAAAGTATCAATTTTTCCATTTTAGTGTTAGTGTTATAGGATTGATGTCAAGTGACAATGTTCAGAACATATACAAAAAAAATCTCTTTAGTAGGGGGAAAATAGTAGATAGACTCAATTAGGAAAAATAGTAACTAATGTGAGAGAGAAATCTTCATTGAAAAGAACCTCATTAGGAAACTAAGCTATATTAGATAGACACAATTAGAACAATATGTGACTGTTGCAAAAGAGATCTTCCTTGAGCGGAATCTCAATAGTGAAACAAGTGATAGTAGACAAACATAGTTAGAACAACTAGTGACTAACATGAAAGAGATATTCCTTGAGAGGAATCTCAATAGTGAAGCAAGTGATAGTAGACAAATGTAGTTAGAACAACTAGTGAATTAAGCTTAAGAGATCTTTGAGAGAGGAATCTCTGTAGTGAAGTGAGCGACAGTAGACATATTTAGTTAGAAAAACTAGTGAATAAAGCTGAAGAGATACAAGAGACACCTATTTGCTAGGTTTTCACCTTCTTCATAGAGATTCTATTTTTTCTACCATGATGCTTGTTTACAAGGTTTTCATCAATGACACTTTTCTTATTTTTCAAAAATTTTGTATTTTTGAATATTTCAATTTTTTTTTGTATTTTAAAAATTTTCAAATTTTTTGGTATTACCAAGGCACATATTGCTAGGTTTTCACCAAGATAATAATTTTTTTAGGACATTTAAGTATGTACAAAGAGCTTTTGAAAGCATGTTAGCTATAGAATCACTTGAGATGAAGGATGTTGATTGACTCTTTGAGCAATTCTCCCTCAATTGTTGAAAGTTGATAAGAACCGAATCCAAACACTATAGGAACTATGTATGGACCAAGCTAGTTAATTTCAAACTTTCCTTTTTGTATCCATTTTTTTCATTCTTAGGGTTTTTCCTCAAGAAAAGGTCACCCACTTGGAAGTTACATGGTTTGACTTTCTTGTTGTAGCTTTTAGACATATGCTTTTGATAAGCTCCGAGATGATCACACACCACTTATCAATGTTCATCTATAAATTCTAGCTCTTAAAGCTGAGATATTCTATAATCATCATCATTAATGAGCTCTTTCATAGAGATTCTCAAAGTAGGAATCTCAACCTCAATAGGAAGCACAAAATTTACTCCATATACCAAAGCAAAGGGTGTTATTCCTATTGGAATTCTAATGCTAGTTCTATAATCCCATAAAGCTAGATTAATCTACACCTGCTAGTCCCTTGTAGATTTATTGACTATGAAATGCAAGATCTTAAAGATAGACTTGTTGGAGGCTTCTCCTTGTGCATTACCCTATGGTTAATAAATAGAAGACCAATGCCTTTTTATTCTAAACTTTGAGCACAACTCTTTGAGATCTTCATTTTTAAATTGTTCCCCATTGTTAGTAATGATGGAGTATGGTACACCATACCTACATATGATATAGTGAAAGATGAATAGAGCTACAATTTTTTCATTAGCCTTTTAAAGAAGGACTTCTTCCACCCATTTGGTGAAGTAGTCTTTAGCTATGATAATGAACTTATGTCCATTTGAAGAAGATAGATGAATCTAACATACTAGATCAAAGGCCCATTGTTGAAATGGCCAAAGCATGATAAATGGAATTAGCTCTTGGTTGGAGCCTAAATCAAATTTCCATGGATTTGGCACTATTTGTAGGACTTGGCATATTTAATTTCCTCTTGCTCCATGTATGGCCAATAGTAACCAACTTTGGTAAGTTTATGAGCTAGTGTTAGGCCATTAGAGTGAGATCTACAAATACCTTCATGTATATTGATTAATGTGTGTTTGGACTCGTTGAGTTCTAGACACCTAAGGAGTGTTACATCAAGACCTCTCCTAAATAATTCATTAGTAATAATAGATATGATTGTATTAGGATGAATAATTTCCTATAATAGAATAGATCATATGGGATTTAGGTGAATTATAAGCAGAGTAGAGTAACATCTCCACCAAGAACTCATGTGAAAAATCATTCTCAAGCATCTGTAGCATGGAAGTGAGAGTATCCATTGCATTGGTCACCCTGTTGTCTACTCAAGGAACTTGTTGAAGAGTGACATGAGTAAAGTATTTTTTTTAAATCATCAACCATTCATTTATATGGTGTCAACTTCTCATCCTTTTTCTAATAAATATCATTGACCTGATTGGTTACTAGTTGTGAATCACCAAAGATATTCAATTCATCTACTCTCCATTCAACTACAATCTTCATGTCATTGATTAAGGCTTCATATTTTACAATATTATTTACACAAGTAAATAGAATCTTGTATGCCTTAGGTAATGAATACTTCTATGGTGTTATGAATAAGAGCCCAACATCAAATCCTTATTGTCTGAAGGAATCATTAAAATAATATCACCCATGTTTGATGTGTTAGCATTAAAATAGATTCATTAGGGAACTAAATATTTAGTGGTAGAATGCTTTGCAATTGTGCCTCTACTAATTGATCAAAAATTTCCTATCCTTTGATGGCCTTTCTTTCCACATATGTAATATCAAACTCACTTAGTATCATGACCCATTTTGATAACCTTCTTGTTAGAGTTTCCTTGCTAAGTAAATACTTCTTTGGATCCATTTTGGCAACTAGTCATGTAGTGTGAGCAAGAATGTAGTGCCTTACCTTTTGAGAAGCAAAGATAGCCACAAAGAAAGCTTTTTCAATAATGCTATAGTTCATTTCCTAAGAAATCAATGTGAGATGGAGATAATAGATATCTCATTCCTTATTATCATTATCCTCCTAAGCTAGAAACACACTAAGAGATGACTCTACTATTGAGATATAAAAAATAAGAGGCTTCCCATAAATAGGAGGCATCATGATCACTAGATTGGAAAGATACTATTTTATATACATTAAACTTTGATCATAATCTTTATCCTAGTCATATTTTATGCCTTTTTGCAGAGCCTTAGTAAAAGGTTGTGACCTATCCACCAACTATGAAATGAATCTATGAATGGATTTAAGTCTTCCTTGTAACTCCCTCATTTAACTAATATTATAGGGTCGAGGCATTTCCATGATTGCTTGAACTTTTTGTGGGTCCACCTCGATTCCTTTTTGCAGAGACAATATAGCCAAGTAACTTCTTGGAAGTTACACCAAATGATGCCTTTCTTGGGATTTAATCTGAGACTAAATTTCTCCATGCAATCTAGGATTAGTCCCAAATATTGAAGATGAGTGTTGCATTGTGTTCTCTTGACCAAGGTGTCATCGACATAGTCCTCCATCATCGAATGAGTCATACCATGGAATATTTTTTTAATTACCCTTTGATATGTGGCACCATCATTTTTTAGACCAAAAGGTATCACATTCCAATAGAAGGTACCCCATGAACAAGTGAATGAAATTTTCTCCTAGTCTTTAAGTATAATTTTAATTTGATTATAACTAGAGAAACCATCTATGAATGAGTAAATTTCATAATCTTCTATTATATCCACTATCATATCAATATTGGGGAGTGGAAAATCATCCTTTGGACATGTTAAGTTTAGATCTTGAAATCTGTACAACTTAGATAGACTTATCATGTTTGGAGACTAGAACAATGTTTGATATCCATTTAGCATAATTGATTGCACAAATGAACTTATCTTTTAAAAGCCTTTTGAGTTTAGCTTTAACAAGTAATGCCACATAAGGATGCATTTCCTAAGCTTTTGTTTGACCAATTTTACTCCTGAGACAATAGATAAATGATGCATTATGAGGTCAAGATCCAAGCCTAGCATATCTAAGTAGGTCCATGAAAAATTAATCTTTTTTTCTTTAAAGAAGGCAATAAATTCCTCTTTTTGTTTGTAGATAAAGATTGTGCAATCTATATCATATTAGGGTGTTTCATTGTTTCCAAGTTGATTGGTTGTGTTGGCTCTATCAACACTAATGATCTCCAATTAAAATGACTTGGAAGAAAATCAAATATCTCATCCTTAGGTTCCTTAAAGAGGTTTTTACCTTTGGATACGTCTTTTTTTTTTACTATTTTGGGTTCTAATACTACCACAATGTCACTTTCACCATCAAACCTTCTATTTCATTTTCTTTTAATTATTTAACTAAGATATTCAATATTAACTTTAATCATATTGATACTGTGTTCACTAGTGCAGGACATTACTGGTTCTACAACAATGTTTAAATAATAGGCAAGAGCATAGTCATTATGGAATATAGGGACTTCACTAGATGTATTCAAATTCTAGTCTATGAGCTAAGGATAAGTGAGTGAGAGAGATGTGGTGGGTTTGATGGTGAGGAAGGGTGATCCCCTTAATACCATAAACCATAACAAAAAAGAAAGAAACAACAACAAATGCGAGAATAAAATATGGACTTCTTATTTGTACCACAAATGTGGAATTATAGAATTCACAAGTACAATATGCTAACCCACATGGGTGCCTTCATTACAATAATTTGTAAGATAAGCTGTAAAATATCACCTAGAGTTGCTCTAGACAATGTTTGGGCATTTCTTAAATAGGCAATTTTATGATGCCCAGGAAGGTTCCAAACATTGAAACATAATACCTAGAGCTGATAGACCTGGAAAATGCATACACAATTGGCCAAATACATTTTTGACAAATTATTTTAGAAATTTTTCTAGCCAAACTTCTAAAGGCCATAACTCTCAAACCATTGCTCTGATTATAAGCACCCTTCTATCAAGTTTTTACACCTCATCTAGGCACTATAAGGCCTCCAACAGTGAGCTTGAAGATTTTTTTACAAATGTTTCCACAAAAAATCTGCAATAACTTCTCCAATACTTATGCTTGAGCAATGCAATTTTTATGGTAGGCTTACAACTCTAAAATGAACCTTCCTATACAAAATGAGAACATTTTGAGCTCATATGAAAAACTTACTAAAAATAGCAAGCTCCCATAAATAGTAACCACCCTACCTACTAGTCTTTATTAAAATAGAAAAGTCTAAAATAAAAATATTTTTGGGTGATGCAAGATTGCTCTTACACCCATGATGCTACTAGATTAGACACCCAAGGTAATTTGAGAATTGAATCTATCATGTCTTAGGTGCTCAAAGGAAAAACAAGATGGTTAACCTCCTCCCTTGCTAGCCATGATGAATCCTCTACTGGACTCCCTTTACATTTGACCTAATATTCTTCATAAGTTATATTCCTTGTACTTTTTCCAAAAATGACTATCTATTATTCCCTCAATCTCCTTTTTAGTTGAACTAGCTGATGGAATACTCCACTACACTTTTGCAACTTCATCTCCATTACCTCTTTCATAATATTTTATGAAATCTAAAATGTTAAATACTGGTGAAATATTTAATTCAGCAAGCAACTCCACTTCATAAGCATTTCTAGAATCATGCCTTTTCAATATCTTGCATAGTCCAAACTTTTTCATCCTCAACACTACTTATCTCGCCTTTATCTAATTGCCTCAATTCAAAAGTATTTCTACGACTACTCCCATATACAATCTAGAATGGTGATTTACTAGTACCCCTATTGACAAAATTATTATATGCAAATTTTTCTTGTGGTAAAATCATATCCCATCCTTTTGGTTTATCTCCAACCAAGCATCTTAGCAAGTTTCCCAAACTGCGATTCACAAATTCTATTTTTCCATCAGCCTATCGATGATTGATGAATTGAACTTCAAATCTATCTTCAAATTCTTCCACAATATATGCTAGAAATACCCAACAAATTTAGTATCTCGATTTGAAACTATACTCTTTGGAAGACCATGTACTTCTCTAAAAAAAAATTCTACCATATGAACAACATCACTAACCTTCTTGCACGGAATACAATGTGTCATCTTTGAAAACTTTTCAACCACCACAAAAATAGAATATTCCTATGCTATGTCCTTGGTAATCCAAGAACAAAATCCATGTTGACATCCTCCCATGACTTTTTTCGTATAGGCAATGGCTGATACAACCCTATATTCTGCTTCACTACTTTCGCCATCTGACATACTCTATAACTCTATACAAACTTCTTCACATCTTGCTCAAACTATGGCCAATAATAATTCTTAGTAACCAAATCTATGGTCTTATCTCTACCAAAATATCTAGCCAATCATCTACAATGCTTCTCCTTGATGAGATTTTCTCTCATTGAACTTCTAAGAATGCACAACTAGCTTCCTTTGAACAACATACCATCTTGGATCATAAAATCCAACCACTTTGTCTTGTGTAATAGGTTCTGTACAAGCCTTCCACGCTTCATCAAAATTAGGATCATCTAGATACAAAGTACTAAGTTCCTTGAACCCAACCACGTCTATCTACATTTTTGTCAACAAAAGTTGTCTTCTACTAAGAGCATCTACAACTTTGTTAGACTTCCCACTCTTGTGTTTCAAGACAAATATATAATGCTACAAAAACTCAACCCACTTCAAATTCCTTTAGTTCAATTTTCCTTCACTATTCAAATATTGCAAAGCTTGATGATCAGTATACAAAACAAACTCCTTAGGAAGAAGATACTGTCTCCACTTCTTCAATTCTTAAACTATAGCATAAGATTAATGATCATAAACATAATATTTTCTTTTTGCATCATTTAACTTCTCACTAAAATAAGCAATAGGTCTACCTTCTTGGCTCAAAATAACTCCTATTGCAATACCACTAGCATCACAATCTAATTGAAACACCTTGTTAATATCTAGAAGTGCTAAAATAGGTTTTTTAGTAACTTTTCTTCGCTCAACTTATCAAACACCTTGTGAATATGGATCAAATGCTCCTCCAATCTAAATATCAAAATATCATCTAGGTAAATAATGAAAAACTTACCCAGAAACCCCATTAGTACCCAATTCATGAGCCACATGAAAGTGCTTAGTGCATTGGTTAGCCAAAAGGCATAACTAACTACTCGTATAGTCCTTCTTTAGTCTTCAAATTAGTCTTCCACTCATCACCTTCTCTAATATGAATCTAATGGTACCCACTCTTCAAATCTATATTTGTGAAATACTTAGCTCTACTCAAGCAGTCCATAATATCATCTATTATTGGTAATGAAAATTTATACTTGATTGTGATCTTGTTGATACCATGAGAATCTATGCACACCATCCATTCAACATTCTTCAATCAACCCCTTCTACAATAACTCATGAACTTGTCTAATGAACTCTTGACTTTTTGCTAGTGTTATTCTATGCACTTCCTTTTTTGGCAAACTAGCTCATAGAACCAAATCCATCTGGTGATTGATCTTCCTTATTGAGGGTAATCCATTAGGTACATTATCTAATATAATATCATAAATTTCCTCTCAACATATATGTAACTTCTATAGGTACCTTCTCTACTTCTTCTCTACTATCTCTTGAAATTATAGAAAAAACACATATGATCACGCTTCATATTTTTGAGAAACTCTTTTCCATAAACAAAATATATTCATGTAGTACTATATACCTTTTCTTCTTTCTCCTTTAATGGCCTCAAATTATGTTTCACTCCATCCTTGGTTAGAGTGTAGGTACTTGTTCACCCATCGTGTACAACATCCCTATCGAATTGCAATGGCCTACCCAACAACATATGACATATGCCCATAGGTACAATATCACATAGTACCTTATCTTGGTAGCTTCCAATCTTGAAATTCACTGAGCACTGTTCATTGACCATGACCTTGTGGTAATCTTGCAACCAAGCAATATGGTATGGACGAGGGTGCTTTTTTTGCTTCAACTTCAACTTTGAGAACATTATATCTGACACTAGACTGTCAATACTTTCACCATCAATGTTAACATCACAACACTTATCTTCATATTTACACCTTCTGTGATGAATAGGGCATCTTTATCAATATGTACAACTTTGGCCTAGCCTTCCATTCTTTTATCTTTCCTTCCTTGGCATTGGGTATATTCATATACTCTATACCCTTCTCCAGGTCTAAATATTTCCCATAGAAGCCTCCTCTTCCGGATCCTTGTCCTCTACCTCTTCCTCTCTAATCTCTATTATTCTAATCATGGAAATTATTGAAATTATTTCCCCTTTGGTTTGGACTATTACTTCTAGCCTCATCCTTGTTCTTCTAGTCATCATTATGGCCTCCATAAGATCATCCACCAAATCTTACACCATGACCTCTTCCACTATTATTGTTGTCAAACTTCTTGTTTAGCTTCTACTCAAACCTTAGGTAAAAAATTTATGCCTCCTCAATATTTTTCATTCAAACCAAACTCAACTTGTCTTGAATACTTGGCCTTGACCCATTAAGATAATAGGCTACTTTCTCCTTATCAGCTTTTGCATGGTCAGTTCTAATGAGAACTCAATAGAACTCTTTAGTATACTCTTAAACAAATTTTCCTACTTGCTTCATGCTTTTCATTTTCTTTATCAAATCAAGCTCATAATCCATGGGAATGAATTGTTACTTTAATTTAACTATGATCTGATCCCATCTAGTGATTTTGTCCTTTCTCTTTCTATTTTTCTCCAACTAAACCTCCTGCCTCTAGACCTTTGCATGTCCCTTCAGTTTTGCCTTCGCAAACTTGACCCTATCAAGATCATCAATATCTTCATACTCAAAGTGCTTCTCTAGTTCATTGATCCAATTGATCAGCTCCTCTAGGTTAAGTTTTTTTGAAAATGTGGGAACCTCAAACTTAGGTCTTTTTGCAATCTTGGAGATGGCCCTATAAATCCTCTATCCTCTAGGTTTAGAAATACCTTTGCTTTGGTGTTCTCTTCTACTTTGTCCTTATCCTCACTTTCATCTCTTATAGGAAGATTTATTCCTGTACACATTTTTTCTTCTAATGCTTGCATTTATCTTTGGAGGGCTCAGAAACCCTTAGGTGTGACACCTATAGCTCTTCTTCCACACTCTCTTTGTGGAGGCATTTTTTGTGCTTATGCTAAAACCCTAGTGCAAACTACCTCACAATCAAAAATCTGTTTACATGCTTAGTAAAAACCATGGTCTTAGTGCGAACTACCTTATAGTTAATGATCTATCCACACACTTAAGAACTCTGGCTCTAATACCACTTGATGATGGGTGCTCCCCTTTGTACCATAAACTATAACAAAAAGAAAAGAAAAAACAACAAATGCAAGAAAAAAATATGGACTTATTTGTGTCACAAATACAAAATTATAGAATTCACAAGTACAATATGCTAACCTGCATGGCTGCCTTCATTAAAATAATTTGTAAGACAACCTACAAACTATCACTAGAGCTACCCTAGATGATGTTTGTGCCTTTCTTAAATAGGAAATTTTATGTTTCCCTGGAAGGTTCTAGATGTTGAAACTTAATACCTAGGGTTGACAGACCTTGACAATACATATAGAGTTAGCCAAATACATTTTTGAAAAATTATTTTAAAATTTTTGGTAGCCCAATTTCTAAAGGCTATAACTCTTGAATTGTTGCTTTGATTGGCTATTATAACCACTTTTTGAAAATGCCAACTCCTGATCTATAGGCTTGGAACTGCACAAGTGCCCTTCCACCAAGTTTTTAGACCTCATTTAGGCACTCTAAGGCCTCTAATGGTGAGCTTGATGATTTTTCTCCAAATTTTTCTACCAAAAATCCATAATAACTTCTCTGATACTTATGCTTGAGCAATGCTATTTTTATGGTAGGCTTACAACTCTAAAATGAACCTTCTTCTAAAAAATTAAAATATTTTGAGCTCATTTGACAAAATTATTATAAATACAAAGCTCCCATAAATAGTAACCACCCTGTTTACTAGTACTTATTAAAATAGAAAAGATTGAAATGAAAATATTTTTGGGTGATGCAAGATTTCACTTACACCTAGGATGCTCCTATATCAGATGGTGCTCATAGTATAGTCATCAAATGCTGGGAAAACAAGTAATTCATGACCTAAAGAGATTTTATGCAAAGGTACATTCAAATGCCTTTGAGTTCTAACAATATTGATTGAAGATTCATTGACACTAGCAAGATGAGACTCATCTGACCAAACCCTAGATTGTTCACCTATTTTAAGCTGATTTTCATATATATGAACTTGATATAAATTCTTTTTTGAAGTTTTTGCTGAGGGAGAATAAAATTTGTACTATTAAGAATCTGTGCTACATGGAGTTAGACTATATAATTACCCAATAGTGATGGGAACCCATTCTCCACTTTCATCATCATCTTGATTTTTACAAAGGCATTCAACAACTACAGTATTATTGGACTCTCCTTGTTCTTGTTGAATACAAGGAGTATTAGTAGTTTTTTCAGAAGAGTCATTGTCTACATTCATAGTATTAACATGTGGTACAAATTCATCAAGTCCTTTAATCATCATAACATCACAATGTTAAAAGTCCAAGGGTTCACTCATGTTGATCAAATTATCATTATAGATGTCTATATAATTGACATTTCTATTGGTTTTTTGTTTAGAGTTTTCTCCTTTTTCATGATGTGGAAATGGCTCCTTAAAAGCTTTGTGGTCTGAATTCTTATTATGTCCACCCACAATGATTTTTCCATCATCAATTAAGTCCTAAACTTTATGACGTAGGTTGATAAAACAATTTATTTTGTGACCCTTTTTTGATGGGATTCACAAAATGCATTCTCATTCCACCATGTTGATCGTGGCTGTGGATCATAAGGATGAGTATTATCCAATAGAGTAATGATATGATTTTGAAGCAAGGTTTTATAGACCACATCTAGAGGTTCAATAAGAGGTGTCTACTCACATTTTGGTTGTGTAACCCAAGATGAGTTCTTTGTTTGTTCCCAAATGTCTTGTTATGAAGAGTAGATTTGTTAGTAGTTTTAGATGCGTTGATTTTGTCTATGAGATTAAAAGTCATTTAAGAAGGTTTGGGAGTAATATTATCAACTACTCCATCATTTACTACCTCATGATTCTTGTTTACGTAGCTGCATTTATCCTTACTAGAGGTAGACCCTTCCTTAATGTCTTTTTGAAGGGGTAATTCTCCCTTTTTGACCATAAACTCCTCCATTTAGATAGCTTGTGTAATCATTTCTTCAAAGGTGTGTGGACCCTAAAGTTGTATTCTATACACAAAATTGGGAAAAATATTATCCATGAAGATATCAAATTTTTCTATTTTAGGGATTTTTCATGAATATTTACTACACAAATTTTGCCACCTTTTAAGAAATGTAAGGAAAGATTCTCCAATCTTTTTTTTAAGGTTACACAAACTATATATGTTGATTGGATGTTGTATATTGTGTGAGTATTGCTAAATAAACATATTAGCAATCACATCAAATGTTTTAATACCAATAGGAAATCTTGAAAACCATTCCATGGCTTGACCACCTAGACTTCATGGGAATAAACACATAAGATACATTTGATTCTTCATGAATTCCATAGATAAATTATCTTGGGGATTGAATGTTCCTAATTATTTTCCATATCTAGGTAACTCAACTCCTCTTGGAAAAGGAGGCATATTCAAATCCTTGTCGAAAGGAAATGGACAAATGATGTCTAAAGTGTATGATTTTTTTTGGCTTATCCTTATCACACATAATTTTCCCAAATTCTCTTGCATTTCCTATAGTTGTTTTTGTAACTTGGATGTTTAATTTTCTTCTTCTTGTGTGACAATTGTTTCAACATTCAAATGTTGAGGTAGTTTTTCTCCTTCTTGAGCGAGTTTGAGAATATATATTTCTTTCTCATCATGGAGCAAGATCTCCATCATTTTCTAAAAGTTTTTATCCTTATGACACTCCTCTATGGAATCTAAGGGTATCTCTTCAATATCCTCATACTCATTTGTGTAGTTGTAAGGTTCTTTCAGTCGTTCAATTCTTTGGTAGTCTTGTTGGTATTGTCTCGTATTTCTTGATCTTGATTAGCCATTTTAGGAGTGCAGAATGTGTTAGTATGTGTCAGTTGTCTAGGTGTTTGGAAACAAAATTTAGATATTCTATTAAGAAATGTAGGTGTTCTATAAATATTCATATGTTCTTGATATAATGGATTCCTAGTTTGTTGCAAGTTTATGGAAAATATTCTTCAAGCACTAGGTGGACCAACATGTGAACGTGATTGTGAGGACCCTTTATTGAATTCAGACTATATGTAAACTTGGGAGCAATCTCTACCATGATTTATACCTCTATCTCTACCATCTCATGGTCTATAGGTAGTAAACAATTTTCCAATCCTTGTGGCAACAATCATAGATAATGAATTAAAACAAAGTTTGAACAAGGATCACATGAGAACATTGTCTCAAAGTAAGTAAGCATGTTGTATATCTAGGTATGAATAGTCTAAGAAATGGCTAGAACAACCAAGAGTTTTTACTATCGTCAAACAAGGTACACCAAACACAAGAGAAAAAAATAGGACAACTAAGTAAGGAGACTAGTTTGTGTGCGAATCACAAGTGATTAACTAAGAAAAAATTTAGAGTTTTACATAGTTGTAGATAGAGGAATGAGTAAATTTTTTAAGATATAGATTAGATATGGATCAAGTTTCTATTGAAATTACAATAGTAAAGGTACAATATGGGGGGGGGGGGGGGGGGGGGGGGCGGGTTGAATTAGCACTTACAATTTTTACCCATAAAAAAAATTCACAATACAACTATCTCATCATTTAACAAGTAAACTAAAATACCATATAAAGAATATACATCTAAAGTATGTAAACAAGTAAGCATTCACACATATATGACACAATATATGATTACCCAGAAACCCTCCAGTGAGAAGGTAAAAATGGGGTGGGGATGACACCCACAAATCTTTACTATTGTAGTAATAAAGTGTATCCAATGAAGGTTACAATGTTTGATCATGAAACACGATCTACTTTATTAAAGGTTTGCCTTGTTAAAAGCTTTCAGAGACTGTTAGGGCTTATCTAGTTAAAGGTTTGAACACCCTATTAGAAGCATTCCTAGTTAGAGGACTTCAACTCACAAATAAGTAAGCATCTTGTTAGAGGATTTCAATATAGTTAGTTAGGACTACTCTATTAAGAGATTTAATTGATTCACCTATTAGAATGTCTGAACAATGATCCTGTGATTAGCACTTTGTTTCTTGATGTTAGATCACCTCTATATAGATGTATATTTGATCCTTTCTAATTAATTATCTCTCTACTATCCACTATGTTTCCTTCCTCTATTCTCCTTTTAATTGATTATACAATGTAAGTCAAATCATAATACCTTGGTTACCATGAATGCCATGTTTTCACATACAAAACTCTCTTGCTCTTTATGATCATTCATAAAAAAAATTAGGGTTTTTCCTCCTTAAGTAGACTTAGGTGACTTAGGGTTAGGTATGAATCAATTATTGTTATTCATCCATATTGCCACTTAAAACCTTCCCTTTACTTGATTGGATGCATGTAATGCATAGGGATTCCCACTTAAGATTCATCCTTATCAATAAAAAATTATTAATTAATCCTTAAGTTGGCTCAAAAATAGTTTACATGGTAGTTTGTACCAATACAAACAACTATGTCAAAACTCTATTACTTGATATCTAAAGTCCCTAGTGCTTGACACCAACTATGAATTAAATGTTGTCACTTGGTAACTGAATGACTTGGTATGCACTTCTTGATCAAGAACTAAATCACTCGACACATACTATCTGCTCAACACTTGAATGAATTGACACATGAGCCACTCAATGCATACTATTTAGTCAGCATACTCTAACTTATATGTGCTCAATATACATTACATGTTCATCATGAACTAAGTAAATGAATTAAGTGTATAGACACTCACTAGTCAAAACCAATATGAGATTAATAATCGCCCTCTTTGATATGAGTGTCAAAAACACTTGGTCATTTATTAATGATCTTATCCTTATGAGAATAACATAGATATTTATTTAGCTTCTATACAAAATTTCAAAATGTCAAAATTTTGAAATACATGACTTATACCTCAAAATTTCATAACTCCCCCTAAGTTGAATGTTTAGTCCTATTTCTGCATGTTGTATCAACTAATACTGATTCTCTATTCTTGTGTGAACTGATGTTTGCATTTTATGTTCTCTTACTCCCTATTTTCTCTTACTCTCTTACTCCCTCTTTTTTCATACCCCCCCTTGAGTATAGATATATTCTTTACTTGGATTTCTTTCTCCCATGATTCTCTTAATCCCCCTTTTTCACCCTAATGTCAATGGGTTTATACACTAATAATATATTTTTCCAAAAAAGATTTATGGACCTCAAGTATAATTTTAAGAGTGGCATCCCAATTACCACAAGATACCTCCAAAAACTTGATTTGGATGGCCAACTTAGTAGCAAGGTGGACTAAGCCATCTAATGTAGAAATATTGGAGTCTTTCTATATAAGTGTTTCTGTATAGCCTATTTCCTTGTCTAAAATCTCCATGTGAGAAATCAATGTCGACTAGATGCTAATAAATTTAGCCCTTATGTTGACTTAATCTACTTGTAATGATGCTAACTAAGTCTAGAATTATAATAGGTATCTTAAATGTTTCTCACTTTGAGTTGGAGACTTGGGAAAAGTAGCACCAGATGTTTTCATATGGGTCTCCAAACTTAGGATGTGATTCCTTACTTCTTGTGCGAAGAGTGTAGGATTACATAGTTTGGTGTATAAAGAGAAAATATTCTCTAGTACCTTCTTCACGCTATCTATCTTGGTTGTAAGCTCAACCTATGTTAGTGCAATATCACTTGATATGTTCTCATTTACCTTGTTTTGAAACTTCCTTTTAGACTATTCTAGTAATTTTATATTAGTATCTAGGTCTATGTCATTAACCCTTTCCACTATATTGGTTAATTGTTCAATGATTGGCTTGGTTTGATCTGGAGTTGGTAGACTGAATGCATCTACGAAAATCTCTTTTATGTCAATCAAATCTTTTTTTTGCCCATGATCCCTTTTGAGAAATTCTTGATGTTTATTCTTTTCTAGGGCCTCTTGTAATATACCCATCTACTTAATTGTGATTGCTACATAATCAAATTTAAGTAATACAATCTCTTCCTCTAGGTTAACATCTCCATAAGTAGTTACCTCTTCTGCCTTAGATGAGCTAGGACTTGGCTTTGAGATTTTCAATGGCGTAGCATCTATGCTCAGCCTCTGAAGAACTTGACTGGAAGGAGTACTAGATTCTAGTAATGTCACTAGTGCTTGAATAGCCAGTAGCTCCTTTGGATTGGGTGTCAAAATTATCTCTTTAGTCTTTTCCTTTTCTGTCTCTATAGTTCTAATTGCACCTTGATTTTGTTTTGGAGGTATAGGTGCATCTAACTAACCTATTTGGACTTGAGTCCCATCATTTACTAGTATTTCTATCTTGTCTTCTCCAACTATCTCATCCTTATCTTTTTCAATTTCTTGGACATTCACTAAGATTGGAGTGTCTTGCATATGTGTACTGACAGTGAAACTTGTTGTCTCATTTTTTTTCTATACAACTAAAGGTTGTGAAGCTTGTACAATTGTGACTTAAGAAGTGATTAAAAATGTTTCTTGTGTTTTCACTTCCTCCCCTTTAGTTATTGTTTCTATCTTTTGAATTTCATCTACACTTACTAGTATAGGGTTGTCACACAATTTGGCCTAGAGAGTAGACTAAACAAGTATCCTTTTCAAATCATCCTCTATAAGGGAATTCATGTTCAACATAGTAGTCTTAGAAACATCCTTTACTTTGACAATTTTAGTGTTTACACTTATCTCCTGTGTAGGGATAGCACTTGGCATTTGTGTATCTTGGATACTCTATTATGTTTTTAGCTCTTCCTCAATTGGTGCCTAGTTGTCAATATTCATATCTATTCCTCCCTCTACTGTGCCTTTTTTAGTAATATCTTTTTCATCCTCTCCTACCACAATAGGTGTTTGGTCAACTTTCTAATGTTGATAGTCCATTTAATAACTTCTAGATTTTTTCGAAGTTCTGTACAACTTCCTCTAAGTTGTTTTGTACTATGTTGAATGCCCTATATTTTAGCACAAAATTTTCAGCATATTTCTTAATGGCTTTAGATATTTCAGCCTTACTAAGTTTTGGCATAACTTGAGCAAGGGATATCTCCCTAATTTGTCTTTTAGTGTTTAAACAATAATGCCATTTTTTCTCAACTCCATCACATAAAATTTTAGGTATGGAGTTAGAAAATTCTAGAGGAGTCTTTTTAAATATATCCATCATGGCATATACTACCTCTTCAACTTGGTTCTTCTCAATCTTCTGAAGATTGTCAAATTCAATGTGAAAGAAACTTGATAAATCAATATTGTTCCTAATGTTCTAACATAAATTATCTATATCTGAAGAGGGACTATGACTCACCATTTAAAATTGGTTGTTGTCATCTAATTTAGTCTTCTCTTCATCAAACTCAACTTGTGCCACCTACTTCCTCTTTGGTCTCTTCTATGTTTCAAGTTTCTTTTCCTTATGCTTCACTAATTCTTTAGCCTTTTGTGCAGCGACTCTTGTACTATCCCTTGTGGTAGGTGTTGTAGGTTTGGGTTGATTAGGTTTAGCAACCTTCTTTGGTTTGTTCACTACTTGAACCTTTTCTTTCCTCTTTTTCTTTTCAGTAGTTGTAGGTGCTTCATTGACTTCTTCTTCCTTGGCACCTTCTACAATTTATACTTCCTCTTCTTTCTAGTCTTCTCCTTGACCTTGTGTCAATGCTAATGGTGCTTGAGCCCATGTTTCTTCTTCTTCTTCATCATCTTCCTCAACTCCTTCACCAAATTTGTCTTTCAATTTCTTTACTAGTTTGTTCTTCTTCCTTATCACTGAATTAGTCTTCAATTCCATAGTGATCTTTGGTTTGGCCAAGTCATAATTTCCAAATGTTGTTGATTCTTTGTCCACTTCTTCTATAAGTAATGCTATGATTGCTGTAGAGGCCTCATCAACATTTATTTCCTATCCTAATGGCCTTATCCATCTTACCCTAGGAATTGTTTCTTGTACATATGTGAAATCAATATCAACTAGGAAGAAAACATCATTAAAATGTTTCTCCACTAGTGAGACTGGTATCCTTAGTCTTTTCTTCATTGTTTGCTTGAAATCTTCAAAGTAACTTGTCATGAAAGATTCAAAGTTTTCACCTAATTTCTCAATAAAATCACCTATTTGAATTGTAATAGGTTTGTTTAACTTCAATACAACCTTGCCAATTATAGGGAATGTATTTGTATTTTTTACATAAAAGAAAATACATACAAGAATAGATCCGAATTTACACTATGCACTCTTGGTCTTCCTTATAGCTCTCAAATTCTCAATTAATTAATGCAACTGCAACTTGGTAAGATCATAAGTATGATCCTTCTTTAGAATTTTGTAACACATATCAACTACAATGTAGGGCACATTGTTTAATCTACTAGATTGATAAAACTTGTGTGCTATGACCCTTACTACAAAAGCTATTAGAGGATTTGTGATAGGATCAATTGTCATACCTCTTTTATTCCACATAGCCCCTCTTCTCTATTCAATTATTTCCTTTGATTCATTTCTCATGGTCCTTAGCCAATCTAGGGTTGGATACCATGTTATTCCATGAACAATATTTTTAGTAATTTTTACTAGCCCATTTTCTAATCATACAAAGTTATCATGAATTCTACTCAAAAAAAAATTAAGCCACTTCGTATTGAATACATTGGGGAAACCTAGGGGATGAGTTAATCCTTTCATCTCAACATCTTAAAACTCTTCATTCAATACTCCATTTTCACATAGTTTTTCATATTTTTCCATGATCTCAATATCACCTATGCTTCCAACTTTGCATGTGTAACAATTCCTAACATCCTGAATAATCAAAACTTGTGGTGGTATCATGAATAATGCATTAGAGGGATCCTGTTTATAAGCTATATCTAGGATAGCCCTAAAAGTAGGTAGTTTGATTTCATTAATTATCAATTGAAAATTTAAAATCTCTTTTCCCTCTACACCTTTAGCTACTAACAAACTAGATGCCATTACATGAAACTAGGTTTTACAAAATTTAAAAGTGCATAGCTTGGCACACAATAAATACATTGTGAATCCTACTAGAATGATGTCAAACAACCTCTGAAATCTCTTATAAGTTCTCAAATCAAATTCTCCATATTGCCTTTATCTCTGCATGCTCTAATTCAAATTTGAATGATGTTAAATGAGTAGAAATCAATCAAATTGCCATTAAAACAATGTATTTAATGCTAAGTGCTTACACAACTATAAGCTTGACTTCAATTGAATTTTTGGTTCACTTGGCATCCATGTATTTTTTGATATGATCAAAAACACTACAAGATCATAATCAACTAACAAGTTTCATTAGCTTGACATCAACTAAAATTTCACTCAGCAACCATATGAAACTTTTAATGCTTGACAATGACATGAAAACTGACAAAACTTAAAGATTTATTTTTTATTCCTAATAATACTTTGCATCTTTATTCATGACTATGTAATATTTTAAAAAATAAATCCTTGGAATTTATGTATGGTTTATATTTTTAAATATTAGTCCCACATACCTCTTGATTTCTTAATTTGATGAGGTGTGATCACCTGATCCATTGGGTGAAGTGATACCATCTACACTTGATGTGCTACAATCTTCCTTTCTCTTCCATGTCTTTTTCATCTCATCTCTAACATTCTCAATATTTACCTTTCCTTTTCCTTTGTTGAACTCACAACTTGGTGCCATTGACCTTGTTGGACAATATTTTCTTATATGACTAGTCTTCAAATAGCTAAAACATGTGGTTCGACTCAACCACCTTTTGTAATCACTTTTGAAATGTGTTCTAATATAGTTCTTACGAACATGTCCATACTCTTGACAATAGTGACAACTATACCTTGTATCATAATCCCAATTATAATAGCTTCCATTGTTCTTTACCTTTATTTCCTTGTTTGATGACCACTTGGGTTTAGATGTGCATTCAAAAGCTCTATGTCCATACTTTAGAAGTTATAACAATATCCTTTAAATCTTTGAGTGTGCATGGTCTTGGTTCTGCATTCATGTGTTTGATGACCTTATTTGTTGCACTTATGGAAGTGACCCATGTTCTTATTCGAATTTATAGTCTTGCTCCTACAAACATTAGCAATATGTCCTTTCTTACCAAAATTATGACAAGTAGGTTTGGAGTTCTTACCTTTGTTACTTCTTTCTTTACTACTCTTGGATGATTCTCCTTCTTTAGTACTAGTGTATCCCAGTCTAGATGTATCATTGTTAGATCTAGGGTATCTCATCAACTATTTGAAGTACTTGATCATTGCTCAACTATTAATTTTATAACTTCACTGTTGTGATCTTAATGTATTTAGTATTTATTGCATGATTAGAAATCATGACTTGATTCATTATTTCTAGTTGCATGTGAGCAATCCTATTTATTTCTGATGATTTCTCTTCCATTCTACTGGTTAAAACTCTTTTGTCATCTTCAAGGATGATTTTTTCTTCAATAAATTTCTTTTTCTATTTAGTCACTCACATAGTAATATGGCTTGTGATTCTTTCTCTATCTTAACATTTTTTATCTCTTCAACTAAGGTTTTGTTCCTTTTTATTAGATCTACAACTGCTACATCAAATTCAATAGAGTTTCCATTTGAAAATAGTTCAGTAGTGTCCATCTCATGTTATTGTGTGTCATTCTCCTCAATATCAATTTTCTTCTTCTCGATAATTTCTTTAGATCTTCTCTTGCTTCATTCAATTGATGTAGAATGAGTTTTATCTCAATCGCCTAATTCTCAATAATCTTTCCCAACTTGTAGACTTCCATTTCTAAGATCTTCCTCAAAGATGACAAGCTTCACTTTTAGAGGACAAAGATCTGATACCAATTGTTAGAATTACAATAGGAAAGGTAAACTCTAAGAATTACTATTAGGTCTTACCCTTTTAAAGGATTTTAACACCTTGTTGGAAGTGTGCCTGATTAGAGGACTACAAGTCATAATTAAGTAAGCAACTTGTTAGAGGATTTCAATACAACCTGTTAGGACTACTCTATTAAGAGATTTAACTAATTCACCTATTAGAATGTCTTAACAATGATGTTGTGATTAGCACTCTATTGCTTGATGTCAAATCACCTCTATACTGATGTGTACTTGATCCTTTTTATTCAGATGTCTCTCTATTGTCCATTATTTCCTTCCTCTATTATCCTTTTAACCAATTCTACAATGTAACTCAAATTATAATACCTTGGCCACTATGAATGTCTTATTTTTGCATGCAAAACTCTCCTTCTCTCTTTGATCATTCATAAAAAGTTTAGGGTTTGTCCTCCTTAAGAAGATAGGTGACTTAGGGTTAGGTATGAAGCAATGATTGTGATTCACCCATATTGCTACTTAAATCTTCCCTTTACCTAATTGGATGCATGTAATACATAGTAATTCCCACTTAAGATTTCTCCTTATCAAAAAAAAATCATAAATTAATCCTTAAATCGACTCAAAAATGGTTTGCATAGTAGTTTTTTCCAATACAAACAACTATGTCAAAACTATGTTACTCAACATTTGAAGTCCCTGGTGCTTGGCTCTAACTATGACTTTAATTCTATCACTCAACAACTAAATGACTTGGCATGCACTACTTGCTCAAAAACTAAATTAGTCGACACATACTATCTACTTGGCACTTAAATGACTTGGCACATGAGTGACTTGGCACATATTATTTACCTAACATACTCTAACTTACATGTTGTACTTGACATATGTTACTTGTTTGACATGAACTAAGTAAATGACTTAAGTGCATAGACACTTGCTAGTCAAAACCAATCTTATAGTAACAGTTTTGATGAGGGAGCTCAGAATAGCTCACTATTTTTGGATAAATTTGATAGTGTCATGTGAGGAAATGAATTCTAGGCAAGGAAATATAGACAATGAGGTGACGAAACTCCTCTAGTAGAGTGATTTTAATAGTTTTAGGACCAAATCTCACATGAGAACTTAGAAAAAGAAGTGTGGAAAATTGTAATGGACCAAGCGAGGATTTAGAAAAATAATGTTTGAAGTATTTTCTTGTTGAAGATTTGGACATAGGCATGTGACAAAAGGTCAAACTAATAGAAAATATATGTTTTGACTAAAATTTCAATGTTTTAGAAAACTTTTATGTGAGGATTCTTAGCTTCCCATGCAAAGAAATACATAAATCCATGTGAGGAAACACAAGATGATATTTGTAAAGGTATTTTCTCACATGACATTTTGCAGAATTGTAGGAGAGGAAAGGACAAAAATGACAGGTTTGGACTGTACTTGAAAATATTTTTGATGATTTTGGTAATTTCTTAATAGAGAGCTGATAATATTGGTTGGTAGATATGAATGTCATTTTTTATATTTTGGATATCATATTGGTTTATAAGTAAAAAATTGTTTTTTAGACAAGGGATGCAAATAGTAGTCATAAATAATCCAATCGAGGATAAAACAACTTGATAGGATGGGGGAGTCTTGACCTTTTGTTGTTTGGATGATTTGGACAGTTTGTAGACTCAAAAAAGATACTTTTTTTATCCCTATAACTATAAATGATAGAGGCAACAAAATCTTTGTCTCACAACTTATGCACATGCATTCACCTCACACAACTGTGTCACCCCACTAGAGGGTGCCTATGTTTTTGGTGTATTATAAGGACTCAATAGCATATACGCTTAATGAGAACCCTTGTGGTAGGGGTCAAGGGTGTATAACACCTTCCAACATCTAGTTATATGCCTACGGTGAGGATCTACATGAGAAATTCTTCACCCTCCTTGCACAAAGATTATGCCCTCTTCATAGGTGAACTGGGTACCAATTTATTTCCTTCTAACTAGATGAGGTTTTTCTATTCACTCTCAAAATTGAGAGATCAATAACTAGAACAAACTAGTATGAAGGATTTGAAGGTAATGAAAATGCAATCTAATCTATATCTTTGATGTTTTTCAAATGCAAAGATATTAGATTAATCTAAATGAAATTGAAACTAGTCTAAGAACGATTGAAAATAGAACTAGATTAATGCATTTTAATCTAAATGATGAGAAAATGAAAGAAAGAGAAAATTTTAATGCATTTTATCTAAATAAATACTATTCATGTGCATCCTCTAAAAATGACTAGTTGAAGTTTTCTTATATAGAATCTTATAATTTGATCAATGGTCTAGGTCAAACTGAGTGTACAGTCTTGATTTAAGATAAGATTGAGTCTTCCATTTTTGATGGAGTTGAATGAGAGGAAATAGGACATAAAAATGATCCATTCAAATATGTGCTCATAATAAGATTTTCTAATTAATTAATTATTTTCAAAAATTATGAGGACATATTTGAATTAATAAATATTATTAATTCCCTTTTCCATGTAAGATGAAATACGAAAGGATATTGATTCATTCAAATATGTCATCATAATTAGATATTCTAATTTAAGAAATAATTAATTTCAATAAGTATGACATATATTTAATTAAACCAAAGTATTTTAATTCTTTCTTTATGTGTTTAATCTAAAGGGGTTGATATAATTTAATTAGAGTACTTAGGACTTATAATTAAATTAATTAAATTAATAGGTTTGATTTAGCTAAGTCAATTAATATTTAAGAATTTAGTAAAGTGATTATAGATTAATGATTTTCCACATTTGACACTTAGATTGAGTAGATTATCAAAATCAGAATTGCATAGTACAATAGGACTTTAAGTAACATTGATAAACAACATTTAGTCCAAAATACCAATGTACCAATTTAGGAGTATTACAACCTTTACCTTAGGCTCAATAATATTAACCTTTTTTTGTTTAGTAGCCTTGGGTCTTGCAATATCAAGTTGTTTTCCTTTTCCTTCCTTGGCCTTTATAGATTCTCTTGACCCTACTTCTTCTTCCTTATTTCCACCCTTGGTAATCTTTCTTTTCATTTTGTTTCCATCTTTGGGTGTGCCAGATTCAACAGTCAGCTCTGAAATTACAGTATTGTATGTGCAAAATTTCTCAACACTCGCATCTATGTCCTCAGTCAAAAGTGTAGTGACTTCTATAGTGACCTCATGTATGTTCACTTCATAGGGCATTGGCCTTAGCCATGCTACCCTAAGAAAAACTATTTGAGTAAACAAAAAATCTATATCTACAATAAAACATACTTCATCATAGTATTTGTCTAAAATTAACTTAGGAATCCTCATTTTGTTCCTCATCTTTATTTTTTGAATTCCTCAAAGTAGTTGTCCATTATTTCTTCAAAATTTTCTCCCAATCTATTAATTAAATCACTAATCTACTTCATAGCTATTTGGTTTCTATCCTAAGTAATTGTCCCAATGGTAGGAAAAGAGTTTTTTACATAGAAAAATATATAAACTAATAAAGATAAAAACTTACAAGAGGTATTCTTTTCTTTCTTCACTACCTCTAAATTATGTATAATTTGGTGAGTTTCAGCTTGACAAGATCATAGGAATGATCCTTCTTCACAATTTTGTAGACCAAATCTGCTACTACATAGGGTATGTTGTTTAACCTGCTAGATTGATAAAACTTGTGTGCAATCACATGAACAAAAAATTCAACTAATGGGTTCTCAATTCCATCAATTGACATACCATGACCATTCCACTTTTCCTTGGTCAAATTTTCAATTTCATTCTTTGGTGCACTTCTTATGTTTTTTGGTCTATCCAAGGTACGGTACCCAATTAACCTATGAATGCTTTGTTTATCTTGATTAGCCCATGTGCCAACCATATTTTCTTTTTTTGAATTTGGCTACACACGATATTTATCCATTCAATTTTAAAAACATTTGGAAAGTATACAACATGGATAGGCCCTTTCTCAATAATGATCTTGTGTTCATCCTTCAGGATTCTATCAATGCATAGCTTATCATAAGCTAGTATAATCTCAAGATATCCAATTTCTCCTATTTTTCATAGATAACATGATCTTATATCTTAAAAACCCAAGGCTTTAGGTGGATTTGATGATAAAGCTCCAATATCATCAACAATTCTTTTGAGGTTTACTAAATTTATGAAGTTAGGTGGAGGACTTTGATCATTTCTTATGATTTGTGCACTAATGTCCTTCATCATTTCACTTCCAAATGCCATTCTAAACTAGGGTTTGAAACATAACCTTTTCTTCATTGAATATTTAACTCAGCACTAAGAATAATACTTAGTTTCAAAAATTCACTGATATACTATCATGCTTCTTTTGCTTTGGTTGTTAAAATTGTTTTGATCACCTTGAAATCTTCTTGTAAACTCTTTGATCACACAATGAATGAAAATGAATGTAAAATTTTGATAAATACCTTCAAACTTTCATGTTAGGTCTACATATAATATCTTCAAACTTGGTTGGTGTATGACAACTAGCTTGGTCTCCATTTCAAATTAGTCAAGGTTACTCAATTAGCCATAACTAATTCATTCAATTAGTATGTTTTAGATTAAGGTAAAAATAGGTTTTGAAGGGACCCAAAACCCTTAATAGAAAAATAAAAGATATTCAAATAAGCATAGCTAGGTTTTACAAGGACTTGAAACTTGCAGTATAAAAGTTACAAAACTAGTTTTTATAGGGACCTGAAACCACAAAAAAGGACTAGTAAATGAAACTAGGTTTATCAAGGACATGGAACCTAGAGTTTAAACAAAAGGAACAAAAACTAGTTAAGAAACCCAAACTAGAGACCAATTACTAGAACCACCACTAGCATTTATTAAAACTCCTTGATCATTTTCACCACCTCCTTGCCCACCTCCAATATATTTTGGATAATGTCAGTAGTATATCCCCTAGTTGCCTTAGTCACCTTCTTCCTTGAACTCTATCTTATTTTTTTGCTTGGCCCACCAGGAGACATGATTTCCTTATTATTTCTCTTACCTATGATAGCAATAGCCACACAAATTCTTGAAGTGACCTATTCCATCTTGTTACCACACTCTTTGATCAAAAGATAGAGCTCATGTTCATATTCCTTTAACTTCTTTGGATATTGCCAACCTAAAATTTTAGCTAAATAATCTTAGCATGATTAGTTTCTTGGTCCTACTACATCTTTCCCATTCTTTTTTTTAGATTCATTAACTCATTATGCATCCAGGAATCACCTTGGAGAGAGGAGTCTGCCTTGAGCTTGGTAGCATGAAGAAAAGAAAGTGTTGCAACCTTACTTGTTGAGTCATCCTTCTCCTTCCCATTATCTTCCTCTACACTTGTAGCACCCTTGCCAGTGAGGTTATCCTTCTCCTTCCCTGTATCTTCCCCCAAATTTTCCTCCCTAGCTTTTTGGGTTTGCTAACTTTGGTTTTTATCCTCTTCTCCAATATTTTTTGACCCTATATTTTTGTTATAACTTTCCTTGGCCTCATCCTTTCTAGGCTCACCTTTGCTACTAGGATAACCCTCTAGGTTTGAGCTAAAGGCCCCCATATCTATATTCTCCTCATTCTCCATATTCATTTCATCATTTTTGTTTGAATTCTTAGACCCAGTAATTTCTTCAACATTTTTCTAAGGTGTTTCTTGCTTTAGACTCTTCATTTTTTCACTTACCCATTCATCTACCTTACTCTTCCTTGAATAGGCTTCACTAATAGAACCTCTCTTTTTCTTAGAGGGTAGGGAAGATGCAATGGCCTTACTCTTATAGTAATTCTCAATTAAAAGGATTAGCCCTTTATGTAAAATTAGATGGCAACCTTTTTTCCTATGGGCTTGAAGGCTTTGAAGCAAGGAGGACCTCGTATAGAATGGAAAAGAGATTCAATCCTTATCCCAAAAATGATTCAGAAACACAAAATAAATTTATTGAACTCTTTTTTAAAGTACTCATAGATGCAAGAGAGGACATCTCACCAAATAAATTTTATTTGACTCAACTCATAAAAGTTGCCATTTTTCTCTAATTTTTTTCTTCCTCTTTTGTCTTTGGAAATTTATTGAATGTAGCACTAGAGATATTGGTTTCCTTGCTAAACTCTGTGCCCTCCTTAGGAAACCATGTGACTTTGGTAATGAAATCTTTAGTCAAGTGAACCATAACACCATGCATGGAAACCCTGTCTTTGAACCAATTTTTAAAGAAGGACTTTTTGATATGTGGTTTGTAGCCATGAAGGCACTCCAGGTAAGTAGTAACACTACCCTTCTCTAGAATCTTCCAAATAGAGGCTTTGGGCTTCCATGCTTTATAGTTCTTTGGTTCTTGTTTTCTTAGTTCCCTACCCATTTTTGAAATTTTCATTTCTCTATGAAATGCCAAAGTAGAATAGACTGGGAGATGTAAAGAGTTGAGAAAAAATGAGGTGCTCATTAAAACAACCAAGGAACTCATTAAAACACTTATGTTCCAAGCAGAGGTAATAATAACTTTTAGGTACTTCTTAGGGAATATAACACTATCCTCTGTAACCCCACCTCCACTTATCATTAAATTGCCAATCTTACGTAACCCCACCTCCACTTATCATTAAATTGCAAATCTTAGAAAATATTTCCTTCTGTCACATGAGTTCTATTATAATTAGTTAGATCTTTCAAATCCATGCTCTTTCTTAGGTCATCATGCCAACCCATCTTACATTCTCATTGGATGGCCTGGTTAGCAATCTAGTTAGCCACATCATTTCCTTCATGGTAGGAATGAGAGAAAATGATTTTATCAAATTTATCTAGTAAAGTTTTAATTTCTATTACACTAGCTTCAATAGACCATGTAATTGGACTTTTACCATTAAGCATATTTATGATATTCAAGGAGTCTCCTTCCATCTAGAGGTACTAGAAATGAGTTTCCACTACTAACCTCAACTTATAAAGTGTTGCAGTAGCCTCGACTTTATGACTAGTAGAAGTACCCATAGGTATAACAATATCATCTATAATATTACAAGTGTGATCCCTCAAAACCCCTCTGTAGCTCATTTTTCCAAGATTTCCTTTAGTAGCACCATCAAAATTCCCTTTGATCTATCCCATAGGAGGATCCTTCCACTTATTATTCAATATTTGATCTTCTTTCTTCATTTTAATACCTTTGGTATGCATTGGATTGTCGATTTGGAAATCTTCATTGCACTTTCTCAGGGAATTAAAGTTTTCCTTTATTGTTCTGACAATGTTTTGACCAAGCATCCACTCAAGCATTTCTTTGCTTCTAAAATTTTGTTATTTCTTTCTTTCTAGATTCCCCACCAGGGATGGGGAAGTGTAATTTTCCATAGGAAACAAAAATCATTATCCTTAGCCATGTAATTCCAACTCTAAAAATAATGTTCAATGTTGTTTTGGTGGATCCAAGTAATATTCTAGAAATTGAGAATAGAGCTCCATACTTTTTGACTATAAGTACAATTTAAGAACAAGTGATCTCTATCTTCATAACCTTCTTTGCATAGGCTACACTGATTAACCACATTAATGCCTCTCTTTTGTAGGTTGTCCTAAGTAAGAATTTTATTCTGAAGCAAAATCCAATAAAAGATATTTATTTTTGGAGTAAGACCTTTTATCCAAGCTCTAGTCCATAAAGGGCGAGCACCTTTTTTGTTAGATTTGGACATAGATGAAACTTTTAAACAACCACTTACATTAGCACTCCATATCATTTTATCTTATTTATAGGGATACAAACAAAAGACATTCAACATAATATAGAAATTATGAAAATCTTGGTTAATATCAACAAGGCTAACTCACATGTTATTATACTAGTAATGTCCCACAAGAGTTCCATACAATTTCTTACATTTTTCAATTTGGGTCCTATCCTCAAATTTCTCAATCAAATGATGATCTAGGATCCAAACCTCTTCCTAAAATCTAAAATTCTACCCATTCCCAACTTTCTAGGAGCATCCTTTCCTTAAGATGTTCTTAGCTCCCTACACAACCCCCCAAATGGAAAAAGGGGAGAGAACATTAAGAGATGGTAAAAAATCAGATAAAGGAGCATTAAAAAGGTATTTATGTTTCCATATAGTTCTCCATTCCTTATCATCATGATACACTATCCATCCTTTCTTGGCAAGAAGAGCTTTATTCATACTTTGCACTGACTTGATTCCTTGACCACCATCCCTGATAGGCTTACAAATTTGATACCAAGCTATCAGAGCCATTATCTTCCTTTCCTCAATGTCAGACTAGAGAAAATTCCTTTGGATTTTGTCAATAGTATCTACAAATTTTGATGGAATTCTAAAGAGACTCAAAGCATAAGTAGGGATACTTTAGAGACAAGCATTAAGGAGAGTGATTTTTCTAGCTTGGCTTAAAATTTTACCCTTCCAACCAAAAAGTTTCATTAAACTTCTTAATGATATCATCCCAAAAGAAATCTAGAGCTTTAGGACCCAAATGGAGACCTAGGTAAATATAGGGAAAAGAACCTATTGAGCACCCAAGAATTTTAGCAATTTTTTTCTATCTTAAAGCTAGAGCATTAACAAAAAACAAAGAGCTCTTATTCTAGTTAATAAACTGAGCTAAAGAAGAAGAGTAGAGGCTGAGGGCTTTTTAAAGATTTTTGGCTTCCCTAACTTCAACTTTCCCCATGAAAATAGTGTCATCAACAAATTATCCATGAGAGCAGGCAAGAGGCTAAGAAGAAAGCTACAAACCTTTAATATCCCTTTGCAAAACCAATTTCTCAATATACCTCCCCAAAAAATTAGCCATTATAGTGAAGAGAATAGGAGATAAAGGGTCTCCCTATCTTAATCCCCTAGAAGGGATAAAGAATTTAGAGGAACACCCATTCACTAGTACAAAAATTGAGGTTGTAGAAATCAACTGAGGAATTACCCTCTCTATCCTATTACTAAAGCCAAAGGCCAATAAAATATTTTCAATAAAATCCCATTCCACTTTGTCATAAGCTTTTGCAATATTAATTTTCATAATAAAACCTTGATTATTGGAACAAGATAAAGAGAGAGTATTCTCATGCATAGCAATAATAGATTGAAGAATTTGTCTACCTAGGACAAAACCATTTTGTTGTTTAGCAATAAGAGACGCTTGCACAAGAAGCAACCTAGAAGTGATAACTTTTGAGATAATCTTATAGAAGGAGTTACACAAACAAATAGGCCTAAATTGGTCTGGAGAATCAGCCACAACCTTTTTAGGAATAAGGCAGGGGAAGGTGGAATTGATCTCCTTCAACATACATTTTGGCCCAAAAAATTCTTTAACAACATCGCACACATCTTTTCCAACCAGTTTCCATTATTTTTGGAAAAAAAACATAGAAAAACCATCTAGTCCTAGAGACTTATCCCCTCCTAAGGAACAAACTGCCTTAAAAATTTCCTCTTCCTTAGGAATAGTGGCTAACATTTTATTTTTCTCTTCAGTAATTAGAGATGGAATAACCTTTAAAATTTTTACTTAGTGAATAGAATCAATATTAGAGTTAGATGTCATCAATGTGGAAAAAAAGAGACCATCTCTTTTGAGATTTTCTTTTCCTCTAGAATCTTCATATTTCCTTTCTTAAGATTTGAGATATGAATTTTAGCTCTATGCTTCAGAGTAGAAAGGTGAAAAAATCTAGTATTTTTATCTCCTTCATTCAGCCATACCAATCAAGATCTTTGCCTCCAATAAATTTCCTCTTTAGTAACAATGTCATGATACTCCACCAATTTTTCATTTTCTTCTCTAACAAGATCAAGATTGTATCCTCCCTTCTGTATCCTATCTTGGATATTTTGCAGTTCTTCCTTGATATTTGATTTTCTCTCAAAAATATTACCACAAAATCTTTTATTCTAGATTTTAACCTCCTTTTTGATATTTCTTAATTTAGAAGCCACTCTAAAAAGAGTAGTTCCATCAATATTTATATTACACTATTTAGCCAATTTAAGCTCAAACTATGGATGTTGCATCCACATTTTTTCAAACCTAAAAGGAAAGATTTTTTTGATATTAAACTTATTAGAGGTAAAGATTAGATGAAAATGGTCTGACCCAATTTTCTATAATGCCTCTAACTTGCATACAAAATCTTTAGTCTAGTCAGGAGAAATAAGAACTCTATCCAATCGAGCTTAAATACAATTATCACCTAACTTCTTATTACTCCAAGTAAAATCTATACCATGAAGATCTAGATCCATTAAACCATCTTTATTAATGAAATCCATAAAATATAGTTGACTCACACTACCCCCCTTTTTTTCATGCTCATAAAGAGAAACATTAAAATCCCCCATGAAGATCCATCTACCATAGTAGTCTTTACTCTTTATATTAGATAGAGTTTCCCATACTTTTTTTTCTAGAATTCATAATATTAGGTGCATACATATTGACAATATACCATTCATTATTCTAGTCAATGCTAGTAATCTTGACCACCATGAAATGTTTACTAGCATTCAAAATAGTTCCTGACAAGTAGGATTTTTTCCATAACATCATAGTACCTCCTAAAGTTCCTTTTGAACTATTTTCCTTTAAATAGTAATCATTAAAAGATTTAATCTTTTCAGCTCTCTCCTTCTCTATTTTCATTTCTTGAGGCAATAAAATATTTGACTTATGCTCCCTAACAAAATTTTGAACAACATCTAATTTATGACTGTTGTTCAATCCCCTACTATTCCAAGTGATAGTTTTCATGTTTATTTTTTAGGGATAAAATCTAGAATAGTTTCTTGTCTTTCATCAACAATATTCTATAAACTTATTATCTCTTTGGTTTTCCTAGAAGATTTCCTTCAAGGTTTCTTCGGAGTTCCAACATTCAGTTTCACCTTAGATTTTTGCTCTAGTTTACTACTTTGAGTCTCTACTCCTTTAAGAGTTTTATTACTTTTCTTTTTAGTCTTTTTTCCTTTGAATCTGTTTCTATTTTAGATTCTTCCCTTCCAAAATCCTCTCCTCAAATTTAGATTTATTCTAAAAGAGAACAATTTCTTTGCACAAAGGTGTTTGAAGAGGCTGATAAACAACATTCTAGATTTTAATAGACTACAAATCAACATTCTAGGTTTCCTCTGAAACTACATATCTACTCCTATCTGCCAGAATTTCTCCCTCCTCTATTTCCTCCATTTCTACTAGATATTCCCATTTTATATCATTCTTCTAGTAGATGACTAATTGTTTCATCATGTCAACCATATTCTCTTTATTTTGCTCAAGTAAGGCAGAATCTAACAACACTCCAATCTCTTGATTTTCATTGCTAAGGTTATCCTTCAAGGTAGAATTTGGCATCATGTCAGTTTCCTAATTTTAAGGATTTATCTTCAAACCCTTTTCAAGAGTAGCTTTAGGTTTCCAAACTTTCTTCTAGGTTTTTTCTTCTTTCTTTGTATCTTTTTTATTAGTCTTAGGATAATTCTTGCTTTTGTTAGGGAATTTTTTCAACCAACGGCCTTATTTTTTATAGGCAAAACTAGTATTTGGAAGATCTTCATATATAATTTCTTGTGTCCCTTTTCCAAGTTTTGAAATTAGTTCCACCTTTTCAAGAAGGTGATTTAAGTTTTCCACTTTCACATATAATCTTGTGCTTTGAAGTTTAGACTTGAAGCCATAGCATTATCCACTACAATTAGTTCCCCAAAGGAACCATATATTCCCTTATTAATATACTCATGCCAAAATACCAAAGGAAGGATAGGAAGTCTAACCTAGATTGGGGTAGTTAAGAAGAAGGCATTAGATAAGTCCATTTTTGGCTCCCATTTTTTTATAGTGAGAGTGCTTTTGCCAAACAACCATGGTCATCCACAAAGGACCATGTTCATATCTTCCTTACAATTAAAAATGAATGAAAGTAATCCATTTATCATAGGAGCTATATCAACTTGACCACAGATAACCCATTTCCATTTTATCATATTTTTCAAAGTATCTATATCTGGTCTAGCCCCCATAAATTTACCAACAAGAGTAAATTCCATAGAAGAGATAGAGAAATCCACAATCGGGTCTAGAATAAAGATTTGAAACTCACCTTTCTCCAAGAAAGATTTTGATGTGATTGGAGGGAAAGATGATTTTTGTCCAGGTTTCCTACCAAATAGGGAAGGCCATGCCCTTTGATCTCCTAATCTTTTTAGTAGGCTCTCTACTTTCCTTTCTTTGGTCTCCTTCACATTCTCTAAAGGAATCTTTTCAATCTTGAATTCCTATCTTGGCATGTGACTTGCAAGTAAAGGATCCAAAGGGATTTTTTGGACCCCACATCTAGTGGAACTAGAACCCGTAAAACCTACAGATTTTGCTAGAATATCCACATTTCAATCTCTTGTCCGACTAGGATCAATACCTCCCACAAGAATTCCCCTTCCAATTTCCCACCTAATAGAGCACTAGCCAATTAAAAAATTCTTAGAGTGCCAACCATCCTCCCCTCCCTGATGTATCGTTGTTGGATCTCATTCGATTAGTATGCTACCTTCCTTGTTCACTTAGTATATACTGTAAAGCTCACTCAACATAGTTGTACCACTAATCCTCAATATTTTATGATTTTTTTATTTTATTTTGTTCTTAATGCATATTTACTTATTAAGTAAACTTTTAGCACATCTATGCTATGAGTTGATGTAAAATATAATGGTGAATATACAGTTCCTACACGGTTTGTTTCTTTAGTGAGATGTGTTGTGATCACCTAATCCATTAGATTGGGTGATCATAGTTTCATCTTCTCTACTACTTCCATCTCTTAGTATCTCGATCCATGTTATCTTTCTTTTGGGTTTGTCATTTCCATTACTTGGTGCTAGTGCTGGTGTTCTAGTTTTGTAGTTTCTACTAATAAGTCCAACTTTGAGATAACTAAAACATATAATTTCTCCGTTTAGTAATTTCTTGTTATTTCCTTTGAAATATGTTTTAATTCAATTCTTTGGAATGTGTCCATATTCTCCAAAATAGTGACAACCATACTATATATTGTAATCCCCAAAATAGGAATTACTTTTCCTTTATGTATGTGTTTTCTTGTAGCGCCTCTCGTGTTTGTAGTCTGTACCTTGAAATATTTTGATCCGAGTGATACTTGCTACTCATGTTATTTTTAGATTTGAGATAACTTAAGGGTTAGATGTTATACTTTGATTTCTATTATCATAGATGTTAGATTACTATGTTGTTTAGTTGATCATATTTGCATGATGATGCCATTTTGAGATGACAATATGTTTTATGATGAGATCTAGTTATTTGATATTTGGACATATCTCTGATTATGTTATATGTTGGATTTAATGCTATGGTGCTTTACTTAATTCTTGCATTGTTATACTTTCTACAAACGTGAGTAATGTAAATTGAGTATTTTAGTATAATTAAATAAATGGTTAAATTAGGTTATTTAATTCATTTATTTATTTGGCTATGTTGTTATATGCAATTCCACTTGATCATGTGTTTTGGTGTGCAAGAATTTTATCCCTAGTAGTGGCACATGGAATTAGTGATTCAACAGTTCATATTTTACCAATGTTGTACTTGTATGGTCGACATATCATTTTGATTATATAAATTTAACATTATGATGATTTGATTAAATCTAGACTCATTTTCATTATGTATTTAGACCCATGAGCGTGTTTGTGCATTTAGAGGGTCACCCTTGTCATGAAAGTTTGTAAGGTTTTATGTGACTTTGGTTTAAGGGTTTTTGAGCTTTATTTTAATTAATTTTAATCTTTGGCATCTTTTCCATAGAAAAATTCCAATTACTTCAAATAGCCTATTTTTGTTTGGGTTAATTCAGGGTTCAACTAGGTTACCTAGTTATTTAACCTAATCAATTATTCACTCAAAAAGTGAATAAGTATCCAAAAGGGAAATTCATTGCTTACTTCTCACCTTTGGAAATTAGAAATTTGAGAGCTTTTTCTAGAATCCTCCTCTAGAGGATTACATTTCTATTTTTTGTGAGAGCTACAAGCATGAGATCTTTGCAAGATTGGTCTCATTAAATCAAACTTAGGAAGACCTTGGTTTTCTGCCAAGATATTTATTTTAACTGGTTGATTCCTATTTTAGCCCTTTTGGCTATCTTTATTTGTGGTAGCTATGTGTTAGGAGGATGAGGACTAGTGTTCCCCTCTATTTCTAATTGTTAGTTTTAGCCAATTAGTTGGGTATGAATGTTTCCCCAATTTTTAGGATGAGGGTTTAGGGATTCACACTGTTATGCTTGCCATTTTTGCATATGGTGTATGAACCTAAATTTTATTTTATTTTTGTGGCTTTTGTGGCCTAAGACCAAATAGGTTTTAATTTCAAATTTTTTGAGTTTTGAGTTTTTTATCTTGATTTGTGTGCTACCTAATTTTCTTAGGTTTCCTTAGCATAATGTTGGTCATGGACCTCGATTATCCATAGGATGTCAGTCAAACCACTATTGTAATTTTATCTTACATTGGGATATGTGTTGCATCCATCCTCTTGAGCATGTTTGTGGTTGAGTGTTATTTTTCTTATGTTGTCATCTAGCCCTTATTTTATGATCTTCATGATGGTGGTGTACCACACATGAGCATGTATGCATGCATTTGTCGGGGGACTTGCAAGGCTTGAATTGCTATTTGTATTTTGATGGAGTTATGCTCATTTGGGGTTGGGTTGGGAATATGCATTTCTATGGGCACTCATCATTGGATGAGTATGGGTAGGTTAGGATATTGTGGAGGGGGCTTCTCTCTCATAGCCTGGTGACTATTGTACCTTGAGAGTTGGCATGAAGAAGTTCTAACAAGTGATAAATAACTAAATTAATTGGGTAATAACTTCAAGATAATAAAATGACATAGTGTGAGAATCTTCCATTGGGAAGTTGAACCATATGATTTTTAGCTTGGGCTACTTGGTGTCAAGCAATTTACTCTCCATATGAGTCCCTACATAGGTGACCCATTGAGTTTCTAACTGAGACCTATTGTACTTGTATTGTCTTGTGATCTTAGTTTTAGTCATCTTTACTATCTAGCATGAGTGTTAGCCATGGATGTTTTCTTTATGTGTTTTTTTGGTTGGATTATTATCTTCATCAGCATGGTGGGAGTGAAACTATGAGTTTCATGTGGTTGGGAGGTATAGCTACCTATACCACTACTAGGGATAAGTGTACAAAGACGGTCTATTATTCTAGTATGACTGGTGCTTGATGTCTCACTTGGTATATTCAAGATTCTAGAGTATGCTTCCTTGTGATTTAAGCTTTCATTAGAATTCTTGGATATCATGTTTAGATGATATTATTTTATTGATGTGTTCCTATATTATGATAATTAACATATGATTAGATAATGTGATTTACTTAGTTAGAGTATCTATTACTTTACTAGATTAGCATCTTTTATTTCCTTGATCTTATGATGTTATTATGTTTTAGTAGTGACACCCTCATAAGACAACTCTGACTATCTAGTTGGAAGTTTGGGCTATTATGTGTAGGGGATGACTAGGACCTTCAAGGTCTCATGATGCTATTATGGTTGGGAGGAACTACACAAGAGTTTAGTTATTTTTGTACATTGCGATGTTACTTTTAGTATGTTTCCTTTACCACTATGATTTAGTAGGTGTTATGATTATTTTTTCTTCTTATTATTGTGTTCAAGTGTCCTATCCTTGATTTGTGGATTCAGTACTCCCCAGTGTGGAGGTGTTGTTTTTTTCTACTTGTTTGTCCTTCATTTTCCCTATTTTTTGTTATACTTCCTCATGTTAGAGAAGTATTTTCTTGTGAAATAATATGTTCTCTCATGCTAGAAGGCATTCTTTCACCCAAAGTGTAGAGGAAGCTTACATGAGATTTTACTCTCTCTCATGTGAGACTTAGCACTTCCTCATGCACATCTAGACATTCTCTCATGTAAAAAATGACACTAGAGTAGAGGGAATTGCTAACTATTCCAAGGTGTTTCCTTATGCAAGAGGGTAGTTCCTTGTATGGTGTGGCACACTTCCTCATGTAAAGGTGTACTTCCTCGTCTAAGACTATGGTTTCTTTTCCTCACATGGAAAACAGGGTGCACTTCCATTATTTTTTGGGGAATGCATTTTGGTGTTT
Organism: Cupressus sempervirens; assembly: GCA_028749045.1. Lineage (NCBI taxonomy): Eukaryota > Viridiplantae > Streptophyta > Pinopsida > Cupressales > Cupressaceae > Cupressus > Cupressus sempervirens. The sequence goes on from CM053787.1 coordinate 478,183,176, forward strand.
CAATCACCCTTTAGGATTACTTATTTTTCCAGGCTTTGACAGATCAATGATTTTATGTTCTATTATAATCTTTGGTTTTTGTCTTTTAGTTTGAGTGTGTTAGTTGGTAGTGGCATTTGGAGATTCATTGGTTGTTGTGTTTGATGGTTAAGACTTCTATTGTGATCTTTGTTAACCTTGTATGTTGATTATCATGTGCATCCATACATGTTTAAAGGAAAATATCCTAAATTTTTTGTATCCTTGTTCCAAGGATCTCTAGGCAAGGCATTACATTTGGTATCAAATTCCACATTGCAATAATGGGATCTCTATGTTATGCTTCAACTCTGATTTTGTTTTTAGTGTGTATGTTTTTATCTTATTTTTTAAATTTTGATCTCTCATTGTGGTTCATTCATGTGACTCTATGATTGTGATGAATATGAACTTATCTTGTTGCTTCCATAGTGATGCCTCCTCCCTGTAGACTTGGTGATTAGGGTAGCAATCAACAAAATAATCATGAAGAACACTAGGAGGAAGAATGTCAGGTTGGTGGGGAAGATAAGGGTAACAATGATCAAGGTGGCATTGGGGCACTAGTTCCTTTGGTTCAAGAGTCATAGCTTGGTTGGGGCCTCATATAAAGGAGAACTAATGGGACCAAGGTTAGTAAGAGGGATTTCATCATGGAGATTCCTATAGGTCAAGCCATAGGGAAGAAGAGGAATGTGACTAGGAGTATGAACATTCTTGTATAGCACCTGGTGGTAGAAGGCACCAATGGAGGGGCCATGGTTAGGATGATGATGACTTCACCTAGATGGAGATGATGTAAGAAATTTAAAGGTCTAAACCACCACTATTTAATAGCAAGGGGAAAAGACTCTAGGCTAAGACTTGGTTACTAGACATGGGGCATTGCTTTTCCTTATTACCCTATAGGAGCAATGTGAAGGCCCATTGTGCTATCACACAACTAAGAGACCATGGATCTATTTGGTGGGATATTAAGAGTGAGAAACTCTGTATCAATGTGGTAGATCTCACTTGGGAGATCTTTGAGGAGAGATTTAGAGAGAAATTCCTTTCTCCATATTACCATGAGGCTTGTACTGATGAATATCATGAGCTCAATAAAGGAAATATGTTTGTGGATCAATACAAGAAGCAATTTCCTGGGTTGAGGTAAGATTCAAGTTACCATCATGATGAAGCACTCCTCACACAATATTTATTAGGGGCCATAGGGACTCCATCATATGGGATGTCTGTGTTCACTATCTGAGAACACTTGCACTTGTTGTGGAGAAGGAAAGAATTCTTGAGAGCAATGTGGCTATGGGGTTCAGTGGAAAATTAGGCTCTCAAAGACATAGTGAATGAACTTTAGGGCATGATTTCTAGGGTTACTAGTCCTCATGAAAGGGCCAAATGAAGTTAGCACCCTCTCAAGGTGAGTACTATTGAAAGAATTGAAAAAGGGTTTTGGTCAAAAGGTGGACATAATTTAGGTACCTTAGGGAAGAAAGGGGATGACCAGAGTCATGGATAGAAGTCTTTGAAATATTTCCCTCCTTAGAGTAGTTAGTAGAAATCTAGCAAGGGAAGTGCACCGTATTTTAGTGTTGCTCAAGATGGTCATGGACCTATTTCCAAATTTTTAGGAGAATGTTTTTCTTGTGGTCAGCTCAGCTATTAAGCTTTGAGATTCCTTATTAAGCCTTCTTCATGAATTGGTAGAGGTGTAGCTAAATCAAAGCCTATCATGGGAGATGCATATAGAAGCCATTGAGTCTTTGTAGTGGTCGATAATTGTCAAGTTGTGCATCGAGGTATTTTAGTTGAAGCTATAGGTACATTGCATGATATTTCATCTTCAATATTATTTGACTTAGGTGCTTCAAATTCTTTTATTTCACCATCTCTTATTCAACGATGTGAGCTAGTGGCACCACATCAGGTTGATAGGTGGAAAGTTGAGTTAGCTATAGGTTAGAAAATGGCTTTAGACTCCTTGGTTAATGGTTGGAGATTGAACTTGGGTACCTTTAGTACCATAGTGGATCTTCACATCCTACCCTTGGGATCGTATGACATGGTGTTGGCCATAGATTGGTTAGGCACCCATCAAGCGAATATAGATTACCACCATAAGTTAGTTCTTTGTGTTGATGACATAGGTGGGTAGGTGGAACTTCTAGGGGTCTAGAGATTGGTATCACTTTAGATGATCTTAGCTAATCAACTGAAGTGAAGTGTGCAAAAGGGATGTTAGATATTTTTAGTTTTTGTCAATGATCTTGAGGAGGTTGAGAGCCATATGGTAACACTTGATGATCACCTACTCCTTTGAGAGTATGTAGATGTGTTTCTTGATGAGATACTAGGTATGCCACCACATTGTGACATTGACTTTTGGGTCAATCTCATACTAGGAGTGGAGTTGATATCAAAAGCTCCTAACCACATGACTACTCAAGAGTTGAGTGAGCTCAAATTATAGTTGGATGAATTCTTGGCCAAGGGCCATGTTTGTACTAGTGTATCCCCATAGCATACACTAGTCATCTTTGTGAAGAAGAAATATGGATCTTTACATTTATGCATTGACTACTAGTAATTTAATAAGGTGATGGTGAAGAACCAGTATCCTTTGCCAAGGATAGATGAATTGTTTGATTAGATGAATAGAGTGCAAGTGTTCTTGAAGATTGATCTTATGTTGGGATACCACTAGCTTTATATTCATGAGGTTGACATTCATTGGACAACTTTTCATACACAATATGGGCATTATGAGTTTGTAGTTGTACCCTTTGGGTTAACCAATGTGCCATTGGTGTTCATGAGTATGATGAATGGATTATTTCACATGTACCTTGGTTGGTGCATCATTATATTCTTCGATGACATATTGATCTATTAAACACTATTGAGGAACATGGGGTCCTTTTATGTCAAGTGTTGCAATGCTTGCAAGACCATCAGTTGTATGGCAACTTGGGTAAATGCATATTCTTCTAGTCAAAGGTAAATTATTTGGGGCATATCATCATTGCTGATGGTATTGTGGTGGATTTGGAGAAAATCTAAGCTATCATGGATTGGCTAGTATGCACTAATATTTTTTAGGTTTGTAGATCGATATGATTGGTGGGTTATTATCATTGCTTTGTAAAGGATTTTTCATGTGTAGCTCACCCCATCACTTCTCTTCAATAAAAGGAGAAGAATTATGTTTGGTCAGACCAGTGTGAGGAAATATTTATTACTCTTAAAGAGTGTTTGACCAGTGCACTAGTCCTTGCAGTGCCTAATCCTATAGACAATTTTATGATTTTCAAAGATGCTTTGTTGGAAGCTGTGGGTGTAGTGTTGATGAAGGATCATCATGTGATTGAATACGAGTCTAAAAAACTCAAGTACCATGAGCTTAACTACCCTACTTAGGATTTGGAACTTGTAGCCATAGTGAATGCTCTTGTACATTGGTAGAATTTCATTTTGGGACATAGGTTTGAGCTGCATAGCAATCATCATCAGCTTGAAACATATCTTTACACAACCAAGCCTAAATACTTAATATGATAACTAGATGGAGTTCCTATGTGAATATGACTTTTATTTTCACTATATTAAGGGGAAAGAAATTATTATCATGGATGCCTTGAGTAGGAGATGACATGAGATATTAGTTTTGTCATTGGGAGTGGATTTGCAAGGCTATATCTTAGAGGCCTTGCCTAGTGACACATGGTATTAGGAGGTGAGGGTGGAGATTGAGTCTAGACATACCCTTGAGGGGAGGTTTTAAGGTTATTTTCTTGAGTCTAATGGACTATTACAATACTTGGGGCATATCTATGTACCAGTGTCAAGTGACCTTCATACCTTGATTTTATTAAAAGAACATCATGCACTATATTCGACACATCCTAGCATCAAGAAGATGCATTTTGATCTTAAATATTTTTACTATTGGGAAGGGATGAGGTGCAATGTTTCTAATTTTGTTGCTTGATTTCTTGAATACAAGAGATTAAAGGCAAAGCATCAACATCTAGCAAGTCTTTTGTAGACACATGCCATTATCGAGGGGGAATGGGATATGATATCTAATGATTTCATCACTAGGTTGCCTATGTCATTAGGATAACATAACTGTATTATGGTGATAGTGTACAAGTTGTCAAGGTAGCACATTTTTCACCCATGAGAACATCCTACACAACTTCTTCTGTAGCACATGTTTTCTTGGAAGATATTATTCAATTGCATGAGATCCCTCATTGGATTATTTTAGGTAGAGATCTAGTGTTTACTTTAGCACTGTGGACATCTGTCTAGCATACTTTAGTGAGCAACTCAATGTTAGTTCAACTTATCACCTAGAGACCAATGGTCAAACAAAGAGAGTAAATTAGGTTCTAGAAGATATGCTTCATATATATGTGATGGATAGGTAGGTGAAGTGGGAGGATTATTTATACCTTGTTGAGTTTTCTTATAAAATGGGTATCATAGTTCTCTTGGCATGTCACCTTTTTAGGCCTTGTATGGTAAATTGTGTCATACCCCTCTGAGTTGGGATGGTTTGGAGGATTGAGTGCTTCTATGTCTAGAGATGATTTAGGATATGAACTAATAGGTTGTTTGTATTAGAGATAATTTGATTACTACTTAGGATAGGTAGAAGTATTATGTAGATGCCCATAGGTTTGATCATTACTTTCTATTGGTGACGGGGTGTTTTTGAGAGTGTGTCTAAGGAAGATCCCTATCTATTATGGGAAAGGCTCTAAGTTGGTGCCACATTTTGTCAGATAGTTTGAGATCCTAGAGAGGATCAATCCTATTTTTTATCAACTAACAGTGCCACCTAATTTATCATGCATTCATGATATTTTTCATGTTTATGTCTTGATCCATGTTCTTGATTGGGATACTCTATAGGTGGAGGATGAGCATCTTTCTTTGGAGCCCATTTATATCCTTTAGCATTGAAGACTAGCTTTGAGAGGTCAAGACATAGAGAAGGTAAGGGTCTAGTAGGATCTGAGTGATGAGACTTCTACTACTTGGGAGGATGCTACATGATTGAGAGATTTGTACCCCTATATTTTGGTAGGCTTCCAGGAGTAAGATTATGCCTAGTGGGGAAGGATGTAGTGCCTCTCATGTTAGTAGTCTATACCTTGATATATTTTTATCTAAGAGATACTTGTTACTCATGTTATTTTTACATTTGAGATGACTTGATGGTTAGATGTTATACTTTGATATCCAGTATCATAGATGTTAGATTACTATGTTTTTTAGTTGATCATATTTGCATCATGATGCCATTTTGAGATGGTAGTATATTTTACGATGGGATCTAGTTATCTAGAATTTGGACATATCTTTGATTATGATATATGTTGGATTTAATGCTATGGCAACTTACTTCATTCTTTCTTTGTTAAACTTTATGCAAATGTGACCGGTGTAAATGGAATATTTCATTATAATCAAATACATGGTTAAATTAGGGTTTTTAATGCATTTATTTCTTTGGCTATGTTATTATATGCAATTGCACTTGATCATGTGTTTCAGCGTTCAGGAATTGTATCCTTGGCAGTGGTACATGGAGTTAGTGATTCAACTATTCATATTTTACCATTGTCATACCTATATAGTCAACATATCATTTTAATTGTTTAAATTAAACCTTTAAGTGGTTTGATTAAATCTAAACTCATTTTCATTATGTGATTAGACATGTGAGTGTGTCTGTGCATTTAGAGGTTTGGCCTTGTCATGAAAGTTTATAATGTTTTCTATGATTTTGGTTTAAGGGCTTACAATCTTTTTTGTAATTTAATTTAATTTTTGGTAGCTTTTCCATAGACAAATTCCAATTACATGGAATAGCCTTTTTTTGTTTGGGTTGAGTCAGGGTTTAACTAGCTAATATTTACCCTAATCTATTATTCACTCAAAAAATGAATAAGTATCCAAGGAGGAAATTTATTCATCACTTCTCACCTTTAGAAATTAGAAATTTGAGAGCTTTTTCAAAAATCCTCTTTTGGAGGATTGTGTTTCTATTCATTGTGAGAGCTACGAGTGTAGGATTTTCATGAGATCAGTCTCCTTGGATCAAGCGAAGGGAAACCTTGGTTTGCCACTACTTTTGACAACTTCCACAGGATATTTATTTTATCTAGCTAATGCTTGTTTTAGCCCTTTTGGCTATCAGGTAGTGCTCTCCCATTTTTATGTTTTAGCTCCATTTCTATTTCCATTTCTGGTAGCTGTGTGTTAGGAGGCTTAGGACTAGTGTTCCTCTCCTTTTCTAATTTTTAGTTATACCTAGTTGGTTGAGTATGAATGTTTCCCCAATTTTTGGGATGAAGGTTTGGGGTTTTACACTATAATGCTAGCCATTTTTTCATACAGTGTTTGAACCTAAATTTTATTGGATTTTTGTGGCTTTTGTGCTTAAAGACCAAATGAGTTTTAATTTCAAAGTTTTTGAGTTTTGAGGTTTTTATCTTGATTCATGTACCACCTAGTTTCTTAGTTTTTTTGGCATGATGTTGGTTGTGGACTTGGATTATCTATAGGATGTCAATTAGACCACTTGTGCACTTTTATGTTGCATTAGGATGCATGCTACATCCATCCTCCAAAGCTTGTTTTTGGTTGAGTGTTATTTTTCTTGTCTTCTCATCTAAACCTTGTTTTATTATCTTTGTGATGGTGATGTGCCACACATGAGAATATATTCTTGCACTTGTTAGGTGACTTGTGAGGCTCGAACTCCCATTTGTATTTTGGTGGAGTTATGTTCATTTGGGGTTGGGTTTGGAGTATGCATGCCTACGAGCACTCATAATTGGATGAGTATGGGTAGGGTATGGTAGCATGGAGGGGGGATTCTGTCTCATAGCATTATGACTATTATGCTCTGAGGGTTGGTAGGAAGAAGTTTTAATAAGTGATAACTAAATAAATTAATTAGGTAATAAACTTAAGATAATTTAAGGACACAATGTGAGAGCCTTCTGTTGGGAAGTTGAACTGAAATTTTTTTAGCTTGGGGTACTTGATGCCATTTACTCTCCATGTGCATCCCTACATAGGTGACCCATTGAGTATCTAACCAAGACCTATTGTACTTGTATTGTTTGATGATCTTGGTTTCATTAATCTTTACTACCTAGTATGAGTGTTAGCCATGGACATTTTCTTTATGTGTGATTGTGGTTGGATCATTATCTCTATCAACATGCTGTGAGTGAGCCTATGGGTTTCACATGGTTGGGAGGCATAGCTACTTATACCCTTGTTAGGGATTGGTGTATAGAGATGGTCTATTATTCTAGTGAAACTAGTGCTTGATGTCTCACTTGGTATATTCAAAATTTTGGACTACGCTTCCTTGTGATTTATGCTTTCATTGGAATGCTTGGATATCATGTTTAGATGATGTTAGTTTATTGACACATTCCTATATTATGATGTTTAGCATATGATTAGAAGATGTGATTTACTTAGTTGGAGTATCTATTTCCTTACTAGATTAGCATGTTAAATTTCCTTATTCTTATGATGTTATTAGATTTTAGTAGTGATAGCCTCATAAGAAAACTCTAACTATTTGGTTGGTAGTTTGGGATGTTATGCACAGGGGATGGATAGGACCTTTGAGGTCTTATGATGATATTATGGTTGGGAGGAACTATGCAAGAGTTTAGTTATTTTTGTACATTACGATGTTACATCCAATATGTTTCCTTTATTGCTATGGTTTAGTTGGTTTTATGCTTATTCTATCTTTTTGTTATTGTTCTTGAGTGTCCTAACCTCAATTCATGTATTTGGTGCTCCCTAGTGTGGAGGTGTTGTATTTTCTACTTGTTCCTCCTTCATTTTCTCTATTTATTGTTATACTTCCTCACATTAGAGAAGTTTTTTCTCATGTGAGAATATGTTCTCTCACACTAGAAGACATTTTCTCATGTGAAGTGTAGAGGAAGCTTAGGTGAAATTGTACTCTTTCTCATGCGAGACTTAGCACTTCTTCACACACATGTGGGCATTCTCTCATGCAATCCTTGGCATTAGAGTAGAGAGAATTGCTGATTATTCTAAGGTGTTTCCTCATGTGAGAGGGTAGTTCCTCATCTGGCATGGCATAGTTCCTCACATGAGATTATGGTTTCTTTTCCTCATGAAAAATGTAGGGGGCACCTCCACTATTTTTTGGGAATGCATTTTGGGGTTTTGAGTACCCTTTAGGATCTAGACTTTGACAAATTGAAGATTTTATGTTCTGTTGTCACCTTTGGTTTTCATTTTTTAGTTGAGTGCATTAGTTTTTAGTGGCATTTGAAGATTCTTTGGTTGGTTTGATGGCTAAGTCTTCTATTGTGATCTTTGTGATCCTTGTATGTTAATTTTCATGTGCATCCATACTTTCAAAAAATATCTTGGCTTTTATTTACCCATGTTCCAAGGACCTTTGGGTGGGGCATTACATTTCTTTTCAAGTATCTAGTTTGATTTTTTCTTGAATTTGCACTCATGAGCTCTATGTCCATACTTTTATAATTGTAACAATGACCTTGAAATTTAGATACATTTATGATTGAGTCATTATTCTTTGATCTAAATTCATGTATTTGGTGTCTTGGTTTCTTGTAATTAAAACTATTGCTACTTACTTTAGGTTTAGGAGTTATCTTACCATTTTTTTTCTACAAATTCTTGTTGTGTGGCCAATTTTCCCATAGTTATGTCATTTAGGTTTTCCTTTGGATTTTTCATTCCTTCATTCTCCAATTTTGGATGATTCTTCTTCTTTAGTAGATGAAGAGTATTTGTTGTATCTAAGTCCAAAGGTGTATTTTTTTCTTCACGACCTCAACAATTCTTCAAAGTATTTAATTTCTTCATTTGATTTATTCAATCTCTCCATGAGTTCCTTTCCATACTTTAATTTTAAATTTCTCATTTTGTAACCTTATATTTGTGATCTCCAAATCTTTTCTATTTGCTTCCTGATTTGCAATTACTAATTGATTTTTCATATCCAGCTGAATATTTGTAAGCTTATATACTTCAAATGGTCTCTCTTCAAGTCTGATAGCCATCTATCTTTTTTATTCTTTAGCTATAGTCTTGTCTTCCATTTCTTTCTTCTTTTGTTTCATTTCTTCACATACTGTAACTGATTGAATTTCTTGTTCTATCTTGCAATCTGTTTCTTCTTTTACTAGGTCACTATTCTTCTCTAGAAATTTTTTCAATGCTTCATCATTATTACCATTATTTCCACTATCAAGTAGTCCTTCTCTATCAAATTATTTGTATTGAGTGACATTCTGTCAAATATCCATCTCCTTTCTTCTTTTTAGGGTTTTCCTTAACTCCTCTCTTACTTCTTCTAATTGTTGTGATATGATATGGATTTCAATCATCTAGCTCTCAATGATTTTACCCATCTTATACACTTCCATCTCTATTATTTGATCCTCTCAAGTTGTTAGGACTCCTCATAAGAGAAGTGAACTCTAATACCAATTGTTGGAATAAGTATATGGAAAAAAAGATACTAAGAGGAGGGGGTGGGGAGGGGTGGGGGTAAATCAAGATCTTAAACATTTAACTTCAAACCAATTTTTTTTAAATCCACACCTAATTCATCTCATATAATAGATCTATCATTAAAATTGTAATGCTAAAACAAAAATGAAATACATCACATCCATATAATATTTTAACACATAACACAATGATTTGGTTACCCAGAAACACTTCAATGTGAAGGTAAAACTAAGGTGGGCATGAAACCCATAAATCTTCATTGTTGCAACAATAAAGTTAACTTGCTAGGGTTACAATGTTTGATCATAAGATATGATCTACCCTATGAGGGGTTTTCCCTATTAAAAGCTTTAGAGACTATTAGGTATCACCTTGTTAAAGGATTTTACACTCATAATGAAGTAAAGACCCTTTTAAGAGATTTACCTTGTCTCAATTAAAAATAATTGATTTAGTACCCAATCCTCAATTTTCTTTGTAAGTTGATCTTGGGTCTCCTTTTTGCTATATCTTTGATCTGATCTCCTAATCTAATAACTCTGTTTAGTCCTTCACTACTATAATTTCTCTTTGTCTAATCTTTTTTTTGACTTACTATTCACTTCTTCTTATGTGCATAGACCTAGTTATTTCTTCCTTCTTACTCACATAAGGATACTCCTTCTCCTTCTCTCTACATACAACTCTAGGGATAGAATCCTCCTTAACTAGATATTCTGTGAAAGTCCTAGATCTTGATCAAAGGTTTATAATTCATCATATTTTTTCATTTCTTTCTCACATTGGTTGAATTTCATACCTTGGGATCATTATCTTCTAAAATTATGTGTGATCATATTCTTAGTTGTCTCTACAAATATTAAATTTCATGTAAAAGTTATCCAAAATTATTTACACATGTGTTTGTGCCATTATAAATTTATATGTCAAAACTTATCTACTTGTCACTTGAATACTTTGATGCTTAGTCATGCAGACTTCTTCATGGTCTCACTTGGCTTCTATATACCTTCTTTCTTGGAAATAAATAGCTTGTCAATGTTCATGGTCTTAACTATATTTCTTGATGTTTACATGTGCTCGATCTCTGTTGAATACTCAATAATCACTATCCTTCTTGATATAAACTTTGTATGCTAGAAATTTACTAGATAACTCAGTCTTAGTGATGACCTTGTAACCTTTCCTAGTAAATGACTAAGTTTTTGGACATTAATCGACAACATAGGCTTAGAGTTCAACAATTGTAGCATAGAGAATATTTAAATTCTTTAAGGTAAATGGTTATCTATTAATCCTAACACCAAATATTCATTTTCTATCCACACCAACTATTAATGATGCCCTTGTATTTACAATAATCAAATTTATTGAAGGTCAAAACTATGAAGATACTACCCCTAAAGGAAGATTCTTAGATAAAGAAAATGGGTAGCTATTTTTACAACATTCTTCTACCTTAAGTCATTTGTTCACACTCTCCAACCATACAAGCTCTATAAGTATCCCTTTGATTAATTGTTAGTGATGGAGATTTACAGAAAGGTTGTTGATACTCATGAAATAATATTGAGCAAATGTAAGTCATGTTTCCAATTTCCTATTAGGGTTGATGCACATAGCTTCCATGATATTAAGGTATCAAGGTTGAGAGGTCGTGAGTGAGTAGACCACATGATTAAGAATACCAAAATCATGTGGGATAAGTTTGAACCCATTGACAATTTTAGTCATGTTATGGGTAACCATATGAAGCATTTTCCTAGTCTTCAAGGCTATTACAAAAATTGCATCAATGAGTATGAAGTTAGGCTTCAAGTTAACTATATAATAAATGTAGATTTAGTAGTTAATTTGTTTGGTTTTTAAGTCTTTAAAGACCATGGGTATATCGATAAAAAACATAAATTATATCCTGATCTACAATTGTAATAATTTTTTTAACAGGGAATTACTTGTATATGCAACAATCTTCTATAGAGCTATTACCCTTTAAAGAATAAAAAATTCATAGTGTCTAGTTCTTACCAATTTAATATTTAGGTAATATTATAGTCAAAGTATGAAGTATCTATGTTATGAAGATATCATACAATTGGATTAATATAAATAGGGATGAAAAATTAAGATATGTTGAAAGAACATGTTCACTTAAATTATTGACACCTAAAAAAAACTTATTTGGAAAATGAATCTATATAAATAGGAGAAGATTAAGATTTTACATAGAAAGACACTTGTGAGCATTTTTCAATCATTTTAATTGTTATATGCCCTTGAGAATAAAAAAGATCACCCTTCATTCTTAGTGAGGCCATTAATTGAAAATATGGTGATTGTGTACTTATACTTTGTGATGAAAAAACATTTCTTGAATTTTCAAAAGTTTTGTAAAGCCAAAATGAAAATGACTATTGTATTTAAGAACCAAAATACACCAAGCATCAAGTAAATTCTAGATAAATACAAAAAAATTAAAGAATAGGGGAATCTATACAAATTTTATATTAAAAAAATAAATTTCTATTAGATTCTATCATCATTTACTTATCATTTCATTATTTTTTTTATTTTTTATTTTTAATCAGTAAATGGCCAAGGTCTTGATTAATTTTGTTAAATCAATAATTTAGATACTATCATTTCATTATTTAGTTATATAGTAATAAATTTAATATTTCTAGAAGAGAACAAAAAATTCAATAATAGATATGTAAATGTTGAGTTGATCTTTAAGTGGATAAAAAGGGTTGTACTAAGATTGTTAAATCAAAATGAAAGCTCATATTTATAGTAGAATTGTAATGCCCTACCCGGAGATCCTTGGAACTGTCAGCCTAGAAAATAGGTTAATACCTAGCATTCTATGACCAACCACATAACTAAATTAACATATGCTAAACCAATCTAATCTACCATGAAAAGCAATTAAAATAAAGGAATTAAAACAAGTAAAACTTCCTCTTCAATTGTAGTTCCCATGTCCTTGTTTCTTCTCCATTGTTGATGTACATTGAATTGCCTATAGTGCACACACAATTGAAAGAAAATGACACAATGATAGGATGAATGCTATTCAAAATATTGGAAGCATGGTTTGGGAATAATGTCAAGATTTTCTAAGGATAAAAAATGAGTACAAGATGGCTCAATTTATAGCCAAAATACAAGAGGTGAGACATGAATGAGGAGATTGACATTTGTCAATTCAAGTGTGTAACTTGGCATGATATTCCTTAAAATATCTATGACAAATATGCCACGTATAGGATTCTATGACACATAAAAATCAACAAGGCTAAATATGGAAGAGAATCTATGACATGCATATGACACATCAAAGCTACTTGTAGACAAGAATCAATGACAAATGTGGCTTGTTATAGTCATGCATAAGAAATAATATATGTCGAATATGATGCATATCAACCAAGTGTAGAAAGAGAATCTATGATGCACTATGTCCATGTGTCAAGACTAGGTGGAATATTTGAATTAATAATTAATAATTCCATGCAAATAGAAATTAGTAAATTAGAAATTAGAAGTGGGAAAATAAGATTTAGGAAATTGAGATTTCCTATAGTTTGCAAAGATGAACTAATTAATTAATAAATATTAATTAATTGAGAATATTGGTTAATAAGAATAATTAGTAAGGTGGGATGAAAGTAATTGAAATGATATAGTAATAGATTATAGGTTAACTAATCCTATGGGGTACATAAGTAAATGATTGGCCAATTTGATGAAACAAATGTAGGATTAACCTTTTGATGAAATGGGATGATTATGAAGATCGAATAGGATTATGGTGAGTAGATCAAAGTCATGATCAAATTTATTGAGTGATTAGGATTAATGACATGTCAAGGACATATGACATGGATTAAGGACATGTGACAATTAGAAAACATTGTAAAGGCCACAAGATTGAAATTAACTAATAATATTGACCATAATAACATTGACGAACATTATCAAATGTTATTAAATTGATTAAATAATGCCATGATCTAACACTAAGGGAATCAACAATGTCAATGATTAGATGACTAAAATTATAGATTTGTCCTAGTGCTAAGAGACATGACAATGCTAAGGTTGGCCTTGATAGGTTTGATAGCTTTCTAAGGAACTGATTGACATGATATTGCCTAGGGTTGGATAAGTGATGATTTATTTGAGATATTTGACACGTTTAGGATCATTTAGGGTTGATTTGGGATAGTTTTGGGTTGATTTGGGATGATTTTGGGATGATTAGAAAGGATTCTGATGATACTAAAATGGTTTAGGCTTGATTAGATAAGATTCTAATGATGTTGAAATGATTTAGAGGTTTAGATAAAATGGAAACTAATTTTTAAATGATCTATAGTTGATTTGAACTAGGTTACGTGATGAAAACCTTGTGAAATATGCTCAAATGGCTAATAAAGTTGGCCAAAAGATCAAAATTAGTGAAATGAGAAAATGGGATGTGTTATTATGAAAATGTGATTGAACCATAGACACAAACCATTTTTGAGCATGTACATTTTGCCCCTTTTGATACAATGTGATTTAGAGCATTGTGTGAAAGAATAACTAACTAAAATGCCATAAAAATTGTCCCAATAGGGGTTGTATATATGGGTTACCCCTTGAGAAATTGACCAAAAAATTCATATGATAGGTCAATTTGTTGACAATGATGAGAAGAATCCATAACCACTATCGAATCAAAAATAAAAGCTCAAATACAAAAGCTATGGGGTTCAGAGTGCAAAGTGAGGGTCAATTGGGACCTTGAGGGTAGTTTTGGGTGTCCAACTACCCCAAGTGCACCCAAAATGCACCCAAGTGCACCTAGGGCACACTTGACATGGCTAAGTACACCATGGGCTTAGTTGGGAAGCCCAACTCTGCCCCAAGATGCTTTAGGGGTCAAAATTAGTCTAATTGGACTCAAAATGGACCAAAACTTTGTGTGCATGCTGATAACCCTAGTAAGAGGTCAAAAAATAGGTAAAAATAGTAAAAAATGGTCAAATTTTAGTCAAACTTGGTCAAACTTGGTAGAAAGTTAGTAGATAGTTATGGAGAGGGTCGAAAAGAATGCAAATGAACTCAAAATGACCCAAACTTTCATGGGCATGTTCAAAACCCTACCAAGAGATCAAAACATAGGTCAACTTAGTCAAATATAGTCAAATGTTTTCAAAATTGGTCAAACCTAGGTCAAATTTATGTCAAACTTGGTAGAAAGCCACTGATGGTTGACATATAGTGTATGATTATGCATGAATGTAGGAATGTAGGATGAAGATGCTTTTGGTATATCAAAACACAATTTAACTAGTCAAAACACAATTTATTTTTTTGAATGGTGAACTAAAATAATGTGTATAGAATTGTACTTGTTGTGTACATTCTACCAAACTTTGAGGTGACCTAATGGGAAGCCATAGTTCCTTGAGGATGTGGGAATACTAACCAATCATTAAGTTAGGAGATTATAAAGTTTATTGGTGTAAAGAAATTTGTTTTCATTTGATAACATGTACTACAAATTTGTAGTGCTAGGTTATTCCTAACATTAATTTAAGATCTAGTTTATGGCTTAAGAGGTGGGTTAGATTATCATTTTGATTCCACATCCAATCCTTACAAAAATTTATTTCGTGTATAAATGTGAAACACAAGTTGAATATCCATGAGGTTGCAATAATTTCAACACTTTCGAAATGAATTTTTTTTTTTCAATTGTCCTAGACATTCCAATTTTATATCATGTAACCTTATTGACTTCATTCTATGTTTAATGCTATTAGGGGATAGTTAGTGTGTTTTAAGTGGGGTACTTACTTTCTATCCTTCATTAGTTTTTGATTAACTTACTGTCTACCATCTAGATATTTTAAATTGATCCTTGATTATTTATCATACCTTATAGTAGCTTGTTTATCTATTATTATTTTTATCATTTTATTTTACTTTATAATTTTCATTAATTTACTTGATTTTAATTTAATTATTTATGTATTTATTTATTATCATTATTATTTCTTTTTTGATTTACTAATTACACCACCACAATACCATGTCTATTCTTTTAATATGAACTTTCCCCTAGATATCCTAATAATACCAATTAATAACATACATTTCCTAACCATCCTAATTATTCCATTAACCACATTATTAATTTAATTAATCTCTAATCATAACTTCAATTTCTTAAATTCATTATCAACCAATTTCTATATCCTAACCTTTACCTCTGATCTAAACAACACATGACTCTATAACCATCCAACCCTAAAACCCTTAATAAAGAGATCCCACCTAATAGAACAACACATCCCCTTTCCTACTAATCATGAAATATTAAAACAATTAAAGACAACTTACTTAAATATCCTACTATCACTTGACATATAATTATCTATTTCTAAAACATTTACCCACATTATGGTTTTTTCCTACCTACTACCTACACCTATTCACTACCACCTAAGAATTTATTTATCTCTCTTCCCAATATTTTTTCTTATTCCCATCACACATAAATTATTTCTTTTCCTAATACAAGCATTAACTTTACTTGCCCCATCAAAAAAACTCTTCTTTCAAGGTGCCTAGGATCTTAAAAATATGCATGGTCAAATGTCTTACTCAAATATTCATGGAAAATCCATTTGCAAGGTATCCATTACCTCAAAAAGGAGGTAGGGAACCCAAGGAATGTTTTCTAACAAATTTCAGCCCTTGCTCCATCTCCCCATACCCTCTCTAGCACCAAAAATGGGGAGTTTCAAGGTTAGTGTGTTTAGTGTAAAGTTAAAACTTAAAAACTTTTCATTCTCCCAAAGATGGGTGCCTAGAAAAAGGGGACTCTAACTTTGGTTAGAACTAAAAAGTCAAGGGTCACCTTATTATTCTTTTACTTGCATCCAAGGTGGGAGAAATGCACTGTGGACACCTAGTGGTCGCCTCATTCATAATGATTTTAGTCCTCCATGAAGTTGACACTTGGGCTAGGTAGGGATGTCTTGGAATAAGTTTATAGATTTATATATTTCTTTTTTGTTGATTCAAGGTATTGTTATTATTTTTTCATAAGCATATTTAGTTATATTATTCTTTTTAAATTTAATTCTTATTTATATAAGGGGATTTTTTCTACGTTTTCTACTAAGCCTAAGGGTGGATCCTTGGGATCCCACAACACATGGGTTGAAATATTTTTTTAAATATATTTCTTTCTTCTATTTTGTTGAATCATATCCCATAACCAAGATATTGGATAATTTATTTCTTTTTGCTCAAGTATCCAAGAATATTCTCTATGAATTAAATATTGGACTGTAATAGACATCCTCATATTTTGGTCTTCCTCATACATTTTCCACAGGAGTAAAATGTACACCTACAACATACTTTCCTCAAGCTAATTTTCTTTTAACCCTACCATATTATTTTAGTGTACATGTTTGATGATGTGATGGTGTTATCTAACTTTATGAATTTATTTGAACTTGGAAAATCAAATGGACTAATTTTCATACACATGAAATGAACTACCAACTATGATATCTTTCTTCCATCATATTGAATGCACAGTACATATATATACAATACAACCATTTATGTGTTGAATTAAATCAACTATTTCAAAAGGTTGAAAATAGTATGAAATATTTCTACCAAGTGATATACAATAGCATAGGAAGAAGGGTTTTCATTTCATAAACTTCTCCATAGTACATTAGATTACATAATCCGAGACTCTCAAAGAAGCTTTCCTTTCAAGAGACTACATACAATTTCCCAATTCTTCCTTACATATTTCAACACCATACATTAATAGGGAAAATTTCACTTTACATCACATTGAGAAACAAAATGCAGACTAATATTTACAACACATTTTGTGATAACATGGGAAGGTTGGTTTCTCAGCACACCTGGGCTTTCAACATTGTAAAGGGTAAAACCCTAACATCTTCAAGGAATCTTGTAATGAGACAAACTTCAACCCTTGCTCTTTTCCATTAATTATCTTTGGATATTCATTCTCCAATTCAAATATTACTTTTCCTTCCTCCTAATGATGTTTTCCCCCTATGAAACATTTGGAGATCATGTATAAATAGGTTTATCAAGACCATTGAAAAGTCACACCCTTTAGACAAATTTGATTATATTATGATTGATTAGGGGTTATTTAGAAATATATTATAATATTAGTAAGAATGTTTGTCAATTATACACACACACACACACACACACACATATATATATATATATATATATATATATATATATATATATATATATATATATATATATATATATATATATAGATTGATAACAATGATATATAATCAACATTGCATATTGATAACATGTATTGTTTTAATCTAATATTAGAATATATATATATATATATATATATAACAAGAATAGATATATTTATTTAGGGCTCATGATAAGTTGATTCATATAATATTAATTATATTAATAACGTAATTATCTATTTTATTATTTTATTATATTAACTATATAAATTATTTTTAATATTAATAAGACTATTATAATATTATATTGTTAATTTTAATTAATATTATGCAATCTTATATTATGATGAATTATAACTATGTCATTATTAAACATCCCACAAGATTATTATATTAAATAATGATATATATACATATTTTAGATATATCCAATATATATATATATATATATATATGTTTAATATTATTTATCTTATTTATTATAAATAATATTTGTATTTTAAAATAGATAATAATAATAATAATTATATTACTTAATAATCTAATATTGGTAATTAATCCTTATTTTCCATTAAAACCCATTCTAAAATTTGGGGACATCATAGTCCTCCCCTCTTGAATTCGCTTGTCCTCAAGCAATTGACTTGATCATCATTAAGTCTAGATTCATTCTCTTTCCTATATGTGTTAAGCACTTACGAAGTAGACATGTTAGTATATAATACCATGTAGAAGAACATATGAATGAAGACACAAAGTTGATACATTAATGCATGAAGACATGATGCAACACGATGTAGACACATGGATGTAGGAAGACATGAAGAAGACATGAAGAAAACACATTGATGCTTGGAGACACAATGTAGAGACATAGTATACATGTTAAAACCTTGCTTACAAAATGAAATAAGAAAAAGTAAGGAAATGTTTTACCACCTTGATCGCAAAAGTCGTGCTCCTTTCCCCTATCTCAAAATCAAAAGTTAGATTGGAAATGTATATTTTCTATAACTAGTACTATAATAGGGTGTATCATTTCATAGTGGATGGAAGATTTACTATGGCTTTGAGTTTGGACATGCTCAGCTTGGGGCTCCCTCATGTTTTTAATCCATATTGGGATTCTCATGCCCCGATGCAACTGATTTACTCCTCCCCCTATGCACACTCCCTATCCACTAGGAACATACTTAATTTTTAACGTAGATGGAAGATTTACTATGACTCTAAGTTTGGACATGCTCATCTTGGGGCTCCCTTAGATCTTTTAATCCATATTGGGATTTTTGCATCAAAACATGACCAATTTACTCCTCCCCCTATGCACACTCCCTACCCACTATGAACATGTTTAATTTTGACATGGATGGAAGATTTACTACAGCTCTGAGTTTGGACATGCTTAGCTCGGGGGGCCCTTAGATTTTTTAATCCATATTGGGATTTTTGTGCCCCAATGCGACTTATTTACTCCACCCCCTGTGCACACTCCCTACCCACTATGAACATGTTTAATTTTGACATGGGTGGAAGATTTATTGTGGCTCTAAGTTTGGACATGCTTACCTTGGGGATCCCTTAGATTTTTAATTCATATTGGGATTCCTATGCCCCAACACGATCGATTTACTCCTCACCCTATGTACACTCCCCATCCCTTATGTAATAGGTCACAAATATTTTGAATAATGTCTCCTTGTGAAGGAATAGAAAATAGTCATATGGTGAATATGTATTTATACTCAATTACTTTCTTAGTATATTTCATAACAATATTATAAATTATCATAATATTTGAAATTAGTTATTTCACTCTTGAGTGACCACATTGGTCTCCATGAATATAGTATCATTCATGTAATAACCCTTTCTTTAGAACATATATCTAATAGTTGAAATTATCATTACACCTATTATAAATTTATATTATCTATTTCTATAAATGAAATAAAAATATTAATGAGACATACCTTATGCGATGTTCTTTGACATTCCTTTCTAAACTTTAGCGATGTCACCAATCACAAAATATATTTATTTATATGATGTTAGTGTATTGGCAGAGTATGCACTTTTCCTCCAATATCTTGTAATAATTCTCACATGATATTTCTAGAACAACTACGACATCTTCCCAAATATTCCCAATTTGATCATCCTTGTGATGCTTATGAAACTCCATTGATTATCAATGACACCATATATTGATTGATATCCATGCAATAGTCATCGTATAATGCTTTTATGTATAGTAGTCTATGGATGTTCACCTCATCTATTTAGAGCATCTCAAAGTGTTGATACCCAAAAATTTATGACTTCCTTCACTACTCATACTCATTTTTACTTTGATGTGCTTTCTATGTTCACTCTATTGACTCTTGAGGTATTGTCATTAATTTATAGATCAATAATCTTAGATGACGAATTATCATAGAACTGATTGTAGATACTTGCTATTATTTGTTTGCCACTCATTACATTTGGCCAAAAACCTTAAGAACCTCCTCCACATTCCCATGTTGAGCATATCTTGCAATCATTACAATCCAAGATACCGAGTTTCTCTGTGACATTGTGTTGAATACATCATATGCATCATCTATGCTGCCACATTTTGCATACATGTGAACAAGTGCACTTCCAACAAACATGTCTAAATCAAATCCAATTTTTAGCATGAATCCGTGAAGCCACTTTCCCTTTTCCAAATTTATTAGAGTTTTACATGCACTAGGAATGCTACCAAAAGTGAAAGTATTTGGCTTCATGCCTACCCATTGCATTAGGCAAAACACTTCTAGGGCTTCCTCACAATTTCTAGCTCGAGCATATCCTAGCTTGGCATAATGTTTGACATTCACACTAGTTCAAATAACTGGGTAGCATGCTCACCCTACCCATCTTTTACACATACAATAATTAGTGAAGTCAATGAAATGACATTCCAAGTGGGCACAATGTCAAAAAATTGCACAAGCACCTTTCACATTTATACATTTGGCATACATGGAAATAAAAGTGTTATGAACTAAAACATCTGTGTCATATCTAGATTTGATTATTTGGGCATGATTCTATTTTCCATACTCCAACACTTCTAAGTTGGCACATGTAGTTTGAATGCTGGAAAATGCAATACGATCTGGCTTAAATCCTGATTGCTGCATTTGCTCAAATAATTGAAGGGCTTCTCTTTTAATCTCATAGGTTGGTAGGAAATCCTTCTCTAATACCAATTATAATGAGCCAAACTTCAACCCTTTCTCTTTTCCATTAATTATCTTTGGATATTCATTCTCCAATTCAAATATTTCTTTTTCCTTCCTCCTAATGATCTTTTCCCCCTATGGAAGATTTGGAGACCATGTATAAATAGGTTTATCAAGACCTTTGAAAAGTCACGCCCTTTAGACAAATTCAATTATATTATGATTGATCAAGGGTTATTTAGAAATATATTATAATATTAGTAAGAATGTTTGTCAATTATATATATTGATATATATAGATTGATAACAATGATATATAATCAACATTGCATATTGATAACATGTATTATTTTAATCTAATATTAGAATATATATATATATATATTTATTTATTAAACAAGAATAGATATAAGTATTTTGAGCTCATGATAAGTCCATTCATATAATATTAATTATATTAATAAGGTAATTATCTATTTTATTATTTTATTAATTATATATTATATTAAATGATTATATATTATTTTATTATATTAACTATATAAATTATTTTTAATATTAATAAGATTATTATAATATTTTATTATTAATTTTAATTAATATTATGCAATCTTATATTACGATGAATTATAACTATGTCATTATTAAACATCCCATAAGATTATTATATTAAATAATGATATATATACATATTTTAGATATATCCAATCTATATATATATATATGTTTAATAGTATTTATCTTATTTATTATAAATAATATTTTTATTTTAAAATATATAATAATAATAATTATTATATTACTTAATAATATAATATTGGTAATTAATCCTTATTTCCCATTAAAACCCATTCTAAAATTTGGGGACATCACAAATCCATCTTCAAAAAACCTATGCATAACACACAAACTAGGAACCATGGAGGCTCACCTCCCATCCTAGGCTTCTATGAAGCCACCCACCGAGTAGAGGAAACAAGATCCAAATGGAATACACACACATACAACATATGATAATGCATGAGAAAACTTACAAGACACCACATAATACTCCTTTCCAAGGTTTACACATTGATTCACCATTGGAATCATAAGAACATTGGGTGAAGGTGGGCTCTTCAAGAGGAGATTTTCCATGTCAATACAACTCACAAACATTGAATTTCACCATGCCTCTACAAGGCTTCCATCATACATTCTTCTCTTCACAATTTCTAATTATCACCCTCAAATTCATATTTCCACTTAGCACCCCCAGTCATAATAGCAGGACAATGGTTTCAATGGAGCCAGTACTCCATAAAAATTTTCCCCTTCTCTCCATGATAAAAGGCTCTCTACTACATCATTGAGCCCAACTAATCCCTTTACCCAAGGCTTCTCTTCCCTCCCAAGGGTGAGTGAAACTTTCGCACCCATGATCACATTCAACATTCAAATCCAAAGAAGAAAATCAAGAAGGAAAACCAAGAAATCTTCAAGAACACAATACACATTCACATTGCCACAAAACAATAAAAAAATCCTCAATGTAAAGATTCATCATACAATGCATGCTCTATTGAAAAATTCTCTATAATTGTAGATTTATTTTTCAATACTAAAAGAAAGAAAATGAAACATGGTTTGAAACACCAACCTTGGTCCAAGCTAAAGGCAATGATAGTTGTAGGAGAGCTCCCTTAATCTCCCTCCAAAACATAATTGTCTCTAAACTTAGACAGTGGGTGAACAACCCAGTAATTTGATCAAGACTCTCTAATAAGTCCTTCTCACTAACTATTTTAGCAAATACACCTAGTCACTTCCTCTTACAAACTTGTCTCCTCTAAATTTGCTATATTTGACTTAGTGGGAACATGGGAGAAACACATGTGATAACTCCAAATTGATGGAAAAATGCATGGGTAAAGGGGGCCCCTAGGTTGTCTAGTTACTATCATCGTCAAAATTAGGTCCCTAACATTTTATACTATCACATGGGTAGCTCATTTTAACATAAAAGACACTTTGGGACCACCTAATGACCCCTCAAAACCCTAGGTAAGTCCAAATTCAAATTTTCTTTGATGATGACCCATCCTACCCCTTGTCAAGTGGGTTTGCTAACTCATTAACAAGTTTATTAATTTTAGGTAAAATGCCACCATAACCAAGAACCCTAGATGGCATGTCATTGCATACAAAATTTGAAAGTGTCAAGTGACATATAAAAACACATTCCACGTCACCATGACATGCACATAATGCATCTTTGTGATGAAACATTTTCACATGCAATAAATTCATATTTATGAAGGAAAATAATTTCACAATGAGGCTTTTGAATCTTTCAAAGATTTTCCTTGGTTAAACTGTGTTCATAAAGGTTTGGAACTTTTTCCCCCTAAGAATTTCCATAATTGCACTTCTTGCACATTAAAATTGAGCATTAGTAGTCCAAGGAGGTCATATAAAATACATATATAATAAATGCATATAATTTCATAATTCAATTTCAATTTCCTTCCCTAATCTTTTCAAATAGTTCATTTGAAATTTTAAAATATCAAAATCTACATATCATAAGTCATCATAATCAAATTAACATTTATGTGCATATCATAATCTTTTATCTATATATCATAAATCATCATAATCAAATTAACATTTATCTACATATCATAAATCATCATAATCAAATTAACATGTCACTTTGCTTTATAATATAATAGCATCATGTCATAAAATTGCATCCATATGTGTTCGATCATTTCATACACAATATCAGGTTCTTAGTGCATATCATAAATCTAAAACACTACTAAAGTATCAAAATCAATAAATAAAACAATCCACTATACATCTAAGTCTTGAATATCAAAATGTAGATAAAATATCTATGCTATGACGGGTTGGGGTGAGGCCTCACAACTATGGTGGTAGTGAATGAGATGGACATCAGAAGATAGAGGAGATAAGATGAGGACTAGTTAGCATGAGGTGAGGACTTTGTAATTTCATAAAGTGCACATATGTCAAAGGATCTTTATTTTTATATGGTAAAGATAATACAAAACATCCTAGAATAAAGGGCTAGAGTGTGGATGCAAGCCTTTTTCATAAACAAGCATGCAAAAAGTAGAGAATGACCTTATCCCTCTTGAGGCATATATACATGCCCTAGACTCTCAAAGGGACATTCAACAGATATGAAAGAAAAAGATGGTCATGAACCATCTTAACCACTCTTATAGATTAGTTTATATCATGATCAAAGAAAAATAAAGAAAAAATAAATCACTCACTAAATAGTGTGAGCCAACAACTATTATCATCCATTATTGATTATGTGATATGTTTGGTTGTTGGTTTGGATGATAGGTTCATAGTGGAAAGATGGATTGATTATTGGTTCACATTTCTTAGATGTTAGTTCAAAGTATGATTGTCATTGAAGTGTGGTGCTTTGAGTTTCAATATGCAAAAGCACAAGCACTTATGCAAAAGGGTGATTATCTACAGTAATTTTTTTACAAGGTTTATTTGTGAGGCCTCGCCTTGGCCCATCGTAGCATAGTGATACATTACTATTATTTTGATATTCATGACTCAAGATGTCGAGACATTATCTGATGATTAGAACATACTATACTATTTCATGTTGTGTGATGTTACATTTAGATATATTTGACGTTTGTTATTTAACATTTCATGTATATGTATGTTGATGAAAAAAGTAATGTAGGATTGAGACTTTGATTTAAGAGATTTTAAATGGTTAAGAATTAAGCAGGATGAAGAAACCCTTATTGATGTATGTTTTAATTTATGCGAATTTTTGATACTTATACATTTATGTACATGTGATTTTATAGGAATAATGATGTGTGCAATGAGTGTGTAGATATTTAGCCAAGAAACCCTATGGAGGAACAAAATTGATCTCTATGTGCTAATTTTGGAAACCTTGTTGTTCATAATTCACGTATTGTATTGTGAGATGTATGTATGTATCTTTCTATGTTCAGTGAATGTTAATGTTCATAATTATGTTCTTTAGTATGTTGATTAGGGTTAGTTGTGTAACCTTTGGACCCAAGTTGGCTTAGTTGGTGTCAGTTTGTTATTGGGTTCTTAATCATGGTTAGTCTTCCCTTAATCCAGATTAGTGCTTAATCTGCAATGTTAGAGTAGTTAGATGGTCCTATTTTATTCCTAAATTTTGTTTGGCTCTAAAGCTTTTTCCTAAGGCTTTAAAACATGAAATAATTATACCCAAAGGGTATGGGTATGGGTTAGGGGTCTTTTCCAATCCCTAAGCCCCTTTTTTTGACTTTTGAGGTCACTCAAAAAGTCTCTTTTTGCCTTTGTGCGAAAATTGACCATGGTTATCTTGAGTTACCTCACCTCACCTCCACTTAGTGTTTAACCATAGTGTGGGTTGAGTTAGGAGTTTCTAGAATTTCTAGTGGGTGGAAGTAGTTATTGCTCCTTTTGGTGGTTGAGTTGGAAGCTTATTTAGAGGCCCTTCTTGGACTTGTGGAGGTTGTTACCCAATCTCTACATTTAGAGAGGAGTTCTTGAAGATTGAAGGAAGGAAGTGGAAACTCTACTCAAACTTGTTCATTGCCATTACCTCTTTGTGAAGGTAGGAAATTCTCATCTCCCTTATTCAGTTTTCATGTTTGTTTCATGCTTATGCTACCTTGTTGTTGTTTCAATGTTTGTATGTTTGTGGGTATGTTGGGAAGATTTGAAAAAACCATGTTATTTTGGATGTTTCCTTTCATGTTTATATTTGCAATTTTTGAGATTTTTCTTGCATGGGTGTTTTGGTATTACTCACCCTTGGAGAGGGCAGAAGTGACCAATTTTGGAAAAGGTTTGTTTAGTTGGAATCCAACCAGTGTAGAATCTCTTCTCAGGATGAGAAGAGGGAGGGTAGGGTGTTATGGGCCCCTACCTGTAGCACAAACCTCATATGAGTATGGCATGGTTAAATGGAAGAACAAAAGTTCTTGGTTAATAGCCCTGATTGGGCATCTGATTTGGTGTTGTGCTTGACTTCTCCTTTTGGAAGAATCCACCTTTCCCTAGTGTTGATTCATTGTGGATCTTATTGTGAAAACCTTGTATGAATATGCATGTTTGAATTGTTCTTGGTCATGTCTTTTGGTCACATGATCATATTCTGTCCCCGCCATGGTTCTTAAAATGTGTTGCAAAATCGTTATGAATCCCTTGATGAGGGTCATAAAGAAAACTCAATTAATTGTTGTAATTGGGATTGATATCCTATGTAAATTGGTTTTTCAAACTTTCTTGTAAATGGCAACGAAGCCGAGTTTTCTTCCTGGTTCTTTCCTGGCTGAGCCTTTGAATCAAGTTTGCCAATAAAATTGGTGTTTAAGTGGAAAAAAAAATTTAAAAAAATTGTTGTGTGTGTTTTTTCCCGTAGTTTGGGCATGACATTATTGCAATTTTTGGATAGTTTTTGTGATTTTTAAGGTTTTGAGGATATGTGATATTTTTATGTTGCCAATTTATTCAAGATATTTTATAGTTTTTAAGGATTTTTCCAACACTTTTTTGTGATTTTTAGGACATTTTATGACTTTTATCGAAATTTTAAGGACATTATATAATTTTTATGGATTTTTTTAGGACATTTTATGATTTTTATAGATTTGTTTGTAATGCTCTACTAAGAAAAACCCAAGAAATATGAAAATAAAGAACAAGCACAAAGAACGTAATATTATATATATATATTAAATTCAACTTATTACAAGTACAAGTACAAAGATTGAACCACACTCAATCTAAAAACCTCCAAATACAAGAAGATAACATCCAAATAAATATCCATTATGACGCAAATACAAATTGAGTTTAATACAATAATGAAGTACAACATCAATCTTATTTGCCAATGTCCAACATATGGACCCTACAAGTAATTAAATACTGATTCAAGAAGAAACTTCAAAAGTCATCCTTAGCTACTTGCTAATCAACCTGAAGCACCTAAGAACACACAAAAATGCAACACAACACAACACAAAGGGGCTCAGTACACACTGAGTTGAAAAGCGTAATCCACCTACATACATGTTAAAATAAACATATACATAACTATAATACAGATATCTGATTCACTTAACAAAGTGTAATACCAAAATTAATATGCAAGAAGTAAACATTTACTTATCAATGCAAAATTAAACTCACACTAAGAATAACCTGTAAATGAATCATATATATACTGAGGTGTCATCATTATGGCACTAAGATTCTGCATCCATGTATGGTATGCTCATAGTCAACACATAACATAATTCTCTATTATACTTGTCAATGACAGAATAGAGATTTGCCTTGTTCTTCGTACTTAACCTTATAGGTCTAAGTCATAGGTAAGGCCAATTATCTTTTATATGTAATTAACCCACCCAATTCATTTTAATGTTATCACTGTATTAATTAACTGAATAGGATAAAACAAATTCAGCCACCCTGATATATGTTCATCATAGCTATTCTTAAAATACACATCAAATAGATATACTATCTTGAATGTACATGCAACATATATAAAATCAGTATACAACATGATACTACATCCTTTAATCCATCTGTTACACATCTTATTCTACCAAGTTCAAAGGTAAATATAGGTAATTATAACAACAGAAATAAAACCTATAACATCAAGATCTCTCAAATACAATTGAACTGTTGTCCTAGCTCAATGATACTTACAGAATCTTCATATTATACATTCAATTCCCTGCTAACCTAACCATCTACACTTAACTTTGAACTGACCAAGATAATGAATTGAAAAGCACATGATATTCTTGTTTTAAATGACATATCATCAAACATATATCATAATCTGCCTCAATACTTACAACTACTTTCATTTCAATTATGAACTGAAAACATATTTATAATAAAAGAATTCTGTATTAAACATCTTATCTCAAAACAATCCAACAATGCTAATAAGACACTTCATAATCATAATAGAATCTAAGTATAGCCAAAACTTATTAAGTGACTGTCAAGAATGCTATTAAAATAAAAAAGTGTTTATAGAAGTAACATCTCAGTTTGACAATAAGCCACCACCCAATATAACTACAATAGCATATAAAGACATAATATCTAAAATCAATTTAGAATATGATTCATAAATGCAATATGACTTTCAGCATTCCAACATCCAAAAATGATATAGGATATAAAATTCCTAATCTATAATGTACATACTAGCTGTTCACATAATGACTATCTTGATAATGAAACGACAAAATCTACCAATGTGTTTTGTTTATCAAATACTATCATATTCAGTTGCGAACTATTTTACAAACACCAACTAATTATGACTCAATTTCCATCATGAAATAATGAACAAATTAAGCTATCTCTATGTTACCTCTGTTAATTTTGAGTTTCATATAAAAGAATTACTTAATGCTTCCCTCGATAACCCAAATTCACAACAGATGTCATGTCATCCACAACATAATCACAGCTAAACATATATATATTCATAACTTCTTAAAGAAAACAATATTCAGATAAATATTGAGAAATTTTATACTGTCGCAATGATGTATCTACCTGTTCTCAAGTTTTCTCTAATTGTTTGATAAAATGATATTGCCCAGTTTCCAAATTCCTTAATAACATAAGATAACTAATACCCGACAACATATGAATTTCCAAATTGTAATTGAACATAACACCCATTCACACAAAGTATCAGTTGTTCAATAGCCTTTCAATGATATAATAATACTATACCAAAAATTGCTATAACAACATTCTTTAAGTTTCATGTGAACTAAATGACCAAAAGCCTACCCTCATTCCATATAACCAAAAACATTTGATATGACAAAGACAATAGGTAAATGGTATTAGCCATAGGTTTTAAACCCTTTTCAAAACACAAAATATATACATTCTAAAACCATTAGGATAATTAGCCCTTGTCAATGCAAAAGAATATATGTTAGAATAATCGAACTAATTAGAATTACATAAACATATTAAGATGAATAACCCCACTAAATTTACATAAATCTCAAATAGAAAAACCTAGGGTTATATTCTCCATAATCATTTCAAATGAAAGAATGCTCAGTGATCAAAACTATATAAGTTTATATTTATACAATAAGGAACAAGAATAAACATGTTCCAAGGACTTTAAAAACCAAGTTCTACAGATAATATGATCATAACATCTGAAAGAAACTTATAACCACAAAGTCATAATATGCACTAAAACCCAAGTAGTGGTCAGGATGACATTGTTTAGGACTTTTTATGCTTTTAAGGTCTTTTTTGGGTCATATTTGAATTTTTAGGATTTTTTCAGGATCATAAAGGATTCACAAGTTTTAGCTCCAATCCAATATGTGATAATTCTAATGGATAACATGTCCTTAGTGACATGCCTCTAGTTTAATTTCAAACTCACACACTATGTAGGTTATATGTTCCCATACAAGACACAAACTATGTACAAAGGCCAAAGATAGAGTATGTTTAGACTAGTGACATTTAGGTAAGATAACAATAGATATTAACCAGCTCATAGGCCATGATCAAGGACTAGGGATGTTTTGTAGGATGAAGAATGTGATCAAGGAGTGAGAAGGGGAGAAATTAGATGGAATCATGATATATGGAGGAACAAAAATTGATTACACATGGCACATGTTTGCCAAGTTTTCACCATGGTACTTGCCCATAGTGCCTATTCACTAGGTTCTCACATTTGGTCAAATTTTTTCTCTTGACTTCAATTTTCATGCCAAGATGCTTGTTTTTCTAGGTTTTCATCAAGTCATCTAATTTTCATGAATTTTTTCATTTTTTGTTCCTTTTTTAGGACTTGCTTTTTTTTGATATTTTTAGGACTTTTAGACAAAATCATGCATATTGCTGATGAATACTAAAAATGAATCTATTGTCGGTGTTTCTATCTGATAACTTCTAGACCTACGAGTGACTATAACTATGTAGGATTCATTCCAAGTCTATAGCTAAACTCAAACCATTGGAATGACCTCAAGATATACCATTGTGTACTATATGCAAAACAATGTATGCCTCTCACAAATAAAGGCATATGAGAATAGTTGGGTTGAGGGATATTTTGTATAGGATGTCATTGATGATGACATACTTAAAGGCTTGATGGATAGAGGTTTAATTTTTGGTGTTGGACAAGTTGGGTAGTAGGATTTTGGCACAAATAGTTAGATACAAGGAAACACTAGGAGGATTGAGAAAAATAACTTCCCACATGAAAGACAATTGAAAGAGCTCAAATATAGAGCTCAAAAGACTTTGTGGCATGTTAAAAAATAGAACACTTATATTCATGGCATCAACTTGTTCATTTTGTATACTTGGAAGCTACTTATTATTTTCTCTTTCATGATCTAATGGTGCCTTTTGGTAGTAAATTTTGACCCATTTTTTGATGAAACTTGGTTGAGTTTACCCCATGTTGGTTGAATTTGTGACCAAGTGGTGTGTTGCAAATTTTATCATCAAAATTTTGGCAAAACCTCCAATTGGTCAAAATAGGTTACATTTGGTATGGCCATTTTTGGTGGCCATTGGTCAAAATTTTGACCAACCATCATCGAAAGTTCCATCCAAGAAAGGTCAAAATATTGACCAATTTTGTTCCATCAATGAAGAAGAAGCCATACTCACAACCAAAATATTGGTCGAAACAGATACCACAACAACTAGGATGGCATACTCATAACCAAAATATTGGTCAAAATGGAGACCACAACAACTAGGATGCCATACTCATGACCAAAGAATTGGTTAAAATTTTGACTAATGTTGGTCAAAATGCTAGCCAAGATAGGTTGAAATGATGACCAATTCTTTGGTTGAAATGGACACCACAACAACTAGGATGCCATACTCAAGACCAAATATTTGGTGGAAATTTTAACCAATCTTGGTCAAAATACCAGCCAAGATTGGTCAAAATTTTGACCAATCTGATTTGTTTTCTTTTTAAAAATATAGTATAGGTCTGAGGATAGAAATAATTTGAGGTATCAAAGAAAAAAAACCTAACAAATAAAGTACATGTGAAAACCTCCAAAAATGATACAGAATAATACAAAACATACCATTTCTTTCATCTTCAAAGCAAATGTCTTGGCATCATATGGATTCACTTTCATATTAGTAATGAGATTGGGGAACAATTCAAGGATTGCTAATCCTTCTGGAAGTGCTTCATTGTTTTCCTACAAGAGAAGTTAATATATGTGTTGGAAATATGGGGTAGGAAAGGTTATTGAGAGGTAGTGGGGGGTGGGGGAGGGGGGTGGTTGTGAATCAGGAACTGATAAAACTTTAACTTATTTCATCAATTAATCCTCCATAATATATTCTAATCTAATTGCATGCACTAAATAATGAAAGCAATAAAATATTCATAACACTTTGACACAAGAGATGGTGACTCAAAAACCTTCCAAATAGAAAGTAAAACTAGGGTAGGGATGATACCCACAAGATTTAGTACTATAGTATAAAGTTGGTCAGTTAAAGCTTACAATTGATTACTTCTAATGACTTGCCTTGTTAGGAGTAATAAGGACTGCTAGGTCCACCTTGTGAAAGGATTTACATACAATGAAGTATGAACTTGGTAAAGAGTTTTGCAAAAGACTATTAAGTCTACCTTGTTAAAGGATTTAGTTGATACACAATGTTAGGATGAACTAGTGGCTGGTCTCTAATTTGCAACTTTGATTTGTTGGTTGAGATTCCTTTGAAATGTAAAGATCACCTTGCTATGATAGATAAATCTTTACTATCCCTTATTCTTCATGTAGCCTTCTTAATTCACACTTCTACTCATCATATACTTACACTTCTCTCTTGGATATGATACAATGCATTACATATATACCAATTCAAATCAAAACTTACTAGAGTTTGCTACAATACAAGTTTCACCAAAATTCACAATGTTGGCCCAATTGTTGGCATGTGGGTTCTGAAGACAAACAAAGTGAGGTTCTGATACTTGGCAACCATTATCAACACTCAACATAATCATGCTCTTGGTAGATGTAGAAGCTTGGTTCATACTTATCTCTTCCAAGTAGTCTAAACTTAGTCAGCACTTGTGATTCAGTGAACACTATGAAACTCAACATATACATTGAATCACTTGGTTAACACTGCATGGGTTGGTCAACACTAACATTGCAAGCTTAGTATAAACTAAATAAATTGGTTGGAACATTTTGGCTTGATCAACACTAGATTCACATCTCTGATATTGCAAACTTGATAGATATTGGAGAACATAGTTGACATTGTCCAACTCTATTAATACTATGAAGCCTAGTTTACACTATCTCTAATGAACTCGGTGGATACTGCTTGGCATGAACTAAATGTAGATTCTAAAACTTGGTAGCAATTGTAGAATTTTGTAATAACTTTGCAATATATACACATATTATACTTCTCCCCTTATATATATATATCTCATCTTCTCCCCCTTTTTGACATAAATTCTAAAGGTGTACACTACATATTGATGTCAAAATGTAACAAGAAGTCAAAATGTACATTCAAAATCAATGCCATTGTCTTGACCCAATTTTCCTATAAAACGTTATTTGCATGAAATGTAATCTATACATCTGCTAATAACTCCATCATGTGATCAGCTATGGGGAAGTTATTGTCATGGATAAGAGTCTTGTCATGTGTAATGTGCTTCTGCAATGCATACCTATTTGGGAGAATCATGCCTTGGATGTCTACAAGTGTGGCCCTTATCTTGGCTTCCTCCCTCAAAAATTATTTTTGCAAATTTGTTAGATATTTTATTTTTGAGTAGTGAGTAGAACTATAGCTTGGGTCAAGTGACAAATGGTGTGCACTTGCCTTTAAGTCTTCATCTATCTTAGATAATTTATCTTTGATTCCCCAAGTGAAGATATATGTATCACACAATTTTTTGAATAATGAAGTTACATTATTTGCAAAGGTTTCCATTGAACTAAGAATAGTAGACAATTCTACTTGATTTTTTGCAAATTTATATGTCACTTGTTCCAATACTTTGTTCTCAAATTTCCTCTCTACTCTCTATAGAAACTTTTCTTGTCCATTCAGTTCTTCATTGTATTTTTGGACAACATTTTCTAATTGAACCAAAATATGTTGTGAACTATCAACCTTAATGCTTAGTCCATCTACAAATATGTTCTTTATATCTTCAATAACTTGGTTTTCTCTACTCTTCTCTTCTCTAAGCTTCTATTACTTAGCTCTCTCTTGTAATAATTCACCCATGATGTTCATTTGATCAAGATTTAGAGTAGAGATATCCCAATTTGGGATAACTATATCCTCATCTAGATCAATGTCTTCTTCTTTACCTTTATCTTTACTTGAAACTTTAGTACTCGGTTGAGACTTGTTCTCAACTATCCTTATACTTGCTATATGCATGCTTGGAATAGTAACAATAGTAGAAATAGAGGGACTAGCAACAAAAGTAGATATTGTACTAATATTAGAAATATCT
Organism: Cupressus sempervirens; assembly: GCA_028749045.1. NCBI lineage: Eukaryota > Viridiplantae > Streptophyta > Pinopsida > Cupressales > Cupressaceae > Cupressus > Cupressus sempervirens. The sequence goes on from CM053787.1 coordinate 478,216,853, forward strand.
TGCTGCTATATTTCCAAATCTAATGATAGTGGAGGCACTAGCTCTCAGTAGATGACGTGTTGATCACTTCAATCAATATGGTACTTAGATGAATAGGTATAAAGAATGGTTGTGTTCTTGGTGTTGCAATGGTTACCATAACCAACTTGACAAAAGCTTTCTTTGAGCTTGATGGCATTAAAGCTTTTCTCAGAGAATGAGGCCATTATTGTTGTTTCTATCTTAGTAGACACTGTGCAACTTAGTTAATAATGTGAAGCTTATTTTGTACTGTCTCTAATGAATTCAGTAGATACTACTTAGTGTGAACTAAAGGTAGATTTTGAAACTTAGTAGAAATTGTAGAACTTGGTAGTAACTAGATTACTCAGTTAACACTACAAATTGCTAGATAATCTCAGTAGAAGTTAACTAGTTGACTAAGTATGAATCACTAATAAACAAACTTGACCTTAATTTCAACCATACATCTCTTCTTGTTCTCTACAAAATGCCACATGATCTATGTTTAGATTACAATAAATGCAGAAGTTGCAAGATAGAAATTAATTGATCATTCCTTATTATAGTTATGCAAATAGGGTTGGTATTTTAAATTTTACCTTGATTTTCTATATCAATGGAGAATCTTAGCACATCTTAAGCAGTAACAAGGAAGCACAAATAGTCAAATAACCTATTGACTTAAAAAGTTAATATCATGAACATTTTCATCTTAAAAAATTATTACTAAACCTAATCAAAAGAAGCTATAAAGCACCTAGATCGTATGAATATACATTTTATTAGTGATTTGTTTAAAGACAATGCAGTATAATTATTTTTATGTTGATTTGCAAACTGTATTATCAAACAATATCAGGATTATTTTAGATTACGGTAAAAGTAGGTTTTGAAGGGACCCCAAAACCCTTTAACAAAAAGTAGAAAGATAAAGCATTATAGCCCAACCAAGTAAAAGAAACCTACAAAAAACTATAGAATAGTATCAAAATCAGGTTTTACAGGGACCTGGAACCACTAGAAAAGTCCAAGAACAAACTAACCTAGGTTTTACAGGGACCTAGAACCACAAACAGTCAAAACGATAAAAACCAAAAACTAGGACTAGAGACCCCAACCAGTAACCAGACCAGATAGAAACAAAACTAGGGAATTCGACGCAGAGCCACTATTGCAGCTCCAAGATCATTTTGGCAGCTTCCTTACTAATTTCTGTAGTCTCTTGAATGGTATTAGCAGCCAAAGTAGTAACAAATTTCATTGCACTCTTTCTCAAGCTCTACCTTGTTCTTTTGCTCGGACCCTCAGCCGAAGTGATATCTTCATTAGCCCTTTTTCCCAGGCTTGCAGTGGTCACGCATATACTCAAGGTGACCTATTCCATCTTAGTGCCACTCTCCTTGATTAGCATTCTGAGGTTCTTCTCATAGTTGTTAAGTTTGTTAGGGATGTCTCCCATCTGCCCTTCCAGTTGGATAAGTTTGACATTGATAGTATCCAGGTTATGTTGGCGAATTTCCACATTTTTTTTCAAACCCATCATTTCATTGTAGATCCAGGAATCTACTTTGAGCATGGTGTCAGCTTTATCCTTTATAGAATGCAAGAAGGTGAGCATGGTATCCCTTTGCATTGAGTTGCTATCATTTTCAGCAATCCCGTGTGGGGGGGAGCAAAAATTGTCATTATTTTCCTCCATTTCCATTTGATCCTCCTTTCGAACTCTGACAGAGTCCTCTATGTGATCAGAGTCTTCCTTTTTTCTTCCTCTATCCCCTTGACAGGAGAAGCAGTCTTAGTCGTATGGTCCTCCTTACTCTTCTCAACAGGGTTCCCAACAGTATTATCTTCCTCTTTATCACCCCCACTAGATATACCCTGGTTACCCTCATTAACAGATTTACTCTGTTCAGAATTACCTTCACTATTGGCTTCCTCTTTCCCTTTTTCATTATTACCTTCAGTCTCTGGGTACCCGTTCAAATTAGAGCTTAAATCCCTGGTGTCAGTATCTTCCTCATCCTCAGGGTTAATATTCTCATGGCTTTCTAATTTCTCGGTCTCAGACTCGTCATCCTCATGTTTTTGAGAAGCTGAGGGTTTCAAATTTAGGGCTTTATCTTTACCTTTAACAAAGTCACCCTTCTTACTCTTAATAGAGTCCTTCTTCTTGTCCTTAGAGGGAGTAGAGGCAATGTGTTTATTTTTACAATACCTCTCAATAAGAAGAATCAACCCTTCATGTAAAATGGGTCTGGACTCCTTCTTCTTATGAGCTTCTAAACTATGAAGTAAAGAAAACCACAAAAAGAAGGGGAAAGATATTCTATCTTTGTGTCTGAAGTGATTTAAAAAAAAAAAGTGGCATTTATGAACTCTTTTAATTCTTCCATCAAGTATGAAATACTCATGAATACAACAAAGAACATCCCTCCAGATCTCCTTTATCTGATGCACATCAAAGAAATCACCACTCTTTTCCAGTTGCTTCTCCTCATCTTCCATTTTTGGAAACTTTTTGTAGGCTGCATTAGAAAAACTGGTTTTCTTGGTGAATTTTATGCCCATTGTGGGGAGCCTCGTGATCTCTGCAATAAAATCCTCTGTAAGTTTCACCGTAACACCATAAAGAGTGACTTTGTCATTGGACCAATTCTTAAAGAAAGCCATAGTGATGTGTGGCTTAAAACCATTGAGTCACTCCAGATAACAAGTCACATTTCCTTTCTACAAAATTTTCCATACATCCTCATGAGCCTTCCAGGCATCACATTTTTTTGGTTCCTACTTGCACAGTTCGCCCCCCATCTATAGAGAATTGAGAATGCACTCAAACTAGAGTAACTAGATGCAAAGAGTGAAAGGGTTAAAATGAAAACTATTTTTCATTCCATCAAAAGAGACTCCCTTTTTCTGAGATACATGCAAAAAGCACATCGCATTCATTTGAGTGTACTTCCTTGGGGAAGAAAATCTGGCAATAATATGCTCACTCCATGAAATCATTAACTTTCTAATCTTTACAAATCTTTCCCACTTGTGCATGGATGGCTTCATAATGAATATTGCTTTGAGATCAACTTGGTTAGTTAATTCATCGGTCCACCTCACCATTTGCCCCATTAGGACAGCATAGTTGGCAATCCAATCAACAACACCATTGGCCTCCCGAAAGGTATGGGATATGACAACTTTTTCAAAATTTTGAATAAGGTATTTGATCTCCTTGATTGTGGCCTCTATTGACCATGAGATAGAACTTTTATTATTTAGGATATTAACAATATTTAGAGAGTCACCTTCCAACCATAAATTCAAACATCCCAAATCCACGGCAATTTTCATAGTATAAAGGGCAGCCATAGCTTCAGCATTGTGACTATTAGTCTTGCCTATGGGGATTGCTATAGCATCTTTATCATTTCTCATGTGATCTCTCAACACACCTCCACAACCTACACTTCTCGGGTTTCCCTTAGCAGCACCATCAAAGTTTCCTTTAATCCAACCATAAGGGGGGGAACTCCAAGTGATGGTCAATCTTGGGTTATCAATTTGAAGTTTAGGATTTTTAGAATGCATTGGATTATCAACAGGAAAGGTTTTATTAGGATTCCTCGAAGATCTAAAATTCTCCTTAAAAGCTCTAATAATATTCTAACCAAGCACTCATCCAAGAACCTCTCTATTTCTAAAAATTCTATTATTTCTTTCTTTCCAAATACCAATATTAGGATTGTTATCACTGCACTTTATGTTTATTATTCAAATGATAAACTTTATTATTGTGTACCTCATAGAAAAGGAGCTTCACTTCTGACAAGACTCCCAATATTAAAAATCTCTTCAGAGAATCACCTTTGAATTGATTCAAGACATTTTCTCTTAGTTTAACCTATCATAACTTGTAGAAAGAATTTGGCCATTTGTGCAAAGTTTAGATTCTTATAGAATCTATGTGCAACATCTAGAGTTCAATCTTTTAATTTTTGGAAAGAATATATATATTAGGAGCAAGAAAATCCTTCTAATCATTAATATTGAATGAATCTATGTTGATTGTAAATGATTCTTACTCAAAATTTAGATCAAAGTTTAATAAAACATTAGGTTCATCAAAGACGACTCTGCAATAGGGATTTGCTTCTTTGGAGCCTACTTTTCACAAATAAGAATGGAAATATTTAGTAAATTTTGTAGTAGGATTGGGTATGATGGTTGTGTTACTTAATTTTACTTTAGTTTTTACCAAATTTAACTATGTAATTTAATGAAGTTTGGTGGTTGTACATAGAATTTGGGAAGAGTTGTCTTGTGATAAAGGAGGGGTTTCATTTTTCCTTTCATTATAGAATTCAATATTTTATCAGATCCTTTCACACTCCTTTCTAAGGTATCTAGCTAGGCTTTGGGTAATCTATTCCTATATTTGTAGCATTATTATTACACATACTAGTTTATAGGATCCTATCAATTGCTACTAGTTTTGTGCTTCTACATTTCATATGCATGCAAGACAAGTGGAGAAACCTATGTTTAGTATAGAGAAGGATTTGACTATATTCTTTGATGGGGCTAAAGCTTAGATGGGTAATGGAGTTGGACCAATTTTTAGTAGTCCCACTCTTCATGTAGAGGAACAACTACTTTTGCATCTAGCAATGACTCACTCAAATCTCATGTTGATCTCCCCTTAACTTGACATTTTACCATTTATAACCCATAGCTATGACTCATTTATCTTAGCAACAACAAGTTATTACGGGAAAAACTTGTTAGTTTGGAGAGATGTTAGAAATTTGAGCTCTTTGACATAGCTCACAATAATCTAGAGGAGACAATACCTCCTAAAGTCATTTTTAGCCTTGGAAACTTGCAACTCTACCTCAATATTTCCTAAAATTATGTACAAGGGCCATTGCTAGAGGAGGTGAGTAAACTTGTAATGTCTTGAGCCATTGATAAATTAGACATATTTCTTTCTATCTTAATGCATACTTCTATAAAAAGATCATAGAGAGGGAGAGTTACATAGCTACAAAGTATTTGAATTACAACCCTAATGAAAAAAAAATGTATTTTGAGTTAGCAATGTTGTGGATATGGATATAAATGTAATATTGAAAGGAAAATCTTTATAAAGAGTGACTAGAATTTTGTAATGTTGTGTGTGTTTCATGATCACATTTGGTCATTTCTTCTAGTGCCAAACATTTCAATCTTTTCCATATTAGGGAACTTCTAAAACATCATATTGACTATTTGGGAAAATTTAACACACCAAGTAGACTTACCCACAAGTTATTCTGATTACAATGTCCATTGTCTAATCATGGAACTAGGATTTTAGACTAGGTTCATATTGCATCAATCATGACAAATAAATGTAAGTTTTTTGATTAGATGATAGGAAAAATTATACAAATCCAAGCTTTAAAATCAACTGAAAGTGGATATAGGAGGATATTTAGATAATGATTTTTATTTCTTACCCATGCCCAAAACAAGAAAGCTAAATGAAATGCATTCTGTAAAATGACTATTCAGTTATTAGAATTTGTCAACAAGTGAAAGATAGTAATACTAAAGTCAATAGAAATGAACCTAGGAACACTCAGACCCTACACAATAGAGAGAACATTTCACTGTATATATCAAATTACATTATTGTAAAGAAGAGAAACAAGTAACTTGACTAGTTTGTAATTTACTATTCATTGTTGATGGTAACTTTGGTAGCTTTAGGAAAAGTAATATTAGTGAAGGCATCTTCAAATAAATTAATGATGCAACAACATCTAACAGAGAAATGATGGTGCAGGAGCACCTAGGTAGGCTAAGTGTGAAACCTAGGTATTTCTTTATTTTTGGCTTTTAGTGATTCTAGCCACATCACTATTCTAATAATAGGTCCTATGTGGTCCTTAGGTGTGTTTAGGAGACTTGGCAAGACCCAAAGCGACCAAGTTGCTAGAAGTTGCCGACTATTGTAAACTAGGTGACTTAGGTCCGGAAAAGGCTAAAATGGTCTAGAAAGGTTCCAATGGCTTTGAATTGTTTATTTGAAGTCATTTTATGCATATTATATGTCTACTTTTTTTTGTGCCAAATTTGGAGGTCTAACTCCATGTAGAACAAAAGTTGCTGAAATGTTGTCATGTTGTCATGACAACATTTTCTTGCAAAAAGCAACTTTTTGGCATTTGTGTGTTTAGAACGTCCTAACTGTTTAGAAAAGTTATGGAACTGATGGAGGAGCCTGTAAAAACGTGAGGACAGCCATTTTCAGGGGGTTGGACAAGTTGGTTTTGCATTTTGTACGAATTGAGCAAGTATTTTGTGGCCGGTTTTATGCATTTGAAGGCATTTTTAATAGAGGAGGATTGAATGGCCTGATTTTTGTGTTGGAAAAGTTCTGAAATATTGTTTTTAATATTTTTGTAGTGTTGGTTTGATCATTTTAATTCGTTTGCATTAGTGTAGAAAAATCTTTTTGTTCTTGGCAAGTTGCTGATCTGAACAGGGCTGCACTTAGAAAATGGGATCTTAGGGCCACTTCCCACCATTGGAAACCTCTGGTATTTTGGGATTTGGAACTAGGATCCATGTAAATTATGTATCAAGAAGGAGGGCCCTTGAAAGCATCAGAAAGCATTTTTAAGGTGATGCCCTAGGCAAGCCAAATGCAACTTGGCTAGGAATCACAGTTGGAAAATGAGTTAAGGAGAGGATTGAGTGTACAAATACCTTAATCCGGCTACACAGCGAGTAATGAGAAGGTCTAACCTTGCTCCAGTCCAAAGGAGAGGTCTTGGAAAGGTGTCTAAGGTGGTTTTCCATCACAACAGCGATAAAGCACTTGAAATCCTCATTTTTGGCCTAAAACTGTACTTTCATTGTACGGAAATTTTGGAGGCTAGAAAATTACAGAATCTTGAAGTATTCTAAAAAGGGTATCCAAAAATATAATTTTTTTGTAGGGTTGTTAAGAATTTTTTCAAGAAATCTTGTTTCCAGCTATTTAGGAGGGCTAATTCCTAGTAGCCTTTTTGGAGCAATTTGGTGTATCGTCCCTAGTAGATTGAATGCGCCTATGAAATCAGCATTGTTTAGGGTCATGGATGTTAGAAGGAGTCTAAAAAAACCCTAGATGAAGAACTGGTACCCTTGGAGCTATAGATGGACTTGAGGGTTAATAGCGGACTGGAGCCGGCTAGTAAGAAATTTGATGTTACTTTGTTGGTGTACCCCCAACTGAAGGATTAGGATCTCTTGAGCAAGGTCCTAGTAATTATAGGGTGTGAAGAAGCCCTAGTGGGTCTAGTGAATGACCTAAGGTAGCCTTGAGAGAGAGCTTGGGGTTTGGAAGCAAGGTTGGGGTGTTACATCAGAGTGGTATCAGAGCCAGTTAAAGATTTGGGAAAGGTAGTTAATGTTGGAAGCCGCTGAAGAATCAGTAGGAGAATCCATGATGGTGACAAATGTGGAGTTAGCTAAAGAAGTTGATGAGCAAAGGCAAAGAAATCAGCTTCTTGAAGAAGCACTAGAAGAGGTGAAGCAAAAACTAGATGCAGTTGTAGAGGCAGCCAAGAAAAGAGATGAAGAAGAAGATGTGAATGGTAAAAAGGTAGCAGAGGAAGATATTGTACCTGAACCTGATCCTATCTTGCAAGAAGAGCCCTTCTTGAAGGCAATCAAAGCCTTAGGAGGTAAAGCTTTGGAAGGAGTGCCACTTTTCAGTGGTAAGATGGATATTGATGCAGTTATGGATTGGTTAGAGGGTATGGAGAACCACTTTGAGTGTGAGGGTATCTCAGAGGCACAGAAGGTTAAGGTTGCTAAGTCAAGGCTTAGAGGCTCAGCCTTAACATGGTGGAAGTATGTACAAGATGAAAGAGTCAGCATGGGCAAGAATCCAATTGCAAATTGGAGTGCTATGGCAAACAAAATCAAGGAGAACTTCCTACCTGAAGACTTTGAGATCCAACTCCATAAAAAGAGGCAAGGATTGAAGCAAAAAGATCTTGATGTGACCTCCTACACTGAAGAATTTTAGAGGTTGTGTTTGAGATCCAAGAAGCAAGAAGAGGAGTCACTCAAGGTGGCAAGGTATCTTGGTGGCTTGAAGTGGAACATTCAAGAGGAGCTTAGCTTATGGGCCCCTACCACTATCCAAAGATGTCATCAGATAGCTTTGAAGGTAGAAGAAAAGAACAAGAGCAAAGGAGATTCTAACTTCAAAGATAGAGGCAAAGGCAGAAATCAGAAAAATCAAAGAGGAGGCTACCATGGAAAAGGTAGTGATTAAAAGAGCCAAAGTGAAAGCAAACCCATGGAGCAAACTATTGACCACTCTTCAAGAGGTGGTTATAATAGAGGGAGAGGCAATCAAGGAGGATCAAGTAGGGGTAGAGGAGGTAGGAGAAGCTCTTACTTTGCAACAATGAAGTGTTACAATTGTGGTCAACTAGGCCATCCTGCCTATAGGTGCCCGGACAAACCCTCTTCCTCAAGCCAAGATAAAAGGCTAGCATATGCACAAGAAGATAATAGAATTTGCAAGGATGTTGACATAGACCATATTGAGTCTGAAAAAGGTGAGAACCTCATGTTTAGGAGGGTGCTGATCAAGCAACCAGCTTCTAATGAGCCTAGACATAGAAGGGCATTGTTTAGGATCAAGTGCAAGATCCTAGGAAAAGTATGCAAGGTGGTGGTTGATTCTAGATCAACTGATAATGTAATATCAGAGGAGGCTGTTACAAAGCTCAAACTGAAGAAGATACCTCATGACAACCCTTACAAAGTCACATGGCTTAACAAAGGGCAAAGAATCCTAGTGAATGAACAAGCATGGGTGGACTTCTCAATTGCAGGATATAAAGACCGCTTATTATGTGATATTTTGCCAATGGATGCTTGTCATCTTTTGCTAGGGAGACCTTGGCAATTTGATAGGGAAGTGGTCTATGATGGCAAGGAAAATACCATAACATTTAAGAAAGGAAGCAAGACCTTCAAAATTCAGTCATTGTTAGAAGGGGATGAACCACAGTCCAAGGTGCCTAATGTGCTGCTATATGGAGAGAAAGAGTTTATTAGAGACCTCAAGCATGAGGAGAGCCAAGGATTTGCAGTCATACTAAAGGCTGCAAGTGAAGAAAAGCCAGTCCAAGAACCTTTACCAACAGAGGTACAAGAGTTGCTTGTAAAGTATAAGGAGATTGTTAGTGATGGTACACCAGCTACCCTACCACCAAGAAGAGTTATCAGCCATCAAATTGACTTTGTTCCAGGTGCCTCACTACCTAATAAGGCAGCCTACAAGTTAACCCCAGATCAGAACCTTGAAGTGGCAAGACAAGTCCAAGAGTTGATGGACCAAGGTTTGATCCAAAAGAGCATAAGCCCTTGTGCAGTCCCGGTGGTTTTGGCATCCAAGAAGGGAGGAAAATGGAGGTTGTGTACTGATTCAAGGGCCATTAACCACATTACAATCAGGTATAGGTTTCCTATTCCAAGAATTGAAGACCTTATGGATTGTCTAGGAGGTGCTATGTATTTCACTAAGCTGGACTTGAAAAGTGGGTATCACCAAATTAGAATAAAGGAGGGAGATGAATGGAAGACAACATTTAAGACTACTGATGGTCTTTATGAATGGCTTGTGATGCCATTTGGTCTTTCCAATGCCCTTAGCACCTTCATGAGGCTCATGAAGGAAGTGCTCAAAGACTTCACAGGCAGATTTGTGGTGGTGTATTTGGATGATATCCTCATCTACAGCAAGACCAAAGAGGAACATGTCAAGCATGTAGAAGCGGTTTTGAAGAGGCTTCATGAGGAGAAGCTATCTATCAACCTTGAGAAGTGTAACTTCTTCAAGCAAGAGTTGGTGTATCTAGGCTTTGTGGTGTCTAAAGGAACTTTGAAGATGGACAAGGAGAAAGTTGCTGCTATCCTAAGTTGGCCTACACCTACCACATCTAGTGAGGTAAGAAGTTTCCACAGTTTGTCTCAATTTTATAGGAAGTTCATTAGGAACTTTAGTAGTATTTGTGCACCATTTCTTGATATCATAAAGGGGGGAGTCAAGTCCAAGTTTAGGTGGACTTTAGAGGCTGAAAAGTCATTTGATATGTTAAAAAAACAAGTAGCTACTCAACCCATCCTAAAATTGCCTAGCTTTGAAAAGTTGTTCACCTTAGAATGTGATGCAAGTGGCCTAGCAGTGGGTGGGGTGTTGAGTCAATAAGGTAGACCAGTAGCCTTCTATAGTGAAAAGCTAAATGAGGCCAAGAAGAAATACTCATCCTATGATCTAGAATTGTATGCCTTAGTCCAGTGTCTTAGGAAGTGGAGACACTATTTGTTGCCAAAAGAATTTGTTGTGTTTACAGATAATCAAGCTCTTAGCTACATCAACACACAGGAGAAGTTGAGCAATAGGCACTTGAAGTGGATGGAATATTTGCATGCCTTGACCTTTACAATCAAGCATAAGAAAGGACAAATGAACAAGGTTGCTGATGCATTAAGTAGAAGGGTTTTAACAGTCCAAGAGATTCAGCTCCATAGCATTGGAGTGGAGAGTTTTCAGAATCTTTACAAGAATGATGAGGACTTTGCTGAAGCCTATAAGGTATGCATGGATTTTGGAAACCACTTTCATAGCAGATTTTCAGAATACACTTTGCAAAATGGGTTGCTATTTAAGGGTAACCAGTTGTGTGTACCAAGAGGTTCCATGAGAGAGAACCTAATACAAGAGAAGCATAATGGCAGCTTGAGTGGGCATTTTGGTATTAGCAAGACAATAGAACTAGTGCAAAGGTTCTATTATTGGCCTAAATTGGTCAAAGATGTAACCAAGTATGTGGAGCAATGTATGGTGTGTATGAAGGCAAAAGGAGGAATGAGCAATGCAGGTCTTTACCGGCCCTTACCAATTCCTAGCAGACCATGGGATTGTGTAAGTATGGATTTCATTGTTGGTTTGCCTAAAACTAAACAAGGGTATGATAGCATTTATGTTGTTGTTGATAGATTCAGTAGAATGGGACATTTCATTCCATGTAAGACAACTAATGATGCAAGTCATATAGCTCATTTGTTTTTCAAAGAGGTTGTAAGGATTCATGGACTTCCATTAAGCATTGTGTCGGATCGAGATGTGAAATTCATGAGTCACTTTTGGAAGACGTTATGGAAGAAGCTTGGCACTAACATGTCTTTTGGTTCAGCTTACCATCCTCAAACTGATGGTCAAACTGAGGTGGTTAATAGAACTTTAGGTAACCTTCTTAGGTGCATAACTAAGGAGTATGGTCATACTTGGGATGTTATCATCTCACAAGCAGAATATGCCTACAATGATAGCAAGAATAGGACTACCGGAAAGAGTCCTTTTGAAATTGTTTATGGCATGCACCCAAGAGGTGTGTGTGAACTAAGGTGTCTTGGAAACATGGATAAGATTAGTGGTCAAGCTGAAGACTTTGTACAAACCATGAAGAAGATTCAGGAGCAAGTCAAGAAGACTATTCAAGACAACACTCTAAAACTCAAAGCCAAGGTGGATGAAAAGAAGAAGGATGTTCAGTTTGCTGTTGGGGACTATGTGATGGTCCATTTGAACAAGGCAAGGCTTCAAAAAGGCATTCCTACTAAGTTACAGATGAAGAGGGTAGGGCCTTGCAAAATATTGGCTAAATATGGAGCAAATGCCTATAAGGTAGATTTACCTTCCGATTTGGGCATATCCCCTATTTTTAATGTGCAAGACTTGGTGGCATACAAAGGTGACCCATCTCAGCTCAGTCCCGATGTTCATGAAGATCTTGAACTTGCTTCAACACCTACAAACAACAAGTTGGAGGTAGAAAAGGTGTTAGATTCAAGGGTAAAGAACACTACAAGGCACAAGGTTTACATGGAACACCCTATCAAATGGAAGGAGAAACCAATTTTAGAGGCTACATGGGTTGCTGAGATAGAGTTCAAGAAGGTTGGCATACCTCTAGATTTGTTGCAAACTGATCCACCTTGAGTTCTTTGTTGGAGGGGGGAGTATGGTGCAGGAGCACCTAGGTAGGCTAAGTGTGAAACCTAGGTATTTCTTTATTTTTGGCTTTTAGTGATGCTAGCCACATCACTATTCTAATAATAGGTCCTATGTGGTCCTTAGGTGTGTTTAGGAGACTTGGCAAGACCCAAAGTGACCAAGTTGCTAGAAGTTGCCGACTATTGTCAACTAGGTGACTTAGGTCCGGAAAAGGCTAAAATGGTCTAGAAAGGTTCCAATGGCTTTGAATTGTTTATTTGAAGTCATTTTATGCATATTATATGTCTACTTTATTTTGTGCCAAATTTGGAGGTCTAACTCCATGTAGAACAAAAGTTGCTGAAATGTTGTCATGTTGTCATGACAACATTTTCTTGCAAAAAGAAACTTTTTGGCATTTGTGTGTTTAGAACATCCTAACTATTTAGAACAGTTATGGAACTGATGGAGGAGCCTGTAAAAATATGAGGACAACCATTTTCAGGGGGTTGGACAAGTTGGTTTTGCATTTTGTACGAATTGAGCAAGTATTTTGTGGCCGGTTTTATGCATTTGAAGGCATTTTTAATAGAGGAGGATTGAATGGCCTTATTTTTGTGTTGGAAAAGTTCTGAAATATTGTTTTTAATCTTTTTGTAGTGTTGGTTTGATCATTTTAATTCGTTTGCATTAGTGTAGAAAAATCTTTTTGTTCTTGGCAAGTTGCTGATCTGAACAGGGCTGCACTTAGAAAATGGGATCTTAGGGCCACTTCTCACCATTGGAAACCTCTGGTATTTTGGGATTTGGAACTAGGATCCATGTACATTATGTATCAATAAGGAGGGCACTTGAAAGCATCAGAAAGCATTTTTAAGGTGATGCCCTAGGCAAGCCAAATGCAACTTGGCTAGGAATCACAGTTGGAAAATGAGTTATGGAGAGGATTGAGTGTACAAATACCTTAATCTGTCTACACAGCGAGTAATGAGAAGGTCTAACCTTGCTCCAGTCCAAAGGAGAGGTCTTGGAAAGGTGTCTAAGGTGGTTTTCCATCACAACAGCGATAAAGCACTTGAAATCCTCATTTTTGGCCTAAAACTGTACTTTCATTGTACGAAAAGTTTGGAGGCTAGAAAATTACAGAATGTTGAAGTATTCTAAAAAGGGTATCCAAAAATATAATTTATTTGTAGGGTTGTTAAGAAGTTTTTCAAGAAATCTTATTTCCAGCTATTTAGGAGGGCTAATTCCTAGTAGCCTTTTTGGAGCAATTTGGTGTATCTTCCCTAGTAGATTGAATGCGCCTATGAAATCAGCATTGTTTAGGGTCATGGATGTTAGAAGGAGTCTAAAAAAACCCTAGATGAAGAACTAGTACCCTTGGAGCTATAGATGGACTTGAGGGTTAATAGCGGACTGGAGCTGGCTAGTAAGAAATTTGATGTTACTTTGTTGGTGTACCCCCAACTGAAGGATTAGGATCTCTTGAGCAAGGTCCTAGTAATTATAGGGTGTGAAGAAGCCCTAGTGGGTCTAGTGAATGACCTAAGGTAGCCTTGAGAGAGAGCTTGGGGTTTGGATTCAAGGTTGGGGTGTTACATCAAATGATCAATGGAAAGATTAAAAGATCGACACTTTTTACTATAGAAATGAAACATACATAGTCCTATAGTTGCAGCTGATTTCACTAGATCATGTTATTATCCTTCTCCAAAGACTATAAAAAATAGATACAAGGATAAAATTTGTTGGTGTGATGATAAATACACAACACCAAATCTCACACTTCATAGCCCATTTTCCTTCTATTTAACTATATTTTGTGGATTGGACAACCACACATCAAAAATAAACAAAAAAAATTGATCAAGTTATGTTCCATTTCAAATAAATGCCTCCCTCCATTTTATTTCCTTTAATTCTTTTATAGTGTGCTTTGATCAAATACAAAATAAATATAATTCTTTAAAAAATCTTTACTTTTCAGTTTTTACAGACTGTGATTTGAAAGGAGATAAAATAAAATGTTTTTTTATGGGAACTATTTGATTGAAAATAATTGTTTATGATAATTTAATTCATAAAGCTTATTAATAAAAAATTGACACTGTTTTTCTAGAAACATCCTACCTTTGTCTGATAATAGTGAAAACCTAGCAAGTTCAATCTAGAACATCATGTGATTTCTTTTCATTATCATGATAATGTGGTAAGATCATCAACAAAAATCAACAAAAAGAAGAAAAAGAAGAAATCATCAAATTAAAGAATATATGGGCAAGTAGACAACTAAAAGTGACATAAAAGCATTTTCATTCTATTTTTTTATTTATGGTTTTCATGGAGCCCTCAAGAATATAAAAAAACAAAGAACACATAGAATATTATAGCAAAGAAAAATATGCATTGCAATGTCTAGTTTTTGTTTAGTATAATATTACATAATAAGGGGGTATTACAAATCAAATATCATGGCATTTTATATAGTTCCTCAGTACCCAACACATTGACATGATGAAGAATTATCCTAAAAATGTAGATTAAATCATGATATTTTATATTATTTTTCAATACATAGACAAAAAAAATAGTTTGGAAATGTGTAAGCAAGCTAAGAAAATGTATGGTTCATCACAAGAAATTTACCATGACAAAGTCATTCATTCTTTAGCCACAAATTCAGCAAGCTTCCCTATTCTTTCAACCAACTCTGGAGATATTTTCTTGGTGGACTTTTTAATGAAATTGTGCCAAATGTTGAAAATATCTACTACATCCTTTGAACTCCACCCTACTTTTCTCAATGAAATTGACATCAGTTCTTCTTTAAGAAACAAACCCTCTATAATAGTCTAGCTATCCAAATAAACATCTTCTTTAGAGTCTAGAAAATTTGGTAGGGTATAAACTTGATGTAGCATATCATTGATGTTTCTCTCCCTCCACCCCCCATTTCTTAGAAGATTTTTAAGTTCCTCCAAGTACTCCATTACCCATCTAGGCATACATATCTCAATAATTATTATACACCCATCATCACCACATTTATCTTTAGCTACATCAATGTCCAATTTGGGGGAAAAAATAGGCTTTTAGGAGAAGGTGATGTGATGCAAGAGAAGGAAGAATTTGGTTACCTAGTTTTAGCCAAGTTACTCTAAAATTCTATCCACCTTGAAGCCTTGGAAGAACACCATGGGGCAAGGGAGGCTACCAAATTTGCAAGGATCTTGTCTGAGATGATCCTTTCTTGGAGAAATTTGGTGGAAATAATCCTATCAAAGATATACATTCCTTCTTGGCCACTCCATGAAGCTCTTCTTATTCACAAAATCTAAGCTTTTAGCAAGAGAATCAAGGTTCCTTCCCCATGCCTCTATATTCTTACACAACTTACCATCGACAAGTTCAAATTCATCTTGTCCCATGCTCTTCCTCCAATGCCCCATCATTGACCTCAAAGACCTATCCCTCCTAAGGCACTAGAAGCTTCCCATGGAAACCTCATATGAAAAACCTACAATGGGAAAGTTAAGAAGGGACTAGAATTTTAATTAGCTATTACAATTTCTGATATATTTGAAAATTTATAAATTCTATTATTAGAAGGTCTATCATGATGTTGTTTTTGTTAGAAATAAAAGTCCACCAAGATAACTGAGAGGAGGGGGTTGAATCAATTATCCAATTAAAATATTTATCATCCTTCATTAATCTTAACCATTCAATCAAAGTAAACAATAACCATAACAAGATGCACATACATAATTACACCAGATTTGTTAACTAGGGAAACCCTTTATTAGAGGGAAAACCCCAATGAGAATGATGCCCACACATACACACACACACACACACACACACACACACACACACACACACACACACACACATGTAGGAGTTGTGTAGGAGTTGATAAAATCCAACTCCATAGCTCACTAAGATCACTTTGCATGCAAATAACATGTGGAAGGGAAACCAAAGAAGGAAGAGGTGGAGCTTGGAAAAACCCTAAACAGACTTGAGAGAGAAAATATTGCAGAACAATGAAAATGTGATATGAGATACAATGAGAGAGCCCAAATATAAAGGCCTCATGGAAGCTTGTAGAACAAGCTAAAAAGTGATAGAAGATAAGGTTTACAATTAAGCATCCACAAAAAGGTGGAACATGCTAGAAGGTAACAAATTCTATGTTGTCAACAACTCATCACTACAACTATTAACTACTAAATATTAAATAAATGCATTAACCTAAGTAAACTTAAGTAAATAGAATAAATAATTAATAATTAATTGTTTACTCTAACACCCCCACTTAAGTGCAACTTAGGGGAATTCCTTAAGCTCACAAAACTAAGATGAAATCCAAGATGGGTCCCAGCAACAAGGCCATGTTAGTTACCCATGTACAATGCAAAGAGATGCAACCTCTAAAAATAGGGAAAGAGAGAAAACCACATGGGAAAAACCCTCCCCCAAAAAGAGGTAACCTAGTGAAGAACTAAAGAAGCCTCCAACTAGGGGAATGTCCCCTAAAATAGAAACAAAAAGTCATCATGAAGAGCATCATTGAAGCATGAAGAAGCCACAAATTGTACCATCAGAAAGAAACTGCTGATCTAAAGAACCTCCATGGAAGAAGAAGGCACGAATTGAGTGTATCTATATGGTAGATGATCCATCTCACCAAAATGCATAGGTAGCCAGCCACTGCAATTGCCTCATATATAGGATCAACCACTGAATAAATAGCTCACAGTATCGAACCATTGAACCAAGGATGCATTAGAACAATAGAATAACTCCCCCCCTCTTCCCTCCTTAATGTAGATGGGGTGAGATGATAGGAAACTAAGAAGGTGGGCCAATATCCTCTACAGACATAACCAAGAATGATGAGAGAGGGAAGAAGTAAAAACACCTATAAATACATGGTCACACTGACATTGCATGGGAAAACAAAAGGAAGACGGCCAAAAATAGCTAACAACTATCCCCCCATGGTGCTTTATAAAAATAGTGCAAATACAACTATCTCAAAAAAATGTTCATGAAGCTGAAATGCAAGAGGGGCACTTTATCTCAGTGTGTATACATAAAAGTGCTTACAAATGATGTCTACAATGATTAGAAAAGAAAACAAGCTGATACAAAAGATAGTATAGCCCAAAACAAAAAGATCCCATGTCAAGAAAATGATCCTCAGACCTAAAACACCCAAGATATCCACCATAGAGAAAAAGTGCCATAAGCATGATAGAAAAAGCATGGGCTAGGA
The DNA here is from genome assembly GCA_028749045.1 of Cupressus sempervirens. NCBI lineage: Eukaryota > Viridiplantae > Streptophyta > Pinopsida > Cupressales > Cupressaceae > Cupressus > Cupressus sempervirens. The sequence continues at coordinate 478,234,183 of CM053787.1, forward strand.
TCTAAGGAAAAAGATAGTATTTCTCAAAAGGTGAAAACCAGCTTTCCAAAAATATAAAGTTTTCAAAAAATGGACATGGGACGGAAAAGATATGCATGTTAGAGTAAAAAAAAACTTCAAACTTCAACTACAAAAATAAGCAACTAAATTGCATCAAAACCTAAAAATACCTACACCAATGTCTTTGTCTTAGAACCAAATTTTTGGTACTTCTTTCAGATTGAAAAAATACCTCTGTATGCTCAAATTATGGCCAAAAAATTGCAAGTAGGTAAAAATGGACCTTGGAGAGGTGCAAGAGGGTTGATGATGTAGTGTTGATGTCATGCTGATGCCAGCATTTTCCTAAATTAACCTGATAGCCTAGGGACCATCACAACAAAAAAGGCCACATGGATGCCACATGGTAGGTGAATGACATGGCAGGGTCCATGTGACAATGTGCCACATGGAACCTATGCCACATGTCACCCCCACACTGTGCCTAGTCTAAAAAAATTTCCGTGTGGTAGAAATTAGGAAGTTTATGCAAGAAAGCAGAGATGAGCTATCGACAAGTGACACTATGCAGAGTAGCTGAGCAGTTGGAGTTGACAAAATAGGTGGAGCTGCGAAAAGTGGTGGCTCCATGGTAGAGTAACCTGGGGGCAACATTGAAAGAGTTGCAGCAAAGGCCAGGTGCTGCAAGGGTGGTGTAGCTAGTGTTGGTGGGGTGCTAGTGGTGCATGAGTCGCCCTGTGGTGGCCGCTAGCTGGTGCCACAGCCTAAAAATGTTTTTTAAATTTTTTTGATCAAATTCATCCATACAATCATACAAAAAGCCCTATAACTAATTTTTTTTTGCCTCTCAGAGCTTTAGTAAAATTGGAAAGTTTTATATGAATCCTAATTTTAAATGGCCTTTTGGATCCAATGACAGTGTCCATTTGGGCCCAAAATACTCCAAAAAAAATGCTCTTCCCCCAGATTGAAGAAAAATGCACAAACAAACTAGATTTTGTGTCTCTAAATCATGGCTTCAAAATTTTCTCTAACAAGAAGCAGCAGTGGGGCTCTGATACCATATAGGAGTTGATAAAATCGAACTCCATAGCTCACTAAGATCACCTGCATGCAAACAACCTATTGAAGGGAAACCAAGGAAGGAAGAGGTGACACTTGGAAAAACCCTAAACAGACTTGAGAAAGGACATATTGCAAAATAATGAAAATATATTTACAATGTAAATGTGATATGAGATACAATGACAGAGCCTAAATATAAAGGCCTCATGGAAGCTTGTAGAACAAGCTGGAAAGTGGTAGAAGATAAGGTTGACAACTAAGCATCCACAAAAGGTGGAACATGCTAGAAGGGAAAAAACTCTCATGTTGTCAACAACTCATTACTACAACTATTAACTACTAAATATTAAATAAATGCATTAACCTAAGTAAAATTAAGTAAATAGAATAAATAATTAATAATTGATAATTTACTCTAACAATATATATATACATACATATATATATACATACATACATACATACATACATACATTTCTTGTTAGAGGATGGGCCTTGTTAGGAGTCTATAAATACATTCAGTACAAAAGGGTCCCTTTTAAGAGACTTTGAATACGGTTAGGAGATTCCAACCTTGTTAGGAGTTTTGCCAACCCTATTAGGAGTTGTAGAAGATAGAAGGACCTACTATCCAAACAACTTTTGTGGCAAGACCATTGAACTTCACTATCCAAATAATCTCTCAACTATTCCTTGCAAATTAATTGTTTGTACTATGCTTTATCCTCTAACCTATGTCCTATCAACTGAATAAATAATTGTCAGACCTTGTAGACTAGGTCACAAACCTTAGATATGAATATCAAACCTCAGTTCTCACTATAAAACCTGAGCAATGATGTTTTCTCCAACTTTGCTCTACTCTTCTTATCCTCACATATTAACTTGTTTCTCTTCTTTTCTACTCTTTTTACTTCATGTAATTGTTCATACATAACAAAGGAAAATGTCCTTCCTTTATGTCAAATCCATAAAAAAATTCCTTGAGTTGGCTATTACACCTCAATTAATTACTATAGGACCTCATGAAGAATATGGTATACTTAGTGATAACATCAATCTATCACCTTGTAACTTGAATAACTTTTTGTATGTATGACATTATAAAAAGTGGGCTTAGCCACCTCATCTCCTACTTGTCTTATACATGCCTTTAAACTTGCTTCTTAGAATAACACCTCTAATAAGAGGTATAACAAGTTTACTAGAACATTCTTATGTAAACTCTATCTCAGAATAGTCTTCACCAAAACTTGTATAACTTCTTCCAGACTTAATATCTTTCTCTCCTAAGGTTAGCTACATATACTAGTCACTTAGTAATATCATCCTTTAACCTCGACTAAAATACTCAGTGATTTGTTCATACCAACTTGATCTTACCACTATTCTTCTATCGGATACCACAAAAAACTATTATGTTGATATCAATGAAAAACATAGTCATGAATGTAACATATCATCAAAATAATAATCTAATCATGTTTCTACAATACTTCCCCATAGGATTATCATCACAATTCATGCTTCCAACAATGTCCCCCTTTGACATTGATGGCAACATAGATGAAAAACATCTACTTCCAAAAATACCATCTGTTAAAGATTTTTATCTTTTCATTTCAAATCCTCTTCATCAATCATACATGCTTCTCCCAATTGATATACCTCAATGTGCTCTATATAAATTTTTTTTTCATGCTATAATCTCTCCCCCATTGAAATCAATGTCAAAGGTTTTAACAACCACCAATCACTACAACAATTGTCTTTGACCTGCATAGCTGTCCAAAGACATTGTTCAAAACAACATCTATCAAGAGTTCTAGATGATTCTATCCATCATAGATACTCCTCCATACAAGAAGCATTAGCATTCAGTCCACACAAATAATAGTGCACTATATCACTAGGATGACATACTCTTGCATCATCTACTATGATGTAGGCAAGGGCATAACCCCTAGCATACCTTGTAAATACTCAAAAGTCTCTTTGGGAAGAGGCTTGGTGAAAATAACCACAATCTTCTCTTTGGTGCTTACATACTCCAATTTGATTTCATTTTGTGCAACTTCCTCTCTCAACATGTGATATTTGATACAGATGTGCTTATTATTAGAATGTAGCACTAGATTCTTAGACATATTCATTGTGCTTGTGTTATCACAATGTGTGACAATAGGTTCACTAAATTCTATCCTTATATCCTTTAGTATCTACTTCATCCAAAAAAATTGATAATAATTGTTTGCTACTACAACATATTCTATATTGGTTGTATGTTGCCCCACTTTTTGTTCTCTAACCAATTGGGAAGAGTGAGTTCTTGTGTATTAGTGAAAGAAGTGTAGTTTCAATTTTTTTTGAGTCTAGGTCTAAATTCCTTTAGGTTAGGTGGATCTCTATCAAACTTTTCCCTTTTTTCCCTCTCCTCATTCATAATTGGGTGGGTTTTCATTTGGCCAAGTGATCTTATAGGTAGGTTAGTGCCTAGTTTGATGGAGATTCATTCTTACTTATTTAGGGATCAACAATATTCTAAATCCATTTTTTGCATATCACTATTTAAAAAAATCATGCTAGTAGAAATTTAGAAATCATCTTCTCCTTGGTGGGTTTCCAACCCATGAGGATGATTTCCTATGAAAAGCACTAAATGAGGCATGAAAATAAAAAATATGCAAGTAACAAAGTATCTTGCAGTTAATCAATGTTTTCATTTATGATTATAACTCCCAAATATGGTTCAAATTTGTTCTAGCCTTCATAATCTTCCTTAGTAGAAAACTCAAATCTAACTTCTCCTTGGTGGGTTTTCAACCCATGAAGTCATTTTTCCAAAAAGGTAGTTTGGAATGAAAGAGAATATTAATTGATACTCAAGAAAGTATTCACACCACATTTAGACATTTCTGACTTCAAGAGGGGTGATTGTCCAAAATCTGACTAAAAAAAAGAAATATTAGTAGAGAAATGAAAACTATCTTCTCCTCAGCAGGTTTTCAACCCATGAGGATAGTTTCTCAAATTTCAAAGAAAAATCAAGTTAATGATTAGGTTAAATCTACATCATGTATTTAGAACATCTCAAAATGATACTAAAGTGAATCAAACCGTTATGGGAAAGAAATGATAGTTAGGATCTCAATTGTTGGACAATCTCCCATGGAGTACCCTAACGGTAACTCTCTAAAACTTAAAGGAAAATGGGAAAGTAAGTAATGAAGATATAAGAAGTTACCATTGACTTCAATGGAATATTGAAAAGGCCTCTAGTTTTATATTGAAATCTCACATTTACTATACAATGGCTATCTCATTAAATTCATTTTTGTGGTGCAAATTCTAAAGATCAATGGATGAATCAAGGCTTCCATATATAGAACCATAAAGAGTTGAATGAGCTACCACTTTTTCTTTGAATTGTTATTTGTTAATGTGCGTAGCTTTTTGAAAACTTAGTGATTATTACATTAGTCAATACTTTCATTAGTTCAATTCAAATCTTATTCTCAAAATCATCGCAACTAGGTTTGTGGGTTTTAATGGATTGTCTGGAATCAAATTCCAGTTGCAGAATTTCATAGACACTTCTCTTTACTTTTATGATATAGAGGATTTTAAAAAGAGGGTAAAGTCTAAGTGGTTTCACCCTATCATCAAGAAACTCTGAGGATGCATGTTATTGAAGGTGTTAATTTTTTGGTTTTAGTTTAGGCCTTGGAGCTAATATACAAGTACATACATCATTACAACCTAGAGAAAAGGTAGATTGTGCTACCTGATGACACACTATTAATTTTGATTGATAGGAAAAATATGGTGAATTTCTTCCACATGCTAGAATGGGAAGAATTCTTAGACTTGACCTTTGGGTGAGCTATTTCTGAGTTCTCCACAAAGAAGATGATTTGGAGGAAAGAAATCATGTAGACATGGTTCCAAAAATCATGGAATTCTAAGAGTAAAGTTCCTAAAACCTTATTTGGGACCAACCTCAAACCAAAGATTATTGATATTTTTATTCTCCTACATTGTTTGAAAGGAAAGGTAGAAGCCTTGAATATTGTTGACTAGTATTTCTTTATATTGCAAGCCATTTACTCTAACACTCAATATATTGATTGGGCTCAAGAGGTAAGAAAAATTCTATCCAATGCTCTCTATGTGGCCAAATTTTATAATATGTTCTATATGTCCTCTTTCCTCATTTATGTGTTGACCTCATTTCAGCTATGGCTAGGCCTCCCAAGAATAGAGAATTTTCCCAATGATGTGAAATCTTATGAGTTTTATCCATACTTACAGTTATGGAATAGTTATGCAGAGTATGTGAAAGTAAATGATGCATTTACTATGAGTATTTGTAGGGAGCTACAAGGATGTCTAGAAAGGAGATTTAGTCCTCAAGTGATGGCCACCATTAGCTAGTTTTCGATGTATTTTATTCAATTCTCATCTTTCTCTTGTTTGTGTCTTGCAACTTTTGATGGATCCCCCTTGAAGCTACAAAGGTATCCTAGTGACATACTCGTGCTCATTGAGTGATCTAATTAATAGATCTAAACTAATTGTAGTATTGAATGCTTAAATAAAATCAAGTTAGTGGAAGTCTTAATACATTTATATATAAATGAAATTAAGCATCAAAGACTCCAAAAACTTGAGGTGAAATAAACAGAATTGAGAGAGAGAAGAAGATAGAAAGTGCAAACAAAGTTTGATTGTAGAGTTTTCCACAAATGTGACTACATCTCTGGGTCAGCTCCAATAAAGTATGACCGATCTGATTAATTCTCCAAAAATCAATTACAATTATGCACCAAGACCATTTCTTCTAGCACTTTGATAGCATAACAATTCTCTAAAGTATGAAAATGGCTCCAAAAGTTCTCCTAGAAAAATCTCCCTATTCCTTTGAAAAAAACTTCACCAAGAGCAATTTCTCTCCAAGTCTCCCTTCCCAATTTCCTATCAATCACATTAATTCTCTATTTTTCAAAATGAACCTACCCCCCTTTTATACACAAAAGTTGCCTAAAATAGGCCAAAACCAATTATTACAATAATAGGGCTTGAAACAAAATACCCCCTTCGAATAACCCATTTGGCCTTTATAATTTTAGCTTTTTATCAATATTTAGGGATTAAAAGTTATAACCATATAACAAAACCCTTTTTAAAAAATGGCTCAGCTATTTGTTAAAGTTCAAATAGGTATTATGCCTTATTAATACCAAAGCTATAGCATGGCGCAATGGCTAGCAATTGTTTTACCTAACTGTCGATCACGGATTCAACCCCCACTAGTAGCCTTTTAAAGCACAATTGGTGGCTTGAATAACTTTAAATAGAAGTACACACCTAACAATAGTAAACGAAACATGTGGTCTAGCAACAAAGTAGGTTGGATTTGTTGATGGAGGTTATGGGTTCAAAACGCAGCCGAAACCTTTCCTTTTTTTTTTTGTTTTTGTTTTTTTTTTGTTTTAAATTGCCATCATGATGTCATGATGATGCCATCAGGATTCAAAATGACATTTTAAGCTCCAAAATTCAAATTCCCATAACTTTCACATATGAAGTCCATTTTTGATGAAACGAACGCTGTCGAAAAGCTTGCAATGAGATATTTAATTTGAAATCCAATGTTGACCACTTTTGAGTTAGTCAAAATTTCACCTTTTTGATGGTCTTTGTACTAGGTTTGACCAAACTTTGACTAGTTGTAACTTGAGCATATGGACTCTCTTTTTGTCCATTCAAGTTGCATTGGAATCAAGATGTCGAGATCTTTCTGATGGTGCAAATTTTGGAGAGAAATGAGACACTTCAATTTTCACTGAAAATATCCACTGGATCATTGAGATTGTGTAGCAAGCCATTCAAGTGAACATATTGAGCAAGATCTTGGAAAAGAAAGGATATGAATTCCCCATGAAGGTGGAGAATTTTAGCTACAACACCCACTCTGATGCCAATAACATCTTGAAAGTATTTGAGATGAAGTATAAGCTAAATATGTATGAAGTCTTGAGACCCATGTTTGACCCAAATGGGTATGCCATAGATTTTTTGTAAATAGGAAATGTGATAAAACATATCACCACCATTGAAGATTATTGGGTTGACTACAAGGATGAGTTTGAGAGTCATGATTGAGCCTTCACTAGATTAACATTTGACTAGGTAAAGATGTACAAAGTTAGCATTGATGTAGAAAGGGTGGAAGAAGATGGCCAAAAAAATATAAAAATACTTACTTGACCAAGCTTAGAAGCAATCCAATAAGCTCAAAGCCTTATGAAAACACTGGGGAAGAACTAGTTATAATGATGGCTTGAATATACAAGAGGACCAGAAAATGGGTGAAATGGACCCAAAAGTAGCAGTGACTTCCTCTTCTCAAAGTGGTACATTACGTTCAACCTTGTCTATTGCTCAAGGGCTAGCACAACCATTAGGTGGAGGGGATCAACCTCCTAACAAGAGCATTCCTCTTGCCAAAACTTGTTAGGATGGTTCTCTGCTAGTAATCAAAACTACAACAAAAGCTAAGAAAAAGAAGGTGGAGTAATTAAAAGATAGTATAGTCACAATAGCTCTCTCACCCCATAGTAGTCTAATTCCATCTATGAATGTTGCACTACTCCTACCAAGTAGTCCCCAAGTACAAGTGGTGGACCTTGGAGATGGTGGAAGTAGTGAAAGCAAGTCTACTAAGTCTAACAAAGCTGCAAAGAAGACCACAAAAATAGAGAAAGGTCCTAAAGCTTCAAAATTCATTTTCTAGGTCTCAAAGAACCTTTTCTCTTTAGCTACGAAGGCATTGGCCCCATTCAAAAGAAAGATATTTAATATATATACACTCAAGATTGCATCCAAGGTGATTGGCATAAAATCATGGTTAGAAGATACCTTGGATAGGAAGAGGAAGATGAAAGAAGACAAAGATTGCAACAAATAAACTCTATCTCATGCTATCTATTCTAGATCAACATTGAGTAAAGTTAAGAATTAGAAGACCCTATCAATTATCGGGAAAGATCCTAACATAGGGCATCTAAATATGCAAATTACTAAGCCCACTAAAAAAGGGAGGATTGAAGACATGTCTGAAAATGATTTTACCTTGTATACTATGGATCTTGGAGAAGTTAGACATGACACCAAGGTGAGCCTATGGAAGTCAACAAACTATGTGATAGAGGAATAACTTGAAAACCTTAAGCTAGCTAGAGTCAAAATGAAGGTAGAGATTCATGAACTTAATTGCTTCGTGAGTCAATTAGTCACCCCATTGGCAAGCATCTTAGGAATGTTAACCACTAGTGATCCTATAGCCATTGACATTCAAGTCATCATCTCCTAGTTATAGGAAGACAAGCACTTTGGATGAATTGGCAGGGACTGGAGCAAAAAACTCAAGTCTGAGGGACTTGTAATCATAGAGAAAATTGTCAATGTAGTACTGAGGCTTGAAATAGAGAAGGATAATATCTCAACTAATCAAGCTACCCTAGTAGCAAAGAAATTTAAGAGTGAGACGAAATTTCCTTACTAAAAATGGTTATTCACATGAAAGCTAAGGAAGCTATGGTGGCAAAGATTCTACCTAGGGGAGATGAACCTTTATTTAAATGGCTACAAAGTATGCAATTCAAATTTGAAATGATCCTGGTAGTAGAGGAAGGATTGAAGGAAATGAAAGATAAAGTTAAAAAGGATCAAGCTAGAGACTATGAATTATTAAGAGGTCTACATACATATTCCATAGCTAGTGGACAAGGAAAAGGGATAATTAGATTTTTTTTCATGAAAAATAATTTCTCCAATTATCTAGGTAGCTTAACAAACAAATCTTCTAACCACCAGAGAAAAATATCAGAGCTCTAGAAAATTGGCAAGTGTATACATGTGGCTATGGAGGAAATATAGGAGTAGTTGAATGTTGTCAAAGATCTAGCCAGAGAGCATTCCAAGTGGCTCTTAAGATACACTAATGTTCATGTTCATAGACATGAGGAGATGATTCCAATCATTGTCAACACCAAATCCTATAGGGTGAAGTCAGAAAAAGGAAAGAAGGCAAAGTGATTCTTATCCTACCCTTTCATATTTTGATGTCATGATTGTAACTAACAATTGGCTCCTTGCCATTTGTCAATTTTGAGGAGATGAACCGATTTAAATCCCATTTTGTAATGGTCATCTCGAGATCCTATATGTATCTAATTGAAAGATTAATAGAAGGTCAACTAATTTGGTGTGAAATACTTGATGTTGTAGAGACAAATTAATGGGATTTTGTAGCAATTATTTTCTATTCCATTTGTTTCCATTTTAGTTTTATGTTTGTCTTTTGGTCTAAATTGAATAGAGGAATAAATAGAGTTTTATTTCCTGATTTTAAAATTGCATACCAAAGATAATAATATTGTTTTTGATAAGAAAAATAAGTTTTGAAGGGAATCTGAAACCCTTTACAAATGACAAAATTTTCAAAGAAGCACAAACCAAAAAAAACTATAGTCCAAACGTGAAATAGGTCACCTAACACAACATAGTCTTTCAAGTTAGTCTTTTCCATTCTTAGAACTAGAATCTTGTTGATATCAACTTAGTTGTAGATAGAATTCATTGTAAGATTATTAAATGTTTTGAGTTTATAAGATGTGTGAATCCACAAATTTGACTAATCCTAAAATTCAAATCCTCACTTAAGTTAGTTCTTGTTTAGGCCTAACTTGGTTCGCCTTTCCTATTCTTTGGTTAAGAACATACCATATTTTAGAGTTAGGAATAAACATAATTCATTGAAAATTACAAATACAAAGGGAGCTATAGCTAAGAATTCAAATGGAATTTAGTCACTTAATAAGAACTTTTTAACTATTATAATCAATTGTTGTTCACAAATATTGGGCATCTAAAGAGTAAAAGGAAAGAACAATCTATTCACCAAAATTGTACTCTATGGAATACCACAATCTAAACTCTAGTGTTCTCTTCAAATATCTAAATATCTTTTTGACTACTACATGATGTGCTTCTATAGGATCAGCTTGAAATCTTGCAACAATTGCAATTGCATTCACTATATTTGGCCTTGTGTAAGTCAGATATTGTAATCCTCCAATCATAGATTTGTACTTCTTCTGCTCAATAGTAGGTGTCTCATCCTTTCGAGATATCTCATATTAAGTTATCATAGGCGTTTCAACTATATTACATGTTTCTAATCCAAACCTTTTCAATATATCTTTCAAATATTTGGTCTAAGAAATAATTATTCCTTCTTATTCCTACACAATCTATAATCCTAGGAAGTATTTAATTTCCCCTATCATACTCATTTCAAATTCCTTCTTCATTTTTTCTGTAAACTTTTTACTTTCATTATCATCTCCTCCAAATATGATATCATAAACAAATATTACTCAAATCATCAATATATCATCTATTTCTTTCTAGTATATATTATTATCTACCATACCTTTACTCAATCCAATTTTTGTCAAATGCTTATCCAACCTTGCATACTAAGTTTTGGGTGCTTTTTTAAGCCATACAATGCTTTCTTTAATCTGGTTACCATGTCCTTGTCATCTGTTAAAGGAAAACCTCCTAGGTGTTCTATGTATACCTCTTCTTCAAGTTCTCCATTCAAAAATACTGACTTGACATCCATCTAATACATTTTGAATTTTACTACTTCAATTCTTGCCACATGAGCATAGGTTTCTTCATAGTCTATTCCTTTTTTCTATGAGTAACCTTTACATACTAATCTTGCTTTGCTCCTTACAACTTCACCTTGATCATTCATCCTATTCCTAAAGACCCATTTTCTTTCTATCACATTCTTATCTAGTGGTCTAGGGACCAATTTCCATGTCTCATTCTTCACTATCTAATCTAATTCTTCTTTCATAGTTTTCTCCCAATAGTTATCTTTGCATGTCTCATCTACATTCTTTAGTTCTAATTGAGATATTAGACATAGTTCTTCATTGATTCTACTTCTTTTCATCACACCTTTATCTACTACCAATGATCTACTTTGGTGGATGATTCTTTGTCATATTCTTACCCAAAGTAGGAGTTGTAACCTCAACTCTATTCTTGAATATCTTGAACTTGTCAAATGCCTTAGATTTTTCTTTAAGAAATACAACCCATATCATTCTAGAAAATTCATCAACAATAATCATGAAGTACCTTTCACCATAGAATCCTTTTTTCTTTATCGGATCACTAAGATGTGTATGCATAATCTCTAATTTTGCTATAGCAATAAACTTGTTGCTAGGAAAAGAAGCTCTATTATGCTTTTCCAATACACACTCCTTGAAAATTATATTATTAGGATTAGAAATCTTAGGTAGATCTTTGATTGCAAACATATTACTAGTTTTCACAATACTGTCAAATTTTATATGACAAAATCTATTATGCTATAACCAACTATCATCTACCTTTGCAACCAAACATATCATTTTAGTGGGATTCGACTAAAATATATTACCTCTAGATCTAGTTCTCTTTCCAATTACCTTTCCATATTTGTCTCTAATCATGCATTTCTTCTTTGTGAACTACAACAATAAAATTTATCCAGTAGTTGTCTAGTACTCAAAAGATTGTGTTTCAAAGCATCAACAAAATATACATCCTCAATGTTAGTCTTACCATCAAGAGTTATAGATCCAATAACATGGCAAGTTGCATTGTTTCCAACTCTGGCAATGCCTCCATCATAACTTTTGAAATCAACAAACTTGTTTATATCACCACTCATATGATGTGAACAACCACTATCAATTATCCAATCATATTTCTTTTCAACCTATGATACCAAAGCCATTTTCTCTACAATTTCTTCTTTAATAGATACAAAGCCTATTTCATCATCATTGGCACTTACTACTTGTTCATTAGATACATCTTCTTCATTGGCATACAAACAATCTCTATCTCTTCTAGGTTTGAACTTTCCTTTATAATTTTTCTCTCTTTTAGGACACTTAGATGCATAATGACCAAACTCATTACAAGTCCAACATTAAAGATCTTCTTACCATATTTTTCTTCTTTTACAATAAGGGCTACTCTTTCTTCTATCTTTCTATCCTCATCAAATTTTTTATTGCTAGCAAAATCTCCTCTAGCACTTGTGTACCTTGATAGACTAGGTCAAATGTTTAGGGCACTAAAAGCTATCTGTATTCTAAAAAATTCTCTAGACTATCTAAGCTCATTCTCAATTTCTTTAAATCTCCCAAGTAATGTTTCCTTGGTGAAATATTTGGTACAAGAGATCAATAACTATATCATTTGAACTACTTGCTTAAATGGTGGCTTTAAACTCCTCAATATCTTCCAAATTACCTCACTGTCTTCCTTGGTTCCTCCTTGAGATCTAATACTTGTAGTAATTTCTAATATTCTTCCTACATATGTTCTTATAGATTCATCTTTAATCATTTTAGAATCTTGAGATTCATAAATCTAGCTTTGTAGCCTCAATTTCTTAGAATGTACATCACCTTCAAAACTATTTTCCAAAGATTTCTAGATCTTGTGAGAAGTATCAAGTGTTTTTATCTAATTTTACTCTATTTTAGGAAGTGCATATAATAGTGCTTCTCTAGCTCTCATATTGCACATGAAAAGTTCTCTCTCATCCTCAATACAAGTTTCTAGCACACTTTCAACAATAACTATCATTTTTTATTTTGTCAAGATCTAATATCGTGGACCCATACTGCCATGTCCCCTTTTAAATAATAAAAAAATAATAATCTTTGCTAAGACAGGTAGGCCCAAGAAAGTGAAGTTTCAAAAAAAGGGGGGTTAATCTTTGGAAACCGTTGGACTAATAAATGAAATTATTATTAAATTATGTTTTATTAACCTCTCTTGGATGTGAGTTATAGTTATGGCCCCTTTTAAGGGGTTTGGAGGCATTTTGGGGAGGGGGAGAACTTGATTTTTCCTCATTCTTTGTTATTCTTCAGAGGCTGCCAAACCTGTGGAGAAGGAGACCCAAGAACGGGAGTTTGCAGGTTTCCAGGGAGACCCAAGAATGGGAGTTTGTAGGTTTCTAGGAAGGCTAAGGACAGGAGTTTGAAGCCATTCCATGTGCATGCTCATACAGAGTTTGCCTTTGTGCTGAACAGTGTAGATTTGTGGGTTTTTGGGTGTGTTTTTTGCATGAGTTTGGTGTTTTCAGTTGAGCATTTCATATCAGTTTTGGTTGCTGCTGTATTTCAGACTTTAAGCTGTTAAATAGAGCTGAATATATTTATTGGGACGTGATTAAACTTCTGAGATAGTTTATTAGTGTTGTGTGGTGTTTTCGGGCATATTTTGTGCTATTTTCGGGAGCCCGATGAGCATAGTTTTTGTCCTACATTTGAGAACTGTTGTGTAAAGGTTATACGGATCTGGAAATGTCATTTTGTAGGATTTTATGCTACTGAAATTTCTTTAAAAATGTCCACTTTCAGATTTATTAATAATTGGTGAAGCTGTGAAGCTTTTGGCACAATTTCTGGCATACCCGATTTGGGGTTTTTTTGAGAAATTTGGAGGATCTTTGTGATATTAGTTGTTTGATCTTAAAGATCTGATTAAAGGTTGGAAATATCATGTAAAATCAGAAAAGGGACATTTCAGTGGTATCAGAGCCATGATCTTTCCAACCTAAGGGTTTGTAGAAGTTGCAGGTCAGTTTTGACAACCCCCCAAATCTTGCATGTCAGTTTAGACAATTACCCAGATTTTGCATGTCATAATTTATGGTTGCATGTTTATTCTAATCAGCTGCAAGTTAAAATTTATGGTTACATTCTACTTCTAATAATTTTCATGTTAGTTCTTGGTGATTTTGGTGGTTGTAGAAGTTTGCATGTCAGTTTTGACAACTACCCAGATCTTGCATGTCAGTTTTGACAACTACCCAGATCTTGCATGTTAGTTTTGACAACTACCCAGATATTGCATAACTACCCAAATCTTGCATGTCAAAATTTATGGTTGCATTCTACTTCTAATCATATGCATGTTAGTTCTTGGTGAATTTGGTGGTTGCATGTTGCTTCTAATCAACTGCATGTCAAAATTTATGGTTGCATGCAACTAAGTGAAAGAGAAAAAAGATATTTGAAGCGAGAAAAGAATAAAGAAATTTTGATCAAACCTCTAGTTGAAAGTAAAAGTACAAAATCCAAGGAAGGAAAAAGTATGGCTGATCCAGATGAGATGGCAAAGAAATTCTTCCAAGACATCCAAAATACTCAGAAGCAAACAATGGATAGTTTGGCAGAAACTAGAGAGGCTTTGCGAATATTGACAGAAAAACTACAAGGAGTTGCATCTATTAATGAGAAAGGGGGCACTTCAGAGGAGCCAAGAAATCTGAAATCCACACCATCTAAATCAACCAAAACTATTTTTTTGCCTGCAGATGAGCCACCAGTACCAAATCCAGCCATTAATCCTATGGAAGAGGTTACAGGTAACTTGATTACATTAAGAGCTACTTATAATGGCTTAGATGATGACTTTCATGGTTCAGTTCCTTTTAGAGAATATGTGGATATGATGAACACTTTGATGCCCAAGAAAGAGTATAGAAGGGAGCATGACATAAGTGGAAGAGAGCTCAAAAATAAAATAAGCAAGTTTATAGCACCTACTTTTGATGGAACAAATAAAATTTCAGCTAGAGCATGGCTACAAAAATTACAGACCTTCTTCACACTTAACCCCATGAAGGAGAGTGATGTTGTTCAAATTGCAAGTCTACACTTGGAAGATGCAGCCTATGATTGGTGGTATCATGGAATAACTACTCAAGGTCATGATCAGGTAACTACATTTGATGATTTTAGTCAAAGAGTGATAGATAGATTTGACCTCAAGGATGATGATCATGAGGATGTTGTTGTGCATGATGGTGAGATACTTGGTGTAGATGAGTAGACATTGAGCATTCATGACTTTTTTGAGAGAGAGTACCAGGCACAGTTAGATGCTTTGTCACATGAGGTTGAGGCTAGTAGTACTTCACATGATTTATCCCGCCAGCTAAAGGTGTGTGAAGACAGTATTGTCACTACATTATCTCATCATGACAGGTATGTGGAGTTAATTGGTATTGGTCATATTACTCAAGTCATGATTTTTCTTGAGTTACCAGCTAATTCTAGTTTATAGATATGGACTCGAGATTCTTATATTGGCATTTGGGGTTCAGTTGACTGTAAATCATTAACACTTTTTGGTAGCAGTGATTTTTTGGGTGCTACCATGGATTTAATTAGCAGATTGCATGGTGTTGTCTTTTCTTGTGCCAGGAGCTTATCCGATGTTTGTATTAGTTTTTATACACTGGTGTTGGGCTTTGTTCATATATCTAGTCAACCATACTTGCTGGAATGTGTTGATGATATTTCATATTTGGCA
Organism: Cupressus sempervirens; assembly: GCA_028749045.1. Lineage (NCBI taxonomy): Eukaryota > Viridiplantae > Streptophyta > Pinopsida > Cupressales > Cupressaceae > Cupressus > Cupressus sempervirens. The sequence goes on from CM053787.1 coordinate 478,249,723, forward strand.
GTGTGTATAGATGAGTCCCAGGATCATATTGGCATTGATGACATCCAGGAGGATGTAGTGGGCAGTTTTGAAGACTTAGTTTCCTTGGGTACAGAGGATTCGGACAGCAGTGCTAATGTTTTTGATACTCCGTATATTGATATGAGCTTTAGATTTGATTCACAAGATATGGATGGTAATACTCTAGAGACTAGTAACTTTGAGGATACTCCTTTAGATAGTGCATCAGAGGAGGTTTATAGGAGACAATCAAGCCAGTGCCATCATGTGTCTAATCAGTTGAGAGTTAGTGACTAAGATATTGCTATCACTTGCCAGCATTTCAATGCTGCTCATCAGTTGTTAGCAGTTTATGGATGGGGTTCTCCTACTACTGATGAGCAGGGAGGCAGTTATCTTTCCTTGACAGAGTTCCACTCTTTATGGGAGGCTATTCGGATTTTGAGATAGAATTATATGCAGTTGGTAGCCGACAGAGATTATCTTATGGAGTGGGGCAGTACATCATATGATGCATTGTTGGCCAAGGAAGATGAGGTGAGTGAGCTTACTAAGAAGCTTGAGGTGACTTCTGAGATTCTTGAGAGTACACAGTTGGCTTTCAAGGAGTCACAGTTTCATTTGGCTAAGGTGACCATGGAGTTAGAGCAACTATAGTCTTTACCTGATTCTATACAGTCACAAGCTAGGGTGTTTGGTGATCCGAGGATGTCCATGGCTGAGATTTTTAGAGACAGTGGAGATGGGGATGCATCCATCCTTGATAGTAACATTGGCATATCAGGTTCATTCCCACTAGAGTCAAGTTCAATTGAGTTGGGTGCTGTACCAAGTTTTTGTGGTGTGCTTGACATGGTGGTGACCTCTAGTACTAATGGCACGAAGACTAGAGATGTTGTATCAAAGACCATGTGTGATGTTGGTAAGCTGATAGTTGGCATGGTCCCTGCTAGTAATACTACTCCCTTCGCAATGTCTTCAGAGGTAGTAGTCAGTTCCAACTTGGTTAATGATCGATTGCAATTAGTTACATCTAGATTGCAGTCTGAGCCACTGACTAAGATTGGTGCATTCTATCGGCATTACACTGTGAGGTATGCTCATCAATCTACCTTTGATGACCATGCTGATGAGATGATGATACAGAGATGTACTTTGGTTCCTAGTGCTTATCATCAGTTATGGGATAGTTTGATGCCTCAGGATGAGAGTTGTGATGGGCATGACATGGTGATAGGTCCTGTAGTTGACAGGTTGATAATACATGACTTAGAGCAGGAGTTTTGGAGTGATGCTTTAGCAGGTGTTGTTATTGATTCTACTCCTTTGGCTATGACATCTCTTGACTTAGCTGGTGATCAGTCACAGTGGGTTGTATCACTTCTTCATGGTGAGCTGTTGACTAAGGTTGGTTTTTTTTATCAACATTATATTGTAGGGTATGTATATCTATTAGCATTTGATCCTTGTGCTGAGGAGTTGATGGCAGACAAATTTGGTTTGGATTCCATTTCTTACTCTTTATCTTGTAATGTCTTTTCACCATCAGTAGTGCATGGGAGTTATGGTTATGAGATAGTGGCCGGTGATTTGCAAAGTTGTGTTGACTACAAGAGTTGTATAGTGTGTGGATTCTCCATACTTGGTACAGTTTCATTCGAGAGTGTTCACCATTGTTGCAGAGTTGGATTGTACATTTCGTATAAGCTAGTGGGATGCGTTGATGGTATTTACTGTATTGGTAGTTTGATTTGTCCACTTTACTTGGGTTTTGATGTTCTAAGAGTTTGTGTCTCATGGGTTTTTGACTATGGTGGTGGTGATTTTAGAGTTTGGTTGAGCTATAATTGTCAATTTGATTATGGATTCCTCTTGGTCATATTGCAGAGGATATTGCAGGAGCTTGTGTTAATTGGTAGTAGTATAGTTCATGACTACATTTGGGATCCAGGTGGATTGATTGGTTCATTGTTCAGCCATTCCTTGAGGACAAGAAATGTTTGGGGAGGGGAGGACTTGTCATGTCCCCTTTTCAAATAATAAAAAAATAATAATCTTTGCTAAGACAGGCAGGCCCAAGAAAGTGAAGTTTCAAAAAAAGGGGGGTTAATCTTTGGAAACCGTTGGACTAATAAATGAAATTATTATTAAATTATGTTTCATTAACCTCTCTTGGATGTGAGTTATGGTTATGGCCCCTTTTAAGGGGTTTGGAGGCATTTTGGGGAGGGGGAGAACTTGATTTTTGCTCATTCTTTGTTATTCTTCAGAGGCTGCCAAACCTATGGAGAAGGAGACCCAAGAACGAGAGTTTGCAGGTTTCCAGGGAGACCCAAGAATGGGAGTTTGTAGGTTTCCAGGAAGGCTAAGGATGGGAGTTTGAAGCCATTCCATGTGCATGCTCATACAGAGTTTGCCTTTGTGCTGAACAGTGTAGATTTGTGAGTTTTTGGGTGTGTTTTTTGCATGAGTTTGGTGTTTTCAGTTGAGCATTTCATATCAGTTTTGGTTGCTTCTGTATTTCAGACTTTAAGCTGTTAAAATAGAGCTGAATATATGTATTGCGACATGATTAAACTTCTGAGATAGTTTATTAGTGTTGTGTGGTGTTTCCGGGCATATTTTGTGCTATTTTCGGGAGCCCGATGAGCATAGTTTTTGTCCTACATTTGAGAACTGTTGTGTAAAGGTTATACGGATCTGGTAATGTCATTTTATAGGCTTTTATTCTGCTAAAATTTCTATAAAAATTTCCACTTTCAGATTTATTAATAATTGGTGAAGCCGTGAAGCTTTTGGCACAATTTCTGGCATACCCGATTTGGGGTTTTTTTGAGAAATTTGGAGGATCTTTGTGATATTAGTTGTTTGATCTTAAAGATCTGATTAAATGTTGGAAATATCATGTAAAATCAAGGTAAACATCAACAATAACAAGATGCACATACACAATTACACCAGTTTTATTATCTAGGGAAACCCTTGATTAGAGGGAAAACCCTAGTAGGAATTATGCCCACAAAGATTTACTAATATATATACTCCTTGTTAGAGGATGCACCCTATTAGGAGTCTATTAACATATTCAATACATAAGAGTCCCGATTAGGAGACTTTGAGTCCTAGTTTGGAGATTCCAACTCTATTAGTAATTGTAGAAGGTAGAACGACCCACTGTCCAAACAACTTCTGGGGCAAGAACATTGAACTTCATTGTCCAATTGATCTCTGAACTATTCCTTGCAAAATAATTGTTTGTACTATTCTTTATGCTCTAACCTCTATCTTGTGAACCAAACCAATCACTGTCAAACCTTGTAGATTAGGTCACAAAACTCAAATCCAAATATCAAACCTTGGATTTCAAAATAAAACATTAGCAACAAAGTTTTCTTTAGCTTCTCTCTACTTTTCTTATCCTCACATATCAACTTGTTTCTCTTCTATTCCACTCTTCATGCTTCATGTAATCATTCATATATAACAAAGGAAAATGTCCTTCCTTTATACCAAATCCATAAAATAATTCTCTAAGTTGGCTACTACACCTTCTCAATTAATTATTATAGGATCTTATTAAGAATACATTATACTTAGTGATAACATCAATCTATCGCCATGTAACTTGAATAAATTTTTGTACATGTGATGTTATGATGAGTGATCTTAGCCACATCATCTCCAACATGTCTTCTACACACCTTTAACCTTGTTTCTTAGGATAACAACTTTGCTAAGAGATATAAAAAGTTTACCAGAACATGCTTCTATAAACTCTATCTTAGAATAGTCTTCAACAAAACTTGCATAACTTATTTCAAACTTAATATCTTTTGCTCCTAAGGTTAGCTACATATACTAGATACTTAGTAGTATCACCTTTAACATCTCTAATGAAAATAATCAATGATCTATCCATACCAACTTGATCTTTACCACTATTCTTCTATCATATACCATAGAAAACGGTTATGTTGATATCAATGACAAACATAGTCATGAATGTAACATATCATGAAAATAATGGTCTAATCATGTTTCTACAATACTACCCCATAAAATATCATCATCATTCATGCTTCCAATTTTTTTTAATGTAGAAACTCTCATTTTTAGGTTTGATGCATAAATATCATTATACCAAGAAATGCCCAACACCAGATTAGACATGCTCATACAATTATCATTGTAAAGTTTATTTTCCAACCAAATCAATACATGATATCTTTATGTAAAACACAACAACACCAAATGCCTTGACATGACAATTTTATTTTTGTGGGAAAGATGAAGTTTAAGGTGAAGGTTTTCATATAGAATCTAGATGCATGGAAGGTCTACTACATTAGTGATGGCTATTGAAACTAACAAAAGGAGGTTAGAAAGTCTTCTACAACAATGATTCGCTTGTCTTTTATCACTTTTAGCTTATAGCCTTAATACTTATCTCAACTTGTGTGTCATGACTATCGTTATTAATGCCTAGGAAATAATATTACACTCAACTACTAAACCAAAAGGTCAACATGCTCCAAGCTACTTACAAGTGACCTTGAGATGTTTGTGCTTTAGATGATGGGCAATATGAACAATAGTAGGCATAGAGAATTTGACTTTCTTGGTGAGAATTTTTATGAAAGGAGGTTTTTATGTATAAAATACTCATAGTGATCTTTAGCTAAATATGGAGTTATGCTACTTTAAAATATTTGATATAATTATGAATATGGTAATGTATATTATGCAAGACAGACTAATAGACTTTACTATGATCATGAATAATATCTAGGTCTATGATTATTCATGCCCATCATATGATCATGTAATGGGATATCCATATAATACTTAATTGATCTTAGCTACAACCCCAAGAACTCATTTTTGTTCCCTTACCTTAATTAGGTTCTAAAACATGTAAATGAAGGTATAATACCCAAATCAAGTCAACAATAGTCTTCTATTAATATTGGATGAAAATTGAGTGCCTACAAGGTTTAAAGATTACAACTTTCTCATTAAAATTATATAAGTTATGACATGTTATATAATTATACTTCTATACCTCATGGTGGCAACCACTAACAATTTATTTTCCATCTGATTGCACCTCTTTTGTAGGGTATTAAAAAAGTTGAATTGGCCCATTTTAGAATGAGTAGAATTGTATCAAAAAAAAATTTCTATCTTTTGATAAATTACCTATTCTAAAATTTTTCCTAGAATGAAAAGCCACAATCAAATATTCCAAGAATAATTAGTTCTTTAAAAAGTGTAGACTAGTATGACAAAGGCCAAATATAGAGAAAATGTATCAGTGCATCAACATCAATTTCATTTGATCCAATACTAAATAATGTAAGTGTGGCTATATAACTAGTTTTTCAAAATCAAACCAAATGCATCAACAAGAGATTATTTCATTCAACAACATGCAAAAGATGGATGGTAGTGTTTAAATTTGATTGAAAAGATCATTGTTGAGAATGGATTAATCAAAGAGGGAGATTTTTGAAGAAGACTACGAGTTTCAATCATTGTTTTGTCAATGATGTCAAACCTACTATTTTCTAGTAAGAAAACTACTTATAAGATTCAAGTACTATCACTTAGTTGACTGATGAAGAGGATTTGATCAATAAGATGTAACAAAAGAGCCTAGAGGAGAGGTTGAGTTATGATTATGTAATGAAGTACAAGGATCAGTTAAAATAGTGGTGACATAATGTACTAATAATCTACTTATGATTACAAGTGTTGGCTAGACTAAGAAAGTTTAGAAGAACAAGTTACATAAAGTTTTTCTACCAAGCTTGGCCAAGTGGATAGTAGGTGTCAAGCAAAGATAGTGCAAGCCAAGAAAAAAGTCAATTGGAGACAAGTAAAAGCAAATTCTAGTGGATGCTGAGCATCAATAAACTTGAGTTGATGCTAAGGGATTTCATAATAGATGCCAAGAAATTTAGTATGTGCTAAGCATCAGAAGGTTTGATAATGCTAAGCTACTGCATTATTTTAAAAACCAAAGATTCACTAAATCTGAGCTGACAAGTTTGTTTTCTTGAATTTTGTGAACTAGGTGGAAGATAAGGATGATGAGTTGGTGGCATAGAATTTGAGGTAAACCATTTTTAGGCAAATTCAAAGTGAATTCTAGATGTTTCTAGAAGAGATATGAGATATGGGGTAGACACAATGTATCCTACCTAATCCATCCAAACCCTAAATTGGACGATGGAGAATGAGTGGAAAAATATCTAAATTTCCTATTTATAGGATTGTTTAGTCATGAAGAAAAGTTGTCATGTATGAGAACCTAAGAAAGACAAGGAGTAAAGGGTTTTGCTTCATCAAGTGACCTAAGAGGGGAATCTACAATGGCATGTTAAGCAAGAAGGCTTAAGGAGATGAATTCTTGAAGGGTGAAGAAGCTATTAGAGCTACAAAGTATGAAGGAAAAGTAGAATGGAGGATTGAATGGAGATCTATAATCTACAACAGAAGTTGTAAGTTGTATAAGATCAAAGCTCTAATGCTACTTTCTAACAATTGTATCAGTCTAGTGTAAATCCTTTTGATTAATGTTGACCTAATAGTCATTTGTAAATATTTTAACTATGTGGCATTCTAGGTGAATGGCCTAAGGTCCTCTAACAAGGCTTACTCCTAATAGGGTGAGTGAAATCCCTTAACTAGGTTACATTTAATAGTGTGTATTATAACCTTTGATAGGGTTGGCCTTTCATAGGACATCACATCAGAAGAGTGAAAAAGAGTAGCATGTTACTGGTGGTTTTTTCCAACTAGGTTTCCACATAAATCATTGTGTAAAGTGTGTTGATGAATATGTTATGCTTCATGCTTTACATTTTTACACGTTAATTTGGCAGTAACCTACAAGTTTTAAATGATTGTATAATCTTATGGATGCATGCATGGATATGAATGTTTTATGGGTTCACTAAGCTATGAAAAGTTTTATCTATACATCTTGACCTTAGATAATTGATTCACCTCCCCTCTCAATTATTCTAAATAATTCCAACAATTGGTGTAAGATTCATCTACTTAAGAGGACTAGTTTTAAGGTACTAGAAGCACAAAGATCAAGATGTCTAAAAGAGAAGTACCCAAGCTCAATAGAGATAATTTTCTTGCATGAAAAAGTTTGATAAAGCTACACATTAGAGGACTTGGAGATCATGCACAATCTACCATTTCAATAGAACATGTTGATCTAGTTGGAGCCCTAACTAGTGAGGATATGAAAAAGAACAAAGAACACAATCAAGCGATGTTGGAAACTGCCTCTACCCTAAGCTATGCCAAATTTGATGATATCAAAGGCTATGACATTACAAAGAAAATGTAGGATACCCTACACATCATCTATGGAGGAGACAAAAATATTCAAAGAGCCAAATTTGAGAGTCTAAGAGGTAAGTTTGATGATATGAGAATGGAAGAGGGTGATAATATTGCTCAATATGTTGCTAGGATAAAAGAAGTTGTTAGTGCAATAAAAGGAGCCACTAGTCAAATAGATGATGATACTATGCTAAGAAAAGTCTTGAGAACACTACTACCTATTTATGCTATTAGATTTTCTACATTTCAAGAATTGAGATGTATTTTAGGAAATGATCTAACCCTTGAAGGTTTAGTAGGTAGACTCACTACTTTTGAGCTATCTAACTATGGCAATTACAAACCTAAAAGTCTTGAATGTACTTTCAAAGCTAAGTTGTTATCAAAAGACTCTGATGAGGTGAAGCAAAAGAAGAAGGGAAAGATAAAATATGTGTCTAGTGATAGTGATACAAATGAGGAAGATGTTGAATAACTAGAAGCACTACTGGCAAGAAGATTCCATAGAGGTAAAGGCAAGTTCAAATGTAAGTTATCCATCATTTTTTTTGATTAAAATGAGGTGGGTGATATTGCTACAATATTTACACAAGAAGAACAATATAGGTGGAAAATGTACAAAAGTAGAAGTGAAGATGATAGCAAAGATTATAAAGATAAATGCGAGAAGTCATGTTGCATTGCTGAAGAGGAAACAAGAGATGATTTAGATGAACATGATGATGAAGTGGTGTATGTTGCAATGAAGGGAAAATTTGATGAAGATGAGGCTACTGTACTTGTGACTTGTGTGAACAAAATTGATAGATGGGTCATTGAAAGTGGATGCTCACATCATATGTCTAGAGACAAAAGTAAGTTCATTACCTTAAATTGTTATGAAGGAAATAGTGTAAGATTTGGTAATGATGCACTGTGTTTGATAAAAGGAAAAGGTTATATCAAACACATAGATAAGATTTCATGTGACAGTGCTTACTATTTTGAAGGATTAAACTATAACTTGTTGAGTGTCTCACAATTGAACAATTTGGGATGTGAGGTTGAGTTTGAAAAAAAGATTGCTAAGATATATGATATTGATGAAAAATTTATTAGAAAATGTGATCAAACTAGAAATAATCTATTCTATCTTGATATAGAGGATGCTACTTGTCTTCTTGTAAAATTTGATGATGCGTGGCTTTGGCACATGAGGTTCTATTGATAACTTGTTTAGTATCAGTAACATGAAGAATGTTAGAGGTTTTCCTAAGTTGAAGAAGCCTAATAATGTAGTATACAAACAATGTTAGCTAGGAAAAATAACAAAGTCAAGCTTTAAGAGTAAAGCTTATACCTTTAGAGAAATACTAGAGATTGTTCATAATAACTTGTGTGAACCAATTGATATGAAAAGCTACAAGGGAGATAACTACATAATGCTATTTGTTGATGATTATTCTAGGATGATGATAGCTATGTTTTTGAAACAAAAATTTGATAATTTTCAAATGTTTAAGTAGTACTTAGAGTTGAGAAAAAAACATGTAAGAGTCTAAAATTTTAAAGATGAGATAGAGGAGGAGAATTCACATCAAATGAGTTTGAGATTTCCTATAATGATAGAGGAATCAAAAGGAAGACATCTTCCCCCAAAACCCCACCACAAAATGGGATTGCTAAAAGGAGAAATAGATCTATAGTGGATCATGCTAAAATAGTCATGATTAAGAGGAATGTTGCTTTAAAATATTGGAGAGAAGCTACAAGTACAGTTGTCTATACCTTAAACTATGTGCAAATAAAGAAAGGAACTCATTCAAAACCTTTTGAACTATGGCATGGATATCCACCTAATGTAAAATACTTTAAGGTATTTGGAAGTAAATTTTACATTCTTAAAGATGTTAGGAATGGTTAACTTGGTGCAAAAAGTGAAGAAGGTATATTCCTTGGATATTCCACAAGAAGTAAAGCTTATAAGTGTTTAAATACTAACATTAATAAAGTTGTGGAATGTGCAAATGTAAACTTTGATGAATATACAAAATTACATGAGCTTGAACCTATGAAAGAATCAGAAGACTAAAAATCATTTGTATACTTTTATGAAGGTATGCTTATTGAAGAAGATGTTGTAAATCAAGCTAGAAACCAATAGCAAATTTTAGTGACTGTAGAGTCACATCCGATGAATGCCAAGCTATATTTAGGAACTGAGCTATATTCAGATGTCAAGTTACAAAATGAAGTGGGTGTAGACTCTGATTTTGAGATTAATACACATGAAAGAGATGTAAAATACCTAATAGAGATGTACATAGTGATTCTAAATCTAAAAGACAAAATGAAGAAACAAGAGATGAGACAAGATTGTCCAAATATGTCAAAAGACATCATCCTACTACTCAAATCAATTGAGATAAAAATTCTAGGCCAATGATAAGAAAAGAATTGAGAAGTGAATCATGTTTGCTAAGCATGAAGAACCCAAAAAAATGAAATATGCATTAGAAGATGTGGAATGGTATAAATCCATGGAAGAAGAGATTGAACAAATAGAAAAGAACAAAACATGGAGTCCAATTCCTAGACTAGAAGACAAGAATGTGATTGGCACCAAATGGGTATTTAGAAACAAGCTAGATGAAAATAGTGAAGTCACAAGAGACAAAGAAAGATTAGTTTTCAAGTTATATGCACAAGAAGAAGGAAGTGACTATGGGGAGACATTTTCCCCTATTGCTAGAATGGAATGAGTTAGAACTCTACTTGCTTATGATGCATACAAAGGTTTCAATGTTTATCAGATGGATGTTAAATATACATTTATGAATGGCATATTAGAGGAAGAATTTTACAAAGAACAACCATAAGGTTTTGTTGATGTTAACAATAAGAACATGGTATGAGAGACTTCATAATTATCTTGTGAAGATTGGATTTGAAAGGATTGTTGGTAACAAATATATATATATATATATATATATATATATATATATATATATATATATATATACATGAATATAGAGAAAGAAAAAGGTATTTTTTTATCTAAAATATTTTTTAATGGTATCATATTTGGAGCTCAAGATGCTTTATGTAAGGATTTTGCAAATCAAATGAAGCAAGAATTTAAAATGTCTATGTTTGGAGAGATCAATTTTTTTGTGAGTTTGCAAGTATATCAAATGAAGTATGGAATATACATGATTTAGTAAAAATATGTCAAGGAAATATTGAAGACTTAGGTTAGAAGATTCTAAACTAGTAAGCACACCTATGGTGACAAGACACAAGTTGTCAAAGAATGATGATTCAACTAAGGTGAATCAAACATTATATAGGATTATGATTAGCAAATTGCAATATGTAGTACATAAAAGACCTAACATTGCATTATCTGTAGGGATAGTTGTAAGATTCTCTACTAATCCTAGGGAGAATCACTTAGTGGATATGAAGAGAGTAATGAGATAACTAAAAGGAACATAAGAGTTTGGTTTATACTACAAGAAGAATGAAAATTTGAATTGAGAGCCTACATTAATGCTGATTGGGCTGGAAACATTGTTGATAGAAAGAGAACTAGAGGAGGAGAATTTTTCTTAGGCAAGAGACTAGTTACATGGACTAGCAAAAAAAAAGTTGTACTTCATAATCTACTACTGAAGTTGAATATGTTGATGCTATTGTAAATTGCACAAACATTGTATGGATCAAATAGCTACTAAAAGGAATGAAGGAAGAGATCATAGAACCAATGATAATTTATTTTGATAATATAAGTGCTATCAATATATCAAAAAATCTAGTGATGCACACAAAGAAAAAGTACATTGTAGTCAAGTATCATTACTTGAGAGAGTTAGTTCAAGATAAAGAGGTGAACATGGAATATGTCAATAGAAAGGAGAAAATTGTTGATATCTTCACAAAACCATTACCTAAGGATGCTCATGAGTATCTAAGAGGTAAATTAGGGGTGATACCCCTATCAAAGGCTATCTAAGGAACAAGAGGAGTGCCTTACATCAAACAAGCTGATATCCATATACTAAAAATTGATGTAGTAGATCTTACTTTAGGAATTGGCTAAAGTAATCACATAGTTGAAACTTCAAATCACTCACAAGAAAGGTGATAGAGGGAGAAATTGAAGAAACTACAAAAGCTTATATCTTCATGTTCTAAGATGACAAGTTTTTGGTATATGTCTTTGGCATTTTTGTCAAAAAGGGAGATGTTCTACTAATCAAGAGTCAAAATAGATAGGGAATTATTATTGAGAGCTAGAAAAGAGAGATTTAATAATCAAAAGGGAGATAGATCAAAGCTAGAATGTATAATCATAGAGGGAGATATTCCTTATAAATGTTGAGGGAGATATTCCTCATCAAAAGTATCAAGAGATTGTTGTCAAAGAGATGAAGAGTGTTACTAATAAGCAATATCAGAAGAAATTAAGAGGGAGTGATGAGAAAGAGTTTTGTAACCTAATCAAAAGAAAGAAGTTGTTGATAGAGGGAGAGATTTTAAAACAAGGAATCATTTTTTTTTGGTATTGTCTTACTATTTTAACCTAGTCAGGAACAAGATGTTCATCATTTGATCATCTCAATTGATCAATTTGATTTGCCATCAATACCAAAGAGGGAGATTGTTGAAATATGATTGGAAAGATCATTGTTGAGAATGGATTAATCAAAGAAGGAGATTGTTGAAGAAGACTGTGTTTCAATCATTATTTTTTTATTGATGTCAAACCTACTATTTTCTAGTAAGACAACTACTTATAAGATTAAAGTACTATCACTTAGTTGATTGATGAAGAGGATTTGATCAATAAGATGTAACAAAAGCACTTAAAGGTAAGGTTGAGTTATGATTATGTAATGAAGTACAAGGATCAATTAAGACAATGATGACATGATGTATTGATAATCTACTTAAGGTTAAAAATGTTGGCTACACTAAGAAAGTTTAGAAGAACATGTTACATAAAGTTTTTCTGCCAAGCTTGACCAAGTGGATAGTAGGTGCCGAGGAAAGATAGTGCAAGCCAAGTAGAAAGTTAGTTGGAGTCAACTAAAAGAAAATTGTAATGGATGCAAAGCAAGATAGTTGATGCTGAGTAAAGTTTAGTTGATGGCAAGCATCAATAAACTTTAGTTGATGCTGAGTGATTTCATAATAGATGTCAAGCGACATAGTATGTGCCAAGCATTAGAAGGTTGATAATGCTGAGCTATTGCAATATTTTAAAGATCAAAGATTCACTAAATCTAAGCCTACAAGCTTATTTTTTTGAATTTTGTGAACTAGGTGAAAGATAAGGATGATGAGTTGGTGGCACAAAATTTGAGATAAACCATTTTTAGGTGAATTCAAAGTGGATTCTAGGGGAAGTTTCTAGAAGAGATATGAGATATGGGGTAGATACATTGTATCCTACCTAATCTATCTGAAACCTAAATTGGATGATGGAGAATGAACAAAACAATATCTAAATTTCCTATTTATAGGAATGTTTAGCTATGAAGCTAAATTTTCATGTGTGAGAACCTAAGGAAGACAAAGAGCAAAGGGTTTTACTTCATCAAGTGACCTAAGAGGAGAATCTGCAATGACATGTTAAGCAAGAAGGCTTAAGGAGATGAATGCTTAAAGGGTGAACAAGTTATCAGAGCTACAAAGTATAAAGGCCAACTAGAATGGAGGATTGAATAGAGATCTATAATCTACAAGATAAGTTGTATCAAATCAAAGTTCTATTGTTACTCTCTAAATATTGTATCACTTTATGGTAAATCCTTTAGAGTAAGGTTGACCTAATAGTCATTTGTAAATCCTTTAATTGGGTCACATTCCAAGTGAATGACCAAAAGTCCTCTAACAAGGCTCACTACTAATAGGGTGAGTGAAATCCCTTAATCAGGTCACATTTAATAGTGTGTATTATAACCTTTGATAGGGTTGGTCTTTCACAAAGCATCACGTGAAAAGAGTGAAAATGAGTAGCATGTTACTGGTAATTTTTCCCAATTTGATTTTCCACATAAATCATTGTGTCAAGTGTGTTGATGAATACGTTATGTTTCATGGTTTACATTCTTGCAAGTTGATTTGACAGTCACCTACAAGTGCTAAGTGATTGCACAATCTTATGGATATGAATGTTTTATGCGTTCACTAAGATGTGAAAAGTTTTATTTATACATCTACACCTTCGATAACTAATTCATTCCCCCCCCCCCCCCCCCCTCTCAATTATTGTAAAGAATTCCAATATGTAGTGTAGCTAAATCCCCAAGTTTTAGAATCATCAGCACTGAGTATCATCCCAAATTGTGAAAGAGACCAATTTAATATCTTCACATCTAGAATACATAAATAGAAATTATATTGAGTGTTAGAAATATGACAATAATAACTAAGATTAAGGCTATTGTAAACCTAACTAAACAAACTGTCATACAAAGCCATAAGGCTACTTTGCCCAACAATAGCACATGATTTTCCATCAAGTTCTACCTATGGTTTCTAGAGATCTACAAAGTTGTTTAATATTGTAGACATCAATATCAATATAATATAGTATTATCAAGTCATGGATACCAGGGATGCCAACACAACCACATTAAATATGAATATTAGAATTTTATAGGAAAGAAAAGCATGCCAAACAAGGTCAAATATGCATTTCAACACATATCTAATCTTATTTGAATAAAAGAAACAATATTTCATTTTATACTCTATGCACTATCTTTTTGAGGTGATTGCAGAGCATTATAAATAAATACCTTTGTAGGAAATTTCTCCCCTCTTTCCTTAGCGATGTGCTAAACATCCAATAGAAACTTTCCAAAGTACTCATAGTGATCATTTCAATAGTTGTTATTATCAAGTAATGTCATTAGCCCACTCACTATAGTACTCAAATGACTAGTTTTTTGGAGCAGCAACACATGATCATTACCTATATTCAAGTTCAATAGATAGTTATTCTATAAAAGAATCATAGTGTTATATCCATTAGATTATTCCATTGATAGACCTGTATCAACAACTCAACTAAGTTAGAAATGAAGGATGATGAGGAAGGAAAAGACAGGGAAGAAGCCAGAATGGAGGATGACTCTACAAAGGAAAACACCATTCCTGATCAGGACCAGGGGGACCAAAGGGCGCAACAGTTGGAAGTGAAGGAGAATCAACTGGCCTTCAAGGTTGCTCAGGTTATGCAAGAGCTGGAGCAAAAAAATGAGGAATAACTCTTGCCTATTCTTTTGTTTTTCTATGTCTTTTGGCTTTTGTTCTAGCATTAGGCCATGGTAATACTTTTCTTTTTTCTTGGTCTTTTCTCAGAACTTTACTTTTTGGTTGGGCTTTATGCTTATTATTAGCCTCTGAACTTATACTTTTTTGGCTAGGCTTTCACGCTTATTATCAGCCTTATATGTTTTAACTATTGGCTTTTAGGATCCCTATAAAACCTATTTATCTAATAAAAAAAACTCAACTAAGTTATCATCATATGATCTTATAAACCAAATGAAAATAATAGAACAATAGTTAAAGGAAGTAGAGGTATTGGGATCAAAATTATATTGCTTGGTAACTAAGCTAAAGATGATCAAGAATAAATTGCTACTTTGGTAATAGTTTTGAAGAAAAAGATAGAATAGAGTAGTAAATTGAGGAGCCTAAAAGGGTAGTGATTGATAAAGGAATGGACAAAAAACTCTATCTCAAAGAAAAGAAACTATTAGTTGGTTAGGAAGATATCCTTGGTATGTTAGTTTGAGCTTCACTTGGTTTCTAGAATACTTTAATATTCTCTACTTAACAAGGCCAACCACATGAAGCTGGAAGCTCATCTAGCCTCTTCCCCCTAACATTAATCTAAATTACCCATTATCATCTAATTACATACTTAATTAATGCATTCATCCATTTATGGACTATCACATTAAATCAATATAATCACATAACATTCATTAATATGATATAAAATTCATTAGTACACAATACTAATCAAGAATTCATTGACATGAAATAAAAATCAATATTAATATAAAAAATTCATAGATAATTACTTAAAACAATCTTCTTTCATCATCCAATAATGTTTATCAAATAACATTTAAAAAAAATCAATTTCTTCCTTTTGTTTTTCTTAGCTTTCTTAAGAAAAATGCTAATAGGAACATAAAATCATTTCTTCTTTTTATTTTTCTTAGCTCTCTTAAGAAACAAGCTAATAAGAGCATCAATATCTTCCTCATTCTCCTCCTCTTGTGCCACATATAATGTCAAATTATGATTCCTCCTATTTTGAGGAGTAGGAGGTTGCTGCACTAAAGGTGGCTATATTGCAAGAATAAGTAAATGGGTTAAATTGTCATACTCTTTTTCCTTTTTTTTAATTGTTACAAGTATATTTTTTTTTTCATCAAAGGCATTCAAAACATTCAAGATTTTTCTTCTCCTATGACACAAAAATTAAGTCCACTTCTATATATTGGCTCAATAAAATAGAGAGAATGAATTCTGGTTTGGGAAATTATGTGCTGGCAAGAGAGTGGCTTACATGGCTGTAGTCAATAATTAATAAATATGCATCATGAAATTTTCATTTCTAGCTAGTTATGAAATAAAGGTATGAATTTGATGAAGAAATTTTCCAGAATGTCTTCTCAATAGAAGGTTCAATATAATGGATGTCAGAAGAGTCAAAAATGAAAGAAGAGCTAGAGCATTGTAGTAAAATTTGAAAAAAATATCCTACATGATTCATGCTATCCTTTTATAAAAATTATGCTCATTGGAATCACCGCACTAGAAAGAATAAAGTAGAATGGAGAAAAGGGATGTTGCTCAGCAAATGAACCTCTAAATGCTTAAAAAATTGTCAAAGAATAATAAAACATGGAGGAATGTAGCACAATATGTCTTTCAGAGAATGGAAATCTACTCATCCCTAACCCTATTTTTAGTTACCATTATCACTATTGCTATAGTATGTTTCTCTATCTTAAACTTATAAGGAATCTTAAATAGAATATTTCATTTTCAGAACAAGAAAAATAATTGAGAACCTGGTATACAGTGACTACAGCTTGATGAAGACATGATCAACAAATAAGTCTAGAGTTAGTACACCCCCACCTTGTCCAACTTCCTACAAACATAAGGTTACATATGTTAGCCATTATTCCTATAAGATGTATCATCAAACAAATAAAACTAGTTTGAAAAGATTGTAAGTGCAATTTTCATAGAATAAATTGACAAACTAACAAAATATGCTTTTCAAGTACCTGAATCTTCAACATAGATGTTGTGGGTGCATATCTATCATTTTGATTAGATTTTCCTTCAACCAAAAAATAAAACTCTTTTTATACTATGTTGAATACTGAAAGCTAGATGTCACAACTGTGAATGCAATTATAAAAAATGTGGCTTTGAAGTTTGTGAATGTCTAATGAACAAACTATTTTGAGTTTGTGCTAGGTATATATTTTATAATATAATTTATAAAACTATTGTTAAATTATTTATTCACTAATTATATATTTTTCTCTTACAAGGCCGATAACACTTTACTTGGCATCTTTAAGATTTCATTTCAAATACAACTACACACTATTGAGTAGACCTTAAGTGTCTATACTAAAAATTAAATACAATATAATTTTAGGATATATAAGCTATACTAAGGTGACCACTATGTAGTAGAGCCTAGGGCATAGTTCACTTAAGAACAGATTTATTTTTAAGTTAAACCAAATTGGATTTTAATCCATAGATTTCCAATCTAAGATCCAAATAAAAAGTCATCAACCTTTTCTAGGCTTTTCAAAGACTTCTTCTTAAATATAGCTTCACATAATTGAATCTCTCAAGTTTATTTTCTATGTTGGCTGACATTTCATTTTCAGCTTGATTTCAAAAGTGAAATCTATGAGAGGTTACACATTTTTGAACCTATGATAATCAAATAAATTGACAATTTTTTTTGACAACCATACCTTATTATCTTAATTAGAACAACTAGATTTCAAATCAAAAGAAAGAAACCCTATAACAGAGACTCTCTATCCCTGATTTTGCACACTTTGATGATGGTGTAGGAGCACCTAGTCAATCCTCCTTCTAATTAAAATTTTTTCTTGTATCTAACATTAGACAAGTTAGATTAGTTATTTTCTATTTATTTTAGACCTTAGGTGGTCTTTCTATATGGACTTGGTGTTAGAGTATTAGCCTTTGTTAGTTTTTTTAGCAAGTTTAGGCTTAGAAGCTAGAAGAAGGGATTTGAGTTGTAAATGTGTCCTAAACACATAGAAGAGGTGGAAAAGATGCTTTAAGGTCATTTATGATGTTTATAAATCAATCTAGAGGGGTTAAAGGTCCTAGAAATAAGGATCATGGAACAAGTCCAAGGATGCCAAATGTTGCCAAAAAGTTGTCATGACAACATTTGGAATTTATTGCAAATGTTGCATGCAACTTGCTTACCTTGGATCCCCTAAACATGAGGAGCATAAAATAAACTAAGATGTCCTATAATATTGGAAAAAGGAATCTACTATATATTGGAAACTCGATCTTGAGGAGGAGTGTTAGATTGTAACAAGTTTTATACAAGTAATAGTGATTGTGACTATGATTTAGTGTGGAAATTGTGCATTTTGAGCACTTGTGTTGCTGTATGGATTGAAAAAGAAATTTTTATATTGGATTCATTTAGTAGGATTAGTTTTCAGCAATTCTCATTCTTTGTGCTTTGAGCTTAGAGATTGTTTAGAGGCCTTGGTAAATTATTTTCAAACTAGGTTGTTTACTAGTCTGGTCTAGACCAACTTGTGTTGTCATGGCTACCCCATTAAATCTAACCATGGAAAAACCATTAAGTTGTATGAAAATATTAGGGGAGTTATTTAGTTGTAAATATCTAGGAGTAGGAGTCATGGGATGTAGGAGAATGCTTTTTAAGACCAATCCCTAGGCAAGCTAGTAGTTCCTAGTTAGAGATTTGGAGGTGAAGAAATGAGAAAATATTGTAGGGTTTAAAGGTACTACATAGAAGAACCATGTGTGCATTTTTTGTGTGATTTAACGAAGGTTTGTGTGAAGTTTTAATAGTTCAAAAATCCATTATGTGAAATGTCCCTTTACTAATTTTGTATGATATTTCAAACCTCTAATCAGATCTTTAAGATCAAACAACCAATATTTTGAAGATCTACCAATTTCTCAATAAACCCCAAATCGGGTATGCCAAAAATAGTGCCAAAAACTTCATAGCTTCACATATTATTAATAAATCTGAAAAACCACAAATCTGCACTGTTCAGCACAAAGGCAAACTTTTCATGAGCATGCACATGGAATGGCTTCAAACTCTCATCCTTAGCCTTCCTAGAAACCTGCAAACTCCCGTTCTTGGGTCTCCTCCATAGGTTTGGCAGCCTCTGAAGAATAACAAAAAAAAGAGCAAAAATCAAGTTTTGGAATGAGCCCAAAATGCCTTCAAACCCCTTAAAAGAGGGCATAACCCTAACTCATGTCTAGGAGGGGTTAATAAAATAAAATTTAATAATAATTTTTATTTATTAGTCCATTGGTTTCCAAGGATTAGCCCCTTTTGCTGAAACTTCACCTTTTTGGAGCCTGCCTGCCTTAGCAAAGTTTATTATTTTTAATTATTTGAAAAGGGGACATGACAATTCCTCCCCTCCCAAATATTGCTTGTCCTCAAGAAATGAAGGTTGGAATTCTCAAGAATATGTGCTCCTTCACAAGTTGCATCCTCTAGTGGTAATCCTTTCCATTTGACCAAATGCTCTATGACGCTCCTATTTCTCAATCTTTTCTCTCTTGTATCCAAAATCTCTTCTGGTATCAAAACTAATTTCCCTTCATCATCAAGAGGTGTTAATTCTATAGATACTATGGTTTGTTGGCCTACAACCTTCTTCAGGCAAAATACATGGAAAATATTATGTATTTTTCTATTTGGTGGGAGCTCCAATTCATAAGCTACCTCTCCTACCTTCTTGATGATCTTATAAGGCCCATAGAACCTTGGCTTGAGTTTCTTTGCCCCACTCCTCTTCAAGGTGCTTTACTTATATGGCTGCAACCTAAAAAATACCAAATCTCCCACCTCAAAAGATCTTTCAATCCTTTTCCTATCAGCATATAACTTTTGTTGGTTTTGTGCATGTTATAGATTATCCTTGAGGGACCTTATTATGTCTTGGCTTTGCTTGATGAAATCACTTGCTGCAGGTACTCTGCTAATGGAAAGTATTAGATCAACAAAGGAAAAGGCATCATAACCATAAAGAGCACAAAAAGGAGCCATACCAATAGACATGTGATGAGATGTACTGTAACAATACTCCCCTAGGTGTAACCATTTCACCCAAGCATGTTGTTGATTTGAAACATAGTTCCTCAAATATCCCTCTATCCATTTATTAACTATCTCTATTTGTCCATCTGTTTGAGGATGATAGCTAGTACTAGGAGTGAGTTCAGTTCTAGCCAAATGAAAGAGCTCCTTCTAAAAAGAGTTGAGGAATCTATTGTCCCAGTCACTAACAATGTTTCTAGGCAAGCCATGTAATCTAAAAATTTCCTTGAAGAACAATTCGGCCACTTGTGATGCCTTGAAATCAGATGTGATAGGAAAAAAATGTGCATACTTAGTTATTCTATCTACCACCACATATATGCAATCCTTACCTTGAACCTTGGGCAACCCAGTGATGAAGTCCATGGAAATACTTTTCCATTTTTGTTCAGGAATAGGAAGTGGCTGCAACAACCCTGCAGGAAAATTTTGCTCACTCTTGCTTTGTTGGCATACCATACACTCCTTAATGTGTTTAAGGACATCCTCCTTCATACCCTTCCATGAAAACCACTCTCGAATTTGCCTATATTTCTTGAAGTATCCCTAATGACTAGCCAAAGGTGTTTCATGAAAGGCCCTCAATATCCTCTCCTTACTTTTTGATCCTGGCACTAAGAAGATCTTGTTCTTGTAATAAATCAATTCATCAACAACCTTGTACCTGCTATCATCCACTAACTTATCCAAAATCTTGGTGGCAAAGGAATCTTTAGCATACTCTGAAATTATGGAGACTTTCCAATCAACAGAGATAGATGTTAAGGAACACAAAGTGGGATTTCTTGAGAGAGCATTAGCAACCACGTTATTCTTTCTTTTCATGTATTCAATATCAAAATCATAAGCTTGCAATTTTCTTACCCATTTTTGTTGATGATCATTCAAATCCCTTTGGTTCAAGAAGAACCTGAGGCTATTATGGTTTGTCTTTACAATGAATCTCCCACATACCAAATATTGTCTAAACTTATGAAGTGCGTGCATGATTGCCAACATTTCCTTATCATAGATAGAGTAACCTTTCTCTGATTGATTTAATTTTCTACTCTCAAATTCTATTGGATGTCCCCTTTGAGTTAGGAGAGCCCCTGTACCTTCTCTAGAAGCATCACATTCAACAACAAAAGGTAAAGAGAAATCTGGAATTGCAAGCACAGGGCATGAACTCATTACCTCCTTAAGCTTATCAAATATTTTTGTGCCTCTTCTGTCCAAACAAAAACTCCTTTCTTTGTCAAATCAGTCAAGGGGGCAGCAAGCTAAGAAAATCCCTTGGCAAATCTCCTATAGTAGCTACACAACCTGAAGAAACCTCTCAACTGTGTAAGATTAGTGGGTGGAGGCCAATCCAAAATTGCATGGATTTTTTGTTGATCAACCTATACTCCTTTAGAACTTATAATATGTCCCAAATATAGGATCTCTATCAAACCAAACTCACATTTAGATAGCTTAGCATAGAAGGATTTCTGCTCCAAGATTCCCAAAATAGTGCCTATGTGCTTTAGATGCTCTTCCCATGTTTTACTGTAAATCAAGATATCATCAAAAAATACCAAAACAAATTTTTGAAGATGCTGGCTAAATACCTTATTCATACAAGATTGGAATGTTGTAGGTGCATTAGTGAGGCCAAATGG
Source organism: Cupressus sempervirens (assembly GCA_028749045.1). Taxonomy (NCBI): domain Eukaryota; kingdom Viridiplantae; phylum Streptophyta; class Pinopsida; order Cupressales; family Cupressaceae; genus Cupressus; species Cupressus sempervirens. The sequence goes on from CM053787.1 coordinate 478,271,146, forward strand.
CATAAAAAGAAATTCAAAGTGCCCATAGTGACATCTGAAAGCAGTCTTTTCCACATCTTCACTCCTCATTCGGATTTGATGGTACCCTGATCTTAAGTCAATTTTTGAGAAGTATATAGCACCATGTAACTCATCAATGAGTTCATCTATGCATGGTATGGGATACCTATTTTTTATGGTCTTCTTGTTTAGAGCCCTATAGTCTATACACATTCTCATTGTACCATCCTTTTTCTTGACAAGTACCACAGATGATGCAAATGGACTAGAGCTAGGTCTTATGAATCCCATGTCCAGGAGTTCTTTAATAGTTTTTTCAATTTCTTCCTTATCACCTCTTGGATGGTGGTATGGGGTTGTTATAACTGGTTTGGCACCCTGTTCTAACTCTATAACATGCTCAAAACCTCTATTTGGTGGTAATCCTAGAGGCAAGTCATTGAAAACTATACTATGCTTATCAAGAATATTTTGAATTTCAAAATGGAAATTACCTTGATTCTTTGGAGAGCTTGTTGGATGGATTATGACTCATGCTGCCCATGCTACTTCTCCTCTTCAAAAAGTCCTCTCCATCCTCTTTGCAGAGACCACCTTAGGTGCTCCATTTGATAAGCCTCTCAATATGACTTCTTTTCCATTAGAATGCAATTTAAACTCCATAGTTTGATGGTTCATGTAATAGCCTCCAATAGAGTGCAACCATTGAACACCCAATACAAGATCTGTCTCCCCAATACCAACCACATAGAAGTCATCACATAACTCATAATCTCCTAAGGTCATCTTGAGTTATTTCACCACCCGTGTGCAAGGCATAGTGAATCCATCAGCTACAGTAACATTGAATCCCTCAAAATCTTTTTCTTTAATCCCTCTTTTCATGACAAATCCCTCATCAATAAAATTGTGAATTGCCCCACTATCAAGAAGAACTGTCAACCTTTGCCTTGCTAGTACCCCTCGAATTCAAAAGGGATGGTATCTTGGGACTCCTGATAATGCTGCTAAAGTGCCATCCTTGCTGATTTCTTTTTCTTTCTCTTCTTCTACCTCCTCCTTAGTGTCATAAAATTTCTCATGCTCATCTGTATCAAATTTTGAAGCAACTTCAATATAGTGCACTTGATCTTTCCCCAAACATCTATGTCCTAGAACCCATGGTTCTCTACAAGTAAAACAAAGCTTTTTCCTTTGTAATTCACTCCTAGTCTCTTCATCTACCTTCTTTTTTGCCACATTTATCACATCTTTTGGTGGTAGTGTTGGGAAAGTCTTTTTCTAAAAATTTCCCTTATGTTGCCAAAGATTTGGGGGTTTTTGATTAGTGACTGATTTCATAGGCACACAAATTTCAAGTTGCAAGCTTCTTTTGATAACTTCCTGTAAGGTTGAGGGTGAGAAAGCCTTAACCAAACCCTTAACAGAATCTTCTAAACCATCAAGAAAAAGATAAACAATCCTCTTTTCACTCATATCAGGTACCATAACAACCACTTTTTGAAACTCTTCTATATACTCATTAACTGATTTGGTTTGCTTCAACTTTGACAATTCTTTAAAGTACTCTTCATCATCCTTGAGGTCAAATCTATCTATCACTCTTTGAATAAAATCATCAAATGTAGTTACCTGATCATGACCTTGAGTAGTCATTCCATGATAACACCAATCATAGGCTGCATCTTCCAAGTGTAGACTTGCAAATTGAATAGCATCACTCTCCTTCATGGGGTTAAGTGTGAAGAAAGTCTGTAATTTTTGTAGCCATGCTCTAGCTGAAATTTTATTTGTTCCATCAAAAGTAGGTGCTATAAACTTGCTTATTTTATTTTTGAGCTCTCTTCCACTTATGTCATGCTCCCTCCTATTCTCTTGCTTGGTCATCAAAGTGTTCATCATATCCACATATTCTCTAAAAGGAACCGAACTACAAAAGTCATCATCTAAGCCATTGTAAGTAGCTCTTAATGCAATCAAGTTACCTGTAACCTCTTCTACGAGATTAATGGCTGGATTTGGTACTGGTGGCTCATCTGCAAGTAAGAAAATAGTTTTGGTTGATTTAGATGGTGTGGATTTCATATTTTTTGGCTCCTCTGAAGTGCTCCCTTTCTCATTAATAGATGCAACTCCTTGTAGTTTTTCTGTCAATATTCGCAAAGCCTCTCTAGTTTCTGCCAAACTATCCATTGTTTGCTTCTGAGTATTTTGGATGTCTTGGAAGAATTTCTTTGCCATCTCATCTGGATCAGCCATACTTTTCCCTTCCTTGGATTTTTTACTTTTACTTTCAACTGGAGGTTTGATCAAATTTTTTTTATTCTTTTCTCGCTGCAAATATCTTTTTTCTCTTTCACTTAGTTGCATGTGACCATAAATTTTGACATCCAGCTGATTAGAAGCAACATGTAACCACCAAATTCACCAAGAACTAACATGAAAATGATTAGAAGTAGCATGCAACCATAAATTTTGACATGCAACTAATTAGAAGCAACATGCAACCATAAATTATGACATGCAAGATATGGGTAGTTGTCAAAACTGACATGCAAACTTCTACAAACCCTTAGGCTGGCAAGATCATAGCTCTAATACCACTAAAATGTCCCTTTACTGATTTTGTATGATATTTCAAACCTCTAATTAGATCTTTAAGATCAAACAGCCAATATTTCAAAGATCTACCAATTTCTCAATAAACCCCAAATCGGGTATGCCGAAAATAGTGCCAAAAACTTCACAGCTTCACATATTATTAATAAATCTAAAAAACCACAAATCTGCACTATTCAGCACAAAGGAAAATTCTTCATGAGCATGCACATGGTATGGCTTCAAACTCCCATCCTTAGCCTTCTTGGAAACTTGCAAACTCCCATTCTAGGGTCTCCTTCTCCATAGGTTTGGCAGTCTCTGAAGAATAACAAAGAAATGAGCAAAAGTCAAGTTCTAGAATGAGCCCAAAATGCCTCCAAACCCCTTAAAAGAGGGCATAACCCTAACTCACGTCCAAGAGGGGTTAATAAAATATAATTTAATAATAATTTTTATTTATTAGTCCATTGGTTTCCAAGGATTAGCCCCTTTTGCCGAAACTTCACCTTTTTGGAGCCTGCCTGACTTAGCAAAGTTTATTATTTTTAATTATTTGAAAAGGGGACATGACATTATGGTGAGTTGTGAGTAGGAAACTAATAAAGACCTATAGACTAGGCCTATTAGCCCTATTAGCCCTAGATATTAGGATACCTATGTATAAATTTCTTAAGAGTCTAAAACTAGAAAAATATTTCATAAAGTCTAAAAGGGTATCTGGATGTGGTGGTATTTTTTTAACTTATTTGAAATGTTTTGGCAAAAAGAGAAAAAAGGTCTCTAATTAGGCTTAATTGTTAGTAGGTCATTTTAGGCCTTTATAAAGCAATAAAAGGGGCTTAGATATCCCTCAAAATGGATCCATATGTAAGAAACATCAATGTTGATGGAGATATAAGAAGTTCATGAGTTGGTTAAGGTTGGCACTTGGAATCTTCTAAGTGTAGAAGGAAGAGCTGAAGAAAGCTAAAAAAAATTTTCCTTCAAGGTGAAGCACAAGGAGTAAGACTCTTATAGAAGAGTAAGAGTGGGACTTAATTATCTAAGCCTAACTAGATCCTAGAGGAGATTAAGGATCATTGGGTAAAGTTAGAAGGCTTTCCTAAGTACTTGTACAAGCACACCCTAGAGCACTTACACCAAATTTCAACAAGAAATATGTATTTGATATTACATCCTATTATATAATTGAAATCTTGTATACCAAAATTCAGGAAACCCTTGGCCAAATGAACATACCATTTTGTAAAGGTATAAGCAAGTGTTATTCTTGTAATTACCATGGACAATCAAGTGCTATGATTTGTTATATGTCGTCACTAAAGATAACAAATTACTTGGAAACACATTAACACCACATGTTAATACCTTCAATTTGCAATTGCATAATCTCTTGCAACATACATACACACACACACACACACACACACACACACACACACACACACACACACACACACACACACACACACACACACACACACACACACACACACATATATGAAAGGTTAGTACTATTCAACTAAAGATTAATATTCAACTAAAAGATCAAAATTTATATAAGTCATTGAATTAACAATTATGCAGCTACTAGATAATATCATTGAAGGGTTTACAAAGTATTCCATCTCATTGTTATCTAAAAATTTAATTGAAACATATACTCTACCTAGATCCTATCTCCTTAATAGGGTTGAGGAGCAATGCTCCTTCATGGGGTTGCCTCTATTAGGTTTGAGGGGAAATGTCACTTCACTATCTAAGAATAAAATTAGGTGTTTGTGATTTATTATCTACAAAACTTAAAATCATGCAAAACATTTAACATTGCATAAAAAGAAAACATTGAGACTAGCTTTCATAAAAATCATGAATTTTGTGATTTTTGGTAAAAAAATAGGAGCTACTTTTTAGGTGAGCAATTCACAAAGGCTTTTGGCTTGGGAACTTGTGGCAAGTTCTTAAATTATCCTATGAACTATCAAAACATACAAGAAATGTGACCTACTTAAGATTCTTTAAAGCATCACCATCAAAGGATATAGAATCTTCATCAACTAGGGAATCAGGGAACATAGAATAGGGCTCTCTTGGAATTGAGAGAGATGATGATCTCCATGGATTTACTAAAGTCTAGTCGACTATGTGTGGGGACAATAAATGTTTGATTTAACACATAATGTCATGATCAACATTAGAATAAACTAGTTCAACAACATGATGACTATCATTATCCATGTTGATCTTCTCAATAATGTGCTTGGTTTAGGTAGGATTCCATAAATATAAGGAAAAGTTTGAGCCACTTGAGTTGTATTAGGATGCTGATATGACAAGAATCATAAGTACTCTATTTTGGGATTATCATAGAAGGAAGAACAAAGAGCAATGGCATCTCAAATGATAAAATAGAAACCAAATATATTAATGCATTTGAAACATCTCAAATGAAATCATCTTATACAAATAGAACATTTTAAGGTGTCGAGATGTCCAAGTAATTAACTAGGATGTGAAATAGCAATAAATTGAATAAAAAATTATTTCTTGATGCATAGATAGATTTGGAGAGCTTTGAAGAAAAATTCCAATGTTGCATGAATCATAACAATTGGAAACAATAGTAGATAATTTTTTTTGAAAACAAAAATGCCTTTTGCCAAAGTTGGATAAACTAGCATGGAAATCTAGATTGAAGTTCATGAACATGGATGTGCTCTATCATCTATTGAAAATAACAAAGATGGTTTCTCTAAAATATGTGGGAATGGTTAGAAAGATGAGAGAGTTTTGAGCTTAAAATTAGCACCATGAATGAGAATATCATTGGTTCGTAATATTTTGAATTGTGTAAGAGTGATATATTTTCCAATGATACATTATCTACTCTTGGGATGTCAGATGGTGAGGAAAACATATTGTCCATTTAGAATACTAATATAATTGGGATTTCAAACCCCAAAAATGGAAATATTAACCAACAATATAATTATGTGAGTATCTCCTCAGATGGACTCAAATGGGAATGATGAGAAAATTAGGACTTCTGGTCAAAACAATAGAAACATGGATGAGAAGATGGTGGAGGGTGTTGACGAATATAGAAGTGAAACTTTATTTTCATCTCCTTGGAAAGGGGTTTTCCCAACCCTTTGAAGGTCCCTACAAGTAGCAACACTCGATAACATTCCAATGTGTGGTGGGGAAAGTAAAGCATTTAGTAAAGGCATTTGAAAGTTTTCCACAACTTTCATATTGTGGAGATATAATGGGTTCTTAGGTAAATAAATTAACTATTATAATGGTTTACTATATTATGATTATTTTATCTCTATAAACCTAATGGAAAAATGTGACAAAACAAAATTCATATCTATATAGTCATTGACTACCTATAAATATTAATCCTGAATTGATCTGTTAAAATAATTCTAAAGAATGAAGTAACCTTAATCTAATTTGATATTTTTTTAAAAAAAAATTGGGTTTAACCATTACAAGGTTGTCACTCCATAGGTACATTGTTAACTAAAGAAGATTGCAAGGGGTATGGATACTATAGATCAAATGATTTCATTAGGATCAATGCAATCACACCTTCATGTTCCACTACACACATCATTAATGCTAATGCTATTGAACAATTAGGTAACTTCAGATGAGATAATGTAGGACATAATGGTAGAGGCAAGGGTGGTACTTGAAGTCCAATTATAATGATGGAAGCATGTAATTTATACTATAAAATTCAAAATAGACTCTTATAGTCCTTTGATAGTTTCCACATAAATGAAACCAATATTTTTTTTTTACATGAAATTTTTAGGTTGAGTTAGTGGGTGATATTACTAGCTCAAAAATAGAGTAGGTACACACATGTACTTTAGTTGAACATAGTGAAATTGTGTGATATGTATCATTGATAATATATGGTTGTAATCCAATGCAATATATTTTAATTAGAATCAATATTTCATATTTACTTGCATTTGTAGATTAAGCTAGTTGATAATACTAAGGATGGTTTGAGGGTAGAGCATGCCCACACTAGCACTTCACTTGACAGTAGAAGACAAGTAAGAAATTTATCACTTAAAATGTATATGCTTCCACAAGTAGGTTGAATAAATTATATGTAACATTAAGATATACCAAGAAACATATCTCATATGAACTATATTATATTTGAAACTAATATTTCATATTTATGCATTTGTAGGTTAAACCAATAGGTGATACTCAGGATAGTTTTGGGCTAGAGCAAGTACACATGTGTACTTCACTTGACAACAGTATCACAATCTTAGGATTTTTGGGTTTTTGGAGGAAATGATGATGTCTATTTTTCTCCATGATGCACCATTTTTTTCCCCTCAAATACAAATCTCTATCAACAAATGACAAGTTACATGTTAGTCCTTTGATATCATATTGACATTGATTGTTAAAATATCCCATAATTCCTATAAATAACCTACAACCAAAATGCTCATCATATGAAGAGAGACAAGAAGTAGCTAATACACGTTCAACTTTGAGAATTAATTTGATGTAACAAAGTATCTAATGTATTGAATGGGATTAGATTGGATGATTACTATGATAAACATTGAATCCTTATAAGAGAAAAAAAAAAAGAAACCCTTGATGAAATCCTTGGCAAGGCTTAAATCTCTTCATGATGATTGTCCTTATTTTATGCTTTGTGAAAAAAAAGAACATCTCCTTAAATAGAGAAACAATTCCAAATTTAACTAAACAATAATAAAATAAAAGGAGATCTAATTAATAAATCAATTATTTGATTTTTATTATTATTTTACCACTATTGATTTTATCACAAAGTTTAAGACAAATAGCGAAACAAGAATAATGAACATGAAGATAGAGAAAATAGCCTGGGGAAAACCTCCAACTTTTGTGTAAAATTATATCAAACTAAAAAAATGATAAGTACTCCTTTGAAATGTATCTATAGACAATGAAATATACTTCTATGATATAATCACCCAACACAAAATATCGAATAGAACAAATGGAATGCAATATGCCCTTTTACACAAGAGTTTTACTTGGTTATGAAGGGTTAGACTCTTTAGATTGGTTGCAAGTGTTAGAGTAATTAATTAATTAATTATTAATTATTTATTCTATTATTTAAGTTTACTTAAGTTAATGCATTTAGTTAATAGTTGTGGTGATAAGTTGTTGACAACACAGGAATTTGTTCCCTTCTAGCATATTCTACCTTTTTGTGGAAGTGTGCTTAGTTGTCAACCTTATCTTCTACCACTTTCTAGCTTGTTTTACAAGCTTCCTTGAGGCCTTTATATTCAGTCTCTCTCTGATAGTAAATTCATCCATTCACATAGCAATTTCATTTTCCTATTGTGAAGTATTTTCTCTTGCATTGTTTACTTTAAGCTCTTGCTCCTTCAATTTCTCTTTAGCAAGCTATTTGCATGTAGGTGATCTTGGTGAGCTATGGAGTTGGATTTTATCAACTCCTACATGGTATCAAAGCCTCCCTACTACATCTTGGTCTAAAGGATTTTTGAAGCCATGATTTGGAGACATAAACCCTAGTTTTTTTATGCATTTTTCTTCAATCTAGGGGTAGAGCAAATTTTTGGAGCACTTTGGGCCCAAATGGATGTTGCCATTGGATTTGGAAGGTCATTTATAGTTAAGATTCATATAAAAAATATTTAATTTGGCTTTCAAGTATAAGGGAAAAATTTTTAGCCCCCTTACAGGTTGGTGTATGGTCATATAGACAAAAAAGTTTTTAAAAAAATAAAAAATCAAAGCCACTACCATAGTAGTGCTAGAACACCACCACAGGGCCACCCACACTCCACCCACACTCTACTTAGCTAGGGCACCTCACTCATGCAACACCTAGTCTCTATCATAGCTTGCATGCCATCATTCCTCCACCTCTGCCAACGGTGTGGTCACAGTGCTATCGAATTCTCCACCTAGATGCCATCGCCATCAGTGCTCTGTTGCTTGTCACCACTCCAGTGGTGATGTCACTTTTTGCACACCCCACATTAACAAATTGGCTATTGACATTAGCTTTTTAGTTGCCACATAATCTTTCCAGCTGCTGATGTCATCACTACCAGACCCTATGCTGACATCATTTCCCAACCAAGTGATGTCATCATTTTGACTATTAACATCAATAATTTGACAACTAGATTTTTTTGGTGACGATCATATGGGTGTCAATTTTAATATGTAGTGACTATGATTTTCCAGTAAGGTGGTCTGTTGGAGCAGTAGTTAAGTTTTTGGCTATAACTTGAGCATACAGAGGTATTTTTTTTATTTGAAAGAAGTGCCAGAAAGTTGACTTAGAGAGAGAGACAAATCATATTCAGAGTTCATTTGAGCTCCTATTTTTGGCATCAAAGTAGAGGCTTCTATTTCCTTCTTTGCATCCAAAATCTAGGTTCTTTTAAAGTTTTTTTCTTGCTTTTCTTAATTGTTTTTGTGGTATTTTAGGGTGTTGGTGTTTTTGAAAAACTACTAAGCAACACCAATATCTAAGAAGCAAGTGGTGTCTTTGTCAATTTCTTCCCATAAAATGTGGCTGACCCTTGGCTCTCTATTTACCTTGATAGCTTTATCCCCAATGTGAAAAGTAGCATAAGTTAAATCACATTGTAGACTACCCCCCATAGCAGCACTCCATTTTCAAGAAAGCAACATTCCATAGTAGGGAGGTATGTTCACTACAAGGACTGACTTGGTTAACTCTACTTCAAGATATGTAGCTAATTTGAATGGTAAAGCATTTATGGTACCTATGACTGGGACTTCCCTAGCATCCATTCCTCTACATCTGCCTTGCTTGGTGTGCACTTTCAACCCTAAGGCTTCTATTACTTTAAAAGGAATTATGGTATTAGAAGCTCCTGAGTCTATCATGCAGTTTTTTAGGGTCTTGCCTTTTATGATCAAACTGAGGAAAAATGGGTCAATATCTTCTATAACTGCCACTGAGGAATCATCTAAAAACATTTGGAGAATCTGGGATATGATACCATTATCCTCTACTACTAATGGGGTTTGTTGGATAACAGTTTGTTCTACAATAGTATTATTGTTTCCTATCCCTCCCAACCATGATAAAGCCTTGCTTTTATGCTCTTCAATTCTAAGAAGTTCAACAAAGGTACTTTCACAGTTATTTGGGACAACATAGATATCATATAAATAGGTTTAACAATGGTGGGTTTTACAAGAGTACCTGGAGTTGAAATCTTTTGAATAGCAAGTACCCCTATTTGCTTGATAGTATCAGGTCTTATTTTCTTTGGTTGCACAACTACTTTTGTTGCTTCATTTATCTAAAATTGAACCTTCTTTTTTGGTTCCCACTTCTTAACCTTGTTGTCTTTGATCTTAGGCACATCTATATTGACCTTCTTATTTTTGTCATTCATCTTATGAGTGATATCTTTGATGAATACATTGGATGGCTTTCCTGCATCATTATTTACTATTCTATTTCTCAAATTTTAGTTACTATGGACTTGGGAAATCATTTCTGCTATAATTTTGTCAATCTCCTCTTTGGAAGGCATTCTTAAGCTTATGTGACCTACATCAGAAGATGTAACACATACCTTATCTTCATCATAACCTTCATCATCTGAAAGCACTTGCTAATGATGTAAATGATAAAAAATTCTTTGGCTAGTAATATCATTTTCAGGTTCCTCAGAATCAAAATCTATAAAATCATCACACATGCTTACCATGTTGCAACTTATATCATCATGGCTTTTCTCTTCACTTTCTTCTTCAAGTTGCATGCCCTAATCTTGTGCAAATGATTGAGCAAGAACACAATAGTTAGAAGAATGAGGGGATTGACATACAATGCACCATGGTACATCATCATTCATATTTATAGTGTTCCTTTGTAGGGGGTCTGGGGTACCCTTATCCTTCACATTTTGGGTCTGGTTGGGGACTGTCTTATATTCTTTCCATTGGGTAGTGTAAGGGTAATTTTGCATTCTAGGCTATCTATTGAAACTACTATTATTCACAAGGGTTCTCTCAGCAACATTTGGCTTATTGAAATTAGTGGGATTCATCTTCTTCAAAAATTCCAACACTTGGCCTATAGTAGGTTCTTCTAACTTCTTTCCAATAGGAGTCTTATCACCCTACCTTTTGTTATTATTTCGGGGATTGAAAAGCTTTGGGTCATCTCTCCTACCCATTTTTCTAGAAGTTTTCCTATTGTTTTCTATATTTACTGCAACTTTATAGGCATCTCTTAGGGTTTTGGGATCCTTATCCCTCAATTGATAAGCCATTTTGCTATCAAAAACATTAAAATATGTTGTGAGATAGACATCCTCATTCAACCTCATAACTTGAAACAATTTTTACATACCTTTCTAGAATCTAACATTCAAATCAAATGTGGACTCATTGGGATTCTTCTTGATATTATTGAATTCATTTAACATGAATCCTACATTAGTGTTGTCTCCATATTGCTCCTTGAACAGATTTTCCAAGTCACTCCAAGAGGTAATATTGTCATCAGGCAACCTTCTAAACCAATCCCTTGCATCCTCAGTTAGTGAATGAACAAACAAATTCATGACCACATCTTCATGTTCAACTTCATAATCATTTAACATGTCTATGAAAATTTTTAGATGTTCTTCACCAATAACAACATTATTTCTAGAAAACTTAACCACTTTATCTCTCAAATCAAAAGATATGGGATGTGGACCACCAAGAATACCTACAAATGATATTTGTCCATACTTTTTCATGTATACAGATTTCTTCTAGAAACCAGGAACATTTGAGGTACTTGCTATGTTAGCTTGGTTTGTAGGAACATTTTGCGATTGTTGAAGTTGGACAATAGGGGCTTGAGTACAAGTAGTAGTTGATGAGGTAGGAGTAGACTGAGATATTCCCTGAACTGAGACTGTTGGTCCAGAGGGAGGTATAGAAGCTAGAGCTAGGAGGGACAAATTTGGCCATGAGGCTAATGTAAAATTAGTCTTAAGGAACTGGATTTTTCTCCTAGTTTCTATAGCTTGAGCTTCATTTTCCACCTTCTCAAGTTCCTTTGCAAGATCTTCCTTTTCCTTTCTAGCTTTTTCTAGTTCTAAATATAATTTTGACATGGAAGGGTTTATAGATTTGCTTGGTAGAGCTTAAAGTTCATTTATTTGGATTCCTATGGCTTTACCTTTCCCTTTATCTATAGCTTTTGCAGTGGGTGCTATAGGATTTACCTGAATAGGTTTATAGTCTTGGACTTGAGCAATAACTGGTTCATGCTTTTGATTTAGGAATTTTTCTTGTTCTTGAACTTCAACTCTTAGACTATCTATGTCTCCAAAAACATCAATATGGAGAGTCATAGTTTTTTCTTCTAACCTTTTGTTCTCCTCCTTCAAGGCAGCTATCCTTCTTAGGAGAGCATCTCTTTCTATTATGGCATCCAAGGTGGCTTGCTCCTTCTCCTTTTCGAGATGAATGCATTTAGCTTCTTCCTCAATAATCCATTTCTTCAAAACTGCTATCTTAGAGTGCACTTCTTTAGGATCTGTAGAAGTAGCCTTTGAATTAGCAGGATCATCTAGATCTATAAGATTGGGCTCTACGTATGGGGCTACTCTGGGATTAAAAGAATCATCAAATGAACTCCTAAATCCTAGCCTAAAGTTCATATCTGCTATGAGATCTAGCCTTGGTGAAGCATTTCCTACATGAGCCATATCTTTATCTTGATATGTTCTTTCATTGGGTACTGGTGTACTGAAAAAGCCTCCTAAGAGTCTTGTGGTTTCGAATTCAGAATTGAGTGAAGAAGACTCTCTCCCTAATACTGGTTGATACTGGGAATTGATGGATACACTACCTCTGGGTTTCTAGGTGTGATTTGGATCTATCCTTTTCTTATTTTGGTTCTTCCTACCACCTTGGGGTAAATCAGTGTACATTGGTACATGAGGATTGGCTCTCGTGTAAGCTCTTGTGTTCTTTCTCTTGTCAGCCATATTCACCTTTTGTTAAAATAAGCACTAGCTTGAAAACCTTGACTAAGTCGCCACCCTATTCTTGAGAAAATACACAATGATAATTATTCCTAACTCCAAGGAAAAACACATAAATAGGAATAGAAATATCTAACATAGATAGACCAAGCACTGAGATCATAAGACTGCAACTCTTTGCTCATTAGATAAGACACTTGGATAGGTTGGATATGTCAGTGTATCGCTATGGTACTTGGATTATTCTCTCTTTAAACTCTCAATTTTTTTCACTAAAATATTTCCTTATAAGCATGGACAAAACTTAGATAACCTGACACACACGTACACAACAGAACCAAAGAAACTGTAGTACTTTTCACAGATGTGTTGAACAACTCCCCAATAGAGTCACCATTTTTTTGGTGTTTTTGAAAAACTACTAAGCAATAAAATGCGCAATACCAAAATGAAATCACTCACACAATCTAAGGACTAGCCAATTCCTATTAACAATTGTATGTGCAAACCATTAGGACCCAACTTCAACAAAACCAAGGATGGTTTTCTACTCTTTAGGCTCTGCAAAACTAGGGTAGGTATACCCAAGGATGATTCAAGACTAGGAGACACTATGTGAAGGTTATTTTTGTTTCATTCTGATTCTCATCTCAAATCCTCAAATACATGCATAATTGATGACAATTTGATAAACACATCCCATATAACAGATCTGGCCAAAATTCTTCTATATGTCTACACGTGTTCTCAGCAATAGTGGCTAACTGAAGCTAAAACATTCCATGCAAACAAGTATTGGCCAACTTTGAAGATCTATATGAAATAAAAGTAAAATTGATTATAATTCTGCATTTGAAAACCATTTATGACATATTTCTCTTCCAGCTGAATCAATTTGACTAGTGCCTAAACCATTGGGGTTTAGAGTCTACAACAAATCCTTAGATCTAATTTGTTGCCTTACAACAAATATTATCAGCAATTCTTATCAGAATTCATCATTCAAAAAAATCCTCTCTACTAATATAGCAACCTTATCAGATTCATCAAAGCTTTTACTTAATCCATTGAACTAATAGCAGTGATGAACAAATATACAACCTAACTGGATTGCATTCAATTGCACAAGTCTTTACTCATACAACATCAAGATAACCAAGTAATCAAAAGGAAATTTTTTATAGAAAGAACTGATATGGGGATAGCTCATAATTTGTATTCATTTTCTTTGAAAATTGCATACATTCACAATAAACTTAGAATGACCTTAAGAAAAAACACAGAGATCATTCTATATTCATGTATTCTCAAGAACTAATAGAGAAAATACATCACAAAATTTGCTCAAATATTGGACCAAGAACAAACTAGGTATATCACCTAGACACAATAGAAATCAAGCCCTTTCTCTAGCCCTGGAATCTCACTTATATAGTATGAGATGCAACAAGCTTCAAGCTAAGAGAAAATGATAGGTGTCCTTTACAAATACACCTATCATCCAATAACAAAATGTGAGTAATAGAAAGACTTATACATTAAACATTCCTTTTGTGGGCCCCTTTCTGTTACATCTATTATTATTGATTTGGCTATTATTCTAATTCCTCTTTGTATGCAACTACCAAATTAGCCAACGATGAAGTTTGTTCTAATGATGGCACATTAATCTCCACCTATGGGTTTTCAACATCTTTATCTTGCGTGGTGGGAGTAACTTCTACCTTTTTCTCTTCTTTGATTGTATCAACATCCTATGGGCCCAGGCCTACAACTAAAGGTGACTGAGTATTCTTGTCTTCTTCTTCTAGTTGGGCTTGTTTAGTGACGGTGTCAATGATTTGGATCTCTTCATCCTACACCTCATCACTGTCAGTTTCATCTTCATCAAACTATTCACTAGGAGCTATTTCTACCATCCATTTGTCAAAAAGTGTGTCATCTAGCTAATTGAATTGCAAAATATCCCTCTGCCTTTTAAACACATACTCAACCTCATTATCAATAACAACAAATTCTTTTTTAAAGAATCAAAGAATATTTGGGCCTTCACCACTTCTTCTATTGTGGCAGCCCACCATGCATGCCCTATTTCATTTATAATTCTATTAATCCTCAAACAAAAAATATCATCAAGTTCTTTTGCCCATTCATCTTTGCTTTTCAAATTATTTCTTTTATCTAGGGCACGAGGAAATAAACTGAGTTTCTAGCTCTTGTACTTATTCAAGTAGCCTATTCTTATTCTCTGTAAATGAATCTTTTTATTGTCAAAATCAACAAGGTTAGAAACAATGTCAAAGGCTTTTTCAATTTGATCATGAGAACTTCTTATGATAGAGAAACACAAAAATGTCATTTCTTTCTCCCTTCTTACCCATTTATTCACAATAGGCTTTAGAGCCTCATCATTTTCTTTCAACTCCTCCTAGATACTAATCACCTTGGCCAACTACCAAATATGTGAGAGCTTGTCTTAGTCTATCTTCATATTTTGACTCTAGCTCTACATGTAAGGCCCATAGTTTACCCTTTTCTTCTTCAAAATCCTTAGCAGTGTAGTACTGTGGCCTTTGGGGTGTATCTGGTATTTCTATGGGGGGGATGGATTTGAAAGGTTCAACTGGGGGGCGAGGGTATGTTATTCTGGGTGCTGCTAACTTACCCATTAGCTTGTTCTCAAGCTCAATTCTCTTCTTTACCTCTTTATTGTAGGCATCCACAACTGCCTCATACTTACTCTGCAGCTTAGTCATTTTCTTTTCTTCCCTCTTTGCAGTAGTGAAGGAAAATTGAGAGTAATCTACATTCATATGGGCTACCTATACATGTAAGATATCAACAACTCTCCTCATAATGATACTCCCTATTAGTCTTGAATCATCAGGCTATGATGGAGTAGCCCTGGACCCTCTTCTCAATGACCACATGACAAGAGTAGCTTGGTCATTACTAAATTTAGTTCCCAAGAACTCCTTTTTATTTGGATCTTGCAATCCCAAATTATTTGACATAGAATTAAAAATCAAGGCATCATCAATGTCCCAATTGGCAATAATAAAATATTTGCAGCCTTTACCATCTATCTCCCCTCTTCAGGGGTTATAGTCTAGAAATTTTGCATCATTTGTTCCTTTATTTGATTTTGAATAGAGGCTTCATCCATTTCTAGATGCTCTGCTTTCATATTTTTACATCTTTCCTCAAAAATGTGCATGGTTTTCCTCCAAGAAAACTGATGGAAAGCCCTAGATTTTACAAAATTGTCATCAGACAAAAATTGCTAACTGGATTGTTCCAAAACAAGGTCTAATTCCCTTCCCCTAAAATCTACTACAGCTGACTCAAAACTTGGCACAGGAGACTCCTGGGGGTTCCCTTCATCAATCTCTACCTGGGTAACAAAAACTCCTCCTTGTGATCCAATTTGTTCAATTTGCTCATCAGTGAGGTGCTCCTCCTCAATTCTCATAGGGGTTTGGGAAGGTGAGTAACTTTCATCATGTGATTCCTCTTCCCTTATTATCTTTCTTCTCTTAGGAGAAGGTTTAGGTGGCCTTTCTTCAAAAACAACACTAGTAGATTCAACTATATATTTTCCTTTGTTCACAATGGGCCTTTGATCCTAAATGACAGTATATCCTGACCTCGTTTGCACAATTAGTGGGCCTACCCCTATATTGGGAGTAAAACCCAATTTCTTCATTATTTCCTTGGCTTTATCTGGTAAAGAATCAATGAAATGTTTCTTCTTCTCATTCATTACCTCCATTATTTCAAGGAATGTACTCATAAGCTTGTTTATCCTATTTGCACTAGTTATAACATTACTAAGAGGGCTGTAATCTTTTTCAAAACAATTAATAAAATCCAAAATTTTTGAATAAACTCTCCATTTTTCTTTCTTTGTTTCTTGCTCCTACAGAGAGTACTCATTCCTTATTACAACTTTAGGGAAATAAAATTCATGCTCAACTGGACAAAGCTTGATCCTATGCCTAAGAGCTAAATTAAAGAAACCCTCAGCATCACAAAAATCAGAGTGAGATACTACCATTTTATACTGTTCCAAAAATTTGTAGAGGAAGACCCACCCTTCCTTGGTTATTACAAACTGGTGGGCTAGTGTGCAAGTGGGAAAAATTGATCCTATTCCCCTTTTGTGCAAAAAGGTTTCTTCTACTCCTCCCAACTACCATAAGAATTTAGCTACTCCTACCTTTAAGGGAACCTAATAAGGTAGTACTTGGGGTGTTCCTTTGAATCCATAAATTTGGATGACAGTTGAAACTGAATATGGGATGATATCTCCCTAATTATGTGAAACTTTCAGATTATGGGGCTTGTCCATAGGCCTAACAAGGTGCATTAGTGCCTTAGGAATTCTGGGATTGTCACTCAATATGAGGCATCTCAGTTTGGAGGCAAAGTTCTTGTCAAATCTAACAAAACTAGCATTTTCTACTTCCCCAGTCATATCTGTACTCCATAATTGAATTGGAAGTGCTTCCCCCTCTTGTTCTCTATTCAACGCCATTTCTTTACCAAAGTATGTAGCCCCCTTAAACAAAAACATGTGTATCAATAGGGAGTATTGGCCCCAAACCTTCTCCACCTTTCCCTTTGCAATCCCAACCAATCCACTGTGAATCTTGTCAGCCAGGTAAGAAGAAAAATCAAAAATTATATCTACACCAAAAGAGGAGATTTGAGTAATCATATACATGAAACTCACGGGCATAAAATCTTCTTCACCCTCTCCAAAAACTCTGCACAGGGTCCTATATATATCTGCTACCCTGGCATTGAAGCATGCTTTCTTAAAAGGTTCTTTAGAGGATGATGTTATTGCTGGTAGGGTTCCAATTTTGCCAATGTGGGCCTTCAGTGCACGTTGTCTGACTACATCCTTCTTTGACATATATTCTTTTTCTAAATCTATCAAATTAATGGGCACATGATACCTAGTGATAGGTCCCAAATAGAAAACTTTCCTAATCTCTTCTAGACTGATGGTGATTAGAATTTCACCATCTACTCTTCTCACTACCCTAGTGGCTTGATCATAACTCTTCACCATGGCCTCAAGGAGGTCATAATCCATAAACACATTGGGAACAACTAGCTTTCCCATGTCAAAATTCCATATATTGGCATGTGGGGCAAAAAATTTCCTTTCTGCAAACCATTTCTTGAACAAATTTAAACTAGTTTGTGAGGTTTGAGCATCCTGCACCCAATTACCCTTATCATATAATCCATCTACTATCCTCTGCCTAGGGTTTAATGAGGTCAACTTTTTAACTTGCACTATCTCTATAGTAGACTCAAGAAGAAACTCAAGAAAATCATCATGTACATTTCTATCCAAATAATTAACTTGACCTGAAAATCCCTTCTTTGGAGGCATCTTTGATTATGCTTTACAGAACTGTGATGCTTACAAGGATTATAGTAGGATTACTTACTTGAATTCAGTCCTCATTTTCTTCTATATTTTTGTAGACTTTTTTCTTTTCGTGAGCAAACTACTTCACAATCTTGCCAAACTTTAGCATGATCTTCTTCAGTAATTGCTTCTACTCAGGAAAGGCTCAAAATCTTTGTTTGTGTAAGGTGAAACTGATAAAATATTTTGTATTATACTCTATTTTTCCTCACATGTGAATCTTTCATGTCTAATTAATACACAGAGTGGCACCACCTTCTATGTTTAAATTTGTGTGGTCGATCTTTAAAAATCCTACAATAATGGGATATGGAGAAAGACAACTAAGCATTGCACTTGACAAGTTGGCCAATCAATCCAATAAAAACTACCCACATACATAGGTCCTTCCTTGATGGCACTTCTGTTTGGACCCATTGGCGAGTGAGGACATGTGTCAATAACTCACTACTTTGCTATACATAAAGAACGAGCACCTTGTCATAGCAAAGCAGTGATAGCCATCGATTTGATCTTGATCTTGTGGATGATATATTATTGTACTACTTAGAAGAATAGTGGTGGGCCCTCATTTGTTACCTCACTATACGTATCATTTAAGCAACTCTTCATGGTATGATAGCGATGGCCATTGATCTGAAACTAAATCAAAGGTGGAGAAACTGCACCAAGTACCTTGAAGAGTGGTGGGTCCCATGCTCTCTATGTTGATTAGAGTAAACAAGATGAAACTTTCCATAGTTAGATAGCAAGGACTATTGATTCCACTTTGATCTAACAATCATGATCTCTTGTATACTTTATGAATGGGGTGTGGGTCTAGGGTATTGATGATGTAGGAAATTCTACCCTGTTGGCACCCAACAAGACCTTACTTTAGTCCTAGTCACCATCCACATTACTTAAGGTCCCATTGGCTATTGATTTTACGGTGCCTCGCTACTTCTCTAACAGTGAGATGTCAAAGTTTTCTGATAGCGCGGTAGCAAGCTCCGATGACTTGAATAAAACTCAGCACCATGAAATATAATAACCCATCAAATCATTATTACTCCTAGCAACTACTTCTAACAATAGAAATTATTACTTGTCATGCCATTAGGATAAACCATGGTTATCGAGAAATTTTGAGGCCACCGTGTCTTTAATTTTACGACACCTTGCTATCTCACTAATGGTAAGATGCTTAATTTTTTTGATAGAGAGGTAGCAAGGCATCAGAAAGACCCTCATTCTAGTGTCGACTTCTAACTACTTCTACTAGGTCCCTTTTCTTGTTTTGACAGTACTTGCAAGGTGTACGTGACTAAAAATTCAACCAGAAAACAAATCTTTGACCGACGTATCTTCATTTTTCGGTCCCATTTTATAAACTTTTTTGGCACTCACTACCTTGCTATACATAAATAGTGCTCATGTTTTCATAGCGAGGTAACGACAATGGTAGATCTATTTAGATCAGACTGTGGGGAATCTGAGAGGAAAGGTAACTCGAGGGCGTAGAAAATAAAAGGAAAATAGAATATTCGCCCAAGTTGATTTTCAAATATTTCGTGCCTAAAAATTTTAAATGGAATGAAACATAGTGTTTTTCACAAAAATATTCAAAGGCTAAAAAAAGGATGACTTAGCTAGAAACCCTATTCACCATTAATAGACACAATCTGAATTTTCTATATTTGGATAAAGGACTTTTATCATATATAAAATTCAGACCAACAGAGGGATTTCATTATCACTTGTGGGGGGGCATTTTATTTTATATAATTTAATTCAAAATAAGACCCTTCTACTTTTGTCTTCTTCTCTCTTAATGGTGGATCCATTTGTGACCTGTCTCACGCCACACAACTATCACACTTGGAAGGCATAAATGACTAGGCTTCTCATGTCAATGAGCTTATGTTCATGTTTGGATGAGAATCAACCTATTCTTACATGCCCTTTTAAGGTTCTTTAGCACATGAATAAAATGGATGAGGCCATGGGATTGATTGCACTGAATATTTTAGATAGTTTACTATTTCACTTGGATGGTTTGACCACTCCATGGGCTTATTGGTTCAAATTTTAGACATTATTTGGCATAGTGAATGAGTTTTGGGCACTTTAGCTTGATGGAAATTTGACTTCTTTGAAACCTAATATCTTTCCCATGATTGAGGACTTCTTGATGAAATTCAAATCTTTGCATACACTTTTGCAGGGATGTGGGAAAACCAAGACAGATGATAAGTGTATCTTTTTGATACTCTCAAAGTTGAGGGGATAGTATTAGATCTTCTCTTCTAGTTTCTACTCCACTATGGATGCCTTGGGTGACAGACATGGGATGCTTTCATTTAAGATATTTTTTGATCAATTAACTCATGAATAGTCCAAGATCAATAAGATGGATTCACTTTCAGGTTCACAGTTACAGTCATTGCTTGTCAAGGATACATAGGAGTAGATATTAGATCCCTCTTCTACTGGTTCATCATCTTCTAAGAAGAAGAAGAAAAAGAAGATTGAGACTCCTACCTATTTCTATTGTCAAAAAGGATCTCATGATGAGGCACATTGTTTTCAAAAGAGATTTGATGGCTATGAAAAACAAATGGCAAATTTGCAAGCTCTTCTTTAGAAGAACATTATTTCTTCTCCATCCCCTTCTACCTCATAGGGGTCTACCTTTTAGTCTTCTTCCACATCTTTTCCATCTACATCAGATCTTTGAAAGGTTCATGCATTATAGGCTTCCATTACATCTCCTTCACAAGTTCATTAGATACTAGATTTTGGTGCTTCTCACCATATGACATCTTCTCAAGGTGTCTTCTCTACTCTTGAGGCTTTTCCTATTCCTCATATTCTCATGGGGAATAACACTTCCCTACTAGTCTATAAGAAAGGTTTAGTTTTGATCCAGGATGGTATATTCAATGATGTATTGTATGTTCCATCTTTGTCTACCAACCTTATCTTGATTTCTTAGATTACATGCAATGGATCAAGGAATACAGTTGAGTTCACTACTGATTCAATTTTCATTTGGGACTGTGCCATAGGAGGCCTTATTGCTATAGGGATAGTTGATTCTTCCACCTATTTGTATACCTTCTCACACTTTTTCCCACCATCTCCATTTTAGAGCATGCCTCTTCTCTTTCATAGGAGTATTATGTGGTGTAGTCCAGATACTTAAACCTTTGTATTGTTCCTAAGATCCCTATTTTGACTGCCTCACGACATCTAGTTGAGGGCTTTTCATCTTTGTAGGATTTTTCTTTCACTCTACTTGATCCTCCATCTTCATTCATTGAGACTCTAGGTGTACTTGTTGTGGATACTACAACAAACATTTATGATAGTTTCATCACTCCTGCCTTGGGGATTCTATTCCTAGATCCTCATACTTTTTCCTTTGGGCATCAACTAGGCCTTCCAGTTTTCCCTCTCATTCAAGGGTTCCCTTGTTATGTGCCCTTGTTCCTTCTACATTGGAGTTTCATTGGTTCAATAATTTCTATAGGAGCTCCATCATTTTGGGGGGGCTTTGGTGTCTATTCTCATGGGGGGCTAGTTGTACTTATGGTTTTGAGAGATTTTTCTTGAAACATTTCTAGCAAAAGTTGTCCTTGGGGGGTCTTGTTGAGGCCTTGCTTCCTTCCTTCATTTTTTTAGCATGTTTTTAACCTCTTTTTGGGGGAGGTTTTTTACCATGACGTTTTCCCTCTTTCTCCAGTTTTAGAGGTTGCATTTCTTTGCATTGTACATGGGTACCTAACATGGCCTTGTTGCTGGGATCCATTTTACATTTTCTCTTAGTTGTGTGAGCTTAAGGCATTCCCCTAAGTTGCACCTAGGGGGGGTGTTAGAGTAAATAATTAATTATTTATTCTATTACTTAGGTTTACTTAGGTTAATGCATTTAGTTAATAGTTTTAGTGATGATTTTTTGACAACATGGGAGTTTGTTCCCTTCTAGCATGTTTCACCTTTTTGTGGAAGTGTGCTTAGTTGTCAACCTTATCTTCTACCACCTTCTAGCTTGTTCTACAAGCTTCCTTGAGTTCTTTATATTTGGTCTCTCTCTCTCTCTCTCATTGTAAATTCATCCATTTACATCAAAATTTTATTTTCCTATTGTGAAATATTTTTTGTTGCATTGTTTGCTTCAAGCTCTTGCTCCTTTGATTTCTCTTTAGCAAGCTATTTGCATGCAAGTGATCTTAGGAAGCTGCGGAGTTGGATTTTATCAACTCCTACAACAAGGATGAATGAAATTGTTACAAATTAAATGATATATTGAACTACCATATCTTACATGAAGTCCTTTGCATCTTTTTGTGATTCCTACTATTGAAATGATACAAAAATAGATGACAATAAGAATACTTGCTATGATGACTATGTTGCTTCAACTTCAACATCTTATGAAGCTACAACACAATAAAAAGATGACTTTAATAGTCATTTATTTAGTTTGAATATGGAGGGAAATATCTCCTACAACTATATCATGAAAAACTATAACATCACCTCATCTTTTTGTTTTGTTGGCTTCTAGGGCAAGAGATTATGGAGAAATAAAAATAGCATATGCTAAAAAGTAAATCATGCAAAGCTAACAACTTTCTATAAATTTGATAGATGTTAAAGAGTAAGTACAAATATTACAAGAGTTGAGAACTTGGAACCATTTTTAGAACTCATTTAACTATCGAGAGCATTCACATTTGAAATACTTTTACATCATCTTTACAAAACATTTTACACAAGAAATGCACAATCCTCAAGTTTTCCTACCAAGCACCTCAGAGGTGTCTTTCTTGGTTTTCAAATGGTGATGATTCTCATTATAGACATAATTAAGTCTTGGTATCTTCTCTATTAATGAGCTACACAAGCAATATAGTTATCAGAATATATCATATGTCTTGGTATCCTCTCTATTAATAATTTTTCTTAGAGGTGTTTCTGTGCTTTGTGGATCCTCTTGTCTAGTTGCTATTGACAATGTGAGTGTTAAAAAAATAATTCAATTGCATTTTAAACTAGTTAACAACTTTGTTCCTCAAAATATTAATTTATTATTGCAAAAAAAAAGGCTCAACTTAATAGGATAGGATAATACAAATGGGTTTCTCACTATAGCACAACCATTACTAAAATGGAGGGAACTAGATCCCTATGGAAGGGCCTCACACATTTTTCCACACATTTGACCCTTAGTTACATGATCAAGATGGAGACTACTACTACATCATAGGTTGCCTTACAAGATTCTTTAACAAGGAATCATAGCAATGCAAGTAGGATGATGGTTAGATTTGGTGCAGGGGTGTTTGACTCCATTGTAATATCACACCATTTGAGGTAGTGGTGCAGGGCACCTTGACCATCTCAAATGAAATTTAAGTTATAATTATCATGTTTTGAGTCATGTTATATTAGGATATTAGTTATTTCATATCAAGATATTAGGTGTTCAAATTAAGATCATGTTGACCAATTTCTTGTTTTAAGTGTTATGGTCAAAGTGAGTTAGAAGTGGGAAAATACCATGAAAGGGAATAAATGGAATATATTATAGAGTTCAGATGTCATAATGTGATATTGAACTTATTTAGGGTGTCTAGGAAAGTATATTAGAATTTAAAATGCAAAATGTGGAAATAAAAGTGTAAAAATTGCCAACAATTCTTTGCAAAAATTGGCAAAGTGTAGAAGGTGAATAGTCATTCATCTTGTTTGAGTCATTAGGGAGGTGAAAAGTAATGTTATGCTATAAAGAAATGTAATCTCATGTTATTGGTATAGAGGGAGATATGGAGAAGGTAAATGAAAGGTTTTGTGTATGGTTTTTGAAGTAGAAATCATTTTTTTATGTAATATTACTGATATACTACTATTTATATTACAATCCTTTTATCTTCTCCTTTACTTCATGGTTATGGTGGTTATTAAGTTTCTTATATAGATAAAATAAGATCAAGAATTGATAATGATATTATAAATGGATATAGCAACATTTAATGATTGAAAAGAAGAGCTCACTACTCACAGTTAGGTAGTAATTTTTGAATGATAGTCATTATTTCTTATTCATATATTATGTTTGTGGTATTCATTAAAATTCCTATATACATTGAAATGAAGGTTGATATTGAATGTTTTGTCTAGTATCTTGGGGTTATCACCATTAAAAAATACATTGTTGGAGAGGGAAAGAATCATAGTCACCTTTCTTGTCCACTTTCTCACTTTTCATCATACATCACAACTAAATTTTTTCTTTTTCTTACAACATTATTCTAGGATCTTTTTTCACCAACCATGCTTCTTGTAACTTCCATATTCTAAAATGTCACATCTACATATTTATCAATTTTTCAATTATCACAATTAGGGATAACTTAAAGAAACCTCCCTTTGGAAAAATGTATAAAATTTTGGTGAATTAAACATTAATTTAGGGGAAAATAATTAATTTCTATTGGTGAATTATTATCTTTTAGCAGGAAATTTTTTAATTTTATTGGTGATATTTTGTCAATGTATGAAAATTGTATAGAATCCTAGTGAATCTTTCATTATTGATGAAAATCATGGACATAAGTAAAAATACCTAGAAATGATGATATTAATATTTTTATTATTGTATGGGTCCTAATTAATTATCAAAATTGAAGGTTAATTTTTTTCCCACTTTTATCATTATAGTTTCTATCCAAATTATTGAATGGTTGTATGCAAGCAAAATCCTTATTATTTATGATCATGGAGGATCCTAAATCAATGGCCTAAATCTTATTTTGGTCAAATATTTTAAAAGGATACCAAGTTTCAAAGAAAGTCCCAAAAGTAAAGGCACATGTTCCCAATCAAATCTATTTTGGGCCAAACTGAGAAAGGATAAGAAGTTTCATGGAAAGTCTTTGGAATAAAGACACTTGTCAAATCCTACATACTTAACATGTAACCTAACTTCAATTTTTACCAAATATTGGCTAACATGACATCAAGATAAGAATTGGAAATTGTAGGTGAATATATACAATTTACCACATGGAAAAAATAGATTGAATAGGTGAAGTCATCACTAAAATAAAAATACTTCTGTATTATTATTGGTGATTGGCCTAAGCATGGGACCAAATTTTTATTAAGTGCAGGTGACATGGCCACCCCAAAGTGAAAAAAATTTAGACAAATTTGGGGTCCTTGATGAGTGAGATTAGCCAATTGGTAAATATTAGCCACTAATGTTATCCTTGATCACAATCTCTTGGGCTGAGATACCTTGATCTTTTCTTCTCATGTCTTCATCCAAAAAAGTTGATGTAACAAAGTCAGACTACATCATATCTTCCTTTATTATTAGCTTTTAGAGCGACTAATTTTAATCACCACTCCTTTCCAACTATCAGGAAGGGAGGACATAAACAAGATGGCCCTAATTTCTTCTTCAAAATTACTAGCATAATCTCCAACTTCCTACTCATCACCATTGTACCCCAATTTTATATTCATGTATTATATCATGGTCAATAATAATCTTATAATTTAAACACAATTTATTCATTTGTGTTATCTAAAAATATTTATAAATTAGAAATTTCCTTAATTTTAATATTATAAAAAGAAAAAAATCTAAAAGCATTTCAATCCATAAAAAAATTAAATTGATTTATGTTACAATTAGTCTTTAATAACCAGGCCCAAATTACTTAAATGAAACTTCAAATTTTTAGCACATAAATTTAAAATAAACTTTGAATTTAAACTATGTAAGAATTTATAATTGAGTAACCAAGTTTCTAAGAGGCACATGCAAAAAATGTAAATAGCTCTGAGTCCTCCACCATACCAGGTGAAGAGTTATTTTATTTGTTCCAAACATATTTGTGTTTCTTCTTGTTGAATTCTTCCCAAAATTGGCTTTGCCTATTGAAAGATGACATAAGTATTTAGGGGCATTTGGGACCTCCTTCCTTATACAAGTTTTAAAAGACATGTTTAAAAAAATAACTACTTATCAGTATGATGAAACCCTTGCCAAATACATTATGTGATAAGTAACGTTGTAGATTTCAACCACTTAGGCATGACAACTCAAAACCATCTATCAAACATCTGTAATGAAAACTCGATCAATTTGTAAACCATACAAGAAATGCAAACGTAAATTAAAAAATCTCCAATGGCAACTCAAAATGCAATAAACAAAAATATCCAATGAAAAATGTACTAGTGCAAATGTAAATATCAAAATCTTGAATGGAAACCTCAAATGGCTCTTGTGCTGCATGCAGAGCTCATCAAACAAACTACTACAAAAAAGAAAATGTTTTGATGTTTTCTTTCTTTTTTACAATTAAACCCAATTTGGTAAAATTTTTGACCAAATTGGGAAACCCTAATTTGGTCAAAATTTTGACCTAATTAGGCCAAAAAAAAAAGATTTCATAGGCCACTTTGGCCTTTGGCCAAAAATCTAGGTTGAAAAATCAATGCAACTGTACTAGTGAAGAGACTTATTCTTGTCATATTTTCCATTTTTTCCTTTATTTTCAATTGTGTGGCTAGGGATGGAGTTGACACTCCAAAATATGCCAATGCGTTCACACTATTAGATTAATTATATATTTTCTAATTAACCCTAGTCTATTTAAGCTAAACTTTAGGCATCTAATAATTAATTCTTTTATCAATTATTATGATGTAACCTAGGTTAGACATTTTTAGGATTTCAATCTCATTTATAAGGATAATATCCCATTGTAAATACACATTTATTGTTGATTATAAAAGTCTTTTTCTATTTCTCATCAAGAATGTCTCATCTATGGATCTGGTAATTTCAACCTCCACACTGTGATAGGTGTTTGAATGTAGGTGATTCTTGGGAGATATGGGGTTAATATTTTATGAAGTTCAACATGGTATTAGAGCTCCACATCTTCATGCTCATGTTATATTCTTGAGAGATTTGGTAATAGTTTTTAGATGTGTGGCTCTTAGAGGATTTTGTATTGGATATGGGAAACATATTTTTAAGAGCACTTTGAGCACAAATAAATTTCACTATTGAGCATAGAGCACTTGAAAACCCCCATTTCCATATAAAATATGTCCCATTTTGATGTTGCTGAAATCTAAGGCAATTTTTTTTGCACCCATGTCATTTTGACCTAGGCACGCAAATCAAGATTGTAGTTTTATTTTATCAAAATATTGGTTTTTGATTAAAAGCTTATTGTATTAGAAAAGACATTTATTTTCTTTTTTTTAAGGTGCATTTATTTTATTCAAGAGGGAGGTGCTTCCTTTTTTGAGTCACAACTTTTTGGGTTGTTTGGGATTTTTGAAGCATGCATTTTTGGCTTCACCTACACATAGCTTCAACTAAATCCATGCCTTCAACTTTACATTTGGAACTTTTCTTGAGATGAGTGGCTTGTTTCTAGCCCCTTAGCTTAGTTTTCATCCTAGGCTTGGATTATTGGCAATCCCAACTCCATCTTTTTAATCATGCCCAATCAATTCCTCCCTTGGGTGATGCATGGTAATTTTTGGCCTCTCCAAATTACATTTTTTAAGCACATATTTTTGTTGGGCCCTCTTGTGGTCTTTCCTTTCTCAAGAATAATACCTTATTTTTGGTGCCTCTATTCCTTATTTCCATGCCTTGGGTTTGGTACTACATGTGGATTAGTTGCTATATTTTAATGCACTTTTGGGGTAAATTAGTGATTTGGGAAAAATATGTGGGTTGCATGCTACCCTATTACCCCACAATCATTAGCTCCACATGGCCCTTTTACTTTGGCATTTTGGTGTAATTTATGGGCCATGTATTTTTCCACATACCCCCTGTACTCTCCATGCTCTAGGAATGGAAATTGTGCCCCTTATTTTTCCATTGATTACACATTTTTTGAGGCTCTAATTTTGGTGCCTTTTATGAATATTTCATGCCAGTCACCAATGATAATTTTTCTAGGAAATCAAAAGGCCTTGATATTATAATGTGAGTGAAATTTTCCTGTAATACTACTTACCAACCAATACAGTGTTTACTAAGTCATATAAGTTGTGAGAGGAAATGAAAAAGCCATTTGGACTGTCAGATGTAGTTTTTTTTACTGGACAATTTGGTGGAGTTATTGCACCACCATGTACTTATTCTCCATTCCCCATGCATTGATTTTGTTGGATGGTTCTATCTTTGGTGGAAGTGGGAAAGATTTATGTGTGAAATTTATTTTGGAAGTTTTGCCCCTTTTTTTTCTTTGGACCACATGCTCATACTTATTGGTACCTTTATTGACCCATTGATTGGAGGTTATGGTTGGACCTTTGCAACGAAAATTTTATGACCTATTTATGGTCATTTTTTATGGCTTTCTGTGGTTCCTATATTTTGAATGGTGGTTTCAATTTTGAAAAAGGTCATTTTGAGGTTAGCTTCAACATTTATTTCTTTTTCCATGTGTTTTGGCATCCATGGATTTGCAGGCATCTTGTTTTGGATCCCACATGCTTTCTCATCATCATAAAGTTCTATAGCACCTATTTTTGATGGTATTGATTTTTGGGTGTATATTATTTGCCAACAATTTTTTTTTGGATTAAATTTACATTTTTTGCTCCTACATCAATACCTCGTATTCTTATGCAACCACATTTCTTGGCTTGCTCATCACACCTTATCGCTAAATGCTCTTTTCAAAACTTTTCAAATGTCCTTGATTAGTGGTAATGACACTTTATTGGGACATGAATTTTTGCTAACAAATAACAACAAATTTTGGCCATAGAATTTGTTTCTCCAACATTGGCTCTTTTACCGATGACATTGGTTCTTTCATCTTTGTCTTGTTTCTTACAACCATATATTCTTTTTCTAGTAGGGGTCATTTTTCAAGAATTTTTTTGCCTTGATGACCATTTGACCATCAATTTTGGGCTCATCACTTACTAATGTCAGTGCCATGTTTAGCATTGCATCAACATATCATGTTACCCTTCAGGCTCTATTTGGACCTACCTTCTCATTTTTTCTCATAGCTCAAGCATAAAGACTCCATTTTTGCAAACAAGATATCATCAAAAAGATAGTTCCAAGCCTATCATAGTGGTACAATTATTTTTTAGTTTCGATGCTTTTTTTATGGATTTTGCTATTGTCAAAGTTAGGGGTACAATTTTACACTCTGAGAGGCATATCTTGAGCATCCAATCTCTGATTTAGGAATTCTTTATATCATTGGAAAGCTCATTGTGACCACTTTTTATTGATACTAGTTGTTTTTTCAAATTTTTCTCTAGGCATATTCTATTCAGTCTTCTACAATTTTGCATTCTAGTGAATATCTTGGCTAGTTCAAGTATAGGGATCAATTTTGTTGCTTTAGATGATTCTTCATGACTGATACTATCTATTGTATTAGTCTTATGTCTATTATAGTCTATTTAGACACCATTTTTATGTATTCTTGTAAACATACTAAGATAAGGTGCCATACTACATTTGTATTTTTATTTTAGTTGTTTTGCCCCCTGATTTGAGTAGTGTCATCTAAGGACACTCATGTAGATTGTTGTATTCTTGGGATTTATTATATCTTGTGCCTCATTGTACATGCACTACTCTAATTAATGTGCCATGGGGGGTTTATGTTTTTTCCTTTGTTTCCCATCTTTCTTTTTCTAGTGAGCTTCCCTTCTATAACATTAGCATCATGCAATGTCTAAGATCTATCACCTTAGTACACAAATATGTATTCTTTTGTGCATCTTGATCATGGTTCCTTGACATGCAGTTCTTTTGGCCCCCTTTTCTAGTTATCTATCACCTCACCCATGTCTACATTAGGGGGGTACTTATGTTGTTTCTCATGCTTCTTTGGTTCAATGGAGTAAGAAATATATTCAATTTTTGTTTGAATGTACTATGAAAATGCAATGGCTAGGTACCTATGCATTTTAGTGAGATAGATTATTTACCATATAGAAAATCTTATTTTCATTCCTACTTTGGTTGTAGCTTCCATGCATGATTAATTATCTCTTCAAGATTTGGTTTTTCATGCCATTCGTATCTTCGAGTTTAGTTGTTTTTCTTTGTGAGCCTCTTGATTCAATGCAAATTATAGTCTTTTCTACCTAGTTAGGTTCTATTATAGTGGAGGTTCTTTAGATCAATAGTTACTTTTGACAGAGCTTTGTAGCTTCTACATTCTTTAGTAGTGTTCTTCATGATCAACTTTTGTTCCTATTTTCTAAGACATTCCTTAGTTTAGAGGCTTCTTTAGTCATTCACTAGTTTCTTTTAACATTATTTCCATCTCTTTTTGGAGTAGGGTTTTTTCCATGTGGTTTTCTCTATTTCTCCTCTTGTTAGAGATTTGGTTGTGCTTGGGCACCAAATTAAGCCTTGTTGTTGGGACCCAAATCTACTTTTAGTAGTAGTTTCTAGGTTTTTAGCTATTCCCTAAGATTATCTTAAGGGGGGGTGTTAGAGTAATTAGATATTTTCTAATTAACTCTAGTCTACCTAAGCTAAACTATAGCCATCTAATAATTAATTTTTTTATGAATTATTATGATGCAACCTAGGTTAGACCTTTTTAGGGTTACAATCTCCTTTATAAGGATGATCTATCATTGTAAAAATACATTCATTGTTGATTATAGCAATCTTTTTTTTTTTTTCTTATCAAGAATGTCTCATCCATGGATCTAGTAATTTCAGCCTCCATAGCTTTTGCTTCTCTATTTATGTGACAAGTGTTTACATGCAGGTAATGCTTGGGAGGTGTATGGTTGATCTTTTACCAACTTCAATGCACACTAGTACAAAACAACAATATATGACTAAATCAACTACTAAAATTTATAGATATTGATGACGGGCCACGCCACCCGTACCAACTCACAACCAAAAAAATGCAACAAGATGAAGACAAAGAGATGAAAAAAAATGCTTCATAAAGAATCATCCATTAATACTTGAAATTCATTAGAAGAGATTACATTTGAAGAGCTTACAACTCAAGAACTTCTATTTCTCGAACTTCCTTACAAGAGATTACATTAGAAGAGCTTTACTACAAGAGCTTACACTTGAAAAGCTTCTATTTCTCCAACTTGATTACAAATGATAATAAGCCTTCCTTAAATAGGCACTTCTAACCCAAGACATTACAAACACAACCAATGTGGGATAAAAGGTAAATAAAACTACCTTTAAATAAATATTAAATTCCCACCCAAATACAACTAAGCACCCAGCAAAGATTAAATACAAGATTTATCCAAAATCTTCTAGAATTTCCACCTACACACCTCAATTAATGGAATGACAACTATTTTTCTTATTTTTCTATTTACACCACCTATGCACCTTGAAAATAGAAATTCCTCTTTTCTCTTTTTTTTCTATTTTATTTTTTTAATTATTTTTCCTTCTATTTTCGTCACTTTCTCTCTCCTCCACAAATTTTATTTTTTAAAATTTTTTTTCCCTTTTTTTTTTCTCTCTTTTTTTTTTTTTTTTTTCTAATAATTTAATTTTCCCATGCAAGATGCTCCTGCATCAGACTCCCTTGGTAGATAGAAAAGTGTGTCCTACACTTTGATGCCAAAAGAGAGATATAGAACCATCTTCATCTTCACCACAAGCTTCCACCTCAATAGGGACAAGAAAACCAACATGCAAATCTTCCAAATTTTTTTTTTTGCTGATGCATGATGCTCCTGCATCCGACTCCCATGGTAGGAAAAATTTTGTGAATATGGATTCACAAAATGAAGTAGCCATTGCTAACAAAAATTTTTTTTCCTCTTCCTCCAACACATAGCTGGAACAAGTATTCGGTGCCAATATATTTCCTTCTTTCTTCTTTTCCAATACCTGGCTAGAACAAGTGTTTGCTGCTGAAAATACTCCTTCACAATGAACTCTAACCAAGTATAACTCTCATCCTCATCCAATCTTGTTGAATTAATCATACATGTAAGCAACTTAAGAACACCATACCAATCTTTCTTTTCATACCATACATCACGAACAAGATCCTCATGTAAACCATCATTAGTATTTTTCAAATTCATCTGAAAGACAACATCCCATGATTCATAAGAATTTACCTCTTTGACATAGTCATCTTTGCTTGCCTTTTTTATGTCATCAATAATGTATGTAACTACTTCACTTGCTTGATCTCCAATGACGACACTATACTTTTCCTCAATTGCTGCAATCTTCAAATCATCTTGATCTATTTTAGGTTCATAAATCTTGCTGTCTTCATGCTCTTCCTCTTCTCTTTCAATTTCTTCAACTTTAGGTTTGCAAATGATTTCCTCTGCATCCTCTTGCTCTTCTTTTGTACCACATGTCTGGTACTCCATTGGATCTTCTATCTTTTTCACATCCAAGGAATTATCAACATCCCTTTTCTAGTGATGCACTCTTTGTTTCCACAACTCAGCTTCTAATTCATTCACTTGCTTCTGCAAATCAACTATTAATGCCTCTTGATTTCTTGCCCTAATTTTCTCTAGTCGAGGAATCCTCAAAATCCATCCAATCACAAAAGTCATCTTCTTCTTTCTCTTCTCCATAATCAAGTCTTTAGAAGACAAATCTCATGCAACACAAGAACCTCGTGCAAACTACCTCACAATCGGCGATCTGTCTACACAATCAGAAACTTCTTCACAAACTTCACCCAACTCAAGGTCCTGGTGCAAACTACCTCACTTTCGGTGATCTGTTCACACACTTAGGAACTCCCTTAGTTGGAAGTCAAGCAAGTGGAGTAGTTAGGTGCATTGTTGACAACATAAAAGAGGCAAGCGAAGATGAAGATGTCAAACAGGTAAATTCTTATGAATCACGGGATGTTGTCTTTGATATGAGTTTAAAAGATATTAATGATGGTTTGCATGAGGATCTTGCTCGTGATGTATGGTATGCAAAGGAATATTGGTATAGTTTTGTTGGATTTATTATAGGTGTGATTAATTCAACAAGATTGGATGAGGATGAGATTTATACTTGGATAGACCATCAGATATATGACCAAGTTTGATCACATGACCATTGTTAGTTTATTACGATCATTAATCATGCAACCAAATTTACAACTAAACCATTTTAATCATTGATTTGATTATTAATTTGGTTGTTTATTGTTATTAAATAGTAGTTTATTTGGTGGTTTATTTGGTAATTTATTTGGTAATTGTTTTTTATTAAATAGTAGTATATTTGACATTTGATTTAGTAGTTGATTTGGTAGTACATTTGGTACTTTATTTGGTGTTCAAATTGGTAGTTGATTTGGTAGCATATTTGATAGTTGACTAGTCATTTATTTGATAGTTAATTTGGTTATTTATTTATTCATTTCTATTAATTAGTATTAAATATAGTTATGAAATGAATAATTTATTCAATGCCATAAATTTTAAAAAACAAAAACACATGATATTAGGGTTGAACTAAAATACTAAAAGAAATGAAAATTTTACACATGAACAACACTAAAATTAAAAGATTGATTCAATATCATGATAAAAAAGGTACATTTAGATTTTAAAAAATTAATGCAAGTATATATAAGTAATAATATGTCAAAATTATCTAAAGAGTATACACATAAATATGATAAATAGAGTCAAAATTGTTTAAAAGTTTTCAACTCTTTCAAATACACCTCAAGAATTAAAATATTTAAACAACACATGAATAAAATACTGCAATATAAAGCAATAAGCCAAATTTTCTAACAAATAACACATTGATCAACTATGTCATTTTCTACAAATATTTTAGTGACCATCATGTGAAGGTTCTCTATTTCTCTTTGAGACAAAAAATTCCATCTAGTTTATCTTCATAAGCAACTGGTACATTAGTTGTGAGCATTATAATGTTTACATTCATATCTCTAGTTCCATTTAAGTTTGTTCCATGTAACACAAATAAGGAGTGAATAATCTCAATATAGGAAACATGACCATCATATGATCCAAAACTTTAATTTTATCCCCTTTTTTTGATATTATCAAAATGTTTCTACAAAAAGAAAATAAAAATAACATATTAGATTACATAGGTAATGAAAGGAAAAAACTATAAAATGCAATATTAATGTAGTACATTGGTACCAATGCACAACAACATCCTATTTTTTCACTGGTCCTTTAGAGTTCCCCTACTTTTTCATCACACCATTATCTAAATATCACTTCAACCTTCCCATTTAGGTCATAGGGCATCAAAATTGCAAAAAATTAATTGTTGCATAACATAATATAAACACAGTTGTGTTGCTTTATCCACAAAGTACTCCTTTTTCTCCTAAACTTGCATACATATTAAATGTGTACTAATTCTCACAAACATACCAATCATTAAAATGAGAAATAAATTAATTTCACAAAATTTTAAAATTAATTTTAAAAGCTTTTTGGTTGGGTGTCGGAATCTTCTCAATCTCCTCCTATTGGGTGGGATCGAGCATGGGATTTGAGGCAATATGCTTCTTCTCCTATGGATATGGAGGACTGATAGGGATTCATGGCAATGGGGGTCTTTGATTTTTTTTTTACTTGACACCCTTTTTTGTATTTACCTTGTAAGTGAGTTTATCATTGTATATCTTTTAGGGATTTGATGGTTTTCATGTTAAAAATCAATTGTAACAATCAATTTCAATGTTATACTTGTATATGACAATGATTCTGGGGTTTCTTCTTGATTCTTCAATGGATGAGTCCTTGAATCGGTTTATATTAATATAAATATGGTGACTAGTCCACTTTTGCTTAAAGAATAAATAAATTGTAAAAGCTTTCCACAATGAAATCAAAATGTGAGTTATATGACTATTGATCATCAAGTACTAAAAATAGACTCTTTAATTCACAAAAATTAAACAATGAACCTAGAATACTAACCGTCTTAAAAAAATTGATATTATTCTTCTATCTTGTTGATTTCCCTTCTAATTTTTGGGCCACAAAATCCTTATGTCATTAAACCCTTGCATAGTCATACTTTTGCAATATTAAAATGGATTAAGGTACTTTTTGGTAAATCATCATTCAAAAATAATAACACAATAAAATAAATATTATCCCTACCTTCCTCTTTATCTCATAGGCCATTATTAAAGTTTCAAAATAATTGATGGTTGTATAACATGATATAAAAATGTTGCACCACTTTATCTGAAAAATACCTCACTAGCATTACCCATTTTTTCCAAGTTTACACAAATTTTAGATAGCATAAAGGCTAATAAGATTGAGGTTAAGATTAATTTGAGATAGTGGCATGCCTAGTGATTCTTCAATCAAAAGGCTACACTACATTTTCTTGGTGTTTGCAGAAGGCATAAGACAATGATAGATAAGAGCACAATGTGAATTATAGTAGCCTTAGAGTACCACTAGTTGAGCCATATATTGAAATCCAATTAAAAATAATTTACATGAAAAAATGTAAGTTCATTTTTCTAATCCATTTACTAGAGGTTTGCAAAATTTCCTTGAAAGTTAATAGAATTTAAATATTTACTATCACAAACCCTTAAGTAGGGTAACCTGTGATGAAGAAATTCTTTAATATTGAATCTTATTGGTGGAATAATATGAATCTTGGGGTTTTATTGTGTTTTTATGTTATAATTATGTTCCCAAGGGTGTAGGAAATTTGGAGGTGGATTGAACACATTTTAAGGGAGCCCTAGATGACTATTGTATGGGTTTTTAGCTAGTTTAATAGACTGGTGCACTAGTCTAATATTTATAGTTGACTAAATGATAGGGAAATGATGTCCATTAGGTGGGATAAATTGAATAAATATTGCATAGATTAAAAACCATATTCTACTACATTGGTCCAAGATTTCTATGTGATTGGATAGATTATTGTAGGTTTGTTTTGTGACTCTTATGGTAATGTTAGTCACATTAACAAAAGATATATCTATTATTAGATTAGTTTTTTGGTACCTATAATGGTTGTTGGTACTTGATATTTTTTTATCTAAATAGACAAGATCCTATGGAGATTGAGTAATGGTTGTTCCTTCATATTTGGTGGCTAGTAATTGTAACTATCTAGATGTGGATAGTCACCAAGGTAAAAATCAATAATTATTTGTAAAGTATGATTGAAGAATCCTTTGAACATGGTCACATTAATATTATTGATGACCTTGAGTATAAAAATTAGTTCTTTGAATTATTGATATCTTTTTAACTATGTGTTGACAACAGATGTAACCCTAACAATGATAGAAACTTATTATTCTATTTGAGGCTAATGGAGCAATACCATGACAGATTGATGGAAGCCTAATTCACTAAATCAAAAGCAAGATTTGTGGTAATATTTTGTGTAATTATAGTATCAAGACTAATACTTGTAGGCTATAGGGGGTAAGATTGATAAAAGGGATAAGAAAACTAGACTATAAGATGAGTGATCCCAAAACTATTAAGAGAGAACATATCATAGAGATATGCAAGAGTATCAAAGAAATTAAGGTCTAAACTAAAAGGATAAAGTTATCCTATTGAAAGACAAGTAAAATCCTCTTCCATAATAGTGAGAAATTATTGGTTAACATTTAAATAGCATCAAGATTTAGCCATTATATGCATATTAACTTGTAAGTACTTTCCAAGTCATAAAGAAGGCATTAAAGATGAATCTACATATTGTATTTTATATTTGTTCTAATTTTTTTGATTGAATTTCTTAATAATTATGAATCAGTAAACAATAATTGGTAGCTATGAAGAAGGCACCACCTAAGAGGTCATTTACAGAGGACAAGCACACAAAGGTAGAAGGAAGAAGCTGGATATAAATGCCTTCTATTTATATAGCTAGGATATTTTGGTTGACAAGGAAGTTGAGCCACAAATTTGATGGGAAAATAATCAAGTGGCTATTTGAATAGGTAGAACCTCAATTCATTAAAACAACATGCATTGGAACCATTCCTCCCTGTAAGTATCTCTTGGAAACTTTGTATGGTCCTCTACTCCATCAATAATGATTGGTACCACTGTTTCAAGGCATATTCCCATAGAGCCAAGGGTGCAGACTGAGTGAGAAAGAATGAGGACAATAATAGTGTGTTGGAAAAGAGAAACCTTAAGCTCTTGGATGGTTTACTATGTCTATCAAAAGAAATAATTTTTACATAGTTTCATATATAAACTCTTGTAAATATCTATTTTCAATAAATCCAAGTTAAGTGTCAATAGGAATATTTTGACCAAATTGAAAATAATATTTTTAAGGGCTTGATGATTTAAAATAGTAATTATAAAATCTACTCCAATTTGGGTTTGAGTTATGTTTACTAAGATTATAAATCCATCTCTTTTTTATTTTTCTCTATTCTAGTTTTATAAATGTGGGATACAAGTTAATGCAACAAACTTTGTTTGATTAAGACATTTGCAACCCATTCTTTTTGTTTCCTTTGTTTGTGGTTATCATTATAGATTACTGCTTTAGGATTTCTAATAGGTAAATTTCCATCCTTAACCAAAGAAGCCATATGATTCCTACTACTTTCATCCTAACATGTTATATTCCATTCAAAGAGCCTATTCATAAAATTTTACATACAACCCAATGAAATATTTATACAAAATCAGAGCTCTAGACATAATATTCATTGAAGCCATCATCAACACCCACATTGTTAGTAGTTTTTCCACAAATCTCTTTTAGCTTTTCTTTTCTTATTGGGGTAGGGGAGAGGGGCTTATTGTTCAATTCTTTAATTTTTGGTTATGTTATATTTTTCCTTTCCTAAATTTTAACATGACTTTTAGCATCCACAAATTTATGAAATCATTTTTTTCTTTTCCCATATGAGACACTACATTTATTGATCATAGTTACCTATGGATAGAATAAGGGGGAAAACGAGGAACACAAATTTAGAAATGCATTCAACACATATTTAACACATAACATAGATCATAAATAAAAGATGGATATAGGATGCATTTAAATAATAATTACACATGTTGACAAAATACTAATACATGTAGTTGATCACTTTACAAGCATTCAACAACCATGAGCCTTATAGTCAACCTATGTAATTCTATACATATAATGATAAGATATTGGCTATTTGAAATGGAAAGGAGTAATTGAGAGGGGAGGGATGAATTAATTACCACTAAAAGAAATCATAGATTCCTTAAGATGTTAATGCAACTTTAAAACAAATCCTTGCTAAAACTTAGTTAGCACTTAATATATTACTATCACTTGGTTAGCATTGAATATGTGGATATTAAGATATTAAATAAAATTAGCCTTAATTAACTTTTGTTGTTGAAACATAAAGGAAATAACATGAACACATGAGAAATCAAGATTTAATGTAGAAACCCAATTTGGGAAAATGATCATTTGCAACTAGTTACTATTTTTCACTCTTCTAAAGCGAGCCTTGTTAGGAGCCAACCCTATTGATGCTCAAAGTGCTTTCTCATTTTGAGCACCATTGAAGAAAACAAGCCCTATAAATGCTTTTAGTGCATATGTACTTGACTGTCAGTCCGAGGCCTAAGAGGTGTTTAATGCTTCTAGCACCTTTCATTTAGTGTGTCTACTTGTTCCATAGTGATAAATTGCCATTCTGAGCTATTCTGTAAGATCCCGTTTTGAGCAATTGTTAAATCTAAATTTTTACCATAAGTGTCAAACGAGGACAGGAGGTTGTGTTTTCCATTGAATATCTCATACCCAAAATGTTTCATGACTTACCATTTTTGGAATGTCTAGTCTCCATACCTAAGAACCTATGTTTCAGATTTTGAGTCATTTTGAGTCTGTTTGACTAGCTTTTGACTTCCTCAAACTTGGTCATTTAATAGTCATTCTAATGCAATTAGTTAAAAATTTTGGGAAGCCCTATTTGACATGTTATAAATTTTGATCAGCTGACCAAAATGCTAAAATTCCTTTTGTGTTGCATTGCAGATGTCAAAGACTTGTTATGTTTCAAGTTTAAGCTTATGAAAAATTCATTTGATCAATTTTCAAATGCGATTCCAAACGCAATTTCTATCTTTTTCTAGTGTCAGCATTTGCAAATTGATTGGAACCCCTATTCATGATGTAAGTATGCAAAACAACAGACCAAAATAGGGATGTAAGTATGCAGAATAGAGAATCAGTGTGCCAATTTTCAGAGCTCAGTTAGAGGTTTGGGTCAATTTTTAAGGTCAGTCAATGGACACCCTAACATGAAATTCATAGTTTTTAGATCTACGGTAAAATGATTTTCAAATGACATAGTAGTGGTCAAATTTGTTTCAAAATAGTATCAAGTAGTCAGTTGGCCAGTTATAACATTCAAGTGTCTGAAAATGAAATTTATTTTTAGTTGAATCTTTTTTGGGGCCCAACTAAATAATATTAAACTAACCAATATCTTTTCATAAACACTCTCAAAGGTTATGATCCTATCAACAGGCACAGTTTCTGCACCCTTGATAAGAATCTCATTCACATTCAGATCATGTGGGTAATTATTTTGATAAAAAGAGTATAAAAAATGTAAGCCCAAAAGGGGGGTATTGGAGGAAGTAGAAGCCAAAAGGAATATAAAGTAACTAGCAAAGTCATAGGCTTGTAGGAAGGCACATCTCAAGTAGAGCATGTGGAAAATGACCACTCTTCAAAGTTGTAAAACAGTGGAGAGTTTCTTTTAGTGGGCATGTGATTGTCCTAGTACAATCCAAGAGAGGAGTTTGGATAGTGATG
Organism: Cupressus sempervirens; assembly: GCA_028749045.1. Lineage (NCBI taxonomy): Eukaryota > Viridiplantae > Streptophyta > Pinopsida > Cupressales > Cupressaceae > Cupressus > Cupressus sempervirens. The sequence continues at coordinate 478,311,068 of CM053787.1, forward strand.
ATGATGAAAGTGTGGGAATTAGAAAAGTGGTTTATAATTTGTTGCTTGATCCTGATTATACATAGGGTGTAAGGAATGTTTTTGATACCACCAAATCTATGAGCTGTGCTTCTATGTTGCTTTGATAGTTGGTTCTTATCTAGATAATAATGATACTGACACATTACATAACCATTTGATGTGCTTCTTTGACTATACCCTAGACCACCTACAAGTAGTGAAGCAGAGGCAAGCCTATCTTCAATGAGTTATAGAGAAAATTAGACTCAAATTGGAGACTCTAATGGATGTTGCCAAAACCTTGCTATCTACAAATAGTAAAACAATTATCTGAGTAATATGCAAGTGTGAGTGCTGATTTGATGTCTACAAAGGAGAGTGTGGCCCAGCTTAAGCATTACCAATAGTTAATGAAAACTGAAAGTCCCTCATAGAGGAAGAAAATTCTATGTGTGGTGGGTTTTCTTTATTAGATCTGCCAATGGGGTAAAAAGATAATTTTCATCTTAAACAAGTCAGATATCTTTAAAAATATCAAAGAGTTGAGGGATCAAAGCCATCTCAATGGGGTTCAAGATCAAAGGAAGGATATAGCTCATAAATAGGAATAGCTCATGATAGTAAAGACAGAGATATATGTATTGTAACACAGGAGCCTCCATGCTAGTAAAATGACACCGTGGCCATAGCTCATGCTGAGAGAATGATTGAGAGCTGCCTAATAAAAAATTAACTTCAAAATAGAGTGAAGCCACCCATACCTGAGAAAGAGAAAAACCAACTTAGACATAGTAGGGACAGAGGCTTTGACAAGAATAAATCCAAAAGAACAGCTCCACACAGATGACAAGGCAATGGATTTGGTCAACGATTCAAAGAAGTTGTTAATATAGAAGGAACTCCACATGAATTGGAGTGTATGTAGCTTGTAAATAGTAGGAGAGATATGAGTTTGAATGCTACCAAGCATATGAATGAGGCTATGGCAAGGAATTAAAAGAGAATCCACAGACTAAGTCAGGGGGGACGCCATTAACATAAGCTGCCAACATAACAAAGAGAACAAACATAAATAAAAGTAGTCTCAGCACATCAATATGAAGGCCCTGCACTAAAAATGGTAGCCTAGTTAGAGAAAGTTGCCAAAAGAATGAAAATAAACTAGTCTCAAGAAAAGAAGCCTCTCACGCAATAAGAAACAAATGTGTGCATATTAATCAAAGTCCATGACTTGAAAGCCAAACATGGTAGAGACAAACCACACATTAGAAGAGAAAGCTACCCATGCAAAGTAAATAAGTAGGTAGTCCACACCAGTTAATAGCAGTCAAGGGGTCATGTGGGTGACAAGAGGAAGTCATGGGTTAAGAAGACCAAGGAAGAAAAATCAGTGCAACCATACAAATAAAGAGCAAATCCGTGCATACAAAGGAGTCCCCACAACTCTGTTCTTGCCATTAGTAGTAGAGTGAAGTTGTTTCGTTGCAAGTTAAAACTGAACTCGTATAAATGAAGCCATCCACTAGAAAGGAAAATGCAAGGAAAGCTACTTCAGTGTGATCCGCGTGCAAAAAGGACCTCCATGCAAACAAGAAAGTTGTCTCAAGGAAGAGCAAGGGTCATTCATGGCTTTCCAAGGGGAGAAGATGGCTCAGCGATGAAAGAGGTTTGAAAATAGTAAAGCCTCATGCCAATTAAAAGCCACTTGTAGGGGATAAGTTATAGAAAACCAAGTATTGAGAGTATGAAGCAGATACAACATGGCAGTTTCTCTTTCTCAAGTGGCAGATGCACTATTGTCATCACTTTCTATTGTGCACCCAATTTGCCTTTGAAGAGGTAGGGAAGGGTTAAGTTAATAATCCCACCTTCACTAAATCAAATAGTTTTGTCTTGTTTAAATTCAAAAGCTCACACATTGTATACCGTCCAAAGGATAAAGGGCTTTTGTAAGCCGCAAGGTTAGGTGGGTCCCATGTGTGATAAATGTGGAAAATAGTCGAACATAGTCAAAAACAAATTTTGAACAAACATGCAGTCAAAGTTGATGACATCAGCAGATATGAGGTTGCAAGAAAACTCAAAAATCTAGCACCTCGCTACTTCGCTAGCTAGAAAATCTCAAAAATCTGGCTAGCGACATAGCGAGTGGCTGAAAAACTTTGAAAACTGACAAAAGTAAACTCCAATGAAAAATGCAACATGGATCCCACATGTAGTTACAATTAACAAATTAGGTAGTTACAATTGGCAACATGTGGCGAGTAGGCTGTACATAAAATGTTGACGTGGCAGATCATGATCAAAGATTAACCAGATCATGACACATGGTAGATCAAAGGGTTCTCCCTATGTCGCTAAGAGGAAGTTTTCACCTATTAGCATAGCAACATAGTGAGTGCCTAGGTGGTAGAACTAGCTGGTAATGAGGTGTCGATGATGTGGCACCTAGTTATATAGGCCCGAGCCAATCAGAGTGTAACACATGGTGGGATGGTCATACCAAGTTTGACCTAAGTGAAACATATGAGGGAAATTTCAAAAGTTTTTAAAAATTAATTTTTAAATGTTTTTCCTCAAAGATCATGTGTAGGTCAGATTTTAAATAAAATTGGAGATTATTTGTATAGTCAAACTATAGAATGAAGAATCAATCTTTGCAATTTTAAATGGAAGCCATGAATGGAGACCTGAAACTTTAGAGGGCCATATTTGGGGCGATTTTTATCAAAAACGTGCACTTCAATATACCACCAAAATTGGGAGAACCTGAACTTTCCAAATTTGAGGTTAGTTTGTGCACAGGTCTTCACAAGTTTGCACTATAAGCCAATTTGTAAAATCTAGGGCATTAGCGATAGAACATGCAGATTTGATCATGGAGCATTAGAATTGGTTAGAGGATAGTTCTAAAGGCTTGTTGGGATCCGAATGTGAAAAAAATCATCTTTAAATAGTTTTCTTGCATTCTAGTAGTTACTTTTCAACTGATTTGTTACTTTTACCTTGTGTTCATTTTAACATTAGAAAATTAGTTGCATCTTTTCATCATTTAGATTTCTAAGATATTTGATGCCTTTGAGAGGTAAAATGGGGGATTTGATTTTTGCTTCCTTTCTATTTATGCTTTCTTCTTCTCTTTTGTAAGGGTTGGAAATTTGGAAAGTTTTCTCTAGAATGAAGGCATTTAGTAGAACTAGCCTTGGAATTGATGAATTCTAAATGGAAGATCTAGGATGTGTTGGTTCTAGACCATGAAGCTCTACTTTGGCTGTGATAACCCCTTCCCATCCCATCAGTTTCTCATTCCCTCCATTTTCTCTCTTGTATGATAGCATATGTTATTGTATAGTCTAGTTTATTAGGTGATTTGTGAGTTAATTTCATGCATTTTCATGTATTATTTCAAGGAAATCAATACAAAGAACAGAAAGGGTTGAGTTTCATGTTAAATCTTGTCTCCATTCTCAGTGAGTTGTAACATTTTATGATCTTTGAACAAAGAGCATAGATCATAGTTGCAGTCCCTTAAGGCTGTATGTTGTTTCATTGTTGCTTGTAATTCAAGGAATTATGTAAATGCTTTAGGGATTAAATAGGGTTGCAGGTTTATTAAAGACGATATCAGGTAAGAATGAGATTTAAGTTCAACATTGATGTCTATTTACAAGGTGAATGGATAGATCAGATATCCGAATATATGAATAAGTATTAGATATCCAAAATGCATAAGAGAGATTTATGAGTTTTCCCAATGGATCGGACAATGATCAGCTACAGGGTCATTAAGTTGTTTTCTATACATGGTTTTCATCTACTTTCCCCATCCACATAAAATCAAAATCAAATTCAAATCATCTTTACAATTTTATGTTGAAGAGCTAGAATAGTTTAACCCTCACTCAACTTATGTGATTCATAGAGTTTTCATTTAGCTACTATATATCTATGTTATTGCATGAGTTATTAGGATATATAAGGGGTTGCATCTGCTATTATTAGGTTCAGATTTATGACTTAAATGCACTATTACCATATCTCAGAACCTGAAGATTAACCCACCTAGGTCTTGCAAAGCCTAAAGTGAAGGATTTATGCCTTAAAGTTGGCCTAGGACTGCAGTCAAGTGTATCCATCATAGAAAGTTGCTAGCCTTAGATGCATTTTTCTAGTTTCTTGGTTGTTTGTAAAATTGTTAAATTAGGAGCCAAAAAACCCTATTAAAGGTTAAAAAACACACTATTAGGCATGAACCTATTAGAGGATTTAATTCACCCTATTAGGAGTGTCCTTGTTAGAGGTCTTTAGACACTTCAATCTAGAAATGCCACCTTGTTAGAGGATTAGATAAATAGCTATTAGGATAACTCTGTTAGGAGATTTGATTCCTTGCTAAAATTATTAGAGAGTAACAATGACTTGACCTTATTACTGATGCAATTGACTTTGCTAATTTGGGTCTATATTCTAGCTTGATTACTTGATCCTACTTGACTAAAATGTTCTGTGTATCTCAATCAATTTAGTGTTGAGATAATGGGTGCTATGCACATTTATATTATTTTATTTTATTATGTAATGTTGGACCTAGATGGACATGAAACATGTAAAGATTCACATGGGATATAATTGACGAGTTGTATTGTAACATTGTGATAATATTTCATGTAATTATTTAATATTAAGAAAAGAATTAAATTTCCAATATTAAATGTGGGGTCAATGGGTTAGGTAGAACATGGTTTTAGCACATGGTTTATGTAATAGCACTTGGTGGTTTTGTCGGACATGTTACTATATAAGTAGCTACAAGGGTAGTTGTTGGAGTGACAAGAAGGTAAAAAGGGAAAGATTCAAGTGGGACAAGGCTTGATAGGTTAGCCAAGGGAGCATTTGTGAGGGTTGGAAGCATGACATGGGATGTGTGAATTCATGCTTGTTCACATAGATTGCTTAGTTGTGGCTATGGCATTGAAGGCTTCCATTATTGTATTGCAATGATATTTTTGCTGAATAATATATGGTGATGGATGCCTTTTGAAGATGGGTTTTTTTTCCCTCAATGAGGGTTTTACAAGGTTTATCTTGTGTTATAGTTTTGTGGGCATGTTGTCTATTCTCTTGAATGGGGATTTTAATTAAATATGCATTTCAAATTTATTATGAGTTATGTGGAAATAATTATATTATTTGTTGCAAGTTTCATTACACTTAGATATTTTGTTCTCTTATAGATATCCTTATAATTCACTTCAGTAATTCACCTTCTTCAAATCTACATTTCTATCCTCAACTTGACTTTCATTTATATAATTCACCTTTCCAAGTTAGCTTGAATACTCTTTTAAAAAATCAATTATCATTCCTTAAGTTAGCTTGTATTAACCAATAGGTTTATAAAACTTAATATACTGACAACTAGCTAATACAAAATTGAGTACTCAGTTAACATAAAGGATCCCTTTGTTCACAAATCAACTTGATTAGAATAAGAGTTTTAGTGTTAACCAACCCAACTTGGTAAATAATAACTTGGCTTCATTGACTGACTAAGCTTTATTAATACTATCTCTAAACTTGGTCAAAATAGAATGCTTGACACACACAAAAAATTGCCTTCAATACCCAAGTAAGCTCGACTATCACCAAATGCTCAAGAAAGGCTTGACATTTTGTGTAGCATCAAAGACAAAATACAATTGAATAATTATTTTCAACAACCTCCCTCTTTGTCATTGATGGCAACACAACATGTCATAGGACATAGAAATTTTTAGAGAAAAAATAGAGCTAAGGATAATGTCCTTAGTTTGATTCTGATTCTCATCAATGAGAAATCCCTCTATCAGTGAGAACTCCTTTTGACATCAATATTTCCTTCTAGAATGATTTTCTCTTACTTCTCTAACTACAAGCTCTCCCTCTGACTTACTCGTATAAAATTTCTCTAATATGAGAACAAAATCTTCCTCTCTAACATCTCATGCCAAAGATAACATTTAATGGATTTACCATGTACTTGATTCACTAATTCACACGCAATCTATTCTTAGAATACTGCATCAACTTGACTAAACTTCAAATGCTCAATTGATGCATCACTAATCTTTGTTTAGTGAGCTTCATATAGGGAAATGAACCCTAGCTTACCTCTTAAATACAAAAATGCATCCTTAGGTAATGGATTGGTGAATATGTCTACAATTTGTTCTTTTGTATTCACATATTCTAATCTCACCTCTTTTTCTTGCACTAATTGTCTCAGAAAATGATATTTTATTGTAATTTGCTTTGTATTGGTATACATCACTAGATTATTGGATATGTTAATTGCACTGGTGTTATCATAGAAGATAACTACTAGATCCTTGGTTTCATCCTTCATACCTGACAATATATTTTTAAACCTAGGAACAATTTAATATTGCTGCAAAATATTCAACTTCTTCCATAGACTAAGAGAAACAAATTTGTTTCTTGCTTGTCCAAGACACTAGCATCTTCCCAAGAAAGAATACTCCACCACCAGTGTTTTTCCTATCATCAATACTACCTTCCTAATCAACATTAGTGAAGGATTTTAATTCAAAATTTCCTCCCTTCTTATTCCATAAACCATAATACTCAATAACTTTTAGATACTTCATAGTTATTTTAATTTCCATTATATAATTTTTATTTGGATTAGAAAAAAAATTGGCTACTATACCAATAGATAATGCAATATCAAGTCTTGTGTGTACTACATATTGAAGTTTTCTAATCATTGATCTATATGTAGTATGATCTACCTCTTTGGAATCATCATTTTTGGAAATCTTATGTCCAATAGATATAGCTGTTCCAAATGGTTTAGAATCCTTCATTCCAAATTTCTTTGATATCTCCTAGATGTACTTTGATTGAGTAGTATGGATACAATACTTCTTCTATTGAATCTATAGGCCAACAAAGAATTTAAACTCTCCAAACATTGACATTTCAAATTCTTTACTCATTTCTTTAGAAAAGATTTGCATAATTCATCATATCCATGTTGACATTATAGTCAAGTTTGTTACTTGTGACACACAATTATTTAGACAGATAATATTTACTGAGCTTATTGTATAGTTAATAGTGTTAACCAAGCATTTCAAGCTTTACCAAGTTCTATAGTTGCTACCAAGTTCAACAAATAGTATTCAATTTTTGCCAAGTAGTACTACCACAAGAGTGATTAGCAGTGTAAACTGAGCTTCATAAGGTCTATTGAGTTCCTTAGTGAAAACCAAGTTGTCTAGTACTTACCAAGTTTTGTAGTATTCACTAAGTCACTAGTGCATACTAAGTTTAGACTACTTGGAAATGTTCAATATGGGCCAAGCTTTTACATCTACTAAATGAATGACGATGTCAAGCATTGATAGTGGATGCCAAGTATTAGAACCTCACTGAGTTTGTTTTCAAAACTTGAGTTCTTGCAATTGGGCCAACTTTGTGTATTTTGTGTAAACTTACATTGTAGCCAACTTTTTTTAATTGTAATTTAGATTGGTATATATGTAATGTATTGTAACACATCCAATTTGAATATGGAAAGAAGTAATGTAACAAGTAGAGAAGAGCATAAGTGTGAAGTAAAAAGGCTACAATAGTATAAGGAGCAACAAAGATTTATCTATTATAGCAAGGTGATCATTACACTCAAAGAAATCTCGTTCAACAAATGAAGTTGTAGATCAGAGATCAACCATTGTTTCATCCTAATAGGTGGATCAATTATATCCTTTCATAAGGTAGACTTAACAATCTTTTGTAAATATCTTTATTGAATACATACTTTATTATATGTATGTAAAACCTTTTGCAAGGTAGACCTAGTAGTCCTTATTTCTCCTAATAGGGTAGATAATTAGAAGTGATCATTGTAAGCCTTAATAGGCCAACTCTATACTATAGTACTAAAACTTGTGGGTATCATCCTGACCTAAGTTTTACTTTCTATTTGGAAGGTTTCTTGGTCACCATATTATGTGTCAAAGTGTTATGAATATTTTAATGCTTTCAATTTCCTATGCATTGAATTAGATCAAAATTCACATGAAGGAGTAATTGGTAAATAAAGATTAAGTTTTACTGGTTACTGATTCACCCCTCCCCTCTTGATAAATTATCCTATCATATATGTTTCCAAAAATTTGTATCAGAGCATTTAATTCTTAGGAAAGAAGTTTTACAACTTGAGCAAAGATTAGAGGCTATGGAAGTATACAAACTTGACAAGGCTATTAACAATGAAAGGTTGGATTTGGAAATGGCTATTGGAAAACTCAAGAAAGTAAAGGAGAAACTCTCTCAATCCCTAGAAAGAAGAAAAGATCTTGCAATACAAATGAATGACCAATTCTACATTGAAGAAAGAATTGAAGACATCCATTTAGATGAAGCTAATGAGGTAATCAAAGAACTATTGGAAAAGAATAGTACACTTCAAGAAGAAGTAAGAAAGCTAAGAAGAGAGCAAGAAATTCAGTTAGTAAGACTATGTGAAGTCATTCAAGAGAAAAATAAGATAAAAGAAGAGATAGAAGGAAAAAACAATGGAATTTAACACCTATCCATTTAGCATGCAAACTTCATTTATTAGCTCACCAATGCAAATGAAAAAATCATAAATCTAAGATCAAAGAATAATCTAAACACTAAAAGGAAAACCAATGAGAGGATGATGAAATCTCAAGCAAACATGGATCAACTAAATGAGCAAATACAATACAGATAGAAAGGAAAAGTAGGAATTGGATATATAGAAGAAGGTGAACCATCCAAGCAAGGAGCTCAAAAGAATCAAGGATCTACTTGCAGTCACTATGGTAAGATAGGTTATACATCAAAAAAAAGTTGGAGCAATGTGAAGGATAAATTCAATGGGAAATGCTACAATTGCAATTAGCATGGTCATAGAGCTAATGAATGCAAAGAGAAACCTAAGTTTGAAGGGAAATGTTGCAAATTTAAGAAGCATGGGTACAAATCCTCAAAATAAAAAACTAAGATATTGAACCTAGTAGAATAGATTGTAAAATCTATATTTGGTTGGGACTATAACACTTGGTGTAGATGTCATTACTATGGATAATTTGGACACATTGTAATGAATTGTGCAAAGCATCACATGAGGACTAGAGACACCACCAGAAGATGTTTCATTTGTAGTAAACTTGGTCATCTTGCCATGAACTATATGAATATAAGAAGAATTGAAAATGAAAAGAAATCCAAGGCTAATAACATCATAAAGTATATGAGACAACAATAAATTCAAAAATCTTTTGAGAATACAAGTTTGAGCAATGAAGGAATTGTTACTCAAGAATTGGGTGACTCAAGTATTTCCACTTGATCTCCCACAAGAAGAAATGGAACTAGGATTCTGAAGAAGACATATCACATTAGTTCTAGTTAGTAGAATGAAAGATCCATATCAACATTCAAGATGTAAAGGGACCATTTAGAATTTTAAAGATCTCAGTCATTACCAAGTGAGGTCAAGTTACAGACCTTACCGAGTGAGGTCAGGTTGCAAACCCTACCAAGTGATGTTAGGAATAACTCATTGTTGTGTGGAAATTGAGTCATGGATGTTCCTATTGAGCATTTAATACAAGCCAAGTGGAATACAATCTATCATTTGAGAAAATTATCATACAAGGCATTTATGGCAATCAAAAGGCAAAATTTGATTAAAAGGCAAAATCAAATCCATTTGTCACCACAAATTTTTTAAGAGCTATCTATGCAAAGTGAATTTTAGTTCATCTGAGTAATTTGAGTGAATCATTGTTGAAGATTTTGTATCTTTACAAACCCGACTAAGAAAATGACATCATCTAGTAGGAAGACTAAGAAAGGGTTAGAGATGTTAGTTTGAGGTGTAGAATGGAAGGCACTAGACTTCAAGCTAAGTTTGGTTGTTGTAGAAACCCTAGATCCAAGTGGAGCACAATCTCAAATTCCATCCAAGGTACTATTGACTAATGATATTCATTTACATTTTTGATGTGCTATTCAAGATATTGGAACCCTAGAAATGGATAAATCCTTGAGATAATTATGTGTGAATGGTGTGTTAAAACTAGTGCATCAACACCTTGAAGTGAAGGGTTTGACTTACATTTCACACATGTCACAAGAATTTCAAATTAATTGGATAAGATTTATTCTTAGTCATGTGCAGAATGGTCAGTTGTAGTTGGAGAAACCTATTATGATAATGAAGAAAATGATCCATCAAATCACAAGGCTTCTGATGTTGGCAAAGACTAAAATGACCAAAACCCTAAGTTAGGTTAGGCTTGAAAAGAAAACCCTTGTCGAGTGGGATGGAAGGGGAATGAATATTAGTTGTGTTATGGATATGGAATTGAAGTTTAGGATACATTTCATTGCACATAAGATATACAACTTGAGCAGACTCAGTAGTGTATCATGTGAAGTTGTGGATCTCACATACAAAGTGGTCAAGAATAATGTGTCACTTGACCTTTCCCATTTGATGCTGAATCCGTTCAAAGAACAATACTTGTAAGTTTGTTTCACTCTTAACTTGTCTATCTTTTTATGTTTAAAAGTTCTTCCCATCAAAAGGTACAATCATATGAAGGAAGGATGTACATGTTCTTTATCATATTAATGAATATATATCAAAAATGAGAGAAAACTATGTTAGTATTATGGATAACTACTTAGATTCATTTAAGAACAAGATGAATAATAGATTATGGATACCCAAGAAACTTGTCGATGACTAAAAAGATGATATTTGTTTCATGTTTGATAGTGATAAAGTATATATACAAGTAGTAAGACTAAGAATTGTATGGTTCAAGCCTCTAGGTTATGAGGTTAGTATTAATGAAACTAATCACATTATTGAAGAACTATTAAATGAGGATGTGGATTCAAAAGCTACATATTTTGGCACATATGGTGAAGCAAAAGAAAGAATAGAACTTGAAATAAAAGTCCCTCAAGTGGTCAACAAAGGGAAGAAAAGGATAGAAAAATTGAAACAAACTAGCTACACTCTTTTGTTGACTAAAGGAAAAGTTGATGACATTGAGGAAGATGAAGTAGAAAATGTAGAGAAGTTAGAGAAAGAAGAGCCAGTAAAGAAGAAAGGTAATTTTATTATAACCAAACCTACAAAAACATCTACTATAGTATTCATAGGGAGGGCATCCAAGAAGAAACTTGATAAAGAAGGAAGAGATGTGATCTTTAAACAACCTCCACCCACCTTTCAAGAATGGTTGAAACAAATAGATTTAGGAGCTGACATAAAAAAATTTAGATCACTAAGGTATGAGATAAAAACTACAAAGGAGCTAAAGAAAGTAGAAGAAATGATAATGTATAAGATGGGTAAATAGAAATATTCTCTAGACCAGCTTGCTCAGTAGATTCTGAATGATTTAATGGAGAAAATCAAGCCAACATGGGAGCATGCCATGAAAACTACCAAATACATTTATGAGCAAACCTGAAGGCAACTCATGTGAAGCTTGAATGATAAGGAGGTGAAATAATCCATTAAAAAGAATGAAGAAAAACTTACCTTGAGATTCAACACTTTTCTAATATTGATGAATGACATTGAATATGTGGTAAGGAATGCCACTAGCACATGGAAGAACATTTTCAATCTTCACAAATAGAGTGATTTTGTGGTTCATATCAGTGGCAAGGATGATGATGGTGATGATGATTACAAGGAAGAGGAAACTAATGATGAAGAGACAACACATTATGACAATATAGATGATGAGGAATAGGAACATAAAGCTACTGAGTAAGATCTACCTAAAGTTTAGAACATTGAGGATACCAACCTAGAGAATATTGTAGTGACAATCATAGCCTCACTTCCTCATTCTTTATGAAAATAATTGAAAATATTAAGATTAGAGAAAGCTACTATAGAATTGATTATGTCAAACACTACAAGTAAAACCACTTAATCAAATTGTGCTCCTATACAGCTCAATATTTCATTAACAAAAGCAAAAAGCACTTCATCTATTGAGTAGAAAACACTTCCTCCTTCATTAGTTTTAATTACATAAGGTATTCCTTCAATAAATGCAATATCTACTTTTTCTTCCAATCCTATTGCTTCTACCATTATTTCCATTCCAAGCATGCAATTAATAAGTACAAGGATAGTTGAGACCAAACCTCAATTGAGTACAAAATTTTTGAGTAAAGAAAAAGAGGAGGAAGAAGAAATTGGTCTTGATAAGAAGATAGTTATCTCAAATTGGGATATCTCCAATCTTAATCTTGATCAAATGCACATCATTGGAGAACTACTTTAGAAGAAGCTAAGTAACAAAGGCTTATAGAAGAAAGGAATAAAGAATTTCAAGTGCTTGAAGATGCAAGAATATTCTAGTAGAGGCACTTAGCATAGAGGTTGACACTTCTCAACCAATTTTGGCTCAGTTAGCAGAGGCGGTCTAGAATTCAACAAAGATTTGAATGAAAAGGAGAAATTTTTGCAAAGAGCAGAGAAGAAATTTGAGAATAAGGTATTGGAGGTAATTGCTCAAAATATTGCAATTCATCAAGTAGACTTGTCTACTATTCTAAGCTCATTGGAGGGCTCTTGCAAAAATGTCACTTCATTATTTGGTAAACTCTGTGACACTTCAAATTTTACCAAAGAAATTATAGATAAATTTTCAAAGATTGATGAAGATCTAAAGGCAAGTGCACAATAGTTGCAACTTGACTCAAGTTATAGCTCTGCCCACTAAACAAAGATTAGATTATTAATTGATATATAGGAAAAATTACTAAGAGATGAAGCTAGGATAAGAGTTGTACTGATAGACATACAAGGTAGGATTCTCCCAAACATGGATGCATTGCAAAAACATATTGCACATGCTAAAACCCTCATCTATGATAACAAGTTCTCTATTGTAGATCACATGATAGAACTTTTAGTAGAAGTTGAAGTTGCATTGCATACATGCAAGGTGTTGTAAGAAAATTGGGACAAGACATTGGCACTAATTCTAAAGGTACATTGACATTTCTTATTATATTTTGGCATTTCTGCATAGTATATAGCATACACCTTTGGCATTAATGTCAAAAATTGGGAGAAGATATAGTACAAGATGTACATATAAAGGGGAAAAGATGTGATAATATGTATATAATATTGAATATATATGTATAGGGGAGAAACATCATATTCTAAAAATGTATAAATGCTTAGAGAAACATCTATTACAAAAGAATTTTTTTGGAAAAATCTCAAAACTAGAGTACTCTACTGAGTTGGAGGCACAAGATGGAGAATAAAAGGAGTTTTTAACCTTTTGAGAATTCAATTTTGTTTGATAAGTATTTTTTGTCACTAATGCCAAAGGGGGAGATTGTTTCTATTATAGTAAGGTTTTTTTATTAGTGACATACACTTATTTAGATAGATAGTATCTAATAAGCTTATTGTATAGTTAGTAGTGTTAACCTAGCATTTCAAGCTTTATTGAGTTCTATAGTTGTTATCGAGTTCCTTAGTGCAAACCAAGTTATGTAGTGCTTATTGAGTTTTGTAGTATTCAATGAGTCACTAGTGTAGACTAAGTTTAGACTACTTGGATGTGATCAGTATGGATTGAGCTTCTACATCTACTGAACGCATGACAATGCTAAGTATTGACAGTGGATGTTGAGTATTAAAATCTCATTGAGTTAGCCTTTAGAACCCAAGTTCTTGTAGTTGGGTTGACTTTGTGTATTTTGTGTAAACTTGTATTGTATCTAACTTATTTGAATTTTAATTTGGATTGGTATATATGTAATGTATTGTAACACATCCAATATGAATATGAAGAAAAGTAATGTAACAAGTAGAGAAGAGAAGAAGTACAAAGTAAAAAGGCTATAGTGGTATAAGGAGCAACAAAGATTTATTTATCACAACAAGATGATCATTACACTCAAAGGAATCTCATTCAACAAACCAAGCTACAAATTAAAGATCAACCACTATTTCGTCCTAATAGGTGGATCAGTTAAATCCTTCCACGAGGTAGACTTAATAGTCTTTTTTAAATCTCTTTATTGAGTGTAGATTTTATTGTATTTATGTAAATCCTTTTGCAAGGTAGACTAATAGTCCTTATTTCTCTTAATAGGGAAGATCATTTGAAGTGATCATTGTAAGCCTTAACAAACCAACTTTATACAACAATACTTAAGTTTGTGGGTATCATGCCCAACCTAGTTTTACTTTCTATTTGGAAGGTTTCTAGGTCACCATATTATATGTCAAAGTGTTATGAATTTTTTAATGCTTTCAATTTCTTATGCATGGAATTAGATTAGAATTCACATAAAGGAGTAATTAGTAAATAAATATTAAGTTTTATTGGTTATTAATTTAGCCCTCCTCTCTTAGTAACTTAGCCTATCATATATATTTCCAATAGTCTAATGAATAGTATATCATCTACAAAAAAAATTTCCAGTAATATCTTCTTTTCTAGTCCTTCCTTGATGTATAGATTACTATTTTCATTTGTTCTTTGGAAAACAATTCTTACTAGATAAATATGCAATCTTTCATACTAGGCTTTGGGGGCTTGTTTGAAACCATATCAAGATTTTTATAATCTACAAACCATGTTCTTTTTGTTAGGATATATGAAACCTTTAGGTTACTCAATGTAGACTTCTTCTACTAGGATTCCATTCGCTACAACTAACTTTACATCCATTTGATATACTTTGAATCCTTTGTATGTAGCATAAGAAAGTAGTGTTCTAACACCTTCTAGTCTTTCAATAGGAGAATATTTTTCTCCATAATCAATACCTTCTTTTTTATCATAACCTTTTCATACCAACCTTTCCTTGGTCCTTGATACTTCTCCTTTTTCATTTAACTTATTTCTAAATACCCATTTTATGCCAATTACATTTTTGTTCTTAGGTCTAGGAACAACTGTCTACATTTTGTTCCTTTCATTTTTTTCAATCTCTTCATTCATTACCTCAATACAACTTTCATTTTTGAATGTGTCTTTAAGATTTCTAGGTACAAACTTACTAAGAAAGCATGTACCTTGCAATTTGTTCCTTGTCATTATTTCTTTTGACTGATCTCCAATGATTTTCTTGGGTGCATGATTTGTTTTGATATATCTAGTAACTAAAGGTTACTCCTTTCTAGATTTTGGACTTGATTGAATTGGTTCACCATGCTCAAAATGATCTTCTAAATCATACTCAAGTCCTACTATTTATAACTCAGGTCCTTTGGACTATGACCTAGGTTCCACTATCTAAAACTCAAGTCCTGATGACCAAGATTCAGGTCCCTCACACTATGAATTGGGTTGCATTGGATGCAACTTGGGTTGAACTAAAGATTTAGGGGACTTGGTTGGTGAAGACTATTGATTTCTAATTTTATTTGTTTGAATTTAAGGTAAAGTATTAGTTTCATAGTAGACAAAGTTTCTATAGTTTTTAGGTTCTTTTCTACTTTGTTCTTCACTCTTTTGTGCAAACTCATCAATTTTTACATGTGCACTTTCTATAACCTTGTGAGTAGTAAGATTTAGACATTTATATGCTTTTATTTTGTTAAAGTATCCAAGGAATATGCCTTCTTCACTTTTCACATCAAATTTTCCTTTCCTTGTTTCTTCTCAGATCTAACATTTTCTTCCAAATAATTTGAAATAAAAAATATTAGGTTTATAGCCATACTATAATTCATAAGGTGTTTGAATTGTATCTTTCTTTAGTTGAACTAGGTTTAACGAATGAATTGTTGTACTTATTTCTTCCTTCTAGTATTTGATTGCAACATTTTCACCTATCATTAGTATTCTTACACAATCCATAATGGGTCTATTTATTCTTTATTCTATGACATTTTGATAAGGTGTACCAGGTAAAAAAAAACATATTTTGATTCCTCTTTTATTGTATAATTCATTGAATTCATTTGAGATGAATTCTCCTCCTTTGCCTAACCTTAGAAATTTTAGTTTCTTTCCCATTTCTTTCTCCACACTAGCTAGATACCACTTGAATTTTTGAAAGGAATTGGATTTATCTTTCAAGTACATCACTATCATCATCCTAGAATAATCATCAACAAATAAAATGAAATACTTATCTCCGTAGTAGCTTTCTATGCCAATAGGTCCACAAAGATATGTATGAACCAACTCTAGAACTTCTTCTAAATGACAATTCTTTCTTTTGAAGCTTGTCTTTCCCATCTTCCCAATTTGACAATTTTTGCACATGCCCATATTAGGTTTCTTTAAACTTTGAATGCAGTTCACCCTTTTAGTTTTTGTTACATTGATTGGGTTATCAAAATTCACATGACACAATATTTTATACCATAACCAAACTTCCTCCACTTGTGATAGGAAACATGAGCTTTTAGTTAGATCTAGATAGAATAGATTGCCATTTGTTTGATTTCCAATCCCAAGTAGTTTCCCTTTTCCATTTAGCATCTTGGCCTTTCTATTCATGAATTATACCTTTAATCCAATATTGTTCAACTATGCCACACTAAGTAGATTGTGTTTCAGTCCTTTAACCTATTATACATTGTCATGTCTAATTTTAGTAGTTAATTCAATGCAATCTTTTCCCTTTACATAATAAGGTTCATCATTTCCAAATTTGACACTTCCACCATCATAGTGTTCCAAGTGCTCAGTTTTTGTTTTATCACCAGTCATGTGGTGAGAACAACCACTCTCTATGATTAATGTGTTTTTATTACTAATATGAGAAATAAGGGCCATCTTATCATTTTCATCATCCAATTCATCTTTAATAGTAATGTAAACTATTTCATCATCATAACTACTATCAAATTCTTTAGCCGTGTAACAAGATTTCTTACCTTTATCCTTGTTATCTTTGTAGCTTTTGAAATCTTTCTTGCATTTTTACTTGTAGTTATTTTCTTCTTTGCATTCTTTGTTTGGACACCTTGCAGCAATATGACCAACTTCTTCACAAGAAAAATAGATTAGGGGTATTTTACATTTGTACTTTCCTATTCCTTTAGGTAATCTTATTACAAGTAGGGATTCAATGGTTTCAAGGTCACCATCAGAAACATAAAAAACATCTTCATCTTCACTATTAAACTATTCTCTTGTAGATTTTCCACCTTTCTTTTTTGACTAATAGTTTATCTTGAAATGTAGACTCAATGCTACCAAAGTTAGGAACATAGTTATCAAAGTTTTCTAACTCAAAGGTTGTCAACCTTCCCACTAGTGCATCCAAAGTTATATCATATTTGGGATCACATCTCATTTCTTTAATAGCTAAAACTTTAATTATATAAATAGGAAGAAAATTTATGAGTACCTTTTTTACCACTATCACATCATCTATTTTCCCTTTTGAGGCTCTAAATGCACTCACACTTGCTTTGATTCTTTCACTGTATTGTGCAATGTTTTCATCTTCTCTCATCTTCATTTGACCAAACTGACCTCTTATACTTTGTTCCTTAGCTCTACTCACATTTTCATCTCCTATGTAGATATCTTTTAGCTTGATCCACATTTCATGAGCAGTAGGAAAATCTTTGACTTCATTAAATTAATCATAATTGAGAGTAGAAGAAATATTAATCATCATTATTTTGTGATTCTTATTTTCCACACATTGGTCCATAGTCAAAGGTCCATCAGGTGCCACATACTTGTTCTCTAGGTATTTTAAGCTTGTGTCTATAATGGCTTCCAAATGTAGCTTCATGAGTTCTTGGCATGCTTGGAAGTTATCTTGGTTCAACTTAGGAATTTTCGTTCTATAAGACATCTTTATCTTTAGCATAGGTCCTTGAAACCTTATTTGCAAGAACCAATAGCTCTAATACCAATTGTTGGAAATGGAAAGGAGTAATTTAGAGGAAATGGGTGAATTATTTACCACTAAAAACTATCCTAGATCCCTTAAGATGTCAATGCAACTTTTAAAAAAATCCTTGCTAAAACTCGTTTAACACTAAATATATTACTATCACTTGGTTAGCACTAAATATATTATTGTCACTTGATTAAAAATGAATATGTAGATCTTAAGATATTAAATGTGATTATCCTTTATTAACTTAGTTGTAGAAACATAAATTAAATAAAATGAACACTTAAGATACCAAGATTTAACATGGAAACCTAATTTGGGAATACCACCAATTGCAACTAGTTACTATTTTTCACTCTTAAGAAGTGAGCCCTTTTAGGAGCCAACCCTGTTAAATGTTACAAAAAACACTATTAGGTGTGACCCTACCAAAGGATTTAATTCACCCTATTAGGAGTGGCCTTCTTAGAGGTCCTTAGACACTTCAATCTAGAAATGTCACCTTGTTAGAGGATTTTAGAAATGGTTGTTAGGCTAACTCTGTTAGGAGATTTGATTCACTACTACAATTGTTAGAGAGTAAAAATGACTTGACCTGATTGCTGATGCAACTAATTTTGTTGATTTGGATCTCTATTATAGCTTTACTACTTGATCATCCTTGATCATAATGTTCTTTGCAACTTGGTCAACTCATATACTCTATCCTATTACAGATATCCTTCTAATTCACTTCCTTAATTCATCTTCTTGAAATCCACATTTTAATCCAGAACTTGACCTTTCATTATATGATTTATCTTTTCAAGTCAACTTGAATACTCTTTTAAACAATCAAGTATCATTACTTTAGTCAGCTTGTATTAACCAATAAGTCTATGAAAATTAATATATTGATAGTTGACTAATACATAATTGAGTACTTAGTTAACATAGAGGATCCCCTTGTTCACCATCCTACTTGGTTAGAATAAGAGTTCTAGTGTTAACTAACCCAAATCAATCAATATTAACTTCACTTCACTAACCAACTAAGCTCATTCAATATTGTCTCCAAACTTGGTTAAAACTAAACACTCAACACATACATAACACTGCCTTCAATGCCCAACTAAGCTTGACTATCACTGACTACTTGGTAAAGGCTTGAAATTTTGTGTAACATCAAAGATGACATATAATTTAATAATTATTTTCAACAATTGGCATCTACAAAATTCTTGCAAGTAAACCTATGTCACTATTATATCCTGATTGATTCAAAAGTCTTTTAGTATCAATAAGGATAACTTCACCATATTAGTTTGTCAATACTCCCTTTGTATTTCACAGACCTTATCCAAAGTAAATGATAAATTATTTAACACTAATTATTGGTATACACTATTATTTCTTAGAGAGCTATGAAATTAGGCATGGTTTGCAGTGAACATATTGCTAATTCAGAGCATTGTATTATAAAGATAAGACCATTTCAATTAGCTTGGTAGAGCTTCTCTTAGTTGTTTCCATAATGAAAACCCTCATCACATGGAAAGTGAATTGAATATTTTTTATTTCAATCAAAATGTATGTAGGTTTTTGTTATAAAATTTACTATAATTTGAAGTGTATTGTAAAGAACAAATATATGAAATAATTACCAATAAACTTCTCCCATGATTCCTATATGACATGATACACATTTCCTGCTAGTTTTGTCTCTTGTATGTTTTCAATCTAGGTCATTAAATATTTTCCTTTCATCAGCCCATACTTTTCTTTAATAAGGTCCAATGCTTCTTTTAGGAAATGACTCTTTTACCCAAGGATAAACATTATTTGCATCCTTAGCCTAGAATAATATAAAGAATGCATATCAAAAAATTAATTACCTATGAAAATAAGTAATGAATTGTTAGATAAAATTTAATCATCTTTAAGTGAATGAGTAGACAAACAAGTGAAACTAAGAAAGGAAAACTTATGTTTAAAAATTCTATTCCAACTATTTCACTACAATCCTTCTTTCTTCATTTTTAAGAATACCTTTTCCACTAATCATGACATCATATTTTGAATCTAAAAAATTAATTTGGATATCAATGCTTCTTATTCTACCTCCTACACTCCAAAAAATATTAGTTGGGGCTTGGTTTCCTCATTTTGGAGATGTCTAACACATTAATATGTCTTGAAAAACCTAGGAAAATATGTCCTTCAAAAGGGCACCTACTTTTAGTTCTTAATTAAATCTCCATGACTTTATTAATAGACATGCCATAATGTTGGTCATCAAAATGGCGGGAAAACTTTGAAACTCTTACACTAGATGCAAATTTTTGTCAAAATATTCAACCCAAGTCTTCTAAAAGGTTGAACACATGTGATGAGAACATCCTTATGATACTAGATCTCCATGCATTAGAGATTTGAAAGAAAATTTGATTATATATCATGATTATTAGTTAGTTTAGTGTGAAATCTATTATGCATGATAGTTTTTTTTGACATGTTTTTATGCTGGTTGCTTTAAAAATAATGGAAAATATGTGTAGGTGAGCTTGTAATAGGGTTCTATTTGGATATTTAATGTATTTTTCACTATTGATGGTGCCATCCAAAGACCACACTATTCACCCTTTATGCTACTATCATACTACCAAAAAATTAATTATACCAAAAGAAGAAACAAACTCTTATTTTCATACAACTAATTATAGGAAGACGTCCTACTATAAGTAAGAAGTTAAGGTGGTGACTTATCACAGACTCATGTCTCTATAGTATTTTTTGTTTGTTGGAAGCCAGTCCTTCTATCTCTCTCCCCTAGGTTTAAGTAATACCAAGTTGTTACTTCTTTTATTGCCAATATATACATCTCAGAATCCCTTGTGTATGTTAAGTTTAAAATGATCACCTACCAATCATAATCATTTCCAATTATCCCATTTGTCTAGGATTTGTAATCAACACTAGAGAATTATAAAGATGACACATATATTGGATGGTCACTTTCATGTCAATTTCAATGGGAGAATCACTATAAAATGTCTTAGAATTTTAATGGAGAAATCTCTTCAAAAATATACTCTAGCAACAAACCTTGGAATGCTTACATTTTTTATCCAAATTTCCTTTGTCCCCTTAGAAAAGTTCAAAAGTACCGATATAATCACTTTCACTCCATGTGTTTCCCTCACTCCATAAAAAAATTGTGCACCTTCTTCACCATCTTAAAGGTTGTTTGAAAGAGAAAATCACTAGAGGTGGTGCCTCATTAGAAGATTATTTTTAAAGTTCTTGCTAAAGGTCATGTTTACATACTTATTAGCCATAACTCATTGATCAATAATATACATGAAAAATTAATAGAAATTTTGAAGTAATTGATGATTCCATCTAGTTTTATGAGAATCCAATGTTTAAATGCATTCAAATTCATATTTAAGACTACTATCCATATTTTAAATTAATAAATAAAAATGATGAAAGGAATTACCTTAAGACAAAACTAAGAACTTCAATATGTATTGTTCAACAATTGCAAGCAAATAAGCTCAATGGATCTTTTGATTGATCCATCTATCTCAACCTTACCAAAATGCAGGAGATTAAAAGAAGTGCTTCTACTAGATATATAGAAACTATCTAAATGACATGTAACTAGAAAGAAAATAATATAATTAAATGAATATTTCTTTAAAATAGAAACTCCTTACCAGAAATGGCAATATACAAGGCTTGAAGTCAAACAAATAATATGAGAAACCACTTCTACTTCATCTAAGAATAATATCAAGTGCACACCTATAAAGTGGGTAAAAAAAAAATCCAACACCTGTCTCGACAAGGATTATAGTGTTTTAGCAACATTACAAAAATAATTATCCACTTTTCTTTGTCAATATAACATCATAAAAACCTAGCTAGCTTTTCTTGACTAAACTAAAAAGCCCAAAAATAACACGCTTGTAAGAGGGGTGAGTTCAAGAGCTAGCAATCCCTTGGATTTTATACTATTCTTGCTCCCTATAGAATACAATTACATAAATCCTCAAAGAAAAGGAAAACTTAAAAAGACACCATTATTATGCAAGCTCTTTTGAGTAGAAAAATATCTATGAAATAAATGCTACAAAAGTGCCCAAAATAATAAATGCATCGGCAACATGCACTCTAGTAAAATATCTTCCCAAGAACCAAGCCTAACTTTTAAGACAACTTATTCTTCAAAAATTTATTGTAAATAAAAGTCATGTGAAAAGTGAAATTTATAACAAAGAAATGTGATATATGGTGAATCTAGACTATAGACTTGTATATAAGAAACCCATGAAGAGTTAGATTTATAACAAGAAGAAAATTGATCTCCCTAGTCTACAAAAATACCCTCTATTTAACTATAGAGTTATCCAAGTGTTAGGGATAAAGATATAATCAACTATTGAATTTTCTCCATTATGCTACATGATAAAGGAAATTTTAAAATGAAGGAAATTGATTGAAAATTTCTAGTGTATCTGTGTTGATTAATTTGGAAAATTGAATGTGTGCAATGGATAGAGCACAATCCTAATATCAAAGAAATGTAGGTGTTTAATTGGTGAAGTAGAAATTGTAAGTTCAAATCTTGTTACATAGCTTAGGAAAAATGCTAATACTAGTCCATCCCCTCTATGCCCATATAAAGATATTCAAGGTGTAAATATTAACATGACTATTGATGATAATACATTAGGGGACTATCCTAAGCATTGAAGAGTGGCAATATGTTGCATTCATGACTATATTTGTCATTGACGTTAATATAGCAGTAATTCTATAAAGACTGGAAGAATAACAATTATAATCTTACGATGCAAAGAAGTTGAGAAAATTTTAGATAATACATAGTGAAGAAGCAAAGTACTAGAAAACAAAGGTTTGATGATCTATCATGATCTTTCATCTAAGATGTAAAGAGATACACAGTTACATAGTGATACAAGACAATAGTGAGATGATGCTAATGTGTGTGCAAGACATGGGTTCACATGTGTGAAGCTTTTATAGACTATGAGCCAACAGTGCTATTTTAATTGTGAATTAATTAATTATCTTATTTCAATTAATTGGGAATGCCTCAAGGATGATTCAAGGAATTATTATGAAGATATGGTATAAAGGAAAGTTGTTTCTCTTATTTGTAATGTAGCTTGAGGAAGAAGATCAAGTGGAATGTGAAGTATCAATACAAAGTGCAAGAAGGATAATTTTACTTACTGAATGTATGTAAGTGATCCAAGGGATTATTGGATGTAAAGTATGAGATCTAGTTACAAGATCTGAAGGAGTAGAGTCTAGTTGACAAGATGGAGATAGAGCAAGGAAGTACATTTCAATTCTATAATTTTGTAAGTAATAATACAAAGACCATTTGGAAAATGGGTTCATTGATCTTACCCTTTGAAGCTATTTGGGTAGTGGGTCCAGCTATCTTCCACAACTCGTAATAGGGTTGGAATCTCCTAATAGGGATTCAAACTTTCCTAATAGGAACTCATATGTACTCAATGCTTTGATAGACTCCTAACAAGGTCTATCCTCTAACAAGGAATATTTATATTAATACATCATCTTGTGGGTGCCATCCCTACTAGAGTTTTCCCTTTGATCAAGGGTTTCCCTAGTTAACATATCTGGTGTTAATTATGTATGAGTATCTTGTTGTGGTTTTAGCTAACATTACTCATATGGTTAAGATTGTTTAAAGTGAATGATAGTGATAATAATTGGATAATTGAATCAACACCCCCTGCCCCCACTCCAATTACATTAGTGGACTATATATTCTAATAATTGGTATCATAGCATCAAGTCCTTGAAGATAAGCCTTCATAGCTTTGGGAGATCAATGGAAAATATGTTCAAGAAGGATAGTCCAAGATTTGATGGGGTCAACTATAATAGTTGGAAGGAAAAGATGAAGACTCATCTCCTATGCATGGGTCTAGGATATTGGCTTTTGATGAAAGCTAAGAAGGAAAATGTTGAAGAATCAAAGTTAGAGGAATATAGTGAGGGAGAAAGAGATCTATTCATATGTAACATGAGAGCTAGAGAAGCCCTATTATCAAATCTTTAAGAGAATGAATACAATCACGTAAATAAATTTCAAACTTCTCATGAACTTTGGAAAGCATTAGAAGTTACTCTTGAAGATGATGATCATGCAAAAAGAATGAGATTGAAAAATTGGATTTGTACATTTCAAGATGCTAAAATGATGGAAGATGAATCTATGAGAAGTTATGTAGGAAGAATATCATAAATTATTGCAAGAATTTGGTCTCTTGGTGGAACTAAAAAAGATGGTGAGGTTATATAGAAGATCTTGAAAAGTTTAACACCACCATTCAAGAAGATGACTTAGATGATTCAACTAGTAATGCCCTATACCAAAGATTTCACAAAGGAAACATTGCTTGGAAGATTAGAATCTATAGAAGTAGAAATGAGATAGTCTAGAGAACTAGCTAGTTGAGACAACTTTCAATGCTCTGAATATTTGACCTACTCTATCAAGAAGTACAAGCACAAGAGGAGATTTCAATAGTAGTAGAAAATATTAAGAAGATAAGAAGATTGACAAAGGAACAACCCTTTTGGTAAGAAGAAAGAAAGATGGTAAGAAAATATTTAAATGTTGGACTTATGATAAATATGGTCATTATGCATCTAAATGTCCTAAATGAGAGAAAAAGTTTAGAGGAAAGTTTAAGCCTAGAAGAAATAAGGATAGAAATTGTTTATATGCTAATGAGGATGAAGAATTTGATGAAAAAGATGAGAGCGAAAGTGATGATGAATTAGGATTTGTGGCTATCAAGGAAGATGATCTTGTTAGAGAAATTGGAGAGGAGAGAGCTGTAGTTACCCAAGTTGAGAATAAATCAAATTTGATAATTGATAGTGGATGTTCAGATCACATGACTAGTGATATGAATAAATTTGTTAAGTTTAGAAATCATGATGGACGTATTGTTATAGTTGGTAACAATGCAACCTATCATATCACAAGGATTTGACCTATTACTCTTGATGGTAAAACTAACATTGATGATGTTTACATTGTTGATGATTTGAAACATAATTTTTTAAGTGTTGGATAGTTGGTAGACAAGGGATATATGTTGTAGTTCATAGAGAAGACTTTCATTATCAAAGACAAAGATGGTAAGTTGATTGGTACTAGAACCATATCTAGAGGTAATGTATTTTAGTTGAATCCTTTTGAAATAACATGTTTGGTTGCAAAGGTTAACAATAGTTGGTTATGGCATATAAGGTTCTGCAATATAAACTTTGATAATATTGTGGAAGTTAGCAATACATTTGCAGTAAGAGATCTAACTAAGATTATTAAGCCTACTAATGTTATCTGCAAGGAATGTATTTTGGCTAAGCATAGGAAACTGTCTTTTCCTAGTAGAAAGTTCTCTCCTATAGAGAAACTAGAGATTTTTCACACAAATATGAGTGGTCCTATAAGAACCAGAGGATTCTATGGTGAAAGGTACTTTATGATTTTTGTTGATGATTTCACTAGGATGATGTGGATAGAATTTCTTAAAGAGAAGTCTAAAGCTTTTAAGAAATTTAAGATATTTAAGAATAGAGTTGAAAATGAATCTAGTGTCAAGATTAAATATTTGAGATCAAATAGAGGAGGAGAGTTCACCTCTAGAACATGTAGAACATGTGAACATGATGGGATTTCTGAAAAAATGAACAAGTTAGTAGTAGAAGCAACAAGAGCAATATTTTTTAAGAATGATGTCTCAAAGAAGTTTTGGAGAGAAGCAACTAACACTACAATATATACTCTGAATAGAGTATAGATCAAAAAAGGTATGAGAAAGATATGTTAGAGTAATTATTTTGTTTCACTTATTAATTAGATCATCTTGATTTAGTTGATTAAGTGATTTATTACTCTAGTTCTTAAGCTTGCTTTTAGGTGCATATAATTAATATTTTATATTAATTATATTGTGCAACCTAGCTTTTTTTAGGCTTTAGGGCTTTCATTCACCTTTAAGGTTGAACTCTTGTAATTATTTTCATCCAAGCATTCAATCAATTTTGGAATAATGTTTCTCTCATCTTGTTGAGTTTTTCTAGCTCTTCTTTTTCCTCTGTTTTTTGGTTTCTCTTCAACAGGGTATTTGCATGTAGGTGATCTTGGCAATCTGTGAAGTTGGTTTTCACAACTTCTACATGGTATCAGAGCCTCTCTACTGCTTCTCTGTTGAAGGATTTTTGAAGCCGCGATTCAGAGTTAGAAACCCTAGCTTTTTTGAGGTTTTTTCTTCAATCGGGAGGAATAGCAATTTTTTAGAGCATTTTGGGCCCAAACGGACGCTGCCATTGGATCCAAAAGGCCATTTATAGTCAGGATCCATATAAAATTTGTCTTTTTTGGCTTCCGTAGCGTCAGGCAAAATTTTTTTGCCCCTAAGGAGGCCGTACGGACGCATTTATTGCGATTTTTCTTTAAAAAAATAAAAAAATTTATTTTTGGACCACTTCGCCTAGTGGCCACTTGCGAGCCACCCGCACACCACTGGAGGCCCACTTGTGCCTGGCCCACTCACAGCCGTCGTCGACGTGCCATCACGGCTCAGCTACCGCCCCTGCGGCCATCGTCTCGCCGCTCGCGCACCACCCAACAGGGGATGCCACTGGATCCCACTGCCACTATGGCCACCACTGCCAGTGGCTACCACCACTCAGCAGCCCCGCCATCTCCTTAGCCAATGTGGAAGATTCTACACTGTCAGCACCAGTTCGTGGCTAACACGTGGCATGGGTGCCACGTTGGCATCTGCCACGTGGACCCTGCCACGTCACCTGCCACTTCAGCCACCATACTGCCACATGGCACTGCCATGTGGTAGTCTTTTTTTCCCTCGATAGCCTCCAAGCTGTCAATTTTAGGCTCATGAAATGTTGACATCAGCACTACATCAGCACCTTCCTACCTCTCCTTTAGGGTCTTTTTGACCTACTTGCAGTTTTTTGGCCATATCTTGAGCATACGGAGGTATTTTTCTAATCTGAAAGAAGCACCAAAATGCTGATTCCAAGATGGAGATAGTGGTGTAGGAGTTTTCTAGTTTTGATGTAGTTTAGTTTCTTGTTTTTGCAGTTGAAGTCTGAAGTTTTTTTGACTCCGGCAAGCGTTTCTTGTGCGTCCCATCTCCATTTTTTGAAAACATGATATTTTTGGAAAGCTGGTTCTGTCTACTTTTCAAAAATGATGTAATTTCTTCCAAATTCTACCCCATGCTCTTTCTATCATGCTTTTGGCATTTTCAATCTATGGTGGATATTTTGGGTGTTTCAGGTTTGGGGAGGGATCTTTTTTTCTAGGTTGTACTCTCTTTTGTATCAGCTTTTTTTGCTTTCTAATCATTGATAATATCATTTGTAAACATCTTTTTGCAAACACACTGAGATAAAGAACCACTCTTTCTTTTTGGGTTCATGAACGTTGTTTTGAGACAGTTGTACTCGCACTATTTTATAAAGTGTCGTGGGGGGGATAGTTGTTTGCTATTTTAGGCATTCTCCCTTTGTCAAGTGAGTCTCCCTTCCATGACATTAGCCCCATGCAGTGTCTATGGCACGTGCCTTTATAGGTGTTTGTACCTCTTACACTCTCTTATTGTTCTTGGTTCTTTCTGTAGAGGATTTGGCTCATCTTTTCAGTTGCCTATCACCTCACCCTTTTTGCATTAAGGCAGAGTTATTCTATTGTTTCTAATGCTTCCTTGGTTCGATGGTTCATTGGAGTGAGCTATGTATTTAGTATTTGATCCTACATACTAGGCAATTGCAGTGGCTGGCTACCTATGCATTTTGGTGAGATGGATCACCTACCATATAGACACTCTCAGTTCATGCCTTCTATTTCTATGGAGGATCTTCAGATCAATAGTTTCTTTCTAACAGAGTTTGTGGCTTCTTCTGCTTTAGTGGTTTTCTTCATGATCTTTTGTTTGTTCCTATCTTCCGGAACATTCTTTCCTATCTCTTTTTGGAGAGGGGTTTTTCCTACTAGGTTTTCTCCTTTGTCTCTGATTCACAAAGATTTCTTTGTATTGGGTACTTGATTAGGCCTTATTGCTAGGAACCATTTTTCTACTTTCATAGCTTTGCTAGGTTAGCTTCCTCCTGAGCTTCGCTTAAGGGGGGGTGTTAGAGTAATTATTTTGTTTCACTTATTAATTAGATCATCTTGATTTAGTTGATTAAGTGATTTATTACTCTAGTTCTTAAGCTTTCTTTTAGGTGCATATAATTAATATTTTATATTAATTATATTGTGCAACCTAGCTTTTTTTAGGCTTTAGGGTTTTTGTTCACCTTTAAGGTTGAGCTCTTGTAATTATTTTCATCCAAGCATTCAATCAATTTCGGAATACTATTTCTCTCATCTTGTTGAGTTTTTCTGGCTCTGCTTTTTCCTCTATTTTCTTGTTTCTCTTCAACAGGGTATTTGCATGCAGGTGATCTTGGCAATCTATGAAGTTGGTTTTCACAACTTCTACAAGATAACCTATGAGCCATGGTTTGGTCATTCACCATCAATCAAGTATTTTAGAATATTTGGAAGTAAGTGTTACATAAAGAGAGATGACAATATTGGTAAGTTTGATCCTAAAAGTGATGAAGACATGTTTCTTGATTTCTCTTTAAAAAGTAAACCATATAGATTCTTCAACTATAGAATTAAGACAATAGTTGAGTGTGCACACATAATGATTGATGAAAAGTTTTGTACTAAATAAAAGATGGTAGATTATAATTTTGATGAAGAAAAGTATAATTTTGAAATCGTTAGACAAAATGTTGAAGTTCTTTTTGAGACTACCAATAACTTGTAGAATGATGTATCTATTGAGCATAGAGAAGAACAAAGATTTGAACCTAGGGAAGAAATAAGAGTTGAGATGTCAACTCCTATTTCTAGCAAAAACATGGCAAAGAATCACCCTCCAATGCAAATAATTGGGAGCAAGGATAAAGGTGTGATGACAAGGAATGGAGTGAATGAGGAATTGTGTCTAATTTCTCAAGTGAAGCCTAAAATCATAGATGAGGCATGTAAGGATGATCACTAGATGCAAGAAATGAAATATTAACTAGATTAGATTGTGAAGAATAAGACATGGAAAGTGGTTCCTAGACCTAAAGACAAAAATGTTATAGGAACCAAGTGGGTATTCAAAAATTAGATGAATGAGAAAGAAGAGGTTGTGAGAAACAAGGTCAAACTTGTTTGCAAAGGTTACTAACAGCAAGAAGGCATAGATTATGAAGAAACCTATGCACCTGTGGCAAGAATGGAAGTAGAAAGGATGGTCATGGCTTATACAACATGCAAAAATTTTAAGGTTTATTAGATGGATGTCAAGTAATCTTTTTTGAATGGAGAACTTGAAGAAAAAGTTTACATTGAGAAACTTGATGGATTCCCTCTGACAGAAGAAAAAGAATTTGTATGTAGATTAAAGAAAGCATTAAATGGTTTGAAGAAAGCACCTAGAAGCTGTTATGCAAGGTTGGATAGGTATATGTCTAAGCTGAGATTTATCAAAGCTCTAGAAGATGGTTATTTGTATTTGAGAAAATTTGATGATGCTTTATTTATCATTGTAATATTTGTGGATGACATAATATTTGGAGGAAATATAAATAAAGTTATAAGTTTGTTGAAGAGATTAAAAATGAATTTGAGACAAGCATAATAGAAAAATGAAGTTTTTCCTAGGATTATAGATTGTGTAGAGAAGAGATGGAATTTTTTTTCACAAACCAATTATCTAAAACACTTGTTGAAAATATTTAGTTTGGAAAGTTTCAAACCTATTGGTACAACCATTATAACTGGTCACAAGTTATCTAGTAAAGATGAAATAGCTATAATTGAGTAGGAGAAATATAGATCTATGATTAGAGGATTGCAATATCTGACTCACACTAGACCAGCTATAGAAAATGTAGTTGAGATTGTAGCAAGATTTAAAGGTGATCCTAAAGAGTATCATTATGCACCAGTAAAAATGATATTTAGATATTTGAAGGGTATGCCTGATTATGGGATTTTCCATGATAGATCAAATGATTTTACTTTGTGCATATATACTGATGTAGATTGGGTAGGTAGTATGGATGATAGAAAGACCATCAATGGTGGAGTATTCTTTCTTGGAGGAAGATTGGTTTCTTGGTTGAGAAAGAAACATGAGTGTATATCTCAAAGTACAAGCGAGGTAGAGTATGTTGCAACAACAAATAACTATAAGAAAGTTATGTGGATGAGACAAATGTTGAAGGATATTGGGATTGAGTTTATAGAACCTATTATCATTTACTATGATAACAAAATTATAATTGTAATGTATAAGAATCCAGTATTTCATTCTAAGATAAAGCACATATCCATAAAGTATCATGCTTTAAGAGAGAAGGTAACTAAAAAGGAATAAGGTTAGAGTATGTAAGTACAAAAGTTCAGGTTGTAGATATCTTTATGAAGCCTTTGCCTAAAGATAATTTTAAGTATCTAAGATGTATGCTAGGGGTTATGCTCCTACCTACTTCAGAGTAGATGATGCAAAGAATGCATCAGTCTAGTGGTACAGAGCACTATGGTTAGACTAGATTGAATGCTAATGCTTCCTACATGGGGGAGTATTTGTTATGTACTAAGTTGTTGAGGACTCTTGGTAATTTGGTATTTTGTATTAAATACTATCTTAAAACACTTGAGATGATTGAAATAATTAGAAGAAGTATAATTGTGTACTTGTATCGATACCTTTAACATTAATGTCAATGGGGGAGAGAATGTGTAAATGAAAACATCTCCTAGGTAATGGGGAGAGAAAATATGAAAGAGACACCTATTGTGTTATCAATGGGGGAGTGTTACCTCTTTATGGAGATTCAGAAAGATTCATATAACCATGTAGAAGAATATGTTAGTTTTTAGAAGAATATGTTAGTGTGCAGAAGAATATGTCAGCGCACACAAGAATATGTTAGTGCATAGAAGAATATGTTAGTGCATTGAAGGATACCTCTATATGCAACTAGAAATTTTTTTTAAGAAGTTCACCATGAAAAACTCATGACTACTAGCATTGAAGAGTAGTGATATGTTGCATTCATGACTATATTTGTGATTAATGTCAACATAAAGGTAATTCTCTAAAGACTGGAAGAATAGAAGTCAGTAATCTTATGATGCATAGAAGTTGAAGAAGTTTTGGATGATGCATAGTGGAGGACATGTTCTTGAGGTTGTATTGATGATTTGATTAAGATGAATAAGTTTGAGTCAATGGTATACAGAAGTTACATTTGATTTACTAGAAGTAGTACAAAAATAGAGTCTCAAAAAGCACAGTTCTGATGATCTATCGCTATCTTTCATCTAAGATGTAATGAAAAGATACATAGTTACATAGTGATACAACATAGTTGTGAGATGATGCTAGCCTATGCATAAGAAATGGTTTCACACATGTGAATTTTTGCATAGACTATGAGCCAACAATGCTATTATAGTTGTGAATTAATTAATTATCTTATTTTAATTAATTGGGAAAGCCTTAAGGCCAACTCAAGGAAATATTATGAAAATGCAATATAAAGGAAAGTTTTTAATTTTTATTTTTAGTGTATCTTGAGGAAGAAGATCAAGTGGAATGTGAAGTATCAGTGCACAATTCAAGGAGTATAATTCTTACTAAATGCATGTGAGTGATCCAAGGGATCATTAGATGCATAGTATGAGATCTGGTTATAAGATTTGAAGGAGAAGAAGGATGGTTTATATGATAGAGATAGAGGAAGGAATTAAATTAGTTCTATTATTTTACAAGGAATAATATAGAGTGATGGGACTCAAATTTGCATTCCCCATTTTGAGTACCATTTCAAATTTTGAGTCACTTTGAGCCCTATACGTACATTTTCTTGCATATGTAACCAGCTCTCATTTCAAGGCCTTGGTGGTATTTCAATTATTTAATACCCTCCATTTGACATATGCATGTGTTTTGTATTGTTATTTTTTCTTCACGATTGATTCAATGAAGTCCCCTTTTGAGCGAGTGTCATATTTCACAATTCTACCCATGTCAAATAGTTTACAATAGCCTAGTTTGCCTTTGAATATCTTTTACATGATAATGTTTAATGACTCTCCACTTTGGGATTTTTTATTATGTATATCAATGAACTTATGTTTTAATTTTTGAGTCATTTCAATATGTTTTGACTAGGTTTTGACTCCCTTAAAGTTGGTTGTTTGCTGTTGTCATGCATTTGCAAATTGTGCACAATTTTGGGAGGCCTTGTTTGACTAATTATAGATAGATTTCTTTTGCATTGCATTCTAGAGATCACATACTTGCTATGTTCTAGATTTGAGCTTATGAAGAATCCATTTGATTAGCTTTCAACTGTGATTCCAAATGTAATTTATAACTTTTTACTAATGTCATGAACTGTAGATTGGTCAATAGCCTTGTTCATGATGTTATAATTATGAATTTGTGATTTCTTTGATCAAATGGTTTGTACCACTGCATTATACTCCAAAAATAATTCAAGTTTGCTAGTTTGTAAACCTTAATGAATCTATCTGCATACTTTTCCAGGGCCATTCCATTTGCAAAAAACACTTTTCTACTAATGTTCCCAATTCTTCAATTCTAAGTACCTAAATTCAACCACTTTTTCAAATGCATCTTGTGATTCATCATGAGCCCAAATCACAAAATTATCTTCCTCTCATCACAATAAACTAATGCCCAAATTTTTGTCCCCTCAAGCGATCATTTGTCTAGCTTTCCAAGTCAATACCAAACCTAGCTATTGTTTCTGACATGTTTTATTTATAGACAAGTTTGAACTACCAGGTTTGATGGTTGACATATTTTGATCTTGAATTCCTCATAAGCTAATATTTTGTGGATTGACAAAGTTTGTCAAAGCAAACAAGTGTGCCTAGTTTCAAGGCTTGGTTAGGTTTTTAAATTAGTTTTTAGAGCTAGGAAATAGGCCTCCTGACAAAAAGTTTGCATTGGTGCCAAAATGATTTAAAACGGGTTTTAAGTGATGATTCAGTGCTTGATTTTGAATTCAGATAGTTTGAAAAGATCAATGGATTAGTTTGCAATATTAGTTGTTTGAAAATTAATTTTTTTTAGTCGAACCCACCTTGGGCCCTGACTAATTCCATCAGATGAGTTTGACTATCATGGCATTCTAGAGGTGTCAAGATTTCAAGTTTTTCTAAGGGATGTCATAACAATTTCTAATTGCTATGAGGTGTGTAGCATCTTTCTCATGCCAGAGGTTTTGTTTGAAAGTATGTGTATCTATCTAAAGGAGTTTCTTATCTTAAAGTTTTCAACATCATCACTCTAATTAAATTGAAAGTAAAATGTTGTTCAAGGGTGCTAATTGGAAAAAAAATGAAATGGATTGGACAAATGATCCTTGCCAACTAAAGAGGTGATCTGTAAAGAAAGGGCTCCATCCACGTTGAAGACATGATACAAGGAATTACATTTCTTATAGTAGTAGTTGCAGGACACCCTCCATCCATGAATAAGACAACTCCATGGAATTATAAAGGAGAAGGAGCTCCATCTTCCATCCACATTGCAAAGGGGCCCTTCCAAAAATTCAGTCTTGCTCCCAATTTAAGAATATGAGAATGCAATTCATTTTGTTCACAACTAGTGGTTGAATCTAAGGAAGAAAATTAAACTCAAAGGGCTATATAGCAGCTTCCTTTCAAGAGATCACTTTCCAAGTCACTGTGACAATACTTTGGAATGAAAACTACTACCAAATCATTTTCCAAAATCATGCCAACTAAGTTACAAAGAAGTAAACATTGGAGAGCCCTGACATAGAAAATCGGGTGGAAGTCATAGTATGGTAGAGGGTAGACCAATGGGGGTCTACATTTTGTGTGCTCCTTTATCCCACATTGGAGGCATGGACGTAATTTCATGTTTTTATAAGCCCAATGACTTGATATGATAGTGTCTTCAAGGACACATTACTTATGGAAGCCCTTACATGCTTGGACTGGTTTGCTTAACCCAATTGGAGGTGACAAAGGTCAACAAGTTTTGACATACTATGTAATATAGTGGTAGTTTTTGTGACATCAAAAGAGGAAATTTTAAGCCCTGAGATGCTATGATGTGGTCAAGACATTGGAAGGAAAATAATATAGGTATAAGATGCTATGATGCCTCTCTGATGTGAGATTGAAACTTAAGAAATGTGGCTTTGCAATAGTAGTGATCAAAGAGGCAATATAAATGCTATGATGTTATGAGGCTATCATAGCATTAGGAGAAGGAGAAAGGATTGTTAAGATGCTACAATTTCATATTTAAAATGCATGGTGTTATGTGGGACCCAATTGTTGGTGGTGGCTAGTGGAGAATCGACAAGTGGGAAAAGGGAGTAAAAATGGAAATATACAATAAAAATAAAATTCAGAGAAGTATTCAATGCATGAATTTTCAAATGTTAAAGATTTGAATTATTTTAATGCTTTTATATAGTTATGACTATATGAACATTTAATTTTTTCATTTTAATGCTCTGTTCATAGTCTGAGAGATGAATTTTCAAATCGATCTCAGAGGCATGATTTTTATCCAAATTGTGGAGTATAATATACCAATGGAACTGATAAAAGATGAAATTTTTATTCCTATAATCAATTTTTGTATAGGTATTTTCTGGAAGTAGTTACAGGAGGATTTGTAAATTTGGGGGCTCCTCAATGCAAATGTAGATATATTGTTGTAGATTGAAATAGGATCAGATACAACAACAATTTCATCATATTTGATTTCATTGACAACTTTAAGGATGATTTGATTATTTTTTAAGGCAGTTGGAAGTAATTAAATTTTTTACCAATTGAATAGTTGAATTTTGTGGAAAAAGTAAAAGTGACAAGCCAAAATCAGATTTCAAGCTTCAACACAATTTATGATATATTTTTGATATTTCTTCTGGGGATATTTTGCTAATTTCTTTTGTGGGATATATCAAATAATTTTCTACATCATTTATGGTTTTAATTGCAGGTAGTTGAAGGAAGATTAGTTTCAACAACAACCAGATTGAAGACAATTTTAGTGGGACACATGTCAATTTCAGATTCTAGATCCTAAAATATCTTCTCTTCTATATATCTTTCTTCTCTACTCATTGAAAAGGTTCCAATTTTGAGATTTTCTCACTATTGTGAGACTAGACAGGTTCCAATTTTTATGACTTGTGAGACCACAAGGTTGGCTATAGTTTTAGAGTTGTGATACCATTTTCCTCAGTATTCCTCTATTATGAACAACAATATTGTATTTCTTTTGAAACATTTTAAGATATATAGTCATTCTTTGGTGTTATTTTATGAATTTTGACATATAGATGATGTATTATTTTCAATGAGGTTAATACAAGAGCTTCATTTGTTTTAGTTTCATTCTAATTCTCATCTCCTTCCTCTATTATCTGCAATCTTTTGTGTTTAAGAACTAAGAGCATAAACTTAATTAAAATCCCTTAAGGTTGTGTGTCTAGATAAATTTTCTATTGGAATAAAGATCCAAGTAAATGCTTGTTTACATGGACAGGGTTGCAGGTTACACCAAGAGGATATTACCTAAGTATGAGAGTTTTTATGAAGGTAGATATCTATTTGCAAGCCAAATAGATAGATTAGATGTCTCAATATATGAGTATATTTTAGGTATCCATGTGTATGTTAAGGATTAGTTGATGCCTAATGGATAAGGGATTCGCCAACTTAGAGATTGCATGTTCTCTACTATTGCATACTCGATTTATGCTAAGATCCAAATTATTAATCAAATATCTCTCCCTTTATGTTTAAGAGTTGAAAGATTTTCCCTCACTTGGTTTATCAAGTTCATGTTCTCTATTATTAGCTATTTCACACTCATGAATTCTTGCATAAACATAGAAGATTAAAGGGTTTTATCTATTATTGAGATTTAGTTATATTCGTTTACATTAGTACCATATAAAGAATCTAAGGTCCACCCACCTAGGTCTTGTAGAGCTTGAAGAAGAAGAATGAATTATGCATTATAGTTGGCCCAAGATTAGTAGTCAAGTGCATCCATTATAGGAATTTTCTAGCCTTAGATGTATTGGCTAATTTCTTGGTTATTTTAAAATTTGTTAAATCAAGATCCAACAACATAGCAACTCTGTTGGGGACTATGTGAAGTAATTCACTATAAAAAGGATAGGAATCTCTAGTGTAAACATATATATTTCAGTCATGTATTTTGGCATGGTTTTTCCCATCCAAGTAGGCAACAAAATGGAGACTCTGCTTGGGAGTATTACAATTTGAAAGGTGATTCAACACAATTATGAGAAAGGCATGTGCAAAGTTGTTATGAGTGTTTCATGCCTCCCAGTGATGTTTTATCCATGATAGTAGTAGCTTTGATAGTTGAATGAAGATTATATTGTTACTAGTGTTTTCATCATCTGTTAGTTTAGCTAGAAGATGTTTTTAAGGTGATGTAGTGTTCAGAGTTAAGAATGAACAAGCATGGTTTGTTCTCTATTTTTCAAGATTGTAAATCTATAAGAGCAGTTTGATGATCTATGTTTTTCGTACCATTGAAAGTCTAGTTAAGATTTTGTTGAGTAACAAATCTTCCTTTATTTCTCATTTATGAGTAGTGAATCTATTTCTGTACCAATGTATCCTGGTTGATTTCATGTTTTAAAAGTTGAAAGACTTTTAGTTGTATGGGTAGATTTGAAGCTCTTGATAGTGTCTTGGGAAAGAAGTGTTTCTTGATTAAGGTTTAGTGTTTTTACTTCTATTGTTGAAAGAAATCTAAATGTTTAAAGTAAATCACTACTATGATTTCATTTTCCTCTTCAAGGAGGTGGCACCTCTACAAGGTTTTCATCAATGTGTGAAAGAGTATTAGTTCACACTTGTGCCAAAATTTGAAAAGGAAAGTTTTCAGCATTAGAACTTGAGGCATTTTATTTTTCATTCTATTGTTCTTGTTATGAAAGAAAGTGGTATACATATGTGTTCTTCATCAAGTGATTTTCAACACTAGGAGGAGGAGAATAGTGTGATAAGTTTTATATACTTCTTTGTAATAAGTTTTAGCTTGTTGTATAAAATTTTGTGAAGTGTTTGAAGAGATTCATTTGGTAGAAGGCTATAAGTCTACTACAAATTATAAATTAGAATTATTGTTGATGAGTGTCAAGGCTTTGAAGAATGATAAGTTTCCTTTCATTAGGTATGCAACCATTAGTGATGTTTGTAGATCCTTTTCTACCAAAAGATACATGCCATTATGTTTTGATGGTATTTATGGTTTCCCAAATGTCATTCCTAATGATATTAGAAATTTTTGCCTAAATTTAATGGGAACCATATTGTTTTAGCTATTCATCATGTTCAAGTTTTCAATGATTTGATGGGTAACTATAAGATTGGTTATGAGGATGCACATGCAATTATTTGTTCAAACTTTAGAAGGTGATGGTAGAGATTGGTTTTCCTTTTTATGAGCATGTTCTATTTCATCTTGGAGTGAGTTACATTTAGCATTCATGGAGAAATTTGGAGAAAGGGTAAGCATATCTAATTCATATAGTAATTTTTTAAGGATTCATATTGAGAATGATGAACTTGTTCCTCAATTTAATATCCAATTTGTAAGAACCTTGCATGAGATCACAGAGAAATATAGACTATATGATCAAGTGAGTCTAATAGTTTATCTTGATGCATTTGATAATAAAATGAACTATCTACTAAGGGATAAAGAACCTCAGACATTATATCAGGCATTTATGACTGCTATGGATATTGAAAATAATTTGAAGTATGGATTGAATAGAGATCATTTTTCTATGAATGATTGCTGGTATAATGGCTATGAAAGAAAAGTTGAACATAGTGTTGACACTTTAATTCCAAATCAAAATATCAACATCCCTACTATAATGTATAATCAAATTGAAATTTCAAATCAGAATGTGTGTGTAGAGAAGAATGAGTCTATTGCAAATGAAGACACATATGTTTGTGATGTTATAGCAGTAAGATGTATTTTATACTTTGATAGAAATGAGCAATGTGATGATATTATAGATCAAGGATTAGCTACGATAGTGAGTTCTTGTAGTGCTAATTATGTATATGATGATGTTGCTAATGTTTCTAGACATGAAGTTGCTACATCTAGATCTCAGTTTTGTGCAAGTGAGGAGGCTGATCTAACATTCCATGGAGAGGTAAAACAAGATGAGGAATGTGAATCATATTTATCTTAGTCACAGTTAGAAGAATAGAGTGCTAAAAGTGATCATATAAGTGAGAATGCATCTCATTATTTGCATTATAAAAATTAGTTAGTCAATGAAGAATTTAAGAGTGATTTGTGCTTAAGGTATGAAGATAAAGAAATGATTAATCCAATTGATACTAATGAATTTGAATATGAAGATTTTAAGGAAATATTGTCAAGTGTTTTTACACTAGACAATAAAGTTGCAACATGTAGTGAAGGGTTTAGGAATGAATCATGCTCTATCTGTAATGGTTATTCTAAATAAGATGATGAAGATAATGTAATTATTGATACTATATGCTTGGTAGGAGAAATAGAAAGTAAGTCTTCACATAGTTTTTATTTTTCTTCATATGTTGAGAGTCTCCATGGAGATGAAAAGGGTAGTGAGTTTAAAGTGTATACTAATTCTTTATATGATGAAGATTTTGATGATGATCAAGCCATCTTTTGTCAAAATTTTCAAAAAGGAACCCTACATGGAATTATCAATCCATTTTTTGAAGAAGTCGTAGAATTTTTAAATTTAGCTAAGTTAGATGTAACTGGTGACACACTATCATACTATTGTAACAAATCAAATTGTTATTGTTCCATATGTGACAATGAATATTCTAATGATGTTGCATTTTGTGAGTTTGAAGATGAGGTGCTTGATAGTGTTGTCTTTGAAAATAAGTCAACACTTCATAGTAATTTTTATAATGATTCATATGAGGTAAAAACTATTCAGCATTTCAATTGTGATGATGATGGTGAGGTGTTAGATGTAATGGTTATTGAAAATCTACCTGCACCTTGCAAGGAATTTTATGATGAATGCTCTAATATGACTAATCCATTTGGTAATTGTGAAGAATCAATGGAAATGCATAGATTAGTTTCATTTATTAACATGGATAGTATTGGTGAGTACAAATCTAAAAACTCATTTGACTATCAACTGGTTATACATAGAGATATACATTTTCAAGGTGTGTCTGATCTTTTTCCTCAAGATGAGTATGAACCTTTGACCTTCAAAATTGATAGCATGTATAATTCATTTGTTAAAGAAAGTTATCAGTTTAATCCTAATATGTTTGAGCATGCTGAACCCTATTTTCATAGTGAACATTATGTTAAAGATGTCCCTAGTATGCACTATGAAAGTCAAGAAAGTTATTTTGTTTTGCCAACTAAGTTGATTGAGAATTTTGTTGTGTATGGTAAAACTGATGGAAAAATTATTTCTAGCTTATCTTAGGGAAACATAAATGAGAATCAAGTGTTTGATAGAGGTAAAAAATTTCAAGAAGTCTCGGTGGACCAGGGTCACCATCTTGTACAATTAGAATAGATGCCTTGTTTTCTTTAACTCATTTGAGAAAGTTTTTGTTGAAGTGGTTTTCTTCAACTAGAGATATAATTTCTTGCCATTCCAAAAAGGGGCATGCATCCCTAGAAATAGCCACTGATGGGACTCAAATTTGAAGTCACCATTTTGAGTACCATTCCAAATTTTGAGTCACTTTGAGCCCTATAGGTACATTTTCTTACATATTTAACTGGCTATCATTTCAAGGCCTAGATGGTGTTTTAGTTTTTAAAAATCCTTAATTTGGCATATGCATGTGTTTTATATTGTTATTTTGTCATCTTGATTGATTCAGTGAAGTCCCATTTTCAGTCAGTGTCATATTTTACAATTCTGCCCAAGTGTCAAATAGTGTACAATAGCCTAGTTCACCTTTGAATATCTTTTACCTGGTAATGTTTCATGACTTTCTACTTTGGTATTGTTTATTATGAATATCAATGAACCTATGTTTCAATTTTCAAGTCATTTCAGTATTTTTTAACTAGGTTTTGACTCCGTCAAAGTTGGTTGTTTGTTGTTGTCATGCATATGCAAATTGTGCACAATTCTAGGAGGCCCTATTTGTCTAATTATAAATTTGACCAAGTTGATTATGTAGATATATTTATTTTTTCATTTCATTATAGAGGTCACATACTTTCTATGTTTTAGATTTGAGCTTATGATGAATCCATTTGATCAATTTTCAAATGTGATTCCAAATGCAATTTTTAACTTTTTACTGATGTCATGAAATGTAGATTGGTTGGTACCCCTATTTGGTATGTAATAACTATGAATCCACAATTGCATAGATCAAATTATTTGTATAATTCATTCTAGTCCAAAAATACTCTAAGTGTGCAAATTCATAAATCTTGATGAATCTGTTTGCATACTTTCCCAGGGCCATTCTATTTGCGAAAAACACTTTTCTACTGATGTTCCTTGTTTTACAATTTTGAGTACCTAACTTCAACCACTTGCCAAATGTGTCTTGTGATTTTTCATCAGCCCAAATTATAAAATTATCTTCCCCTCATGGAAATTAAACTAATGCCCCAATTTTCATACATTCAAGTGATCATTTGTCCAACTTTCCAAGTCAATACCGAACCCAGTTATTGTTTTTGACATGTTTTATTTACAAACAAGTTTGGAGTTCCAGGTTTGATGGTTGACATCTTTTGATCTTGAATTTTTAATAAGCTGATATTTTTTGGATTGACAGAGTTTTTTGAAGTGAACAAGTGTGCCTAGTTTCAGGGCTTGGTCAGGTGTTTAAATCAATTTTTAAAGCTAGGCAATAGGCCTCTTGACACAAAGTTTGCAGTGGTGTCGAAATGATTTAAATTAGGTTTTAAGTGATGATTTAGTGCTTGATTTTGAATTTAGTTTGAAAAGATCAATGGATCAATTTTCAATATCAGTTGTTTGAAAGTGAATTTTTTTTTTAGCCAGACCCACTTTGGGGCTTGACTGATTACATCAAATGAGTCTAAGTGTCATGGTATTCTAGAGGTGTCTTGAGATTTCAAGTTTTTCCAAGGGATGTCATAATGATTTCTAATTTCTATGAGGTGTGCACCATCTTTCTAATGCCAAAGATTTTGTTTGAAAATATGTGTATCTATCTAAAGGAGTTTCTTATCTTAAATTTTTGAACATCATCACTCCAATTACATTGGATGTAAAATATTGTTCAAGGGTACTAATTGGACAAAAAGTGAAATGAATTGGACAAATGATCCTCCCCAAGTGAAGAGGTGATCTATAGAGAAAGGGATCCATCCATGTTGAAGACGTGTTGCAAGGAATTGTGTTTCTTACAATAACAGTTGCAAGACACCCATCATCCATGAACAAGATAGCTCCATGGAATTAATAAAGGAGAAGGAACTCCATCATCCATCCACATTGCAAAGGGGCCCTTCCAAAAAGTTAGTGCTCCTCCTAATTTTAGAATCCGAGAAGCAATTCATTGCATTCACAAACAATGTTTGAATCTAAGGAAGAAAAATAAACCCAAAAG
Organism: Cupressus sempervirens; assembly: GCA_028749045.1. Classification (NCBI taxonomy): domain Eukaryota; kingdom Viridiplantae; phylum Streptophyta; class Pinopsida; order Cupressales; family Cupressaceae; genus Cupressus; species Cupressus sempervirens. Next base: position 478,352,802 of record CM053787.1, read on the forward strand.
GCTATATGGTGACTCCCTTTCAAGACATCACTTTTTGAGTCACTAAGACAACACTTTGGAATGAAAACTACTACCAAACCATTTTCCAAAATCATGCCAATTGAGTTACAAAGAACTAAACATTAAAGCGCCCTCACATAGAAAATTGGGTGGAAGCCATAGCATGGCAGAGGGTAGACCAATGGGGGTTTGCATTTTGTTTGGTCCTTTATCCCACATTGGAGGTGTGTAGGTAATTTCATGTTTTTATAAGCTCAATTATTTGATGGGATAGTGTGTTCAAGGACACATTGCTTATGGAAGTCATTGCATGCTTGGACAGGCTTGCCTAAGCTAGTTGGAGGTGACAAAGGTTAATGAGTTTTGACATACTATGCAATATAATGGTTGTTTGTGTGAGGTCAGAGGAGGAGATTTTAAGGCCTGAGATGCTACGATGTGGTTGAGACATCAGAAGGAAAATAATATAGGTATAAGATGCTATGATGCCTCCCCACTTGTCATGAGATCAAAACATAAGAAATGTGGCTTTGCAATAGTGCAAAAATGAAGATGTCATGTGATCAGAGAGGTAGAATATAAATGCTACAATGTTACAAGGCTATCATAGGGTCGAGAGAAGGAGAAGGGATTATCAAGATGCTATGATTTCATATTTCAAATAAATGGTGTTATGTGGGACCCATTGGTTGGTTGTGGCTAATGGAGAATCAACAAGTGGCAAAAGGGAGTAAAAATGGAAATATATAATAAAAATAAAATCTAGAGAAGTATTCAATGCATGAATTTTCAAATGTTAAAAATTTGAATTATTTTAATGTTTTTATATAGATGTGACTCTATGAAGATTTAAATTTTTCATTTTAATGGTTTGTTCATAGTCCAAGAGTTGAATTTTCAAATTGATCATAGGGGTATGATTTTTATCCAAATTGTGCAGTATAATATACCAACATAACTAGTAAAAGATGAATTTTTCATTTTTGCTATCAATTTTTGTACAAGTATTCACTAGAAGTGGCTACAAGAGGATTTTTGATTTTGGGGGCTCCTTGATGCAAATTAAGATTTATTGTTGCATATGGAAATAGGATCAATACAACTAGAATTTCATCATATTTGATTTCATTGACAACTTTAAGGATGATTTGATTATTTTTTAAGGTAGTTGGAAGTAATTAAATTTTTTACCAGCAAAATAGTTGAATTTCACAACAAAAGTAGAAGTGACAAGCCAAAATTAGATTTCAAGCTTTAGCATAGTTAATGATGTATTTTTGATATTTCTTCTAGGGATATTTTTCTAATTTCTTTTGAGGGATATTACAAATATTTTTCTACATCATTTATGATTTTAATTGTAAGTAGTTGAAGGATGATTAGTTTCAAAAACAATCAGATTGAAGACAATTTCAGTGGAACACATGTCAATTTTATATTCCAAATCCTAAAATATCTTCTCTTCTATATATCTTTCTTCTATACTCTTTGAAAGGGTTCTAATTTTGAGATTTTCTCACTATTGTGAGATTAGAGAGGTTCCAATTTTTATGACCAGTGAGGCCATAAGGTTGGCTCTAGTTTTAGAGTTGTGATACCATTTCCCTCAGTATTTCTCTATTATGAATAGCAATATTATATTTCTTTTGAAGCATTATAAGATATAAAATCATTCCTTGGTATTATTTTTTGAATTTTGACATACATATGATGTATTTTTTTCAATGAGATTAATACAAGAGCTTCATTTCTCTTAGTTTCATTCTAATTCTCATCTCTTTCCTTTATATCTACAATGTTTTATGTTTAAAAACTAAGAGCTTAAACTCAATTGCAATCCCTTAAGGTTGTATGTTTGGATAAATTTTCTATTGGAACAAATATCCAACTAAATGCTTGTTTACATGGACAGGGTTACAGGTTTCACTAGGAGGATATTACCATAAGTATGAGAGTTTTTATGAAGAGAGATATATATTTGCAAGCCAGATAGATAGATCAAAAATCTGAATGTATGAGTATGTTTTAGGTATCCATGTGTATGTTAAGGTTTAGTTGATACCTAATGGATAAGGGACTAGTTAGGTTAGAGAGTGCATGTTCTTTGTTGTTGCATACCTGAGTTATGCTGAGATCCAAATTATTAATCAAATATCTTTCTCTTTATGTTTAAGAGTTGAAAGAGTTTCCACTTCTTGGTTTATCAAGTTCATGTGCTCTGTTATTAGCTATTTCACACTCATGAATTATTTCATAAACATAGAAGATTAAGGGGTTTTATTTGTTATTGAGATTCAATTATATGCCTTTACACTGATACCATATAAAGAATCTAAGGTTAACCTCCCTAGGTCTTGTAGAGCCTAAATAAGAAGGAATTATGCCTTATAGTTGGCCCAAGATCAGAAATCAAGTGCATCCATTATAGAAATTTGCTATCCTTATATGTATTGGTCTGGTTTCTTGGTTATTTTTAAATCTATTAAAATAGAAGCCAACATAGAGATCATTTAGATAGTGTGTTCATTGATCTTTCCCTTTGAAATTTCTTGGGTAGTGGGTTTAGCTATCCTCCACAACTCCTAACAGGGTTGGCACAACTCGTAGCAGGTTTGGAATCTCCTAACAGGGATTCAAAGTCTCCTAATAGGGACTCATATGTACTGAATTTTGTAACAAACTCCTAACAAGGTCTATCCTCTAATAAGAAATATTTATATTAGTACATCATCTTGTGGATACCATCCCCACCGAGGTTTCCCCTCTAATCAAGGGTTTTCCTAGTTAACAGATCTAGTGTTAATTGAGTCTAGAGTAGAAAGAAAATGTTTGGGGCTTTGTCATCTGAAATATGGATTGTGGAAATATTATGTCTTTGACTACTATACTTATGTTTTTGAAGTCATGTTGTAGATGTATCAGATATCCATTTAATCATGTTATACATATTTATTTATGCATTTTTATTGGATCTTCAATCTAAATTAATACTCCCATCTTAGTTAATGTAATTTTCTTACTCCTATAACTTGCTATTTGTTCATCATGGCAGTGGTTATTGGAAAAATGGTCTATCATTATATTGAAATGTCTTACTTCTAGATATGAATGTGAATCTCTCATCATCACCTATCCTCTAGAAATAAGATTCATAGAAATTTTAATTTCTAATTATATCATGTTTTCCAAGGGATTTTTTATTGGGGTCTCTTGCTTGTATGTACATGTTGTTAGAAATAGGGAATACTGAGAGGGGGTGAATTAGTATTTTACAAACCTTTTTTACCAACTAGATATTATTTATTACTTTGAACCAATACATAAGAAATTAAACAAATAACATTGAACAATAAGAGTAACCATCCACAAAGAGAACTCATAACACAATATTT